>CM043881.1:14941962-16242333 GCA_024034495.1 Camelina laxa
GTCGTACTCACACAGTTTCCATCTATAATAATTATCTTATTCTTATCTTTATTTCAAAATACGATTTTATAAGACATTATTTAATTGGAAACAAAAGTGGCTCCTTGGCTAGCAAATTAACATCAATTTTAAATTAGGAACTCAAATTGTGTGAAACATCTCATTCTTCTCCTTTAATACACCAAACCATTTTCTTCATTCTTTACTTACCGGTCAGGTCAACAATTCTACCATTCCTCATATATTGTTAAGGTCTCTTTTGATCATTATAAAGAGAATAATAATGTTCCTCCAATAATTCTCGAATTTGAACATTTTTGTCCATGCATAATTTTGCTGAATAAAATTTTTTTTTAAAAGACGAGATATAATTTATTTGCTTCTTGTAGCAGTAATACAAGTCAAAGCAACGTCTGTTTTCTATTGTTTGTCAGTTAGCTATTTTATCTACTACAATATGTTATGCCTTTCTGAACAAAAACATTTAAATAACATAATAAAAAATATCCATTCTGCAATTTTATTTGTCCAATTAGTGGACGACACATATACAAAAATACATATCTCTATTCATTATTTCACTTGTATACTACTTTCTTATCCAACGTCTGGTGAACCAACCAGTCAGAAAACTCAAAAGTCAATTTTTTAATACATCTTATTAGTTTTGGTCATGCATTCATATTTTGGTCATGCATTCATATATATACATGGACTTATTTGAACTAAATTACACAACTCTACTTATGTCAACTGTCGCAAAAACATTAAGATCGCATGTATACATGCATATTTGCAAAATCTGTGGTCCCATACCATTTGAAATCACCGTCAATCGAAATAGCTTATGAGAGTATATATATCTCTTCCTCTTATATTTTAACAACCCTTCAAAGTTATAAATTATTATATTTTACTCTGTTTATTAAAAAAAGAGAGAGAGAGAGAGAGAGAGAGGTCTTAACACAAGTTTTTATCTCCGGGAATTGATGGATGGATCAAGCCGACAGAGAAAGCTGCCGGAGCTGAGAAAAGGGAGCTTCAAGGGCTGCTTAAGGAAGCGGTTCAATCTGTGGAGTGGACTTATAGTCTGTTCTGGCAATTTTGTCCTCAACAACGGTTCGTTTCTTATTTATTTCATCCATCTCTCACAACAAAACCATAAGATATATCTATATTTCAATATGTAACAAAACAATATTTTTAGGGTATTGGTGTGGGGGAATGGATACTATAACGGTGCAATAAAGACGAGAAAGACAACTCAACCAGCGGAGGTGACGGCAGAAGAGGCTGCACTAGAGAGGAGCCAGCAGCTGAGGGAGCTTTACGAGACGCTTTAGCGGGAGAGTCAACGTCGGAAGCGAGAGCATGCACCGCATTGGCGCCGGAGGATTTGACGGAGACTGAATGGTTTTATCTAATGTGTGTCTCTTTCTCTTTCCCTCCTCCTTCAGGGTACACAACTCTCTCTCTCTCTCTACTCAAGTTTCCAAATTTGGTCACTATTTTCTTCTCTAAGTGAAGACAAAAATAGTATTGTGTGTTAAATGCAATCACACAATATTGTGTTGACATTAAAGAGAAACTGAGGAGGTTGAGTTACTTGAATAAGAAAAGGAATGTGAGTTAATGAAAACGTCAAATGTACACACATACACTCCATTTTGATGAACATAATTGGGACCGTTGAGATTCTCATAGGTTGGTGTGATTGATTATCTAAAGTAAAAGCATGAATAGATATTACATAAATGCATAACAAAATGGGTTAGTTATGAGTATATACTTAATGCTTTCCTCTATGTGGTAAAAATATAAATGTGGAAGTAGTAATTTTTGTAGGATGCCAGGAAAAGCGTATGCGAGGAGGAAGCATGTATGGCTAAGTGGTGCAAATGAGGTTGACAGTAAAACTTTTTCTAGGGCCATTCTCGCTAAGGTAAATCAATTTTATTTTTATCCATTCAACAACTATACAATATGCATCTCTTTTATTTACCTATTTATGTGTTATGTGTACACTAGCACTACGCATCTATTTACTTCTATACGACTATACCGATATATCTAATAATACACCTTTATAGATTATCTCAAATTTTTTTTTTTTTTTTTTCTTGTTGTTTTTGGGATGCTCCTTTTACGTCGGTTCCTCAAGAGTGCCAAAATTCAGGTAAATTTTTTCGTTGTTATTTAACTCATTTTAGTATTATCTGCACATTTATTTTGTATTCTGATGAAAAAAAATGTAATTTGAAAAAACGCAGACAGTGGTTTGCATTCCCATGCTTAATGGTGTTGTGGAACTTGGCACAACGAAGAAGGTATAATAGTGTTTATGTACCTCTCTCTTTATTATTCCCTTGTTAATGAGATATAGAAAAAAAAATGTAAAAACAGCCTATATTATAATTACATATGGGGTAACATATATATACTAATCTTAAATTGTGCATTAGTGTTGTTTTAAAAAGCCTAGCTAGATAAAATGATGTTAAGATATGGAAGGGATAATTGAGGTTGGTGGATCATGGATGCATGATTTGTTATATTTGTGTGTGAAGGTAAAAGAAGATGTAGAGTTTGTTGAGCTAATAAAGAGTTTTTTCATTGGCTACTCTAATTCGATCCCAAAGCCTGCTCTTTCTGAACACTCCACCTACGAAGTGCATGAAGAAGTTGAAGAAGAAGAAGTAGAAGAAGAGATGACAATGTCAGAGGAGATGAGGTTTGGCTCTCCTGATGATGACGACGTCTCCAATCAAAATCTACGCTCTGATCTTCATATAGAATCAACCCACACGTTAGGTATATACCTTAAGCAGTTAAGCTAATTATATATTTATATTCTTTGCTGTATCTAACACTCTTATCATCTGTATGTTATATAGATACACACATGGACATGATGAACTTAATGGAGGAAGGTGGAATTTACTCTCAGACAGTAACAACACTTCTCATGTCGCATCCCACGAGTCTTCTTTCAGATTCAGTTTCGACATCTTCTTACGTCCAATCATCTTTTTCCACGTGGAGGGTTGAGAATGTCAAATACCATCAGCGAGTGGAGTCGCAATGGATGCTCAAACACATGATCTTGAGAGTTCCTTTCCTCCATGACAACACTAAAGATAAGAGTCTACCGCGGGAAGACCTGAACCACGTAGTGGCAGAGCGACGAAGGAGAGAGAAGTTGAACGAGAAATTCTTAACATTGAGATCAATGGTTCCATTTGTGACCAAGATGGATAAAGTATCAATCCTTGGAGACACCATCGAGTACGTAAATCATCTTAGAAAGAGAGTGCACGAGCTTGAGACTACTCATCATGAGAAACAACATAAGCGGACACGTACTTGTAAGAGGAAAACATCGGAGGAGGTGGAGGTTTCCATCATAGAGAGTGATGTTTTGTTAGAGATGAGATGCGAGTACCGAGATGGTTTGTTGCTTGACATTCTTCAGGTTCTTCATGAGCTTGGTATAGAGACTACTTCGGTTCATACCGCTGTGAACAACGGTGATTTCGAGGCGGAGATAAGGGCAAAAGTAAGAGGGAAGAAAGCAAGCATCGCTGAGGTCAAAAGAGGCATCCACCAAGTCATTATCCATAATACTAATCTATAGATCCTAACTTTTTATTGATGCCAACTCTAGATAAGGATAACTAAACGTATTTTTGTTTTAGCCTCACGTATCTTGCAATATGATCTGTTACTTACAAATTCAATAGGCCCCGGTTGTTCTGAGTGCGGATGCAACATATAATGCAAATGTACTAGATGTCATGTTGTTCGTTTGTCCAATTTAGTACTATATATGAATGCTGTATTTAGATGAAGATTCAGTTGCAAACCAAAACAACATATTTTGGATGGATCATGAATGCATATATATATATATATATATATATATATATATATATATATCTAGAGTCAGTTTCTTTGCAGTTTTTATTTAAATTTGACAAAATATTACCGTTAAAAATTTCATTTAAATGTAAACAAGTCTGTGCCTAACTTCGTCCATTTGATCTACTGCTTAAAATTGGACTGGCCCATTTGATTATTTGATTTCAATATGAACTGTTCGAGAGGGTTTAGAAATCAAACTATTCAATCAAACGTTAACTTCATTAATCAACCATAGTTATCTACTTTGACCAAAATTGATAGTCAGGGTCAAGATAAACCAAGGCAAATCGGTTTTAATTTCAAAATTAAATAATACCCGTTTAAATTGAAATTCAATTGAAATTGGTTTAATTTTAAATTCAAGCAAGCGGAACCAAAAGACTAAATCAATGGGAAAGATAGACTCACGTATCTAATGTGATCAGAGATTGACAAAAAAAATATATATCTAATGTGATTAATTAGTATCCAATGTTTTGTTTTTTTTTTTGAAGTTGATGAAAAACCTCAAACTCAGAGTCAGAGACTAACAAAGTAACCGAGTATGATAAAGAAGAAACAAGGAGAAGTAAAGAAATGAGAAACGAGAAAAAAATATCAGTTTGAAGGTCATGAAACATATGAAAAACAACAGATTGCATATCAATTTTGCTAGAGAAAAAGGACAATGTCAGAAAATAAGAGGAGAAAATGTGACAATACGCTATCTTGGCATATGACAATTGACACATAACCTCTTAGACGGCCTTATATTATGAGCCTATGACTGTATGGACCAGTTCTCAAAGGAATTTGATGAAATAGTAGCTTTGGCCTTTGGCTCTCATTTACAAAAGAAAAATAATAATAATAATATAAAAACGAATACTAGATATTTAAATAAGAAAAGTTGTATTACAAAATATTCCTTATTTAATCTGCCCTCTGTTAAACCCCTTAACAAAAAATCTATTAGTATTACATTTTCTAAATTTATAGGTATAACATTATTCAGAAAGTATATATTTAACTAAAGATATATAAACATCTTATATCTACCCTTTTACAAGTTTGTAAATTCTCCTCTTCTCAGTTCTCTACTTTTTTTTTTTAGTTACCTCTGTAATAGCATTATTTTTTAATTTTTTTGTTAACTCAAAATTGGTAAAAATTTGCTATAGTAATGAAAAGATATTTAACAAAAAAAAAAACCCAAAAACAAAGAAAAAGTAATCCAAAAAAAAAAAAAAACCAAACCTTGTTTGTTTGAGTCTCTCGCCGTTTCGTATAAAGTGAGAAAGTACCTTCTCTCTTGCCCAATTCCACCTCTTTTTTTCATAATCCAATCAATCTCCGATCGTCTTTTACAGAGACGAATCGACGAATCCGTCATCATCGCCCGGCGGAATCGTGGCGGCTGTGTAAATTTTAGATTAATAAGCGACAACCCAATCCGAAAGAGATGGGGAAGAAGAGAAAATCTACAGCGACGAGCCTCGATGAGGTAGATCGGACTGTATACGCTTCGTTTCGCACCGCCGCGAACTCTTTATCGCAGCTTTATACTCAGTCTATGAATCACCAGAAACTATCTTTTCAAGCCGGTGAACGCCATGGTCTGGTATGTTTTACCCCTTTACTCTCTCTCTCTCTCTCTGTTTGTGTGACTGTGTTCCTCTGTTGCAAGTTTTGATTTTTATCTATTAGGCTTCAATTCAATTTGATTCGATTGGTTAATTTCATCATTTCTACCTAATCTGTTTGGTTTTCGATGTAACCGTATGTGTTGCGTTCTGCTTTTGGTGTTTCTTGTTCATTTTCTTATGACTTGTTGAGTTCAACTGGAACACTTGGGGGAAAAGATTCTTGATTTTGTAGTTTTTTCGTTCATCTTTTCTTCTTCTGGACTTGTGTTAGTACATAAAGATTTGTTCTTTTCTCTGTTTTGTTGATTCATTGCCATTGAAGTCAATGCATCTTTCTTTCTTTCTAGTTTCCATGGTGTCTAGGTGTTATGTTTTATGTAGCTATATCGTTAAACAAGAATGATTCAGGTTTTGTAAACCAGAGTTTTTGATTGCTTCTTTGTGTTCTTCTTTTGGGTTCTCTAAGTCTCTTTAGCTTCCCGTCAGCCTTAACAAAGCCATTGTGCTTTATCTGCTAGCCTCTTTTTATCAAGTTGAGTCTCCTTCCAATATCTTTCCTTTGTGTCATGTGTTCTTTCTAAACATTTAGAACTGTTATTTAATATATGTAATTAGTTGAGGACAAAGGAAAATAGGCTACTAAGCTTGAAGATGGATATGATATGAAACAAAAATAGTCTCTCTTGAGGCCTTGTTTCCAACATACATTGATGTGTTTCCATCTTTTTCACCTTGCGTCACAACATCCCATCCTTGTCTAGCTCCCCAATTTACTTCAACTATTTCTTAGTTACTTGCAATTGAATAGTGGTCTTCTTGTGTCTCTTTGTTCTTCTCCTACATTACAGGTCTGATTATAAAGAAAACAATTGTCAGAACATCCCATCGTTGTCTAGCTCTCCCATTTGCTTCAACCTTAGCGTTACTTCTTAGTTACTTGAATTGAACAGTAGTCTCATAGGGTTATCACTATAGTGAGTGTGATTGCATTCGTCTGTTCTTAGGATGTTGACGACTAGAGTAATATTCTGTTGTCTGCTTTTGTTTTTCTTTGGTGTACTTAAATTTCTACTTGATATGGGGATAATTGAGTAGTGATTTGAAACCTGTACTTGGAAGATGACATTAGTGCAATAAGATAGTTATGTGAAATAGGTTAAAGCTATAGAGAAGCTTACAAGTAATATGCTCCCTTAACCCAAGCTAAAGGAGCTCTGTTGCAGCTCCAAATTGGGAATAATTGACGCTTACGTGAGTGTCCTGCTTTGTGTTGCATATTTCAGGAAAAGCTGTACCAATGGATATGGAGACAACAAGAAGCAGGGTCAAGAGTGACACCTATGGATATAGTTAATTATATTCAGGTTCATATGACTCCTATATATTTATCTACTCTAATCTGAAATTCTGGCAAATTTGTTTCCTGTTCTTGATTGAGTGTCTGGTTTCCCGAATGCAGAGTGAGCTTGAATGCTGCACAGAGGAGCCCCCAATGTCCCCAAGAGCACCGCCACCGCTGCCAACAATGCATATCACACATTCTGGGCTCATGGCCTCTTCAGGAACCTCTTCCCCATTAGCTGCTCCAGTGGTTCGGTCTGAGCAATGCGAGAACCAGGCCAAGAACTCGGTTTTCTCAAACGCCCTTTCAAGCCCCATACGGCGTAGTCTTCAGAACTACCAAATTCCGCAGGGAGGCTACACATCTGGCGGGGCCAGAAGCAGTGAACTGAACAGGGGATCGAACTCTCCAGGTTCTATTGATTCTTCAATGGATATGCATGCAGAATAAGAACTGTGATCATAATACACTCTTGTTTGATCTATATACAAAAACCGGTTTGATTCTTCATAATGTAACAATTGATTCTTATCTTGGAGGTGGTTTGTTGGTAATTTGGTTAGAGTTTCTAAATGGTCACATGTAAATCATTGTGTCTCATTCTTATCACACTTGTTTAACTCTGTAACTTTTCATGTTTGTTATGACCAACTAGCAAATGGTTGTTGTCATAACTTTGACCTATGCGTAAAGGATAGATAACTTTGCGGCTTGTATCCAACAAGCAGAAAGCAAAAATCACCAAGTACTCTTCTTAGAAGAACCACGAAAAAATAAGATCATTACGATGTAACATATTGAGAAAAGCAAAGCACTGCACTTTTGCTGAGCGTACGCTTAAATACTGATTGAGAGACTATTGTTAACTGAAGACGCTAGATGCCATTATTATTATTATTGAAATGTAAAAATGTACAGACCCTAGAAGGAAGATTAAGATATACTATATGTTCTTTACTCTCGTAGAAATTCGAATATGGAATCATGAAAAAAACAAGAACATATTTTTCTGCCTTTCCACTTTTTTTACAAACCATATTCCTCCAAGTAGTAGACAAGGTGTTTGTGAAAATGCCGCAGAGAGTTTTTTTACAAACACTTAATGATTCTAATGAGAAAACAAGTTTTTAACAAACTCTCTCTCAAATTCGTGTTCGCTGATAGAAAGTCGCACATAATGAGATGCTTAAATGTCAAGAGAGAATCAATATAGTGTCGCCATGTGCTGTAATGCAGCTGAAACCCTAAAGATTATTAATTAATGAACTAATGAAGCCAAATCGTTTTCATTGTTGGATTAAAAAATTGCTCAGATTCGTGCTTACTCTATCCATGACACAACAATGCCATTTTTAAACAGTAGTTATTTACAAACTAACGAAAGGAACTTATAATAAGAAACTAGTTAGAGAGATGACCAACATAATATCTTCCTTTTGGTTGATTATTTTAAGACAGTGCATGATTAAAAAAAGGTTAGACTCTGAAAACAAAATGTAATGAAAAAGACGGCAATGCACAATGTGGCGACATTATGAACTTGGGAAATCCTGAAAGAAGAGGAGGGATTAATCAAACAAGAGTATAACAATGTAACAAAATATTGAGTATAAATAGATCATCACACCTATGGATTTGTATCATCAAAGTTTAAAGTTTAGTGAAAAGAAAAACGAAGAAAAATAGTCTAAGAAAAAGCAAAGCAAAACAAAAAGAAATGGCAAAAAACCTCAACTCCATCAGCTTTAGCGTTCTCTTGGTTGTCCTCGTCATGGCTTCAACCGGTATTGATTGAACCTAGTTCTCTATAATACTATTCAGTTGTAATCTTGTGCTGATGATCTTTTTGATGAATATTTTAACATCTAGGAATCCTCAAGAGCGAGGCTGGTATGAATTGTCCCGGTGGGTGCTCTACTGCCTCTGAACGTGTGTTCTTAGGCGAGTGCGGACCTGACCCATACACAGGTACAGAAGCTGATTGCTGTACGTGTTGCAAAAACACCTACAAGACTTCTCCTAATGTACCATGTTGGTCGGCTGTTGAGGGAACAATCAAACATTGCCATTGCTACAAACATGTCTGAAATAACCTCATAAAAATACCAAGTGTAACTTTTGTTTCCATTTGGTGTGAGGACATGACATGTGTGTATGTTTACGTTCAAGTTTCTTTTGCTTCCAAATAAAACATCTTCGGCAAAGCTATCACCGCTTTCCCCAAAGTATTGTAAGCCCATGTTTGTTTCTACTCTTGTTTCATTCATTCTGAATATATACTAAAGGTTTTTTTTTTTTTTTTTTTTTGTGTCATACTGAAGCTCCCTTACCGCTCTCAATCAATTTCATTACTTCACATCCTTAATTATTTTTACCCTATAAAAGACATTTTGATGAAACGTCGTCATTTATATGTAAAGAAATGATTGGTGCGCAAATTGTAAGATGTAAATATTATTTCAAAGACTTGTTGAAATGGTTGTGTGATTAGATCTGTCTATTAGTCAACTAATATCACAATTCAGTTGTAATTAAGAGAGCAAATATTGTTAGCAAAATTGCAAAAATAAATTCACTACTCATCACTTTTTGGGGGAAAACCTTGAAAATGTCCCCATCTAGTATTAGTGGATGACAAATTTTTATAAGAAATTAAGATTGTAGTTTTTTTTTTTTAAATTAGAAATTGTTTAAAGCATATTCAAACCATCATTATCAATCTCAGAGGCCTCAGAGGAACAGCTCATATCATATTTCTGCTATTAAGGATCTCCTCTCTTCTCTCCACTTAGCTTCAGATGTTGATGATAAAGACTATTATAGTTGGAAGGTTGAATGTTGTCTTTTCTCAGTTTAACAACTGCCAAAACTTGGGATACCCTTAGATACCCTCAGGTCACAGACTGGTCTCCCTCCGTCTGGTTCAAGGGAGCCACCCCAAAGCATGCTTTCATCATGTGGAGAGAAAAGAGACAGACTTCTTTCTTGGGGAATGTAAATACCATCCGCTTGCTGCCTATGCTCTGCTTATGATGAAAACATGGAGCATTTGTTGCTGAGGTGTGGGTATAGCGTGCAAGTTTGGAATCTTTTTTTTGACAGACTTCATCTCACCTGTGCATATTCTACACCTGGCCCTCCCTTTTAGCTTGGACAAGGATAAAGACTGATTATGCTCCGCCAATCCTCCGGAAACTGGTGGCCCAGGCCGCGATCTACCATATATGGAAGCAGAGAAACAACCTTCTACGTAATCAGGTTTCAATTCTGCCCTCTATACTCTTCAAGACCATAGAATGGGAGATCAGGAACACAATTACTGCAAGAAGAAACAGGAAGAACTTCACAACCTCATGGTCCGTTGAATCTGATAATTTGTTGACTGACACTCAACTATTTCTAAGTATCTCTTGCTTTTTTTTTTTTTTTTGCAAAGATACATTACTTAGGTTTTGCTTTTCGTAAAATCTCATCTCTTCATTTTAAATGATATTCAGATTCTTCTATAAAAAAATTGACTGTGAACCTACAATTCAAAAACAAAATTACCCTTCGAGGGGAGAGGGGGGGGAGGGGATTGTGAAGTCACATCGACAACCTAAGTTTAAAACAAATATTTATAGGCTTCAAGGTGTAGGAAGTTGGTTTAGGGTTAAAGGATCGGAACTTATTCGTTTTGGTCAGTGCAGGAAGGCAACTTTCTAGACTGGTCTTGTGGGGTGTGACTAGTGTGTAATGTAGGAGGATACCGACCATGTCTCTTTCGCCTGTTGTCGACAAGAGGATTACGACCAGCCACAAGTCTTCTGGCTGGTCTGCAACATATCTTGGTAGATCGAGCGTAACTTTTGTAAGGGCTGAACCGGTGAGGTTGATTTCACTAATAGATGAATCTTGACTCTTCTAGTTTTTGACGAAATTCAAGATCTCTTTATTTGGATCAGGAAAGATCTGTATAGGATACCAAACTTCAAAAGGTTTAATAATGCCCTTCAACGAGGTTTACTCGGCTTTTTGTCTATTTTGCTCAAAAACTTATAACGTCATTTAAAGCAAAAAATACATAAAATGACCTTGAAAAGTATCCACTATCACTTGAAATTCTCCTTGCAAACTTATTAATATCATACTAAAGATTGAAAAATTATGCTGCATCGAAGGCCACATCAATCTAGAGAAACCACTACATGAGAAGAAGATTGCAGCTCAATAATATATAGCCGTTAATAAACTGTTAGAAATTCCCAACGAAATATTTGACCCTCTAGGGGGGGGGGGCGAAGTCACACCAAAAGCCTAAGCTAAAACAAGTTTTATAAGCTTCATGGTCTAGAAAGTCGATTCAATTAGGGTTAAAACATCAAAACATGGTTCTTCTGGTCATGTGGGCTGTGACCGTTGTGTAATGTACGGAGGATACCAGTTATATATCCCATGCATGGTATGGACAAGAGGCTTGCTAGCGGTCGCATTGATCAATATGCAACATGTCTTGTTAGAACAAGCATAACTTTGGAATGGCTGAATGGATCATGTTGATTACATTTTAAGGTGAATTTTGATCGCAGGTGATCAACATGTCAATTAAAACCTAATGTGTACTCCACCACGATCTAGTGGTATCGTTATAACACTTCAGGATCGAATCCACAGAGACCAAATAATTGCACTAAGAAATTATCAAGATCAAATATAGCTAAGGCAAAATAAGTTTGTGTTTGAAAGTGACTAACAAAAAGCAGTAAATAAAAGTGTGTTTTAAATCAAAAGAGAAACATTGTGTGCAGGGAATCTTTAGGATTAATGATCACGAATTTAGATGACTAGATTGGGATGCATTAGACACCGTTCTAGAACTCCAATCACTGTTGTAAAGCTAACCTACTTTCGCAGCATTAACTATCTATGCAATGAATTCACTAAACCCTAAACCGTCGTTTGGATCTAGCAAACCAAGAAAGCAATAGAGGTTCAAGTTTGATCTGTTCACAAGGTGCCTTAACTTCAACTTTCGTTGGCTAGGGATCACCTTGCTCACCTATGTTCTTTTCAAGCAACTCAACAACACTTTTGGTGCCCGATGAATTAAACCTAAGATCTTAATCTAGGTGATCAATCTAGCTTAAGCATTAAGAACAACTATAGATGAAGAACAATAAAATCAATCCCTAATCTAACAAATCTAGCATCAATTAATCATAGAAACCTTTCTGAAACCCTAAACCCAATTGAGAAACTACTAAGACATGGAAGTAAAAGAACAGCAAATCAAAGATGAAGAAAACATTATTGAATTGCAAAAGAATAGAAAATAGGGTTTAGAAATCTTCTCCAAGGTGTCAAGAAGGATTAGAGATCTTCTCCCTTTGCTCTCAATACAGAATAGTCTCAGAAAATAAAGCTTATGTCTCTGGAGGCCGTGCCTCTAACTTAAATATCTAAATAAAACCCTAAAAGTCGGTTTAAAACAAATAAGAAAAAGTTGTGTCGGGGACGGGAATTGTCGATCTAGAAAGGATCAGTCGATCTAGAACGTTTTTCCGCTCTCACTCCATCTGCTGACTAGCTCGATCAGTCTTCAACCAATTTAGCTCCAGATGCATATTTTCACCCCCAAAACACTCAGATTCTTTCCTAAGTCACCTAGAACCTGTAAAGACTCACAAAGGACTCTAAAAGCACACTTGGACCTTGGAAAAGACTCAAAACAAACCTAAAAACTATAGTTAAAACCCTGTAAAATGCAGACACATCAATTCCCCCGGACTTGAATCTTTGCTTGTCCTCAAGCAAGAACAGACAAAAACTCAAGAATAGAGAAAAGGTTTGAAAGTGGAAACTCACACCTTTTCCTTGCACTCTTCATCACATCAAATTAAGAACTACTTTTTGTACTCTGCCCATGATTAGGATCAACACTCCCTACTCTGAACTCCACAACCTTAAAGAACCTTCAGCATCCCCATTGTTGTCTCTCTAAATCAGATTAGTTAAAATGTGTGGTCTCACCGAGGGAATATCGATCACTGAACTTATTGACTCCTTCAACCTTTTAATGCCCAAGACTTCCTACATATGCTTCCTTTCCTCTCTCTTTTCTCACTTCCAAAGGATTGATTTCTCCCTAATTTTCTAGGGTATCGTTGTATTTTTTTTATCAATCCTTTGCTCTTTCTTGCGGATAGGTTTCCATGAGCTCCGAAGGATGCACGGGTTTACGCACAACCCTCAGTTCACTTCTTTATTACCTATATCCTTTTTCTTCCTTTTTTTTCCTTTTTTTTTTTGATTGAGTACTGAAGGGAAGAGAGAGGGGAATCATACTTCGCGAGGAGATGCATGTCTTGTAAGGCTTAAGGGAGGAGTCTTGTTCGATGTATACCAAGTCCCAAGGCAAGAAGTTAAATCCGGTTAAGTCCTTACAAAGCTAGAGACAACATCGGATCAGCTTAACGTTCTCTTCGGTGTGGGTCTTTTGGGGTGTGTTGAGACTGCTCATGTTCATTCCAAGCTTCATTCAAAAATCAAAAGTACTAAAGCAATCATAAGAGTGTTAGGTCAAAGCAAAAGATTCCTAGAAAAGCTCATAGTTTCCCAACATATGACTCAATAAAATAAAAAAACGACTCAAATAAAAGAAAAATTCAAAGAAAACAACCAAAGAAAACGACATCAGTAACTTGGAGACATCCCTCCCCCAGACTTACTTCACACCGTCCCGGTGTGAAAGCAAAACCAAGAAAAGAACGAATCCGACAAAGAAAATAAGAAAATTGAAAAAGAAAAGGAAAGAAAAAGAACCGGTGATCTCGCATCTAGTGTTGGAGTGGTGTTGGCAAGGGTGGGGACCGATCAATCTCAGGGTGGGATCGACCGATCTGCAACATTATTGAACTTAGAGACACCCGCAAAAAACCACCGGGATCGGTCGATCTTTAAGGAGGATCGATTGATCCGAAGCTCCTGGAACAAAAAATTTCGCATCTTCTGCGTTTGGAGTCTGTTCTTGAAAACACTTAACATCGGACGTGATTTCACCGTAATAAATCCTAAAAACAAAACCAAAATCCTAAGACAAATAAAAAGAAAAGGGTAAGCCAGCACAAATCCCATAGGTTGCCTCCCATTAAGCGCTTGTTTAAGGTCTATAGCTTGACCGTGGTTTCAGGTCTCAAGTGATGGGAGGATGAGAACTCATATCGGAACAAGCTCTCCAATTCATCAACTTCAGCTCCAAAATCTTTTTCAACATACCATCCACTACTTCTTGGCCTTTTTCTTTAAACTCCGGAGTGATGATGGCTTTAACTTTAGAGAAAGCCCGAGATATTCCTTTGCACTTCACGTTGTACTCAATGGTGTCTTTAACATGTTTCTGGGGTACCAAGGTTATGTGAAGATCTGGTATTACTCTCTCTATCTTCGGCTTGTCTCTCTTCTTAACCCTCTTAGACCTTTTCTCAGAAGAATGAGTGTCTCCATCCAGGACTTCATTGACCTCATTCTTATCAGCACTCTCTCCCGTTATCATGACATCCACCTTCTTCTCATGTTCTACAACTAGGCAAGAGCCATGGCATATAGCTTCATTTGCAGTGATTGCGTTGTAGAAGACTTTATCATCAATGTTAGAGAAAGTGATCCTCTTATTAGGCAAGTCAACAACTGCTCCTACTGTTGCTAGGAAAGGTCTCCCAAGAATCAAAGGCATAACAGAACCCCCGCTCATTTCCACAACATGAAAATTTGTAGCAACCAAGCAACTCCAAACTCGAACATCTAGATTATTAATGAAGCCTTGTGGAGTCGTGGTGACAGCATTTGCAAACTTTAGAGATACTTTAGAAGCCTTCATATCATCAATCACCAACCTCTCTGCAATAGCCTTACACATCACGTTCACACTGGACCCAGTGTCACAAAGGGAGTCCTCAAAGTTCACTCCTAAGATGGAGCATGGAACAACAAATTTTCCTGGATCTTCTAACTTGGGTAGTCTTTTCAAAGATGGAGCATGAATGTTCTTCTCTCTAGCCAAAAACGCCTTAACCTCCACCAAATCCTTTTCTTCAACCAAAACATCAATGTAAACCTTCTTAAACAAAGAGATATGCTTAACTGCCTCTGTAAAGGGAATGTCAGCGATGAACTCACTTATAGCTTCTTTGTACCGACCATACTTCTTTTCATCCAGAGATTTCTTCTCTTGTCTTCTTGGAAAAGGAATTTGTGGCCTATAGGGCTTTGGTTCCACAAGAAGTGATTCCTTGGAATTTGCATCAGGAACAACTGAGCTGGGTTTTCCCATACCTGCAACAGGGACCGACTGGTCTGGACGTGGAGCGGTCGATCTGGGACTTTTTGAACTGGTTCTGCGTCATTGATAGGATCGATCGATATATAACGGGGATCGGTCGATCCCACTTCTGTGGGGATCAGACTCGAATTATCAGAATAGATGGGACCGGCCGGTCTAGTCTCAGGATTGATCGATCCCGTCTCTGCGGAAGCCAAACATGAGTTGATCACAGCACAACTCAGTCCATCTTCGATCCCACCATGGAGTGTTATAGCATTGCATGACTCTTTGTTCTCAGAGCTAGAAGATATAGCAGAGACTCTCTTATCAATGGAATCAACATGTGAACTCAACCTCTCAAATTTCCCATTCAAATCATTGTACATGCTATCAATCTTGACATTAATCTCAGCAGAACTCTTCTTATGGCTCTCCAACAGTGCTTGCATCATCAATTTGAGTTTGTTATCTTGGGGAGTTGTAAATGGGGCTTGGTATCCTTGGACATTTGAGCTACTAAATCCAGCACCTTTGCTCTGAAATCCTTGCGAGAAGTTACCTTGTTGATTATGTGGAGGATACACTTGATCTTGAGGATTCTCGACGTTAGTGCTTCTGTAGGAGAGATGAGGATGATTTCTATAATTCTGATTAAACCCATGATTATGATAGTTCCCTTGTCCTCCTACATAGTTCAGCTCCTCTGTCCCCTCAAAATCTGAATTTACTCCAACTTGCTGATACGAACCCGTCTGCCTGTCGCACATGTTGACAGCTTGCTGATCTCTCTTCAAAAGAAGGTCTACCTTGGCAGTGAGACTCTTAATAACATCTGTATTCACGGAGCTAACAACATGCACAGAACGATCATACTCATGGCTATGATTGCCGTTACTCGCTGCAAGGTTTTCGATCAAGAGGTTTGCTTCAGCGGCAGTGTTAGTAGAAAAATCTCCTCTGCTGGCAGTATCGAGTGCCATCTGGTACTTCTGGTCAATTCCTCCATAGAAGATGTTCATAAGATTCTCTTGTGAAAAGCCATGATGTGGACAGTCCCTCATATACTCCTTGAATCTCTCCCACGCTTCACAAAAAGACTCTGTACCACCTTGTGAAAAAGTAGTGATCTTGCTCCTTAACATAGCTGATCGTGACTTAGTGTAGAAGTGGTTTAAAAACGCTGCTCTACACTGCTCCCAAGTGGTAAGTGATCCTTGGTCCAAGAGATTTAGCCATCTCAAAGCCTTATCTCCTAAAGAGAATTGGAACAAAGTCAACATGAGGTAATCATATGGAACTCCATTAGACCTTGTTATACTAGCCAATCTCTCAAAAGCTTCAATATGGTCCAGAGGGCTCTCTGATGCTAATCCATTAAACACACGATTTTGGACCAAATTGATTAGGCTATGCTTGATCTCATAATCTTGTCTCGCAGGAGCAGGAGGTTGAATCGCAGATCGATTCGCAAATAGCCTGTTGTGAGCTTCTTCATCCCTCAAAGTAGTTCGTCTTGCCGGTGGGTTCAGCTTAGCCGCATTCTGCTCATGTGGAACTTGTATTTGTGGTGCAGGAGGAGGAGGCGGAACAATAGCCTCTTGAGGGTTAGGCTGACGACCATCTGGATTCTGTCCATCGTCCATCTTATCAGCTTTAGCTTTCGCTTTTCTGTTTTCTCGTTCAAGTAGGGCTAACTCTTCGTTTCGTAGATTACGCAAATCAGTAGGCTTGTGGCTTCTTGTTTGCATGCACCTAAAACACAAGAGAAAGAACAAAAGAACTAATTAGTAAATAAAAATAAAATAAATCTTAGACTAAATTTAAATCTAGAATCTCAAAGGCAACGTTTTGGTCCCCGGCAACGGCGCCAAATTGATCAACAGGTCAATTAAAACCTAATGTGTACTCCACCACGATCTAGTGGTATCGTTGTAACACTTCAGGATCGAATCCACAGAGACCAAACAATTGCACTATGAAATTATCAAGATCAAATATAGCTAAGGCAAAATAAGTTTGTGTTTGAAAGTGACTAACAAAAAGCAGTAAATAAAAGTGTGTTTTAAATCAAAAGAGAAACATTGGGTGCAGGGAATCTTTAGGGTTAATGATCACAAATTTAGATGATTAGATAGGGATGCATTAGACACCGTTCTAGAACTCAAATCACTGTTGTAAAGCTAACCTACTTTCGCAGCATTAACTATCTATGCAATGAATTCACTAAACCCTAAACCGTCGTTTGGATCTAGCAAACCAAGAAAGCAATAGAGGTTCAAGTTTGATCTGTTCACAAGGTGCCTTAACTTCAACTTTCGTTGGCTAGGGATCACCTTGCTCACCTATGTTCTTTTCAAGCAACTCAACAACACTTTTGGTGCCCGATGAATTAAACCTAAGATCTTAATCTAGGTGATCAATCTAGCTTAAGCATTAAGAACAACTATAGATGAAGAACAATAAAATCAATCCCTAATCTAACAAATCTAGCATCAATTAATCATAGAAACCTTTCTGAAACCCTAAACCCAATTGAGAAACTACTCAGACATGGAAGTAAAAGAACAGCAAATCAAAGATGAAGAAAACATTATTGAATTGCAAAAGAATAGAAAATAGGGTTTAGAAATCTTCTCCAAGGTGTCAAGAAGGATTAGAGATCTTCTCCCTTTGCTCTCAATACAGATTAGTCTCAGAAAATAAAGCTTATGTCTCTGGAGGCCGTGTGTAACGACCCGGAACCTCGGTAACAGAATTGCCGCGAGTTTCCGAGAAATTAGTGCCGAGAAATTAGTGTCGAGAATGACCGAGGAATGATACCGAGAAAGACCGAGAGTCTGTATCAAGAGTTACCGAGAACTAGAGCCGATGAATACCGGTAACCAGTGCCGAGGAATGCCGATACTTGGTATCGAGGATTTACCGAGAGTTGCCGATACTCGGTAACGAGGATGGTCGAGAGTTGCCGACACTCGCGGGTAACGAGGATTGTCGAGAGTTGCCGACACTCGGGTAACGAGGATTGTCGAGAGTTGTCGATACTTGATATCGAGGATTGCTGATAGAATACGATAGCCAGCGATGATAGAACCCGGTAAGTTATGGGAATTGGGTATAGAAATGGAGAGTTCGAGACTATTGAAGTAGCGAACAGATGTTTGAACTGAAGAAATGGAATCCCAAGTTTACAGTGATCAGATCATTCAGGCTTGCGAGTTTCTGGATGAAAATTGGTTCGGACGAACAGGTTTGTAAATTGTCGAGAATAGAGAGGTGAGGTTTTGGTACTTAGTCCGAGAGACAGTCTGGAAGTCCTAGTGATAGTGATAGTATAGTGACAGTATAGTGATAGTGAAGTGATATTGATAGTGAAGAGATAGTGAAGTAGACTATCCGGGAACGGTTTCATCGGCGATCGATGGACCGGGCCGAGGAACGAGAGTGGATCGATTGGACGATGGGTCGATGGGGGCCTAAAGGACTCGGGAAATCTCGTGGAGATTTAAGCCGACTCACAGGTAAGGAAACCCGAGAGAAATGGAAACTCGCGGTAATGGAAAGGTGATCGGATAAGGATAGATGCGAGATTTATGGGAAGTTATGGGCGGTGAGACTTATCATTCTAAGGCAACTCAGGGCGGTTCGTGGATCCTATATAAGGGATAAAACCCTTACAAATTTCTCTAGTTCGCATAAGAATCCGAGAGCCGCCGCAAGAGGAAGAGAGGAGAGTTTCCATCGAGCTTACCCGAGAGAGTAAGATCCTACGTCCAAGTCGAGAAAGGAACGGTAAGCGTTCTTCCACCTTGATCCGTCGATGGTTATGGTTATGGGATTATCTCGGATACTAATGGTATCGATATGTCCGTGTAGAAGCGGGGATCAGATCCGAGCATAGAAACCGAGAGATCAACACCTTAGGTCGATACCGAAGGTGAGTGCGTGACTGTGGCTGAGTTTCATGGTTGATTCTCTTGACCCGTGGTTTATTTAGTCTTGTTGATAGCTTGTCTATATGGTTATGGGTTCTATTGCAATATGAATGATGGTTGGTCTAAGAGATTTAGGCGACTATCCATGGTATTTGATTGACTTGCGTGACTTGATTGGAATATTCCCTGTATTAGATTGAGATCGTTGAACTGAGCCTAGTGAGACGGGACGACTGCTCCACTAAGTAAACTTTGTTTGCTTACGTCTCCTTTTATGGACGCAGGAAAAAATAGGTCCGATGATCGGGACATTAGTGGCTGACCAGCTCGTGTGACGAAGGCAAGGGAGGAAGGAGGATGGTGTGGCTTTGGGTAGAAACATTCATGGTGTTTATCTTTATTAGTCTTATTATTTTCATGCATGGAACCTTTGCTATTTAAGGATGAATTGAACCTCTTTTATTTAATGAATCCGCAAGTTTTAAGTTATATCACCTGCTATTCATATTCGCTGTTGTACTTGCATAGAATTCGTCGGCCCTAGAAAAAATTTTATCGGCCTGTTACGGTCCGAGTATGGGTTTTTAGGGTCCGGGTCTTACACCGTGCCTCTAAATTAAATATCAAAATAAAACCCTAAAAGTCGGTTTAAAACAAATAAGGAAAAGTTGTGTCGGGGACGGGAATGGTCGATCTAGAAAGGATCAGTCGATCCAGAACGTTTTTCTGCTCTCACTCCATCTGCTGACTAGCTCGATCAGTGTTCAACCAATTTAGCTCCAGATGCATATTTTCACCCCCAAAACACTCAGATTCCTTCCAAAGTCACCTAAAACCTCTAAAGACCCACAAAGGACTAAAAGGACTCTAAAAGCACACTTGGACCTAGGAAAAGACTCAAAACAAACCTAAAAACTATAGTTAAAACCCTATAAAATGCAGACACATCAACAGGTTGAAAGACAACATACTTCACCAGACTTCAGCAAATCTGTCTACAAATTTCACCAAACTTCACGAGACTTGTCTACAAACTTCATCAGACTTCTCCAGTGTTCTCTCGATTTCACAGACTTGTCCATATATTTCACCAGAGACTTCTCCATAATTCAACATATTTGTCCAAACTTCATGATTCAGTTCAATAGTGGAGATTTCTAAAGTCATTTCTTGCTTCTTTACTCGAGTTAAGCTTGAATGAGTTCAAAGCCAGCACATCATCTCCACACCTAATTACAACTCAAGAAAAGACCGAAAAAACAGAAAATACGAACAAAGATGCGACAAATTAAATGACACACCGAATACTACATGAAGGAAAAAAGATATCAAAAACCTAATACATCATCATTGACAACAACATAATATTTCTTTTAAATAATATTTATAAAAAATAACTAAAAGCAAAATTAATCATTTACAACAACGATAAAGAGAGCGACGGCTTTCCTTTACATGAGAATATAAGATTAAAAGAATTATAGACTTCAAATATATATTCTACTAACAAACGAGACGGCAGTGCAAAATTGTTGTGAGATTATATATGAACTTGGGGAAAGAGAGGACTAGCTAGGGAATAAACAATTATATACAACATTACAAAATTTTGTATAAATAGAAAAGTTGAACTATATGAGATAGTGTCGCCATATTTGCTGAAACCCTTAAGTTTATTAATTAACTAGTGAAGCCAAAACGCACCACATTCTTTTTTTTTTCGCACTACATTCGTACTTGCTTGATTAATTAATGACAACAAAATTATTATTTTTTAAACAACAAAGACAGCAGCGACTTTCCTTTTCTTTATAATACAAGACAAATGCATGATTAAAAAATTTATAGACTTCAAGTATATATTCTAACGAACGAGACGGCAATGCAAAATAGTGGTGACATTATGAACTTGGGGAAAGAGAGGACTAGGGATTAAACAATTATATACAACGATACAAAATTTTGAATAAATAGAAAACCACAGCTATGGATTTGTATCATCAAACCTCAGTTTATTGAACCTAAAAGGCAAAAAAACATTTTATAGCAAAAAGAAAAGAAATGGCAAAGAACCTCAACTGTGTCAGCTTCACCATCCTCGTGATAGTCCTCTTGATGGCTTCCACCGGTATACATATTTAACCGAGATTTCTATTATGCTCTTCATTTGTATTTTAATTATCTTGTTCTGATGATTCTGATGAATATGTCACCTGGTAGAAATCAAGAAGACCGAGGCTCAAACATGCTCGACATTCCTCGACGAGTGCGGGCCAGACCCGTTCCTAGGTACAAATGCTGATTGCTTTAACTGTTGCAAATACACATACGGGAGTCCTCCAGCATGTAAAGGGCTTGTTGAGGGAAGCGACAAACATTGTCACTGCTACCAAAATCCATAAGGTTTTAAAATAACCTCGTTCGTACAGTTACCAAATGTAACATTTGTTTTCTCATTTGATGTAAGGACATTTCATGTGATTATGTTTATGTTTAAGTTTCTTTTGCTTCAAAATAAAAATTCGACGGTAAAGCTCACTGCTTGCATGTAAGCCCATGTTGTGTGCACTTTTATTTCATTCTGAATTTCTGATAACTAAGCTTGTTTTGTGTTTGTGTTTCTCATTTCATTTTCCTGTCTACGTTCAAAATCTTGTCAACATAAAAAAATTCAATACAAATCTTTTATCTCATCTCGAGGTATAAACTTAGACTGTAAAATCAGCCTTTAAGATGCATGTTTCATGCTAATAAGAAAACACATTACTATATTACTAAAAGAAAAAAAATTACTTTCGTGTTACCTCAATCGCATGATTGGTTTACTACTCGGTGTTTGAGAAATGGGTTTAGAGATAATCTCTGTAACACAAAGTATATGAAACACGTCTGCAACACGTCTGGGTAGAATGAGCATAACTTCTGAATGGCTGAACGTATTGGTCTAATTCAAACAGGAGGTGAAGGAAGACTCTGTCGGCTTTCTATAGGCACCAATAATGTTTATTTTGTAGAGCAGAAATGTTTTTTAAAGTTGCCCATAATAGGATAGCTTTGAAACTGTGTTGGAATGGGTTTTGCTCACCTTTTTTTGTCTATTTTGCTCAAAAATCTACAGAAGCTTCTTTCGAGCACAAATGCTTGGAAATGGCCTTGAAACCACTACTAGTACGTGTAATCCTCTAATGTGCTAAAATACGATGTTATAAGCCTGCAACGTTGGATGTGCATTTAGGGGAATTACTTAGCCATGTGATATTTTTTCGCTTATAGTTTTATGCTTTTCTTTTTTGAATAAATATGAAATTATATTCAAAGAAAAATAACGTTTTACATCAGCTTGAGCTGAAATAGTATAAGAAGAGTTAGCTCAGAGGTGGGTGTCTCCCCATATCTCCTGGCATTGCGCTCCCGCCAAACAGAGTAGACAGTAAGTTGGAATGTGTATCGAATTAAGAACCCAGTGACCCTGTCAGCTTGAGTTCCGGAGATAAAGTCGAGTAGCGGTAACCAAGATGTGGTGAAACGAGCCTTATAGAAAGCTTTTGCTGTACCTGACCAGACTGCAGCGGTATAGGGACAAGAGAAAAACAAGTGGTCTCGTGTCTCCACCGAAGCAGAGCAGAAAACACAGCTCACATTGCTATCGTAAATCTAAGAGACCATCCGATCGCCTGTCGACAAACGGTTGTGTACTGCAAGCCAAGGACAAAATGAATATTTTGGTGTTGCATGAGCAAACCAAACCCCCTTATGCCAAGCAACTTTGTTTGAAGCTGTACGGATATGGTTCCAAGTGTCCTTTGTAGAAAAATTAGTCTTGTAAACATCACCTTTACCTCGCCCTAAAACAACATCCGCCTGAGAGATTGTTCTTGACTGAAAAGCCTGATGGAGAGCATCCTCAATCTCATTCAGTATGTCGATACGATGAAGTCTTCTTCTCCGTTGGTACCATGCATCATGGAGAGTCATGTGTTCTCTGATTCCCAAATCAATCATGCCTCGCAAACCAACTTTATCCAACAAATACCCTGAAACCGACCAGTTATCATAGTAGAAAGATGTGAGTGCCCTATTTTTAACCTCCACTTTAAGTAAATTTTTACCCAGTTCTCTATATTTCTAACAATCTTTTCCACATCCAGGAGCCCGATAGTGATGCAGGTTCAACCGACAAGAAGCTGAGATTTTTAAATAAATTCATTTTTGACCATTGTACCCTCAACGATGACCCACCGTAGACCAACCGCCAAATCAACTTTAAACAACTGACATCGTTTGTCTCTTTCAACGAACGCAAGCCTAGACCACCTTCATCCTTGGGTTTATAGACATCAGACCAAGCCATTTTAGCTTTCTTCGTGTCCAGGTCTGGTCCTGACCATAAAAAGCAGAGCATATACTATCCAGTTCCCGAATACTCTCCCGTGATAACCTGAATGCACTCATCCAGAAGTTTGCCGTGCTCCATAGCACCGAGCTTATGAGATTGAGAAGACCCGCAAAAGAGAGAAAACGTGAAGTCCACGTGCTAACTCTGTCCCGAATTTGCCCAAACACAGGAAAATGATCTTAGTAATTAAACTTTTGTTGATTTGGTAGTCGAACTGCGTGCTCTTCTTGTATTATATGTAATAGCTTTGCTTCAGTTTATGTATCGTTTTTCATTGTTTCACCTTTCCGCTTATTAGTCTGCATTATATTCATTTTAGTTTTAAAAATTAAATTAAATTATTACTCCGTATTAGACAGACATAAAAAGGTAATTAACTTACGCTTATATGATCTATATATGTCCCCATTTTGTTGGAAAGTCGCACATAATGAGATGCTTAAATGTCAAGAGAGAATCAATATAGTGTCGCCATGTGCTGTAATGCAGCTGAAACCCTAAAGATTATTAATTAATGAACTAATGAAGCCAAATCGTTTTCATTGTTGGATTAAAAAATTGCTCAGATTCGTGCTTACTCTATCCATGACACAACAATGCCATTTTTAAACAGTAGTTATTTACAAACTAACGAAAGGAACTTATAATAAGAAACTAGTTAGAGAGATGACCAACATAATATCTTCCTTTTGGTTGATTATTTTAAGACAGTGCATGATTAAAAAAAAAGGTTAGACTCTGAAAACAAAATGTAATGAAAAAGACGGCAATGCACAATGTGGCGACATTATGAACTTGGGAAATCCTGAAAGAAGAGGAGGGATTAATCAAACAAGAGTATAACAATGTAACAAAATATTGAGTATAAATAGATCATCACACCTATGGATTTGTATCATCAAAGTTTAAAGTTTAGTGAAAAGAAAAACGAAGAAAAATAGTCTAAGAAAAAGCAAAGCAAAACAAAAAGAAATGGCAAAAAACCTCAACTCCATCAGCTTTAGCGTTCTCTTGGTTGTCCTCGTCATGGCTTCAACCGGTATTGATTGAACCTAGTTCTCTATAATACTATTCAGTTGTAATCTTGTGCTGATGATCTTTTTGATGAATATTTTAACATCTAGGAATCCTCAAGAGCGAGGCTGGTATGAATTGTCCCGGTGGGTGCTCTACTGCCTCTGAACGTGTGTTCTTAGGCGAGTGCGGACCTGACCCATACACAGGTACAGAAGCTGATTGCTGTACGTGTTGCAAAAACACCTACAAGACTTCTCCTAATGTACCATGTTGGTCGGCTGTTGAGGGAACAATCAAACATTGCCATTGCTACAAACATGTCTGAAATAACCTCATAAAAAATACCAAGTGTAACTTTTGTTTCCATTTGGTGTGAGGACATGACATGTGTGTATGTTTACGTTCAAGTTTCTTTTGCTTCCAAATAAAACATCTTCGGCAAAGCTATCACCGCTTTCCCCAAAGTATTGTAAGCCCATGTTTGTTTCTACTCTTGTTTCATTCATTCTGAATATATACTAAAGGTTTTTTTTTTTTTTTTTTTGTGTCATACTGAAGCTCCCTTACCGCTCTCAATCAATTTCATTACTTCACATCCTTAATTATTTTTACCCTATAAAAGACATTTTGATGAAACGTCGTCATTTATATGTAAAGAAATGATTGGTGCGCAAATTGTAAGATGTAAATATTATTTCAAAGACTTGTTGAAATGGTTGTGTGATTAGATCTGTCTATTAGTAAACTAATATCACAATTCAGTTGTAATTAAGAGAGCAAATATTGTTAGCAAAATTGCAAAAATAAATTCACTATTCATCACTTTTTGGGGAAAACCTTGAAAATGTCCCCATCTAGTATTAGTAGATGACCAATTTTTATAAGAAATTAAGATTGTAGTTTTTTTTTTAAATTAGAAATTGTTTAAAGCCTATTCAATCTATCGTTATCGATCTCGCCTCAGAGGAACAGCTCATATCATATTTCTGCTATTAAGGATCTCCTCTCTTCTCTCCACTTAGCTTCAGATGTTGATGATAAAGACTATTATAGTTGGAAGGTTGAATGTTGTCTTTTCTCAGTTTAACAACTGCCAAAACTTGGGATACCCTTAGATACCCTCAGGTCACAGACTGGTCTCCCTCCGTCTGGTTCAAGGGAGCCACCCCAAAGCATGCTTTCATCATGTGGAGAGAAAAGAGACAGACTTCTTTCTTGGGGAATGTAAATACCATCCGCTTGCTGCCTATGCTCTGCTTATGATGAAAACATGGAGCATTTGTTGCTGAGGTGTGGGTATAGCGTGCAAGTTTGGAATCTTTTTTTTTGACAGACTTCATCTCACCTGTGCATATTCTACAGCTGGCCCTCCCTTTTAGCTTGGACAAGGATAAAGACTGATTATGCTCCGCCAATCCTCCGGAAACTGGTGGCCCAGGACGCGATCTACCATATATGGAAGCAGAGAAATAACCCTTCGAGGGAGAGGGGGAGGGGATGGTGAAGTCACATCGACAACCTAAGTTAAAAACAAATATTTATAGGCTTCAAGGTGTAGGAAGTTGGTTTAGGGTTAAAAGATCGGAACTTATTCGTTGTGGTTAGTGCAGGAAGGCAACTTTCTAGATTGGTCATGTGGGGTGTGACTAGTGTGTAATGTAGGAGGATACCGACCATGTCTCCTTTGCCTGTTGTCGACAAGAGGATTACAACCAGCCACAAGTCTTCTAGCTGGTCTGCAACATATCTTGGTAGATCGAGCGTAACTTTTGTAAGGGCTGAACCGGTGAGGTTGATTTCACTAATAGATGAATCTTGACTCTTCTAGTTTTTGACGAAATTCAAGATCTCTTTATTTGGATCAGGAAAGATCTGTATAGGATACCAAACTTTAAAAGGTTTTATAGTGCCCTTCAACGAGGTTTACTCGGGTTTTTGTCTATTTTGCTCAAAAACTTATAACCTCATTTAAAGCAAAAAATACATAAAATGACCTTGAAAAGTATCCAATATCACTTGAAATTCTCCTTGCAAACTTTTGAAAATCATACTAGAGATTGAAAAATTATGATGCATCGAAGGCCACATCAATCTAGACAAACCACTACATGAAAAGAAGATTGCAGCTCAATAAATATAGCCGTTAATAAACTGTTAGAAATTCCCAACGAAATATTTGACCCTCTAGGGAGAGGGGGGGGGGGGGGTTGGCGAAGTCACACCAAAAGCCTAAGCTAAAACAAGTTTTATAAGCTTCATGGTCTAGGAAGTCGATTCAATTAGGGTTAAAACATCAAAACATGGTTCTTTTGGTCAATGCAGGGAGGCCACTTTCTAGACTGGTCATGTGGGCTGTGACCGTTGTGTAATGTAGGGAGGATACCAGTTATATATCCCATGCCTGGTATGGACAAGAGGCTTGCTAGCGGTCGCATTGATCAGTATGCAACATGTCTTGTTAATTAGATCGAGCATAACTTTGGAATGGCTGAATGGATCATGTTGATTACATTTTAAGGTGAATTTTGATCGCAGGTTGAAAGACAACATACTTCACCAGACTTCAGCAAATTTGTCTACAAATTTCACCAAACTTCACGAGACTTGTCTACAAACTTCATCAGACTTCTCCAGTGTTCTTTCGACTTCACAGACTTGTCCATATATTTCACCAGAGACTTCTCCATAATTCAACATATTTGTCCAGACTTCATGATTCAGTTCAATAGTGGAGATTTCTAAAGTCATTTCTTGCTTCTTTACTCGAGTTAAGCTTGAATGAGTTCAAATCCAGCACATCATCTCCACACCTAATTACAACTCAAGAAAAGACCGAAAAAATAGAAAATACGAACAAAGATGCGACAAATTAATTGACACACCGAATACTAAATGAAGGAAAAAAGATATCAAAAACCTAATACATCATCATTGACAACAACATAATATTTCTTTTAAATAATATTTATAAAAAATAACTAAAAGCAAAATTAATCATTTACAACAACGATAAAGAGAGCGACGGCTTTCCTTTACATGAGAATATAAGATTAAAAGAATTATAGACTTCAAATATATATTCTACTAACAAACGAGACGGCAGTGCAAAATTGTTGTGAGATTATATATGAACTTGGGGAAAGAGAGGACTAGCTAGGGAATAAACAATTATATACAACATTACAAAATTTTGTATAAATAGAAAAGTTGAACTATATGAGATAGTGTCGCCATATTTGCTGAAACCCTTAAGTTTATTAATTAACTAGTGAAGCCAAAACGCACCACATTCTTTTTTTTTTTTTTCGCACTACATTCGTACTTGCTTGATTAATTAATGACAACAAAATTATTATTTTTTAAACAACAAAGACAGCAGCGACTTTCCTTTTCTTTATAATACAAGACAAATGCATGATTAAAAAATTTATAGACTTCAAGTATATATTCTAACGAACGAGACGGCAATGCAAAATGGTGGTGACATTATGAACTTGGGGAAAGAGAGGACTAGGGATTAAACAATTATATACAACGATACAAAATTTTGAATAAATAGAAAACCACAGCTATGGATTTGTATCATCAAACCTCAGTTTATTGAACCTAAAAGGCAAAAAAACATTTTATAGCAAAAAGAAAAGAAATGGCAAAGAACCTCAACTGTGTCAGCTTCACCATCCTCGTGATAGTCCTCTTGATGGCTTCCACCGGTATACATATTTAACCGAGTTTTGTATTATGCTCTTCATTTGTATTTTAATTATCTTGTTCTGATGATTCTGATGAATATGTTACCTGGTAGAAATCAAGAAGACCGAGGCTCAAACATGCTCGACATTCCTCGACGAGTGCGGGCCAGACCCGTTCCTAGGTACAAATGCTGATTGCTTTAACTGTTGCAAATACACATACGGGAGTCCTCCAGCATGTAAAGGGCTTGTTGAGGGAAGCGACAAACATTGTCACTGCTACCAAAATCCATAAGGTTTTAAAATAACCTCGTTCGTACAGTTACCAAATGTAACATTTGTTTTCTCATTTGATGTAAGGACATTTCATGTGATTATGTTTATGTTTAAGTTTCTTTTGCTTCAAAATAAAAATTCGACGGTAAAGCTCACTGCTTGCATGTAAGCCCATGTTGTGTGCACTTTTATTTCATTCTGAATTTCTGATAACTAAGCTTGTTTTGTGTTTGTGTTTCTCATTTCATTTTCCTGTCTACGTTCAAAATCTTGTCAACATAAAAAAATTCAATACAAATCTTTTATCTCATCTCGAGGTATAAACTTAGACTGTAAAATCAGCCTTTAAGATGCATGTTTCATGCTAATAAGAAAACACATTACTATATTACTAAAAGAAAAAAAATTACTTTCGTGTTACCTCAATCGCATGATTGGTTTACTACTCGGTGTTTGAGAAATGGGTTTAGAGATAATCTCTGTAACACAAAGTATATGAAACACGTCTGCAACACGTCTGGGTAGAATGAGCATAACTTCTGAATGGCTGAACGTATTGGTCTAATTCAAACAGGAGGTGAAGGAAGACTCTGTCGGCTTTCTATAGGCACCAATAATGTTTATTTTGTAGAGCAGAAATGTTTTTTAAAGTTGCCCATAATAGGATAGCTTTGAAACTGTGTTGGAATGGGTTTTGCTCACCTTTTTTTGTCTATTTTGCTCAAAAATCTACAGAAGCTTCTTTCGAGCACAAATGCTTGGAAATGGCCTTGAAACCACTACTAGTACGTGTAATCCTCTAATGTGCTAAAATACGATGTTATAAGCCTGCAACGTTGGATGTGCATTTAGGGGAATTACTTAGCCATGTGATATTTTTTCGCTTATAGTTTTATGCTTTTCTTTTTTGAATAAATATGAAATTATATTCAAAGAAAAATAACGTTTTACATCAGCTTGAGCTGAAATAGTATAAGAAGAGTTAGCTCAGAGGTGGGTGTCTCCCCATATCTCCTGGCATTGCGCTCCCGCCAAACAGAGTAGACAGTAAGTTGGAATGTGTATCGAATTAAGAACCCAGTGACCCTGTCAGCTTGAGTTCCGGAGATAAAGTCGAGTAGCGGTAACCAAGATGTGGTGAAACGAGCCTTATAGAAAGCTTTTGCTGTACCTGACCAGACTGCAGCGGTATAGGGACAAGAGAAAAACAAGTGGTCTCGTGTCTCCACCGAAGCAGAGCAGAAAACACAGCTCACATTGCTATCGTAAATCTAAGAGACCATCCGATCGCCTGTCGACAAACGGTTGTGTACTGCAAGCCAAGGACAAAATGAATATTTTGGTGTTGCATGAGCAAACCAAACCCCTTATGCCAAGCAACTTTGTTTGAAGCTGTACGGATATGGTTCCAAGTGTCCTTTGTAGAAAAATTAGTCTTGTAAACATCACCTTTACCTCGCCCTAAAACAACATCCGCCTGAGAGATTGTTCTTGACTGAAAAGCCTGATGGAGAGCATCCTCAATCTCATTCAGTATGTCGATACGATGAAGTCTTCTTCTCCGTTGGTACCATGCATCATGGAGAGTCATGTGTTCTCTGATTCCCAAATCAATCATGCCTCGCAAACCAACTTTATCCAACAAATACCCTGAAACCGACCAGTTATCATAGTAGAAAGATGTGAGTGCCCTATTTTTAACCTCCACTTTAAGTAAATTTTTACCCAGTTCTCTATATTTCTAACAATCTTTTCCACATCCAGGAGCCCGATAGTGATGCAGGTTCAACCGACAAGAAGCTGAGATTTTTAAATAAATTCATTTTTGACCATTGTACCCTCAACGATGACCCACCGTAGACCAACCGCCAAATCAACTTTAAACAACTGACATCGTTTGTCTCTTTCAACGAACGCAAGCCTAGACCACCTTCATCCTTGGGTTTATAGACATCAGACCAAGCCATTTTAGCTTTCTTCGTGTCCAGGTCTGGTCCTGACCATAAAAAAGCAGAGCATATACTATCCAGTTCCCGAATACTCTCCCGTGATAACCTGAATGCACTCATCCAGAAGTTTGCCGTGCTCCATAGCACCGAGCTTATGAGATTGAGAAGACCCGCAAAAGAGAGAAAACGTGAAGTCCACGTGCTAACTCTGTCCCGAATTTGCCCAAACACAGGAAAATGATCTTAGTAATTAAACTTTTGTTGATTTGGTAGTCGAACTGCGTGCTCTTCTTGTATTATATGTAATAGCTTTGCTTCAGTTTATGTATCGTTTTTCATTGTTTCACCTTTCCGCTTATTAGTCTGCATTATATTCATTTTAGTTTTAAAAATTAAATTAAATTATTACTCCGTATTAGACAGACATAAAAAGGTAATTAACTTACGCTTATATGATCTATATATGTCCCCATTTTGTTGGAAAGTCGCACATAATGAGATGCTTAAATGTCAAGAGAGAATCAATATAGTGTCGCCATGTGCTGTAATGCAGCTGAAACCCTAAAGATTATTAATTAATGAACTAATGAAGCCAAATCGTTTTCATTGTTGGATTAAAAAATTGCTCAGATTCGTGCTTACTCTATCCATGACACAACAATGCCATTTTTAAACAGTAGTTATTTACAAACTAACGAAAGGAACTTATAATAAGAAACTAGTTAGAGAGATGACCAACATAATATCTTCCTTTTGGTTGATTATTTTAAGACAGTGCATGATTAAAAAAAAGGTTAGACTCTGAAAACAAAATGTAATGAAAAAGACGGCAATGCACAATGTGGCGACATTATGAACTTGGGAAATCCTGAAAGAAGAGGAGGGATTAATCAAACAAGAGTATAACAATGTAACAAAATATTGAGTATAAATAGATCATCACACCTATGGATTTGTATCATCAAAGTTTAAAGTTTAGTGAAAAGAAAAACGAAGAAAAATAGTCTAAGAAAAAGCAAAGCAAAACAAAAAGAAATGGCAAAAAACCTCAACTCCATCAGCTTTAGCGTTCTCTTGGTTGTCCTCGTCATGGCTTCAACCGGTATTGATTGAACCTAGTTCTCTATAATACTATTCAGTTGTAATCTTGTGCTGATGATCTTTTTGATGAATATTTTAACATCTAGGAATCCTCAAGAGCGAGGCTGGTATGAATTGTCCCGGTGGGTGCTCTACTGCCTCTGAACGTGTGTTCTTAGGCGAGTGCGGACCTGACCCATACACAGGTACAGAAGCTGATTGCTGTACGTGTTGCAAAAACACCTACAAGACTTCTCCTAATGTACCATGTTGGTCGGCTGTTGAGGGAACAATCAAACATTGCCATTGCTACAAACATGTCTGAAATAACCTCATAAAAAATACCAAGTGTAACTTTTGTTTCCATTTGGTGTGAGGACATGACATGTGTGTATGTTTACGTTCAAGTTTCTTTTGCTTCCAAATAAAACATCTTCGGCAAAGCTATCACCGCTTTCCCCAAAGTATTGTAAGCCCATGTTTGTTTCTACTCTTGTTTCATTCATTCTGAATATATACTAAAGGTTTTTTTTTTTTTTTTTTTTTTTGTGTCATACTGAAGCTCCCTTACCGCTCTCAATCAATTTCATTACTTCACATCCTTAATTATTTTTACCCTATAAAAGACATTTTGATGAAACGTCGTCATTTATATGTAAAGAAATGATTGGTGCGCAAATTGTAAGATGTAAATATTATTTCAAAGACTTGTTGAAATGGTTGTGTGATTAGATCTGTCTATTAGTAAACTAATATCACAATTCAGTTGTAATTAAGAGAGCAAATATTGTTAGCAAAATTGCAAAAATAAATTCACTATTCATCACTTTTTGGGGGAAAACCTTGAAAATGTCCCCATCTAGTATTAGTAGATGACCAATTTTTATAAGAAATTAAGATTGTAGTTTTTTTTTTTAAATTAGAAATTGTTTAAAGCCTATTCAATCTATCGTTATCGATCTCACAGGCCTCAGAGGAACAGCTCATATCATATTTCTGCTATTAAGGATCTCCTCTCTTCTCTCCACTTAGCTTCAGATGTTGATGATAAAGACTATTATAGTTGGAAGGTTGAATGTTGTCTTTTCTCAGTTTAACAACTGCCAAAACTTGGGATACCCTTAGATACCCTCAGGTCACCGACTGGTCTCCCTCCGTCTGGTTCAAGGGAGCCACCCCAAAGCATGCTTTCATCATGTGGAGAGAAAAGAGACAGACTTCTTTCTTGGGGAATGTAAATACCATCCGCTTGCTGCCTATGCTCTGCTTATGATGAAAACATGGAGCATTTGTTGCTGAGGTGTGGGTATAGCGTGCAAGTTTGGAATCTTTTTTTTTGACAGACTTCATCTCACCTGTGCATATTCTACAGCTGGCCCTCCCTTTTAGCTTGGACAAGGATAAAGACTGATTATGCTCCGCCAATCCTCCGGAAACTGGTGGCCCAGGACGCGATCTACCATATATGGAAGCAGAGAAATAACCCTTCGAGGGGAGAGGGGGGGGGAGGGGATGGTGAAGTCACATCGACAACCTAAGTTAAAAACAAATATTTATAGGCTTCAAGGTGTAGGAAGTTGGTTTAGGGTTAAAAGATCGGAACTTATTCGTTGTGGTCAGTGCAGGAAGGCAACTTTCTAGATTGGTCATGTGGGGTGTGACTAGTGTGTAATGTAGGAGGATACCGACCATGTCTCCTTTGCCTGTTGTCGACAAGAGGATTACAACCAGCCACAAGTCTTCTAGCTTGTCTGCAACATATCTTGGTAGATCGAGCGTAACTTTTGTAAGGGCTGAACCGGTGAGGTTGATTTCACTAATAGATGAATCTTGACTCTTCAAGTTTTTAACGAAATTCAAGATCTCTTTATTTGGATCAGGAAAGATCTGTATAGGATACCAAACTTCAAAAGGTTTTATAATGCCCTTCAACGAGGTTTACTCGGGTTTTTGTCTATTCTGCTCAAAAACTTATAACCTCATTTAAAGCAAAAAATACATAAAATGACCTTGAAAAGTATCCAATATCACTTGAAATTCTCCTTGCAAACTTTTGAAAATCATACTAGAGATTGAAAAATTATGATGCATCGAAGGCCACATCAATCTAGACAAACCACTACATGAAAAGAAGATTGCAGCTCAATAAATATAGCCGTTAATAAACTGTTAGAAATTCCCAACGAAATATTTGACCCTCTAGGGAGGGGGGTTGGCGAAGTCACACCAAAAGCCTAAGCTAAAACAAGTTTTATAAGCTTCATGGTCTAGGAAGTCGATTCAATTAGGGTTAAAACATCAAAACATGGTTCTTTTGGTCAATGCAGGGAGGCCACTTTCTAGACTGGTCATGTGGGCTGTGACCGTTGTGTAATGTAGGGAGGATACCAGTTATATATCCCATGCCTGGTATGGACAAGAGGCTTGCTAGCGGTCGCATTGATCAGTATGCAACATGTCTTGTTAATTAGATCGAGCATAACTTTGGAATGGCTGAATGGATCATGTTGATTACATTTTAAGGTGAATTTTGATCGCAGGTTGAAAGACAACATACTTCACCAGACTTCAGCAAATCTGTCTACAAATTTCACCAAACTTCACGAGACTTGTCTACAAACTTCATCAGACTTCTCCAGTGTTCTCTCGATTTCACAGACTTGTCCATATATTTCACCAGAGACTTCTCCATAATTCAACATATTTGTCCAAACTTCATGATTCAGTTCAATAGTGGAGATTTCTAAAGTCATTTCTTGCTTCTTTACTCGAGTTAAGCTTGAATGAGTTCAAAGCCAGCACATCATCTCCACACCTAATTACAACTCAAGAAAAGACCGAAAAAATAGAAAATACGAACAAAGATGCGACAAATTAATTGACACACCGAATACTAAATGAAGGAAAAAAGATATCAAAAACCTAATACATCATCATTGACAACAACATAATATTTCTTTTAAATAATATTTATAAAAAATAACTAAAAGCAAAATTAATCATTTACAACAACGATAAAGAGAGCGACGGCTTTCCTTTACATGAGAATATAAGATTAAAAGAATTATAGACTTCAAATATATATTCTACTAACAAACGAGACGGCAGTGCAAAATTGTTGTGAGATTATATATGAACTTGGGGAAAGAGAGGACTAGCTAGGGAATAAACAATTATATACAACATTACAAAATTTTGTATAAATAGAAAAGTTGAACTATATGAGATAGTGTCGCCATATTTGCTGAAACCCTTAAGTTTATTAATTAACTAGTGAAGCCAAAACGCACCACATTCTTTTTTTTTTTCGCACTACATTCGTACTTGCTTGATTAATTAATGACAACAAAATTATTATTTTTTAAACAACAAAGACAGCAGCGACTTTCCTTTTCTTTATAATACAAGACAAATGCATGATTAAAAAATTTATAGACTTCAAGTATATATTCTAACGAACGAGACGGCAATGCAAAATGGTGGTGACATTATGAACTTGGGGAAAGAGAGGACTAGGGATTAAACAATTATATACAACGATACAAAATTTTGAATAAATAGAAAACCACAGCTATGGATTTGTATCATCAAACCTCAGTTTATTGAACCTAAAAGGCAAAAAAACATTTTATAGCAAAAAGAAAAGAAATGGCAAAGAACCTCAACTGTGTCAGCTTCACCATCCTCGTGATAGTCCTCTTGATGGCTTCCACCGGTATACATATTTAACCGAGTTTTCTATTATGCTCTTCATTTGTATTTTAATTATCTTGTTCTGATGATTCTGATGAATATGTCACCTGGTAGAAATCAAGAAGACCGAGGCTCAAACATGCTCGACATTCCTCGACGAGTGCGGGCCAGACCCGTTCCTAGGTACAAATGCTGATTGCTTTAACTGTTGCAAATACACATACGGGAGTCCTCCAGCATGTAAAGGGCTTGTTGAGGGAAGCGACAAACATTGTCACTGCTACCAAAATCCATAAGGTTTTAAAATAACCTCGTTCGTACAGTTACCAAATGTAACATTTGTTTTCTCATTTGATGTAAGGACATTTCATGTGATTATGTTTATGTTTAAGTTTCTTTTGCTTCAAAATAAAAATTCGACGGTAAAGCTCACTGCTTGCATGTAAGCCCATGTTGTGTGCACTTTTATTTCATTCTGAATTTCTGATAACTAAGCTTGTTTTGTGTTTGTGTTTCTCATTTCATTTTCCTGTCTACGTTCAAAATCTTGTCAACATAAAAAAATTCAATACAAATCTTTTATCTCATCTCGAGGTATAAACTTAGACTGTAAAATCAGCCTTTAAGATGCATGTTTCATGCTAATAAGAAAACACATTACTATATTACTAAAAGAAAAAAAATTACTTTCGTGTTACCTCAATCGCATGATTGGTTTACTACTCGGTGTTTGAGAAATGGGTTTAGAGATAATCTCTGTAACACAAAGTATATGAAACACGTCTGCAACACGTCTGGGTAGAATGAGCATAACTTCTGAATGGCTGAACGTATTGGTCTAATTCAAACAGGAGGTGAAGGAAGACTCTGTCGGCTTTCTATAGGCACCAATAATGTTTATTTTGTAGAGCAGAAATGTTTTTTAAAGTTGCCCATAATAGGATAGCTTTGAAACTGTGTTGGAATGGGTTTTGCTCACCTTTTTTTGTCTATTTTGCTCAAAAATCTACAGAAGCTTCTTTCGAGCACAAATGCTTGGAAATGGCCTTGAAACCACTACTAGTACGTGTAATCCTCTAATGTGCTAAAATACGATGTTATAAGCCTGCAACGTTGGATGTGCATTTAGGGGAATTACTTAGCCATGTGATATTTTTTCGCTTATAGTTTTATGCTTTTCTTTTTTGAATAAATATGAAATTATATTCAAAGAAAAATAACGTTTTACATCAGCTTGAGCTGAAATAGTATAAGAAGAGTTAGCTCAGAGGTGGGTGTCTCCCCATATCTCCTGGCATTGCGCTCCCGCCAAACAGAGTAGACAGTAAGTTGGAATGTGTATCGAATTAAGAACCCAGTGACCCTGTCAGCTTGAGTTCCGGAGATAAAGTCGAGTAGCGGTAACCAAGATGTGGTGAAACGAGCCTTATAGAAAGCTTTTGCTGTACCTGACCAGACTGCAGCGGTATAGGGACAAGAGAAAAACAAGTGGTCTCGTGTCTCCACCGAAGCAGAGCAGAAAACACAGCTCACATTGCTATCGTAAATCTAAGAGACCATCCGATCGCCTGTCGACAAACGGTTGTGTACTGCAAGCCAAGGACAAAATGAATATTTTGGTGTTGCATGAGCAAACCAAACCCCCTTATGCCAAGCAACTTTGTTTGAAGCTGTACGGATATGGTTCCAAGTGTCCTTTGTAGAAAAATTAGTCTTGTAAACATCACCTTTACCTCGCCCTAAAACAACATCCGCCTGAGAGATTGTTCTTGACTGAAAAGCCTGATGGAGAGCATCCTCAATCTCATTCAGTATGTCGATACGATGAAGTCTTCTTCTCCGTTGGTACCATGCATCATGGAGAGTCATGTGTTCTCTGATTCCCAAATCAATCATGCCTCGCAAACCAACTTTATCCAACAAATACCCTGAAACCGACCAGTTATCATAGTAGAAAGATGTGAGTGCCCTATTTTTAACCTCCACTTTAAGTAAATTTTTACCCAGTTCTCTATATTTCTAACAATCTTTTCCACATCCAGGAGCCCGATAGTGATGCAGGTTCAACCGACAAGAAGCTGAGATTTTTAAATAAATTCATTTTTGACCATTGTACCCTCAACGATGACCCACCGTAGACCAACCGCCAAATCAACTTTAAACAACTGACATCGTTTGTCTCTTTCAACGAACGCAAGCCTAGACCACCTTCATCCTTGGGTTTATAGACATCAGACCAAGCCATTTTAGCTTTCTTCGTGTCCAGGTCTGGTCCTGACCATAAAAAAGCAGAGCATATACTATCCAGTTCCCGAATACTCTCCCGTGATAACCTGAATGCACTCATCCAGAAGTTTGCCGTGCTCCATAGCACCGAGCTTATGAGATTGAGAAGACCCGCAAAAGAGAGAAAACGTGAAGTCCACGTGCTAACTCTGTCCCGAATTTGCTCAAACACAGGAAAATGATCTTAGTAATTAAACTTTTGTTGATTTGGTAGTCGAACTGCGTGCTCTTCTTGTATTATATGTAATAGCTTTGCTTCAGTTTATGTATCGTTTTTCATTGTTTCACCTTTCCGCTTATTAGTCTGCATTATATTCATTTTAGTTTTAAAAATTAAATTAAATTATTACTCCGTATTAGACAGACATAAAAAGGTAATTAACTTACGCTTATATGATCTATATATGTCCCCATTTTGTTGGAAAGTCGCACATAATGAGATGCTTAAATGTCAAGAGAGAATCAATATAGTGTCGCCATGTGCTGTAATGCAGCTGAAACCCTAAAGATTATTAATTAATGAACTAATGAAGCCAAATCGTTTTCATTGTTGGATTAAAAAATTGCTCAGATTCGTGCTTACTCTATCCATGACACAACAATGCCATTTTTAAACAGTAGTTATTTACAAACTAACGAAAGGAACTTATAATAAGAAACTAGTTAGAGAGATGACCAACATAATATCTTCCTTTTGGTTGATTATTTTAAGACAGTGCATGATTAAAAAAAAGGTTAGACTCTGAAAACAAAATGTAATGAAAAAGACGGCAATGCACAATGTGGCGACATTATGAACTTGGGAAATCCTGAAAGAAGAGGAGGGATTAATCAAACAAGAGTATAACAATGTAACAAAATATTGAGTATAAATAGATCATCACACCTATGGATTTGTATCATCAAAGTTTAAAGTTTAGTGAAAAGAAAAACGAAGAAAAATAGTCTAAGAAAAAGCAAAGCAAAACAAAAAGAAATGGCAAAAAACCTCAACTCCATCAGCTTTAGCGTTCTCTTGGTTGTCCTCGTCATGGCTTCAACCGGTATTGATTGAACCTAGTTCTCTATAATACTATTCAGTTGTAATCTTGTGCTGATGATCTTTTTGATGAATATTTTAACATCTAGGAATCCTCAAGAGCGAGGCTGGTATGAATTGTCCCGGTGGGTGCTCTACTGCCTCTGAACGTGTGTTCTTAGGCGAGTGCGGACCTGACCCATACACAGGTACAGAAGCTGATTGCTGTACGTGTTGCAAAAACACCTACAAGACTTCTCCTAATGTACCATGTTGGTCGGCTGTTGAGGGAACAATCAAACATTGCCATTGCTACAAACATGTCTGAAATAACCTCATAAAAAATACCAAGTGTAACTTTTGTTTCCATTTGGTGTGAGGACATGACATGTGTGTATGTTTACGTTCAAGTTTCTTTTGCTTCCAAATAAAACATCTTCGGCAAAGCTATCACCGCTTTCCCCAAAGTATTGTAAGCCCATGTTTGTTTCTACTCTTGTTTCATTCATTCTGAATATATACTAAAGGTTTTTTTTTTTTTTTTTTTGTGTCATACTGAAGCTCCCTTACCGCTCTCAATCAATTTCATTACTTCACATCCTTAATTATTTTTACCCTATAAAAGACATTTTGATGAAACGTCGTCATTTATATGTAAAGAAATGATTGGTGCGCAAATTGTAAGATGTAAATATTATTTCAAAGACTTGTTGAAATGGTTGTGTGATTAGATCTGTCTATTAGTAAACTAATATCACAATTCAGTTGTAATTAAGAGAGCAAATATTGTTAGCAAAATTGCAAAAATAAATTCACTATTCATCACTTTTTGGGGAAAACCTTGAAAATGTCCCCATCTAGTATTAGTAGATGACCAATTTTTATAAGAAATTAAGATTGTAGTTTTTTTTTTTAAATTAGAAATTGTTTAAAGCCTATTCAATCTATCGTTATCGATCTCACAGGCCTCAGAGGAACAGCTAATATCATATTTCTGCTATTAAGGATCTCCTCTCTTCTCTCCACTTAGCTTCAGATGTTGATGATAAAGACTATTATAGTTGGAAGGTTGAATGTTGTCTTTTCTCAGTTTAACAACTGCCAAAACTTGGGATACCCTTAGATACCCTCAGGTCACAGACTGGTCTCCCTCCGTCTGGTTCAAGGGAGCCACCCCAAAGCATGCTTTCCTCATGTGGAGAGAAAAGAGACAGACTTCTTTCTTGGGGAATGTAAATACCATCCGCTTGCTGCCTATGCTCTGCTTATGATGAAAACATGGAGCATTTGTTGCTGAGGTGTGGGTATAGCGTGCAAGTTTGGAATCTTTTTTTTGACAGACTTCATCTCACCTGTGCATATTCTACACCTGGCCCTCCCTTTTAGCTTGGACAAGGATAAAGACTGATTATGCTCCGCCAATCCTCCGGAAACTGGTGGCCCAGGCCGCGATCTACCATATATGGAAGCAGAGAAATAACCCTTCGAGGGGAGAGGGGGGGGAGGGGATGGTGAAGTCACATCGACAACCTAAGTTAAAAACAAATATTTATAGGCTTCAAGGTGTAGGAAGTTGGTTTAGGGTTAAAAGATCGGAACTTATTCGTTGTGGTTAGTGCAGGAAGGCAACTTTCTAGATTGGTCATGTGGGGTGTGACTAGTGTGTAATGTAGGAGGATACCGACCATGTCTCCTTTGCCTGTTGTCGACAAGAGGATTACAACCAGCCACAAGTCTTCTAGCTGGTCTGCAACATATCTTGGTAGATCGAGCGTAACTTTTGTAAGGGCTGAACCGGTGAGGTTGATTTCACTAATAGATGAATCTTGACTCTTCTAGTTTTTGACGAAATTCAAGATCTCTTTATTTGGATCAGGAAAGATCTGTATAGGATACCAAACTTCAAAAGGTTTTATAATGCCCTTCAACGAGGTTTACTCGGGTTTTTGTCTATTTTGCTCAAAAACTTATAACCTCATTTAAAGCAAAAAATACATAAAATGACCTTGAAAAGTATCCAATATCACTTGAAATTCTCCTTGCAAACTTTTGAAAATCATACTAGAGATTGAAAAATTATGATGCATCGAAGGCCACATCAATCTAGACAAACCACTACATGAAAAGAAGATTGCAGCTCAATAAATATAGCCGTTAATAAACTGTTAGAAATTCCCAACGAAATATTTGACCCTCTAGGGAGAGGGGGTTGGCGAAGTCACACCAAAAGCCTAAGCTAAAACAAGTTTTATAAGCTTCATGGTCTAGGAAGTCGATTCAATTAGGGTTAAAACATCAAAACATGGTTCTTTTGGTCAATGCAGGGAGGCCACTTTCTAGACTGGTCATGTGGGCTGTGACCGTTGTGTAATGTAGGGAGGATACCAGTTATATATCCCATGCCTGGTATGGACAAGAGGCTTGCTAGCGGTCGCATTGATCAGTATGCAACATGTCTTGTTAATTAGATCGAGCATAACTTTGGAATGGCTGAATGGATCATGTTGATTACATTTTAAGGTGAATTTTGATCGCAGGTTGAAAGACAACATACTTCACCAGACTTCAGCAAATTTGTCTACAAATTTCACCAAACTTCACGAGACTTGTCTACAAACTTCATCAGACTTCTCCAGTGTTCTTTCGACTTCACAGACTTGTCCATATATTTCACCAGAGACTTCTCCATAATTCAACATATTTGTCCAGACTTCATGATTCAGTTCAATAGTGGAGATTTCTAAAGTCATTTCTTGCTTCTTTACTCGAGTTAAGCTTGAATGAGTTCAAATCCAGCACATCATCTCCACACCTAATTACAACTCAAGAAAAGACCGAAAAAATAGAAAATACGAACAAAGATGCGACAAATTAATTGACACACCGAATACTAAATGAAGGAAAAAAGATATCAAAAACCTAATACATCATCATTGACAACAACATAATATTTCTTTTAAATAATATTTATAAAAAATAACTAAAAGCAAAATTAATCATTTACAACAACGATAAAGAGAGCGACGGCTTTCCTTTACATGAGAATATAAGATTAAAAGAATTATAGACTTCAAATATATATTCTACTAACAAACGAGACGGCAGTGCAAAATTGTTGTGAGATTATATATGAACTTGGGGAAAGAGAGGACTAGCTAGGGAATAAACAATTATATACAACATTACAAAATTTTGTATAAATAGAAAAGTTGAACTATATGAGATAGTGTCGCCATATTTGCTGAAACCCTTAAGTTTATTAATTAACTAGTGAAGCCAAAACGCACCACATTCTTTTTTTTTTTTCGCACTACATTCGTACTTGCTTGATTAATTAATGACAACAAAATTATTATTTTTTAAACAACAAAGACAGCAGCGACTTTCCTTTTCTTTATAATACAAGACAAATGCATGATTAAAAAATTTATAGACTTCAAGTATATATTCTAACGAACGAGACGGCAATGCAAAATGGTGGTGACATTATGAACTTGGGGAAAGAGAGGACTAGGGATTAAACAATTATATACAACGATACAAAATTTTGAATAAATAGAAAACCACAGCTATGGATTTGTATCATCAAACCTCAGTTTATTGAACCTAAAAGGCAAAAAAACATTTTATAGCAAAAAGAAAAGAAATGGCAAAGAACCTCAACTGTGTCAGCTTCACCATCCTCGTGATAGTCCTCTTGATGGCTTCCACCGGTATACATATTTAACCGAGTTTTGTATTATGCTCTTCATTTGTATTTTAATTATCTTGTTCTGATGATTCTGATGAATATGTTACCTGGTAGAAATCAAGAAGACCGAGGCTCAAACATGCTCGACATTCCTCGACGAGTGCGGGCCAGACCCGTTCCTAGGTACAAATGCTGATTGCTTTAACTGTTGCAAATACACATACGGGAGTCCTCCAGCATGTAAAGGGCTTGTTGAGGGAAGCGACAAACATTGTCACTGCTACCAAAATCCATAAGGTTTTAAAATAACCTCGTTCGTACAGTTACCAAATGTAACATTTGTTTTCTCATTTGATGTAAGGACATTTCATGTGATTATGTTTATGTTTAAGTTTCTTTTGCTTCAAAATAAAAATTCGACGGTAAAGCTCACTGCTTGCATGTAAGCCCATGTTGTGTGCACTTTTATTTCATTCTGAATTTCTGATAACTAAGCTTGTTTTGTGTTTGTGTTTCTCATTTCATTTTCCTGTCTACGTTCAAAATCTTGTCAACATAAAAAAATTCAATACAAATCTTTTATCTCATCTCGAGGTATAAACTTAGACTGTAAAATCAGCCTTTAAGATGCATGTTTCATGCTAATAAGAAAACACATTACTATATTACTAAAAGAAAAAAAATTACTTTCGTGTTACCTCAATCGCATGATTGGTTTACTACTCGGTGTTTGAGAAATGGGTTTAGAGATAATCTCTGTAACACAAAGTATATGAAACACGTCTGCAACACGTCTGGGTAGAATGAGCATAACTTCTGAATGGCTGAACGTATTGGTCTAATTCAAACAGGAGGTGAAGGAAGACTCTGTCGGCTTTCTATAGGCACCAATAATGTTTATTTTGTAGAGCAGAAATGTTTTTTAAAGTTGCCCATAATAGGATAGCTTTGAAACTGTGTTGGAATGGGTTTTGCTCACCTTTTTTTGTCTATTTTGCTCAAAAATCTACAGAAGCTTCTTTCGAGCACAAATGCTTGGAAATGGCCTTGAAACCACTACTAGTACGTGTAATCCTCTAATGTGCTAAAATACGATGTTATAAGCCTGCAACGTTGGATGTGCATTTAGGGGAATTACTTAGCCATGTGATATTTTTTCGCTTATAGTTTTATGCTTTTCTTTTTTGAATAAATATGAAATTATATTCAAAGAAAAATAACGTTTTACATCAGCTTGAGCTGAAATAGTATAAGAAGAGTTAGCTCAGAGGTGGGTGTCTCCCCATATCTCCTGGCATTGCGCTCCCGCCAAACAGAGTAGACAGTAAGTTGGAATGTGTATCGAATTAAGAACCCAGTGACCCTGTCAGCTTGAGTTCCGGAGATAAAGTCGAGTAGCGGTAACCAAGATGTGGTGAAACGAGCCTTATAGAAAGCTTTTGCTGTACCTGACCAGACTGCAGCGGTATAGGGACAAGAGAAAAACAAGTGGTCTCGTGTCTCCACCGAAGCAGAGCAGAAAACACAGCTCACATTGCTATCGTAAATCTAAGAGACCATCCGATCGCCTGTCGACAAACGGTTGTGTACTGCAAGCCAAGGACAAAATGAATATTTTGGTGTTGCATGAGCAAACCAAACCCCCTTATGCCAAGCAACTTTGTTTGAAGCTGTACGGATATGGTTCCAAGTGTCCTTTGTAGAAAAATTAGTCTTGTAAACATCACCTTTACCTCGCCCTAAAACAACATCCGCCTGAGAGATTGTTCTTGACTGAAAAGCCTGATGGAGAGCATCCTCAATCTCATTCAGTATGTCGATACGATGAAGTCTTCTTCTCCGTTGGTACCATGCATCATGGAGAGTCATGTGTTCTCTGATTCCCAAATCAATCATGCCTCGCAAACCAACTTTATCCAACAAATACCCTGAAACCGACCAGTTATCATAGTAGAAAGATGTGAGTGCCCTATTTTTAACCTCCACTTTAAGTAAATTTTTACCCAGTTCTCTATATTTCTAACAATCTTTTCCACATCCAGGAGCCCGATAGTGATGCAGGTTCAACCGACAAGAAGCTGAGATTTTTAAATAAATTCATTTTTGACCATTGTACCCTCAACGATGACCCACCGTAGACCAACCGCCAAATCAACTTTAAACAACTGACATCGTTTGTCTCTTTCAACGAACGCAAGCCTAGACCACCTTCATCCTTGGGTTTATAGACATCAGACCAAGCCATTTTAGCTTTCTTCGTGTCCAGGTCTGGTCCTGACCATAAAAAGCAGAGCATATACTATCCAGTTCCCGAATACTCTCCCGTGATAACCTGAATGCACTCATCCAGAAGTTTGCCGTGCTCCATAGCACCGAGCTTATGAGATTGAGAAGACCCGCAAAAGAGAGAAAACGTGAAGTCCACGTGCTAACTCTGTCCCGAATTTGCCCAAACACAGGAAAATGATCTTAGTAATTAAACTTTTGTTGATTTGGTAGTCGAACTGCGTGCTCTTCTTGTATTATATGTAATAGCTTTGCTTCAGTTTATGTATCGTTTTTCATTGTTTCACCTTTCCGCTTATTAGTCTGCATTATATTCATTTTAGTTTTAAAAATTAAATTAAATTATTACTCCGTATTAGACAGACATAAAAAGGTAATTAACTTACGCTTATATGATCTATATATGTCCCCATTTTGTTGGAAAGTCGCACATAATGAGATGCTTAAATGTCAAGAGAGAATCAATATAGTGTCGCCATGTGCTGTAATGCAGCTGAAACCCTAAAGATTATTAATTAATGAACTAATGAAGCCAAATCGTTTTCATTGTTGGATTAAAAAATTGCTCAGATTCGTGCTTACTCTATCCATGACACAACAATGCCATTTTTAAACAGTAGTTATTTACAAACTAACGAAAGGAACTTATAATAAGAAACTAGTTAGAGAGATGACCAACATAATATCTTCCTTTTGGTTGATTATTTTAAGACAGTGCATGATTAAAAAAAAAGGTTAGACTCTGAAAACAAAATGTAATGAAAAAGACGGCAATGCACAATGTGGCGACATTATGAACTTGGGAAATCCTGAAAGAAGAGGAGGGATTAATCAAACAAGAGTATAACAATGTAACAAAATATTGAGTATAAATAGATCATCACACCTATGGATTTGTATCATCAAAGTTTAAAGTTTAGTGAAAAGAAAAACGAAGAAAAATAGTCTAAGAAAAAGCAAAGCAAAACAAAAAGAAATGGCAAAAAACCTCAACTCCATCAGCTTTAGCGTTCTCTTGGTTGTCCTCGTCATGGCTTCAACCGGTATTGATTGAACCTAGTTCTCTATAATACTATTCAGTTGTAATCTTGTGCTGATGATCTTTTTGATGAATATTTTAACATCTAGGAATCCTCAAGAGCGAGGCTGGTATGAATTGTCCCGGTGGGTGCTCTACTGCCTCTGAACGTGTGTTCTTAGGCGAGTGCGGACCTGACCCATACACAGGTACAGAAGCTGATTGCTGTACGTGTTGCAAAAACACCTACAAGACTTCTCCTAATGTACCATGTTGGTCGGCTGTTGAGGGAACAATCAAACATTGCCATTGCTACAAACATGTCTGAAATAACCTCATAAAAAATACCAAGTGTAACTTTTGTTTCCATTTGGTGTGAGGACATGACATGTGTGTATGTTTACGTTCAAGTTTCTTTTGCTTCCAAATAAAACATCTTCGGCAAAGCTATCACCGCTTTCCCCAAAGTATTGTAAGCCCATGTTTGTTTCTACTCTTGTTTCATTCATTCTGAATATATACTAAAGGTTTTTTTTTTTTTTTTTTTTTTGTGTCATACTGAAGCTCCCTTACCGCTCTCAATCAATTTCATTACTTCACATCCTTAATTATTTTTACCCTATAAAAGACATTTTGATGAAACGTCGTCATTTATATGTAAAGAAATGATTGGTGCGCAAATTGTAAGATGTAAATATTATTTCAAAGACTTGTTGAAATGGTTGTGTGATTAGATCTGTCTATTAGTAAACTAATATCACAATTCAGTTGTAATTAAGAGAGCAAATATTGTTAGCAAAATTGCAAAAATAAATTCACTATTCATCACTTTTTGGGAAAACCTTGAAAATGTCCCCATCTAGTATTAGTAGATGACCAATTTTTATAAGAAATTAAGATTGTAGTTTTTTTTTTAAATTAGAAATTGTTTAAAGCCTATTCAATCTATCGTTATCGATCTCAGAGGCCTCAGAGGAACAGCTCATATCATATTTCTGCTATTAAGGATCTCCTCTCTTCTCTCCACTTAGCTTCAGATGTTGATGATAAAGACTATTATAGTTGGAAGGTTGAATGTTGTCTTTTCTCAGTTTAACAACTGCCAAAACTTGGGATACCCTTAGATACCCTCAGGTCACCGACTGGTCTCCCTCCGTCTGGTTCAAGGGAGCCACCCCAAAGCATGCTTTCATCATGTGGAGAGAAAAGAGACAGACTTCTTTCTTGGGGAATGTAAATACCATCCGCTTGCTGCCTATGCTCTGCTTATGATGAAAACATGGAGCATTTGTTGCTGAGGTGTGGGTATAGCGTGCAAGTTTGGAATCTTTTTTTTGACAGACTTCATCTCACCTGTGCATATTCTACACCTGGCCCTCCCTTTTAGCTTGGACAAGGATAAAGACTGATTATGCTCCGCCAATCCTCCGGAAACTGGTGGCCCAGGCCGCGATCTACCATATATGGAAGCAGAGAAATAACCCTTCGAGGGGAGAGGGGGAGGGGATGGTGAAGTCACATCGACAACCTAAGTTAAAAACAAATATTTATAGGCTTCAAGGTGTAGGAAGTTGGTTTAGGGTTAAAAGATCGGAACTTATTCGTTGTGGTCAGTGCAGGAAGGCAACTTTCTAGATTGGTCATGTGGGGTGTGACTAGTGTGTAATGTAGGAGGATACCGACCATGTCTCCTTTGCCTGTTGTCGACAAGAGGATTACAACCAGCCACAAGTCTTCTAGCTGGTCTGCAACATATCTTGGTAGATCGAGCGTAACTTTTGTAAGGGCTGAACCGGTGAGGTTGATTTCACTAATAGATGAATCTTGACTCTTCAAGTTTTTAACGAAATTCAAGATCTCTTTATTTGGATCAGGAAAGATCTGTATAGGATACCAAACTTCAAAAGGTTTTATAATGCCCTTCAACGAGGTTTACTCGGGTTTTTGTCTATTCTGCTCAAAAACTTATAACCTCATTTAAAGCAAAAAATACATAAAATGACCTTGAAAAGTATCCAATATCACTTGAAATTCTCCTTGCAAACTTTTGAAAATCATACTAGAGATTGAAAAATTATGATGCATCGAAGGCCACATCAATCTAGACAAACCACTACATGAAAAGAAGATTGCAGCTCAATAAATATAGCCGTTAATAAACTGTTAGAAATTCCCAACGAAATATTTGACCCTCTAGGGAGAGGGGGTTGGCGAAGTCACACCAAAAGCCTAAGCTAAAACAAGTTTTATAAGCTTCATGGTCTAGGAAGTCGATTCAATTAGGGTTAAAACATCAAAACATGGTTCTTTTGGTCAATGCAGGGAGGCCACTTTCTAGACTGGTCATGTGGGCTGTGACCGTTGTGTAATGTAGGGAGGATACCAGTTATATATCCCATGCCTGGTATGGACAAGAGGCTTGCTAGCGGTCGCATTGATCAGTATGCAACATGTCTTGTTAATTAGATCGAGCATAACTTTGGAATGGCTAAATGGATCATGTTGATTACATTTTAAGGTGAATTTTGATCGCAGGTTGAAAGACAACATACTTCACCAGACTTCAGCAAATTTGTCTACAAATTTCAGCAAACTTCACGAGACTTGTCTACAAACTTCATCAGACTTCTCCAGTGTTCTCTCGACTTCACAGACTTGTCCATATATTTCACCAGAGACTTCTCTATAATTCAACATATTTGTCCAGACTTCATGATTCAGTTCAATAGTGGAGATTTCTAAAGTCATTTCTTGCTTCTTTACTCGAGTTAAGCTTGAATGAGTTCAAATCCAGCACATCATCTCCACACCTAATTACAACTCAAGAAAAGACCGAAAAAATAGAAAATACGAACAAAGATGCGACAAATTAATTGACACACCGAATACTAAATGAAGGAAAAAAGATATCAAAAACCTAATACATCATCATTGACAACAACATAATATTTCTTTTAAATAATATTTATAAAAAATAACTAAAAGCAAAATTAATCATTTACAACAACGATAAAGAGAGCGACGGCTTTCCTTTACATGAGAATATAAGATTAAAAGAATTATAGACTTCAAATATATATTCTACTAACAAACGAGACGGCAGTGCAAAATTGTTGTGAGATTATATATGAACTTGGGGAAAGAGAGGACTAGCTAGGGAATAAACAATTATATACAACATTACAAAATTTTGTATAAATAGAAAAGTTGAACTATATGAGATAGTGTCGCCATATTTGCTGAAACCCTTAAGTTTATTAATTAACTAGTGAAGCCAAAACGCACCACATTCTTTTTTTTTTTTTTCGCACTACATTCGTACTTGCTTGATTAATTAATGACAACAAAATTATTATTTTTTAAACAACAAAGACAGCAGCGACTTTCCTTTTCTTTATAATACAAGACAAATGCATGATTAAAAAATTTATAGACTTCAAGTATATATTCTAACGAACGAGACGGCAATGCAAAATGGTGGTGACATTATGAACTTGGGGAAAGAGAGGACTAGGGATTAAACAATTATATACAACGATACAAAATTTTGAATAAATAGAAAACCACAGCTATGGATTTGTATCATCAAACCTCAGTTTATTGAACCTAAAAGGCAAAAAAACATTTTATAGCAAAAAGAAAAGAAATGGCAAAGAACCTCAACTGTGTCAGCTTCACCATCCTCGTGATAGTCCTCTTGATGGCTTCCACCGGTATACATATTTAACCGAGTTTTGTATTATGCTCTTCATTTGTATTTTAATTATCTTGTTCTGATGATTCTGATGAATATGTTACCTGGTAGAAATCAAGAAGACCGAGGCTCAAACATGCTCGACATTCCTCGACGAGTGCGGGCCAGACCCGTTCCTAGGTACAAATGCTGATTGCTTTAACTGTTGCAAATACACATACGGGAGTCCTCCAGCATGTAAAGGGCTTGTTGAGGGAAGCGACAAACATTGTCACTGCTACCAAAATCCATAAGGTTTTAAAATAACCTCGTTCGTACAGTTACCAAATGTAACATTTGTTTTCTCATTTGATGTAAGGACATTTCATGTGATTATGTTTATGTTTAAGTTTCTTTTGCTTCAAAATAAAAATTCGACGGTAAAGCTCACTGCTTGCATGTAAGCCCATGTTGTGTGCACTTTTATTTCATTCTGAATTTCTGATAACTAAGCTTGTTTTGTGTTTGTGTTTCTCATTTCATTTTCCTGTCTACGTTCAAAATCTTGTCAACATAAAAAAATTCAATACAAATCTTTTATCTCATCTCGAGGTATAAACTTAGACTGTAAAATCAGCCTTTAAGATGCATGTTTCATGCTAATAAGAAAACACATTACTATATTACTAAAAGAAAAAAAATTACTTTCGTGTTACCTCAATCGCATGATTGGTTTACTACTCGGTGTTTGAGAAATGGGTTTAGAGATAATCTCTGTAACACAAAGTATATGAAACACGTCTGCAACACGTCTGGGTAGAATGAGCATAACTTCTGAATGGCTGAACGTATTGGTCTAATTCAAACAGGAGGTGAAGGAAGACTCTGTCGGCTTTCTATAGGGACCAATAATGTTTATTTTGTAGAGCAGAAATGTTTTTTAAAGTTGCCCATAATAGGATAGCTTTGAAACTGTGTTGGAATGGGTTTTGCTCACCTTTTTTTGTCTATTTTGCTCAAAAATCTACAGAAGCTTCTTTCGAGCACAAATGCTTGGAAATGGCCTTGAAACCACTACTAGTACGTGTAATCCTCTAATGTGCTAAAATACGATGTTATAAGCCTGCAACGTTGGATGTGCATTTAGGGGAATTACTTAGCCATGTGATATTTTTTCGCTTATAGTTTTATGCTTTTCTTTTTTGAATAAATATGAAATTATATTCAAAGAAAAATAACGTTTTACATCAGCTTGAGCTGAAATAGTATAAGAAGAGTTAGCTCAGAGGTGGGTGTCTCCCCATATCTCCTGGCATTGCGCTCCCGCCAAACAGAGTAGACAGTAAGTTGGAATGTGTATCGAATTAAGAACCCAGTGACCCTGTCAGCTTGAGTTCCGGAGATAAAGTCGAGTAGCGGTAACCAAGATGTGGTGAAACGAGCCTTATAGAAAGCTTTTGCTGTACCTGACCAGACTGCAGCGGTATAGGGACAAGAGAAAAACAAGTGGTCTCGTGTCTCCACCGAAGCAGAGCAGAAAACACAGCTCACATTGCTATCGTAAATCTAAGAGACCATCCGATCGCCTGTCGACAAACGGTTGTGTACTGCAAGCCAAGGACAAAATGAATATTTTGGTGTTGCATGAGCAAACCAAACCCCCTTATGCCAAGCAACTTTGTTTGAAGCTGTACGGATATGGTTCCAAGTGTCCTTTGTAGAAAAATTAGTCTTGTAAACATCACCTTTACCTCGCCCTAAAACAACATCCGCCTGAGAGATTGTTCTTGACTGAAAAGCCTGATGGAGAGCATCCTCAATCTCATTCAGTATGTCGATACGATGAAGTCTTCTTCTCCGTTGGTACCATGCATCATGGAGAGTCATGTGTTCTCTGATTCCCAAATCAATCATGCCTCGCAAACCAACTTTATCCAACAAATACCCTGAAACCGACCAGTTATCATAGTAGAAAGATGTGAGTGCCCTATTTTTAACCTCCACTTTAAGTAAATTTTTACCCAGTTCTCTATATTTCTAACAATCTTTTCCACATCCAGGAGCCCGATAGTGATGCAGGTTCAACCGACAAGAAGCTGAGATTTTTAAATAAATTCATTTTTGACCATTGTACCCTCAACGATGACCCACCGTAGACCAACCGCCAAATCAACTTTAAACAACTGACATCGTTTGTCTCTTTCAACGAACGCAAGCCTAGACCACCTTCATCCTTGGGTTTATAGACATCAGACCAAGCCATTTTAGCTTTCTTCGTGTCCAGGTCTGGTCCTGACCATAAAAAAGCAGAGCATATACTATCCAGTTCCCGAATACTCTCCCGTGATAACCTGAATGCACTCATCCAGAAGTTTGCCGTGCTCCATAGCACCGAGCTTATGAGATTGAGAAGACCCGCAAAAGAGAGAAAACGTGAAGTCCACGTGCTAACTCTGTCCCGAATTTGCCCAAACACAGGAAAATGATCTTAGTAATTAAACTTTTGTTGATTTGGTAGTCGAACTGCGTGCTCTTCTTGTATTATATGTAATAGCTTTGCTTCAGTTTATGTATCGTTTTTCATTGTTTCACCTTTCCGCTTATTAGTCTGCATTATATTCATTTTAGTTTTAAAAATTAAATTAAATTATTACTCCGTATTAGACAGACATAAAAAGGTAATTAACTTACGCTTATATGATCTATATATGTCCCCATTTTGTTGGAAAGTCGCACATAATGAGATGCTTAAATGTCAAGAGAGAATCAATATAGTGTCGCCATGTGCTGTAATGCAGCTGAAACCCTAAAGATTATTAATTAATGAACTAATGAAGCCAAATCGTTTTCATTGTTGGATTAAAAAATTGCTCAGATTCGTGCTTACTCTATCCATGACACAACAATGCCATTTTTAAACAGTAGTTATTTACAAACTAACGAAAGGAACTTATAATAAGAAACTAGTTAGAGAGATGACCAACATAATATCTTCCTTTTGGTTGATTATTTTAAGACAGTGCATGATTAAAAAAAAAGGTTAGACTCTGAAAACAAAATGTAATGAAAAAGACGGCAATGCACAATGTGGCGACATTATGAACTTGGGAAATCCTGAAAGAAGAGGAGGGATTAATCAAACAAGAGTATAACAATGTAACAAAATATTGAGTATAAATAGATCATCACACCTATGGATTTGTATCATCAAAGTTTAAAGTTTAGTGAAAAGAAAAACGAAGAAAAATAGTCTAAGAAAAAGCAAAGCAAAACAAAAAGAAATGGCAAAAAACCTCAACTCCATCAGCTTTAGCGTTCTCTTGGTTGTCCTCGTCATGGCTTCAACCGGTATTGATTGAACCTAGTTCTCTATAATACTATTCAGTTGTAATCTTGTGCTGATGATCTTTTTGATGAATATTTTAACATCTAGGAATCCTCAAGAGCGAGGCTGGTATGAATTGTCCCGGTGGGTGCTCTACTGCCTCTGAACGTGTGTTCTTAGGCGAGTGCGGACCTGACCCATACACAGGTACAGAAGCTGATTGCTGTACGTGTTGCAAAAACACCTACAAGACTTCTCCTAATGTACCATGTTGGTCGGCTGTTGAGGGAACAATCAAACATTGCCATTGCTACAAACATGTCTGAAATAACCTCATAAAAAATACCAAGTGTAACTTTTGTTTCCATTTGGTGTGAGGACATGACATGTGTGTATGTTTACGTTCAAGTTTCTTTTGCTTCCAAATAAAACATCTTCGGCAAAGCTATCACCGCTTTCCCCAAAGTATTGTAAGCCCATGTTTGTTTCTACTCTTGTTTCATTCATTCTGAATATATACTAAAGGTTTTTTTTTTTTTTTTTTTTTTTTTGTGTCATACTGAAGCTCCCTTACCGCTCTCAATCAATTTCATTACTTCACATCCTTAATTATTTTTACCCTATAAAAGACATTTTGATGAAACGTCGTCATTTATATGTAAAGAAATGATTGGTGCGCAAATTGTAAGATGTAAATATTATTTCAAAGACTTGTTGAAATGGTTGTGTGATTAGATCTGTCTATTAGTAAACTAATATCACAATTCAGTTGTAATTAAGAGAGCAAATATTGTTAGCAAAATTGCAAAAATAAATTCACTATTCATCACTTTTTGGGGGAAAACCTTGAAAATGTCCCCATCTAGTATTAGTAGATGACCAATTTTTATAAGAAATTAAGATTGTAGTTTTTTTTTTTAAATTAGAAATTGTTTAAAGCCTATTCAATCTATCGTTATCGATCTCACAGGCCTCAGAGGAACAGCTCATATCATATTTCTGCTATTAAGGATCTCCTCTCTTCTCTCCACTTAGCTTCAGATGTTGATGATAAAGACTATTATAGTTGGAAGGTTGAATGTTGTCTTTTCTCAGTTTAACAACTGCCAAAACTTGGGATACCCTTAGATACCCTCAGGTCACAGACTGGTCTCCCTCCGTCTGGTTCAAGGGAGCCACCCCAAAGCATGCTTTCATCATGTGGAGAGAAAAGAGACAGACTTCTTTCTTGGGGAATGTAAATACCATCCGCTTGCTGCCTATGCTCTGCTTATGATGAAAACATGGAGCATTTGTTGCTGAGGTGTGGGTATAGCGTGCAAGTTTGGAATCTTTTTTTGACAGACTTCATCTCACCTGTGCATATTCTACAGCTGGCCCTCCCTTTTAGCTTGGACAAGGATAAAGACTGATTATGCTCCGCCAATCCTCCGGAAACTGGTGGCCCAGGACGCGATCTACCATATATGGAAGCAGAGAAATAACCCTTCGAGGGGAGAGGGGGGGGGGAGGGGATGGTGAAGTCACATCGACAACCTAAGTTAAAAACAAATATTTATAGGCTTCAAGGTGTAGGAAGTTGGTTTAGGGTTAAAAGATCGGAACTTATTCGTTGTGGTTAGTGCAGGAAGGCAACTTTCTAGATTGGTCATGTGGGGTGTGACTAGTGTGTAATGTAGGAGGATACCGACCATGTCTCCTTTGCCTGTTGTCGACAAGAGGATTACAACCAGCCACAAGTCTTCTAGCTGGTCTGCAACATATCTTGGTAGATCGAGCGTAACTTTTGTAAGGGCTGAACCGGTGAGGTTGATTTCACTAATAGATGAATCTTGACTCTTCTAGTTTTTGACGAAATTCAAGATCTCTTTATTTGGATCAGGAAAGATCTGTATAGGATACCAAACTTCAAAAGGTTTTATAGTGCCCTTCAACGAGGTTTACTCGGGTTTTTGTCTATTTTGCTCAAAAACTTATAACCTCATTTAAAGCAAAAAATACATAAAATGACCTTGAAAAGTATCCAATATCACTTGAAATTCTCCTTGCAAACTTTTGAAAATCATACTAGAGATTGAAAATTTATGATGCATCGAAGGCCACATCAATCTAGACAAACCACTACATGAAAAGAAGATTGCAGCTCAATAAATATAGCCGTTAATAAACTGTTAGATATTCCCAACGAAATATTTGACCCTCTAGGGAGAGGGGGGGTTGGCGAAGTCACACCAAAAGCCTAAGCTAAAACAAGTTTTATAAGCTTCATGGTCCAGGAAGTCGATTCAATTAGGGTTAAAACATCAAAACATGGTTCTTTTGGTCAATGTAGGGAGGCCACTTTCTAGACTGGTCATGTGGGCTGTGACCGTTGTGTAATGTAGGGAGGATACCAGTTATATATCCCATGCCTGGTATGGACAAGAGGCTTGCTAGCGGTCGCATTGATCAGTATGCAACATGTCTTGTTAATTAGATCGAGCATAACTTTGGAATGGCTGAATGGATCATGTTGATTACATTTTAAGGTGAATTTTGATCGCAGGTTGAAAGACAACATACTTCACCAGACTTCAGCAAATCTGTCTACAAATTTCACCAAACTTCACGAGACTTGTCTACAAACTTCATCAGACTTCTCCAGTGTTCTCTCGATTTCACAGACTTGTCCATATATTTCACCAGAGACTTCTCCATAATTCAACATATTTGTCCAGACTTCATGATTCAGTTCAATAGTGGAGATTTCTAAAGTCATTTCTTGTTTCTTTACTCGAGTTAAGCTTGAATGAGTGCAAATCCAGCACATCATCTCCACACCCAATTACAACTCAAGAAAAGACCGAAAAAACAGAAAATACGAACAAAGATGCGACAAATTAAATGACACACCGAATACTACATGAAGGAAAAAAGATATCAAAAACCTAATACATCATCATTGACAACAACATAATATTTCTTTTAAATAATATTTATAAAAAATAACTAAAAGCAAAATTAATCATTTACAACAACGATAAAGAGAGCGACGGCTTTCCTTTACATGAGAATATAAGATTAAAAGAATTATAGACTTCAAATATATATTCTACTAACAAACGAGACGGCAGTGCAAAATTGTTGTGAGATTATATATGAACTTGGGGAAAGAGAGGACTAGCTAGGGAATAAACAATTATATACAACATTACAAAATTTTGTATAAATAGAAAAGTTGAACTATATGAGATAGTGTCGCCATATTTGCTGAAACCCTTAAGTTTATTAATTAACTAGTGAAGCCAAAACGCACCACATTCTTTTTTTTTTTTTTCGCACTACATTCGTACTTGCTTGATTAATTAATGACAACAAAATTATTATTTTTAAACAACAAAGACAGCAGCGACTTTCCTTTTCTTTATAATACAAGACAAATGCATGATTAAAAAATTTATAGACTTCAAGTATATATTCTAACGAACGAGACGGCAATGCAAAATGGTGGTGACATTATGAACTTGGGGAAAGAGAGGACTAGGGATTAAACAATTATATACAACGATACAAAATTTTGAATAAATAGAAAACCACAGCTATGGATTTGTATCATCAAACCTCAGTTTATTGAACCTAAAAGGCAAAAAAACATTTTATAGCAAAAAGAAAAGAAATGGCAAAGAACCTCAACTGTGTCAGCTTCACCATCCTCGTGATAGTCCTCTTGATGGCTTCCACCGGTATACATATTTAACCGAGTTTTCTATTATGCTCTTCATTTGTATTTTAATTATCTTGTTCTGATGATTCTGATGAATATGTTACCTGGTAGAAATCAAGAAGACCGAGGCTCAAACATGCTCGACATTCCTCGACGAGTGCGGGCCAGACCCGTTCCTAGGTACAAATGCTGATTGCTTTAACTGTTGCAAATACACATACGGGAGTCCTCCAGCATGTAAAGGGCTTGTTGAGGGAAGCGACAAACATTGTCACTGCTACCAAAATCCATAAGGTTTTAAAATAACCTCGTTCGTACAGTTACCAAATGTAACATTTGTTTTCTCATTTGATGTAAGGACATTTCATGTGATTATGTTTATGTTTAAGTTTCTTTTGCTTCAAAATAAAAATTCGACGGTAAAGCTCACTGCTTGCATGTAAGCCCATGTTGTGTGCACTTTTATTTCATTCTGAATTTCTGATAACTAAGCTTGTTTTGTGTTTGTGTTTCTCATTTCATTTTCCTGTCTACGTTCAAAATCTTGTCAACATAAAAAAATTCAATACAAATCTTTTATCTCATCTCGAGGTATAAACTTAGACTGTAAAATCAGCCTTTAAGATGCATGTTTCATGCTAATAAGAAAACACATTACTATATTACTAAAAGAAAAAAAATTACTTTCGTGTTACCTCAATCGCATGATTGGTTTACTACTCGGTGTTTGAGAAATGGGTTTAGAGATAATCTCTGTAACACAAAGTATATGAAACACGTCTGCAACACGTCTGGGTAGAATGAGCATAACTTCTGAATGGCTGAACGTATTGGTCTAATTCAAACAGGAGGTGAAGGAAGACTCTGTCGGCTTTCTATAGGCACCAATAATGTTTATTTTGTAGAGCAGAAATGTTTTTTAAAGTTGCCCATAATAGGATAGCTTTGAAACTGTGTTGGAATGGGTTTTGCTCACCTTTTTTTGTCTATTTTGCTCAAAAATCTACAGAAGCTTCTTTCGAGCACAAATGCTTGGAAATGGCCTTGAAACCACTACTAGTACGTGTAATCCTCTAATGTGCTAAAATACGATGTTATAAGCCTGCAACGTTGGATGTGCATTTAGGGGAATTACTTAGCCATGTGATATTTTTTCGCTTATAGTTTTATGCTTTTCTTTTTTGAATAAATATGAAATTATATTCAAAGAAAAATAACGTTTTACATCAGCTTGAGCTGAAATAGTATAAGAAGAGTTAGCTCAGAGGTGGGTGTCTCCCCATATCTCCTGGCATTGCGCTCCCGCCAAACAGAGTAGACAGTAAGTTGGAATGTGTATCGAATTAAGAACCCAGTGACCCTGTCAGCTTGAGTTCCGGAGATAAAGTCGAGTAGCGGTAACCAAGATGTGGTGAAACGAGCCTTATAGAAAGCTTTTGCTGTACCTGACCAGACTGCAGCGGTATAGGGACAAGAGAAAAACAAGTGGTCTCGTGTCTCCACCGAAGCAGAGCAGAAAACACAGCTCACATTGCTATCGTAAATCTAAGAGACCATCCGATCGCCTGTCGACAAACGGTTGTGTACTGCAAGCCAAGGACAAAATGAATATTTTGGTGTTGCATGAGCAAACCAAACCCCCTTATGCCAAGCAACTTTGTTTGAAGCTGTACGGATATGGTTCCAAGTGTCCTTTGTAGAAAAATTAGTCTTGTAAACATCACCTTTACCTCGCCCTAAAACAACATCCGCCTGAGAGATTGTTCTTGACTGAAAAGCCTGATGGAGAGCATCCTCAATCTCATTCAGTATGTCGATACGATGAAGTCTTCTTCTCCGTTGGTACCATGCATCATGGAGAGTCATGTGTTCTCTGATTCCCAAATCAATCATGCCTCGCAAACCAACTTTATCCAACAAATACCCTGAAACCGACCAGTTATCATAGTAGAAAGATGTGAGTGCCCTATTTTTAACCTCCACTTTAAGTAAATTTTTACCCAGTTCTCTATATTTCTAACAATCTTTTCCACATCCAGGAGCCCGATAGTGATGCAGGTTCAACCGACAAGAAGCTGAGATTTTTAAATAAATTCATTTTTGACCATTGTACCCTCAACGATGACCCACCGTAGACCAACCGCCAAATCAACTTTAAACAACTGACATCGTTTGTCTCTTTCAACGAACGCAAGCCTAGACCACCTTCATCCTTGGGTTTATAGACATCAGACCAAGCCATTTTAGCTTTCTTCGTGTCCAGGTCTGGTCCTGACCATAAAAAAGCAGAGCATATACTATCCAGTTCCCGAATACTCTCCCGTGATAACCTGAATGCACTCATCCAGAAGTTTGCCGTGCTCCATAGCACCGAGCTTATGAGATTGAGAAGACCCGCAAAAGAGAGAAAACGTGAAGTCCACGTGCTAACTCTGTCCCGAATTTGCCCAAACACAGGAAAATGATCTTAGTAATTAAACTTTTGTTGATTTGGTAGTCGAACTGCGTGCTCTTCTTGTATTATATGTAATAGCTTTGCTTCAGTTTATGTATCGTTTTTCATTGTTTCACCTTTCCGCTTATTAGTCTGCATTATATTCATTTTAGTTTTAAAAATTAAATTAAATTATTACTCCGTATTAGACAGACATAAAAGGTAATTAACTTACGCTTATATGATCTATATATGTCCCCATTTTGTTGGAAAGTCGCACATAATGAGATGCTTAAATGTCAAGAGAGAATCAATATAGTGTCGCCATGTGCTGTAATGCAGCTGAAACCCTAAAGATTATTAATTAATGAACTAATGAAGCCAAATCGTTTTCATTGTTGGATTAAAAAATTGCTCAGATTCGTGCTTACTCTATCCATGACACAACAATGCCATTTTTAAACAGTAGTTATTTACAAACTAACGAAAGGAACTTATAATAAGAAACTAGTTAGAGAGATGACCAACATAATATCTTCCTTTTGGTTGATTATTTTAAGACAGTGCATGATTAAAAAAAAAGGTTAGACTCTGAAAACAAAATGTAATGAAAAAGACGGCAATGCACAATGTGGCGACATTATGAACTTGGGAAATCCTGAAAGAAGAGGAGGGATTAATCAAACAAGAGTATAACAATGTAACAAAATATTGAGTATAAATAGATCATCACACCTATGGATTTGTATCATCAAAGTTTAAAGTTTAGTGAAAAGAAAAACGAAGAAAAATAGTCTAAGAAAAAGCAAAGCAAAACAAAAGAAATGGCAAAAAACCTCAACTCCATCAGCTTTAGCGTTCTCTTGGTTGTCCTCGTCATGGCTTCAACCGGTATTGATTGAACCTAGTTCTCTATAATACTATTCAGTTGTAATCTTGTGCTGATGATCTTTTTGATGAATATTTTAACATCTAGGAATCCTCAAGAGCGAGGCTGGTATGAATTGTCCCGGTGGGTGCTCTACTGCCTCTGAACGTGTGTTCTTAGGCGAGTGCGGACCTGACCCATACACAGGTACAGAAGCTGATTGCTGTACGTGTTGCAAAAACACCTACAAGACTTCTCCTAATGTACCATGTTGGTCGGCTGTTGAGGGAACAATCAAACATTGCCATTGCTACAAACATGTCTGAAATAACCTCATAAAAAATACCAAGTGTAACTTTTGTTTCCATTTGGTGTGAGGACATGACATGTGTGTATGTTTACGTTCAAGTTTCTTTTGCTTCCAAATAAAACATCTTCGGCAAAGCTATCACCGCTTTCCCCAAAGTATTGTAAGCCCATGTTTGTTTCTACTCTTGTTTCATTCATTCTGAATATATACTAAAGGTTTTTTTTTTTTTTTTTTTTTGTGTCATACTGAAGCTCCCTTACCGCTCTCAATCAATTTCATTACTTCACATCCTTAATTATTTTTACCCTATAAAAGACATTTTGATGAAACGTCGTCATTTATATGTAAAGAAATGATTGGTGCGCAAATTGTAAGATGTAAATATTATTTCAAAGACTTGTTGAAATGGTTGTGTGATTAGATCTGTCTATTAGTAAACTAATATCACAATTCAGTTGTAATTAAGAGAGCAAATATTGTTAGCAAAATTGCAAAAATAAATTCACTATTCATCACTTTTTGGGGGGAAAACCTTGAAAATGTCCCCATCTAGTATTAGTAGATGACCAATTTTTATAAGAAATTAAGATCGTAGTTTTTTTTTTTAAATTAGAAATTGTTTAAAGCCTATTCAATCTATCGTTATCGATCTCAGAGGAACAGCTCATATCATATTTCTGCTATTAAGGATCTCCTCTCTTCTCTCCACTTAGCTTCAGATGTTGATGATAAAGACTATTATAGTTGGAAGGTTGAATGTTGTCTTTTCTCAGTTTAACAACTGCCAAAACTTGGGATACCCTTAGATACCCTCAGGTCACAGACTGGTCTCCCTCCGTCTGGTTCAAGGGAGCCACCCCAAAGCATGCTTTCATCATGTGGAGAGAAAAGAGACAGACTTCTTTCTTGGGGAATGTAAATACCATCCGCTTGCTGCCTATGCTCTGCTTATGATGAATACATGGAGCATTTGTTGCTGAGGTGTGGGTATAGCGTGCAAGTTTGGAATCTTTTTTTTTGACAGACTTCATCTCACCTGTGCATATTCTACACCTGGCCCTCCCTTTTAGCTTGGACAAGAATAAAGACTGATTATGCTCCGCCAATCCTCCGGAAACTGGTGGCCCAGGCCGCGATCTACCATATATGGAAGCAGAGAAACAACCTTCTACGTAATCAGGTTTCAATTCTGCCCTCTATACTCTTCAAGACCATAGAATGGGAGATCAGGAACACAATTACTGCAAGAAGAAACAGGAAGAACTTCGCAACCTCATGGTCCGTTGAATCTGATAATTTGTTGACTGACACTCAACTATTTCTAAGTATCTCTTGCTTTTTTTTTATTTTCTTTTTTGCAAAGATAAATTACTTAGATTTTGCTTTTAGTAAAATCTCATCTCTTCATTTTAAATAATATTCAGATTCTTCTATAAAAAAATTGACTGTGAACCTACAATTCAAAAAACAAAATTACCCTTCGAGGATAGAGGGGGGGGGGAGGGGATTGTGAAGTCACATCGACAACCTAAGTTTAAAACAAATATTTATAGGCTTCAAGGTGTAGGAAGTTGGTTTAGGGTTAAAGGATTGGAACTTATTCGTTTTGGTCAGTGCAGGAAGGCAACTTTCTAGACTGGTCTTGTGGGGTGTGACTAGTGTGTAATGTAGGAGGATACCGACCATGTCTCTTTCGCCTGTTGTCGACAAGAGGATTACGACCAGCCACAAGTCTTCTGGCTGGTCTGCAACATATCTTGGTAGATCGAGCGTAACTTTTGTAAGGGCTGAACCGGTGAGGTTGATTTCACTAATAGATGAATCTTGACTCTTCTAGTTTTTGACAAAATTCAAGATCTCTTTATTTGGATGAGGAAAGATCTGTATAGGATACCAAACTTCAAAAGGTTTAATAATGCCCTTCAACGAGGTTTACTCGGCTTTTTGTCTATTTTGCTCAAAAACTTATAACTTCATTTAAAGCAAAAAATACATAAAATGACCTTGAAAAGTATCCACTATCACTTGAAATTCTCCTTGCAAACTTATTAAAATCATACAAGAGATTGAAAAATTATGCTGCATCGAAGGCCACATCAATCTAGAGAAACCACTACATGAGAAGAAGATTGCAGCTCAATAAATATAGCCGTTAATAAACTGTTAGAAATTCCCAACGAAATATTTGACCCTCTAGGGGGGGGGGGGGGTTGGCGAAGTCACACCAAAAGCCTAAGCTAAAACATGTTTTATAAGCTTCATGGTCTAGAAAGTCGATTCAATTAGGGTTAAAACATCAAAACATGGTTCTTTTGGTCAATGCAGGGAGGCTACTTTCTAGACTGGTCATGTGGGCTGTGACCGTTGTGTAATGTAGGGAGGATACCAGTTATATATTCTATGCATGGTATGGACAAGAGGCTTGCTAGCGGTCGCATTGATCAGTATGCAACATGTCTTGTTAGAACGAGCATAACTTTGGAATGGCTGAATGGATCATGTTGATTACATTTTAAGGTGAATTTTGATCGCAGGTGATCAACAGGTCAATTAAAACCTAATGTGTACTCCACCACGATATAATGGTATCGTTATAACACTTCAGGATCGAATCCACAAAGACCAAATAATTGCACTATGACATTATCAAGATCAAATATAGCTAAGGAAAAATAAGTTTGTGTTTGAAAGTGACTAACAAAAAGCAGTAAATAAAAGTGTGTTTTAAATCAAAAGAGAAACATTGTGTGCAGGGAATCTTTAGGATTAATGATCACGAATTTAGATGACTAGATTGGGATGCATCAGACACCGTTCTAGAACTCAAATCACTGTTGTAAAGCTAACCTACTTTTGCAGCATTAATTATCTATGCAATGAATTCACTAAACCCTAAACCGTCGTTTGGATCTAGCAAACCAAGAAAGCAATAGAGGTTCAAGTTTGATCTGTTCACAAGGTGCCTTAACTTCAACTTTCGTTTGCTAGGGATCACCTTGCTCACCTATGTTCTTTTCAAGCAACTCAACAACACTTTTGGTGCCCGATGAATTAAACCTAAGATCTTAATCTAGGTGATCAATCTAGCTTAAGCATTAAGAACAACTATAGATGAAGAACAATAAAATAAATCTCTAATCTAACAAATCTAGCATCAATTAATCATAGAAACCTTTCTGAAACCCTAAACCCAATTGAGAAACTACTCAGACATGGAAGTAAAAGAACAGCAAATCAAAGATGAAGAAAACATTATTGAATTGCAAAAGAATAGAAAATAGGGTTTAGAAATCTTCTCCAAGGTGTCAAGAAGGATTAGAGATCTTCTCCCTTTGCTCTCAATACAGAATAATCTCTGAAAATAAAGCTTATGTCTCTGGAGGCCGTGCCTCTAACTTAAATATCTAAATAAAACCCTAAAAGTCGGTTTAAAACAAATAAGGAAAAGTTGTGTCGGGGACGGGAATTGTCGATCTAGAAAGGATCAGTCGATCTAGAACGTTTTTCTGCTCTCACTCCATCTGATGACTAGCTCGATCAGTCTTCAACCAATTTAGCTCCAGATGCATATTTTCACCCCCAAAACACTCAGATTCTTTCCTAAGTCACCTAGAACCTGTAAAGACTCACAAAGGACTCTAAAAGCACACTTGGACCTAGGAAAAGACTCAAAACAAACCTAAAAACTATAGTTAAAACCCTGTAAAATGTAGACACATCAATTCCCCCGGACTTGAATCTTTGCTTGTCCTCAAGCAAGAACAGACAAAAACTCAAGAATAGAGAAAAGGTTTGAAAGTGGAAACTCACACCTTTTCCTTGCACTCTTCATCACATCAAATTAAGAACTACTTTTTGTACTCTGCCCATGATTAGGATCAACACTCCCTACTCTGAACTCCACAACCTTAAAGAACCTTCAGCATCCCCATTGTTGTCTCTCTAAATCAGATTAGTTAAAATGTGTGGTCTCGCCGAGGGAATATCGATCACTGAACTTATTGACTCCTTCAACCTTTTGATGCCCAAGACTTCCTACATATGCTTCCTTTCCTCTCTCTTTTCTCACTTCCAAAGGATTGATTTCTCCCTAATTTTCTAGGGTATCATTGTATTTTTTTTTATCAATCCTTTGCTCTTTCTTGCGGATAGGTTTCCATGAGCTCCGAAGGATGCACGGGTTTACGCACAACCCTCAGTTCACTTCTTTATTACCTATATCCTTTTTCTTCCTTTTTTTTCCTTTTTTTTTTTTTTTGATTGATTACTGAAGGGAAGAGAGAGGGGAATCATACTTTGCGAGGAGATGCATGTCTTGTAAGGCTTAAGGGAGGAGTCTTGTTCGATGTATACCAAGTCCCAAGGCAAGAAGTTAAATCCGGTTAAGTCCTTACAAAGCTAGAGACAACATCGGATCAGCTTAACGTTCTCTTCGGTGTGGGTCTTTTGGGGCGTGTTGAGACTGCTCATGTTCATTCCAAGCTTCATTCAAAAAATCAAAAGTACTAAAGCAATCATAAGAGTGTTAGGTCAAAGCAAAATATTCCTAGAAAAGCTCATAGTTTCCCAACATTTGACTCAATAAAATAAAAAAACGACTCAAATAAAAGAAAAATTCAAAGAAAACAACCAAAGAAAACGACATCAGTAACTTGGAGACATCCCTCCCCCAGACTTACTTCACACCGTCCCGGTGTGAAAGCAAAACCAAGAAAAGAACGAATCCGACAAAGAAAATAAGAAAATTGAAAAAGAAAAGGAAAGAAAAAGAACCGGTGATCTCGCATCTAGTGTTGGAGTGGTGTTGGCAAGGGTGGGGACCGATCAGTCTCAGGGTGGGATCGGCCAATCTGCAACATTATTGAACTTAGAGACACCCGCAAAAAACCACCGGGATCGGTCGATCTTTAAGGAGGATCGATTGATCCGAAGCTCCTGGAACAAAAATTTTTGCATCTTGTGCGTTTGGAACCTGTTCTTGAAAACACTTAACACCAGACGTGATTTCACCATAATAAATCCTAAAAATAAAACCAAACTCCTAAGACAAATAAAAATAAAAGGGTAAGCCAAGACAAACCCCATGGGTTGCCTCCCATTAAGCGCTTGTTTAAGGTCTATAGCTTGACCGTGGTTTCAGGTCTCAAGTGATGGGAGGATGAGAACTCATATCGGAACAAGCTCTCCAATTCGCCAACTTAAGCTCCAAAACCTTTTTCAACATACCATCCACTGCTTTTTGGCCTTTCTCTTTAAACTCTGGAGTGAGGATGGCTTTAACTTTAGAGAAAGGCCGAGATATTCCTTTGCACTTCACCTTGTACTCAATGGTATCTCTAACATATTTCTGGGGTACCAAGGTTATGTGAAGATCTGGTATTACTCTCTCTATCTTCGGCTTGTGTCTCTTCTTAACCCTCTTAGACCTTTTCTCAGAAGAATGAGTGTCTCCATCCAGGACTTCGTTGACCTCATTCTTATCAGCACTCTCTCCCGTTATCATGACATCCACCTTCTTCTCATGTTCTACAACTAGGCAAGAGCCATGGCATATAGCTTCATTTGCAGTGATTGCGTTGTAGAAGACTTTATCATCAATGTTAGAGAAAGTGATCCTCTTATTAGGCAAGTCAACAACTGCTCCTACTGTTGCTAGGAAAGGTCTCCCAAGAATCAAAGGCATAACAGAACCCCCGCTCATTTCCACAACATGAAAATTTGTAGCAACCAAGCAACTCCAAACTCGAACATCTAGATTATTAATGAAGCCTTGTGGAGTCGTGGTGACAGCATTTGCAAACTTTAGAGATACTTTAGAAGCCTTCATATCATCAATCACCAACCTCTCTGCAATAGCCTTACACATCACGTTCACACTAGACCCAGTGTCACAAAGGGAGTCCTCAAAGTTCACTCCTAAGATGGAGCATGGAACAACAAATTTTCCTGGATCTTCTAACTTGGGTAGTGTTTTCAAAGATGGAGCATGAATGTTCTTCTCTCTAGCCAAAAACGCCTTAACCTCCACCAAATCCTTTTCTTCAACCAAAACATCAATGTAAACCTTCTTAAACAAAGAGATATGCTTAACTGCCTCTGTAAAGGGAATGTCAGCGATGAACTCACTTATAGCTTCTTTGTACCGACCATACTTCTTTTCATCCAGAGATTTCTTCTCTTGTCTTCTTGGAAAAGGAATTTGTGGCCTATAGGGCTTTGGTTCCACAAGAATTGATTCCTTGGAATCTGCATCAGTAACAACTGAGCTGGGTTTTCCCAGACCTGCAACAGGGACCGACTGGTCTGGACGTGGAGCGGTCGATCTAGGACTTTTTGAAACTGGTTCTGCGTCAATGACCGAGAGTCTGTATCAAGAGTTACCGAGAACTAGAGCCGATAAATACCGGTAACCAGTGCCAAGGAATGACGATAATTGGTATCGAGGATTTACCGAGAGTTACCGATACTCGGTAACGAGGATGGTCGAGAGTTGCCGACACTCGGGTAACGAGGATTGTCGAGAGTTGCCGATACTTGGTATCGAGGATTGCTGATAGAATACGATAGCCAGCGATGATAGAACCCGATAAGTTATGGGAATTGGGTATAGAAATGAAGAGTTCGAGACTATTGAAGTAGCGAACAAATGTTTGAACTGAAGAAATGGAATCCCAAGTTTACAGTGATCAGATCATTCAGGCTTGCAAGTTTCTGGATGAAAATTGGTTCGGACGAACAGGTTTGTAAATTGTCGAGAATAGAGAGGTGAGGTTTTGGTACTTAGTCCGAGAGACAGTCTGAGTAAAATAGGAATGGAAGTCCTAGTGATAGTGATAGTATAGTGACAGTATAGTGATAGTGAAGTGATATTGATAGTGAAGAGATAGTGAAGTAGACTATCCGGGAACGGTTTCATCGGCGATCGATGGACCGGGCCGAGGAACGAGAGTGGATCGATTGGACGATGGGTCGATGGGGGCCTAAAGGACTCGGGAAATCTCGTGGAGATTTAAGCCGACTCACAGGTAAGGAAACCCGAGAGAAATGGAAACTCGCGGTAATGGAAAGGTGATCGAATAAGGATAGATGCGAGATTTATGGGAAGTTATGGGCGGTGAGACTTATCATTCTAAGGCAACTCAGGGCGGTTCGTGGATCCTATATAAGGGATAAAACCCTTACAAATTTCTCTAGTTCGCATAAGAATCCGAGCCGCCGCAAGAGGAAGAGAGAGAGTTTCCATCGAGCTTAGAGAGTAAGATCCTACGTCCAAGTCGAGAAAGGAACGGTAAGCGTTCTTCCACCTTGATCCGTCGATGGTTATGGTTATGGGATTATCTCGGATACTAATGGTATCGATATGTCCGTGTAGAAGCGGGGATCAGATCCGAGCATAGAAACCGAGAGATCAACACCTTAGGTCGATACCGAAGGTGAGTGCGTGACTGTGGCTGAGTTTCATGGTTGATTCTCTTGACCCGTGGTTTATTTAGTCTTGTTGATAGCTTGTCTATATGGTTATAGGTTCTATTGCAATATGAATGATGGTTGGTCTAAGAGAATTAGGCGACTATCCATGGTATTTGATTGACTTGCGTGACTTGATTGGAATATTCCCTGTGTTAGATTGAGATCGTTGAACTGAGCCTAGTGAGACGGGACGACTGCTCCACTAAGTAAACTTTGTTTGCTTACGTCTCCTTTTATGGACGTAGGAAAAAATAGGTCCGATGATCGGGACATTAGTGGCTGACCAGCTCGTGTGACGAAGGCAAGGGAGGAAGGAGGATGGTGTGGCTTTGGGTAGAAACATTCATGGCGTTTATCTTTATTAGTCTTATTATTTTCATGCATGGAACCTTTGTTATTTAAGGATGAATTGAACCTCTTTTATTTAATGAATCCGCAAGTTTTAAGTTATATCACCTGCTATTCATATTCGCTGTTGTACTTGCACAGAATTCGTCGGCCCTAGAAAAATTTTTATCGGCATGTTACGGTCCGAGTATGGGTTTTTAGGGTCGGGGTCTTACACCGTGCCTCTAACTTAAATATCAAAATAAAACCCTAAAAGTCGGTTTAAAACAAATAAGGAAAAGTTGTGTCGGGGACGGAAATGGTCGATCTAGAAAGGATCAGTCGATCTAGAACGTTTTTCTGCTCTCACTCCATCTGCTGACTAGCTCGATCAGTCTTCAACCAATTTAGGTCCAGATGCATATTTTCACCCCCAAAACACTCAGATTCCTTCCAAAGTCACCTAAAACCTGTAAAGACTCACAAAGGACTAAAAGGACTCTAAAAGCACACTTGGACCTAGGAAAAAACTCAAAACAAACCTAAAAACTATAGTTAAAACCCTATAAAATGCAGACACATCAGCAGGTTGAAAGACAACATACTTCACCAGACTTCAGCAAATCTGTCTACAAATTTCACCAAACTTCACAAGACTTGTCTACAATCTTCATCAGACTTCTCCAGTGTTCTCTCGACTTCACAGACTTGTCCATATATTTCACCAGAGACTTCTCCATAATTCAACATATTTGTCCAGACTTCATGATTCAGTTCAATAGTGGAGATTTCTAAAGTCATTTCTTGTTTCTTTACTCGAGTTAAGCTTGAATGAGTGCAAATCCAGCACATCATCTCCACACCCAATTACAACTCAAGAAAAGACCGAAAAAACAGAAAATACGAACAAAGATGCGACAAATTAAATGACACACCGAATACTAAACGAAGGAAAAAAGATATCAAAAACCTAATACATCATCATTGACAACAACATAATATTTCTTTTAAATAATATTTATAAAAAATAACTAAACGCAAAATTAATCATTTACAACAACCATAAAAAGAGCGACGGCTTTCCTTTACTTGAGAATATAAGATTAAAAGAATTATAGACTTCAAATATATATTCTAACGAACGAGACGGCAATGCAAAATTGTGGTGACATTATATATGAACTTGGGGAAAGAGAGGACTAGGGAATAAACAATTGTATACAACATTACAAAATTTTGTATAAATAGAAAAGTTGAACTATATGAGATAGTGTCGCCATATTTGCTGAAACCCTTAAGTTTATTAATTAACTAGTGAAGCCAAAACGCACCACATTCTTTTTTTTTTTTCGCACTACATTCGTACTTGCTTGATTAATTAATGACAACAAAATTATTATTTTTTAAACAACAAAGACAGCAGCGACTTTCCTTTTCTTTATAATACAAGACAAATGCATGATTAAAAAATTTATAGACTTCAAGTATATATTCTAACGAACGAGACGGCAATGCAAAATAGTGGTGACATTATGAACTTGGGGAAAGAGAGGACTAGGGATTAAACAATTATATACAACGATACAAAATTTTGAATAAATAGAAAACCACAGCTATGGATTTGTATCATCAAACCTCAGTTTATTGAACCTAAAAGGCAAAAAAACATTTTATAGCAAAAAGAAAAGAAATGGCAAAGAACCTCAACTGTGTCAGCTTCACCATCCTCGTGATAGTCCTCTTGATGGCTTCCACCGGTATACATATTTAACCGAGATTTCTATTATGCTCTTCATTTGTATTTTAATTATCTTGTTCTGATGATTCTGATGAATATGTCACCTGGTAGAAATCAAGAAGACCGAGGCTCAAACATGCTCGACATTCCTCGACGAGTGCGGGCCAGACCCGTTCCTAGGTACAAATGCTGATTGCTTTAACTGTTGCAAATACACATACGGGAGTCCTCCAGCATGTAAAGGGCTTGTTGAGGGAAGCGACAAACATTGTCACTGCTACCAAAATCCATAAGGTTTTAAAATAACCTCGTTCGTACAGTTACCAAATGTAACATTTGTTTTCTCATTTGATGTAAGGACATTTCATGTGATTATGTTTATGTTTAAGTTTCTTTTGCTTCAAAATAAAAATTCGACGGTAAAGCTCACTGCTTGCATGTAAGCCCATGTTGTGTGCACTTTTATTTCATTCTGAATTTCTGATAACTAAGCTTGTTTTGTGTTTGTGTTTCTCATTTCATTTTCCTGTCTACGTTCAAAATCTTGTCAACATAAAAAAATTCAATACAAATCTTTTATCTCATCTCGAGGTATAAACTTAGACTGTAAAATCAGCCTTTAAGATGCATGTTTCATGCTAATAAGAAAACACATTACTATATTACTAAAAGAAAAAAAATTACTTTCGTGTTACCTCAATCGCATGATTGGTTTACTACTCGGTGTTTGAGAAATGGGTTTAGAGATAATCTCTGTAACACAAAGTATATGAAACACGTCTGCAACACGTCTGGGTAGAATGAGCATAACTTCTGAATGGCTGAACGTATTGGTCTAATTCAAACAGGAGGTGAAGGAAGACTCTGTCGGCTTTCTATAGGCACCAATAATGTTTATTTTGTAGAGCAGAAATGTTTTTTAAAGTTGCCCATAATAGGATAGCTTTGAAACTGTGTTGGAATGGGTTTTGCTCACCTTTTTTTGTCTATTTTGCTCAAAAATCTACAGAAGCTTCTTTCGAGCACAAATGCTTGGAAATGGCCTTGAAACCACTACTAGTACGTGTAATCCTCTAATGTGCTAAAATACGATGTTATAAGCCTGCAACGTTGGATGTGCATTTAGGGGAATTACTTAGCCATGTGATATTTTTTCGCTTATAGTTTTATGCTTTTCTTTTTTGAATAAATATGAAATTATATTCAAAGAAAAATAACGTTTTACATCAGCTTGAGCTGAAATAGTATAAGAAGAGTTAGCTCAGAGGTGGGTGTCTCCCCATATCTCCTGGCATTGCGCTCCCGCCAAACAGAGTAGACAGTAAGTTGGAATGTGTATCGAATTAAGAACCCAGTGACCCTGTCAGCTTGAGTTCCGGAGATAAAGTCGAGTAGCGGTAACCAAGATGTGGTGAAACGAGCCTTATAGAAAGCTTTTGCTGTACCTGACCAGACTGCAGCGGTATAGGGACAAGAGAAAAACAAGTGGTCTCGTGTCTCCACCGAAGCAGAGCAGAAAACACAGCTCACATTGCTATCGTAAATCTAAGAGACCATCCGATCGCCTGTCGACAAACGGTTGTGTACTGCAAGCCAAGGACAAAATGAATATTTTGGTGTTGCATGAGCAAACCAAACCCCTTATGCCAAGCAACTTTGTTTGAAGCTGTACGGATATGGTTCCAAGTGTCCTTTGTAGAAAAATTAGTCTTGTAAACATCACCTTTACCTCGCCCTAAAACAACATCCGCCTGAGAGATTGTTCTTGACTGAAAAGCCTGATGGAGAGCATCCTCAATCTCATTCAGTATGTCGATACGATGAAGTCTTCTTCTCCGTTGGTACCATGCATCATGGAGAGTCATGTGTTCTCTGATTCCCAAATCAATCATGCCTCGCAAACCAACTTTATCCAACAAATACCCTGAAACCGACCAGTTATCATAGTAGAAAGATGTGAGTGCCCTATTTTTAACCTCCACTTTAAGTAAATTTTTACCCAGTTCTCTATATTTCTAACAATCTTTTCCACATCCAGGAGCCCGATAGTGATGCAGGTTCAACCGACAAGAAGCTGAGATTTTTAAATAAATTCATTTTTGACCATTGTACCCTCAACGATGACCCACCGTAGACCAACCGCCAAATCAACTTTAAACAACTGACATCGTTTGTCTCTTTCAACGAACGCAAGCCTAGACCACCTTCATCCTTGGGTTTATAGACATCAGACCAAGCCATTTTAGCTTTCTTCGTGTCCAGGTCTGGTCCTGACCATAAAAAGCAGAGCATATACTATCCAGTTCCCGAATACTCTCCCGTGATAACCTGAATGCACTCATCCAGAAGTTTGCCGTGCTCCATAGCACCGAGCTTATGAGATTGAGAAGACCCGCAAAAGAGAGAAAACGTGAAGTCCACGTGCTAACTCTGTCCCGAATTTGCCCAAACACAGGAAAATGATCTTAGTAATTAAACTTTTGTTGATTTGGTAGTCGAACTGCGTGCTCTTCTTGTATTATATGTAATAGCTTTGCTTCAGTTTATGTATCGTTTTTCATTGTTTCACCTTTCCGCTTATTAGTCTGCATTATATTCATTTTAGTTTTAAAAATTAAATTAAATTATTACTCCGTATTAGACAGACATAAAAAGGTAATTAACTTACGCTTATATGATCTATATATGTCCCCATTTTGTTGGAAAGTCGCACATAATGAGATGCTTAAATGTCAAGAGAGAATCAATATAGTGTCGCCATGTGCTGTAATGCAGCTGAAACCCTAAAGATTATTAATTAATGAACTAATGAAGCCAAATCGTTTTCATTGTTGGATTAAAAAATTGCTCAGATTCGTGCTTACTCTATCCATGACACAACAATGCCATTTTTAAACAGTAGTTATTTACAAACTAACGAAAGGAACTTATAATAAGAAACTAGTTAGAGAGATGACCAACATAATATCTTCCTTTTGGTTGATTATTTTAAGACAGTGCATGATTAAAAAAAAAGGTTAGACTCTGAAAACAAAATGTAATGAAAAAGACGGCAATGCACAATGTGGCGACATTATGAACTTGGGAAATCCTGAAAGAAGAGGAGGGATTAATCAAACAAGAGTATAACAATGTAACAAAATATTGAGTATAAATAGATCATCACACCTATGGATTTGTATCATCAAAGTTTAAAGTTTAGTGAAAAGAAAAACGAAGAAAAATAGTCTAAGAAAAAGCAAAGCAAAACAAAAAGAAATGGCAAAAAACCTCAACTCCATCAGCTTTAGCGTTCTCTTGGTTGTCCTCGTCATGGCTTCAACCGGTATTGATTGAACCTAGTTCTCTATAATACTATTCAGTTGTAATCTTGTGCTGATGATCTTTTTGATGAATATTTTAACATCTAGGAATCCTCAAGAGCGAGGCTGGTATGAATTGTCCCGGTGGGTGCTCTACTGCCTCTGAACGTGTGTTCTTAGGCGAGTGCGGACCTGACCCATACACAGGTACAGAAGCTGATTGCTGTACGTGTTGCAAAAACACCTACAAGACTTCTCCTAATGTACCATGTTGGTCGGCTGTTGAGGGAACAATCAAACATTGCCATTGCTACAAACATGTCTGAAATAACCTCATAAAAAATACCAAGTGTAACTTTTGTTTCCATTTGGTGTGAGGACATGACATGTGTGTATGTTTACGTTCAAGTTTCTTTTGCTTCCAAATAAAACATCTTCGGCAAAGCTATCACCGCTTTCCCCAAAGTATTGTAAGCCCATGTTTGTTTCTACTCTTGTTTCATTCATTCTGAATATATACTAAAGGTTTTTTTTTTTTTTTTTTTTTGTGTCATACTGAAGCTCCCTTACCGCTCTCAATCAATTTCATTACTTCACATCCTTAATTATTTTTACCCTATAAAAGACATTTTGATGAAACGTCGTCATTTATATGTAAAGAAATGATTGGTGCGCAAATTGTAAGATGTAAATATTATTTCAAAGACTTGTTGAAATGGTTGTGTGATTAGATCTGTCTATTAGTAAACTAATATCACAATTCAGTTGTAATTAAGAGAGCAAATATTGTTAGCAAAATTGCAAAAATAAATTCACTATTCATCACTTTTTGGGGGAAAACCTTGAAAATGTCCCCATCTAGTATTAGTAGATGACCAATTTTTATAAGAAATTAAGATCGTAGTTTTTTTTTTTAAATTAGAAATTGTTTAAAGCCTATTCAATCTATCGTTATCGATCTCAGAGGAACAGCTCATATCATATTTCTGCTATTAAGGATCTCCTCTCTTCTCTCCACTTAGCTTCAGATGTTGATGATAAAGACAATTATAGTTGGAAGGTTGAATGTTGTCTTTTCTCAGTTTAACAACTGCCAAAACTTGGGATACCCTTAGATACCCTCAGGTCACAGACTGGTCTCTCTCCGTCTGGTTCAAGAGAGCCACACCAAAGCATGCTTTCATCATGTGGAGAGAAAAGAGACAGACTTCTTTCTTGGGGAATGTAAATACCATCCGCTTGCTGCCTATGCTCTGCTTATGATGAATACCATAAGCTTCATGGTCTAGGAAGTAGATTCAATTAGGGTTAAAACATCAAAACATGATTCTTTTGGTCAATGCAGGGAGGCCACTTTCTAGACTGGTCATGTGGGCTGTGACCGTTGTGTAATGTAGGGAGGATACCAGTTATATATCCCATGCCTGGTATGGACAAGAGGCTTGCTAGCGGTCGCATTGATCAGTATGCAACATTTCTTGTTAGATCGAGCATAACTTTGGAATGGCTGAATGGATCATGTTTATTACATTTTAAGGTGAATTTTGATCGCAGGTTGAAAGACAACATACTTCACCAGACTTCAGCAAATTTGTCTACAAATTTCACTAAACTTCACGAGACTTGTCTACAAACTTCATCAGACTTCTCTAGTGTTTTCTCGACTTCACAGACTTGTCCATATATTTCACCAGAGACTTCTCCATAATTCAACATATTTGTCCAGATTTCATGATTCAATTCAATAGTGGAGATTTCTAAAGTCATTTCTTGCTTCTTTACTCGAGTTAAGCTTGAATGAGTTCAAATCCAGAACATCATCTCCACACCTAATTACAACTCAAGAAAAAACCAAAAAAACAGAAAATACGAACAAAGATACGACAAAATAAATGACACACCGAATACTAAATGAAGGACAAAAGATATCAAAAACCTAATACATCATCATTGACAACAACGATAAAGAGAGCGACGGCTTTCCTTTATCGTTATATATGAACTTGGGGAAAGAGAGGACTAGCTAGGGAATAAACAATTATATACAACGTTACAAAATTTTGTATAAAAAGAAAAGTTGAACTATATGAGATAGTGTCGCCATATTTGCTGACCCTTAAGTTTATTAATTAACTAGTGAAGCCAAAACGCACCACATTCTTTTTTTTTTTTTTCGCACTACATTCGTACTTGCTTGATTAATTAATGACAACAAAATTATTATTTTTTAAACAACAAAGACAGCGGCGACTTTCCTTTTCTTTATAATACAAGACAAATGCATGATTAAAAAATTTATAGACTTCAAGTATATATTCTAACGAACGAGACGGCAATGCAAAATGGTGGTGACATTATGAACTTGGGGAAAGAGAGGACTAGGGATTAAACAATTATATACAACGATACAAAATTTTGAATAAATAGAAAACCACAGCTATGGATTTGTATCATCAAACCTCAGTTTATTGAACCTAAAAGGCAAAAAAACATTTTATAGCAAAAAGAAAAGAAATGGCAAAGAACCTCAACTGTGTCAGCTTCACCATCCTCGTGATAGTCCTCTTGATGGCTTCCACCGGTATACATATTTAACCGAGATTTCTATTATGCTCTTCATTTGTATTTTAATTATCTTGTTCTGATGATTCTGATGAATATGTCACCTGGTAGAAATCAAGAAGACCGAGGCTCAAACATGCTCGACATTCCTCGACGAGTGCGGGCCAGACCCGTTCCTAGGTACAAATGCTGATTGCTTTAACTGTTGCAAATACACATACGGGAGTCCTCCAGCATGTAAAGGGCTTGTTGAGGGAAGCGACAAACATTGTCACTGCTACCAAAATCCATAAGGTTTTAAAATAACCTCGTTCGTACAGTTACCAAATGTAACATTTGTTTTCTCATTTGATGTAAGGACATTTCATGTGATTATGTTTATGTTTAAGTTTCTTTTGCTTCAAAATAAAAATTCGACGGTAAAGCTCACTGCTTGCATGTAAGCCCATGTTGTGTGCACTTTTATTTCATTCTGAATTTCTGATAACTAAGCTTGTTTTGTGTTTGTGTTTCTCATTTCATTTTCCTGTCTACGTTCAAAATCTTGTCAACATAAAAAAATTCAATACAAATCTTTTATCTCATCTCGAGGTATAAACTTAGACTGTAAAATCAGCCTTTAAGATGCATGTTTCATGCTAATAAGAAAACACATTACTATATTACTAAAAGAAAAAAAATTACTTTCGTGTTACCTCAATCGCATGATTGGTTTACTACTCGGTGTTTGAGAAATGGGTTTAGAGATAATCTCTGTAACACAAAGTATATGAAACACGTCTGCAACACGTCTGGGTAGAATGAGCATAACTTCTGAATGGCTGAACGTATTGGTCTAATTCAAACAGGAGGTGAAGGAGGACTCTGTCGGCTTTCTATAGACACCAATAATGTTTATTTTGTAGATAAGAATATTTTTTTTAAAAAATTGCCCATAATAGGATTGCTTTGAAACTGTCTTGAAATGGGTTTTGCTCACCTTTTTGTCTATTTTTTTCAAAAATCTATCGAAGCTTTTTTGGAGCACAAATGATTGGAAATGGCCTTGAAGCCACTACTATGGGAAAAAATACGATGTTATAAGCCTGCAACGTTGGATGTGCATTCAGGGGAATTAACATATAGCCATGTGATATTTTTTTCGCTTATAGTTTTATGCTTTTACTTGTTAGTCACAGACTCACAGGAAAAGAATCTTAGCAATTAAACTCAGTTGATTTGGTAGTCGAACTGCGTTTTATGCTCTTCTTGTATTATGTAAAAGCTTTGCTTCAGTTTAGGTATCGTTTTTTTATTGTTTCCCCTTTCAACTTATTAGTTTGCATTATGTTCATTTTAGACATAAAAGGGTAATTAAATTATTATTACAGACATTAAAAGGTAATTAAATTACGCTTATATGATATGTATCTCCCATTTTGTTGGAAAGTCTCACATAAGGAGATGCTTAAATGTCAAGAGAATCGATATAGTGTCGCCATTTGCTGTAATGCAGCTGAAACCCTAAAGATTATTAATTAATGAACTAATGAAGCCAAATCGTATTCATTGTTGGGCTAAAAAATTTCTCAGATTCGTGCTTACTTTATCCATGACACTCGCTTACCCCAAGCAATATGAAGACCATAGTATAAGCCCCACAATTCTGCTAAAGTAGCCGAGCATATCCCTATGTTCACCGCAAAACCACATATCCAACTCTCTGTTGCATCCCGTAATACCTCAGCAGCTGTGGCCAACCCGGTAGTAGCCTTAGAAGCACCGTCAGTATTCAATTTTAACCATCCCTCCCGCGGAGGTTTCCAAGCTATCATCCGCTACACCCGTACCGGCTTGTGTGCGGATCCTTTGTTCTCCAAAAAAGCCACCGACACTTCCTTGGCCAAGTCTTTTAAGAATTGTACTCGCTCACAACATTTGCCATTCACACCAAAAACATTCCCGCATCTCCACTTCCATCCCCAGCAAACAAGGTGGAACAATCGCCATTCAAATTCTCATACAGACATTCAAAGAGCGACAATCCAAAGAACTGTGCCCACGGGGTTACAATCCAAAGAATTGTAAGCCCATGTTTCTTTATACTCTTGTTTCATTCTGAATATATACTAAAGGTTTTTTTTTTGTGTTATACTAAAGCTCCCTTACCGCTCTCAATCAATTTCATTGCTTCACATCCTTAATTATTTTCACCCTATAAAAGACATTTTGATGAAACGTCATTTATGTGTAAAGAAATGATGGGTGCGCAAATTTTAAGATGTAATTATTATTTCAAAGACTTGGTGACAGGGTTGTGTGATTAGATCTGTCTATTAGTAAACTAATATCACAATTCAGTTGTCATTAAGAGAGCAAAAATTGTTAGCACAATTGCAAAAATAAATTCACTATTCTATCACTTTTTTGGGGTAAACCTTGAAATTTTCCCATCTATTTATATTCGGATAGTATTAGTAGATCTAACAAAGAAACGAATCAAGCTCCAACAATGGTGGAAGTACTCAGATTTAGAATCTAGCGAAGAAGAAGAGAGAATTAAGAAATATTGTTTTATTCATCGTAACTGTCAAATGTACAGTGATGTTCACTTATATACAAAATATCTAAAACTAGAGTTTTAACATTAGCTTAACAATAAGCTTAACATAACTAACTCTTAGTCAACGCTCAGCTCAATTTAGTCAACATCATCATCCTGATACACCTCTCTCAAGTCTGAACCTGGATTAGAAGGAAGGTAAAGACTTGAAACAGACATTCTAGATAGGAGAGTGAAACTGCAGAGGATGAAGGGCTTTGGTAAGTATATCAGCCAACTGATTCTGCGTCGAGACATGAAGAGCCACAAGAAAACCATTCTTCATATGATCCCGGATAGTATGACAATCAATCTCGATATGTTTCGTCCGTTCATGGAATACCGGGTTTGAAGCAATGTACAATGCCGATTTATTATCACAGTAAAGCTTAGCAGGGGAAGTACGATGAACCTGTAAATCCTTCAATAACTGGTTGATCCACAATAATTCACAGGTTGCATGTGCCATCGCTATGTACTTTGCTTCAGTACTACTGCGGCTACTTACTTCCTGCTTTTTCGATTTCCAAGATATCAGAGAATGACCAAGGAAGAGGCAGATACCTGAAACACTACGCCTAGAATTTGGACAAGTGCCCCAGTCGGCGTCTGCAAAGGCACTCAAACTCAACTCTGAATCGGTAGGAAATAGTAAACCTTGACCAGGATTAGATTTCAGGTAACGAACCACATGTTGTGCTGCTGTCAAGTGAACTCCAGTCGGACAAGAGAGATACTAGCTCAATTTATTGACAGCAAAGGTTATATCTGGCTGAGTGATGGTAAGATAGAGCAGCTTCCCAATAAGTTCACGGTACACTGTTGGGTTAGGAAGAAGCTCCCCACTTTCTTTGCTGAGATGCACCGTGTAGTCCATAGGAACAGAGCATGGTTTACAAGCCAATAAACCAGCACCAGCGCCTTCAATCAAATCCAGTGCATACTTTCTTTGACAAACAGAGATCCCCTTCTTGGATCTAGCAACCTCCAAGCCTAAAAAGAACTTAATAGGACCAAGATCCTTGATATTGAATTCCTTGTGAAGAGTCGCCTTCAGCTCATTCTCGGCATCAATATTGTTACTAGCAATAACAATATCATCAACATAAACCAAGATTGCAACAAACGTAGAACCTATCCTCTTGGTAAACAATGTATGATCAGCCGGTGATTGTTTGAATCTGCATTCATAATCACTGTAGACAGTTTGTGGTACCACTGTCTAGATGCCTGTTTCAAACCATACAAGGATTTATGCAGTATAGCCTTGTGGAAGACTCATGTAGATCTCTTCATCAAGCTCCCCATGAAGAAAAGCATTAGATACATCCATCTGAGTAAGAGACCAATTCTTAATAGCTGCAACACCAAGAAGAAGCTTAACTGTAGTTAACTTTGCTACAGGAGAAAAATGTGTCAAAATAATCAACCCCTTCCTCTTGAGTATAGCCCTTAGCCACAAATCGTGCCTTGTATCTCTCCACACTGCCATCGGGGTTGTATTTTTTACTAAAAACCCATTTGCATCCTACAACATTGTGACCTGGCGGTAGTGAAACAACAGTCCAAGTCTTGTGTCCTTGTAGGGCGGTAAGCTCCAAATTCCAAGCCTTTTTCCAGTGTTCAGATGCCATGGCCTGTCTAAAAGTTGTAGGTTCCGTTTCAAGGGTAATGGCTAGGATATTGTTGAAATTCTGGTGTAAGTAGGTCATAGAATAAAACGGATGATAAAGGATAATGATTGGAGGTCATAGGTGGTGGTATGGTGTTTTGAGTGAGATAGCAATGGTACTGGGAAAGATAGGAAGGTGCTTTAGTAGTACGTTTAGGTCTAATAGAGTTCAAAGTTTCGAAATCAGTAAGACCAACAGTAGAGTGATGAGGTGAGGTGGTGTTAGAGTGTGTATAATCAGATGCGGATGAATATGATGTGGAACGATGTGATGCATCATGATCAATTGATGTAGCTGGAGTTGATAATGCAGGGTGATCAAATGATGCATTAGTTGATGACGTAGTAGGATGTAATGAATATAAGGATGAAACATTAGATGGAGAATGAACATGTAAAGAATCAGCAAACGGTGCAGAAGCATCAATAGGCATTGGTAAGATCAGTCTTGAAAACAAGTCAGAGGATGCATCAGGTAATTCAGCAAAAGGAAACTCAGTTTCATGCAAAACCACATTAGGAGAAATAGAAATCAAATTTGTATCGAAATCAAGAACCTTGTACCATTTAACATCAGAAGGGTATCCTAAGAAGACAGATGGTTTAGCTCTAGGAGAAAATTCTGTTCTATGTTTAGGTAATGTAGAGACATAACATAAACATCCAAAAACACAAAGAATAGAGTAATCAGGAGCTTTATTCATCAATTTTTCAAAAGGTGACTTGTTCGATAATAAGACTGATGGAGTTCTATTGATGATAAACACTGCAGCTTGAATACATTCACCCCAATAAGCCAAAGGAACTCGAGACTGGAAAAACAAAGATCTGGCAACATTAAGAAGGTGCTGATGCTTGCGTTCTACCACTGAATTTTGTTAAGGAGTATCAACACATGAAAAATAATGAATCATTCCCCTAGACTTAATCAACGCAATAAAGCTCAATTCAAGAGCATTATCAGACCTTATTGCTTTCACATTTTTGCCAAATTGAGTTTCAATGAGTTTTAGAAATTCTGGGAAAACAGTAAGAACAACATTTTTGGTTTTCAATAGGTAAATCCAAGTTACTCTAGTACAGTCATCAACAATAGTCAAGAAGTAACGATAACCTTCCTTAGTTTCATGTGAAAAGGACCCCATACATCAAGATGCAACAAATCAAAAGCTTCCGAAGCAAGATTATTATTAAACTCAAAAGGAAGCCTTTTTTGTTTTGCCAAAGGGCATACAGTACAATGAGAATCAGAAAGTAAAACATTTTTAGGAAGCGATAATTTTCCAGAGAGTGTAGTGAGCTTGGCTGAAGACAGATGTCCAAGGCGTTGATGCCAGAGATGTCTATCAGCAACCAAGGATGCACAGAACGAAGCAGATGAAACAGTAGATGCATGTGAAGCAGGAGAGCATTGAGATGTATGTAAATCAGCCTTAGTCAACACATAGAGACGCTGTAGAATACTACACTTTCCAATGATCAATCCCTGAGTAAGGTCCTGGATTATACAAGAATCAGGGTAGAACAGGAACTAGTTCTGACTAAAGTGCTAACACTAATTAGGTTGGATTTAAATGATGGAATATGCAAAACATTATGCAGAACTAATGCAGATGTGAGATGGATAGTGCCAGTGTGTGCAATTGGAACTCTAACACCATTTGGAAGTGATACTGTTTGATCAATTACGGGTTCAAAAACATTAAACAGTGTTAGATCAGAACATATGTGACTAGTTGCATCACTATCTATAATCCAAGCACCAGAAGGAATAAAGGAATGTAGTGAAGATAGGCATTGGTTTTGAAATGTGAGAATATGGTCGTTATATCGAAGGTTAGTAGATGGAAAGGGTATGATACCTGAAGCAGTTTGACAGCCCATGACACCATCCTCTGTTATTGTAGCTGAATTTGGAGCAAACGGCTCTTGAACATTAAGAGACTGCAGTTGTGCAACGATGTGTTAAAATTGTTCTGCCGAGAGAGAACTCAAATCAATGTTGTTATAGGTAACCTTAGATGCAGCTGTAGGAGGTGCTTCAAGCATGATATTAGCGACCGCATTATTTTGAGGAGTAGGTGGCCTCCATTGCTGAGAGGTAACTTGAGGAGCATGCTGCATCTGTTGAAAATTCCCTCGAGGCTGAAACTGTGGTTTAGAAGTATATCCCTGAAACTGTCCAGTGGATTGAGATTGTGCTTTCTGAGCTTGAGACTTAAAACCAGGAATATACCCCGGAGGATACGCATGTATCTTGTAACATTTGTTGACCATATGGCCAGTCATACCACAATGTGTGCAAACCACCTTTGGTCTTGCTCTGTAGTTGGCATAGGCGATCATTTGATCCATTTTAGAAGGACCTGACCTCTGAAAAACAACATTACCAGCAGATGTTGTAGGAGTGAAATTCTTTTGATGCTCATCTTCAATGACAATGTTGAAGGCTTCTTCTAGAGACGGCATTGGCTTCGTCATCAATATGTGATGCCAAGTTGGTTCATATGTCTCATTAAGCCCCATCAAGAACTTTGTGACACGGCTGCGTTGCTGCAGTTTTTCCCATAACAATGCAGCATTGCACTCACAGCTTCCACAAGTGCAAACCAGTAGCTCCATGTAGTTCTTATAATTTTCCCAACAAATCAACAATTCATTATAGTACGCATTCACAAAGCGAATGCCTTGATCTATTGTACCAAGTTTCTGTTCGATTTCATAGATCCTAGTAGCATCATCTTGATTAAAACGATTCAATAAACTCTTCCATATACCCTCAGTAGTAGATATGAACACCAAAATCTGACTACTATCCTTTGATATAGAATTGATCAACCATGTAGCTACTGAATCATTGCACCTAGACCAAGCACTAGCATTAGGATCATCATCGGAAGGTTTCGGAATCGTACCGTCAATGAAACCGAGTTTGTTACGGATGTTCAAGGCCATGCGCACAGATCTACCCAAGAATGGAAATCAACACCTCCTGTGAGACGATCCGAGACCAGTTGTAGCCCCGCATGATCATTGTTGTGGAGAAAGAATGGATTATCATTTTGTTGTGGAGAAAGAATGGATTATCATTTTGTTGTGGAGAGGAGGCTCCCAAAGGTTGAAGATTAGGCATTGATCCCATATCCAATGTGGAGATCGGGAAGAATTAAAAGAATTTGTGATGAAATTGAAGAAGAAAAACAAAGATCCAATCACAAGATAGGTCAATCAAAGAGAAATTAGAAGAAAAAAATGAAACGGAAACGATTCGAACAAGAAAATCGCAAATCGCGAGAACAAACTTAATCCTTAGGTTGACGATGAATAGATCTCGAATAGAGCAGCTCAGCTTTGCAGAAGATAGAGTAATGCTCTGATACCATAACAAAGAAACAAATCAAGCTCCAACAATGGTGGAAGTACTCAGATTCAGAATCTAGCGAAGAAGAAGAGAGAATTCAGAAATATTGTTTTATTCATCGTAACTGTCAAATGTACAGTTATATTCACTTATATACAAAATATCTAAAACTAGAGTTTTAACATTAGCTTAACAATAAGTTTAACACAACTAACTCTTAGTCAACGCTCAGCTCAATTCAATCAACATCATCATCCTCATAAGATCACCAAATTTTTATAAGAGAATAAGTTTGTACATTTTTTTTTTAATTAGAAAATGACTGTGAACCTAGGATTCAAAAAGAAAAATCATTCTTATTTTATTTTAGAGGGGAGGGGGGGATTGAGAAGTCACATCGACAACCTAAATTAAAAACAATTATTTATAGGCTTCACGGTGTAGGAAGTCGGTTTGGGGTTAAAAGATCGGAACTTGGTCGTTTTGGTCGGTGCAGGGAGGCAACTTTCTAGACTGGTCATGTGCGCTATGACCGGTGTGTAATGTAGGAGGATACCGGCCATGGATCCTTTGCCTGGTGTGGACAAGAGGCATATGACCAGCCAATTGGCGGATCTAGCCAAAGTTTGGATCAGGTGTAGAAAAGCAAAAATTGTTTTAGAGGAGATATTGACCCTTTACCACACCGCATCCTTCCTTGAGTAGGCTGATATCTCGGCTTCCTCCAAAACCGACATTTTTGCAGTTAAGCATCATCTTTCCCAAAAATCATGCAATAGTCAATGCACACATCAATCATTTCAGATGGTAATCCAAGACTCGCAACCAACTTCTGTATTTTATAGTAGTTCTCAGCCGATACATTATCAGCTGGCAGATATTCTTTAATTAGTTCAGCCCAAGAATCCATGCAAATTTCACTTAAGTTATTATCAGCTTTAATTGTCATCATCCTAGATGCCAATGATAACTTAGAATGCCCTTCTCTACATCCATCGTAGATAAGTTGATTTGCAGCATTTAACATATCATAAAAACGTTGTGCATCTACGTTGGTTTCTTCCGAATTATTCTCAGTAAATGCAGCAGTAGTTTCATGAAATGCATCATTAACCATATCATGAAATCTATTTTTGTCATAATACCCATAAAAACCAAATTGATTAGATTCTTGATGCCCATAATTACTAGGTTGATCAACAGCATAATTCACACTACTACTTCCAAAGTTACTGCTACAACCATCTCCATGACGTAACCATACATAGTAATTCGGCATAAATCCTCTATTATAAAGATACTTCTTCACTAGATTAAATTTCAAATATTTTTCGTTTAATCACTTATGACATGGACAAAATCTTGTACCATTTTCAAGAGCAAAGTCTTGGTTTGTTGTCTGGTACATGAAACTGCATAATCCATCACAAAACTCTTTCGTCACATCACCGGTCTCCGGATCTCTGTGATTGTACATCCGCCGTCGTATTGTGTATAACTCATGCCCCCCGCCTCCAAACATTATTATGAAATTTAAAAAAAAATTAGGATTTTTTTTTGCCTTTTTTCTCGCAGAAGATTTTGTTTTTTAGCAAATATTTTTTTTGTTGGAAGTGTTTTGTGTTGTGGTCTGAATGTCTCATGATTTTGCTATTTATAGGCTTACTAAAAATAACTGCTATGGATTTGCTAGGGAAATTTGCAAGGGACTTGCGAGGGAAGGTTAAAATTTTCTTTTTTTTGCAAAGAATTTTTGAGGCTGTTACTGTTTTGCCGACATAACAATTACACTCGGGAAAAACATGGCTGCCGACATCTTCGTTCCTTGCAACTCTCTCGCAAATTTGCTATGGAAATCTCCATCGCTAATCCGTCGCAATTTTGCAAGGGATTTGCGTGGAATTTTTATTGGCACCCAAATCCTAATCAAATCCCTCACAAATTTGCGAGGGAAAAGGGTCTCGCAAAATGTGCGAGGGAAGTGCAAGTGTCCTCGTATCTTTAGCAAATTACTCATAAATCCGTCGCAAATTTGCGAGGGCATACTGCTGTCGCAGATTTCTCTCGCAAACAGCGTGTTTTTCTGTAGTGGGTTAAGCTTGAATGACTCCAAATCTAGCACATCATTTCTACACCTAACCACAACTTAAGAAAAGACCAAAAAGACACAAAAACTAACAAAAATGCGACAAATAACAAAAACAAATACAAAATAAAGGACAAAAGACACCAAAAACACAATACATTATCAATGACACCAACATAATTATATTTTAAAAAGTATTAAGAAAAGTATAACTAAAGCAAAATTAATCATTTACAATAACGATAAAGAGAGCGACAACTTTCCTTTACGTGAGAATATGAGATTAAAAGAATTATAGACTTCAAATATATATTCTACTAACGAACGAGACGGCAATGCATAATTGTGGTGACATTATGAACTTGGGGAAAGAGAGGACTATGGATTAAACAATTATATACAACGATACCAAATTTTGTATAAATAGAAAACCACAGCTATGGATTTGTATCATCAAACTTCAGTTGATTGAACATAAAAGGCAAAAAAACATTTTATAGCAAAAGGAAAAGAATGGCAAAGAACCTCAACTGTATCAGCTTCACCATCCTCATGATAGTCCTCTTGATGGCTTCCGCCGATACACATATTATTTGACCAAGTTTTCTATTATGCTCTTCATTTGTATTTTAATTATCTTGTGCTGATGATCTTGATGAATATGTCACCTGGTAGAAATCATGAAGACCGTGGCTCAAACATGCTCGACATTCCTCGACGAGTGCGGGCCAGACCCGTTCCTAGGTACAAATGCTGATTGCTTTAACTGTTGCAAATACACATACGGGAGTCCTCCAGCATGTAAAGGGCTTGTTGAGGGAAGCGACAAACATTGTCACTGCTACCAAAATCCATAAGGTTTTGAAATAACCTCATACAGTTATGAAATGTTTCATTTATTTTCTCATTCGATGTTAGGACATGACATGTGATTATGTTTATGTTCAAGTTTCTTTTGCTTCAAAAAAAAAAAAAAAAGCAAGGATAAAGCTTATCCCTACTTGCCTCTAACACTACAAGAAAACATGCAGTTTGTGACTACAGTTTGTGACTCTTTTTTTAGTCACAAATAATTGTAACGTTTTTGGGACGAATTTATGACTAATAGAGGACTACATAAACAACGGTTGCAAAACAGTCCCAAAATTACGACAAACCGTTGTAGTCTCCAAATCGTCTCATATTTGTGACTATTATAAGACTATATTATTGTAGTCCTAAAATAATCGTAAATTGTGACGAATTAGAGACGCTTTTTATGGTCGGGAGTTTCAGTCACAAAAGTAGTCCCAAATTTGCTACTTATTTGTGACTTCAGGTATTTTCTTTATATCAAATTTTTACTCATTAATTTAAGAAATATTTTTAATAATTCTACGAGTGATTGTCGAATCATATGTTTTTTCTTTTTCTTTTTGGAGGCTTTAATTTTTTTTTTTTGTCTCACAAAATAGTGTCGCAAAACGGTCACATTTTGAGACTATTTTGTTAATTATTTGTGACTATTTTGTGATTACATTTCTACTAACACCTGAGATTGTGACGAATTTGCTTCTTTTTACCAGCATCTAATAATTGTTTATGTATATTCAACAATAATGAATTATAAAATTTGTGAATGTATTTATTTCTACATTGGTATGAATCACTCTAGACAATGAATCATTATTATATCAAAAATAGATCTACTTTCAAATGTTTAGGAAAAAATATTTGCAACTTACATAACATGTATAAGTATTACATATGATTTCCATATATTGTTTGTGATTGTTTTGTAATTTCTAACTTTACTTACTATATCAAGTTTTTACTTATTACACTCATAGATAGTAGTTATAATTCTTAATATGAGTGCTTGTAAAATCATTTGCAAAATTTTGTGGCCCTTAAACTTAAAATTTGATATGTATAAGTTTGTGATTCATAGAATAAGGTCACAAAACAGTTACACTTTGCGACTATTGTACTAATACAGTCACATATTTGCGACTAGTTTGCCACCACTTTGCTACTAACACCTGATTTTTATGTAATTTCTAACTACATTGAGAATTCTAATATGAGTTGTAAAATCATTTGTAAATCTTTGTGGCCCTTCAACTTAAAATTTTATATGTATAAGTTTGGACTATAAGTGCTTTTGAATGCTTATTACCAATTATTGCTAGTCATTTTATTTTAATCATAATTATAAAACTCGAATAATGTAACTCTTATGTATATATATATATATATATATATATATATATATATATATATACTAAAAACAGAAATCCATCACTTTTAAAAAAATCAAAATGTTTTCTTTATAAATCTAATCGAAATCTAATCGATTAAATTTAAATCTAAATCAATTCTAATACTTTATAAATCCATACCCCCAATATCTAAAATTATAACATAAAATGATAGCAAATTACCAATTTTATCAAAAAAAAAGAAGAGGAAAATATCTCATTGGCTAATTTTAAATGGCAAGGATTGTCATTAGTTTATCATCCACCATTGATGAAGTCAATCCAATGGACAGAAATCATTTTTATCATTAGTTTATCATCTTTTTTTCTCCTTCCCTTCTACTCATCGTGTCTTTCCTTTTCTTTCTAAAGAAAATAATTTTTTTTTTCTCTTTTCCTCATCCTCTCTCTTTGTCGCCTTCTCCTCAGAAGATACCAAAGGAGCAGAGTTAAACGTCGTTTCTATACCGGCCGTCGGGTCTAGTACAGCAACCGCGTCAGTGAAGACGGTGGAAACAAGTTTGTCTCTTTCTCTCTCTCCGTTCTTAATCTGTTTCTGAACCTATCGTTGCTGAGAATAGATCTGGAGAAATTCTATGTGTTTTAATTATTTATTTGATTTGTATTTTAGGTCTCAACGACAGATCTGAAGAATCAGTGTCAACAACGACTTCAGAGGTGGTGGATCTGAAAACCCTAGTGTCAACGACGTCAGAGGTGGTGGATCTGAAGATCCTAGTGTCAACGACATCGGAGATGATGGTGGCTGCTCGCACCGTTTACCACCACCACTACATTTCGAATTTCTGCCAGTTCACCATCAAAATATCTCGATTTCTCCACAGTCGCATATCTGGCACTCCGGCCGCTGCCACCGTTTTGTTCTCCGTCGCTGCAATAACACATCTCCGGCGGATGCCAATCTATAGATATAGTTGTATAGATATATTGTATATATATAATGAATTTACCAAAGAAATAAAAACTATTTTTAATTTCATTTTCTTGTATAATTTTTTTTTTTTTTTTTTAAATTTTTTTATGTAGTTTGTCGCAAAAGGGTCAGGAATATAGGACTACATATTAGTCTTAATGTAGTCGCAAATTTAAGACATAAAATGAAGTCATATAGTGGTCAGTATTTTGTGACTATATGGGGACCAATAAATTTTGCGACCAAATTTTAACGACCATTCAAGACAGTCACAATGTAGTCATATATAGTGCATTTGCGACCAATTTAGGACGATATTTGGAGTCCCAAACAGTTTGTTTTCTTGTAGTGTAAGCTCATGTTGTGTGCACTATTGTTTCATTCTTATTAAGAAACTTGTTTTGTGTTTGTGTTTCTCATTTCATTCCCGTCTACGTTAAAACGTTTGCCGACGGAAGAAATTGTTTTTAAATATTTATATAGATTTTAACGGATTTTTATACAGTTTTTAAAAGGTTCTATATATATCACTACAAGAAAATGTTGTAAAAATTGCATATGAATATAGCATTTTTTTCCTTTATGTTAACATACTGGCTTATTTTAGATAGCGTTTGGATAATTATAAACGCTATATTATGCTTTTAGAAGTAACATTTTTTGTTGAAGCGTATCTTACATAGCATTACAAGGTTTAAAACGCTGTTTTTAGTTTAGGCAGAAAAAATATTTTTCATTTCCCGGCTAAGTACTTAACTAAAAAAGCAAGCGCCCAATTTTTTCATTATTCCCTCTTACCTTTGTCAAAATATCTCACATTCTTTTCTTTTGCTTCTCTGTTCACGAGATAGGGTTTTTCATTTTCTTTCCTTTGATTCTTAGATTCTTGTCGAAAATCTCACATTCTTAGATTCTCTATCTCTAAGAAATTCTTTAGCTCTCTCTGAAATTCTCTCTTCTCATTCAGATAGTCTGTTTGCAAATTTATCGAAATTGAAGGTACAGATTTGGATTGAATTCTTATAATCGTATGTTGGGTAATCGATTTTGGTTTTCGAGATGTGTATATCCGTTTTCTTTTCGACAAATTAGACAATTTTTTAGGGTTTCTGTTTCAAAGTTTTAGGGTTTTGTTCGTTTCAGTTTGGATTTCGATCGATTTAGTTCTGTTTCAATTTTTTAGGTTTCTGTTTCAAATTTTTGGGGTTTCTGTCAAGTTTTACGGTTTCGATTTGTTTTGTCTGACTATAATCGATTCTTCTTTACAATATTTTTATGGTTTCAATTGATTTCAGTTTTTAAGGTATCAATTTAGTTTTTTCTAACTACAATCGACTCTCCTTTTGCATGTTCTCCCTTTGCAGTCTCTTCTTTACAAAATCCTAGTTATTTATAGGTAATTTCAGTTTTACATGTATCTCTGTTGTTTCATTGAGTTTAGAAGCGTATTCTATAGTATTTACCTCTGTTGGTTATTGAGTTTGAATTTGTCTGATATAAGAATCTATTGTCACAAATTTATGTATTCGTTTGACTATGGAGCTGTGTAACATGGACATGTCTTGGGTTTAGCTTCCAAGTTATGGTTTTATATTGATATTACTAATAAATTCCTAACTTACAACTGAGTTTTATGACTGTTGATTGAACTTGAAAGCATTTTCTACCTTATAGGAATAGTCTCGAGTATGAGAAAGGAGCAACTGATTTTGTTTATGGGCCAGCTAAGAGATTGGGAGATCCTCCAAATATGTTTTGTCCATGTATTGTTTGTCGGAATCTGTGCCATCAACCAATAGCCACAGTAGTAGATCAACTGGTGATTTGGGGTATGGACATGATGTACAAGAGGAGTAGATGTTGGATTAACCATGGGGAGACAAAGGATTTAACAAGAGGTGATGATCCAACTTTGGAATTTGAAGCTTATGAATTGTTTAGAGCTGCTTTCTTTGATGGTGATGACAATCCACAACCTCATAATGACAATGAAGATCAGAGTGACAATGTAGATCATCATGAAGAAGATTCAGAATTTATGAAAAAGTTGAAAGATGCTGAGACGCCACTCTACTCCAGCTGTTCTAAGTACACTAAAGTGTCTGCTATCATGGGGTTGTACCATATCAAAGTTAAGAGTGGGATGTCATAAAACTATTTCGATCAGCTTCTAAAGATGCTTCACGACATGTTACCTAGAGATAACATCCTTCCAACATCAACATATGCGATGAAGAAGTTTTTGAAGGTATTTGGTTTTGATTATGAGAACATTCATGCATGCAAGAACGATTGCATTCTTTATCGGAAGCGGTACAAGGATATGACAAGCTGCCCTAGATGTAGTGCTTCAATATGGGAGATGGATAAGCATACAAGCGAGGAAAAGACAGGGATTCCAGCTAAGGTTCTTAAATATTTCCCGATAAAGGACAGATTCAGAAGGATGTATAGATCAAAAAGGGTGGCAGAGGATCTAAGTTTGCATTTCAGTAATGCTTCAGAAGATGGAATGATCCGGCACCCGGTGGATCGGATTCTATAACTTGGGCTCAGGTTAATGATAAATGGCCACATTTTGCGTCTGACCCGAGAAATCTTCAACTTGGTTTGTGTACTAATGGGATGAATCCTTTTGCGATTCAAAACACCAGGTATAGTACATAGCCAGTGTTTCTTGTGAACTACAACATGGCACCTACATTGTGTATGAAATATGAGAATATGATGCTCACTCTATTGATACCTGGTCCAACTGCACCGAGCAACAACATCGACGTGTATCTTCAACCGTTGATAGAATATCTACAGGATTTGTGGAATGAAGGTGTGGACGTTTATAACGCCTTCGCAAAGGAAACGTTTGATCTTAGAGCTATTTTACTGTGGACAATCATTGACTATCCTTGTTTGGGGACATTGGCAGGTTGTAAAGTTAAAGGTAAACAAACGTGTAATGTTTGTGGCAAGGATACACCTTTTAGGTGGTTTAAGTTTAGTAGAAAACATGTATACTTGAGAAATAGGATAAGACTCAGACCTGGGCATCCTTACAGACGCAAACGGGTTGGTTTGAAAACACGATAGAAGAAAGGACTGCATGTAGAATTCAAACAGGAGTTGAGATATTTGAGCATTTGAAAGACTTTAGGAATGATTTTGGTAGAGATTTAGACAAGAAAATAAAAAGAAAGAGGTCTGATTTGTGTGAAGACGATGAACTTTCAGAAGAGGAATATGAAGATGACAATTATCAATGGAGGTGGAAGAAGCGGTCTATTTTATTCGATCTTTATTACTGGAAGGTTAGCATTTTTTCTATATAAAATTTACATAAAATAATAGATAACTTTAGTTCTTTACCATTGTGTAACTTAGATCTTTGTTTCCATGTCTTAGAATATGCCCGTTGTCACAACATTGATGTAATGCACATTGAGAAAGACGTGTCTGATGCCTTGTTGTCCCTTCTCATGCATAGTGCTAAATCTAAATATGGCTTAAAGGCACGACAAGATTTAGAAGATATGGGTATTCGGGAATCATTACATGCACAAGTACGTGGGAAGAGAAACTACTTACCATGTGCTGCTTATTGGCTTTCCGAGACAGAAAAAAAGAAGTTTAGCAAGAGGTTGTCTGAGTTCAGAGGACCAGATTGGTATTGTGCGAATATCGCAAACTGTCTTTCAGTTGATCCTCCTACAATTGGTGGCTTGAAGTCTCATGATCACCACATGTTACTACAAAACTTGTTACATGTGGCTCTAAGAGGACTGCTGCCAACTGGACCTAGGATTGCATTGACTAGAATATGCAACTTCTTCAATCGGTTGTGTCAGCGTGTGATAGACCCAGAGAAGTTTATATCATTGGAGGCTGAGGTTATTGAGTCATTGTGCCAACTGGAGAGGTTCTTTCCTCCTTCCATATTTGATATCATGTTCCACCTTCCTGTTCATCTAGCAAGGGAGACACGGTTGGGTGGGCCGGTCCATTTTAGATGGATGTATCCTTTCGAGAGGTACTGGATGTAAAAGTGATTAACGAAGATGATTTCCTATGGAGACCACCAAGTGAAGACATTTCTTTGATGAGTGATGCACTGTTTGAGAACATAGCATGGCCGCTTACTAAGCTGTTTAAGAATAAGAAACATGGAATGGAGGATGCAGAATCTGATAGTGAATCAAATGTTAATAAAGAAGGATCAATTCCTAACAGAACAGAAGCATCAAATTCTAATGGAGCAGGATCATCAGTTTATAAAGGAGCAGGAACAACAAGTTCTAATGGAGCAAGAACATCAGGTTCTAAAGGAGTAGAACCAGCTAAAGCCAAATCATCACCTACGGTAAAACTCTATACATCTGTCTTTTACATGATCTGTTGTATAGTTGTGTGATTGTGATTTAGTAATTTATGCAATTTAATTTGTAGAGTGAAAGTAACAGCTCTAACAATTGCAACTTAGCTAAGAAGAAATGATTCCTCATAGATTGCTTTGGATCGGGAAAAACAGTTGCAGAAGGCCGAGTTTGTTCAACCAATCCAAACGACATTGTCCACTGCATTCCATTGGGTCCAAATGACAGCAAAGTTTGTGTTGACGTTTGTAAGATTGGGGATGCACGAGTATGGAGACGAACTTCTAAATTTGAGATTGTTGCTGATGTGGTACTACTGTTTCTTGGCCTAATGACAACATTGTTTATATGTGAACCTTTCCCTTATGGTGGATTAATTGTGTTGGGTAGTGGAACTTGTTTGGCTTGTAGAACTTCTTGTATTTGTACTTGTGGAACATGTCTCCTGTATTTCACGATTGCGGCTATATGATTTTTTTTCTTTAAATATTGTTCGTTTGACAAATGACAGGATATTTACCTAATAAGCAAAATATAACAAAATCTGGGGTACAATAAAAATAATAATACAAAAAATGCTATGAAACAATAAATAATAACGAAGATTAATTGCTATTATAAAGTATACAATAGCAATAAAGAAAACGCAATCTAAAAGATAACTAATATAGCATAAGGTAAAACCACTATTCAAAGTGCCATATCTATTATAACGGGCGTAGACATAGCGTTTGTCATAACGCTATGCTTTCTTGTTATAGTGTTTTCTGGACACTATATATGTGACATTTTCTTGTAGTGTAGGATTTTTATTACAGGATTTAATAGGCTTTAATCTTCTTAAAATCTCCAATTACTCTCTTCTTAGTCGCTAAGCCTGTTACTCGCCTCAATCAGTGACTAATCAAGTTTAATTAAAATTGTAAAATTATGTTTTGATGTGTTTACTACAATTTAAAAACCAAAATAATAATTTTATATTTTATTTGGTGGTTTTTTTTTTTTGAACCAAACATTAATAAATTAAAAGAGAACTCCAAGATTGGTTGCCCAAATAGGAGGATAAGAGTTTACAAAAGTAGATTCAGAAGTTAAACATCTTGAAGACCGAGCAAGACAATCCGCCCTTGCGTTGACGTCTCGTGGTTTTTTAAATTAATATGGGTAAACGAAAATACTACACGATCGAAGACGAAAACGAATACATCAACATCATCATCATCGGAGCTTTTCAGAGAATTCAGATAGAGAGAAAACGAGAACATCAACATCAACATCAACATCCTCCGATTACAAATGATGATTCTGAGATCGCTCTACCGTACTGTTGCGGCGTCCTATGTCGCTACGTTACAATTTTAGAATCCGCCACCAGCTCTAGTCAGCTATTTCGCAATCGCTTTCTCATCACCCGAGGATTCTTCGTCGCTTCATCTCCTTCTTCTAATCAAACTCAGATATATGGACAGCCTGATTGAAATATGAGTTTGCATTGTTATCGACAAGTTCAACTTGTCCTGCACATTCTCACTCATATATGTGATCATTTACAATTTTTTTTCTCAACGTTTATGCATCATCCAAGTCCTGAATGGGGAGAAGTAGTGAAATTAGATTATTTCACTTGCTTCTAGGAACCTATACTCTCAGAACTTTTACTCTGGTGCTATCAGTTGCAATGTGCAGCTATAACAGCAACATATAACCTAAGCTAGAACAGCCTGATTTAAGTATGAGTTGTGTTAATGAATCGACAGTTTTAACTTGTCATCGACATTCTCACTTTTTCTATATCCGATCTTTTCCATACTTTCTTTGTCAACCTTCATGCATCATCTAAGGCTAAGCATTGAATTTGTTTATGCTGTACGTGAATTTGAATGCATCATCATACTTCGAGAATCTATCAATGGTGCGGTGAAACTGGTCTGATCCTTCAAGCGATGATGAAGAGGATGGAATTTGTGATCTATGGTGACGATGATGCGAGTTTGGTGGAGATCCAAGATCAATTGGAGTTTTTAATCGGTGAATTGCAGTGGTTGTGTGACTCGACGATACAAATGGATATGAAACTCAACACCATGGATGCAGAGTTGAAATCGGTGTTGATGACGCTGGAGAGCATTGAATCGTAATTGCTTTTGGAGGATCCCCGAGAGACAAAGCTTCCGATTTTCACCGGAGGTGATCCAAAACAGTGGATCGCGAGGATTGAAGCTCAATTTGCTGGTGGTGAGTGTTCAGAGAAGGAGAAGTTGGCATTCATTTCCAACTTTCTCGGTGGCCAAGAAAAATCGTGATTCCATAAGGAACAATCCTGGATTACTTTCAAAAGCTGGAGCGAAGTGAAAGATGGTTTGTTTTTAACGTTCGGAAACAATCTAGATGCAAAGCAAGTAGGTTTGAAGCTTGACCGCCAAATGAAGCAATGGATCAAAGATTTTGATCGCAAGCGGAAGCCACATGAATCAGTTCCAGTAACATCACAAGCAACTGTTGCGAAACAGATTCCACAACCTGCTTCAGCTCCGATTGAAACGTTTTCACATGTTCAGGTACTAGATGCTCCCTTGGAACCTAGCCTTAGATTTTGCAAGGAACCATTGACTGTTGTTGAAGTATTTCCATCTGATATTGTGAGGAAACATCATGAAGATCCACATTCTGGTTTTGAAAGTGTCAAAAACAAGAATATTGCACAATCTATTTTTGACAGTGTCAAGAACAAGAACAATGCACACAAGGTGTTTGATGGAGTGTGTCTTAGAAGCCACAGACTTCAGCAAAATAAGAAACTGAGTTGGTCTCCTATGACATGGAAATTTAAGTTCAAAAACATGACTCTGCCAAAAAATATGTCACAGATGGATCATAACATTTGTTTAGTGGGGAAGAAGAGAAGATTGCAGTGTAAATGCGGATGAGGCAATAATAAAGTGCAGAAAGTAAAGAACACAATAACTTTGCTAACGAGGTTCGATTTGTCCTACTCCTCGGGACCACGTCTAGATTTTGATTCCACTAGAACAAGAAAGCAAATACAACATATTCACAAACGCGTAAATTAAGCACAACCCTCTTAATTCAACGCTCCATTCTATAACATGAAATCTTAAAGATAATTCTCTACCCTTAACTAGACTAACACCAAGCCTAGATTCAAACCAAGATAACCTAACCTTGGGCTAAACTCCCCCTGAGCCTAGAATTCAGATCTTCAACTCTTTTGAGCAACCTTCACACACACCTCACACCGACGAACAAAGAAGCTTGAACAACACAAGCACCAAACCGCAAAACTAAGCTGCACACCAACAGAAAGCTCTCTAGGGTTCTAACCTTTATGCCTCAGCTCTATTGCTTCTCTAGGACGTGCCCAACACCTCCTTATATCATCAAGATTTCCTAATCACCATAGGAGAAAATTTCCAAATTTCATAAGAAAAAGCTTTTTTCCTTCTTTTTTTTGCTATTTTCCTTTTCTTTGCAAAACTCCAATTTAATCAACCAAATAAATAGTAGTTTTCCTCTTCGATTTATCCTCAAACCGTCCTTCAATATTGTCTTCTCAAACCTTCTGGAAACTTCTTAGTCACATAAAACAACAACAATCCTGTATCACTTGTATCACTTCTTGTATCACACAGACACTACTTTAAACAGACCAATACATCCATTCTCCCCCTTTTTGACTATGTTTGTGAACTCATCAGTCTAAACTTCAAAACAACATCACCAGACACATCTTCATTCTCCCCCTGAATGAGTCACAACATGGTCAAAACTAACTAGAAAATTCTCCCCGCTCTCCATAGAACTCATTTTTTTCTAACCCAAATCTTGTTGCGCATAAGACCTCCATGATTAAACTCACGAATGAATCTGAAACAATTCCTCTTAAGATGTCCTTGAACTCCACAATGATAACATGTAGGACCACAAAACCTTACATCAAAAGCATTCTTTATGCGGCTCCTCTCTCTCAACAATCTGAAACATCTTGGCCCAATATGTCCAACAACACCACAATGATGACAAACAGGTAGAAAACTTGTGTAGGTGCATTCTGAAATTCAGAAATTTTTGTATTACGTTCTTTCACAAACACCGTCTCTAAAGCAGCCTCTGTAGCAGTCTCTGAAGTACGCTTTGAAGCAGACGTGATTTTTCCACTTGAAACAAACACCGGATCCAATTTTGAAACTTTTCCTTTATATCCAAGGCCGCACTTATATGTCTTGACAATACTCAGAATATGATCCAACTTCTTTGTACCATTATTAAGCATCCTCAAATTCTTTTGAGTTTCTTCAAGTTACACTTTAACTTGTAATGCTTCTTCTCCCTTCTCTGTTGCATGTTTCTCTGCTTCAACGACTTTAACCTCTAACTCGAGCTTCTCTTTAATCAAAACTGAATTTTCATCAACTACCTTAAGCCATTGTGCATACAACTTCTCATAACTCTTACCAAGTTATCACTCTCAGATTCATGTTCTGCTGTAGTTGCAGATTCAGATGCAATTGCAGGTTTTGCTACAGATTTAGAAACAGTTGCAGACGCTGATTCAGAACTATCTTTAAAAGTTGTAAACACCACAAAATTCTTCAGTTCTTCTTCTACATCTGAATCAGTTTCAGAATCACTAGTAACAACATTCATAGCCTTCTTCTTATGCTTTTGTAGATTGGCACAATCAGACCGTACATGACCATATCCTTTGCATTCAAAACATTGAACATTCTTTGATGAAATCTTCAACGCTTCACCCATTATACTTTTCTTCTCTTCGCCCTTACGCTTCAGAAATTTAGCAAATTGTCTTGATAACATAGCCATTGAATCTTCACAAGATAATACCTTAAGAGCTACTCCGATATCAAGTTCCTTATTTATTGCTTCCTTAACAACATCATCTTTCTTCTTTACTCCTTCAGCTTCATATGCTTTGCTTAATTCAAAAGCTTTAAGAATCCCAACAAACTCATCAAAAGCCATCTCATCTAAATTATGAGCTTCTTCAACTGCAGAAATTTTTGACTCAAATTTTGCAGGCAATGATCGCTTCAGCTTCTTCACAAGCTTTTTGTCTTTGTACTGCTTTCCAAGAGCAAAAGTCTCATTAGATATATCACATAATTTAGCACTGAACTCAGCCACAGTTTCTTTTTCTTCCATCCTTAGATTCTCAAATTGTGATGCCAACATATCCATCTTTGTTCTCTTAACACTTGAAGTACCCTCAAACATATTCTCCATTGACTTCCACGCTTTTTGAGATGATACACATTGAGAAATCAACTTGAAGTGGCTTAAATCAATAGCATTGTAAATAGCTGTACTCGCCGTCGAATTACAACTTGATAGCTTTTTCTCTCCAGCAGTCCACTTATCTTTGGGCTTAAGACTCTCAACCCCTTTATCATCCACAACTTTAGGAGGCTCCCAACCAAGCTCAATCGAATTCCAACAATCTTCATCAAGGTTACTAATAAACGCTTGCATACGAACCTTCCAATATCCCTAATTCGATGAATCAAGCAATGGTGGTCTTGTCATAGACGTGACTTCTCGGTATGAATTCATCTCAACTGATTCAAAGCTTGGCCTTACTTCCTGAACTACCCTCACCCTTGATCTACACCCGAAACTAGACTGAATCTCTATCGAGAACCCGCTCTAATACCACTTGTAAATGCGGATGAGGCAATAAGAAAGTGCAGAAAGTAAAGAACACAAGAACTTTGTTAACGAGGTTCGGTTTTCCCTACTCCCCGGGACCACGTCCAGATTTCGATTCCACTAGAACAAGAAAACAAATACAACCTATTCCCAAACGCGTAAATTAAGCACAACTCTCTTAATTCACCGTTCCATTCTATAACATGAAATCTTAAAGATAATTCTCTACCCTTAACTAGACTAACACCAAGCCTAGATTCAAACCAAGATAACCTAACCTTGGGCTAAACTCCCCCTGAGCCTAGACTTCAGATCTTTAACTCTCTTGAGCAACCTTCACACACACGTCACACCGACGAACAAAGAAGCTTGAACAACACAAGCACCAAACCGCGAAACTAAGCACCAAACCGCGAAACTAAGCCGCACACCAACAGAAAGCTGTCTAGTGTTCTAACCTTTATGCCTCAGCTCTATTGCTTCTCTAGGACGTGCCCAACACCTCCTTATATACCCATCAAGACTTTCTAATCACCATAGGAGAAGATTTCCAAATTTCATAAGAAAATGTTTTTTTCCTTTTTGCTATTTTTCTTTTCCTTGCAAAACTACAATTTAATCAACCAAAGAAATAGTAGTTTTCCTCTTTGATTTATCCTCAAACCGTCCTTCAATATTGTCTTCTCAAATCTTCTAGAAACTTCTCAGTCACGTAAAATAACAGCAATCTTGTATCACTTGTATCACTTCTTGTATCACACAGACACTACTTCAAACAGACCAATACATCTTCATTCAGAAGCTGAGACTGAACAAGCAATCTCACATGTCAAGGGTGATGTCTAAAATGAGGATGTTGTATGATCCAGTAACAGCTTCTCCATGGTGGTCTAAAGCCCATGTTCTTGTTTGAAAGGAAATCTGAGCGCAGTTTCCAAGCTATTGCAGCTCATGTTCCAGATTTAGTTGTTGCAGCTCATAGTGCCACTAGTAGTGATAAAACGTTGGAATCTTTCAGAAATCTCTTTCTTCTTGGGAGCAACTTTTACAAATAACGTTGTTATGAAGCTGAATGATGAACATAATGTACAAGATCGTTTATTAACTCATACTCAACAAATCGTGAAACAGCTTTTGCATGGTGGTACGGAGCTCTCTTTTGTTTCTACCAAGGAATTAAATAAAGGTTGTCGAGATATTGATGCTAAATCTATACTACATGTTAGTATTGATGAGATAGCGCTGCAGCAATTCCTTTATGTCAACGTTCAACTCATCCATCACATTTCTACTATAACTAAGCCAAAGGAGGTTGCAGTAGAGTTTCAGTTTCCTCATTCCAAGCTTGAGGACAAGCTAGCTCTCAGTGGGGGATGCCATAGGACAAGCAATATATGTGATGGTTTCTAACTTTCAAGTAAAGCATAAGTGGAGAAATAAGGAACTGTAGTTACGGATCTTACTGTTTCAGGTTCAACATGGTTTGTTGATTCAACAACATTCTGATCCTTCACCTCTTTTATTCCATGAATGGAATCCTGGTCGCATTGAGGAGCTGTTAAAGAGCTTTTGGATAGATATGAGACTAGATATTCACAATTATGCAGCTAGCTTGACTCTAAATGTTATATTGGATAGTCTTTTGAGAGGAAGAAACGAATTTCAGATTCACCACAAGCCGTGGCAATTGGAAACACGGTTGTTCTTGGGATGGATAAGAGGCAGAAAGTACAAATATGGGTTCATCTATGGCTGGAAGGCCAGAATCGTTTATTGATTCATCTCCAAGGTATCATACTATATGTTGGACTTCTACAACAACAGAACAGGAGAAAGTTTCCAAAAACTTGGATGTTCAAGTATAAACAAGAAGCTTGAGGACAAGCTTGTTTTCAAAGGGGGTAGTATTGATACGATACATCATCGTACTACTTAAAAGAAGAAGAAACAAGCTGATGACGTGGTACAGAGTAATGAGTTAAGGAAAGACTTGGAAAGAAAGAGAGGCTTTGCCGTTGCAGAATGAGTTTAAAAGAGTCTTGGAAGCTCATCTTCTTCATTATGCTTAATTTGGGTTGTAGTTTCTCTTGCGATGTGCTTGAGACCCGAGTGATGTGCTCGGTAGAGATCAATGTTGATCTCACTTCTTCGATTGAGTATTGATTCGTTTATTCTTTCTACTATACTCTGTAATCGTTCATCTGAAGGTTAATTGCATATTGATTCAGTTCTTTGAGTTAGATCCTTCGAGAATCTATCACACTGTTCTTGGAACTTCAGGACTCTCGGCGTCTGACGTGGATGAAAGGGCATAAAACTGATAGAGAAGATCTTAAACTCAGGCACTATGTTTGCGTTATTGTGTCAGTTGTAAGACTTTGAACTCTCAAAGTTGTGAAGGATCGGAAAACACAGATTTTACTCTGTTTTTGTCTCTCTCTCTATTTTGTTTTACACTCAATGTATTCTTCTTTTATGTAATGCTTGATTCTTGTAAACGAAAACCACACTCTTTTATTAGAAATATAAACTGTATTTATAGGTTTATATGACACACTTTGACTAAGGGACACGTCTCTAGAAGACATTCCAAAGTGGAGACACACACATACATATGTCATTGTTTTGCAGTTAAGGATTCTATTTGTATCTCTTCGGTGTGTAATGCAAATAGTTTATACTTAACTATATAATATACGAATCATCTAAGATAATAAAATGAAGACTTGATCACATTCAACATCAGTCTTAACACATAATAAAGGTCAATCTGACCAAATTGCATATAAGGTAAGTTTGTTCATTGTTTCCTCATGAAGCTTTCAAATTTAGAGCTCAACACAAATTTAAAAATAAACTCAAAGTTCCATCGATTTTAATAGGCCTCTATTCATTTGTTACTGTTTCCTTACATAGAAACATAGCTTAAGATCTTTGTTTGTGTAATTACTAATTAGGGATGTCAATTCCATGTCCAAATGAACACATCCGTTTTATGGATATTCATGGTCAGAGCCCAAATAAATCCAAACCAAGTAAGACCATGAACGATTGGACTGTCCACGTGATCCAGATAATACATTAACTCAATTACACTAAAAACTTAGAAATTCATACATAACATTCATAAATTCGTACTAAATTCATACATAACTTATAAATTCATACATAGCTCCTAATTTCATAGTGATAAATCCATACATAACTCATAAATCCTTCTTCTTCGTCTTGGACATTTGCTCATGGTCTCATTCATGGAAGTTGCACATGGTCTCTAGTCTTGAATGATGATCTTCATGCAGTCAGTGAGACAATCAACACATGAAATTTTAAAAACCATCAATCACTTAACTAAAATCAATAGTTTTCTCAAAGTTACAAGAATTAGTATACTTAATAATTTTCTCAAAACATAACCTTCTAAGATCATCTCCGATCTATTTTCTTATTTTTGTCTCTAAAATAGATGAACTCTGTAATAGAGGTGAGTTTTACTCTAATTTAGAGCATCTCCAGTCCATTTCTATATATATTTGCCTCAATTTTGAGCATCTCCAACCCATGTATAGATGAGTTTGCACAATTTATTTGCAGGCTAAATTTGTTTTGAGTCCATTTGACCGCTTCGAATTTGAGCATGAGCATAACCGGTCCATTATAATTTGGAGATGGACAACCCATGGTCCCTACGCCCAGTTGACATCTCCTATGTGTAATCTATATTACTTCTTGAACTAAGAGTCTAATTAGACATTACTGTTTCTTTGATGTCTTTGGATTCTGTATATCTCCAAGCACTGGAAGTAAATCTTAGTAAGATTTGTGCTCGAGAGAAGAGGTGAAGAAGCATTGTATTGTGCTCAAGAAGATGTATAGTCGATGGAAGGGTTTCGCATTTTTAATGTGACAAATATGATATTGGTTTAGTAGTTGACGTAGTTTCCTAAGATGACTCGATCTTACAACGACACATTTTGGTTGCTAAAACAGCCACTAGTTGGCAACAAATATCTCGATGTCACTTAATGACTGATATAACCATATTGTGCGCCACACAATCACTGGTTACCGAAATAATAGTGGTCATCTAAACTTGACCACTTTTTTTTTCCACCAAAAACGATTTTGAAGCTTATTTTGCAAAAGTCGTTTAAATCTGATACGCTCTGTACTATGGAGCATGTCAAAGTTTTGGATGAGTGCGTTTTAGATTGCCTAGAGGGTGCATTCAAAAGATTGAGAAAATAGGTTCAAGCTTTTTTTGGTCATGACCAAACCTAAATCCTAGTAAGGCAAAAATTTAGTGGGAAGAGGTTTGTAGCTAAAGAAGTTAAGGAATGAGGACTCGGCCACTCGGGTCAATATTTTGCGACCATGCATGTTGAGACAACTAATTGAAGTTTTAATGTATTTGTAAAAGGTAAAGTAGAAATTTGCATAATTTATTTAGTTATTTAATTTATGTGAAATATGTTAAAATTACAATATTTTGTGAAATAGAGAGTACTAATCTTTCTCATTTTCTTTCCACAGTTTCCTCTTATTTTCTGGAATTTGATTTCCTAAAAAGTTTACTCAATCATTGTAGCAAATAATTTGATTTTCAAACTCATGTTTTATTTGACAAATTCAACAAAAATTTGTGGTTTTTAAGAAAATTAAAAAAATCCATAATTTATTTGCAAAGTCAATAAAAATTATATATCTAACATCACATGTAAAGTTTATGATTTTTCACCAGTTTTGGTAAGTTGGTGATTTTTTTGACACTTTTCTCCATCAAAATGTAAGGGTTTTCAATATTTTTTAGTGCCGTTTGAATAATTAACTTTAAATATATCATATAAAACTATGTATTTTTAATTTTAAAGTATTTACTAAATAAAACATCATATCTAAAACAAAGAATTCCAAATTTAGTATACTTATGAAATTATTATTGGTAAACCAAAAATTCTAAATATTAAAAGCATCTCAACCGAATTAAAATATTGATTTATTGTCGTTACCAATCTTTATCATAAATTATAAGTTTGACTCAAGAAGAGCTCTAGTCTCTTCAATCATATAAAGCATAAAATTTTAGATTTAATCATGTTTCTTGACATTGACCAAATCAGCCAATGCCTCAACAAAGTTATCCACGTAACCAGCAAATAGTCCAGGCCTAACAAGAATTTCCTTCAACTTGGTGTGGTTACTCCTCACTAGCTTCCCGAGGTCGCTCTCTTTATCCATCACAGACTTGATCGCATCTCTTAAGCTCTCCTTTGAAAACCATCCTGTTTTTTCCCTTGACACTTCTACAGAGACCTCGAATTCCTCGGTCAACAATCTTGTGAAGAGAACTTGATCACCGAAGCATGGAATTAAAACCATTTGGCAATCACTCAGGAGACACTCCCATATTGTTCCGGGTCCACAATGGTTTACAAAGCAGCCTACCGATGGATGAGATAATATCAAAGGTTGCTGCACCCATCCTCCCCAAACTACACCACGCCCCTTCACTCGCTCCTCAAATCCTTCCGGTAACCCTTCTTGGACCGTCGATGAACCTCTAGGTGGCTTTAACGCTAAAACAAAAGGTAAACCTGTCAGCTCCATCCCTAAGCAGAGTTCTTGGAATTGATCCTTCTCAAGAACAATTTGGGTGCCAAGTGCACAAAACACTACAGATCCCGGTGGGAACCCGCTCAGAAATTGGCTCCAATGTTCTTCTAATGGTTTACTTGTGTCTGGCTCAGGGAGCATTGGACCAGTCAAAAGAACATTCTTATGGTATTGATGCGATACATAGTCGCAAAATTTACCTTCCATTTCTCTGCATGTCCTCAGTGCAATGACATCACATCTCTTAAAACCTGTAGTGACCTGATGATAAAGTCTCTCGTAAAATAACGGCATAGTTATAAATGCATGAGCATCGTTTTCGCGGCACAACACCTTCGATGAAGGATAACCCGGTGGGGGAACACCTAATGGAGTATCAGGCTCACGTAAATGAGCTATAGCTGTAGCAGATATTATGATGTAGCTTACACTCTTGATCATATGATCTTTAGCCACTTCTGGAATCCAGTGAGCAAAATCGAAGAAGATCAAGTCTGGTCTCAAAGCATGAACAGCTGCTTCAACCTGATCGCGAGTGAGATCCATGGCTTCGGACAAGAAGTTGTCCATCGAGATTGAGATATCCGAGGTTGTCTCGGCACCAGCAGGGAGGCCATTGACTGGAGGGATTGTGAGAGGGTGAAAGACAATACTGTCTGGGAACTGGTTGTGATGTTCTAACTGTTTTTGAGCTTTCTTAGGTAGCAAAAAAGTAACCCGGTGACCTTTCTCAGCTAGTTTGTTTGCAAGATGTAGAAAAGGAATCATATGACCAAAAGCAAACCATGGGAACATAAATGCATGGAACTTTGGCTCCATTTCCTTTCCAAAATTGTTAAAACACAAAACAAAAAGTATTCACGAACTCAAAGAAATATTTGTTTTTTCTAAAACAAAATCTTTTTTTCTTCGTCTGTTGATTTGATTGTTGTACAGCGAAACACACTTATATGAACTTGGAGAGTGGTTTGGTGAATTGAGATATTTATTCAGAAGTTAGTGGTTTACAGAAGCACATGTGTAAGAAAACAAAATAGTTAATTGAGAAGAACACTACAAAAAGAAGTCACTAGAGAAGAGAGCCACTAATTCACTACAAACAACAAGTCACGCAAGAGAGCCAAGAAGAACAGGCGTGAGAAGGACTTAACGAAACATGTCACGAGAGAAGATAGCGAAGAAGAACATTACAAAAATCAATCACAGTTGGAGGCAAAAATAATTGGGTTTTCTTTGTTTTTCTTCGTCTTTTGCTTTGATTGTTGTGCAGTGAAACACCCGATGGTTACTTCCACAAATTCTCTTATTAAAAGTAATAAAAAATTATAAAAAGGAGAGAGAAAGTGAGAGTAACATTTCTTAAATTACTAGGGAAAATAACGTTTCTCATACTATTTCTCCACATGTTTATATATTAAAATATTACTCATTCTGTTTCACAAAGAGTGTCATTCTGACACATTTCACACAAATTAAGAAAAGTGTGAATTATACATGTTTATGTTGTAAAACACTTAAGTGGACTCCATCAGACCGGCCCATCTACTGTCCAGCCCATTGGGTACTTAGGTCCAGTCCATTAGTTCATAGGTTCAGCCCATTAGGCCTATGGCCAATGGCCCATTCATACTTTATAATTCCTATTGTGTTTTGGTCTTAGGGCTACTCCTTGCCCTATAAATATGTAACCTCGGTTCCTAATAAGAAGTAAGACTAAGAGATTTACACCCTAAACTCTCAAGTTTACAACACGTTATCAGCACGATAGCCTCTAGCCCTAAAACCCTAAAACCACCGCCGATCATCTTCTTCTTCCCTAAAACCCTAAACCGCCTTTGTTCTTCTTCTTCGAGACTTACCCTCTTGTCTCAGAGATCCTTTGTTGATTCACGAGCATCCTCAGCTCGTGATCAAGCTCTATCCTAAAACCAGTCGAGGTTTATCGTTCGCGGTTTCGGGGGTGAGTTCGCGGAACTCGTTCGTCGCGGAACTCGTTCATCGTTCGCGGAACTTGTTCATCGTTCGCGGGACTCGATCATCGTTCGCGGGACTCGTTCGTCGCTCGCGGAACTCGTTCGTCGTTCACGGAGAACGTTCACGGTAGCCGATCGTTGTTCGCGGTAGCTGTTCACCGTTCGCGGAAGCTGTTCGCGGGAAGTTGATCGAGGTTCGCGGAAAGCAGTCCGTGATCGAGTAAGAGAGGAATAACCGATGTCTTTAGCTCCCGGTTCATATCCAGTCATAATCCCTTTGGTGTTTAAGGTAAAACTCGAAACTCATGGACCATGAAATCGAATCCTAATCTAAAAACTATTGAACCCTAAACCTGCAACTACATAAACAAAGGAAACCTAATCTCATGTTTATAAGAACCCTAAAAAATCGAATTTGTTTGTAAGGATTGCTTGTTTATAAGTTTAGATTATTTGCTTATTGCATACATCATATTAGAATTAAAATCGGACCTTGTATAGGATTGTTTAGAATCGATTTTGTTGCATGAACCCTAAAATCGAAATTGAGATTAATTGTTTAGGGTTGCTAAAATCGAAACCTAGGATAAAAGGAAATTCTAGGAAAAAGGAAATTTAGCAAAAAGGAAATCCTATCTAGAAATAAAGGAAACTATTGCATGCATTATCTATTTGCTTTTGTTGTCTTGCATGCATGATTTTAAACCGAAAAACAATAAGAGGCAAGGCATATTTTGGTCTCAAATACCGCATGGCCTACGGCATGGTTCGGTCTCAAAAACCGCATGACCTAAAACTAATATTACATGGTTCGGTCTCAAACACCGCATGCTAACTATCGGTTGTCTACTTTCTGTTTTATGCAGATGGCAAGCCTTAAGAGCCTAGACTACCCTATCTTGCAAGCTTCTGGAAATAACTATTTGCAATGGGCACAAGACACCAAGATCTATTTGAAATCGAGTGGCTTGCATGGTTGCATCGATGAGAGTGTTGAGAGCACTGATAGAAACAATAACAAGTGTATCCAACACATGCACCATCACCTTGCTGAGTGTCTCAAAAACCAGTACCTCTTCATAGAAGATCCTTCGGTCCTTTGGAAAGCGCTTAACCGCCGCTATGGACACCAGAAAACGGTGCTCCTTCCTAAGGCCGAGTTTGATTGGAAACACCTAAGGATCCAGGATTACAAATCCGTGGATGAGTACAACTCTGTGCTTTTTAGGATTGTCTCACTCCTTAGGCTGTGTGGAAGAGAGACTACTGAGGAAGAGCTGATAGAAAAGACTTTGTCTACTTTCAGCCCTAACAGTATGGTTCTTCAGCAACAATACCGGCAAAAAAGTTTTGCTGACTATGGGCAACTTATTGAATGCTTGCTTCTAGCTGAGCAGAACAATGAGTTGTTGCTGATAAACAGTGCTATGAGACCTCCTGGTACAGCCCCATTACCAGAAGCACACAAGGTTGATTTGGGGAAAGAAAGGTGCCACAGAGCCTAAGGTGCTTGATGAGCCTAAAGAGACCAACTATGTCCACAGAGAAAGACACTATGGTCGTGGCCGTGGTGGTAGAGGACGTGGTGGTCGTGGCGGTCAAGCTGGTCGAGGAGGTCGCGGACGTGGTGGTAAGGGCCGTGTGTCCTTTAAACCACAAACCAAGACTAAATCGACTTGTCACCGATATGGTATGACAAACCACTGGGCTAAGAACTGTAGGACACCCAAACATCTCATTGATGCATATCAAGAAATCTTGAAAAAGACTCCTGAAGCTAACCATGCGTACATCGATGATGAAGGAGACTTCGATCATTAGAATGACGACTTGCTGGACTATGAGACTTCCGATTGCCTTAGAGAATGATGAACAATTTCTCGTTTTTATTTTGGTTTAATTTCAATGCTTTCTATGATTTAGTTTTATTTCTATGTAATGGATAATTATTTTCTGTTTAATTTAAATCAAAGGGTTTTAGTTTATGAAAGTCTTGTTAAAACACAAAATTATTGTCCTATTTATAGAAATGACCGAGGACATGAGTGTGCTAGTAGTGGACTGTGCTTCCAGCCACACTATATTACAAGACAAAAGATATTTCATAAATCTTATAATGAGAAATGCCAATGTTAGCACAATTGCGGGTATAGCAAGTTTAATAGAAGGCTACGGCCAGGCTCACATTTTGTTGCCTAACGGTACACATATCGAATTAAGTGATGCCTTATACTCACCCAGCTCTAAGAGAAACTTATTGAGCTTTAAAGATATAAGATCAAATGGTTATCACATTGAAACCAAGGGTGAAGGACTTAAAGAATTCCTATACATTACAGAATTGTAAAAGGACATAAGAAAGTCCTAGAGACTATACCTGCCCTAGCCACTGGTTTATACCATGCTAAGATCAATATGATAGAAGCTAACATGGCAAAGAATAAAATGTTCAATGAACAATTCACTCTATGGCATGACCGGCTTGGCCATCCGGGTTCGAACATGATGCGTAAACTGATTAAGAGTTCGAATGGGCACAACCTTAAAGAAAGAAAAGTTTTCCCTAAAAATCTTACTTGTGTAGCATGTGCACAAGGGAAACTTATTATAAGACCTTCACCAGTCAAAGTCACAAAAGAGACTTTAAATTTTCTGGAAAGGATACAAGGTGATATATGTGGACCAATACACCCACCATGTGGGACGTTTAGATATTTTATGGTTATGATCGATGCATCAACCAGATGGTCTCACGTTTGCTTGTTATCCACGAGAAACCTAGCATTTGCTAGGCTGTTAGCTCAAATCATACGGTTGAGAGCACATTTTCCGGACTTTCCACTTAAGACTATACGTCTCGATGGTGCTGGTGAATTTACATCCCAAGCGTTTAATGATTACTGTATGTCCATGGGGGTGAGTGTGGAACATCCCGTAGCACATGTCCATACACAAAACGGATTAGCTGAATCCTTCATTAAACGAATACAATTGATAGCTCGACCATTGTTAATGCGATCGAAGCTGCCCGTGTCGGCTTGGGGACACACGGTCTTACATGCTGCCGAACTAATACGTATCAGGCCATCTAGTGAACACAAATATTCACTATCCCAACTATTATGGGGTCGAGAGCCAGACTTGTCCCATCTCAAAACATTCGGTTGTGCCGTATATGTACCGATTGCTCCACCACAGAAAAGTAAAATGGGACCTCAAAGGAGGATGGGAATATATGTTGGATATGAGTCTCCCACTATTTTAAAGTATCTTGAGCCAACCACAGGAGATTTATTTAAGGCCAGATACGCGGACTGTCAATTCGTTGAGTCCGAATTCCCTATGTTAAGTGGAGAGACTAGCAAGCTGGGTAAAGAATTAACATGGAATCAAACATCCTTAGAATGGCAAGATCCTCGGACTATGGCATGTGATGCGGAAGTCCAGAGAATTATTCATTTGCAAAAGCTAGCTAACCAATTGCCAGATTCCTTTGCTGACCCAAAGAAAGTAACAAAATCGTACATACCAGCTTGCAATGCACCAGTACGTATTGATGTCCAAAAGGAACACAATAATCAAGTTGCTACAGAGTCTAAACCACGTTTGAAACGAGATCGACCGGTAGGTTCCAAAGATAAGAATCCTCGGAAGTCTAGAAGTGCAAAACAGACCGAGGCTAAGGGAATTATAGAGGATACAGACACTGTCGTAGAAACTCCTAAGGTACCAAGTGAGGATCAGGACGCTGAACCTCATGAGCCTGAAAGAACCGACAATAATGAGATCTCAATAAATTATATTGTGTCTGGTATTCAATGGAACCGAAAGAATGTCGACATTGATGATATATTTGCATACAAGGTAGCACTTGAGATAAATGAGGATCATGAACCCACATCCATGTTAGAGTGCACTCAAAGCAAAGATTGGCTTAAATGGAAAGAAGCTATTGATGTGGAGTTAAACTCTTTAAAGCAGAGAAGTGTGTTTGGTCCAATCATAAGGACAACACCCGAAATTAAACCAGTTGGACATAAGTGGGTCTTTGTAATGAAGAGAAATGAAAACAATGAAATTGTAAGATACAAGGCACGGCTTGTAGCACAAGGATTCTCTCAAAGACCTGGCATGCAACGACTTTTAGATATCTAATAAGTCTGGCCGTAAAAAAGAAACTAGATTTGCGGTTAATGGATGTTGTAACTGCAAACTTATATGGTCCACTGGATAATGAGATTTATATGAGATTACCAGAGGGTATAGAGCTCAAAGATAAGAGAGGTTCTCGAGACCAACACTGCATAAGGCTAGACAAATCGCTTTATGGACTGAAACAAAGTGGTCGGATGTGGTATAATCGATTAAGTGATTATTTAGCTAAGAAAGGCTATAAGAACGACCCAATCAGTCCATGTGTGTTTATAAAGAAATTTGCAAATAAAGGATTTGTGATAATAGCAGTGTATGTGGATGATTTAAACATCCTTGGAACCCCTGGAGAAATCGCCCAAACAGTAGAATATCTCAAGAGAGAATTCGAAATGAAAGACCTAGGCAAGACAAAATTCTGTTTGGGATTGCAGCTTGAGTACAGAAACAATGGGATCCTTGTGCACCAAAAGGCATATACAGAAAGGTACTCAATAGGTTTAATATGGACCAAGCTCACTCATTGACTAGCCCAATGCTTGTGAGAAGTATTGATGTGAAAAAGGATCCATTTGCTCCTAAGAAGGAGAATGAAGAGGTCCTTGGTCCAGAAGTGCCTTACCTCAATGCTATAGGAGCGTTAATGTTCTTGGCTAGTCACACTAGACCAGACATATGCTTTGCCCTGAACCTCCTAGCAAGATATAGTTCTTGTCCGACCAAACGGCACTGGAATGGTATTAAACACGTCCTACGTTACCTACAAGGGACGGTGGATTTTGGTCTTTATTATACTAACCATAACAAAGAAGGTTTAGTTGGTTTGCTGATGCAGGTTACTTATCCGATCCACACAATGGCAAATCGCAAACTGGCTATGTGTTTACACATGGTGGTACTGCGGTCTCATGGCGTTCTATGAAGCAAACTCTTGTGGCCACATCTTCAAATCACGCGGAGATCCTAGCTATCCATGAAGCCAGCCGCGAGTGTGTATGGTTGCGGTCCATGACCCAACATATTCGGAGAGACAGTGGTATGATCGAAGACAAGAAAGCTACGGTCATCTATGAAGATAATACAGCCTGCATCGCACAACTCAAGGACGGTTACATTAAGTGAGATCGGAAGAAGCACATACTGCCAAAGTTCTTCTTCACACATGAACTACAAAAGGCCGGAGAAGTTCAAGTGGTACAAGTTCAGTCATGCGACAACTCAGCCGATCTCTTCACCAAAGCACTGCCGACAACAACATTCAAGAAGCTCGCGCACCAGATTGGAATGCGGAGGCTTAAGGACTTAGAGTGATGTTTGGAACAGGGGGAGCAATGTGTGCTGTACTCTTTTTCCTTCACCAAGGTTTTGTCCCACAAGGTTTTCCTGGTAAGGTTTTAATGAGGCAGCATCCCCTAAGCACATTGCAGCGATCCCATCCAACATAGGCACGGTCATATCGTCCAAGGGGGAGTGTTGTAAAACACTTAAGTGGACTCCATCAGACCAGCCCATCTACTGTCCAGCCCATTGGGTACTTAGGTCTAGTCCATTAGTTCATGGGTTCAGCCCATTAGGCCCATGGCCAATGACCCATTCATACTTTGTAATTCCTATTGTGTTTTGGTCTTAGGGCTACTCCTTGCCCTATAAATATGTAATCTCGATTCCTAATAAGAAATAAGACTAAGAGATTTACACCCTAAACTCTCTAGTTTACAACAGTTTACCCCTATTTAACTAGTGATTAATGGTTTAAATTCAATGAAAAGAGCTTTGGGTTTAAGGGTAAAAAAGAAAATGTAGCATTAAAAAGGATATTGGAACCGTTCTTAGTTAATGATGCTCTTAGACCATCTATATTGGTCATTTATCAAAGTATTAAAAAAAAAAAAAAGAGTTGAGGAGAAAGCGAGACACATGGTCTTTGCAGATTTTCATAGATTCTCTGAAACCTCTCTTTCAGTATATGTCATCATCTGATGAATTAATTTTTTAAAAACAAACAAAATTTATATTAAATAATATTATTATATTAAAATATTATTTAAAACCCCACTTTCACAAGATTACCCATGATGATGTTCATATATATATATATATATATAGTAACTTGGAGAGTAGTTTAGTGTATTGAAATACTTGGAGAGTAGTTTAGTATATGATGCACATGTGTAGAAGAAAATAGTTGAACTAAGAAGGACACAGCAAAATAGAAGAAGAACGTCATAAAATCAGTCACAATGTATTTTCTTCTTTTGTTTTGTTGCTTTTAAAAAAAAATAATAATATTGTTGTGAAAGTTGTGAAAATTGTGAAACTTGAGGTTGTATATTCATTCAATGATAATAGTACATATATATAGGAAGTACACAAGCCCGAAACTTTAATGGAATCATAAATGTGACACCCCAATATTAGAATGTGGGCCATTTTGAAATTGCAGCCCATTAGGACAATTGCCATCAAAAGAACAAAAGACAAGGGTTCTGTGTTTTTGCTTATATGATCGTGTAACATGTAAATACACACGTATGGCGCCGTCTTTGTTCTAGAGAGAGAGGAGAGTTGGGAACCCTAATCCCGTCGGAGCTCACCATAATTATCGTTGGCTTGTTGTTGGCATCGTTGTTGTTGTCATTGTTGAGTTGCTCTCATCCCAAGCTAAGCCACCGCTGTTATAGCTTTTCTTCTCGATCGACTCTCTTAGAAGCAAAGAGATAAGTGTCCATAAGAGAACTTCTGATCAAGAGGGGAAAGAAAGGGACGAGAGGGAAAGGGAAGAAGGAGAGGATAAATGTACTCGAATGTCAATTAGTAGTCAATCACCTTTTTCACCGGGGATGTCAATTTGCTGTCACCGGAGCATCCGTAGCCCATCGTCGAGGCCATTAAGGGTAAGGAAACCCTAGATTTCTTTTGTAACTTGTGTAGGAATTTTCTGGGCATTGACTTATGATATGTTGTCTTGTTTTGATTTGTTGAGCAACGAGGACATAACCACCGTGGGCTGAACCTTCTCTTGGAGCCACCGAACATGTCCGTCGAGAAAGTTGCAGAGAGAGGTAAACGGCGAAGCTTAGTCTCGTGCGTGTTTGTGTTGTGTTGTTTTGTGATTATTGAACCGTGTCTAAACCAGTCTAAACCAATGAATCTTAACTTATAAGACAAGAACCGTAATTTAATTTATGTGGACGTGAGTTGACTTATGGTTTGGTGGTCACGTGAGGGAGTGTGTTATCGGTGTGAGTCGAGATTTATTGTGGAACCAAGTTCATGCGACGTGAAGCTGAAATTATGGTGTATTAAATTATTAGATTTTAGTCTAATAAATTTAATTAAGAAAACACCAAAATAACCAGTTGAATCAAGACTTTGGTTTGGGTTGCTATTAAATCGATTAAATATTATGGATTACTATTTTGTCTATAATTTCTAATCGGGTTATCTAAACCGCTGCAGCTCGAGGATTGTTGTTGAAGTGGATTTTCTGTTGATGCTAGTTCTAAGGATTCAATCCAATGGCTAAGGTGAGGGTGGTATTTGCGGATAACAGTAACCTATTTCCTTATGTATTCTTCGATAGTTGCTGAGTATAGAATCGATCATTGTTTGTTGATTGAAATTGTTTGTGTGGATTGGTGTGCATGATAGAGTAGGTTGCTAGTAACATGATATATGTGAAGTTCATTAGCTACATGATATGGTGTTATAAATAAACTTATATAGTATATTATTAATATAATTATGAACATACATGAGAATGAGATGAGAAAGGAAAAGATACTTGAGGATGTTGGACTGTAATGGACCGACGGGTTCATTGCAGGTCATAAACCGCTGACGAGCAGGGGAAGAATCGAGCTATGGGCCGTGGTCTTCTAAGAAAAAGGGGTTTGGGAGCCATAGAAAGTGTTAATGGCCAAACCTATAAGTAAAGTAAAACTTATTAAGTAATGTAAAGAAACATAAATGTTTGCATGTGGTAGTTGCCACAGAAGTGCATAAAATAAGATGAAAATTACTGAGGAGAAATAAGTTGTTTGTTTGGTTATTTGTTTGATAAACATTCTGAATCTATGCTAAGTAATAGTTGTTGATTATTTTTGGAACGTGATTACTATATGTCCAGTGGGCAGAGTTTGATCTCCTCACTGAGTAAACTTGTTTACTCACCCCCTTCTTTCCTTTTTCCCCAGGTTAGTAAGTTCAAGAGTTACAGTTTGAAGTTTGTTCGTTGGTGAATTTTAAAGAAAGAAACGTTTTTGGCCAGACCGGATGGATTACATGTCGTTCCGTCTTTTGCGACGGTACGGGTGTTCCAATAAACCTATAAAAAATGGGAATAGGTAGCTACGATGGGGCCTTGTGGACTTGGACTTGTATAGGTCGGCTATGGAGATCCATCTTCAATGGTTTAGAACACTCCCTCACTACAGGAAATCGATGCATGGACAGATAATTGCGGAAATCGATGCATGGACAAAGTGTTGGAGTGGAGCATCTAGTGATTAAGGGTATGGATAGGAAGTACATGAGGAATAAGTGTTGGAGTATGCATGGTGAAAGAAAGGATGAGATGTCGGATAGTGTTCCAACATCAAAAACTGAAGCTTATGATTTGCTAAGGACGGCTTATTTTGATGGTGAAAGCAGTCCACAACAATCAAACCCAGGAGAATCTAAGGAGGATGCAACTAGTGGAGACTTTGAATTTAGGAAAAGTTTGAGAGATGGTGAAACTCCATTGTATGCAACATGTTCTAATTACACCAAGGTTTCTGTAATCATGGCCCTCTATCAGATAAAAGTGAAAAGCGGACTATCAGAGAACTTCTTCGATCAGCTATTGACGATAGTTCATGACATGCTGCCGAAAGACAATATGCTGCCAAAGTCTACGGATGCAATCAAGAAATTCTTGAAGGTTTTTGGGTTTGGATATGATATCATTCATACGTGCAAGCTGCCCAAGATGTAGTGCTTAAAGATGGGAGATAGATAAGCAAAGTGGTGAGGAAAAGAAGGGGATTCCAGAAAAGGTTCTTAGGTATTTTCCGATCAAGGACAGATTCAGGAGGATGTTTAGATCCAAGAAAATGGCTGAGTATTTACGTTGGCATTATACCAATGCCACCGAAGATGGTACAATGCGACACCCTGTAGATTCTATATCTTGGGCTCATGTAAATGATAAATGGCCTGAATTTGCTGTTGAACCGAGAAACCTTCGACTCGGTCTTTCTACAAATGGGATGAATCCTTTTGCTATTCAAAATACCAAATACAGTGTGTGGCCAGTGTTGTTGGTGAACTACAACATGCATCCAACTTTGTGAATGAAGGCTGAGAATATCATGTTGACTATGTTGATCCCTGGTCCAACAGCTCAGAGTAAAAACATTGATGTTTATCAAGCTCCTTTGATAGAAGATTTGAAGGATTTGTGGAATGAGGGTTTAGAGGTCTATGATTCATATCTAAAAGAGCATTTCACACTTACAGCTTTGTTATTGTGGACTATCAGTGACTATCCAGCCTTAGGGACATTGTCTGGCTGTAAAGTGAAGGGTAAGCAAGCGTGTAATGTTTGTGGAAAGGATACACCTGCTAGGTGGTTGAAGTTTAGTCGTAAGTATGTATATATGGGAAATAGGAGACGACTCAGACCTGGACATCCTTACAGATGCAGAAAAGGATGGTTTGACAACACGGTTGAGGAAGGGACTGCGAATAGGATTCAAACAGGTCCTGAAATTTTTGACACTTGAAGATTTTAGGAATGATTTTGGAAGACCCTTGGATAAGGAAACTAAAAGGAAGAGAACTGAGAAGTTAGCAGATGAGAAGATTTCAGAGGAAGAGTGTGAAGAAACTTCTGATCAGTGGCGATGGAGGAAGCGGTCAATATTTTAATTAATTTACCTTATTGGAAGGTAATATTTTATATTTTATTAATTTGTAAGGTTAATAAACATCATTACCGGTTAATTAGTTTTAATTAATTTTTGTCTTTTCATGTATTAGGAATTGCTGGTGCGACACAACATTGATGTTATGCACGTAGAAAAGAATGTGTCAGATGCTTTATTCTCTACATTGATGCAGAATGCTAAGTCAAAAGATGGCTTGAAAGCAAGAAAACACTTGTAAGATATTGGGATTCGACAACACTTGCATTCAGAAGTACGGGGTAAGAAAATGTACTTGCCTCCTGCGGCTTACTGGTTGTCTAAGGCAGAAAAAAAAAGATTTTGTGAGCGGTTGGCTAAATTCAGAGGCCCTGATGGCTATTGCGGAAATATTGCCAATTTTGTTTCAATCAACCCTTCTATGATTGGTAGTTTAAAGTCCCATGATCATCATGTACTCATCCAGAATTTGTTACCTGCTGCATTGAGAGGATTGCTTTCAAGAGGACCTCTGGTGGCGGTAACTCTATTATGTAACTTCTTCAACAGATTGTGCCAGTGTACCATTGATCCTGAGAAGCTGCTCTTGAGTGTTGATTGGCAAAGCGTTTTTGCGAGCGTTATGTGGGAAACGCCCATGCTCAACGCCAATCAAGATTTTTTTTATCCCTTTCACACGTGTTAAACACTACAAGAAAACATGGATTTGCCGACTACAAAATAGTCACTAAACAGTCGCAAACTTCTTAGTTACGACTGATTGGCGACTGACTTACGTAGTCGTTAAACAGTGCGTCGCTAAAATAATCAGTCGCCAAATAGTCGACACGGAGCTACTAATTGGCGACTGATAATTGTGGTCGTTCTTCCCTCGCCAAACAGTCGCTAAATTTGCGACTGAATTTGCAACTCTTTAGCGACTGATCTAGTTACTCATTTGCGACTGTTTTGGTTACTATTTTGCGTACGTTTTGGTGACTGTTTTACGACTGTTTAATTATCATGCTTTTTAAAACAATTCTAGTAAAAAAGAATTATTTGATTTTGTAATAACAAAACTGATTATGAAAACTAAAATAAAACAAAACAAACATGAAATTAAACAAAAACATAAGTTTAATTTTACATCCAAACATAACAAGAGTACAAGTCACAACGATTACAAAAGTCACAAGATTACAAAAGTTTTCATAAAGGAAGGAGGGATAGTGAAGGAACCTAACTTAAACATCAAAGAGGTTTGGGTCATTGCTTTGAGACTCGAGGAAGGCGACATAGTTTGGGTTAGTCTTGAGGTAGCTCACCAAGCGTGAGATCTCTGCTTGTTGCTCAGATGCAACCCGTAGAGCCTCAGCTGCAACCCGTGAAGCCTCTGCGTCACGCTCTGCTTGTAGAGCTGCTTGTTGCTCTATTTTGCGGTTAGCTTCTTCAAGCTGTTGTTGCAGGCTTGTGAAAGTAGAAGACATTTCATGGAACTTCCGCTTGCCCTTGATGAAACTCCATAGGCTTCCAACCCCAAAGTATGCTCCTCTATCGTTTATGAAAGTAGACTGCATAACAAAACAAAGAAAAAGTTAACAACATTACTTACCAATGAAAGTTAATGATGCATATTAGAAAGAAGTAACATTACCTGAAGAAAGAGTTCATCATCCTCTTCGTGAGATAGCTCCGATCGACGTGATGTACCATCAGCTTGGTCCTCATTGTCCAGTGCAGCCAACTTAGCTTCCCTTTTTTGCTTATATGCCTCATGAACTGCTTGCGCCTTCTTATCCACAAAAGTCCCATCTTTTTTGGTATGAGTCCTAATGAAAACTTCAGGAATAGTTGGCGGTCTTCCCAATTCCATTTCGTGAAAAGTTAGACAATGAAAAGGTTAGATAATGAACCATCTGATGTAACTTATTAAACAATGAAAACTTATTAACTCACCATCTCTTGTTCGATTTGCAAGTAAGACTTCGGCCCTGATACATGCTTGTGAGGGCCAAGACCATTACGGTCAGACATTCGAGCTGCTGAAGTGGTTACACTCTTTGCAATGGCTTCTTCTGTGTTCCAATAGTCACACATTTCTTTCCAAAGAGTTTTCTCAATCCAACTCGGTTTTGCTTGATCTCGCTGAGCTGCTGCCTTGGAAACCATGTCTTTCATACGGTTTTGACAAATGGTATACAACTTTTCTTGAACGACACCGGTTAGTGAGGGATCCCAGGTGTGTGCTTTCTACAAAAGATGACTAGTGTTAGTGATACAAACAATCCAAAAAAACAAACTATAAATACAGAAATTAAATTGAAAGGAGTAGAAGTTTACCGCGAATTCCAAGAAGTAGTTTTCTCTTCTTGCAGTAGGAACACAACCCCAACTGTAATATGGCCCATCAAACTTGTTTGTAAACACTTTTGTAATCTTTCGGGTAATCTTACCCTTGTCCTTACCAAACCTTATAACACAAAGAAATCGAAAGTTAAATTATAATCAACAACAAACCTACTAATCTACTCAACAACAAATCGAAAACAACAGCAAACCTACTAATCTACTCAACAACAAACCTACTAATATAATCAACAACAAACCTTCTAAACAAACCTTCTAATCCAATGAAACAAACCTACTAAAACAATAAAACAATCCTTTCAATTCTAATCACTCTAATCAATCTAATCTACACAAACAATCCTTACCAAGTAGTTTCACGCTCTAATGTGGGAGAGAGGACAGTGGTGTACAACTCACGGCCTGGTTGGACGAGCATGGCATGTAAAGAAGCGAGTACATCAGCTGGGAGTTGTGATTCCCGTGCACCGTCATCCTCAGAATCAGCTTGGTCTTCTTCTTCCTGATGCGAGTTCTGCGCTTGAGAACTGTGGTGCGATCCAGAGCCAGCTCGAGGTTGAGAAGACGGTGGACGATGATTTGAGACGTGAGGAGCCTGTCGAGGTAGCGGAGACTGTCCAGGTAGAGTCGAGACCTGAGGAGACTGTCGAGGATGATTCGTGACTGATGGTTGAGGAGACTGTCGAAGTGGACTCGAGAATTCTGGTAGATCAGTCGCAGAGACGAGAGGCTGAGGAAAAGGACGCCTGATTGGAGCTTCGCTATAAGGGGATGCTCCTGGAAAGCTCCTCGAGTTCTGGAAAAGGTTTGTCGGAGGTGGATAGTCTCCGTAATGAGGCATCGGTCTCGCTGGAGGCTGGGGAATTGGGACAGGAGTTCCTGAGAATCAGTCTCTGGGTCTCACTGGTTCGTCGGCGTGAAGGCATATTGGCTGGGAAGAGTCGCGGGTCTTTGATTCGCCAGTTGTGAGGTTCCAGCGGTTCGGTTTGAGGAGTTTCTTCTTCCTCCTCCTCTTTTCTTTACTCCGGCCATCAACAACAAAAGAGAAACAAGAACAGATGAAGATTTAGGGTTCTCGATTGAGAGCAATTGAGATCTAGGGTTTTCTCGTGGAAGAAGATAAATGAGGGATTAGGGTTTTCGCAGGATGAATATGAGATCGAGTTGGGTTTGGGCCGTCTTTTTACGGACCAAATCTGATTTAAGGCCCAAATTAAATAGATTGGTCGCTAAATAGTAGCTGCGTAGTCGCAATTTTTGGCGACTGCAAAACCGGTCTCCAAATTAGTCGCAAATTGGCGACTAAAATGAGACATTATAAATTGGTATCCAATTAGCGTCTATTTGGCGACTGTTTTGTTTTTGTAGCTATTAAGTAGCAAAACAATCGCAATTCAGTCGCTAAATTTAGCGACTTAGTTTTAAGTCGTAAATGGCAGTAGCCAAATCCATGTTTTCTTGTAGTGAAAGAAAATGATAACTGCGCAAAAAAATTAAGCGTTATGACGTTGGATTTGGGAGAGTTTGGGATATTACTTTTAAATAATTATCACTTAAAATATATTAATTTTGAATCAAAAATATTCTAGTAAAAAAATATTTGACTTGAGTCCAAATAATCAACAATATACTCGAATATGCTTTCAATATTTCTTTCTTCAAATTTAAAATTAAAATTTTCAAAAATATATATTAAAATTTTATTCACAAAATCACTAATTTGACGTATAATATCTTTAATATAATTCTTGATAGTTTAAAATTTTAAGTCTATAAATATCAACAGCTCAACCCAACAATTATCACAAAAGGTTAAGAGAGAGTTCAGGTAAGGTTTTAATCTGTATATTTTAAGCTTACATAAATCCAAACATGCAAACGTTTATTGAATTTTTTTCCGTGTAGGACAATATGGCAAATCAAAACGAAGGTTCTTCAACACCATCTTCCAAGGTGACCCTCTCTCTTATATATTGTTCTTTATTTATTTTTTATTAGTGTTCCAGTTTTCGTCTCTCATATTGTTAAGTGTTTATCAATGTGATTGATTGTATTAAAATATTTAGATAAAATTTGTGTGGAATCGTGAACTGAGTCATGGATTATTGCAATTGTGCAATGATCAAAATGACAAAGGTCACTGGAATGGTACATGCCTTGATGAAATTGGTCGACAAAGTGTTCGAGCTGAATTTCTCAAATGTTTTGGATTGGATCTTCCATGGAAAACTTTCAAAAACCGGATGGATCACATAAAAAAGCAGTATGATGTTTACAAGCGGATCAAGCGAACAGCTACTGGATTGGGATTCAATGAATTTGGAGAAATCGACATGTCAGCTGATTGGTGGAATGAACTAATAAGTGTAAGTAATTTTAATGAATGTTAAACTTATTTCATATTATATATACATACATAAATATAATATTATCTATATTAATACTTTTTATCTTTATATTTGTTTTCAGAGTTGTCCAGAAGCATCTAGGCTAAGGTCACATCCTCTGAAAGACATTCCTCTACTTGATCGTTTGTATGCTCGAGTCAATGTTTCGGTAAATGAGGGATGGCAACCTCGTGCCGGACCAAGTCAACTACGTCCTGATCCACCGAGTCCATTGATACAAGTGAACGACTCGGATGAAGAACTGACACCACTAGGACCGATTGAAAAATCGCGATCACGTGGGAAAGATAAATATGTAGCTTCATCTTCTCGTAAACGAGCTCAACCAGATAAGTGGGATCGTCTCACAACCGCTCTCGAGGACCAAGGACAATTTTGGAAAGGTGGCCGTGAGACTTTTGAATCTCTGAATCCGTTTAGTTGTGCTGTGTGTATGCAAGAGCTCACAAAGATGACTCTTCTTAACCATGAAAGTGAGTTGTACTGGGCTGCAATTGATTATCTTGCTTCAGATGAGAATGGTCGCCAAATCTTCATGTCGTTGCCAAATGAAGAAGAGAAGATTAAATTTTTGGAGCGAAAGACTGGAAAATCTGATTGGACAGCATGAATTAGGAAAATTTTATGGCATTTTTTTTTTTTTTTTTTTTGCTAATAATCGTGAATATCTTTCATGAATGCTTTGGGATTCCTTTGTTTTCTAATAATAATCATGTCTTTCATGTTCTCTTTGTTTTCTAATAATAATCATGAATGTTTTAATAAATTTGTTTTATGAAGTTACGTCCATTTTTTCTTGTGCATTATTGTATACATCCATCTTTACTAGTCATACTACTTTGATGTTGCGTGGCCGACATGCATGATTGTTTTAAACTAAATTTACTTTGATTTTACGTGGCCCACATGCATGACTGTTTTTTAAATATTACCTGATTGTGTCACTACTTCTATCAGCTAACATGCATGATATTACTTTGGATCGTATTAACAATTTTTCCTTTTCTTTCTTTTTGCAGGAACTAGCTATCTCTTACAACCAGAATTTACTCAAAGTAATTGCTTTGTTGATCGAGAGTGAACGCTTGGATCCATACAGGGACAGACAATTAATGAGAGTTGATCGAGGTCGTGGATGGCACCATACGATGCAAATGATAAATGGCCATGATCGAGAATGTTTCGAAACTCTACGAATGCATCAAGACACTTTCCGACTATTATGTGGTACATTGAAGAAAGATTATGGACTACGAGATTGCCGATAATGTGGATTAGAAGAAGCTGTTGCGATGTTTCTTGAAACTGTTGCACATGACGAAGTCCAACGAACAATTGCAACACATTATCAACGCAATCAAGAGACAGTAAATCGAAAGTTTCATGAAGTTTTGGATGCACTGGTTCGCATGTCTCAAGATATTATAAAGCCTTAAGAAAACGAACTCCGACAGGTAAATCCCATTCTGTCAGCTTATCCTTTATTTTAGTGGTTGCTTAGGAGCTCTTGATGGTACACATGTGGCGGTAAGAGTTGGAGGTGATAAGAAAGAGAAGTATTGGAACTTACGTAAGCAACATCCTACCATGAATGTGCTTGCGATTCGTAACTTCAAAATGGAGTTTATATATACATATTTGGAGCACCAGGAAGGGCACACGATTCGAAGATATTGACATATTGTGCACAAAACAATGAATATATTCCAACTCTACCTGAAGGAAGATATTTTCTCGTTGATTCAGGATATCCTAATAGAAAAGGATATCTTTCTCCGTATCGTCGAACCCGATATTATCCGCATCAATGGCGTGGAGGACAACCTACAAATGAGAATGAAATGTTTAATAAACGTCATTCCTCTCTGTGTTCTGTTGTTGAGCGAACATTCGGTGTATGGAAAGGAAAGTTTGCTATCATCAGGAATCCAACACACTATGATCTTCAAACGCATTGTAAGATTGTTGTAGCGACTATGACATTGCATAACTTTATACGAAGATCATCAAGAATTGATAAAGATTTTCAAGACTACGAGCAAATGGAAAATGAAGAATTGGATTTCTCAGATTCTGATGATGTTGATGTTGAAAGTCAAAGAAGAGTTACGTACCTACAAGTGATGCATATATGGCGGGTATTCAAACAGCATCGCAGAGCATATATGGAGAGCTCGTAGATGATTTTTTTTTTTTTGGCTTTGGTTATTTGTTTCTGAATAAGATGTTTTTTAATAATTTTGTTTTTTAATTTTAATAAAAATAGTCATAAATAAATTTGTTTCAAACCAAAGCACTTTTATTTTAAGAAAAAAAAAATTAGGTCTTCCTCCTCGCCCCCGCTCACAGCTCCCCGCTCCCCGCCCCTGCTTCAGCTGCTTACCGTTGTTGCTCCCCTCTCCGCTTTGCCAATCTAGACTTTATTGGAGTCTGAGTTTGTGGAGACGATGTGCCAACTGGAGCGGTATTTTCCTCCATCACTTTTTTTATATCATGTTCCATCTCTCTATACATCTAGCAAGAGAAGCACTTTTAGGAGGACCTGTACACTTTTGTTGGATGCATCCTTTCGAGAGATTAAGTTCTATTTATTGTATTCGTCTTATTATATAAATGTGTTAGTTTTGGGATACTGATATTACATTGTGCAGGTACAAGAAGATACTCAAGGCATATGTTTAAAATTATGCAAGGCCAGAAGCGTGTATGGCTGAGGGATACTTGGCTGGAGAATGTATAGCATACTGTTTGGAGTTCTTAAAAAATCAGTACCTGTTCAAGAAGCAGTAAACCGTAATGAAGATAGTGAGACAGATGGACTTGTTGTCGAAGGCCGATCACTACAGAAGGGCAGAGAGGTGACCATTTCAGATAGAGAGAGAGAGAGAGGTAGCACATCGTTATGTTTTGATGAACTTGGCGATTATGGATCCTTATGTACCGTAAGTTAAAACATCCCCTGTCAATTAGCTGCAACTTTACTTATCTTGCATATCATATACATCGTTTTGTATGGTAAAACAGGATGCATTTAGAAGAATTGCAAGCTAAGGATGTTCGATGCGCTAGAAGTGAAACTGTTTTATGGAAATATCATACTGACCAGTTTACAGAATGGATTAAGGAAAAGGTTTGTACACATCCATTTATATGTTAAGTAGTCTTTAGTTTCAAATCAGTCACTTACATTTTCATATTCTTATTAACAAGATTCCTTCTAACTCGAAAGATCATTCGAAGAAGTTGAGGTGGTTAGCATTTGGACCGAGATACATTGCACAAGCTCATAAAGGTTTTATCATTAATGGGCATCGCTTTCACACTGATGATGTTAAGTGGAAGACTCAAAATTCAGGAGTGACATATGAAGCTTTCAGCATGTGTAGATCTTCTACTCGCGATAGTAGACAGATGGCTGACATAGTTACATACTATGGTGTGATTAAGGAGATAATTCTTCTGGACTACCATACGTTCACAGTTCCATTATTCAAATGCAATTGGGCCAACAGAGGATATGGTGTGAAAGAAGAAGATGGATTCATGCTCGTTAACCTTCATATGAACCAAACAGCATACCTCCGAGATCCATACATTCTCCCATCACAAGCAAAACAAATCTTTTACTCTAGAGAAGAGGACCCATCTCCGTGGTATGTCGTAATGAGAGCACCACCAAGGGGCTATCACGAGTTGCAGACAGTAGAGGATTTTGTTGGTGCACCTTCATCAGTCCAGATTCCTGATGATATGGATAATCAATCTTCTGATGATGAGATTTTTTTGCTAGGGATGATTGTGATGGGATTATAGTGGCAGAATAATATATCCACGGTTACTTATGTTTGAACAACTGTGATTTGTAGCTAATTTAACTTTTTGGTTGGTGGTCCAGGATAAAAAATGGTGAAGACAAGAAGAAGACTAGTCCGTCAAAGTGCACATTAGCAAGGTTTGGACCCCAGGTCTCCCATATATACAAAAAAGCTAATAAACAGAGGAAACAAAAGATTCTGGCACGTAAGTCGGGTGACGTTGATAGTGTTGAGAATCAAGAAGTTGCTATTACAGAAACTGATCCAAAAAAATCTGCTGAGAAACCAGATGGTGGGGTTCCAGAGCAAAATGTCGATGAAGTTGACTGTGTGGTTCCAGACCAAAACGTCGATGAAGTTGAGGGTTGGGTTCCAGAACAAAATCATGAGGACGTCAATAGTGGGGTTCTAGAACAAACTGTTGAGGAAGTGAATTCTCAATTACCAGATGGTGGGGTTGCAGAACAAACTGTTGAGGAAACTCCTTCTCAGATACCAGATGGTATGCTTCCAGAAGGTCAACCTAGATTCTCAAATGGAACTGAGACTAGGGAGCAAGAATCTCATAATCCTATCAATGAAGAAGTACAAACACCGCAGTCAGGTGAAAAAGAAAAGAAGAAAATAGGACCAACCAAGATGCGTAAAGTGGCGAATGATCCTGAGGACAAAGTAGATGTGGAATTCAGTGAGCTTGCTGAGGGTGTTGTGTTGTCCACTGATCAAAACGAAATGGTGGATAATACTCGTATAGGTCAAAATGCGGTTGTTTTGCAAGTTGAAAGTGTTATTAACCCTAATGCTTATTTGTGGAGACCAAGTTCCGAAATATATTTGATGGGTGAAGCACTGAATGTGAAAATAGCATGGCCAATCCAAAGGATAGACTACATACATGCACCAGAAGAAATATAGAGAAATTCTAGTCAGGTATGATACTCTTTTTGGATACATAATTGTGTTAGAGTTTTGATTTTGCTGTGATGGATGTTTAATAGTAGTTTTGATGTTTTGGGTGCTATAGAGTGCTACAAGTACCAACACCAATACTAGGAAAGATGCAAAGAAAAAGTGCATCTTGTTAGAGTGTAATAACTCTGGACGCAGAGTAACAGAAGGCAGAGTATGTTCTACTGATCCTGCAGATGTTGTCCATCATGTCCCATTACGCAAGAATGCCAGCAAAGTCTGGGTAGATGTTTCGAAGATTGGTACTGCAAGTGTATGGAGACCAAATTTAGAAATCCAATACATTTCTGATGCAATCGGCTCAATAGTGGCATGACCAAATGATAAACTCCTTTTTGAGTGAGACGTTTTAGGCTATCCGTTTAATTAACTGCAACTTTGTAACATCCACCCAAAAAAAAGTAATCTTTCTCGAGTCAAACGTTTTAGGCTAAGTACTTGCTGTTGGAACGAGATAATTAAGCATGTTTCTTTCATGTGTTTAATATTTTCATAGATATTTCTCTTTTTAATACTAGTACTATGCTCATGAATAACATATAACCGACCAAATTTTATAAATGATATAACCAACCAAATTTTATAAATAATATAACTGACCAAATTTTATAAATGATATAACCGACCAATAACAAAAATTGAAAAATAAATGTCAATGCTAATTATAACAAGTTAAAAACAAATATAAAGATGTAAAAAGTTCATATTTTATAGCTAATTTTGGATTGTTACATAATATTTAACTACATATATATAACTAATCAATATATTTGTTTTATTTTTCAAATAATGAAATATTTTTGTGAAATATTGAATCCTAAACCCTAGGGTTTAGGGTTTAGGATTCAATATTTCACAAAAAAAAATTCATTATTTCACAATATACATGACCCACATGATATAATTTTATCAATATGACATACGGTCTATGAAGATAACTAGCACCGGTTTAAGCTTACCTAACTAGAGTATAATCAAGAGTGAATTTATTTTCTCCAACACTTAATAAGACATATAAAGCTTTTTGACATTCTCTTCTTTTCTTTTTTTCTTTTCTTTGACCAGAACCACTTTTTTTTTATTTTGAACTTCCCCAAATCCTTTCACTAGAGCTTAATTTATTTTGAAAACATTTCCCTCTTAGAGACTTTAACCTTTTTTCTTTCTTTTCCCACTTTCCTTTTCCTTTTTTAAACATACCAAGTCCTAAACCCATAAAACAAATCCCACCTAGTCTATCTAGTTTGAAAAATGCAAACTAGAACTACACAAAGCTTTACTCTTGTCAGTTTAATCAAAAAAGGCCTAACACTCAATAGATAACTTGGCTTGAAAGAAAGGTAGGTTGAGAGTAGGGGAAACTGATATAAAGATGAAATCAGCTAAACCCTAGGGTTTAGGGTTTAGGATTCAATATTTCACAAAAAAAAAAATTCATTATTTCACAATATACATGACCCACATGATATAATTTTATCAATATGACATACGGTCTATGAAGATAACTAGCACCGGTTTAAGCTTACCTAACCAGAGTATAATCAAGAGTGAATTTATTTTCTCCAACACTTAATAAGACATATAAAGCTTTTTGACATTCTCTTCTTTTCTTTTTTTCTTTTCTTTGACCAGAACCACTTTTTTTTATTTTGAACTTCCCCAAATCCTTTCACTAGAGCTTAATTTATTTTGAAAACATTTCCCTCTTAGAGACTTTAACCTTTTTTCTTTCTTTTCCCACTTTCCTTTTCCTTTTTTAAACATACCAAGTCCTAAACCCATAAAACAAATCCCACCTAGTCTATCTAGTTTGAAAAATGCAAACTAGAACTACACAAAGCTTTACTCTTGTCAGTTTAATCAAAAAGGCCTAACACTCAATAGATAACTTGGCTTGAAAGAAAGGTAGGTTGAGAGTAGGGGAAACTGATATAAAGATGAAATCAGCTAAACCCTAGGGTTTAGGGTTTAGGATTCAATATTTCACAAAAAAAAAAATTCATTATTTCACAATATACATGACCCACATGATATAATTTTATCAATATGACATACGGTCTATGAAGATAACTAGCACCGGTTTAAGCTTACCTAACCAGAGTATAATCAAGAGTGAATTTATTTTCTCCAACACTTAATAAGACATATAAAGCTTTTTGACATTCTCTTCTTTTCTTTTTTTCTTTTCTTTGACCAGAACCACTTTTTTTTATTTTGAACTTCCCCAAATCCTTTCACTAGAGCTTAATTTATTTTGAAAACATTTCCCTCTTAGAGACTTTAACCTTTTTTCTTTCTTTTCCCACTTTCCTTTTCCTTTTTTAAACATACCAAGTCCTAAACCCATAAAACAAATCCCACCTAGTCTATCTAGTTTGAAAAATGCAAACTAGAACTACACAAAGCTTTACTCTTGTCAGTTTAATCAAAAAAGGCCTAACACTCAATAGATAACTTGGCTTGAAAGAAAGGTAGGTTGAGAGTAGGGGAAACTGATATAAAGATGAAATCAGCTACTTGGGCCAGCAAAAGTGGTAAAAAGGGAAAAGAAGACCCAAGTTTGTATAAAGTATCCATGAGTTTAAGCAATGCACAATCAGATAATTAAAAGTCAATATTAAGTTCTTATAAATAGGAAATGACATCAAATCACAACATGCTTCAATTTAGACTAGAATGCAATATAGGAATTCAAGACTTGGTTCAATCTTATGTTTATAGCTTACTTAACTAGCATCAAAGTAATATTAACTTGGGCGTTGATCCTAGTCTAGCAAATTTAATCAAGTTAACAAGGCTGAGCTCATCATAGATCCCTATGCATATGCAACAGTCCTATATGAAACATACTAACAAGATCCTAATTTGCAATGCAAACTACATGAACACTCTATTATTAAAGATTTTTTGCAAACAATTTCAAATTTTTTGGGTTTTTCTATGCTTTAGATGAAATGCAATACTAACATGATAATGCTAAGAATTAAAAATAAGAAAACAGAAAATAACATCAAATTTCATCTCAAACCCTCCCCCAAACTTAAATTACACAGTCTCTGTGTAAGAGAAATTTGGAAGAAGATTTGAGAATCAAAACAACATGAAACAAACAATGCAATGATATAAACAATGAAATGGTGAAGTTGGTACCTCAAGGGATGTCGAAAAGGCTATCCATAGCATCACTCATGCTGTCATATGTGTAGCTGGTGTCTGGAGCTTGGATTTGACTTGCTGATGGAGAGTGAGGCAACTCGACTATGGCACCGGACATGCGCTCAGCCGAGTGCTCGGTCGAGTGGACCGGTCGAGTACCTTGTGGTGGGTAGAAAGGTTGACTTGGGTGCCCATAGTAGTTGTGTGGCATGAAGGCTGGATCCATGAAGTACTAAGGTGGGTAGGGAGGGTAGGCTTGGCCATAGGGATAGCCTGGGTAGCCTGATGGAGCTGGAAAGCCATAAGGAGGTCTGGGTAGGTGCTCGGCCGAGTACATTGGTGGTGCTCGGTCGAGTGGTTGGTTGAGCGCACTGATCGAGTACCTCGGAAACTGTTGTTCTATGCAAACTGGACCTCTTTCCCTCTGCAAAGGCTCATAAGACGAAGCTCTTGATGGTTCAACCGGGTTTTCTGCCCTAGACAACACTCTGGTTGAGTTAATCCTCCTCAAATGCTCAGATGGTTCTGGGGATGAATTTCCACTCTTTAACTCAGCAATCTCTTTCTTCATACCCTTTATAGACTTAGACATCTTCAACACCTTCTTCTTCAATTTTTCAACAGTCTTGCCATGCCATTTGTTCCATTGTTGGAGAAGTGTCACCCTCTTGCTAGTCTCTCTAACTCCTCTACTATCCCTTGGAATTGGCTCAAAATCTTCATAGTAGAACTGCTCTTCCCCATCTGCCATCTCCACATCTCCAGCTTGTTCTTCTCTCATTTGAGCTGTACCATCAAACAAAAGCTCAGCTGCTGGCCAAAAATTAATGTTTTTCCCTCTTCTTATGGTTGTGGCTAGTGGGTTTGGTAGAATAAGCTGAGTCTTCCCCACTGTTGGATGCTCAAAGTTAAAGATATGCTTCCCACGGTACTTCTCCTTGGCTAGAATGAGAGTAGAGGTGAGGTAGGGAATGTCAATCTACCTTGGCTTGGTCCTCTCTCCTTGAAGTGATATCCCAGCAGCTACAAGTATTGGAGTGATGATGCCTCCAATGGTTAGAACTCTAGTTGAGCCTCTCTTGACCCAGCTCCTATAGTAGGTCAATTGGTCAATGAGGAACATGGAAAGGTTTGTTGACACACTACTCCCTAGAATGTTGGTCCCATCTCTTGCTGTTGTGATGATGTCATAAGGTGCCATGTCTATCATCTTGAGCTCTCCCTCATTCAAATTTCCAGTCTCCTTCCTAGTAGAGAGAGTGTTTGCCAAAGCCTTGTGGAAGTACCTTAGAACGGGGCTTCTAATCTCTGAACTTTTGGTCTTGGCAGAGGAGTAAAGCTTGTCATCTCCAATTGTTTTCCAAACTGAATGGAGCTCTTCCTTAGGTATGACTATGTCCTCCTCATCTCCTCCTTCAAAACCATACAATTTTGCTACCTCCATGATTGAAAGTTCATAGGTCTTGCCCTTGATGGTGAAAACAATGTAGCCAGGCTCCTTCTCTGTATCTTCTTCATTGGTGAAGTAGTGTTTTTGGATGGTTGCCAAGAACTTAAAGCTTTCTTTTCTATACCCCCTCCATGTGCATTCCCATGAATCTGCTAAGATTGCATTTCTCAAAGAGTAACTCTACATCCTCAACTATACCAAGCTGCACCATGGTCTCCTTGTGTGGATATCTTGTTCCTTGGAAGTTCATCTTCATGAAAGCTTCATAAAGCTGGCTTGTTGTTAAAGCACTAGATTCTTCTTCTTCTTCACCTTCACTCTCCTCTTGTTGAACATCAGCTACTGGCCTTCCCACTTGCTATGTTCCTCCTATGTTCTTGACAGTCAACCTCCATCTCCTCATCACTCTCAGTTTTCTCTAAATCTTCATCAACAGGCTGTGGTTTCCTCTTCGGCATGCCACTCGACCACTTACTCGACTTGGGACTCGATCGTTTGTGTGCTCGAGTGGGAGATCAAGTGCCTTATCCAGCTTCTCTTCTTGAGGTAAGTCGTGCATCACTAAGGTCCATGAAACGATCAGCTACTTCCTTTGCAGCAGCTTCGCGGATAGCAGCTTATTGTGGTGTTTCCTTGTGTTTGGAAGACATTTCAAAAGAAAACTAAAAAGAAAACTAAAAAGAATAGACTCAAAGCTCAAAGTTAATAGGTTAGTAACCCAAAAACCAAAAGAACTAAGCCTTGAGCAAGAAAATGAAAGTAGAGAGAGATTTCTAGTTAGAAAGTGTTTATGCAAATGAGAGAGTGTGAGAGCTTAGAATCGAGTTCACCTTTATATAAAGAGGCTAAGGGGGACAAAGAGACAAGGTGGAGCGTTTCTACCTTTCAAAATTTGAATTTGGAATCTTTGACTCACTTTTGCTGCCACTCGACCCCACCACTCGACTCCATGTGGTCGAGTGCTTGACCAAAATTTGCATTTCGAACTAGTTTCTCCCTCCAAACGATCGAGCAAGTGGCAATGGATCAAATGGGCTTGGGCTCGAACGGTGCTCGATCGAGTGCATCTCATGGACTAGTCGAGTGGGTTTGAAAACTCATCTCCACAAGTACAACTTCTCTTAAACCCATCTACACTCCTATATCAAGCCTATCCAACACAAACATAAAAGAAAAATAGATCAAAACTACAAGGAAATTTAAACTTATTTACAAGGATACCTTAGGGACTTCCTCCCTAGTGAGCTTGTTTATAGTCTTAGTCTCTAAGCTTGACTTTGGTTGCCTTTTCAAGCTTTGTTTGGAGACCAGAGAGGTGATGAGATCCCCCTGGTTCATCTTGATCATATTGAAGCTGATACTTGATCATTTCACACTTAACACTTGAACTTATTTTAGTCTTGAGCTTGAACCTTGGCCTTGCTTTCTTCAAAGACCTCTTGTTGAGTTGCACTTGAAGATCCTTCACTAAATCAGCTAACACTTGAACTGAGTCCTTGAGTTCTTGTAGAGACTTAGCTTGAGCTGAATCCTTAATCTTAGGGTCCTCTCCATTTTCAAGAGCTTCATAACCAGCTTTTTCCTCTACAACAAAGTGTTGGCCTCCAACAATAAGCTGATGGGTTGAGTTCTCGATGTCAAACTTCATAGTAAATTCTTTAGCAAGGTTGAGGCTAATAGTCCCCATATTAACATCAATTACAGCCTCAGCTGTGGCTAAGAATGGTCTCCCAAGGATGAGAGGATCTTCTGACTCCTGGTCCATGTCCATGATCATAAAATCAGTTGGGAGTGCGGCCTCTCCTATTTTGACTGGAAAGTTTTCAATTACTCCAACCCCATCCCTCTTAGATCCATTTGCCAGGCTAATATAGAGATTGTTGGGCTTAAAATCTTCATACCCCAACTTCTCAGCCACTGAGTATGACATTAAACTCACAGAGGCTCCAAAATCACACAAACACTTATTGAAGTGCATATAACTGATTGAGAAAGGCAGATTAAATGAACCAGGATCTTCAAGTTTTTTGGGAATCACAGTTGTCTCAATCTCCTGTTGATCTTTCTTAGCCTGACTCTGGGATTTTTGCTTAGAAATGTTCAGCAACATGTCTCTGTAGAGAGGGTACAAAGCAAACTGATCCAAAGCAGGACCTCTTTCCTCCAAGCCTTCAACTTGATCTGCCTCCTTTACTGTCTCAAAGGTATCATGTTGTAAAGCCATCAATTCCTTCTTTTCCATACTCTCTTTGATTTTCCTCAGCATTTGTTCCTTAAAGCGTCCTAGAAATGGTAGTGGTGGCTTGTATGGCGGAGGAATGTATCTGATAGGCTTATCTGTCTCTGCAGGCTTCACTCGGTCTCCTGCTCCATCAGGCACTTGATCGTGTGCTAGGTCGAGCACTTGGTCGAGTTCTTTATCGGCTACAATCTGCTAAGTGTGACTTTTAGAGTTGGCCTCTCCATCTTGAATCTCGCTGTCCTTAGTGACATTCTTTGAAACAAAGATGGCCTTGACATTTTAGTCCTTGGGATTTTGAACAGCTTTCCCAGGTAGCAGATTAGGCTTAGGGGCAGAAGTAGAGGCAGTTAGGCTCTCTATGTACTTAACCTTGGAGTTTAAACTCTCAAACTTGATATTGAGGTCGTTATAAGAGGAATCCAGCCTCTGGCTTAACTCATCAAACTTCTTGTTAGTTTCCATTTGACCAGTGGCTTGACCAATCAGCAGCTGTTGCAACAATGCTTTCAACTCTGGTTCCTAAGCTTGATTAGTCTGAAACTCTGGTGGGGGGCCAATGGGGGGGGCTTGGAACTGCTGTTTTGGTACATATTGTTGTTGGTGTTGCTGCTGTTGATGCTGCTGTGGGGGGGGGGGTAGACTTGATCTTGGGGGTTAGCCACATTGTTGCTCCTGTAAGAGAGATTATTGTTTGGCTTGAACTGGTTGTAGGCCTTGTAGGGTCCTGTCCAGCTTATCATTGACAACCTTTAAGTCCTTCTTTTACTTCTCCTCTGAACCACCATCAACCCTCACAGTCCTATCATAATCTTCATTGTAGTTTCCATCAGACTGAGCCAAATTCTCAATAAGTTCCCAACCAGCTTCAACTTCTTGTTCAGAAAGTTACCATTTGAAGCTGTGTCTAATAACATTATGATCTTGGGGAGAACTCCTCTGTGGAGAGTGCTTAGCAGAGACTCATTGCTGAAACCATGGTGTGGACATTGTGTTTGATAGCTTTTGAACCTTTCCCATGCTTCACAGAAGGTCTCATTGTTCTTTTGAGCAAACCCAGAGATCTCATTTCTCAGTCTTGCAGTCCTGGCATTAGAAAAGAACTTGGCAAAGAAAGCCTTCTTGCAATCATCCCATGAAGTGACTGAACCAGTGGGTAGATTCTTTTTCCAGAGATGTGCTTTGTCCCCCAAGGAGAATGGGAACAGCCTCAGCTTGTTGCTATCCTCATTGACTCCATTGATCTTTGTTAGACTGCAGAGTCTGTCAAACTCATCCAAGTGGTCCAATGGGTCCTCCATTGGTAAGCCATGGCATTTGTTGCCCTGGATCATAGAGATGAGTCCACGCTTGATCTCAAAATTATTGTTCTGGACTGGAGGAGGTATGATGCCTGCTCTTTGAGTGTAAGTATTTGGGGCATCTCCAGCTCCAATGGGCCTGGGTCTCTGGACTATTGGAGGATCCATGATCAGAATTTCTTCTTGTTCTTGCACAATCCTTGTCTTTTGTTGTCTTAGATCCCTTGGAAGTCGGTTGATGTGTTCAATGTATCTCTCAAGGTTCTTGCTTCCTTTTGAGTGCGTTTGCATACGCTCGATCACGTGCTCGAGGTGGTGCTCGGTCGAGTAGCAGGTCAGGTACGGGGTCGAGTAGGTACCTGAGAAACAAAACAGACAAGCAGAGAAACAGAGAAGTGAGTAGTATTCTTGAAAGAAAACGAACTTAATCTAGAACTTATGTATATCTTGAATGGAACAAAGTAACACCCTAATGGCAACGACACCAATTGAAACACACTTTTTCTAGTGCAGATACTTATGTAGAGAATGAATGCAATGATGCAAACAGAGACATAAACATGGATGGTGAATGACAAGGGATTTCAATTCCCTTATGCAGTTGTAGTATAAGAGATGTCAATCTATAAAGGATGATTATGAAAACACTCAAGATGTGAACATGCATTCAAGTTAACAATGATGATTTTGACTAACAACCTAATGACAGAATGATAAAAGCAATAAAGTAACAACTTAAAACAATACTAATGCAGTAAACAAAGCAGGAACAATGCAATGAACAGAGCAAATGCAAAATAAACTAAACAAGAATGAAACAGAGCATGAACAGAACAAAGCTAGATGTGCTCGACTAGGTGCTCGACCAGACAGTACGGACTGTGGGTCAAGTGGGTGGTCGAGTGCTGGGTCGAGTACTCAGAACGAAGAACATAAACAAAATAAATAACTTTAATAGATCAGAAAGTAAATAAGCAAGATGCAATTAACAGACAATCAATAAACAAGGTAGGCTCCCAAAGATGGATTCATGGGCTAATCTAAAGCTATGACTGTGTAAACTGATCTCTAGACAATGATTTCATAAACTTACTAATCCATTCTCATGACAATAGCAATCAAGTTTAGTAACATCCTAATCCAACTCTCATTGGTGAAACCATACTAAACATGCATTAGAGATCTAGATCATTATATGTCAAAAACCACCCTAGACAACTAATCTCTTAGGCTAGGCACAATAATCTCCATCAGATGCATTATCTAACAACCTAAGCATTGGTATGATGTAAGGAAGCTTAAATTCTGATCTCAACTTCTCAGAACAAGAACAGCATAGAGAACAGCAAATCTGGAAAATATATATAAACAATCAATCTTGACCAATCTAAACAGGCATAACCCTAAACTAACCTAATCCATCTCTAAGATCCTAATCCACTACTCAGATTCATAAGACATGATGAACAAGATCACAAACCCAGAAAATGATAAAACTAGCATGATTAGAAAGATAAAAGAGAGATCTACAACTTAACATAAAGAATCAAACTCAGATTCTCAATAGATCAAAAGTTATCAAGCTTACAATCTCAAGAAATCTGGGTTTCAAAAACAAGTTTAAAACAATAAAACAAAAGTAGATAAATGCAAATAAAGTACCTAAAATAGCAAAAACTAGGTTTTTCAACATGTCTGGCGGCTGCAGGGTACAAAACTATATATAGGGGAAGGTGCAGCCCTACTTTGGCTAGAAGACAAAAGACTTAGGCGGCTGGAAATGCTCGACCATGCTCGGTCGAGTGCATGGTCGAGTGCTGGCTCGATTAGCTGGTCGATTGCTTCCTTGTGTACTTGATCATGCTCGGTCGTATGTTGGTAGAGTGCTTGCTCGAGCAGGTGGTCGAGTGCTCCCTCCAAAGCTTCCAATCCTCTTGTATAGCTCCATAAGTAACTCTAATTCCCTCCTCAGTCCTTTAAAAGCTCTAAATCACCTAAATATGCTCAAAATGCACAAATGTATGCAATGCATGCTCTAAAACATAAATGACTATAAAAGTTAAGGAATTAGTTCTATATGATGCAAAACATGAACTAAATAAGGCTTAAAATAGGGTAAAATATATGCACATTATGTCCCAAACTTTTCCTTCCCGCATACACCACCCCTATCTCCCTTGCAGCATATTAATGAACTTCACTCTGTCCTGACAGACACGGTTCTCCCCAAAAATGTTTCCACAATGCCATTTCCAAGCCCACCTAACTGTGATAGCACATTATCGGCCATGTTGGATGCTCTGAAACAACACCCCCCCCCCACCTAAATTACTATACAACCACTCCAACAATGTCTGTGAGAAAAATAAACGCTGCATTTGTGACGGTACCAGATGTCCCATAGGCCTGACATGGCCGGACAATCCTTAAGCACATGCATGATAGTCTTCATACCCCCTTTACAAACTTGACACACTGCAGAAATCACTTAAGTGACGACGCAATCACTCTGTATTGGTCATAATCACTTGAAGGTAAACCAACCAAATATAAACTCTCACCCGCTCTGGTACATTGACCTTCCATACCCGATCATAAAACAACCCCATATACTGCCCTAAGCTTTCCTCCCTCATCAACAAATCGTAGGCCGACTTGACTGTTAATTTACCATATGCGGTTAATCCCCAAGCTGGGTAGTCTCTTTCACCTGTTACATTGTCTATCACCACTGCTGCCAGCTCCAACCTCTGATTCTCAGATACAAACGACAAAATTTGAGGCAACAACCACCCTCTCCCCTCCTGCCAAATATCACGGCCTGTTAGCATATCATAATTATCAGGAAGAGTTCATGTGACCAAGTCAAGCAATGGTTTACTCGTCAACCACCTATCTGTCCAGAACTTTATATGTCTACCATCACTAATAACCCAACTTAGACCTTTGGCCACCACTTCATGCAACCCTACCCCCACACTCCTCCAACTGGAGGACCAATGGCTTTTAGCCTTCATCCAACGAGAGCCATGCAAACTTCCAGCCTTATACTTAGCTCTCACCATTTGTGCCCATAAACTAGTCTGATCATGAAGAAGCCTCCACCCCACTTTCGCAACCATAGCTTTATGCATCGCGGCCGCTGTTCTAATCCCTAAACCCCCTTCTCTCTACGACCTGAAAACTTGCTGCCATGACACCAAATGGATCTTCTTCTTGTCAGGAGTAGATCCCCACAAAAACTCCTGAGACAATTTATCCAATCTATCCAGTGTAGAAGCCGGTAACTTGATTGTGCTCATTGTATGGATAGGAATTGAAGATAATACCGCTTTCGTCAAAGTGAGCCTCCCCGCAAAGCTTAAATTCTTCCCTTTCCAACCTGCCAATCGGAATGATACCTTTGCAAGCACCTCTCTGAATGTATCTTTATTGATTCGTTTCTGCAGAACAGGCATCCCCAAGTATTTGCCAAGCTCTTTTGTAGACTTCATGCCACTCGCAGCACTAATCTGGATATCCACTTCACGAGAAACATTCTCAAAAAAATAAATTGTGGACTTCTCCAAACTTACTCTTTCGCCTGACGCCAAACAAAAACGCTCCAACACATTTACCACTCTAACTTGAACAACTGAGGCTTCAGCAAACAAGATTAAGTCATCTGCAAAACAAATGGGCAAGTTTAGGTCCCCAAGCAGATAAACTTATCGGTTTCCAGGCTTTATTCTCAACTTCTTCCTCAATCAAGTGACATAGCCTCTCCATACACAACACAAAAAGATATGGTGATAATGGGTCTCCTTGTTCACCATTCCATAGAAAACGCATAGAATGCACAGCCAACCCACTCATCAGACAACCCAGATGCCCTTAATGTATCCTCCAAAAATCCCATCTTATCCGATCATAGGCTTTCTCCTAGTCAAGCTTCAACAACATCCAACCCTTCTTACCTTTCTTACGGCGCATAGAATGCTTGCCAACGTCATGGGATAAACTTGATTGTGCAGGACCAATCAGCTTTAAAATAACTCCCTTCAATCTGCTCACCATCGTTTTGGTAATGATCTTGAATAGAACAATACGTAAATTGATGGGTCTAAACTGAGTTATCCTCTCATGGACTAATTACCTAGTATTTCTAGAAAGTAAGCATCTCAACCGAACTAAAATAGTGTTTTAATATCATTACCAAATTTCATCATAAAAATATAAGTTTGACTCAAGAAGAACTCTTGTCTCGCCAGTCGTACAAAGCATATAATTTCAGGTCTAATCATGTTTCTTGACCTGATCAAGTCCACCAATGCCTCAACAAAGTTATCAACGTAACCATCAAATAGTCCAGGACTAACAAGAATCTTCTTCAATTTGGCGTGGTTATTCCTCACTACCTTCCCGATGTTGATTTTTTTTATCATTCACAGACTTGATCGCATCTCTTAAGCTCTCCTTCGAAAACCATCCTGTTTTTTCCTTGGACACTTCTAGAAAGACCTCAAATTCTTTAGTCAACAATCTTGTGAAGAGAATTTGATCAACTATAAAAGGAAAACCATTTGGCAATCAATCATCAGACACTCCCATATTGTTCCTTGGCCGCAGTGGTTCACAAAGCAGCCTACTGATGGATGAGACAATATAAATGGTTGTTGCACCCATCCTCCCCAAACCACACCACGCCCCTTCACTTGCTACTCAAAACCTTTTGGTAAACCTTCTTGGATCGTCGATGATCCTCTCGGTGGCTTCACCAATACAAGAAAGGGTAAACCTGTCAGCTCCATTCCTAAGCAGAGTTCTTGGAATTCCTCTTTCTCAAGGAAGATTTGGGTGCCAAGTGCACAAAACACTACTGACCACGGTGGGAACCCGCTCAGAAAATAGCTCTAGTGCTCTTCAAGAGGTTTACTTATTTCTGGCTCAGGGAGCATTGGACCACTCAAGAGAACTTTTTTTTGGTATTGACGTGATATATACACTACAAGAAAATCTGCGTTTAGCGACTACCACTTGTGACTTTTTATTCAGTCGAAAAAATTAGCGACCACTTAGTGATTCATTTACAACTGTTTTCCGACTAAATTTACAGAAGAAGCAAAACAGTCGCACATTTACGACGGAAACATTATAGTCGCAAAACAATCGCATTTTGAGACTATTCAGTGACAGTAATTTATATAAAAAACAAAGAGTCACAAATTAGCAAAGATTTTGCAACATATACTCCGGTCACAAGTTTATTTATCGATAACTTGATAACTCCTATTTTTTGCCACGAAGGTGCTACGACATGTGCGACTTATTTGCAACTTCTTTTGCGACTGTTTAGCGGCTAATACCTGAATTAGATACTGGTTTGCGACTCCTTAACAACTCTCGATTTTTTGAATTTGAAATTTCACATTAGGGAAATGTTAATATGTTTCTATACACATTTCTACTTTGAATTGATCAATATCAGTCATATAAACTTTGTCAAAGCTTTCCATTTCAGTATTTAGACACAAAAATTTCATAATATCTAAATCATTGTAAAGAGTACATGTTATTTCATAAGAAGGTTTGTAGTTTTATGAAAATTGCAAAACAAAGATATGAAAATAATATTTAAAGGTCATAAACTATTTCATATACTCTATAAGACAATCATGAGTCCATATTGTTAATTGATATCAATAGAACTGGTCAAAAATGATAGATTCCAAAAATTTGTGTTGTGACTAAAGTCTGAGAGTCACAATAGGGTAACAAATTGCGACTAACTTGTTACTAACTTTGCGACTCTTGTTTTTTGCGACTATCTTGCTATTAACTTTGCGACTACTGTGCAACTACTTTTGCGACTGTTTAGCGTCTAACACCTGTGCTAGATACTCTTTTGCGACTGTTTAGCGTCTAACACCTGAATTTGATACTGTTTTGCGACTCCTTAGCAACTCTCGATTTGTTGAATTTGAAATTTCACATTAGAGAAATGTTAACATGTTTTAATACACATTTCCACTTTGAATTGATCAATATTAGTCATATAAACTTTGTCAAAGCTTTCCATTGCAGTATTTAGACAAAAAAATTTGATAATATCTAAATCATTGTAAAGAGTACATGTTATTTCATAAGAAGGTTTGTAATTTTATGAAACTTGCAAAACAAAGATATGAAAACAATATTTAAAGGTCATAAACTATTTCATATACTCTATAAGACAATCATGAGTCCATATTGTTGATTGATATCAATAGAACTGGTCAAAAATGATAGATTCCAAAAATTTGTATTGTGACTAAAGTCGGAGAGTCACAATAGGGTAACAAGTTGCGACTACCTTGTTACTAACTTCCCGACTCTTGTTTTGCAAGTTTAAAATAGTGTGAGTACAAGGGAACCCAGTTCTGCCGCAGTTAATCAAGCCTCCAATGGTGCGACTTCACGCGGAGGTCGAAGTGGTGTCGGAACGTCGTCTCACTCCTCGAATCTATCAGGCTCTCGGTCCATGACTAATTCAAATAGAACTATGTCGTCCCAGTTTTCGCCGAGGACACAACAATCGCCTCCTGCTTCTCAACCACCGCGGGTTCCTTCTCCACCACCGCGGGTTGCTTCTTCACCACCGCGGGTTGGTTCTCAACCACCACGGGTTGGTTCTCAACCACCGCGGGTTGGTTTTCAACCACCGCTTCTTGATCCTCAACCACCGCTGGAGGTGTTAGGGTTTACAATAGTGCGAGTACAAGGGAACCCAGTTCTGCCGCAGTTAATCAGGCCTCCAATGGTGCGACTTCACGCGGAGGTCGAAGTGGTGTCGGAACGTCGTCTCACTCCTCGAATCCATCAGGCTCTCAGTCCATGACTAATTCAAATAAACCTATGCCGTCCCAGTTTCTGCCGAGGACACAACAATCGCATCCTGCTTCTCAACCACCGCGGGTTCTTTCTCCACCACCGCGGGTTGCTTCTCCACCACCGCGGGTTGGTTCTCAACCACCACGGGTTGGTTCTCAACCACCGCAGGTTGGTTTTCAACCACCGCTTCTTGATCCTCAACCCCCGCCTCCTGTTCCTCCACTCATACAAGAAAAACTAGACCTAAACATGGAAGAGGATTACGAAGAAGAAAACCCTAATCCCAATCCTGCCGAAGAAGAAAACCCTATTCCTAATCCAGCCGAACAAGACTACCAAGCTTTGTTAGATGTTATGCTAGCTCTTTCAGGCCGACAACATCTCCCAGTTCTGTTTGTCGATCCCATCCCCGACGTTGAGAGTCTATGGTAATTTATCTTTGCTCTTAGTTTTAGGTTGATTGTTTGGTAGGTTGAGATTGATTGTTTGTTTTGAGATTGAGATTGTTTGTTTTGTTGATTAAGTTGAGATTGAGATTGTTCTCTTTGCTCTTAGTGGTAGGTTGAGATTGATTGTTTTGTTGATTAAGTTAGAGGTTGTGTTTGATTGTTTGGTTAAGACTAATTGTGTTAATTTGTATTGGTCACGACTGATTGTGGTTAAGACTGATTGTGTTTGTTTTGTGACAGGTTTAACAGACACAAAGGAAAAATTTCTCGGGTGATTTCTGGAATATTTAAAAGGAAATTTGATGGTCCTTACTACAGCTGGAAGGTTACTCCTAGAACCATTCAAGAGAGATATTTCAGGACATTTGCGGTAATGTCTTATAGCTTTCAAAGTTTTATTATCTCTCATAACTGACTTAGTATCATCACTAACTTAACTCAATTGTAATATGTACCGGAATTTCTATTGGGATACTGCGATTACTGAGCTTGTTAGAGTGGGGTTCTTAAAGATAGCCAAGAAACGAATGAAAGGCATTGTTACTCAAGCTAAAAGCAGTGGTAAACAACCTGTTTGGATCACCAGTGCAGAACTGTGGGCTGAGATGTGTGATCATTGGAACGAAGCTGATGTAATGGAGAGGAGCTCAAATGCCTCGCAGTGCAGAAACTCCGATCGTGGTGGTCTTGGAGTCCACAAACACTTAGCCGGTCAGAAATCATATGTGCAAGTTCATCAAGAAATGGTAATTTAACATTGCTTCCATGATTTTAACACCCTAAACACCTTGCTTCCATGATTATAACACCCTAAACACCTTGTTTCCATGATTTTAACATTTCATGATTTCTTTGTAGGAAGAAGAATTGGGCCGTTCGGTATCATTTGCCGAAGTGTTCATGAAGACACATACTCAAGCTGACGGATCGTTTGTTGATCAAAAAGCTAAACAAGTAGCTGAGACTTATGAGAAAACATTAGAGGAGAGACTGTGTGAAGTGGACGATGATGGTTCAGAAAATTTAGGGAATTCTTCTGAACGTTCAACTCATCGTACTCTCAGCATTGATGAAAAGAATGATATCTTTCTTAAGGTAACTGCTTAGTTTCTTTATTTTGATGAGTGTATATGATTATTCTTAATGGTAACTTTCTTTATTTTGATGAAAAGAATGAGTATTTTCCTTTCTTAATCCATATTTTTGTTTTCTTAATCCGCATGGTTTCTTTATTTGCTGAGCATTTTGATTTCTTAAGACTTGTTTCTAGCCTTGATGTTTTTCTTTGTTTTAGTGTACTCAAACAGATGAGATGAGAATCCTATTTGGTCTTGGATCTCTTGTTTAGACACTTAGGAAAGGAAAGGAAGGAAAGCTATGCAGCATCTTCTCCACCATCACTTCTCAAGCTTCATGAACAACTTCGCAAGAAGATAGCTCATCTAGATGCTGAGAATGCCCGACGTGAGAAGGAGCATCAAGAGCTTCTCATCTACGTGAAAGAGAAAGATCCAGCATATGATACTATTATTGCTTCCTTGCGACCAAGAGTACCAGCAACAGCACCAGCAACCACACCTGAAGACATCATACAACCAGCCACCGTGTCAGGTACTCACCAGCCACCGAGTTAGACACAACACCAGCCACCACATCCCCTTTCTCCACTTACTCCAAGTTCTAAACATTGTCTTTCTAAAAAAACATGAATTGCTTGTTTGAGACTTTTTACTTGTTTTTGCTTTAAGAAGATCTTTTTGGTTAATACAATGATTATGCTAATCTTTATGTTTGATGAATGATTATGACATCTTTTGTGGTAATATGGTTTTCAATTTTAAATTATTGTGATTCATTCCAAATTTGATAGATAAAACAGGTTTATTATATGCTAAAATGTCACCAAATTGCGACCAACTATGAAATTATTAGACTAGTGGAAAAATGGTTACTAATGAACGAGGACTATTTTGCGACGACAGCAAGGAGTCTGAAAATGGTCACACAATTTAATCACTAACTTGCTACTGACTTGTAACTACCTTTACGACCGAAGCTTCCTAATATAAAGATTTTGTAGAGAGTCGCTTATTAGCGACTATATAAGGGCAATCATAATTCCGTCGTAAAATTGCGTCCATTTTAAGACACCTAAATTTTGCGACCATTTTTTAGCGACTATCTTAAGTAGTCGCGTAGTAGTCGCAAAGTAGGTTTTTTGCATGTCCTTCCATTTCTTTGCATGTATTCAGTTCAATGATATCACAACTCTTAAAACCAGTCGTGACCTGATGATAAAGTCTCTGGAAAAAAGATTGACAATGTCGCTAAGGCATGACAATCGTTTCCACGAAATAACACCTTCGATGAAGGATAACCCAGTGGGGGAACACTTGATGGACCATCAAGGTTAAGTATATGAGCTATGCCTGCAGCAGATACTATCATGTAACTCACACTCTTTATCATATGCTCTTTAGCCAATTCTGGAATCCAGTGAGCAAATTCGAAGAAGATTATGAAAGCACGAACCGCAGCTTCAATCTGATCACGAGTGAGTTCCATGGCTTCGAATAAGAAATTTTCTGTTGAGATTTTGATATCCGAGGTTGTTGTGTGACACTCCGATTTCAGGGACATGCAGAGAAGTTTAAAAGAATTGATTTGGCCACCTATGTCACAAAAGTGCACTTATTTTTTCGGTCAAGGGTCCTGAGAGAACTCCACAGTTATGCGTGCTTGAGCTAGAGTAGCTTAGGATGGGTGACCTACCGGAAATTGATTGGCGGAACTGTGCGACTAAGGACAAAACACAGGGAAAGATCATGTGGTGATTTTTAGGAACAGCAAACAAGTCTTTAAAACCTCCCAGACGTAGCAAACCGACCGTGGGATATGGATGGGCTCACGGGCCTAGTGAGAGGACGTGAGGCCCATTAAGGAAAGTGGACCCATGGACTGGTAGTAGACATGGGGCCAACTAAAAGGTGGCGGTCGGAGCGTTTTAAGTAGTATCAGAACCGAACCCAGACGAGTGTGGAGTCGAGTGGGCCCACACTGTCGGGGGTGACGGTGTTGGTGCATAACGAGGATGTTGTGTTATGTTAGTTAGGGTGAATTGTGACACCCCGGTTTCAGAGACTTGTGGAGAGGTTTAAAAGAATTGGTTTGGCCACCTATGTCACCAAAGTGCACTTATCATTTCAGTCAAGGGTTTTGAGAGAATTTCACAGATAAGCGTGCTTATGCTGGAGTAGTCTCAGGATGGGTGACCTTCTGAGAAGTGACTGTCGGAACTGTGCGAGTGAGGACAAAACACAGGAAAAGATCTGTGGTGATTTGTTAGGACGGTAACAAGTCATCAAAACCTTCTGAATGTAGCAAACCGGCAGTCGAATATTAATGGGTTCACGGGACTTGTGAGAGGACGTGAGGTCCATCAAATAAAGTGGGCCCATGGATTGGAATTGGACATGAGGCCCACTAAGATGTGGCAATGAGGGCCATACAGATGTTTATAATAATTTTGTTCATGTGGTTTAATAACCAGATTTGTATAAGTCCAAGAAAGTTTCAAAAAAATCAAATTAACAATTCTTTAATCAGATCTTTTTTAAAAAATTTTGTTTTTTCTTTAATTTTAAAAAGTGAGAAAATTTTAAAATTCAAGGGTTTTTTCATTAAAGGTAAAATTGTAATAATAGGTCTGAAAGCGAACGTTTGAGTTTTCTTCATATGAAATAGGAGATTAAAAGGTGAAACTTTGGGAGACTAGATCCATTTTTATTAAGGGTAAAAAATGATAAGTCAATTTTACAGAGCTAGAAAAACGTGAGTTTTGTAGACTTATCCTTTATTATAGGAGATTTATAAATCATTAGTGTGATGCTTGACATGTCTGAGTTGGATGGATACAAAGCATTAAACAATTTTTAAAAAAATATTATAGCATATTAGTTAAGAAATGATAAACTTATTTAAAGCTTCTCCATTGGGGCTTCTCACACCATTTCTTATAATTATAATAATAATAAAAAAAATAGAAAAGAAAGGAGGAAAGAAGAGAGTTGTTGTTTATTTAAGCAATCTAGGAAACGTTGCTTACCATTTATCATTATGTAATAAGTTATTTTTTATTTTATTTTTAATTTAAAATTTAAATAAATAAAAAATATGATAAAATTAATACATGGAAGAATCTCACACCCTTTCCCAGCATTGGAGAAGCTCTTAGAGTGCAAATGGTTAGGTTAAATGAAGATTTTGAAATAGATGAATGAACATTCATCTAGTTTTTACTTGTTGATCAGATCAAAGAGTTGGAAAAATTATTCAACCCATTTAACTTAACAATTTGAAAATAATTAATCAAATTTGAAAGTTTTGCTAGTTTGAAAAATATATTATACTTTGAAAACTATTATTGGTAAACCAATATTTCTAAAAATTAAGCATCTCAACCAAACTAAAATGTTGATTTAATATCATTACCATCCTTCATCATAAAAATATAAGTTTGACTCAAGAAGAACTCTTGTCTCGCCAGTCGTACAAAGCATAAAATTTCAGATCTAATCATGTTTCTTGACACTGATCAAATCCGCCAATGCCTCAACAAAGTTATCAACGTAACCAGCAAATAGTCCAGGACTAACAAGAATCTCCTTCAATTTGGCGTGGTTACTCCTCACTAGCTTCCCGAGGTCGCTCTCTTTATCCATCACAGACTTGATCGCATCTCTTAAGCTCTCCTTTGAAAACCATCCTGTTTTTTCTCTGAACACTTCCACAGAGACCTCGAATTCCTCGGTCAACAACCTTGTGAAGAGAACTTGATCACCTAAATATGGAATTAAAACTATTTGGCAATCAGTCATCAGACACTCCCATATTGTTCCGGGACCGCAATGGTTCACAAAGCAGCCTACTGATGGATGAGACAATATCAATGGTTGCTGCACCCATTCCCCCCAAACTACACCACGCCCCTTCACCCGCTCCTCGAACCCTTCTGGTAATCCTTCTTGGACCGTCGATGATCCTCGCGGTGGCTTTACCGCTAAAAGAAACGGTAAACCTGTCAGCTCCATTCCTAAGCAGAGTTCTTGGAATTGATCCTTCTCAAGAACAATTTGGCTGCCAAGTCCACAAAACACAACTGATCCTGGTGGGAACCCGCTCAGAAATTGGCTCCAGTGTTCTTCCAGTGGTTTACTTGTGTCTGGCTCCGGAAGCATTGGACCGGTCAAGAGAACCTTCTTTTGATATAGACCCGATATATAGTCGCAGAATTTTCCTTCGATTTCTTTGCATGCTCTCAGTGCAATGGCATCACAACTCTTAAAACCAGTAGTAATCTGATTACAAACTCTGTCGTAGAAGGTCGACATGGTTACTAAGGTATGAGCATCGTTTTCACGGAAGAACACCTTTGATGAAGGATAACCCGGTGGGGGAACACCTATTGGACCACCAGGGGCATGTATATGAGCTACAGCTGTAGCAGATGCTATCATGTAATTCACACTCTTGATCATATGCTCTTTAGCCAATTCTGGAATCCAGTGAGCAAAATCGAAGAAGATCAAATCCGGTCTCAAAGCACGAACCGCAGCTTCAACCTGATCACGACTACGATCCAAGGCTTCGGACAATAAATTATCCTCGGAGTTTGAGATATCCGAGGTTGTCTCGGCACCAGGAGGGAGGCCATTGACATGAGGGACTGTGAGAGGGTGAAAGACAATACTATCTGGGAACAGGTTGTGATGTTCCACCTGTTTTTGAGCTTTCTTAGGCAGCAAGAGTGTAACCCGGTGACCTTTCTCAGCTAGTTTATTTGCAAGATGTAGAAAAGGAATCATATGACCAAAAGCAAACCAGGGGAACATAAAAGCATGGAACTTTGACTCCATTTCGTTCCCAAATTGTAAAAACACAAAACAAAAATAGCTAAACAAAGTATTTAAGAACTCAAAACCAAGTATCTTTATTCTTTTTTTTTTTTCTTTGTCTCTTGTTCGGATTGTTGTGCAGTGAAACACCCTTATATGAACTTGGAGACTGGTTTCGGGAATTGGGATATTTAGTGAGAACTTAGTGGACTACAGAAGCACACATGTGGCGGAAGAAAACAAAGTATCTAACTAAGAACAATACTACAAAAAGAATTAAGAAGAGAGCCAATAATTCACTACAAACAAAACAAAGAGAGCCAAAGAAGAACAAGTTTCCAAAGAAAGAAAGATGGACACAACAAAACATGTCACAAGAGAAGATAACGAAGAAGAACATTACAAAAATCAGTCACAGTTAAAGGCAAAAATAATTGGATTTACTTCACACAAAAACCCACTAAATCATCAATAATTTTACCCGTATCTTCTACACGTTTCTACGTTCACAAATATCAAAATAATATTTTAAAATGTGGATTTGGAGACCTCATGTTGGAGACTTACAAATTTAACGGTGACGAAGACCGGTTATTATTGCGTATTGTTTTTTTTACTTCGCATGATTGACATGCATTTTTTTACGTTGGAAGATAAAATTTCTAAAACTAACCACTTATAGGGTGTTCAAGGTATCTTATCATAAAATACTTTATTTATTTAGATAAATCATTTGGTTTGGTAACATAAAATCATTATTTATTTTATAACTAATTGTAACTGTGAAATATAATTGTACTTAGTATTAGTCTATGTGTTAGTGTCAAGTAAAATGTTGGAACAGTTTTTGGTCATATAATTTAATGGTTTGTGTTTAAACTAGGGAATAACTCTTGGATGACATATGTGGTAATTAATTTAACTATAGCCAAACTGTATAAAATGTATGGGTTTATGTATTTTTTATAATATCGATATAATTAATATCTATATTTGTGTATCCGTGTTTTCTTACAATTAGGATTTTTACATGGCTGGTTATCCGTAATTTTTACAATTAGGATTTGTGTCTCAGTCTTGATCTTATAACATTTGGTGGGGTGCATTCTACATTAATTTCTCTCTGTAGTGCGACGAAACTGTGCGAAACCGGAGTCCCAGGATGAAACCTTTAAAAAAACACAATCACACACTACTCATGAAAATAAAGATATCAGCGAACTAATACTACAAACACACTTGAAATATTACGTACTGATATGTTTGGCACTTAAATCAAATAATTTTTATACATGAAAGTGTTAACAAAAAAAAAGAAAAACAACTCACGTAGTAGCATACTTTACCGTCACCAGATCTTCGGCAGCTGTCCTCACCACGTACCACTACCTTACCGGGTCATTGTCACCGCCACGGCACCACCAACAGATCATTCTGCTTTATCACCACAGCAGCCACGACCATCTATGGTCACATCTATCTTTTTGCCGGGAAAACAGCTAAAATCAACTCCAACTATTTGTTGAACGTTTTTTTATACCTAAATTTTAACACTTTGCAAATAACAATCTGAACTGTATTAAAATTCAAATTTGCTACCTAAACTATATAAACGTTGACAATTTCAACGTCTGTTCGAACAATGTTAAGTTAAAGTTTGACGATATTGAGTCAGATGATCCATAACATCCATATAGCACTGAGACTTATTAAAACTATGTTGTATTGGTCATTTTTGAGTGTGTTGTAACAAGAAATGACCAAAAATGAAGTCTTATAACACAACCGAAAACGGACTTCAATATCTCATTTTTTTTAACGCTTTGTTTCTTGCCACAACACACCTAAAAATGATCAAAACCACTTAGTTTTGGTAAGTCCCAATGCCACGTGGATGTCACAGGTCGTCTAACTCAGCATCGTTAAATTCTGATTTAACACCGTTCAAACAGATGTTGAAATTGGCAATATTTCATATAGTTCAAATAACAGATTTAAATTTCAATACAGTTGAAAGTTGTTGTTTTCAAAGTGTCAAAGTATAAGTATGAAAAAACGTTCAGAAAATAGTTGGAGTTGATTTCGGTCATTTTTTCTCTTTTTGCCCGCACAGCTCTCAGTTAAAATAAACACAAGGAAAACACCTAGGAGTAATATCATGCTAATATTGAAAGGGTCCATCTTCTCTTTTTGCAATAAGAAACCAGGATACGTTTGACCAAAGAGATTGAAAATGATTACAAATCATTACAAAAGTTGTTCTGATTTTATTATTATAGTAACGATGATTACAAATCAGAACAACTTATTGTTTCTAAAAACTATAATTACAACGATGAGAATATAGGGCTTGTTCCCTTCTTTCTCATATTAATTATTCTTTTTTTTCATCAAAATCATAGTTATCGTTGTTTTGTTCATGGATCTTGGAAGGCTAATGATTCGTTTGTTGGTGCATGATGGTTCTGTACCCAGTTTCAAGATCCGATGCCGAGTATGGGAACTACCAATTTCCGGCGGAACCTTTCACCATTACATGCTGAAGTCGAAACTTTCATTTGGGCTATGCAGTGTATGATCGAGCATGACTACCGGACGTGACTTTCTACTCAGACTTGGTGAAAATGGTGTCTTCGCCACATGACTAGTCAGCGTTCTCGACATATCTCAACGATATCAAGATGGACAGGGAGGAATTTTCTTCTTTTTCTTTCTTTTATTCCTAGAAATGCAAATGTAAAAGCGGATTGTTTGGCCCGCCATATGCGCGCATCTCCGCATAATATTTTGTATGTAAACAATTTATCTTTTCATTAGTTCGTTTGAACTAGTCTTTCGTTGACAAAAAAAAAAAAAAATCGTAGTTACATTTATCCAAAATAAAATTAATAACAAAATATATATATATATATATATATATATATATATGCCTGCGTCATGATATCGCAATTTCTTTCTCCATCTACCACTTATATATGATCTTTTTTTTTTTTTAATTGTTACCTCTTCAATCTCGTTGGTGAAATTGTTAGCTTTTAGTACTATTTAATTATCCATTTTCATAAATATTTTGTATAAAGTTAATTATCTAATTTGTTAGGACAGATATCTTTTTGTCTCATTGTTAGTTAATGTTATTGAAATCCATTTGCCAACAAAAGAATTCGACGAAGAAATCCATTTTATTGAACAAGTATTTATCAACGACCCAGTTGTAAGACATGTGCATATATATATTATCACTGAATCGTTTTCCCACAATTAAAGAAGAAAGTCTTATGAATGTGTTTTTCAGTGAAGGACATGTGATCTATATTTGGGTTGATAGCAGCGCATGGGAGGACATGCCAGGAGGAGGAAACGGGTTTTGCGTTCGTCGGTTGTCGCCTTGTCGGGTATCAGTTACGGGTCCTTTGTATGTAGGCAGGTCATGGGGCAAAACTAACGTAATGTCTACGCTTGCACCTACTTGGATGCTCTCGCTACTCAAGGTGGCTGGGTCGACGATTGAGACAACAAATCCAAGAAAAGAAAGTACGTAATATAATTAAAAGATTATACATATTTTGAGTTAACCCAACAAACAAAGTAATAAAAATTAACCGAAACCTTTAAAATCCGGATGGCGTATTTCGGAGTGTACAATTGCTATTAAATCCGCTAACGAGAGGAGCTCAAGCTCGGAGAAGAGAACAGATCAATATCGGAATTAATCCGTCAAGAGTTTGTTACAAAAGCTCAAGGAATCAAGTTTCTCCTCACTCAGCTAATATACTTAGCTAGTATTAAAACAGAAACTAAACCGGAGATAACCAATTATTAATTTCGGTTATCTTCACATCAAACCATCCACTCTAATATGTCCCCCTCAAATCTTTAGCTTCAAAGTGTTGGATGGAAGATAAAGATTTGACAATGACATTCGTTGAAGTAAGTTGTGGAACGGACCAGGATGTAATGGCTTAGTCAGTATGTCTGCATGCTGATTCTCCGTACCAACATGAAACGACCGTAGTGTGCCTGCCTTGATTTGATCACGAACAGTATGGCAATCGATCTCTATGTGCTTCGTACGGTCATGGAAGACTGGATTCATGGCAATGTGTAAGGCGGATTTGTTATCACAGAAAAGCTTGGCTGGACAAGTAATTGTAACGCGCAAATCCTTTAGCAGCTGTTGCAACCAAATAATTTCACAAGTTGCCTGCGCCATGCTCCTATATTTAGATTCAGTACTTCTTCGACTCGCCACTCCCTGTTTCTTAGATTTCCACGATATCAAAGATCGACCAAGATAAACACAAAAGCCTGTGACAGACCTTCTTGTATCCTTGCAAGATCCCCAGTCAGCATCAGAAAATCCATTTAAGCAAAGCTCCGAATCAGCAGGATACATCAAACCAAGACTAGGGTTCCCTTTAATGTATTTGAGTACCTTATGTGCTGCTTGCAAGTGAATATCAGTAGGAGCAGAGATGAATTGACTTAACTGGTGCACTGCAAAAGTAATGTCTGGTCGTGTTATCGTAAGATAAAGCAGACGTCCAACTAGCTCTATGTAGGAAGTAGCATTTGGTAGTGGTGTTCCCATATCTTTCCTAAAATGCAAATTAGGATCCATGGGAATTGCACTCGGTTTGCATCCTAGAAATCCAACATCTTCAAGGAGATTTTGAGCGTACTTTCATTGACAAACAGAGATTCCTGCAGATGATCTTGAGATCTCCAAACCAAGAAAGAAACGTGCAGGACCAAGGTCTTTTATTTTGAATTCTGACCTGAATAACGCCTTTAGTTGCTCAACTGCTTCATCACTGTTGCTAGCTATCATGATATCGTCTACATACACCAAGACAGCTAAAAGCACACCCGGCAATTCTTTGACGAAAAAGGTGTTATCAGCAGGAGATTGAATGTAATTAGCACCGAGCAAAACAGATGAAAAACGCTTGTACCACTGTCGAGAGGCCTATTTCAAACCATATAAAGATTTTCGCAGTCGACAAACTGGATTTGGTGGCAAAACAACACCCGGAGGAGGTGTATACCCCTGCGGTAAACTCATGTAAATTTCCTCATCAAGATCTCCATGCAAAAAAGCATTGGAGACATCCATTTGTGTGAGGCTCCAACCTTGTGCAGAAGCAAGACCAAGCAACAATTTCACACTTGTTAGTTTAGCAACAGGTGAAAAAGTATCTAGATAGTCTACTCCTTCTTGCTGAGTAAAGCCATGAGCTACCAACCTAGCCTTGTATCTCTCAACTGTACCATCAAAGTTGTATTTAATAGTGAAAATCCATTTACAACCCACAACATTCTTACCTGGTGGTAAAGTCTCCACATCCCATGTCCTGGCAACCTCCAGAGCAGTAAGCTCTACATTAACAGCATTAGTCCACTTTTCAGATTTCATGGCCTGAGCAAATGTTTTCGGTTTTGTCTCGAGATTGTATGAAAATATGTAGGATTGGAAAAGAGGTGTGTATTTATCGTAAGAAAAAAACAGAGGAAATAGGATATGGTGTAGTCTTTTTAATTGATGGAAGAGAAGGCTTAGCTGGAGGTAAAGAAGATATCGAAGGAACAAGAGAACAATGATACTCAGATAGATAACTAGGAGCCCTAACATTTCGCTTAGGTCTAGCACTAGGTACAGCATTAGCATCAGTATCAATTATCTCAACATTACCAGTTGTTGAGCATTAGAATGTGTCTCCTAGTCTGCTCATAACTTTCATTCAAGCCCGTCAAAAACTTAGTAACCCGACTTCTCTGTTGTAATCTTTCCCACTTAGTTGCCGCATCACATTCACAACGACCACAAGTACACACAAGAAGATCCACATAATTCTTATACTCTTCCCAAAGAGTCATCAAAGCCGTGTAATAAGTGGATACATCCATAATCCTTGTTGAATCCTACTTAATTTCTGTTCAATATTAAAAATCCTAGGTGCATCATCTTGGGTAAACCTAGACAAAATATTATTCCAGATCCCTTGCGCAGTCGATATGAACAACAAACTTGCCCCAATCTTCTTATCAACAGAGTTCATCAACCAAGTCGATACTATATCATTGCAACGAGACCATACACCAAAATTTATATCATTCTCCTCAGGTTTAGAGATTTTACCATTGATAAAACCGAGTTTGTTTTGAAAGTTTAACGCCATCCACATCGAACGCCTCCACGAAGGGAAGTCAGAAGCAGTAGAAAGCCGATCAGAAACCAAGATTAAATTCGCATGATCAGCACTGTGAAGAAAATAAGGATTCTCATACTGATCAACTTGAAAACGCGATTCAGCCGGAGAAGACGACTGCGCTGTGGGACGATTCACCGGAGGAACAACAGCACTCATTCTCAATTCAAGAATCAAAAGAAAGATGTGACGATTATGTGAAAGAAAAGCTAAATTCGTCAACACCCAAGGTCAATCAAAGAGATAACAAAAGAATCAAAAGAAGAAAGAATATTCCGGTGATCAATTCGCAAACGGCGATAACCAAACTCTGAATAAAACGAAACAAAGAGAAAACTGGAAAACTCATCTCCGATAACAATGCGGAAGAAGAGAAAAGCTTAACAGAGAAGTTCTAATACCATATTAAATCCGGTAAACCGGAGGAGCTCAAGATCAGAGAAGAGAACAGATCGATATCGGAATTAATCCGTCAAAAGTTTGTTACAAAAGTTCAAGGAATCAAGTTTCTCCTCACTCAGCTAATATACTTAGCTAGAATTAAAACAGAAACTAAACCGGAGATAACTAATTATTAATTTCGGTTATCTTCACATCAAACCATCCACTCTAGTAATTGCTATGAGCCAGGAGCAGCTTTGACGATTATGACTTAGCCCATACTTTTATGGCTAAGAGCTTCGTCAACGGGAGACACTGAATCGCTATGCTTAACCAAGTGCAAAATGTTTTACAAGTCGTTTTCCATCTTTCCCTAGATTAGTGACTAGTGAGCATTCGTTTATTCATTTTTCTGTGTTTAATTTATACATTTCCACATCAATAAATTGTTAGACGATTTATATATACATGTCCGAGATTAAAAAAGAAGACATGCATGTGACTGATATACCAGCAAGGGTATAAGCAAAGAGACATAGAAATTGCGCGTGCTCTTTGCCTCTCTTAACATAGAGTTTTTGTCTAGATATACTCGAGACAAAAACTCTATGGTCCAAATATTCTCGTAATCTTATTTTCTTGATTTAAAAATATCTTGATCTCCATTCAAGAAAATTTCATGTCCCCAATAAAATCACGCCACATCATCTTCATTCTAAGCTTGAATCGTCCAATGTTTAGTTTTCTTCTTGCATATCACAGCAGCTCCTTGTTGAACAACAAGACTTCGCACACTCGCATTAACATACTCCGACTGTGCTACACATACCCATCTCTATTGCAACCTGCATCAACATACTCAGTCTAACAACCAGTAACAAATATACTTTCAATCTCCCGCTTTGTTACTGAGTTTTAGAACTCAAGCTCATCTTGTAACTTATACTATGATGATCTTCAAGCTTCAATATTGTCTCAGAATATCTCTCTAAATTGTCACTGCATCTGTAATTATTTTGACCCAGTGTGTATGTTTCACATGTTGCAACAATTATATCATGTTCCAGCAACTACACAACTCAGCAACATCACAAGTATACTAACAATCTCTCCCTTGATGGCTGAGTTGCAGCTCAAATGATCTAGCATCTTCAATCTCCCCCCTTTTTAGCTTTGTTTGATGCTTAAGCAAATAATCATTCAGTTAAGAACAACATCTGAAGCAACTGTCGTTGTAGTATGTGTACATCCGGCTTCAACAAACACATACTATGATATAAATTCCTTCATAGCTTAAGAACTTAAGCAACAACAACTTCTTGAATTTCAAAAGAGATATCCCAATTTTCACCTACAAGACACTTCAGCTTCCTGGGTTACAACTTAACCGGAGTTACTCAACTCTGAGTGTTCGACCTCAGATTGATCCCGACCAACATCTCCTTGCAGATGCCACTTAAGCTAACCTTGCAGAACTGAATCGGAGTTACACAACTCTGAGTATTCTACCTCATATTGATCCTGACCATCTTATACTAATAGTGAAAATGAATCCTTCTCTTGAACTTCAATAACTGAGTGCTTACGTCTCTTTCTTCTTTCAATAATCAGAGATCTTTCTTGCTTTTCTAGAAAACTTTTGTAACCATAGTCACCCACAATTCTCCTTGTGTTTCCAAGCGTGACACTAAACCAAACACCATCCTTCACACCAATAGAAACTCCATAACAATGCTTAATCACAACCCCCTGAGCTTCTTATATCAACAAAAGTCTAAGGCCATTGCAAAGAGACTGGATCATCAATCAACTGAGTAAAAATTGCAGCTCAATATCCGCGTAGATCTTCAAGAGCCCTACAGACCAGCCTTGTAGTATCCAATGTCAGCCCTACAAAAAAGCCTTATGGTATCCAATATCTTCATGCTTTTATTCTCCCCCTTTTAATCTGATTGTGAAAACTCAAGCTCGAGATGTAAATAATACCATAATCTTCCATAAACATCCTCTCAGCCACATTCAGCTACAACATCACCATCATCACCAATATGCACACTCTCCCCTAGTGTGAGTGCACATTCATATACAAACAAAGATGAAGACATATAAGCACGGAGACACAACAAGCTTCCTATCATGCCTTGTACAAGTGGTTCTGCAACATAGCTTCTGTAGAACCTGAGGTTCAACCCCAACATCGTCTTTAATGATTATCTTCGAGAGATTGCAGCATAGGTTGATATCCTCAGTCTCTCTGCAACCTTGATCATAATTTTCTCATCATTCTCGGAATTTTTATTGTACAGATCATTTTTAGCCACTCAGACTCTTTTCGCTCAGGAGTAGATATACGTCGATGTTGTGTGTTCCTGGTTGATGCAACAGAGACCTTCTGTTGTACCATATTTTCCAGAATACTTGACTCAGCTTCATGATTTATCCCCTCTAGGATGAACGATCTCCGTCTCTGTAACTTCTTCGGCTATGAGACTTCAATTCCACAAGAACTCAACACACGACTTCACCCTTTGCTTATATGTTCTCCTTCTTGCCACACATCCAGGATCTAACCTGTTAGAGACTCCAGACTCAAGTCGATTTCCCGCTCTGATACCAATTGTAAAAACATATGTGTGCTAGAACTATTGATTTGTATGATGAGGGGGTGTAACGAGTTTGCAAGTGCATAAAGTAAAGTGACACAGAGAGTTTGTTAGCGAGGTTCGATTAACAACCTACATCCCCGAGACCTAGTCCAAAAATCATCCACTAGAAAAGGCTGCAACCTACAATTGCTATATGGCATCCACCACTCTTTTCTAGAATTACAGTGAAAGAAACTACTACTCTACGTCTTCTTCGACGAGTATAGCTTCACAACAAAACCATCAAAAGATCTTTTCATCTTCTTGATGGGGCAACATCACACATGTGTGCCATTCTCAATAAACCCTAGACGCGCAACCTCTCTTTGTTACGGCTGCCATCTAGATATACTCGAGACAAAAACCCTAGGTCCAAATATTTTCGTAATCTTATTTTCTTGATTTGAAAATATCTTGATCTCCATTCAAGGAAACTTCACGTCCTCAATAGAATCACGCGAATCACGCCACATCATCTTCATTCTAAGTTTGAATCGTCCAATGTTTAGTTTTCTTCTTGCATATCACAGCAGCTTCTTATTGAACAACAAGACTTCGCACACTCGCATCAACATACTCCGGCTGTGTTACACATACTTATTTCTACTGCAACCTGCATCAACATACTCAGTCTAACAACCAGTAACACATATACTTTCAGTTTGTTTTTGCACATGGTTGATCCATCGTTCAATCGCAACGAAACAGTGTTTCTAATTTAATTTAAACTTTATCTTTTTCAGATTGGAGTTTCCATTCTTCGAACTGCGACTAGATAAATGAAGAAGTTTCATCTTATTTTCTAATGTGTAAGATGATGAGTCACCTTCTCAAGATTAGCTTCTTGATATCAAATTAAGAGTTTTTTTTTTTTGGTTTTGCTTTGAATCTCCGAGAATTCAAGTGAGTTCGTATTTGTGATTGGTTTAAATTATTTCATTTCTATAAGTCATCAGGACATAAATTTCCAATCAAACACTTGATGATGGCTCCACACTGGGCTGGGCTTCCTACTACTGTTGTTCAAGATGCCAAAAGCGTGATATCGAAGAACACAGACGACAAGGCAGAGCAAGAGGCCTTGAAAAATATTTTTCGATCAGCTGAAGCTGTAGAAAGAAATTCGGTGGGATTCTCACTTCCATAAAGATGGAAATCGATGATAGTATTGGAATGAGTGGGGAGGTGTTTCTTCTATGCATCACTCAATCGTTTCATTTTCTGGCTGTTTGATGTTTACCAATAGTCCAATAAATGATATAACTGATGCGGGCGTACTGCCTCCCAGAGGTATGCTGACTACAAATTGTTAAGTTTTTTTTTTTTTTTTTTTTTGTCCTACCACATAATAAAGGTCAATCTGACCAAAAGGCATATAAAGGTGAGTTTGTTCACCGTTTAGAGCTCAACACCAATTAAAAATAAGGAAAAAAAATAGTGAGCTACATCAAGTATAGCTGAATACATGACCACACATCCCAACTTTAAAAATGTATAGCTAACTACACAAAGTAAATGTATTGCATGGCCACATGTATCAACTATATGATGGTATGTGTTCAACATCACGATGTTAACAGGTCTTTGTGTTCATTTGTTACTGTTTCTCGTTATATAAAATTAGGAACATCTAGAGTGAATTCTTTTATTCACTTCTTTCTTTCTCAACCAAGTAAAATTTTTAATATAATATTACATTAAAAAGTATTTAAATTTAATTTTAAAATAAACAAATAAAAAAAAGTTATATTTTTAATTAAAGAAAGTTAAATATTCGCTTGACTTATATTTTACAATTAAACAAAATTATATATTATTTGGGTTTATAAATAAGGATTAAAGTTTAGATTTTACAATTAGAACAAAAATATATCGGTTTAGTTTTACAAATGAGATTGTTAGAATATTGTTAGAATTTAGTTTTTACAATTAAAACGAAGTTATATGTCGGTTTGAGTTTATAATTAGAGTTTAGATTATACAATTTAAACAAAATTATATATCGGTTTGGGTGGTTAAGGTTTAAACTTTACAACTAGAATAAAATTATATTTCGATTTAAGTTTTACAATTAAAACGAAATTATCTGTTGGTTTAAATTTATAAATAAGCAGTTTAGGTTTACAAAATAGTGGTCTAAATTTTTAGTTTTATAATAATATATAAGTATGTGAATAAAATGGTTCACCATGAACCCAATATTATCCACCCAAAAATCGGTTTGTGGCCCAATATTTTGTGAGTCGGTTCTGATGATAAGTGTACGTGTATGGCAACAATATTAGTGCAACAAATGCTGATGGACCCTTCATGATTATTAACACCAATCCTTTTTAGAGCACGTTTTGAATTGTGAGTGTGCTAAATTAGAATTCTACGTGTTGTTGTTTTCTTCAAATAGTTAGGCTTTTATATATTTTTGAAGTACAATTTTGAAATAAATTCTGATTTTTTTTAAAAAAATACAATATATATATATATATATATATTATTGCTTATATCCATATCCAAACAACTTAAATTAATACTCTTTATTTTCTATGTAATTAAACATAATTAAAAAAAAATTAAATCTCCATATTCACATAATGTTCCATAATTAATAATATAAATATTTAGATTATTTTGTTATACGATTTAAAATTATCATTGTCCTATAACTTTTGATTGCACCGATAGATCTTCTTCAAACCCCTTGGAAATAACAGATAACATTTTGTGTCCAAAACTGAGAAAGATCTAACGGTGGAAAGTATTTTGACTGAGGTCAAATTTCTGACACTTCAACTGGTCTAACTTCAAATGCATGTTTTTATCTCAAAATGTCCAGTTTTCTTCCAAAGCAACCTAAAACCTGTAAAAACGGACTTAAAAGATTTGAAAAGCATACTTTTACTCAATAAAAAACTCAAAACATACGATAAAAATTATAGTTAAAACTCTATAAAACACAGACACATCATTTCATTATACTGTATTACCGTTATTAGGGTTCAAAAATGGATAAATCAAACAAACCAACCCAAGATCGAATCAACTTATAAACTCAGTTTTTTTTAAATGTTATTAATAGTTAAATGATTATCATCATAGATTGAGTTTTTTTGGCCGAAATATTGTGATATAATTGTTTAGTTTGATAAAATTTATATTTCATGCTATTATATATTTTTTTAGAAACATTATTATTTGATCATAGTTTTAATATTCTTTGATATGGGTATTTGATCTCAAACCTAACATCACCATTAATACTTTAAAATCATATCGAATTAATTCATTGTTTCCACAACAAAATTCACATGGAAAATAAAATCCTAACTCACATTTCCCCCTTATCGTAAAGAAGCTTTAATTGAGTTTCAAACATCGTTGATTGAATGTTGAGCTATCGAAAGTTGAACCATTGACCATTGTGAGTTAAACCAATTTAATAGTGATGCATGTCTTTTGGCGGTTGTGTAGACATATTTGATTGAAATATCGTAAGTAGCTCGACTGAACTTCAGTAATTTAATACTAGTATGATTGCCTGAATTTGGATCCATCAGGAAACAATAGTTAATCACCTTAATAATTTTGTTTTTCGCTATCGTCAAAAAAAAAATTTTGTTTTCGCTACATTTGCGTGAATCCGAATTCATCTGTACAACTTCACTCTCTCTATGTGAATTTAAACTTTAAACACCAATTATATACTTAGTGTTTTAGAAGTAACTTTCGTGTGGTTTTAGAAGTAAAAATCATACACATTATATACAATTGTCTTTCAAATTAATTACTCTTTCTCTTTCAGAAAAAGTGTCATGTTAAGACATAATTTTCTTTTGACAAAACATGCTATTTTATATTTCCATGCATAATTTTTAAACAACTTTCTAAAATTTTCAGCTTATTGGTAGTTTGGTACGAAAGATAGACTTATTTAGAGTGTTGGCTTAAATGAAATTTTTTTAAGAGCTGAATAAACAACTAGTTTGTATCCTTTGAGATAAAAGAGTTGAGAAAATTATTCAATATCCAATCAACTTAAAAATAGGAACTGAACAAATTTGAAATTTTTGCTGCGTAACTGCAATTGCTTTCAAATTTATTAAACTTTGAAAATTATTATTGGTAAACCAAATTTTCTAAAAATTAAGCATCTCATCGGAACTTAAAAACTGATTTATATCAGTACCAATCTTCATCATCATAAGTTTGACTCAAGAAGAACTCTTGTCTCGCCAGTCGTACAAAGCATAAAATTTCAGATCTAATCATGTTTCTTGACACTGATCAAATCCGCCAATGCCTCAACAAAGTTATCAACGTAACCAGCAAATAGTCCAGGACTAACAAGAATCTCCTTCAACTTGGTGTGGTTACTCCTCACTAGCTTCCCGAGGTCGCTCTCTTTATCCATCACAGATTTGATCGCATCTCTTAAGCTCTCCTTTGAAAACCATCCTGTTTTTTCTCTGAACACTTCCACAGAGACCTCGAATTCCTCGGTCAACAACCTTGTGAAGAGAACTTGATCACCTATATATGGAATTAAAACCATTTGGCAGTCAGTCATCAGACACTCCCATATTGTTCCGGGACCGCAATGGTTCACAAAACAACCTACTGATGGATGAGATAATATCAAAGGCTGCTGCACCCATTCTCCCCAAACCACACCACGCCCCTTCACCCGCTCCTCGAAACCTTCTGGTAACCCTTCTTGGACCGTCGATGATCCTCTGAGTGGATTCACCGCTAAAAGAAAGGGTAACCCTGTCAGCTCCAACCCTAAGCAGAGTTCTTGGAATTGATTCTTCTCAAGAACGGTTTGGTTGCCAAGTGCACAAAACACTACTGATCCCGGTGGGAACCCGCTCAGAAACTGGCTCCATTGTTCTTCTAGTTGTTTACTTGTGTCTGGCTCAGGGAGCATTGGACCAGTCAAGAGAACCTTCTTTTGGTATTGACTCGATATATAGTCGCAGAATTTGCCTTCGATTTCTTTGCATGTCCTCAGTGCAATGACATCACAGCTCTTAAAACCAATAGTGAGCTGGTGACAAACTCTCTCGAAGAAGGTCGACATGGTATGAGCATCGTTTCCACGGAAGAACACCTTCGATGAAGGATAGCCCGATGGGGGAACACCTAATAAACCACCAGGGGCATGTGAATGAGCTACAGCTGTAGCAGATGCTATCATGTAACTCACACTCTTGATCATATGCTCTTTAGCCAATTCTGGAATCCAGTGAGCAAAATCGAAGAAGATCAAATCCGGTCTCAAAGCACGAAACGCAGCTTCAACCTGATCGCGAGTGAGATCCAAGGCTTCGTACAAGTAGTTGTCCATAGAGATTGAGATATCCGAGGTTGTCTCGGCACCAGTAGGGAGGCCATTGACATGAGGGACTGTGAGAGGGTAAAAGACAATACTGTCTGGGAACAGGTTGTGATGTTCCAACTGTTTTTGAGCTTTCTTAGGCAGCAAGAATGTAACCCGGTGACCTTTCTCAGCTAGTTTGTTTGCAAGATGTAGAAAGGGAATCATATGAACAAAAGCAAACCACGGGAACATAAAAGCATGGAACTTTGGCTCCATTTCCTTTCCCAAATTGTTAAAACACAAAACAATTTGTTAGGAGTATCTGCTTCTTTGCAGTAAAACACCCTTATATGAACTTGGAGACTGGTTTAATGAATTGGGATATTTAGTTAGAACTTAGTGGACTACAGAACCACACGTCTCTAAAGATAAAAAAATTGGCTAATTAAGAAGAACACTACAAACACAAGTCACAAGAGAAGAGAGCTAATTAAGAAGGACACAACAAATACATGTAACAAGAGAAGATAGCGAAGAAGAACATTACAAAAATCAATCACAATTGGAGGCAAAAGTAATTGGATTTTCTGCAAAAACCATCTCTTTTTTTTTTTATCAAACAAAAACCCTCTAAATCATCATTTTTGCAACTTACCCTTCATTTTCCAAATATATATAAAGTTGAAAATAATATGCAATAGGACCTATATATGTATCTTCTATACGTTTATACGTTCACATATATTAGATTTTCAAAATTATAAAATATGGATTTGGACTCCTCATGGTGGAGTCTTACAAATTTAACGGCGATGAAGACGAGTTATATTCGTATTACTTTTTATTTCGTATGGTTGACATGCATTTTTAAAAAATTTGGAAAAAAAATTGCTAAATAGCGACTTATAGGAGGTTTGATGTATTAAATGATTTATTTAATTTGATAACATACAACTTTACAATTTAATTTATTTTCAAAAAAATTACAATCTATGACTAGCTTATATTCATAACCATATAACTTTACAATTAATTTGTTCTATTATCCAGAAAACCAAACACAATTAGTGAAAAAACCGGTCAATTTTTAGGAAATTGAACTATCGCAACTAATTCTGCATAATCTGTCTCGACGCTCTGACAAAAGACTCTTCCAGCATAAACACTCTCCATGGTCCAAAGTAGAGCTTTCAACTCTGAATGCAGAGGAGACGGGCTTCGACGAACACATTTTGCTCCCAACGATATAGTCTGATTGTCGATGTTACAGAAACATCAGCCCAAACCTGAATTGACGTCTGAAGCTTTTCAGATGCCATCAATCTAACATCGAGAAACCTGACCTTGATTATACCCGAAGTCCACGGACTTCGACAAACCGGAGATACCCGAGGACTCTCCTGGTTGTAGTTGCGCCTCTTCCCATAAAGATATTTCACACAAAACCTGATTAATAATATCGTTTGGCTCTAAATGTGTACTTTAAAATACTTTTTTATTCCTCATCTTTTCAAAGCGACCATATGGTACATGGTTTTAAAAACTTTTATACATCCGACATAATGTAGAAGAAGAATTCACGAATTAACAAATCATCATTAATCATATTAAAAGAATTAATGCATTAGCATAATTACATTCCATGTCAAATTCGTGAAAAAAATAATTCATGTTATATATAGATATATATTATGTCTATAGGCAGATCTCAATTTTTAGTCCATGAGGTTCCGTTGATTACACGCTATTATGATATTGGTCCACGATTTACGTTTTAATGTTCATGAGTCATGACCCATGTTTTGGTCCACGTTTTTATGGCTTTGGTCCAGACCATGTTTAGTCCACGTTTTAATGTTTTTGGTCCAGGCCACACCTAGCTAAGAAAGTAAGAAATCTTCGATCTTATATACTATTTAGTTTTGATGGAAAAATTAATGCATATCTGAAAATGGAATTATTTTTTATGAAAAAATCATCAGTATAATTCTTATCGAGTAAGTAACTTTTGTTATATATATAATTAATTAGACAAATCAAATTTACAATTGGTATAAATATGAAAAAAAATATGGATATATTTACAAGGTATGATGGAGAATTATATAAATTAATCAAATCATTTTTTAAAAAACAAGCAAACAATAATTAGATAATAACTCCATGAGAGGTAGTCTAAACGAGAAAAAAAAAATTTACAAAAGAAGTATGATAGAGAAGAGAATGGGAAGACTGAGCGAGGCAATCCGCCCGCTGATTTGATGAGGGAGTAATCTTTGACAGAGAGAACAGAGGAAAGGAAGTCTAGAGAAGGTGGAAATCGTCCGGAAGATCAGAGAAAGCTGGCCAATCGTCCTGAGCTTGAATCATAGCGATTAGTTCTGCACAGTCCGTCTCAAATTTCTGACAAAAGCCGCTGACGACAAGAATACTCTCCATCCCAAATCAGGGTCTCCAACTCCGAATGAAGCGGGGAAGGACTTCGTCTATGGCATTTAGCGCCCAACAACAAAGTCCCAGCATCACCAACATAACACCACCATACCAACCCGAAATTAGGATCTGTGGCTTTCCAGAAACCATCAAATTGACAACAGGGACCCTAACCATGACTCCTCGGAGGATCCAAGGAATATGGGATAATTAAACCAGATTCACCTCAATCTGAGACTGCGCCTCCCTCCCATAATATTTTCTCACTGATAGCATGATTAATTAACCTTGAAAAACTTTTTTGTTCCTATCTATCTAGATCGACCATAATATCCAAGGTAACTGAAGTAGATAATCTTGATTCCCTGACTGAGGTGTCCCTCTCCAATAAATACAATCCAAATTTGAAAACACTGATTAATAAGGAAAACCCTCTAGAGAAACCTGAATCGGAGAAAATTCCCAAACTTGAACCGAGCGTGGGCCTTCAAAAAGAGCATGGTTAATTGTCTCACGCGCAGACTCGCAACGTCACCAGGTATCACACTGAACACCACAAAAGCTAAATGATCGTCACTAGGAGAGAGCCAGATGTTATTTGCCAAAAGAAATGCTTAATTTTAGATGGGACGTGTAGCTTCCAAGCATGGGCTCATAAGTCAGTACAAGTTGGAGCACATTCAACCACTCTAAGCATATCCCTTGCTAAAACATAACCCGACTTAACCGAATATTTCTCGGATTTTGAATAATGCCAAACCAAATGATCCAGCTTATAAGTCTTGCTGATAGCCATACAACATATAATCTGAATATGCTTTGGATCCATAAACTCCTGAAGAATAGGTAGTTGCCACTCCCTTGTGACAGGATTAATTAAATGATTAACCATTAGATTTGGATGCAAAAGTCTACCCTACATTTTCTGCACGAGGATGTTGATCAGGAATCCAAGGATCTCGCCATACCGAAATGTTAAAACTTGTTCCTACCACCCACACTCTACTAAACTCTTAACTCAAAAGATGGGAATGTGGCTTTTTAGCCATCAAGGGGTATTTGTCGTAGAATAACGACCTGTAGCCCCCGAGCAAATAAAGAATTTGGAAATTTGATCAAACGCCAATATTGTTTAGCAAGCATCACATCATTGAATTTATCCAGGGCTCGAAAACCCAAGCCTCAATCATTTTTTCCTCACACAGCTTTTCCAATGCTACCCTATGTAAACGTTGTTTCTTCTCACCCGAACATAATATGGATATATTTATAAAGCGGTGGTGAACATTTTGGCTCGTATATCCTTGAGGAGCCTTATGTGATTCATATCAGTGTGCAAAGAATGGAAATCGCTAATCAATTCTGAGTTTTTCCGAGAGTTCTATGAGTCACTCAACTCGTCCTCCTCCTTCTTCTTGTTTTAGCTTTCTACTTGGATTCCTTCTCTAGTACCTGAATACACTCGTTCACCTTTAAAAAAAAAAAAAAAAAAAAAAAAAAAAAAACTTCTCATGTGAACCCACCTGACTTCATATCCCCTCAGTAAACCCACTCAGCTTCTGCCAGAGCTTCAGCTCCATATTAGTTATTGGTGATTCTGAATAGTTCCAAAGATTCTTGGAACTTATAGTGGAAGCACTTTGGTGATGATATCTGTTGGATTATAGTTAGTTGCAATCTTCACTACTTGCACCACTCCATGATAAAGTGATACTTCATGTCCATATATTTAATTATGTCATGGTACACTGCATTTTTCGTATAAGCTATGGCACTCTATCAATCACAATAGATCTTCACCGATCTTTGATCATAACCGAGCTCATTCATAAGCTCTTTGAGCCATACTGCTTCCTTTGTAGCTTCGGCTATAGCCATGTACTCAGCTTCTGTAGATGAGAGAGACCTCCCAAAGTGGTGTTTACCTTTTGTAAAGACGACCTCCAACTTATGGTGTTTCCTCCCAAAGTGAACACCATCCCACTGACAGACCTCTTTCTGTCCTTACATATAGCGTAGTCTGAGTCACAAAACCTTTGCATTATGAACTCTCCTCCATTCTTATATCATAGCTTTCTTTCCAAAGCTCCACGAACGTAGATCAATATCCATTTTACTCCTAGTCAGTGATCTTTCAACTGTGTACTCATAAACATGCATACCCACCCAGTTGAATAGGCCAAATCTGGTCTAGATCCAACCATTGAATAAATTAAGCTGTCCACAACACTCTAATATGGGACTTTCTTCATCATGTTTGACTGCTTAAGATACTCTTCTTCAGTGGCTGCTCTCAAATTGAAGTGTGTCCCAGCAGTGTTTATACAAAATTCGCCTGATCCATCCTGAAATTACCCAACACTTTTGATAAGTATCCTTCCTGGGAGATATGAAGCGTACCCTTCTGTCGATATCTCATAATCTCCATTCCTAGTATCTTCTAAGCATCCCCAAGTCCTTCATCTCGAATTCAGAACCTAGGAGAGCTTTAGCTCACTAATTTGCTTCTTGTCTCTGGATACTATGAGTATATCATCCACGTATAGCAACAGATAGATATACTCACCACTTGAAATCCTTCTGAAGTATACACAACAATAATACTTGCTCACATCCATTGCTTTGCATAAAACTGTCATACCTGTTGTTCCACTGTCCTGGAGACTGTTTCAACCCATACAAAAATTTCTTAAGAAGACACACCTTCTCTGGGCGCCTGCTATAGATGGTCTCCTCCATGTAACCATGTAGGAAAGCCGTCTTGATGCCCATCTATTTGTAATTCCATATCGAAGTGTACCACCATTGAGAGAACAAGCCTTATCGACACGTGCTTGACAACTGGGGAGAAGATTTCTTGATAGTCAATACCTTCTTTTTTGAGAATACCCTTTAGCAACTAATCTAGCTTTAAACTTGGGACCTTCAACTCCAACGATACATGCCTTAAGCTTAAACACCCACTTGCATCCTATTGTCCTCTGCGTGTCAACCCTGTCAACTAGCTCCCACGTATCATTCTTAATTAGCAATTGCATTTCCTTATCTGAATCCTTCAACCACTTATCACTATTTGGATCATTGATAGCATCTTGATATGAACCCGATTCATGGATATCACCATCTTCAGTGACCAGATAGGCATATCCCGACACTTCTTTCAAAACTTGATCTAAAACTCCTCTTTGGTTTCGTAGTCTTGCAATCTTTTTGGAGGCTTAGTCTGTCTTCTTATTTGATCTATTGCAAGTTGATAGTTCCTAGACATAGTTTAATCACGACTACTGCACTCTTCTGCCTCCCCTTGATATGTCAAACCTTCGTCCCTGTTATCACCTGCACGTTCAAAACTAGACGCCTTATTAGTAATAAATGTTGTTTATGAAGACATACATTGCTGCATTTTTGTCATGATGTCCTTGTACATCACATTCTCCCTGAAGACAACATTGCGATTGATGATAGACCTTTCCTCTTCTAGTAGCCACACTCTGAACCCTTTTACTCCCTCAGGGTAACCCATGAAAACCCCTTTTTTAGCTCGAGGATGCAACTTGCCATCAACAAAGTGGACATAACCAATACACCCAAACCTTTTCAGACTGGAATAATTTGAAGTCGACAATGTCTATAGCTCTTCTGGTATCTGAAACCCAATAGCTGACGATGGTGATCTGTTAATTTGATACACCGCGGTTGATGCTGCCACTGCCAGAACTTCTTTACCAAATCACTCTCGCGGAGCAAGCTCCTTACCTTGTTCATGATAGTTTGGTCAGCCTCTCCGCTAAGCCGTTCTGTTCAGGTGTGTAGGTACATGTCTTGTTCCTGACTATTCCTTAAATTTTGCAGAACTCATCTAACTTATGATTACAAAATTCCAACCCATTATTTGTCCTAAGCCTTTTCACCATTCTCTCTACTGAATCTCAACCATCTTTTTTCATTCAAACTTGTTGAATGCTGCATCTTTGATTATGAGAAAGTAAACCCAAAATTTCCTTGACCAGTTATCTATAAAATTGATAAATTACTGACTCGTGCCTAGACTTTGAGGCACATTAGGTGACCCCCAAAGATCCGAGTGTATGTAATCCAACTTCTCCTTGGTAACATGTTGAGCAGCTCCGAAACTAGCTTTATGTGTCTTTCCTACAACACAGTCCTCACAAAACTTGATTTCCGACATCTTGTCAATCCCAAAACAACCTTTCTTTTCCAATACATCCAGTGCCTGCTGACCAATATGGCCCATCCTACTATGCCATAACTGTGTCTGATCCACACCACCTGACATTACCATCAAAGCTTCTAACCGCACTCACGTCCTTATAAAATATAGAGTGATAACTTTCTATCCCCATTCATGACCAGTGAGGAACCTTTACAACTCGAAGAGCACCATTACCTCCTCCATCTTAATCCCATCACGTCCATACTTCAAGGTCTCTTTCACCATGTCATACTTCTCTAGCAATGATATCAAGATCAAGATCGCTTGAACTTCATGCGGAACCTAAATTTCAAGATTATTCTCCGATATCATTTTCAAGAACTAGTCTATGTTCTCATCCAACAAAATCGAGTCTTGCATCCTGTAATTGTAGACCTTAAGCTTAAGATACACGCGATTTGATAAATCTTTCACCAGATACAAGCGTTCAAGCATCAACCATGCTTCCGCTGCCGTCCTACATTTCTCGATCTTTTGTAACACCTTATATCCTACATTACGGAAGATAATATCCATCACTTTCTCACTGCGACTGATTCTTGCTTCTTCATCCTCGACCCGCTTCTTCTTTGCTGCTGGATTCGCTTCGTCTTCATTTGCTGTGGAGTTACCATTTCTTGCTCCATAAAAAATTCTTTCAAACTTAGAATCCTCAGATGCGCAAACATCTGTGTCTTCCAAAGAGAGAAGTCACCGGATCCACCGAACATTGAGTCTTTGAGCTTCGTGTTCATCATTCTTTGACCAGATCTAGAACAAACAACCCCAAACACCAAAGCTTTGATACCAACTGTTGCTTTTGGAACCTTCAAGAACTCTAGATCTAACGGCGATTGCTCTCACTCACTCACTCGTTTGTACTTGTTAGAACATGAAACGAAAAAGACACAGCAAGTTTTACGAGGTCAGATCCTAAGAGTGGATCCTACGTCTCGCCGAAGAATTCTCTTGAATTCTCCTGAATCCTAAGAGAGGATCCTAATAAGCTCAAACCCGAGCTCTCTCTCTCTCTCTCTCTCCGACTGTTTTGATCTCTTTTCTCTTTCTCACACTAGATTCTAACAACTTGAATCAACCAAAGAAGATGAACAGACTAAGAAGCGAATAAACGGAGAAAGGGATAAAGAACGTTGACTTTGTTAGCTGCAGACGATCACGATTGTTCCACGTGTCACAACCTGAACCGCTTGATGACCTATAGAAGTAAGCCCTCTATTCCCATCAGAGTCTTTGTCTTACTTAGTATAAATGTCACAAGTCACAGTATCATGTAGGAAACCCCTTGTTGCAACAATGGGTCCAAATCCCTGATTCTCCACATCTCACCGTTTTGATGTCGTGAGGTTACAGGAGAACATACTTTTCAGCGACCTTTGACTCGTAACAATTATGGAAAAGGGTATTGTTGTGGGTTAAAAGGTAGTGTGAATATTGGTCTCATTTGTGGTATATGCTAATCTAAGTTTTTTTTTATATACTCTTCCGAAACAGGAGAGTGGAAAACTGAAAATGTGCATTGTCTTCATTCCATGCTATGGACTAGACTAAAGTATTCAGTTTCTTTGAACGGAATTCTTAATTGGCTTTCCTCTATTGGTAGCGACATAGACGCAAGTTATGTTGTATCATATGATTTCTATAAGGGAGGTGATGTGTACTATACCTTTTCCTGATCTCCATGAATTATATCCACCAACTCGAAGTTTCACGAGAACAATTACGTCTGTAGTATTTGTGGTGTATTGCAACGTTTTCTCGTATAATGGAGTCCCTACAATCAAGGTTTAATTTGGAGGCTGGTCTCTACGGATGATCATCCTAATGCATGGTAACTCCCGTGGAAAGTCAATACCAATTCCGAGTTCGGTGCTGATTATTTTCCCGTGGTGATGCATCCTTTGAACTATGAGATCATATATTTGTCGAGTAGGAAAGAGAACGCTCTGGTGTTGTTAAACTTGAGGACACACTAGGCTTTACAAGGAGTCATCACCGGAGGAAAAGGTGCAAAATTCTATGGATGGTTTCATCATGAGATTTAGTGGTTGCAAGGAGTATACGGACTCTATCTACTCAATTTATGTCAATGCCATTCTTGGTGGTGTTCACAATCTCTACTTTTCAGCGTACGTGCTCCCGCACTAGCAAAACCTGCTACCTCAACGTTCTTCTTGATTCTCTATGTTTCTTAGTTTGTTCATATCATTTTCTTCTTTTCAGTTTTTGAGTTTTTCTTTTATATGATACACAAGTTCGTATGTATCGAAAGACACCATGTTTATTAGGATTTACATGGCTGGTTATCCACTTGATTTGTGTCTCAGTCTTGAAACACATGATGGGATGTGTTCTATCATAGTGAAACTGTAGTGACCCTCACGGGGTAAAAATCACAAAATAAAATTTCAAAGAAACGACTCGGAAAGAACTCAGAAAGGAAGAAGAGAGAAAATGAACGAGATCGACCGAAAGAGGTCTGAAGAAAAATTGACAAACCAGAGAGTGGCCGAGTCAAGTTAAAGTGAGCCAAGGTATGACTGAGACTCTATGTCCCGATCAGAACAACCGTGACCTACCCGGAATCAAGTACGCGGGCCAGTGACGGTACGGACCGAGTAGACGCGGGAAGGATGGACCTATGCAAAGTGGAGACAGTACGGACCGAGAAGACAGTGGCATGAGAAATAGGGACCGTATAGTCCGAGTGTACACGGATCAAGACGGTACGAACGAGAGAATGTTGGTACGAGTGTGATGTGTGCGGGTTGAAGATGGCCAAGGAAGGACCGAGAAGTTCCGGACAAAGGACGAGAATAACCGAGAAGTTCTGGACGAAGGACGAGAATGACCGAGAAGTCATGGACAATGGCCGATGAATTACCCAGAGATTCCGGATGAAGGACGGAGAAGGACGTACCACAGACGGTACCTTTGACCGACAAGACAAGGATCCGGTTTTTAAGGAGCGATTGTCTCTTTTGTTTGGCTAATGAAATTTCATGCAAGATAGTGAGAGACAAAGCCATTATCATCATTTGGGTGTGGCCAATCGCATTTCATGCAAAAAAGATTGGAAGACACTATTATTTCCCCTTTCTAAAAGCGGCCAATGACGTTTCATGCGCGAGTAAGTGGGGAACAAAGAAGATTCCTTTTGACAAGTGTTTTGCGACTTCAACAAGTGTAAAACATGCAAATTTTGTGGCACCAAAGAGGAACACTTGCTCCACATGCATTGGCTCACTAAACCACCCAAACTTACACTTTCCACTATATATAGACCTTTTAGGGAGCCATTTTTGTTGGTTCTTTATTCCTTAGAAAAAAGAGAGAAGTTAGAGAGTTAGGGAGAGAGTGTTCTTTCCTTTGAAGCTTTTCTCTTCCACGAGTAGTTAGCCGCGTCTGCTTAGGCCGTTCCGCGTTGCTAGCTAGGAATAGAAGTCTGTAGATTCGATTCTTTCAGCTAAGTCCAGGTGAGTCTCGAAGCATGTAATATGGTACATGATAGCTTGGGTTTTTGTTGAGTTTGCTTAGGATTTTTGTGATAAATCTAGGCTTTTTCATTGGTTTGTTTGGTAGATTCATTTTCTTTTCCATCTAGATCAAGTTTTAGGTGGTTAAGTCTTTTTTTGTTTGTTTGCATGTTGGTGTGAGGTTGTGTCTAGCTCTTAGTCTCTAGAATTTTATTTCTAGTTTCTGTGCTGTTTGTTTATTTGTTCATGTTGCTTGTGTGCTTTGCATGTTAGTATTAGCACTTACTCTCTAGATTTCATTCTAGTTACTTAAGTTGCTTGTTGTTGTTGCATGACTGCTGTGTGCTTTGCATGTTAGTAGTTTGCACTTAGACTCTGGATTATCTCTAGTTTCTTAAGTTGCATGTTAGTGTTGTTTGTGTGCTTAGCTTAGTTTCTGGATATTTCTCTAGTTACTGAAGTTGCATGTAGCATAGTTGGAATTTACTTTATTTTTCTTGCTTGAATTTCTTGTTTAATTACACTTGCTAAGAGGTTAGTCTCGGTACTAGGCCGTGTGCGAGGTGAAATGCCCGTACATAGGTTCTAGTGCCGGAGAGCTTAAAATTTGGTAAGGATACTTGTAGTTTTATGCGGTTTAATAAACCATATAAACTCAAGGTATTATCGTTATAGGTCTTAATGCGTTATGTTCGCGACAAAGTCAGGCTAGCGTATTAAGACTTGGTATGGCTGTCGTCATATTGAATCCGTACCAGCATGCAGCCGCGTTCATGTAACCTATGTTCGTGAGTTGTAGGGCCTGGACAAAGAGCTCGGAGGTTATTGGGGTCGCTACCCTGACCGAAGTTGTCTACACGACGATGTAGCTTGAGTGATGTTCCGGTTGTGTGCCTTTGTGGCTGCAGCGCGGGTGTTCACAAGAGGATTGGAAGGAGGAAGCATACTGGATCCATAGCTAAAACTTATTTAAGAATTATTTTTTTTTTATTCAAGTTTATTGTTGTTGTTGTTGTTTGCTTGCTTCCTTGTTTAATTGCTTAATTGCTTTTATTGCTTTCTTGCTTGATTGCTTGCTAGATTAGTTTGCTTAACTCGCTATCTTCCACATTGCTATCTCTGATTGGGTGTTGGTTTGCGCTTAGACTTGCATGTTGATAGCTTTGTCTTGCATGTTGATAGCTTAGCATTGCATGTTGATAGTTTAGTCTTGCATGTTGTTAGCTTAGGCTTTCATGTAATTATTTAGCTTGCATGTTGTGTGTTGCTTGCTGGGGTTGGGGTTGGGTTTGGTTTCTTATTAGGTTTCCGAACTCACTGATTTTTTAGCACTCAAGACTCCATTATTTGTTTTGCAGGTAACCTTAGTGGGAAAAAGCCTTAGGGAGAACGCAGCACGTTAGGCCAACCGGTGTAGAGTTGCATTGCCTTTGCAAAATGTTTCTTGTAAAAATTAAATTATCGTATTTTGGCCTTAGGCTTGGCGTCATTTTTGTATGCATGTTTTATGAACTTGTTTTATAAAGTAAATAAAGTATGAAAGTTATTTTCATTAAAGTTGTGTGGTTTTCAAATGGTACTAGCCTTGTCCGGGCCATTACAACGCACCAGGCCTCGAGGGTTGCAAAGCCTAAGTAGTTTCGGTCGCGGATGGAATTGTGTTAGGGAGGAACGGTTGGAAAATCTGCAGCTTCCATCCCTCGACTACACCACCTCAGTGCAGTTCCCATAGTAGCGTTCTGTAACTTTCCGTTGGCCTGTCCGGCCATAGGACAGTTCGGGGATGTTACAGAAACAAACTCTTAATGAGATGAATTAGTTAACATCTTTTTGGTAATGTTCACTGTCTGGTCTGAAGTTAAAAAAAAAATCGGATTAGGATGCTACCTAAACTTCTCTTTATCATAGTTCATTAAGGAGAGATTATCATCTTCACTGCTCTTGCAGACATATTTACTAAAACATTAAAGCCACTATGAGTGTCAAAGGATCCTGATTCTGCCCAAAGTAAAATAATTCATAGTTTGGAGTGGTTTGGAGGAGATCAAGACCAGACGTCAACACACAACGAATGCTCAAGTAGGCCCTGAGAACCAGAAGAACATGCTATATACATTTTCTGAAGGTCAAGGCCTATTCTTTGACCACTCTATAGGACCCTTTCCCGTTTCAACAAATTTTAAATTTTCAATATGTTTATTGACATTAATTACCATATTCAACATTAACAAAATACAAATCTGTGATTTCTACGATCTTCTCAATAGTCATATTGCACCTAATATATATTTATATTTACTATAAAATTTACTTATAGTCATTTCACAAAATCTCCAATTTGGTTTTAACTATCACGGACATCTCTTTTTTTTTTTTTTTTTTTTTTCCTTTTTGACAAAATTTGAAATATTCATATAAAAAGGTAAATTTTGAAAGAACAAACAATTAATAGAATAAGTAAATAGAATTATCAACTTCTTCTTCTCCAACAGGTAACAAACTCAATAAAGCTAGATAAAAGGAAGGAGATGATACAAAACATATTCATTCTCGTTAATTGTAAAGTGTACAGTATAGTTTGTATATCTACAAGCTACTTGTAAATGCTAACATAAGCCTGATTTAAGTTTACTATAATAATGTATATGTGCTAACATGCACTTGTGAATGACCATATATGTGATACCCCCCTCCCCCAAGTCGTACAGTCTGAACCGGATGAAGGACCGTAAAGACTTGACATCGACAGTCGATCAAGTAAGGAATGGAAGAGACCTGCGTGTAGCAGTTTAGTCAGTATATCCGCGAGTTGGTTGTCACTAGAGACATGTATTGCCTTGAGAGTACTAAGCTTTAATTGTTCACGTATAGTATGACAGTCAAGCTCTACATGCTTGGTCCGCTCATGAAACACTGGGTTAGTGGCAATGTGCACAGCCGATTAGTTGTCACATAACAGTTTAGCAATGTGAGTAACCGTGACCTGAAAATCAGCCAAAAGTTGTTGAATCAAGAGTATTTCCTGTGTAGCATCCGCCATACTACGGTACTCTAATTCGGTGCTGCTACGACTAACCACATTTTGTTTCCTAGATTTCCAGCAAATAAGAGAGGTACCTAGGAAAACACAATAACCTGGGTAGAACGTCTCGTATCAAGGCAAGAACCCCAATCTGCATCCACAAAGGCATTAATGCAAGATTCATAATCAACAGGATAGAACAGACCAAGACCAGGATTGCCTTTGAGATACTTCAAGATGCGATGAGCAGCATGTAAGTGAACGTCTGTTGGAGATTGCAGAAACTGACTCAACTTGTGAACTGCAAAAGTGATGTTAGGTCTTGTAGTCGGTGAGATATAAGAGACGACCTATTAGTTCTCTATATAAGGCGTTGCAGAGTCTAACGGTGTCCCAGTATCTTTAGTAAGCTTCACATACGGGTCCATGGGAATATTGCTAGGTTTCTAAGCTAATAAACATTTATCCTCCCACAAATCTAAAGCATACTTTTACTGGCTAATTGAGATTCTCTTAGACGACCTTGCTATTTCTAATCCCAGGAAGAACTTCATATGACCCAAATATTCATCATTATTACTGGAAATGGCAATATCATCCACATAAACCAATAGAGCTATAAAGCTAGTCCTAGTCGCTTTCACAAACAAGGTAGTATCCACATGCCACTGTACAAAGCCAGCTGCTAGAAGGACGAAAGTAAAGAGATGGTTCCATTGCCTAGAAGCCTGTTTGAGGTCGTAGATAGATTTATGGAGACGACACACCAGATTAGGAGGAAGAGCTTCACCATCCGCCGGAGTGTATCCTTTAGAAGGACTCATATATATTTCTTCATCCAGAAAACTATGCAAGAAACATTAGACACATCCATTTGAGTTAACCTCCACCCTGCTTTTGCCGCCAAATCTAGCATTATTTTCACACTAGTTAGTTTCGCAACAGGTGAAAAAGTTCAGCAAAGTCTACACCTTCTTGCTGAGTAAAATCTTTAGCAACTAGACGTGCTTTATATCTTTCTAAAGAACCGTCAGAGTTGTACTTTCTTGTGAAGACCCACTTGCAGCCTACCACATTTTTTCCTGGTGGCAAGGAAGTAACAGTGAAGGTTCTGTTTCCCACCATAGCATGCAATTGAAGCTCTTGCTAAAACATAGTTGTCCCTCACCATGCAGTAAGATGAAATGCACCACCTCACAAGGATATTTTGTGTGTTATTGAAGCTGGATTGATAGACGAGGTCAAGAGCTATAATGTCAAGGTTTAGAGACTCAAGAGTGATTCTTGGAATTGGGGAAAGGCATGGGAAATCAACATGGCGTGTGTAGAACTTGGCGTTAAGTGTGTTCCAATGGCAATCAACTATTTTGATATCGACATCATCTACCTATGGGACTTAGAAAGGAAATGTTTTATCGCTTGCAATCTTCGAACACATACAATATCTCATGGAACTCATCAACATGGTGCCCCTTACAAGGAAGATACATGGTGCTTCGAGTCACGTTCGTCCATTTGGCAATTTGTTCTGTTCTTGCAAGTCATACCTATATACTATATATGATCCCAGAAGGATATTAATCTAATTCATGTTGTATATATTAATAGTTTATTTTATATTGCATTTTCTAGTGCTTTCAACGGACTTTGATATGATTCTCCTTGTTTATTGTTTCTAGACAGAGCGTGTTACTCTTTTTTTCCAAAAACTATTTACTGCTTCATTTTGATTCTCCTAATTATAAGCATGCATATGCAAACTAGATCTCTCTTGTTTTCAGAAGTTGTAGCTGTAGAGAATGTGTTTTCTATATGTTCACAAGAGTTGTACATAGACGTATTTATACAAGAGGAGCTAGGAGGAGACTAGGTTTAGCTAATTACAGTAGTTTCCTAAAGTATATACAATCATAATATATGATATGATATGATATTGAGAATCATAATCATATCTCTAATACGCCCCCTCAAGATGGACGAGCGGGAGCTACTCCGATCTTGTTTCTCAGGTGGATAAACCGTGCATGAGGTATTGGTTTTGTTAAAGCATCAGCTAGTTGATCTTGAGTGTTGACATGAGCGACTCGAAGTGCACCGTGTTGGACCTGACCCCGAACAAAATGGTAATCTATGGCTATGTGCTTCATCCGAGAGTGGAAAACAGGATTAGCACAGAGAAATGTGGCTCCGACATTATCACAGTAAACTACTGGTGGAGCTGCAAGTGATATCCCAAGTTCAGTAAGTAAGTTGCATATCCAACTTAGTTCGGAGGCAGCATTGGCGACAGCTCTGTACTCTGCGTCAGTAGAGGATCTAGCAACTCCTTTTTGCTTCTTTGCGGTCCAAGAGATGGGATGTCTGCCAAGGTAGACAATGTACGAGTTGGCGGAGACGTAGTCATCGGAGTCACCGGCCCAGTCCGCGTCCGAGTAGGCATAAAGATTGAGCTTGTTAGTTGCGGAGAAGAAGATCCCATGGGTTGGTGTTCCAGCAAGATAGCGTAGTATCCGTTTGGCAGCTTGCCAGTGTACATCAGTAGGACGGTGCATAAACTGAGATAAACGATTCACTGCATAAGCAATGTCTAATCGTGTAAAGGTAAGATACTGTAAGCTCCCAACGAGTTGACGATACTTGAGGGGATCAGACAGAGCAACACCGGATGTAAGAACCGGTTTCGCGTTTGTCATGTCATAGCGATGTAGGAGATCAAGTATGTATTTCCGTTGTGAGAGGTGAAGACCAGCTGATGTGCGACAAGCTTCAATGCCTAGGAAGTAATTGAGGTCCTCAGCGTCTTTAACAGAAAAACGATTTGCAAGGAGTTGAAGGATCCGAATGATTCCTGCTATTTCCCTTGATGAGTATGTCGTCGACATAAACGAGTAGATAAACAAACTCCCGTCCAACTTTTAAAACAAACAGAGAGGTGTCCGCAAGTGAGTTTGTAAAGCCAAGGGTGAGAAGAAAAGTTCTAAGTTCGGTGTACCACGCTCTTGGTGCATGCTTGAGACCGTAGATGGCTTTGCGGAGTCTACACACATGAGTGGGGTTGTCCTTGTCAACGAAGCCTGGCGGTTGTTCCATGTATACTTCGTCAGATAGAGTTCCTTGCAAGAAGGCGTTATTGACGTCAAGTTGCTGGATTGGCCAAGAGTTGGTGACTGCGACATCAAGAACAAGTCTGATGGTAGTTGATTTTATGACCAGACGGAACGTATCGGTGTAGTCTTCACCAAACCGTTGGTTGTAGCCTTTGGCTACTAAACGAGCATTGCACCTGTCGAGAGAACCATTAGATTGAAATTTATTTTTGTAAATCCACTTACATCCGACAACATTGAAGTGTGGTTGACGAGGAACAAGTTCGAGGGTCTGATTTTTCGCAAAGGCATCTATTTCATGGGACATGGCACCTCTCCATCGTTCGTCTTTGAGAGCTTGAGCAAGCGTTTGTGGTTCAGCCGGAATTAGATGCGAGAGAGAGGCAGCATAGTTGTACTTCGGATTTGGCTTAGTAATATTGTTTTTCCGACGTGTGAGCATCGGATGTGCCGGAGGTGGAGGAGGTGGAGGAGGTGCAACAGCAATCGGCGATGGTGTGCGCTGTGGCGACGAGAGAACAGGGGAGCTTGCTCGAGAGTTATTATCTAGTGGGCCAGTAGATGATGATGGATTGTGAGGTGGACTGCCTTCCTGGGCCGAAGATGGGCCTGACTGAGAATTGTTCAGCGAGAGCCCAGCATCTGATCCAGAATGGCCCGAATTGTCATTGGCGAGGGATGGCGTTGGTGTCTCTGTCGAAGAATTCCCTTGTAGGTGAGAACCCGAGCTTGCAGGTTCCGGCGGAGAGAGAGATATGAGTGGCGGTGATGGTGGGGAAGGTGGTGGTGGGGAAGGTGTTGGCGGAGTGGGTGAGGTTAGAGGTATTACCGATAAGGAAGGTTGTAATGGAGGAGGTTCAGGGTGAGATTGTGGTGGTGGGGATTTGAAAGTATGAAATGGGAATACGGTTTCATCGAACTTGACATGTCGGGAGATGTAGATGCGACCAGTGTTGGGTTGAAGGCAGAGATATGCGCTCTGAGTTTGGGAGTAGCCGATGAAGACACACGGCATCGATCGATCTTCAAGTTTGTTGGTGGTGTATGGGCGAAGCCATGGGAAGCAAAGGCAACCGAAAACTCGCAGTTTATCGTAGTTTGGTGAAGAGCCAAACAATTTGGAGAAGGGAGACGCCATTACAATCACCGGCGTGGGAAGACGGTTAATGAGATATGTGGCGGTGGCAAAGGCATAGGACCAATAGGTTTTGGGAAGCCCGGCATGCGTAAGTAAGGTAAGTCCTATCTCAACTATGTGACGATGCTTTCTTTCAGAAATACCGTTGTGTTCCGGCGTGTGCGGTGGTGTAGTAAAATGAGAGATACCAGAGTCAGCGAGATAGCTGCGGAGGGCAATAAACTCGCCGCCGTTGTCGGAGTAGAGGGTTCCAATGCGTGTTGAGAAACGATTTTCAACTAGAGCTTTGAAGGCTTTGAAGGTTTCGCGAACTTGAGACTTAAGTTTGAGAGGGTATATCCATGTATATCGACTGAAATGATCGACTAGCACAAGGTAGTATTTATAATTATCAGTGGAGATAATGGGTGAACTCCAGAGATCAGTGAAAACGTATTCCAATGGACGAGAGGAGGTGATAGACGTTTGGTGAAAAGGTAATTTGTGAGATTTGTTGATTGCACAATCGGGACACAGAGTGTTTGATGATGTTTTATTATTGCAAGGTAAAAGAAATTGAGAAATAATTTGCTTTGTGATAGACAGAGAAGGGTGGCCAAGCCGATGATGCCAGTCAGTGATCGAGAGGTGTGGTGTGGTGGTAGTGAAGAAGGATTGAAAGATGGTTGGAGAGGTTGGCCACTCATATAATTCTCCCCTAATCCTGCCTTGGATTAACGGAACCCCCGAGCTGAAATCCTTCACCTGAAAATAGGTACGGAAAAAATGAACTGAGACTTGGTTGTTATTGCATAGGCGATATACGGATATCATATTCTTCTGTATATTTGGGACACACAAGACATTATTAAGAGATAGAGGGCGAGAGGTTGATGGAAGAGTAAGAGAACCAGTGTGGGTGATGGAGAGACCGGATCCATCACCAATGAGTACTGAATCTTCGCCATTGTAGGGTTGGTGCAATGCCAAGTTGTGGAGATCACTTGTGAGATGATGAGTGGACCCACTGTCCATTACCCATGGAGGTGAAGCAACAGCAAGGTTGGCCCGAGGTTGCCACGGACGGAATGGTGATGGAAGAATGCCAGGCTGAGAGAAGGAGTGTTGCTGTTGGAGATGAGTGCATCGTTTGGCACTGTGACCAAACACGCCACAGAGTTGGCACTTGCCCTGATAACCTCTAGTCATGCGATTGTCTGGACGTGAGGACTGATATTGCTGATTGTTGTTGTTGTTGTTGTGTCAGGGCTGAGATTGGCGAGGTTGATGCTTCCCAGTGGTGGATCTCTGTCGAGAGGTAGCAACATTAGCAGAAGCGGGTCCAAGGGACGGTGTGGATAGGGAGAGAGCAAGGAGTTTAGCCTCCTTGTTGATGAGCTTTTCATGGACTTCAATGATGGAGGGAGGAGTGTCGCGACCTTCCACTTGGTCAACGACAGACTTGTAGTCTTCAGGTAAACCAGCAAAGATGAACTCAAGCTGCTCTTCATGAACAAGGGGCTTGCCAAGAAGAGCAAGCTGGTCATAACGTGTCTTCAGTGTCTGCATATACTCATCAACGGTTTTCTCACCTTTGGAGGTTTGTTTGATTAGCAACCGAAGTTGTTGAAGATGTCCCCAACTTGGATTGGCATAGGTGGAGGAAATTGTTTTCCACATCTCAGCAGTGGATTTCGTTTTGGAGACCAGAGGTTGAAGAGCAGGAGAGAGTGTGCCAAGGAGACCACTATATATAAGTTTGTCTTGACGTCGCCAAGTCGAGTAGGCTGGATTCGGTGTCGGCGGATCAATGGAGAGTGTCTGGTCCGGTGGGAGCTTGGAACCGTCAATGTAGCCAGCAAGGTCGTAGCCATCAAGAAGAGAATGAACTTGAAGACTCCACGTGATGTAATTGGTAGAGGTGAGTTTGGTGACATTCATCATATTGACGTTAAGAAGCCCTTGAGTGGTGTCAACATGTTCAGCAGCGAGAGCCATGGAGAAAGAATGAAGGAAGGAAGAAGAGGATGAAGAGGATGAAGAAGAATCAAGAAGAGACGGCTAGAGGGAAAAGAAAAAAATTAAGGGTATCGATTAAAGCTCTGATACCATGTAGAGAATGTGTTTTCTATATGTTCACAAGAGTTGTACATAGACGTATTTATACAAGAGGAGCTAGGAGGAGACTAGGTTTCGCTAATTACAGTAGTTTCCTAAAGTATATACAATCATAATATATGATATGATATTGAGAATCATAATCATATCTCTAATAGTAGCTAGTATTGATAGAAACGTGTTTTTGATTTGTTTGCATCTGCAGATTATACACTAAATAACAATCGTCATCTACGGTTGACTTCTCAACTTCCTCATGCTCTACTTTTGTAAAATTATGAGTCATGATCTTAGTAATGGTATTGCGTTATCTTCTTTTTGTATTTGCCTGTCCAGAATGGTATGAAAATTGAATATAAGGACACAAGGGGAGGGACCTAAACATGTGGTGGTTTGACTACGCTATCTTCTCTCTCAGTTTGACTGTTTGCCAGTTACTGTCATAGTGGTGTGATGTTACTGTCTTACTGATATGACTCTTGTAGTTAAATGAAATCGTTCAAACATGCCGTGGTTGTTGTTGTTAATAAACATGCGGTGGTGATATTCAATTCGTGTTTCCATCGAATTGACGACACGCACTTGTATTTGACCAACATGTTGACAAAGAAAAAAAAATTAGGTTGTGAGTCACATTATATAGTTGTCAAAGTCATTATGTAGTACTTTTATCTAAAAAATAGTTTGTCAAAAAAATGGACCGAATATTTAATTACTGATGAACTAAATGACCAACTGTTTAATAAAAACACAACTTGAACGGTTCATAAGAGACAACACTATGGACCATTGCATCCATAAGCAGCTCATATCTGTTCATTTAGGTCTTCCTCTATTTCTGCGAATATTTTGTAGGAATATATTGATTGCACAGCTAGTGCCATAACATTTATTCATTCTTTCAATTAACAAATATTTTCATGCATCAATGTTTGCTTCATCAATGCTACCCACAGAGTCGTCACCATAAAGGATAATGTCAAGAACTAGTTTCTTGTAACCACTTTTTTATGGTTTCATGATCTGCAGTTGGGTCAACTGCCAACACAGCATACCAATCAGTTAATCACCATTGATTTTCTTCGCAAAAGCGGTCGTCAAGAAATGCATTGAGTCGACGGAGAAGACAACAAAGTTCAGGATCAAGATCTTTTGCCTTTACAGCAATTTTTTGGCTCTAGCAAGATCTCCAACTTTGTACTTTTCTACAGCGATTTCTTTTGCTCTTCTAGCTTATTCTCTAACGGTTTCTGATCCATCCATTTGCATCAATTTTTTGTCAAAATAGTATCACAAGATCATGTTAAACAGATAGACTGATCAGTGTAACAAACCAAAGTTGCAACAGTGTAAGTTCTAATTCGTGAACAATTCCAATTCCAAGTCAATGAAAACATAAGTTTTGTAATATATGAATAGGTTGTTTGCGTTCCAAAATTCGTTAAAGATCAATCATGAAATTTAAGATCCAACAATATTGTTCTTCCTGAAAGAAAGAAAAGATTGAACTTATATGAAAAACTTCCTTGTATTATTGTTTAGAAAATCTCCTCTCAAAACTAAACAATGTTTGGCACTTTTTTCTTATATCATGATCACACCTCAACCATTGATATATATAGTGCTTTAATTCATATTCCCATTGGGACTAAGTAACTCCTAATCCTTTAAGGAATTATCCTAAACCTCTCTTATCCTTATCTTCCTTGGCAAGGATGTCTTAGGCTTCAAGTCTTTGAAGTTTATCCAACATTTTCCCCCTTAAACTTCAAATCTTCCTTCTTCACTTCATGAACTCCTATCAAGCTTCTCATCTCTGCAAACTTCACTCTAGCCAATGCTTTGGTAAGAATGTCAGCCTTCTGTTCCACTCCCGGAATGTGCTCCACACGAATGAGCTCTCTCTCAATACATTCTCTCACGAAGTAGTACCTCTTATGTATGTGTTTGCTTTTCCCATGAAATACTGGGTTCTTTGCAAGTGCAATTGCAGACTTGTTGTCAACATACATCAAGATTTGAGCTTCCTTCTTCCCTGTAACCTCACTGAACAAATCCTGCAGCCACAAAGCTTGTTTAGCTCCTTCTGTCACCGCCATGAACTCAGCCTCACATGAAGACATAGCAACCGTGTCTTGCTTCCTTGTACACCATGTGATCGGAGTCTCACCGAAGAGGAATAAATGCCCTGTAGTACTCCTCCCATCGTCTTGATCGATGTTGTGACTGCTATCACTAAAACCAACAATCTATTTCCTGCCTCCACGCTTATACTTGAGGCCGTAAGATGTTGTTCCTCCGAGATATCGCAGAATCTGCTTGATAATTTCTCCATGAGACTTCCTTGGGCTCTGCATGTATCTGCTTACAACACTCACCGCAAACGACAGATCAGGTCGAGTGTGCAAAAGATATCTCAAACAGCCTACATTCCTTCTGAACTGAGTAGGGTTAATCTCTGCTTCTTCAAGAGACTTAGAGACCTGCAACCGGAACTCCATTGGAATCACATTCGAATTGCAGTTTTGAAGTCCTGCTTCTTTTAAAATCCTCTGTGCATAACCTTCCTGCTTGATAGTTATACCATCAACACCTTGATGCACTTCTATACCGAGATAGTAAGTGAGTCTACCGAGATCAGACATCTCGAATTGTGATGACATCCCATCCTTGAACTCCTTAATTGCTTTAAGGTTGTTCCCTGTAATGAATAGGTCGTCAACATAGACAGCAACAATTAGTAGATCACCTCCTTTCTCCTTTCGATACACTGCAGTCTCCTTTAAACATCTCTTGAAACCCATCTCCTTCAAAATTTGATCCAACTTGGTGTTCCATGCTCGTGGAGCTTGCCTTAGACCGTATAGAGCTTTTGTCAACTTGTAAACTCTATGTTCTTCCCCCTTGATCTCAAATCCTTCGGGTTGATCAACATAAACGTCTTCTTTCAACTCACCATGTAAAAAGGTCGTTTTTACGTCTAAGTGATGAATCTCCCATCCATCTGATGCAGCCATACCGATTAACATTCTTATCGTCTCCATAAGTGCGACAGGAGCAAAAGCTTCTTCGAAATCAACTCCACTTTCTTGAACGTAGCATTTAGCTACGAGCCTCGCCTTGTATTTGTTCACTGTCCCGTCTGCATTTCTCTTAACTTTAAAAACCCATTTGAGACCAATTACTTTCACACCCTGCGGCCTATCAACAAGAAACCAAGTTTTGTTTTTGTTGATAGAATCAATCTCATCTTTACAAGCCACTCTCCATACCTGCTTTCCTTTTGCTTCCTCATAGAACCGTGTCTCATCATTTATCATCAAAAGCATTATCTCACTCTCGACCGACGCTAGTAAGACATAATCCTCAAAATGTTTTGGTTTTTTAACTTGCCTTTCTGATCGTCTTATGATCGGTTCTTGAACAACAACACTCTCATTGTTGTCACTGATTTCTCGAGACACGTCAGTTTCAGGTTCTGCTATATCATTATCTTGCTCTGTAGAATTCGATGATACTGGACCACTACCAACATCTTCTACCTCACCCCATCGCATATGAAACATCCCAGGCTCTCTGTTTTAACTGTCCTCTGTTCTGCTCCAACTCCACTTACTGTTTTCATTGAAAACTACATCCCTGCTGACCACAATTTTCCTTGTAGACGGATTGAACAGTCGATAAGCCTTGGAACCAGGCTCGATTCCAAGGTGTACTAACGACTGTGATCGATCGTCCAACTTCTTGAGGCCTGCAATGTCAGCTTTTGCATAGGCTAAACACCCGAAAATCCTCAGATGCTCAATGTTTGGTTTTCTCTCACGCAAACACTCATATGGTGTGATGTTGTTCAATGCTTTAGTTGGTATCCGATTGATTACATATGTACTGTGACGGACTCCTTCTCCCCACAGATAATTCGGAACCTCCATAGCCTTGAGAATGCTCCTTGTCATCTCCATCAAGGTCCTGTTTCTTCTTTCGACCACACCATTCTGCTGCGGAGTATATGGAGCAGTCAAATGTCTCTTGATTCCACTTGATGCGCAAAAGGTGTTGAACTCGCTTGATGTGAATTCTCCACCTCTATCTGTCCTGAGAGTGATGATCACCTTTCCTAGTTCCTTTTCAATCACATTTTTAAATGATTTGAAACTTCCAAATGCATCGCTTTTCTCCTTTAACAAAATGGACCACATGTATCTTGAGAAATCATCCACAATAACAAAAATATATCTGTTATGCGCGAGTGTTGCAGGTGTTATTGGTCCACACAAATCCGCATGAAGAAGCTCCAAAGGTTTAGAAGCTCTAAAATTTGTAGCTTTTGGGAAAGGTTGTCGAGTCTGCTTCCCAACAAGACACGACTCACACAACATCTTCTCGTCTCGCACCTGAGACAAACCGAGAACCATTTTTTGTTGAAACATAGACTTGATAGTTCTGAAATTTATGTGGCCAAGTCTTGCATGCCACTTCCAGGTATTATCCTCAATGCGTGTGTGTAGGCAAATTGGTCTTCCAACTGTTAGACTAATCTTGTACAACCTATTTTTCGATCTCACAACCCTTACCAACAACCTGTTTCTCGGATCATGAACGGTTAGCCAATTTTGTCTCATACGGACATCGCAACCGACCTCTGTTGCTTGTCCTAAGCTCAAGATATTGCTTTTTAGATAAGGGATATAGTAGATGTCTTTCACTAGAACATGTTCCTCTCCTTTACTCTGAAAAATTATAGATCCTTTTCCTTTTATTTCCACACAAGATCCATCTCCAAACTTTACCTTGCCTCCAATGTTCTCATTGAGCTCAGAGAAGTAATCCTTATGGCCTGTCATATGGTTACTAGCTCCATTGTCTAAGTACCACATCCCATCCTCCTTGGTGTAATTTCTCGGGATAACCCTTTCTTCATTCAAATATACAATTTCATGTAAGAACAAGGCCTTATCTGCTTCCTCTGTTTCTAGTGTTTCGATCTTGTTAGCTTCTTGATTTCGTTGAATCTTCTCCGGACATTGTGAAGCATAGTGACCAGGCTTGTCACAATAGAAACATATAATTGTCTTCTCCTTCTTGTCTTTTGCTTTGTTCTGTTCTATATTCGACTGATCCTGTGTGTTGTACTGATTGTTAAACTGCGAATTGTTTCTGCCTCTACCTCTTCCTCGGTAGCCTCTTCCTCCATAGCCTCTCCCTCTACCACGTCCTCTGCCTCGAAAACTATTATTACCACTGTTATAATTCTTTTGGTATTGATCTGAGTTGGAGAACATCAGTTTAGTTTGATTATCTTCAGGGAGTCCTTCTCCTGCAATTCTTTCCTCAAACGCTTTTAATCGACCCACTATATCTTCGAAGCTTGTGGTGTTGAGGTTGAGTACTTGTTCAAGTGAAGCTACCATATGAATAAACTTGCTTCTAGGTAGACTGTTCAAAAACTTCTTCACAAGTCTCGGTTCTTCAATGACTTCACCAAGAGCCCCTGCCTTGGTCGCGATCTCCGACAATTTTCCAGCAAAACTGTCGACCTTATCACTCTCTGTCATTCGTATCTTCTCGAACTCTGACATGAGTGTTTGCAAACGAGCCTCCTTGACACGTTCAGCTCCAAGATTCCTAGACTGAATTGAGTTCCAAATCGCTTTAGGAGTACTCAAGTTACCAACTTGCATGGTAAGTGTTTCTGGAATTGACTGAAACAACAAAGCAGTAGCGATGTCGTTCTTCTCTGGATCATCGGATCCTGGTTCTATTGTTTCCCAAACTTTCTGAATACGCAGCATGATCCTCATCCTCATGGACCATACCGTGTAGTTTGTTGAATTTAGGATAGGACACTGCAGAGAGATCCCTTTCTCTAGCTCCTTTGTCCGTGATGATTCAACTATCTCTCCCATAGTTGTGGTTTGATGTTTAAAACTTCTATAATCGAAATACTGATTGATCGATTGAACCTAGAAGCTCTGATACCAAATGAAAGAAAGAAAAGATTGAACTTATATGAAAAACTTCCTTGTATTATTGTTTAGAAAATCTCCTCTCAAAACTAAACAATGTTTGGCACTCTTTTCTTATATCATGATCACACCTCAACCATTGATATATATAGTGCTTTAATTCCTATTCCCATTGGGACTAAGTAACTCCTAATCCTTTAAGGAATTATCCTAAACCTCTCTTATCCTTATCTTCCTTGGCAAGGATGTCTTAGGCTTCAAGTCTTTGAAGTTTATCCAACACTTCCAATTAATATCTTTCTTAAGATCTGTTTCAAATTTAGAAGTTTAAAGTTTAAAGTTTAAATCCTAACAGGAACAAATATACAACTCAATAAACAACCCCTGCCAAATCTAGAACAAGAAAAATCAAAGTTAAAAGTAACAAACACCAAAACCATTACATTACAAAAAAAAAAAAAAAAAAAAAAAAAAAAACACCAAAACCATTAATGAAAAACAGGCCATGAATGGTAAGTAGATTCTACAATAGTTTTGAATTTTTATTTTCAAAACCCATTTTTTCTGCATGCAAAATTTACACTAATTAGATACCTAAAAACTAGTTTACTTTACAAATACTTATAAAACTAAATTGATCCACATAATTAGAGATTTTAAGAAAACTTATTCTTATTTTCTTTTATTCTGTTTTCTTTTGTAAATATCTTCTTTTTTTTTAACAAAAATTAAAATCTATTAAAAAACTAAAAACTTAAAAATCAAAAACCAAAAACTATAATAGAAATTCCATTTAAAAACTCTCTTCCATTTATGGCCATATTAATATTATATGAAGACAAAACAAATAGTTTCAAGCAAATAAGACGTACGTAACAAAGGAAAAATAAGACTGCAACGTAACGTAGGTGATCGTAAATGTACACATACATCTACGTTTTGAAGAATACGAAGAACTTTAGACTTATACGTGATTTTGTTTTTCTTCCTTCGTTAGGTTACAAGAAGAAGAACCTCAATTTATGGATTTTATAAAGCTTCGAATAACATAGAATGCATATACTTTTTATCTTTATGGTAAAATGTACCATTATAATAGTACTAGTTTTTTTTTCTTTCATATATTCTGAAATATATCTAGTCAAAGTTTTCAGTTCTCATCAATTGAAATTGTTTCCATACTCATTATCTAGAATTAATGATTATCATTTAAAAGTGTATTTTTTTCAATTAATTCTCTTTATTGCTTTATATAAAAAAATATCTTTGGACAAACACATGTTTATATCTAAACGGTAACTAGATATTTATTTAAGATTTTATATATTTCCTTTTTTTTGGTTCATCTTAACCGAGTCGTTGACTTTTATTTTTTGCAGTACGATTATTTATTTTTATTATTTAAATTAAATACAATATAATTATTATGTTTTATTTAATCATTATCTAAACTATTAACCACTTTTTGTGGGAGAACTAGATAAACTCAAAATTGACCCTAATTCCCTATACGCTTAATGTACGGTGAAGATAGCTTCGATCTAGATTATTTGATCATAACATCAAGTTTGATTTTTCTTTTGTCTAATATTATTTAGTCAAATTGAGGCAAACGTGAAAGCCAAAAAAAAACCTAATTTCTAGTTACACAGTATCTTAGTGATTGCTAAACTCTCGTTAGTGGTGTCGAGAGCTTGGGATTAGGATGGATCAAGGAGATGTAAATCTTCCGGAAGAATTGGTCATAAACATAATCACAAGATTACCTCTGCAAAGTATCGTTAGATTCAAGCTGGTGTGCAGAAATTGGAAATCACTTACGGAGTCTGCCTTCTTCAGCAATCTCTACCAACGTAACTCCAATACAGATACATCTAATTGGTCGATCCTACATGGAAGTTATAGATGTATTAATTCTTGTTTGGAAGAAATAGAACTCAATATACCACGTGAGTCATCGCCGAATGGTAATTCTCATTATTGGTCTTTCGCAAGTGGAGTGATCCGCAAGTATACTCAAAAAAATGTTAAAATCAAAGAGATTTGGATCGTGGCTTGCGCTGATGGATTGGTTTTGTTGCGTCTTCTCGAGGAGGACATGACAAAACGTTACTACATTGGTAATCCTGTGTTATCACAATGGGTTCAAATATCTTCTCCTCCATATCTTCCTCAATACCATTATTACTTCGTTGATTTGGGACTTGTGACACAAATGCACAACGGTTCCCTCTTAGGTTACAAGGTGATTCGGATATATAGCAAAGCACGACACACTGATGTTTCTAGAACCTGGACGTTTCAGATTTATTCGTCGGATACGGGTGAATGGAGTGTTCAACACGTCTCTTGTCCTGGTCTTGGTGTGTCGCACTGTACATCTAATCCTGTTTCTTTGAACGGGAAACTTCACTGGTTCCATGAGTCCCGTCGTATTATGATTTATGATTTCTTCTCTCATGATGATCAAGTTCGGGCCATATGCCTACCCGCCAGGATGCGAGGTAGTCGCTGGCATCGAGATGAGCGTCCAAGCTGTATACGGAGTTGCCTTTCGCCATGCTATAAGACGGTCTGCACCACATCGCAAGGATACTTTGTGCTTATTGAAGCTGGATTGATAGACGAGGTCAGGAGCTATAATGTTAAGGTTTGGAAACTCAAGAGTGATTCATGGACTTGGGAAAAGGCATGGGAAATCAACATGGCATCTATGGGGCTTGGCTTTTACTCTGTGCCAATGGCAATCAACTATTTTGATATGGACATCATCTACCTATGGGACTTAGACCGCAAATTTTTCGTTACTTGTAATCTTCGAACACAAACAAAATCTCATGGTAAACGACGTCCCAACTGCAAAGTCTTCTGCTTCGAGTCACATTCATGCCTTTCACAATTTGTTCCGTCCTTGCAGATCGTACCTATATAGGAACCGAAGAAGATATTGATATACTTTATGCTCTAGCTATAATTTTCGTTTTGTTTGTCATTTAATCTTCGTTGTTCCAACTGTTAACACTTTGAAAATAATCAATCTATTTCTAGTGCTTTTAATCAATTTGCAACTGATTTTCTTTGTGTAATTACTACTATTCATACACAGAGATTGTTACTCTTTTTTTTGTTCAAATAAACATTTGCCTACTCTTGTGTCATGTCCGCTGGCTCTTTGCGTCATGCCTTTATCAAGAAGCATATGCAAACTGGACCTCTGGTTTTTAGAGGTTGTGTAATTGATTTCAAGAGTACTTATATATATATATATGTTTTCTTCTACATATTGAATCAAATCATTAATCCAGGTAAAATAAAGGATATGTTGTTTTTCATGCTCGACTCTTGGTAGTTAAGTCCATTTTTAGGTTCAGAAATATGATCCCATGACTTTTCGCCAATGGTCGAGTCATAGCCTAGCAACACACACACACAAACTCTGGCAATATAAGTAAAAGAAAAGCAAAAAAACTAATCATGCCTTTTTTTCGTAAATTGGAAAGAACAAACAGTTAAGTAAAAATCAAATTAAAAAGTAAATAGAAAAGGTTAAGTAGTATAAAAGTATTTTTCCTTTTTCATATATGAGGCAATTCCTGAAAGCCAAACCCCTAATTATATATACTAGTTACATACATATTATTAGCCTTCGTCCTCTTTAGTTTATTTCCAAATTAACTAAAGAAACAATCGATGTTTGATCTACCCCTGGAAGTGGTAGAGGAAATTCTCTTTAGGGTTCTGGCCACATCTCTGAAACGGTTACGATCTACTTGCAAACGTTGGAATGCTTTATTAAAAGACCAAAGATTTACCAAGCGACACTTTGATAGAGCACCAAAGCAGTTTTTGGTTATCATGTTTCACGAAGAAAAGTTTTTTTCACTGCGCTTCAATCTCCATGAAGTGGACAACAACATTGCTGCTCCGTTTATATTTTTTAATGGTGAACGTGTTGGGTAAGCTTCTAGAAGATTCAGCCTAAGATTTCCTTAACCAAGTTGGGTTAAGAGAAAAGAAAAAATTTTATTTAGGATTAGGAAAAGAGTAGTTTTTCATTATCAAAATAGGAATAGGAAGCTATGTTGAGCTTATAAATATGTTTGATGGGTTGTATCAAACATTATCGAAACACAAAGAGAGTTTGTGAGTTGTTTAGTTTTGAGAGATTTTCTAAACATTCAATAAAGAGAATTATTCTTTATACAAACTAAGTGTGTTTAAGCAACTTTATTTGGTATCAGAGCTTTAGGTTATTCATAGCCCTGGAACCAGTGACCTGTGAAAAACCGAGACGAAGATCTTGCGTACGTACAGCCGTCGTCCCCGAGTCATGGCAGACGAAAGCTCAGCACGTCCGAAGGAGTTTACTCCACCATCGATTCAATGTCCTATGCTAACTCCCTCTAACTACACGGTATGGTCAATGAGGATGAAAATCTTATTGAAGATCTACCATGTATGGGATACAATCGAACCAGGATCAGCGGATCCTGACCTAAACAATATCGCGACAGGATTATTGTTTCAAGCTATCCCGGAGGCTCTTATCTTGCAATTTGGTGAACAAGATTCTCCTAAAGGGATATGGAATGCCATCCAATCTCGTCATCATGGTGCAGAAATAGTCAAGGAAGCAAGGCTTCAGACCCTTATGTCTGAATTTGAGAGAATCAAGATGAAGGATTCAGACACAATCGATAGTTTTTCAAGCAAGCTATCGGAGATTGCATCAAAAGCGGCTTCTCTTGGACAGACAATCGAGGAAGCAAAACTTGTGAAGAAGTTTCTCAATAGTCTACCAAGGAACAAGTTCATTCAGATTATAGCATCTCTTGAACAAGTTTTGGATTTACAGAGAACAAGCTTCGCGGAGATCATAGGGAGACTCAAGGCCTATGAAGAGCGGATTCTTAATGAGGAGGATCACGAAGATACTCAGGGTAAGCTGTTATTTGCAAACTCGCAAAACACCTGGGGTTCGCAAGGTAGAGGACGAGGCAGAGGTGGCAGAGGAAACAGAGGACGAGGAAGAGGCAGAGGCAGAGGCTATTCACAAGAACAAACAAATCAAGGAGACCAGAATGATTTAAAAGATAAGAAGGATCGGTCGAAGATGGTTTGTTATCGGTGTGATAAGCTAGGACACTATGCTTCTACATGTCCTGATCAACAACAACAACAAGGAGAAGCAAATAAAATCGAGATAGAGAATACGGATGCAGCTCTTTATTTGCATGAGATTGTGTTTTTGAATGAAGAAAAGGTGATTCCGAAAAACTATGAGACTAGCAACAAAGTAGATGACTTGTGGTATCTTGATAATGGGGCAAGTAACCATATGACTGGCCATAGAGAGTATTTTTCGGAGCTCAATGAGAACATCAAGGGAAGAGTGAAGTTCGGTGATGGTTCTTGTGTAGATATTGCAGGAGAAGGAGCGATTCTCTTTCAGAGTAAGACAAGTGAACAAATTCTAGTTTCAGACATCTACTACATTCTCTCTCTTAAAAGCAACATTTTGAGTTTAGGACAGGCTACAGAGGTTGGTTGTGATGTCAGGATGAGACAAGACTACCTTACAGTCCATGATCCTATAGGAAGATTGATGGTGAAAGTTACAAGATCACCAAATAGGCTCTACAAGATTAAGCTGCAAATAGGAAGACCAATATGTCTACATTCGAGTATTGCAGATGAAGCTTGGAAGTGGCATGCTCGGTTGGGACATATTAGTTCTAAAACAATGAAGACGATGTCCCAGCAACAGTTAGTACAAGGATTGCCGGAGATAAGAGAAGAGAAAAGATTGTGTGAGTCTTGCTTAGTTGGAAAAAAAACTCATCAATCTTTCCCCAAGGTCTCATTGTTTCGAGCTTCAAAGCCATTGGAGCTTCTACATGCTGACTTATGTGGTCCCATCGCACCTTCAACCTTGGCTAATAACAAATATGTGTTTGTTATTATAGATGATTTTTCAAGATATATGTGGACTATCTTGTTAAAAGAGAAAGGTGAAGCCTTTGAGAGGTTCAAGGTGTTTAAAAGCTTGGTAGAGAAGGAGATTGGGAGTTCTATCTTAACTCTAAGAACTGATAGAGGAGGAGAGTTCACTTCAAGAGAATTCAATGAGTTTTGTGATACAAGCGGTATCAAGAGACAACTTACAGCCCCTTACACACCACAACAAAATGGTGTTGTGGAAAGAAGAAATAGAACTCTAATGGAGATGACAAGAAGCACTCTTAAGGCAATGAAGGTACCAAATTATCTTTGGGGAGAAGCGGTTCGGCATGCTACTCATCTGATCAACCGGATACCAACAAGAGCGCTTGAGGGTATGACTCCATATGAGTGTTTACGAGGAGTGAAGCCAAACATTGAGCATTTAAAAGTGTTTGGCTGTTTGGCATATTCGAAAATTCAGGCTACAAACCAGAAGAAGCTCGATGACAGATCAAAACCATTAGTACACCTTGGGATTGAGCCAGGATCCAAGGCATATCGACTTTATGATCCAACAACACGGAAGGTTGTTGTCAGCCGCGACGTTGTATTTGATGAAAGTACAAGCTGGAGCTGGAACAAAACGGAACATAGATATATGAGAGATCCAGGTATGTTCCAACTACGATGGGGTGAAATTATTGATGCTGGAGAAGGACCTGCAGTCATTGGTAATGTAGAACAGGAACAAGAACAGAACCAAGAACAGGAAGAAACCGAAACTGATACATTAAGTGATTCTGAGCAAGAAGAAGTCGAGAATGACTTGGGCGAGGAGAACAATGTACAAGTACAGTAAGAAGAAATTGGATATCCACAGCTTCGACGATCAGTCCGTCAAATAAACGGACCAAGATATCTTAATGACTACCTTCTTCTTGCTAATACAGAGTGTGAGAAGCTGCTTCTCTCTCTCAATGACGAGCCTGTTAACTATCAAGAGGCAAAGGAGTTAACAGTGTGGACAAACGCTTGTGTGGAAGAAATAAAATCAATTAACAAGAACAAGACCTGGTTCTTAGTTGAAAAACCACAAGGTGTCAAGATCATTGGTCTTAAATGGATTTTTAAGATTAAAAGGAACGCAGATGGCTCCATCAACAAATACAAGGCAAGGTTAGTTGCAAAAGGTTATGTACAACAATCAGGGATTGATTTTGACGAAGTATTTGCACCGGTAGCTCGAGTTGAAACAGGAAGCATATGCAAAAAGGATTCTCAAGGAAGCAGGCTTGGATCAATGTAATCTGACACATATTCCGATGAAATTTGGATTAAAATTGTCTAAAACACAAGGAGAACCGGTAGAAGACGCTACCATGTATCGTCGGAGGATTGGCTGCTTAAGGTATCTCCTACACACTAGACCAGATCTCGCTTTCTCAGTTGGAGTAGTGAGTAGATATATGCAAGACCCAAGAGAGTCACATGTGGCAGCATTGAAGCAAATTTTGAGATATTTGCAAGGAACACTATCGTATGGTCTAATATTTAAGCGTGGAGGATCACAAATGATAGTTGGCTACAGTGACAGCACCTATAACACGGATCCTGATGATGGGAAGAGCACTGCAGGCCATGTGTTCTACCTTGGAGAAACACCAGTCACATGGTGTTCACAGAAACTGAGAACAGTCGCTTTGTCTAGCTGCGAAGCCGAGTTCATGGCCGCAACAGAAGCAGCGAAGCAAGCTATATGGCTACAAGACTTGATGAGTGAGCTTATGGGACTGAACTGTGAGAAGACAACCATATACATCGACAACAAGTCAGCCATAGAGCTCTCTAAGAATCCTGTTTTTCATGGAAGAAGCAAACACATCAACAAGCGTTATCACTTCATCAGAGAATGTGTTGAAAATGAGCAAATCGAAGTGGAGTTTGTACCAGGAGAAGATCAGTGTGCAGACATACTAACAAAAGCCCTAGCAAGGATTCAGTTCAAGACGATGAGGAGTTTGATCGGCGTTCAAGACCTCTCGAAGAAGGACTCGAAGCTTAAGGGGGTGATTGTTGGGTAAGCTTCTAGAAGATTCAGCCTAAGATTTCCTTAACCAAGTTGGGTTAAGAGAAAAGGAAAAGTTCTATTTAGGATTAGGAAAATAGTAGTTTTTCATTATCAAAATAGGAATAGGAAGCTATGTTGAGCTCCCTATAAATATGTTTGATGGGTTGTATCAAACATTATCGAAATACAAAGAGAGTTTGTGAGTTGTTTTGTTTTGAGAGATTTTCTAAACATTCAATAAAGAGAGTTATTCTTTATACAAACTAAGTGTGTTTAAGCAACTTTAGAACGTGGCCTTACTCAGAATACAAAAAAAGTCTTGTCTCATTGCGATGGTTTATTGTTATGCACCACTCGAAAAGATAGGCTCGTGGTTTGTAACCCTTGTACTGGTGAAACAAGATTCATCGTACCTTGTAATCATTACGAAGAGAATTCTATGTTTACAATGGGATACGAAGACAAAAAATCTTTCCGCAAGTACAAACTCTTGAGGTATCGCAGTAATCAGGAACCGGTTGTTAAGTTTGAAATCTACGAGTTTACCTCTCGTAAATGGAGGGTTCTTGAAGTCACTCACAACTTCTTTATACGATCTGGCGGTCTATGTTTCAAGGGGAATTCTCATTGGCTTGTATCCGATACCCAACTACTAATTTTTGATTTTTCAACAAAGCGATTTGAACGTTTGTGTCTTCCCTTAAAGGATACTTTTTCTGTAGCTCTATCAACTGTTAAAGAAGAGAAACTATCAGTGTTACATCAGACTCGTAGATTAGAGATTGAGATATGGGTTGCAACCAGTGATAAGATTGATGAGACCATAGTCTTGTCGTGGAAAAGGTTTTTAGCACTAGATATTTTCAAATTGTCTGGCTTTCTTTTGTTTTCGTGTAACCTAAGTTTCTTCATCAACGAGGAGAAGAAACTGGTTGTGTGTTGTTGTGATAGCAACAGCAGAATCATAGCAAAAACCCAAGACATGGTACTTGTTATTGGGGAGCACGGTGTATACAGAGAGATCAGTTTTGGAGAAACTGTACACAAATCAGGGCTTGGAGCTTTTCTCAACTATGCTCCAAGTTTAGTTCAAATTCAAGAAAGTACAATAAAGCCTAGATCAGGCAAAAGAAAAGCACGAAACTTGTTGATTTAAGCGATAACATAATTCAATCAAATAAAGTAACCATTAATTTTGAGATATGGGTTCTATTTGCATTCTGTTAGAAAACTATACAATTAGTCAATAATTATACTATAAGTTATGCCATTATGCGGATTACCGATAGAAGTCATAACCAACCCACATTAATTTTGAGATATGGGTTCTCTTTGCATTCTGTTTGCTAGTTTGAATATTATTTCAAGTTTGCACAAAAAAAAAATATATATATATATAATGTAAGGATGTGTATCAAATCATATCTGTCAAATATGTTAATTATCCTTCCATTTGCTTAATTATCCTTCCTTTGCCATTTGCTTAATTATCCTTCCATTTTATCCATTTTATGCAAATGAGTTTATAAAAATTGTTTTAAATCGAATTTTCTTATGCAATATGAATATGTGTTTTTAGAACGTTTACCGTTGTCTTCCATATGTTGTATACTGTTCTCGTGTATCACGATGGAGAAAAGTATAGAAGATTCAAAATTTACTAATGTCGAGAGATTGAAAAGTGAAATACTTGTTATTTTTCTAATGGAAAAAATGACATGAGTTACATGCACGGTGTTTGATTGTTGTGGAAAAGTGAATATATATATACATATATATATATATATATATATATATATATATATATGCAAACGTATAAAAGAGATGTGAATGAGGAGGTGAAAAGTTAATCAATAGGGTTCAGCTAAAAAGACAAATAATAAAAAGTTATGAAGAATTTTGCAAGATTAAAAAACGTGACTAATTACTGTTTATTATGTAGAATAATGTTACTAAAAAATTTAAGCAGTCTGAATCTAATATATACATATATATATATATATATATATATATATATATATATGTTTTCAACTTCTTCTTTTTTGATAATTCTCATAATTATTTGACAAATTATTAGAAATACCTTTTTTATAGATACATTTTCTCAAAAATACTTTTATTTATTTTCATTTTTGTACTCTTTTACACAATAGTAATATATTAAATTAACTTTTAGTAATTATTTTATAGATTTAGGTTATCTATTTTACACTTGATTTTGACCCAACTATATTTTTATCAAAATTATTAAATTTAAAGTTGTAATTGTTAGTTAATTTTATTTGTTTTATTTGATGTTTAAGATTGTTAATTCTAGGATTTAACTCGTGGTATACTGCACGACAATTTATTTTTTACATAATCGTAATTTTATAATTTTTAATGTTGACAGTGTTAACAAAATAATAAAATGATGATTTACCTTTGTTGTATCATCAAATTAATAATATTTTAAATTTTTATTAATATCGACCTAAATTATTGGGTCATGTAATTCCGTCCCTTAAATATATTAGTCTTATTTAAAATAGTTATGAACTATTATCTAAAATTTTTTACGCGATGTAGAACGTTTGACATTCACTTTTCAAAAAATCTTAGTAAGTAGTATATATCTGTTTTAAAAAAATTCAAATGGCAACATATGTGAAAAACTTGTATTTTTATTATACATGTGTTTTATATAAATAAATAATTTAAAAAACAATTAAAATCATATAAGAATGAAAGGAGAAAAGGAATTGGAAAATGGTAATTGAGAGTTATTAGGGAGTGATTTTAGAAAAATTTCTTAAATAGGATAAATATTAGTTTCTAATTTTCTTAATAAACAATAAATGTCAATGGCATAGGGTTGTAAATAGTTTAAAATTCTTTACAGAATGTACTTGCAAAATGCATGTATAGATTTAAGGTATATTTTTGACAGGATATGGTTTAATATTTAGAGTATAGGGTTTAGAATTTCGTTATTTTATATATAGAAAAATATATTATTGAAAATAAACAACAAGAGAATATATTTTTTGCGAAATGTATAGAAAAATGTATTTTTTCAAATGTCCTTATTTTTTTATGTGTTTTGTTTTAATAACATTTTCCATGGTTTTAATGACTTTAAAAAGCTAACTATATTAGCTTTTTAACATATAAAAATTAATTGAAACGGTTCAAAAATACTAATTTCCATCTTAATGTTGGAGTTTCTCTAAGTATGGTCGGGATCTTGAAAAGGCTCTAATATATGCAAGTATGCAACCCAAACTTAATTATACGTACCGATGTGTAATATCTCTATTCTCTTCTGTTCATCAAAAATATTTTCTTTTCAGATACTACCTTCCAAGAACAAAATCATTGTTTTCTAGGCATTTCCCCATTACGATTTGATTATTATTAGTATTACATATAGGCAAGCAAATGACGTGTTGTTCATCTAATGGTTACCCCGACCAAACAAATACACATACGAGGGAAGAGGGAAGAGGGAAGTGGGTACGAAATATAAATATAATTAACATAAAAAAAAACTTGCGAAGAAATGATAATAACTTTCGAATTTTACAAATTAGAAACAGTCCCCACAAAGAACAACTTGGCTAGTTGGCCATCGTTACATTAAGACGCAACCATTATGTGGAATTCCTACTCATTGCTTTCAAATCTAACCATAAATAAATACCAAATTTATATTTATTAGTATTTGTTTTATGGAATTTTAATTTGACAATTCAGCTTTAGACATGTTGGGTCCTTTGTATATGTAGTCTTGTCTCCACTTTGTCTTCTTCTTTATAATTCGATTGATCTACTATAAAAGTGAATGATTTCAAATTGATTTTTTTATCCCATCGTGCTCAATATTATTTCTTATTTACCAAAATATTAAAATATATGCATATTTGCATTATCGAAAATATCATATCAAGAAAATAAAATATACCATCCTTTCTTAATTTGTATGATATAATTAAAATATAATTATTATTTGATTATATTCATTTGGTTTAATCATAGCAATTGATGGTGGCATGCAAAAATAGACTTACAAATTGGGTCCACATTTAAAGTTGAAGGAAGTAGATAATACCTTCTTGCTACACCATCATGTAACCAACTATAACATCACACATGCTTTGCCACCTCAATCCCACCCATCCCACCCTTACTCTACTGTTTTTAAACCCGGTTTTGATTTACCCAATCGAATCGGTTTGACAGAAAATAAAACAAAATTGGTTGAGTTTACTTTGCGTGATCAGTAATTTTTTTTTTTTTTTTTTAAAGTTAGTGCCATGCATTTCTAATTGGAACTGAAAATTATCTTCTTTTTTTTTAAAAGTGAAAAGAAAAATCTTCAATATAATAATCAATGTTCTTTTTTATTTTGTTAATATTGCATCCATGGTCTAATTGGTTTTGATACCACGACCAACAGGATCTGGTTTGTTTCCCACTTTCTTTTTAAACCATAACCAATGCTACCCTCCACTTCTTTATAACCAAGCCCGTTTAAGAAGAGTAGTAAGCTTCTTCACTCACATAGCTAATAACAAGAGAGAGACCGACAGAGATAGAGAGAGAGAGAGAGCAACAATTTTTTCTTAGAAGCTGCAAAAGCAAAGATCAAAAGCAAAGAGCCTAAAGATGATGAAGGGAAGCAAGTCATACACGGAGTATTCATCATCTTTCTCAACGGATGAATTTGGTTATGATCAGAACCGCTCAAACTCCTATAACTTTAATGGGCCTTGCATCAACACAGATCCGGAGATGAAGAGGAAGAAGAGAGTAGCTTCTTACAATCTCTTTGCCACGGAAGAAAAACTCAAGAGTACTCTCAAGAACAGTTTCAAATGGATCAAGAACAAGTTCTCAGGGGATGATAATAGTATCCGGTACAACGTCTAGATTAGTACACTTTGATACTTTAATCTACATCTTTTTCGATCTCTCTTTTTAGTTACACTAAGATAAGATCATAGTAAAACTTAACATGCATGTATATTAAGTGTGTGAGATTATGTATGTTAATGTGTTTTGTCTCGATAGATTTGTCTGTTACTCAAATGGAAGTATAGATATTGTCTATGTGCCAGAACTATACAATCCAAGTTTTAATTCTTTCTTTTTGGTTTGTTACTTTATATAAATATTTCCTAAATAATTGTTCAAATTAGTTTTAAAAGACTCACTTAAATTATATAAATCTCAATCTAAATAATTGTAGGATTTTTTTTTGAGTATATGCAGTGGATAACACAATCCTGTAACAAAATTAACTAAATACCACACTGGCACACAGTATCAGCTCAGATTCATTTTTTGCATTTTATGTGACTATTTTAGCTCTCTCCCTCCGCCTCTCTCCCCTCTCTCCCTCCGCCTCTCTCCCTACCTCTCTCTCTCTCCCCTCTCTCCCTCCGCCTCCCCTCTCTCTCTCTCCCTTCCTCTCTCCCTTCCTCTCTCTCCCCTCTCTCCCTACCTCTCTCTCTCCCCTCTCTCTCTCTCCCCTCTCTCCCTTCCTCTCTCTCCCCTCTCTCCCTCCGCCTCTCTCCCTACCTCTTTAGCCCTCTCCCCTCTCGCCTCTCCCTCTCTCCCTCTCTCCCCCTCACTCATTCCCCAGCGTTGAATTTCTCTCTTATTACATGTTTTTTTAATAAAACACAGTTTTTTTTAATAGACATGTAGTTTTAATTAGAAGGTGTTTATGACTTTATACTTACTCTCATTTAGCCAGCTGATACGCCGATGGTATTTACTTCATTTAGTTTCAGAATTGTGGTATCTATTAATAATACCCTTTTTTTTTTTTTGAGGAATTCTAATGTATAACCAACAAAAAAAACTATAATTTATTGTTTAACCACTCTAACCATCAAACTATAATATTCCTCGTATTATATGTATTAATGACAGTTTTGTCCTTTTTATTTTCTTCTTTTTCATTATTTATTTTCTTTTATTTTTCATCCCCATTTGATTTAATAAATAAATATATATATATATATATACTACTATTTTCATCTGAATTATTTAAACTATGTAATTTCATTTAAAAACAAAGATCTTTTTTTTGTTTATACTATGATTAGTGTTTTTTTAAACAAACTAATTTGATTATGATGAAGTTTCTTGTTATATAGAACAAAACAAATATTCTATTCTATTTTAAAAAAAATTACAAATTTTGAATTTATTTTGACTTCTTTTAAACATATGTTTTGGGCTTGAAAAAATGCTATTACTCAAATGAACATTTTATAAATTCTCTTTAAGTTGTATTTTTAGATTATAATCTTTATTTTTTGTTCCAAATTTTTTCATAATTTTTACCACTTAGGATACAACGTAAAATACTCGGTATGCGATTAGTTTGGTCGTTTGAGTTGCTTTTATTGTATCTCTTAGGATATAAATTTCTTAGTCGTTGTGCGTTTAAATTATTTATTTGGGTTCTCTATATTGTATCCCTTAGGGTATAGCATTTTTATTTCAACATTTGTTTAATTTGACAATGGTTAGTGTTTAACTAGACAATGGTTAATGTTTAACTCGATATGTGTTTGACTCGATTGTTTGGGTTCTCTATGTTGTATCCCTTAGGGTATAGTATTTTTTTTAGGAAACTATTGAACTCAGTATATATGTTATTTTCATATGTCGTATCTTTCTTAGTAAACAACTTGTTTCATACATTTCATTTCACTTTATACTATTCCATTATTTATGTGTTCTATTTAGGTTTCATATGTTGTATATTTCTTTGGAAACAACTTGTTTTATATATTTTTATGTTGTTTATACTATCCCATTTTGTGTATTCTATTTAGATAAGAAAATATTGTAGTTATAAACATTTTTTATTTTGTTTTATTTTTGATTAATCTATGTTTCCAAACAAATAGTATGTTACACTATTTTATTTATATATGTTTTTTTTATATATATGTTTTATATAGTATAATTTGTATCTAACTACAAACACTATTTGCTATTATAATTTTGTATATCTGATTTAAAATTTTTAAATTACATTTTATGCAGAAAAAAATCTTCAATTTTTTAAGATAGATTTGAAATTTTTGAATCATTTTATAAATAGTATAAATTATTCAAAAAAATATGATGGGGTAAAAAAAAAAATTTCTATAAAGAAACACTAAAATAGTAATTTCTCCTACCCTCTACATTAGTTTCTTAATTCTTTCAAATATACTGCTATATTCTTAATTATATTAGTGATATTGGTTATACCACAAATTGACCCCCTTTTTTTTCAACAAAAAGTTAGGATCTTTTTTGGGTGATATCTTGTGTAATGGCATTGAAACCAAGCCAAATAATTCAACCATCTCTCCACTTCTTGATATTTCTCATGGTTAAGGTGTTATGAACAATTGATATCGAAGACTACCATATAAACGAAAATATAGTAAATTCATATATAAATCATGCATGGATGAGTGGGCTATAAATAATTCCCAAATGTGAACATAACATTAGAAACAAACTCAAGTTGGAAATAGCACACTCCATTTTGGTGATATTCATTAAGAAATTATTATTTTCCCCCTTTTAAATACTCGTTTAAACTCAGGCTTAATTAATTTGATCTAGTAACTCTATATGAAGTTTTTAAATTATTGTTTTACGAAATGTTATATAACTAACGATTCCAAAGATTTATCATTCTAAATAGTTTGTAAAAACAATAATAAATAACATTAATGTTAAGTCATTTTTGTTAAATTATGTTGCATATTTTGATGATTCATTATTATTAAAAACAAATAAAATATTTTACTTTGAAACAAAATCCAAAGAGTATCGTTGAATAAAAGAAAACTTTGGGGATCTGTTGAGTTGAAAGTTTTGCTTTGACCATTGGATGATTTTTTTTTCTTTATATAACATGACAAATATTAAACATAGACTTTCTAATATTTTTAGATATTATCTTATTAAATTTTAATATAGAAATTAATAAACCATCTTTGTGTTAAATTTAAAACTATATATAGAATTATAATTAATACTATTTCGAATTTAGTCTGTTTTGTTTGTTCTTTAAATTTTTTATATAACATCACATATTAACCTTTCCAACTGAACTCAAAAGGTTAACATGACAACGACTTTTTTTAAAATGCCAAAATGAAATTTAACATGATTTATTTCTCATTTGGAGAAAAAGCTGTGGTGGGATTGTGAATCATAAAGTAGATAAGAGTGTTTAAAATAATTAAATAAAAGCATAAAAACTTCTAACAAAATTTTTTTTTGTTAATAATTGGATTATCCAATTTATCTTCCATAAAAATTTAACTAAAGGTAAATTTGGATTATATTAAAATAACTTCTTTTTATTCCATAGCCATTTGTTAAATAAATTTTCAAGTTTTTGCTATTGAATGCGATTACTCTTCTTATGTCTTATGTAATCTCTAACAAGAATCTTGTTTTGTATAAAATATATCTATGAATATATAAACGTTAAGAAAAAAAAATGAAAGTAGTATACATTGGGGATTCAAGATTTGTCTTTGTTTTCAAGGAATCTGAGCTATCTCAAGAAGGATCTTGTGAAGAGACTGGGGTTTAGAGAAGAAAGGGCAATGATCACTTCCTTTGATCTTAAAAATTGTTTCGGGGCCATTCTCTCTAACCAGTTTCTCTTGAACGTCTGGTGAAAGAGCTAAATCATCGAGCGTCTGAACATAGAATCTTCGACCTTTCCCGTATCTTTCTTCAGTAAGCGACAGCTTCTCCATCATAGGACCCAAAGGTACAGGCCGCATCGAGATCATAGACAATGCAATGTCCTGAGACAATTTTTTTAAATAAACAATGGTCACTTGTTGCATTAGGCCTATCCATAAAAACAGAACTTGAACTTAACCACTTCAGATTAAGGCAGTTGCTGATCACTTACATCAACTATAGTAAGAGTTTACCTTATTGGGTGACTGATTGAAGTACAAGCCTTTCATGTGTTGTTTCTCAAACATGAAGCCTGTGGCGGGTTTGTCTTTGCCGTTTCCATAGATCAAGAACTGAGACTCTTTCATGAACCGTTCTGCAGAACCAAGCTGCAATAGAGATAGTAGTGTGAGCGCAAACAAAGAACATCTATCGACTACAGCGTTGCAGAAATGCTTATTACAAAAGTATTGGTTACAAATTTACAATGGAATCAAATGACTCCTCAATCCATGTGTTACCTCATCAGCAAACACATCGAAGGGTCTTTGTCCATCCGCAACCATGGTGGCACAAATGAATATAGCTTTTGAGATTTTCTCTGGAAACCGCTCTAACGCATACGAAACACATGCACCTCCAGTACTGTGACCCACCAGAATGACCTGAACCAATCAACACTCATTGCTTCACACAAGTATATTAAAAATGAATATGGAAATTGTAAACCTTCCTTAGAATATTTGTTTAAGAAACCGAAACAACTGAGGTTCAATGCAGTAACATTGACATTTTATTTCCAAGTTTCCTACATAAAACTCAGAACCTAACTATCTACACTTGAGCAATTTCTAACCTTTTCTTCCTCAGGAAGATTTTGAATGAGCTCGATCAAAGGTTTTGAATATTCTTCTAAGGTGGAAACACTATTTGCATCTGTCATATTAAATCCAGATCCAGCCAGGTCAACTGTCACAGGAAACAGTCCAGACTCTTCCAATGAAGCAATAGTTTTGTACCAACACCATGCCCCAAACCCTTCACCATGAACCAAAACAAATTTCTTAACCGTCAAGCTCTCCAAAAACTCAGGTACCTGAAGAGAGATACAATATAACTAAGATGAACATCAAAAGATTTTTCTAATCTCATAGGTAGTGTGAATTACAAAGCAGTGGCATTTATGTGGGACAGGAACAATCATCAACTAGTGGTCGAACAAAGTCCTATACTTCCAATTTCCGATAAAAACTTATCGCAGTAACCATAAAGAAGCTTCTTTGCTCACTCTTTGTTCTAATCACAATGATTTAAACTTTGTAGAAGCAAAGCCACTAAAAGAACTTTTGAGAACACTTAGCTAACGATAAAATGACTACTGATCTCTAGAGACTTGGTTTCTCATAGCAATAGGCAGGTCTCAGTAACAAAGAAGAGACATTTACATAAACAAAGTTCTCTGCTTTCTCCAGAAAAAGTTTCTTTTCACCATCTTTGTTCTAATAACAACGAGACAGACCAATTGACTAACATGACAACAGCACTATTTAAACTTTTAAAAAGCAAAGCGCACTACAAGAACCTTGTTCTGCTCTAATTTACACTTCTCTTGGTCCCAACCTAATGTCAATATCAAAGTTTTAACCTTAAAAAACACTTTTGATCTCTCCTCAAAGTAACAATCTTTTCCAACCAACAAGTCTTATAACCATTATAAGGACCTAAGTATAAAAATCCAAACTTTATCATTACTATTGATAAAAAAATAAAAATAAAAATAATAAAAAAAAAAAAAAAGGAAAAAGCTTGGACCTGCTTGTTATTAGAAAATGGGTCAGAGAGTGTTTGTCTTCTAGAGCTAGTAGACCCAACACGCCTAGACATAGATCCATCAAATCCCTGAGATTGATGAATAGCCATAGACAAAGCTCGTCGATGCAAAGTCTCTTCATCAGCAAGCAATTTCCTTTGTGAACGATTCACTCTCTTGCTTCTGGATCCTACATCTCCTCCACCACTTCTGATAACAACATCTTTCTTTTTCATGCAGATTACTCTGTTACCCATTTTCACAAAAACCCCTCAATTGAACTCACAGAAGAAGATTTTAAGATTTTGTATCCATGAAATTGAAAAGATCTTGACTTGGGGATATATGTAGAGAGATGAAGAGTGGATGAAGAAGAAGCATGACGGTGTCATTGATTACGATTTACGAATAAGGACGATTCAGATTTAAGACAAAACAGCCAAAGTCTGTTAATTTGTTTCGTCTTTTGTGCGGATATTTCTGGGATTTTTGATTTCTTGTGTTTTTCGACTGTGTATTCTCTTTTTTGGTTCTCAGTAATTATATTACTCCGTTCCTTCAAATAAATTGGGGTATGTTTTTGTCTCACTTAATTTTTTTTTTTTTCTAATCTTTTCATTAACCTAATTTTCGTATTTTATTCACTTTTTGTCCGGGGACACATGTATCGGTTTTCCTGTGGATTTTGTGGTATTTGTGGAAAGTTCGTAATGCAAAAGATTTTGAAAACATTACTGAGCGGCTGGAAGAGGTCATTCGGATAGCTGAAAGTGAGGGTTTGTCCTGGCAGAAGGCTCAAGAGGATGGTGAGGATGTGGATTCTACTGTTCAATCAACGGTCGCCGAACCTTGGTTACGAAGACCGGTTATTTCCTTTCCCATGGTTTTTTCAGGCTATCGCTGCTTTGTTGTTGGTTCTTGGAAGTTCGACGATCCTTTAGCAGGAGCCGGATGGTTTTGTACCCAGTTTCAGAATCCGACGCCAAGTATGGGTGCAACTAACTTTCGCCAGAGTCTTTCCCCCTTACACGCTGAAGTCGAAACTTTCATTTGGGCAATGCGTTGCATGATCGGGCATGATTACCGTAATGTGGCTTTCTACTCAAACTACTCTGACTTGATGACGATGGTATCTTCGCCACATGACTAGCCGGCTTTCTCGACGTACCTCAATGATATCAAGATGGACAGGGAGGAATTTTCTTTTTTTTCCTGGCACGCCATGCGCACATATCTCCGTATAATATTTTGTATGTAAACAATTTCCGTTCACATTGACACGTTTGAGCTAATCTTTTGTTGACAAAAAAAAAATAAAAATAAAAATTTATTCACTATTTGCAGCTCAATCTGGTTTAGAAAATAATAACATAAATGAAAATTTGACTCACTTTATGTCTTTATCTAGTACATACTAGATAGATATTAATCAACGATTTGATTTCCTTTTCCTAGTTGGATTTCCTTTGTTTTATCCTTTTACGACGATACCTTAATACTACTAAAAGAGAAGTACAAAATTGAAAATTGTACAAAATTTCCTAGAATGCCACTCAATTAGTTATGAAGGAGATAATTTATTGAAATTGGAAAGGGTAATTTGGTCAACCTTTTGGTAGCAATCGATTACCCGACCCGAAATTGTAGAGATCCGCGCGTTTATCCGTTAACCCGGTGGACCTCATTGCGTTTGACCCGACAATTTCTCGGGTGATTAATTGATATCCTTAATGGGCTTACGAAGCTCAATGAATGATTGCTTCATAAATATTGGCCTTCTTTCCTTACCTAATCCAATGGAAGATCATTATTAGATATTATTTCTAAACAAATCATAACAATCTAATGAATAAATTTGCAAAATCAGCGCTTAATCAATCTTCTAAAATATAATCGTAATCTCTAAAATTTCTGTAAAGTTAAAATAAAATAATCTCAACTTCCCTTAACTTACTCCCAAATATATGAATATACCTTTTCAATTAGACGAATTAAAGATTTTGTGCTTGCACACAAAGTCTATCAATAATCTCATACTACGTAATAATCCGTGCTGTTGCACGGGGTGAAATTTAATATTTGTTTGATATATTACATTTGAAATATATTTATTTAGTATAATATTTATAATACAAACTTATATTGGTTTGAATTCATCAAGTTTATAAAAGTTTAAAATAGTAATCGTTTCACCAAATATTTTAGATTGACATATTGACGGATCTAGATATGTGAACCGAATTAGTGATCGATTAGATATCTATAAAAATCTTAAACTATCATATCAGATAAAACTGTGAAAAAAAATTAAATTTCATGAACCCGATGATGTAAATTAAATTGTTAACCGGGTCAAATCCGTCCGCTAAGCCATCTTGCAATGGATTTAAATATTTTGAACCGTTAATGTCTTTGCATCCATCCACTTGAATTCGTGAGATCCGCAAGTAACCAATATGCATTTCAATAAATCATTTTTTCTAATATATAAAATATATATATATATATATATATATATATAATTTAAACTTAATTAATATTTAAAAGGTTATGTGATAAAGTTTTTAAGAATAACACATTTATTTTTTTATTATTTTTTTTTGTAAAGACACAATGGCATAGAACCGTAAATTATAAATCAAAATGATGGTAAATAATTAAATGTGTCTTGAACGTTCTGGCGACGACACATCAGCTTTTTTAAGTGAATGTTTCTCTACTAATACATAGAGGATAACCTAAAACACTAATACCCGAATCACCTATAAATATACTCATCAAACGTAGAACAAATCATCACAAATTCACCATTTCTCAAATACAAGCTTTCAAAACACATACCTTGCAATGACTGTTTCCTACGCATTTCTCCGAGATGTGAATCCTTTCAAGACTTCATGGAAAGTTCAAGTCAGGGTCCTTCGTACCTGAAAAACATATACAACAATGTTTGGTTAATCCTTTGGCATGGTACTCGCTGATGCTCAGGTGAGTACAAAGATCTTCTATTGTTCTATACATACACATTTAAAATTCATGTTCCATAATCCTAAGATTCCTAACCTACTGTTATGTCATTTTCAGGGAACAAAGATTCATGTTTATGTGAAAAAAGATATATCTGATGAACCAGTTCGAAAACAAGGTCACTCCAGGAGAACGAAGATCATTTGAAAAAGTTTGGCTTGAGTTTTACCAGTGATCAATTCAAACCAACAAGTCATCGATACAATAGTTGAAAATTTCAAGACTTCGTAAACAGTTTTAGTGAAACATGAAAAAATCATTGTACAAAATGTCTCTTTGTTGAGAACTAACCTTTTGTTCCTGCTTCAAACTGTAGTTGAAGTACCATCCTAGATAACCAACAATTTTCGTAAAGAACTCACCTTTTTCAATAAGCAAAACATTTAAGATTAGATTACCAGAGACATCTTTCATCTTAATATGATTTTTAATTGAAAATTTTATAATTTTATAATTAACAGAGACGTCTTTCTTCTTTTCCGGTTTCTGAAATTGCTTATTGTTTTCCTCAATTCAAAAAGTTACATTTACCTCTTAGCTTTGACCAAAAGTGGTAATCTATTATTGTTCGAGGCATCTGCAAATTCCAGAGAAAAAAAAAATCAGAATCCAAATCAAATACAAAATGATAATCGGAGACGGAAATTGATGTAACATAATAACCAAACCGAAGTAAAATTCGATGGGCAAATTTTTTTTTGAGTAATCATGTATATCTCAAATCAAAAATCCAAATTAACATCTCTTTCAATATTTACAGAGGGGATTGAAAACCAATAAGATAAGAATATAAACGAAAATCAAAATAACAATTTAGACATAGAACTAGAATATGCAGAATATGATTACCTCATTATCTAATTCATAAGAGAGTTAAGTGAATTTGGGATGACTGTTTCACGGATCTTCCCATGAAGATGAGTCATGTGCGCTTCTTCATTTGATTGTTAATGATTTTGAGAATCGAAAAGAAATTCCAAGAACAGATGGGTGTATTGTTGCCGACAAGAGATGGCTTCTTCGATCATAACTAAGAAAATATCGTCTACAGTTTTTTTTTTTTTTTTTTTTTAACCCTTGAACTACATTAATATTATTGAGAGACCGGAACAGAGTTAAAAACAGAGGAAGTACATAATGGAACAGTAGAATGATAGAGAAATTGTGTTGTTCTGTTTCTTTGATCTTTAGCCAATTTATCTGCCAGAATATTCGAACGCCGTGATGTCCAACGGAAAATGACGTTGTCAAACCTTGTTATCCATCCTTGTATGTCTTGTAACCAGTTGTAGATATCAAATCTGAGAGATCGGTTGTTGAGTGCAGTGATTAAATTTTGACAATCTCCTTCAAAGATTATATTGGTGAAACCACTTCTCCAAGAATGTTGCATAGCATAGATTAAGCTTTGGCATTCCGCTTCAATAGGAGATGTAACTATAAGTCCGGTGGCTTGTCCTGCTTCTCTAAAGTGACCTTGATCGTCACGGATTAACCATGCCGACGTTGCACGTGTGTTACCGTTGATGAAACTGCCATCATAGTTGCATTTGACCCATCCTAAAGGTGGTCTGGTCCAAGTAGAACTCTCTCTCTATTACGATTACATGAAGTACATGTGCTTTGGTGTGTTTGAGTCGTAGTTGGTGGTAGTGAAGCCAGCCATTCATCTGCTTCTTGTCTAGCTTCACGTAGATCTCTTTGCCAACTATGAGTAATCATGTGGAAAGTAAGCTTATTGCGACTTGTCCAGATTTTCCATAAGATCCAATATGGAAGGATGGAAAGTCGATCATTTCTACCTCTCTGTTTTTGAAACTCCAAAATCCCCTTAATTTTGATGCCAATAGAGTCATCGGGGTTTAATAGTCCTCTGAGTGGTATATGTGATCCATGCCAAATCTGCAACGAATGCGGGCACATGAAGAATAAATGTTCAGATGTTTCAACTTCAGAGACACATCGCTTGCAAAATGAATTTGGAGAGATATGTCGACGTTCCAACTCAGCTCCAGTAGCCAAAGCTCTTGAGGATAAACGCCACAGAAAAATGTTTGAATTTTGGTGGAAGGTTGGTTCTCCAGATTTTCGTTTTTGTTTGGAGGTTTCCATAAGGAGGTCTTGCTTGGAATTTGATAAGCCTCATAGAGTGTACATCAGAAGAAAGATTGAAGGTTGAAGCTCACGTGTGAGGAGAGAAGCGAACACGTGCAAGTCTTTTTAGTATAAAGGTTGTTGTTTGTTATTTTTGGAGGTCATGTTGTTTGTTGGTTGTAACAGAGTCTTATGCGACTTCTGAGGGAACGAGAGTGATGTCTAGCTGCGCCTAGAGCTCTCGATTACAATTGTATCTTTCGTGAGAGTTAATAAAGGAAATTTACAGGTTCTTTCTTAACAATTGGTGCGGTGAAACTGATTCGAAGCGTCAACGCGAAAGAGGAGCTAGGGTTCGCAGATTTGGGGATTTTATCGAATCGGGAAATTTTTCAATTCGACGATGGGGATGGAGCAGATTTTAACACCGATCAAGGAGGCTGCGACGGCATAACAAGTAGAAGCTTCGACGATGGAATGTTACGATCGACTTGCAGATATGGCGTCAATGGTGCGTCGTACGGAGACTCGCGTAGATTCAAGAATCGATGGGTTAAGTGACAAGATCGGAGCTCATGATCGATGTCTGTTGGAGATTGAGCGTAAACTCGATCTGTTACTCCATGCGTTACCAGGGAGGCCAACAACCCAAGAAATTGGAGGGACGAGTCAAGCTAACAACTCGGGATCGCAAGTTCAACACAATCAGGTATCAATTCCTAACTCGGAACCTTGCCGTAGTTCAATTAGGCCTGGAATTAGAGAAAATCTTCTCAAGAATGTGGAGATGGTGGTGTTTGAGGGGGTGGGAACCTATGGTTGGATCGCGACAGTGGAGAGATTTTTCAGAACTGGTAGATACAATGATGAAGAGAAATTGGCTTTGGTGGCTGTGAGTTTACAAGGTGAAGCCTTGAGTTGGTACAATTGGGAAATGAACAGAAGGGAGTTTGAGAGCTGGGATCAGTTCAAGAAGAGTTTGCTATTGCGTTTTGGTAATCTGAAAATAAGGGGACCGAGTCAAAGTCTTTTCTGTATTAAGCAAACCGGATCCATAGCTGATTATGTTCAGCGATTTGAAGACCTTTCATCACAAGTATCTGGCTTGGATGATCAGAAGTTAGAGGGCATCTTTTTGAATGGCTTAACTCCAGAGATGCAGGAACTGGTTCATATGCAAAAGCCAAGAGATTTACCTGAAATGGTGGCTGAAGCGAGAGCAATGGAATCTAGTATTCTAAGAAGGGTAGTTAAGAAGGAACTCTTATTAGCTAATAAAGAGAACAAAGAGGTTTATATTCCTGAAAACAAGAGTACACACTCTTATACAACAAACAATTGGAAGACGAAGGCAATTGTGACTGAGGTGGCTCAAGGATCAGAAAAACCTCTAGCAAGAGTCGAACAGAGACCCCGTAGACATAACTCGAGTGCTGAACTGGATGAGAAGAGAAGAAAAGGACTCTGTTTTAAATGTGATGGCCCATGGTCCAAAGATCACAAGTGTCCTAACAGAGAACTTCGAGTTCTGACAGTTTTCAATGGGTATGAAGTAGAAGTGCTGGAAGGTAGCAGAGAGGAAGAGCAGATAAGAGAGGAAGAACAAGTAGGAGAATGCATGGCCTTGTCATTTAGTTCATACAGAGGAATTTCCTCACACTCTACAACTAAGACAAGAGGCACTGTGGGAAACGCGGGTGTAGTTATCATGCTCGATAGTGGAGCTACCCACAATTTTATATCCCCTGCAGCAGTTAAAAAACTGAAATTGAAGAGTAGAGAACATCCAGCATTAAACGTGATACTTGGATCAGGAGTAACGGTCCATGGAACAGGAGTTTGCGAGAAGGTGTGCTTCCAAGTACAGAACCTAGAGTTTACGACTGACTTTCTTGTTTTGGAGTTGGGTCAAGTCGACATCATTCTGGGAATATATTGGTTGAGCACACTTGGAGATTGTCAAGTTAATTGGTTGAAGAATGAAATGTCTTTCTTATACAAAGATAAGATAGTGACTATCAAAGGAGAATCCGACTTGGATATATCACGAATGTCTTTGAAATCTCTATCAAGTGGATACAGTGTTAACTCAAAAGGGGTGGAAGTAGCATTGTACAACCGTCAACTGGTCAACCAGGTGGTTAAACCTGCAGAGCAAGGCATTCAAGAGATATTGGATATGTTTGAGAAGGTATTTGCATCCCACAGACCTACCTCCTATTCGAGGATGAGAGCATTCTATTAACTTGCTTCCGGGAAATAATGCAATAAGTGTCAGGCCTTATAGATATCCTCACGCTCAGAAAGAAATCATGGAGAAAATGGTGAAGGAAATGTTAGAAGCAGGAATCATCAGGCCTAGTCAAAGTCCATTCTCAAGCCCTGTTCTCTTGGTGAAGAAGAAGGATGATAGCTGGCGATTTTGTGTAGATTACAGAGCTCTTAATCGAGCGACTATACCTGATAAATTTCCAATACCGATGATAGAACAACTCTTGGACGAGTTAAATGGTTCGCTATTATTCTCAAAGTTGGATCTACGTGCGGGATACCATCAAATAAGAATGAAGGAGGAAGATATTGCTAAGACAGCATTCAGAACTCATGATGGACACTATGAATTTCTAGTGATGCCATTCGGATTAACAAATGCACCTGCGACATTTCAGGCTTTGATGAACGAGTTGTTCCGACCCTATTTGAGGAAATTTATTTTGGTGTTTTTCGATGACATTTTGATCTATAGTGCGACATTGGAAGAACATGAGAAACATTTGGTGACTGTTATGGAGATACTAGCGAAGCACAGATTGTTTGCGAATAAGAAAAAGTGCATGTTTGGGCAGAAACAAGTGGATTACTTGGGACACATCATTTCTGGTGAAGGAGTATCAACTGATCCTGAAAAGACGAAAGCTATGGTGCAGTGGGTGACTCCCAAGTCAGTGAAAGAACTGAGGGGACTTTTAGGGCTGACAGGTTATTACAGGAGGTTCATTAAAGGCTATGGAGTAAGGAAGCACAATCATCTTTTGACAATTTGAAGAAGGCAATGACATGCGCTCCCGTACTAGCATTACCAGACTTTGATGAGGTGTTCACTGTCGAAGCTGATGCATCCGGTTTTGGGTTAGGCGCTGTTCTGATGCAAAATAAAAGACCTATAGCATATTTTAGTCATGGCTTAACTTCCAAAGAGCAGCTAAAACCAGTGTATGAGAGATAGTTAATGGCTATAGTGCTTGCAATTCAGAAATGGAAACACTATCTGTTTGGAAGGCATTTTGTAGTACACACAGATCAAAAAAGCTTGAAGTTTTTGTTGGATCAGAGAGAAGTGACGATGGATTACCAGAAGTGGCTGATAAAATTGTTGAATTATGACTTTGAAATCATTTACAAGCCTGGAGTTGAGAACACTGATGCAGATGGATTATCGAGAATGACACAACCTCAGGGAATAGTTCCATCTTCAGTTCTAATGGCGTTCACAGTTCCCACAGCATTACAGTTGCAGGACATATATGACGAGATTGATAAAGATAAACACTTGCAAGAAAAAATTCAATCTTGTTCTACAATATCTGATGGTAACGAAGGATATGCAGTGAGGAGTGGTAGATTGTGGTTCAAAAACAGGTTGGTAGTACCTAAATCGTCCAGATTCATACCAACTATTTTGGAAGAGTATCATTCGGGTCTCATGGGGGGTCACTCAGGAGTATTGAAGACAGTCAAAAGAATACAACAGTCTTTTCATTGGGAAGGGTTGATGAAAGATGTACAGAAGTTTGTTTCAGAATGTGACACTTGCCAGAGACATAAATATTCAACTTTGTCTCCAGCAGGTCTTCTCCAACCATTACCTATCCCTAAACAGGTTTGGGAGGACATTTCTTTGGACTTTGTAGAAGGATTACCAATATCCCACAGCAAAAATGTGATTCTTGTGGTAGTTGACAGATTGAGTAAATATGGGCATTTCTTAAGCCTGAAGCATCCATACTCAGCCGCGGATGTAGCTCGTTTATTCGTCAAAGAGGTGGTGCGGTTACATGGGTATCCAGCTTCGATAGTTTCTGATAGAGGTAACACCTTCTTGAGTGCATTCTGGAAAGATTGCTTCAAACTCTCAGGAACAAAGCTCAAATACAGTACTGCATTTCACCCTCAAACAGATGGCCAAACAGAGGTGTTGAACAGGTGTCTTGAAACTTATCTTCGTTGTTTTGCCTCGGCTCACCCAAAGACTTGGCATCAGTACTTAGCATGGGCCGAACTATGGTACAATTCCTCGTATCATACTGCTTTGAAGACATCTCCTTTCAAGGTTTTGTATGGCAGAGACCCTCCGGCCATTGTACGTTTTGAGGACAACTCGACCAAAGTTTTTGAGCTGGAAGTGATGTTAAAAGAGAGGGACTCGATGCTGATTCAGATTAAACACCATTTAACACACGCACAACAGCTTATGAAGAATAATGCTGATAAACACCGGAGAGACATTGAATACGAAGTGGGTGACTGGGTGTTTTTAAAACTAAGGCCTTACAGACAACAATCAGTGGCTAAGAGAATTTGTCAAGTTAGCAGCCAAGTTCTATGGTCCTTATGAAGTGATGGAGAGGATCGGTAAGGCTGCATATCGATTACAGTTACCAGAAGAATCGAAGATACACCCTGTCTTTCATGTGTCGCAGATCAAAAAGGTGCTGGGTGATCATAACCAGGTTATTCCTTTACCTGAGTTGTTTAATGATTCAGATGAGTTGATTGTCGAACCGGAAGCAGTGTTGGAGACCCGGTATAATGAGATGGGTGTGTTGGAAGCCTTAGTGCATTGGAAGGGCTTACCCGATCATGAGGACACTTGGGAAGTTGTTAAAGAGTTGCAGCGTCAATATCCCACTCTAGCGCTTGAGGACAAGCTTCATTTCGAAGGGGGGGGGGTATTGATAAGCCTCATAGAGTGTACATCAGAAGAAAGATTGAAGGTTGAAGCTCACGTGTGAGGAGAGAAGCGAACACGTGCAAGTCTTTTTAGTATAAAGGTTGTTGTTTGTTATTTTTGGAGGTCATGTTGTTTGTTGGTTGTAACAGAGTCTTATGCGACTTCTGAGGGAACGAGAGTGATGTCTAGCTGCGCCTAGAGCTCTCGATTACAATTGTATCTTTCGTGAGAGTTAATAAAGGAAATTTACAGGTTCTTTCTTAACAGAATTCTTGATTTGGAAGATGGGTTGCAAGCCAGTATCCAGACTTTACTGTATATAATCCATTCTCAGTGTAGTGCCATCCTAAATAGTCTTGTTGTTGCCAATGACTAGTTTCGATTCTTAGGATATGATTGATGTCATCTGGGTGGACTTGTTCTCGTAGTAAAGCTTCATTCCATCCGCCTCTGTTCGGGAGAAGAAAAGAATAAACGGTAGATAAATCAGGTTGGAATGGCAATCACTCCTTATTGGTCGTGACCTGTTAAAACAAGGAATGAGATTCACAATAGGCAAGGGAGAATGCATCAACACATGGTCAGACCCTTGGGTTCCAGTGCATCCCCCTCCCCCCCCCTTGGCTTCCAGTGCATCCCCCTTATGAAGTGATGGAGAGGATCGGTAAGGCTGCATATCGATTACAGTTACCAGAAGAATCGAAGATACACCCTGTCTTTCATGTGTCGCAGATCAAAAAGGTGCTGGGTGATCATAACCAGGTTATTCCTTTACCTGAGTTGTTTAATGATTCAGATGAGTTGATTGTCGAACCGGAAGCAGTGTTGGAGACCCGGTATAATGAGATGGGTGTGTTGGAAGCCTTAGTGCATTGGAAGGGCTTACCCGATCATGAGGACACTTGGGAAGTTGTTAAAGAGTTGCAGCGTCAATATCCCACTCTAGCGCTTGAGGACAAGCTTCATTTCGAAGGGGGGGGGGTATTGATAAGCCTCATAGAGTGTACATCAGAAGAAAGATTGAAGGTTGAAGCTCACGTGTGAGGAGAGAAGCGAACACGTGCAAGTCTTTTTAGTATAAAGGTTGTTGTTTGTTATTTTTGGAGGTCATGTTGTTTGTTGGTTGTAACAGAGTCTTATGCGACTTCTGAGGGAACGAGAGTGATGTCTAGCTGCGCCTAGAGCTCTCGATTACAATTGTATCTTTCGTGAGAGTTAATAAAGGAAATTTACAAGTTCTTTCTTAACAGAATTCTTGATTTGGAAGATGGGTTGCAAGCCAGTATCCAGACTTTACTGTATATAATCCATTCTCAGTGTAGTGCCATCCTAAATAGTCTTGTTGTTGCCAATGACTAGTTTTGATTCTTAGGATATGATTGATGTCATCTGGGTGGACTTGTTCTCATAGTAAAGCTTCATTCCATCCGCCTCTGTTCGGGAGAAGAAAAGAATAAACGGTAGATAAATCAGGTTGGAATGGCAATCACTCCTTATTGGTCGTGACCTGTTAAAACAAGGAATGAGATTCACAATAGGCAAGGGAGAATGCATCAACACATGGTCAGACCCTTGGCTTCCAGTGCATCCCCCTCCCCCCCCCCCCCCCCCACGACAAGCAACAGATCAACAACCTGATAAATCGTCTACACTTCTTTCTTTTAGGTTTTTAGTTAACAAAAAATATATCCACAAAAAAGTATTACTTTATTTCAGTGATTACATTTAAATTGTCTAGACCTTATTTTACAATGGAGTATAAAATCAAACCCAATGTGTGGTGATAGATTTAATACATTTGGCCCATTTGGCTCAAGGTATTATTAGCTTTCATTTTCGGAATATTCAAAATAGTCCCATATAATTAACTTGGAATTCCATAAAAAAATTACTTCCAAAATACATAATTATATTTTACTTCATTCTTAAAATATATTGTGAAATATATATATATATAAATGTTACACAACTTTTTCTACCATAACCAAATATAGATAATAGATCTATTCCAAACTAAGAAAATACATATTGTTGCAATCAAAATTAAATCTGTATGAATTTATATACATAAAGCACACTACATTATGTTACTTAATCCTTTATTCACAAAGTAAACTATTTCACATACTAGATGTAACACAACTACAATATGTTAAATTAATTTTTAGACTTTTTTTTTAAGTTTGGGTTCTCTATTTTACATTTAGGGTGTAATTTTAAGGGATAGATTTTAGTATTTGGGGTTTAGGTTTTAGAATTTAGTTATTTTGTATATTAAAAAGGGTTATTTTTGAATGGACAACATGAAGATGCATTTTCTAAAAATGCAAAGAAAAATAGGTTTTTTTTTAAAATGCCCTTTAAATATTTGATACTAGATCCTTAGGCATGAATAATAGAATCAAAATATTTACTCTACCTTCAAATGAGTCTAATATGGATAACATGTATTATTGCTCACCCCTAGATTACTACACCTACAAATTTACTACATCAGTATAAATTAACACATTTACTCTGCTAATACAATCACTAAAAAGTTTTTAAATTTGGACTATATTAATATGAACCAAATTAATTGATTTACAAAAAAGAACCAAATTGATTATACAAATTAAGTTTATAATAAATTTTAACACTGAATAAATTGAAAATTAGTATATATTTTAAATTCAATAAATTAAATTCCTCCCGAGGTGTACCGCGGGCTCAAACCTAGTAAAATAAGATTCGATGAGGCTCATACATATCGATTCATACTTTACGCTCTCTCATTAACCATCTAGCTAGCTAGCGTTAAGCATCGCTGCAGATTCCTCTTCTCAAGCCAAGTAATTAATCTTCTTAACTATATTCTTCAAATTTACTTATACTGTTTTCCTTTGTGTCGATTTAGCTATAGTCATACACAGACCTTACTTGTGTAAACTTCTTAACTATGATCGTGCTTGCTTTATCTGTGTTCCCTATTTTTCTGATCCCTTTCACAATTTCTAATGATTACAAATCTCCTAGCTAGGACAGAAAAAGGAAAATTTAAAGAACTATTGATTGCTTGATGGCTAAGCTTTAGTGAGGCTAGTGATTGCTCATTCTTTGAGTTAATGTTTTTATGTCGAATATTCAAACTATTGGTACCCTTTTTCGTTTTATGAAGATGGAGACTGATCTGATATACGGTGATTCAAAATCCGCGACACCCTCAAGCCCTGGCCAAACCCTAGTTCTGGTCGGTCGTACTGGAAACGGAAAGAGTGCAGTAGGGAACAGTATCCTTGGAAGAAAGGCGTTTTTGTCCAAATTATGTTCCCGTGGAGTCACCAACACATGTCAGTTAGAAAGAGTTGTGCAAGATGATGGCCAAATCATCAATGTGATTGATACTCCTGGTAAGTGCTTCTGAAAATATGTATACTCTTTAGAAGAATGAATGATTTCCTTTTAACTCGTCCTATGCCAATGGTGTTACGAGATTATTGATGGATTTATGTGGATATATGTATGTTGCCTAATTTCTTCAGGATACAATTAAGCAAAGTCAGATTGACTACAATTTACTTGTAATAAATAATGATGTATGGCGTCGATCTTGGTGAAATTTACAGGACTTTTCGAAATTTCAAGGGCAGCTGACTCTATCGAGGTGCACAACAATAGCCAAAAATGGAATCCATGCTATCCTGTTGGTGTTCTCTGTGAGGGGTCTTAGAGGAGATAAGGAAGTGTTTAGTCACTTGCAAACCCTTTTCGGCAGTAAAATCGCTAACTATATGATCACTGTCTTTACGGGTGGCGATGAATTGGAAGAGACGTTGGACGATTATTTGACTCCACAAGACTGTCCACAATTCCTAAAGTGAGTGTTGTTTGGTTTCTTTTCTTAACTTGAGATGTATAATGAAGATTGCATATACATAGTCTTTTATGTATATCTGATCTGAATTAAACTGAATTCTATGGTTGTAGGAAATTATTGAGCTATGTGACAACCGATTGGTACTGTTTGATAACAAGACCAAAGATAATCTCAAGAAGGTTGAGCAAGTTGAGAAGCTTCTTGCACTTGTTGAGTTGGTTGCAAAGCAGAACAATGGTAAACCCTATACGAAAGAGTATTTCAATGAGCTACAGGTGATGTTATCATGGCTTTCCTCTTTGATTTCTAACTTTTTAATCTCCTTTGATTTTTATCTTTGCCTAAGTACAAAGATAGTATAGTATTTCTTCTTCATGAGTATTTGTTTATGTTCTTTGTTGGATATATTAATCCTATACTAGGAAGTAAATATAGTAACATGGTGTGGATACTTGGCTCAGGTGGAGATTAAAGAATCAGAAATGACACTAGAGAAACAACTAGCTGATCAAGAGCAAGATGCTCGACCTGAAGGCGAGAAAACAGCAAAGGAAGTCTCAAAATAATTTGAGTAAGAGGCTGAGAGAGAATCTCAAACGGGCAAAAATGGACAAAGGAACTCAAGAGAAAGTTGCAATAATGCATCAACCTTAGATTTTGATATATTTCTTCATTTACTTTTATGTATTTGGTTTTTTTTTTCCTTTTCAATGTCACCATCTGGTTTTATGATTAAAAGACAAAATTATGTGACTACATACATTATTATGGTGTTTTCTTTTTTAGTGTATTTTATTTTTATTTTTATAACCGACTGTTATTATTTGTTGATATCCTATTTTGACCTTTAGTACTTTGGCTGTTGTGGATACAGCACACTAGATAATCTTATTTTGAGGAACAGTTAGGGAAGTGCATCAACCTATGATGGTCATTCTGATCTCTAATCTCTCATTTTTTTATCACTTTGATATGGTTTTCCTTATATCAATATCTGGTTTATGTTATTTACCACAAAATTCTTGTAACTACATGCACAATGCACATGCATTTTTGGCAACTAGTCCATTCAATCTATGATCGATGCTAGACGAGTTGAGCGATCTCTTTTCTCCTTAGTCCTTGTGGTGTCTCCTGATACTTTTCTAATTGACAAATTCTACATCTCTCTATAGTGGATCATTAATAACTCGAAAAGGGTTTATTGAAATTTGAAAACTTGTAACCATTAAGTTAAAGTAAAGCTGTACTCTTTGTATTCTCGAGACAACAAAACTATCTTTGGAACTAAACATATTCAACCACATGCATCAATATAGACCTTTGAGATTCCTTCCTTTTTTGTATTCTTTTTAATCATAATTTTGGAAGGCAACTTTAGTTTCTCCATTTCTCTCTTTTTATATGTAAGGTTCCAGTGAGTTCTTGAAAAAAGAGAGAGTCCAAAGATATCTCTTCATATATTTCTTTCATCTATAGTTTAATAATATTTACTTACAAAATGGGTGGAGGACTGGTAGCAGATGATTTCAAACCAACTGGTCAAGGTATGTCGCTTTTCTTAAATCTTTCTCCCACTCGTTGCTTTATGCAAAAAAGGGTACGAATCAGTCTAGCAATTATAAATCATTCTAAACGATTTAGAAGTAAAAAACGAGAGCCTTAAGAAAGAGCTGTTGAGTAGATTTGGCTTTGACAGAGTTTCTATTTTCTTTTTTCCTCTTTTTTTGAAGGTGCATGTGCTTCTGATTTACTTCTGAAGCCTGCAAGAACCTTAGTCCTTCTTGGCTGTTCGGGCAATGGGAAAAGCGCGACTGGGAATAGCATTCTCGGAAGACGGGCGTTCGAGTCGAAAGGTAGTGCAGCAGCTGTTACCATAGAATGTGAGCTAAAGACTACTAAGCGACCAAACAGACAGATCATCAATGTTATTGATACTCCTGGTGTGTGTGTTTGCATGTGCCTTTTGTTCATATGAAAATGTAATAGTCGAGCCAGAGTGCCACTAACAAAAAATGCAATGCTAAACATGTTGATCATGATTTGTTCTGCAGGCCTTTTTAGTTTGTTCCCCTCAAACGAGTCTACCATCCGAGAAATCTTAAAATGCTTTCGTCTTGCCAAAGAGGGGATCAATGCGCTGCTTATGGTTTTTTCTTTGAGAGGCAGGCTAACAGAAGATGAGAACTCTGTGCTTTCAGTGTTGAAGGTTCTTTTTGGAGATGATATTGTTGACTACATGATCGTTGTTTTCACCAATGAGGATTCACTTACTGATAACAATGAGACATTGGATGGCTATCTGAAGGACTCTTCTAATTTCAAGGTTACTGTGTTTTCTTCTATTGAAACAGCAGCTAGGCAAAACTTTCTAAAGAGGTTTTCACCTTTTCTTGCGACTTACATCTATCAGTTGGATTTGTTTATGGTTCTAGGAAATTCTTGCGGCCTGCAACAACCGTGTGGTTCTGTTTGATAATAAGGCCAAAACAGGAGAGCACAAGAAATCTAAGCAAGTTCAGAGGCTTCTAGACCTTGTTGAAGAAGTTGTGAGGAAGAACAACAAAAAACCATTTCTGTTTGAGTTATCTCATAAGACAATGGTAACATTTTTTTTAATGCATGTTCCCTTTTCGCTATCTTTTGTTTGCTTACCAGTAACCATCTGCATCTTAGGAAAACGAGACCATAGTTGAAGAAAAGCAGAAAAAGATTAAAGCAATGAAGGGTCACTACACAGAAGAAGAGAAGGAAGAGGAAGAGAATTCACCTTATCATCAGTTCAGCCAAAGGGTAAAGAAGGTAAGGTGTTTTCAAGTCCATCTCTATGGTCTCTATGGTTCTGATCTCATACGATTGATAATATCATATGAAGTAACTTATGAGACATAATGCTTCGATGTGAATATGTTTCTTGGACAATTCTTTAAGAACTGATCATGATGGGGAGAATTTTCTTTTTAAAGTTTTACATTAATTGGTCTTCTTTGTTATTGCTCAGGTGGAAGAAACAACGAGTTGGCTGGAGCACAGACTGAATGAGGAGAAAATTGCAAGACTTAAAGCAGAAACAAGGGCGAGAAATCTCCATGAAGAATCCAGCAAAGAGATTGAGATGCTGAGAGAGAAACTCAAGCAGGCAGAGAAGAAACTCGAGAAACAGGAAGGAGGTTGCATCGTTCTTTAATAGATGTTCTTTCAAAACTTCGCCATCCTGAGATGATATCACAACGCACGTTTTGAGTTTGCTATGGTCTTTTTCTTTCTATCAATTATCTGGTTTCTTGATTAAAAGAAACTACTTTTGAGGTTTTGGGCTTTATGCGAACCTTTTCATTAGTACTGAAACACACATTTCATTTGGTTTTCTACCATTCAATTTTTTCCTACTAATTATGTGTGCATCAGGTGGTTACCTATTTTGTTTGAATAAATTTTATATCTATATTAACATTTTCAGAGCAGTTTTGATAAAGAAGGCTTAGAGTTGAGAATTATTTACGTCCAATGCCATTGACATTTAAATTTTAGTTAAGAAAATTTAAATTAAAATATTAAAATTTGATTTAACGATTTTGATCACCAAAATTACGTTCAAATTGGAAGTAATTTATCTATATTAACATTTTCACAGCAATTTTGATAAAGAAGGCTTAGAGTTGAGAATTATTTACGTCCAATGCCATTGACATTTAATTTTTAGTTAAGAAAATTTAAATTAAAATATTAAAATTTGATTTAACGATTTTGATCACCAAAATTACATTAAAATCGGAAGTAATTTATCTATATTAACATTTTCACAGCAATTTTGATAAAGAAGGCTTAGAGTTGAGAATTATTTACGTCAAATGCCATTGACATTTAATTTTTAGTTAAGAAAATTTAAACTAAAATATTAAAATTTGATTTAACGATTTTGATCACCAAAATTACATTAAAATCGGAAGTAATTTATCTATATTAACATTTTCACAGCAATTTTGATAAAGAAGGCTTAGAGTTGAGAATTATTTACGTCCAATGCCATTGACATTTAATTTTTAGTTAAGAAAATTTAAATTAAAATATTAAAATTTGATTTAACGATTTTGATCACCAAAATTACATTAAAATCGGAAGTAATTTATCTATATTAACATTTTCACAGCAATTTTGATAAAGAAGGCTTAGAGTTGAGAATTATTTACGTCCAATGCCATTGACATTTAATTTTTAGTTAAGAAAATTTAAATTAAAATATTAAAATTTGATTTAACGATTTTGATCACCAAAATTATATTAAAATCGGAAGTAATTTAAATCTGATAAATATGATAACTAATTATTTGTTTTTATGATGATAACAAAAACTACAATTATAGGGGTATTTTCTAAAAAAAAATTTTGATAAGAAAAAATATTAATTGATTACAAAAATCTTGCTATCAATAGTGATTTGCAATCTAGAATAAAGATCTAATAATGAGAATATTCCATATCATAATGTTTTCACGTTAACTAAGTAATTAGTTTTGTAAAGATTATTCAGCCATAAATCTAGGAGGATCCACACTCATTTCATCTTCCATATATATGTTGTTCTCAAACATTCAACTGGAAATATATATGCTAATGACGTAAGGTGTGGTGGGTATGTTGGTGGACACTGTGGTGGTGGTAGTCATGGAGGAGGCGCTGTGGTCAATTAAACCGTGTTGAATAAGCTGATGTTGAATGATCACAAAAGACTTATGAGCGTCATAGCGGGACATATCGTGGGTAAGGTTTCTCTTTGTTTTGTTCACTATTTTGATTGGGTAACTTCTCATATTTTGTTTGTTTTTTTTTGTTACTTGAAGATGTTAGTAAGTGATCTACAACGTGAGGGAGTGGTCATGGAAATTGGGGTACTATTGAAGATGAGATTCTTCCGTAAGCATCTTGCCTTAAGTCTAACTTTCACTCTCTATGTCGTGAACTCTACATGGTTTTACGAATGAATCTTTGTCTTCAGTTTAGCCGTCTTTCAATAACTCATTTGTGACATATGAAGAGTACAGTGAAAGGAAAGGAAGACAGTACAAAAAAGACAGTGAAGGGAAAAATGATCTTAAGGATAAGAGATTATGGGAGCAACGTGAAATATATTTAAATTAACAATATATATTGTTGAAAATCTCATAAACACAAAAGAACCTAATTGTTACTTCTATAAGGTTTTTTCATATATGTTTGTTGCAACAATTCATAACTTAAATTTATATGAAATCTATGTATGTAACTTTAGTGAACTAGATTTGAATTGAAATTATACCTTTTAATTATATGTTGTAGGTTTCAAATTATGTATATGATTTTTACAATTATTAAGATTCTGAAAAAAAAATTGAACATATATGTAATGTCAATACTTAGTTACATACATACTACGGGTTAAATCTAAAAATAAAAAGGTTTAGATCATATATTTTAAATAATAATATAAATGTAAAATTTTAACATAATTGTTTATATAAATAAAATATTTTCTTGCAGTTTATAGGTAAATAAACGTTGGTTAAAACTAATGTATTCATTCTTAAACGGGTTAAATATTTTTTTGCTGGTTAAAACCAACATTTAAAAACCAAATATCAAGTTCAATATATATATTCATGTTAACTCTTAAATACTAACCATTTTTTTTTTTTGTTAAAGAGGAGATAAAAGATGTTTCTATTGACACAAATGTAAGACTAGAATTTTAAATTAAGATCGATTCTCTGACACAAATTTTTTTAATATGAATCATTTACAAAATCATCAAAAAGATACACCAAATCCATAATCTTTTGAATGACACTTTTCAGTTCTATATATAATCTTTTGATGTTCAAAATTAACAGAGTAGCTAGTTTCTAAAACAGTGGTTTTTTTTTGTTGCTTTTTATAAGCAACTGTATTGCCCTTTGAGGTTGCTAGATTACTTTTCGATGATTCGGTAATGGGCCTAAATTAGAACCTGATCTGGTTTGCAAACTAAATCTGGTTTAGAAACTTAACTTAGTTTAGAAATTTTGGTTTGTCAATATCACCCGATTTAATCTGGTTTAGAAATTTAATCTTGTTATCAAACTAAATCTGGTTTAGAAAAATTTAACTAGTATGGTTTAGAAAAATACATTAAAATTTAACTCAATTTGATCCAGATGAACTAATTAAACTCTTAAACGGGGGCTGTCAAAAGGAAAATAAAAAAACACTCTTTAACCGGTTTAATCCAAAATCCGAGTGAACCCAGATTAAACCAGTCAACTCATTTTACCAGATTAATATCAACCAAAAAGAATCTATATAAACCGCAATAGAATTTGAAAGTAACTCAACCAAACCTGGTTTAGGCAAAACAATATATTAATTAATAAACCTTTTAAACCGAACCGGTTTAATAACCATATTGGAAAAGTCTATCGTATACACACTCAACTTTTGAAAACTATGATGTAGAAAATGGTTTGAACTTTGAAGAATGTTTAGAAATTTGTGTTTTCTTCAATTTCTTAGCTGTTGTTAGTTATGTCTTATCTTAGCTTAGCTAATACTTTTTATATTATAATCTCCTATTTCGAAATATACGGAGATTTAATTTTGTTTCAATATATAGGATTATTTTTACAACTTTTTTGCAACTTATAAATGCATATGATATCTTGTAATTATTTGAATTCTGCAGTTTTTTCTATCATAGGTTGGATTTTTATACCAAAAAATATATATTATTAATTTCATAATCTGGAATTATTATTTTTAAATAAATTTAAATACAAAATAATATAAACAAAACATGTTAAATTTTTTGCTTTATTCACAATTTAAAATAATCATTATTTAAAATACAATGAATACATAATAATATTTCTTTATTATATAATTAGTTACAATTTTATTTTTTCATTTTTAAATTTAGTTTAGTTTTATAGAAATGATATTTTTGTCCATTTCATTTCAAAATATGTAGTTTTCAAATAATTGTAATATTGAGTATAATTATCAAATTTCGTATAAAATTAGTATATTTTTGAAAAACATAATCAATGTATTTATGCATTTTTGAGGAAAACATAATTAATCATTGTCCTACTCCTACATGACTTCCATTGTTGTTTCTTAACGATCGTTTGTTTCTTAATGTGTTTGTTTGTCTCTACTGCTTAATTTGTTTTCTTTATTTAAATTCTTACTGTAAAGATCACTATCAAAATGTGTTACTACATTTTTTCTGATCTCTCCTTTATTAGTTCTTTCTTTCTAATTTTTTCTCATTTCAAGAACCATCACATGTTTTTTGTGTTACAGATTCGTTAGTAATGGAACAATATCCTGAAAGAACTCAAGTGCTGGTCGGTAAAACAGGGAACGGTAAACAGCATCCTAGGAGAAACTAAGTTCCAGTCAAAAGCAAGAGGAACATTCATTACTAAAGAATGCAAGCTACAAAAAGCCTCATTACCGAATGGTCTTGAAGTCAATGTCATTGATACACCTGGTATGTGTTTGCGCTATTTTGGTTATTCATACTAAATCCCCACACTTTCTTAGAACATACTTTAAGATTAATTCTCCTTGCAGGTCTGTTTAGTGCTTCCTCGACTACATAATCTACCAGCAAATAAATAGTAAGCTGCTTATTTCTAGCTAAAGAAGGAATCGATGCAGTGCTTCTAGTTTTCACTTTGAGGGGTCGGTTAACAGACGAGGGACAATCAACGCTTCAAACGTTAAAGATCCTTTTCCGTAGTCAAATCGTAGAGCATATGATTGTTGTTTTCACCTGTTGGATATGACTTGAATTGGATTGGGCCCATGAATTTAGGCCCAAATCAGATTAGGGTTAACTAGGGTTTTATGTTCCTATATATACTCTTGTTAACCTAGCCTCCATGTATTCTGAAATCTCTGTATTTTCTCCAGTAATAAAATCTGTCTCTTTGCCCGTGGACGTGAACCACGTTAAATCTGTGTCTTGTTCTTTACGTTTCTATTATCTTGCTCACATCTGTTATAACAAACTGGTATCAGAGCACAAGGTTTTATTTCTTTCTGCGTTCTTTGTGCGAATTTCGTGCAGGTAGAAAATGGCCGCATCAAGATGGCCAACAGCTCTTCAAGTGAGTTTGTTGGGATTGGTTCGATCAAGATCAGGGCACATGATGGTAGATTCTGCACATTGAACGATGTCAGACATGTTCCGTCGATGGAGAAGAATTTGATATCTGTGAGTTTGCTTGATAGCAAGGGTTTTAAGTATTCTGGTGGGGACGGAGTTCTGAGAGTCTGTCAGGGTTCTAATGTGATTCTGAAGGGTAACCTACGTGGCACTTTGTATATCTTACAAGGATCCACAGTTTCAGGTTCAGCGAATGTTGCATCTCCAGAGATTCACAAGGAGGATATGACAAAGTTATGGCATATGAGGCTTGGTCATATGGGTGAAAGGGGAATGCAAATTTTGTCAAAGGAAGATCTTCTATGTGGTCATGAGGTCAAGAGCCTGGGGTTTTGTGAACACTGTGTTCTTGGGAAGCTTCATCGTAGTAAGTTCCCTAAAGCTGTTCATATAACTAAAGGTACTTTGGATTACATCCACTCAGACTGTTGGGGTCCTGCTCGGGTTGAGTCTTTGGGAGGTCACAGATACTTTGTGTCAATGATTGATGATTATTCAAGGAAGACTTGGGTGATCATGTTAAAACATAAAGGTGAAGCTTTCAAGAACTTCAGGGAGTGGAAAACATTGGTTGAGAATCAGACAGGAAAGAAGATCAAGAGGCTGCGGACAGACAATGGTCTGGAGTTTTGTTCATCAGAGTTCAATCAGTTGTGTAAGGATCAGGGGGTTGCCCGGCATCACACAGTCAGGAATACACCACAACAAAATGGTGTTGCTGAACGGATGAATCAGACATTGTTGGAGAGAGCAAGATGTAAGCTTTCAAACGCTGGTTTGGAAAAGAGATTTTGGGCTGAAGCAGTAAGTACAGCTTGCTACTTGATCAACCGTGGACCGCACACAGGCATCAAGTGCAAGACACCTACAGAGATCTGGTCTGGTAAATATGCTGACTACTCTAATCTAAAAGTTTTTGGCTGCACAGTTTATTATCATGTTAGTGAAGGGAAATTGGAGCCAAGAGCAAGGAAGGGAGTTTTTGTAGGCTACGGAGATGGAGTCAAGGGATATAGGATTTGGTCTCCATCAGAGAACAGAGTGATTTTGAGCAGGAATGTGATTTTTGATGAAAGTTCTATGCTCAGATGTTCAACAGAGTCTACAGCTGCAGTAGAGAATGGTAGTATTGATAAACAGGTGGAGCTGATAAAGGATCAGACCGATGATTTGCAGCAACACGAAGAGAATCAAGAGATACAACCAGAAATTGTTTTGCAAGAACCTGTAGAATCAGAAGATAATCCACATAGTATCGCTCTGAACCGAACAAGAAGAGTTGGAGTTAGACCACCTCAAAGATATCGTGTTGAGGACACAGCAGGGTGCTGTTTTGATGATATGGTGGGTTATGCTTTACAGGTTGCAGAAGAAGTGGATACTTACGAGCAATCCACTTATCAGGAAGCTGTTTCCGGAACAGATGCAGAGAAATGGTTTGTTGCAATGGGTGATGAGATGGAATCTCACAGTAAAAATCAGACCTGGGATCTGGTCACACCACCACCTGGGAGAAAAATTGTTACTTGTAAGTGGATTTTCAAGATAAAGGAAGGGATATCACCAGTAGAAGGAGTCAAATATAAGGCTCGAGTTGTTGCTAGGGGTTTCAGTCAAAGAGAAGGGGTGGACTACAATGAGATTTTTTCACCTGTGGTCAGACACACTTCTATCAGAGCTCTGCTAGCAATTGTAGCACATCAGGATTTAGAACTTGAGCAACTTGATGTCAAGACAGCTTTTCTTCATGGAGAGCTAGAGGAAGAAATTTACATGACTCAACCAGACGGTTTTCAAGTCCCTGGTAAGGAGAATCATGTTTGTAAGTTGAACAAGTCTCTGTATGGACTCAAGCAGTCTCCCAGACAGTGGTATAAGAGGTTTGACAGCTATATGATGGAGTTGGACTACATGAGGAATCCATATGACTGTTGTGTCTACATCAGCAAGGTGGGAGATGAATCTTACATCTATCTGGTGTTGTATGTAGACGACATGCTGATAGCTGCCAAACAGATGAGTGATATACAGAAGTTAAAAGATCTGCTAAGTGCTGAGTTTGAGATGAAGGATCTAGGCGCAGCAAAGAAGATTCTAGGAATGGAAATCCTTAGAGACAGACATCAGAAGAAGCTTTTCTTGTCACAAAAAGGCTACATTCAGAAAGTGTTGAACAGGTTTGGCATGTCATCATCAAAGCCTGTTGACACTCCGAGTGCTGTTAATCTTCATTTTACCATGTTTGCTCATCAGTCTGAAGAGGAAAAGGAGTATATGTCTCGGGTTCCTTATGCTAGTGCTGTCGGAAGTTTGATGTATGCTATGGTCTGTACAAGGCCAGATCTTGCACATGCAGTCAGTGTTGTGAGCAGGTTCATGGGACAACCAGGAAAAGAACATTGGCTTGCTGTGAAGAGGATTTTCAGGTATTTGAAGGGTACATCTGATGTTGGCCTCATATATGGAGGTGAGGCTCCGAGCCTGGTTGCAGGCTATTCTGATTCTGATTATGCAGGAGATGTAGATAGCAGAAGATCGATGACTGGTTATGTGTTTACCTTGGGTAATTCTGTGATCAGCTGGAAAGCAACTCTGCAGCCAACTGTGACGTTATCAACTACTGAGGCAGAGTACATGGCCTTGACAGAAGCTGCTAAGGAAGGTATATGGCTAAAAGGATTGATCAGCGATCTGGGTTTGCACCATGATCAGGCTACAGTGTACTGTGACAGTTTGAGTGCGATCTGTTTAGCCAAGGATCAGGTCCATCATGAAAGGACCAAGCATATTGATGTGAGATATCATTTCCTGAGAAATGAAAAGCGAATTCAAGTGAAGAAAATAGGGACGTCTGACAACCCTGCTGATATGTTCACTAAACCGGTTCCTCAGAGCAAGTTTAAACATTGTTTAGACTTGTTGAATATCTCAAGCTGTTAATCGCCCATGTGGGCGATCAGGCCTCTGATGAGGCATCAGGCCCCTGATGGGGCATCAGGTCCCTGAAGGGACATCAGGCCTCTGATGAGGCATCAGACCATGTGCATCGCATCGTCCTTTAAGCGTCCCACATAATTAAACCATTTAATTTAAATCGAAATCACATATTATACGAAGAAACGTTTCTTAAAACGGGACCATTTTTATGCGTCCCTCAGGACACGTGTGAACCTGAAAGGAAAAATAATTCGACGGATCTGTCTCTCTTTATGTGTGTGTGTTTGTGAGCCAAAACAACAAAAACCCATTTTTTTCACAGAGAGAAGAATCATCTTGATTCAATGTTGATACAGAGCATCCTCTGTTAGGGTTTTTTCTAGGGTTTCTTCCTTCTTTCTTTCTTTCAGATTAGTTTCTTATTGGGTTGTCCGTAGAATCAGAATTTGGATTTGGTTCAATCTTCTTTGTGAAAACAATCAGATTTTGATTACTGGGTTTTTTAAAAGACTGTTTTTTTTTTCCCCTAATTTTGATTTGCTTCTTCTGGGTATTGTTAAAAGACGAAAGATTTGGGTTTTTGTTAAGAAAGGATGATTCCGTCGTTGATGGTATCAGCTATACAGGTAGCAGAGCTATCAGTTAGCTCTATTGCTCATATGGTATATGGGCTTTACATATTCAGCTTCGCTGTCGCCGGAGATCTTACTCAGACGTTGACTGAATCAATCTTCAAACCCAAAGCCAACATTGAAGTCAAACGAATTGACCAAGAGAAGACGACAGACGTCAATGCTTTGGGTCCTATTGTTTTGGTTCATGGGATTTTCGGATTTGGGAAAGGAGTAAGTTTGAAACATTCTTCTCCTTCTACACACATTGGAAGGGGTTTTGTTTTTTTTTTTGTTTGTTGATTGGATTTGTCATTGCAGATTATGTTATGAGATTTTAGTCTTAGGGTGTATTTTGCTGATGAAGGATGTGTTTGGTGTTTTTGTAGGGCAAGAGAACTGTTTTATTATCTGAAAGGTGGATTAGTTGATTATGGAGAAGATCACAGTAAAGCTTGTGGACACTCTCAATTTGGTCGTTTTTATGAAAAAGGTTTGGACTTCTATGTGTTCTCTTTGTTTGATTTTTTGACTAGACTTAAAGATTCACTCTTTAGCTGATGAAATGTTGGTTTTAACTTTAGGGGAATACCAAGAATGGGATGAAGATCATCCTATTCACTTTGTTGGTCACTCTGCTGGTGCTCAAGTTGTTCGTGTGTTGCAGCAAATGCTTGCTGACAAGGTAGATTGCTTATAGACTTTATCAATTGATTGAGCGGGATTTGGTTGTGTTATTGAACTTCTTTGCTTATGTTCTGTTGATTTCAGATGTTTGAGGGTTATGAGAACACGAATGAGAACTGGGTGTTGAGTTTAACATCATTGTCAGGAGCATTAAGCGGGACTACTCGAACCTATATTGATGGAATACAATGAGTTTTCTCTTCCTTCTCTTGACCCTCTTAGCTATATATCGAACGATTTGTAATCCAAAATGTGTATATAATTTGTTAGGCCGGAGGATGGGAAGTCCCTGAAACCTATATCTCTGCTTCAGATTTGCAAACTTGGAGTCATAATGTATGACTGGATCGACATATGTGTTCAAGTGTGAGCATCCGATCAAAACTCAGTTTGGGTTTGTATGTTTTGTTTTTTTTTTCAAGTTTTTATAACTTTGTAATTTTTTTATGTTTTTAATGTCAATGTTATATATTTTATTTTAATTAAAACTTTAATATGTTTTTACTTATAAATTTAAATAATTAATTTTTAAAATTAAAAATATTATTTTTTTTTTTTAGGGGACCAACTATTGAGGGACACCAATGCTCATACCAAAATTAAGAAACTCTGAAAATAAGATCAATATATTTGAGGGACCAAATTTTTGTCCCAACCAATGCACATGCTCTCAGGCCCTCTGATAAGGCATCTGGTCCCTGAAGGGACATCAGACCTCTGATAAGGCATCTGGTCCCTGAAGGGACATCAGACCTCTGATAATGCATCAGGTCCCTGAAGGGACATCAGACCTCTGATAAGGCATCAGGTCCCTGGAGGGACATCAGGCCTCTGAACATGCATCAGGCTCCTGATGGAGCATCTGGTCCCAGTGGGACAATCTGACTCGGCGAAGTATCTGACATATGATATAGCATTCTGGAAGCATCAGACATCTGACACAGTATTCTGGCTTGATGAAGCATCTGACATCTGATACAGCATTCTGGCTTGATGAAGCATCATACATCTGAGAAGCAAAGGAGAACTCTGGTATGTTTGTCTGTTACATCTGTCTGGTGGAGAAGTGTGGTACATCTGGCACTGTGATCAGTGCATCCGGTACATCTGTCTATTTTGGAGGATTCAAGTCAAGGTGGAGATTTGTTGGATATGACTTGAATTGGATTGGGCCCATGAATTTAGGCCCAAATCAGATTAGGGTTAACTAGGGTTTTATGTTCCTATATATACTCTTGTTAACCTAGCCTCCATGTATTCTGAAATCTCTGTATTTTCTCCAGTAGTAAAATCTGTCTCTTTGCCCGTGGACGTAGCCAACAGAAAGTGTTGGTGAACCACGTTAAATCTGTGTCTTGTTCTTTACGTTTCTATTATCTATTATCTTGCTCACATCTGTTATAACATCACCAATGGAGATGCACTTGATGAAGGAGAATATTTGGAAGATTGTCGTGAGTTAGTAGTTTTCTCATTCTTTGCTTGACACTTACGTAAGAGTGGTTTTGATATTCCAGTAAAAAAAGGTGTTTTTTACATCTTGTAATTCCCGAATTGCTTACAGGAAATTCTCAAAGAATGTGGTGACCGTAAGGTGTTGTTTGACAATCGGCGTGACATCACTAAAAAAAAGAAAGAAAGACAAGAAAGTCCAAGATCTTCTCAAACTACTCGAGCGGATCTCAAAAGAGAAACAATGGAGAATCATATATGGCTGACTTATCAATTGAGCTAAGGGTTGAAAAAGATTTGACTCTTTTCTTTTTAATAATATATGTTTGACATTTCTTTATATGTATATGGTTAAAATTTGATATCATTTCGCATGCAGGAGAATGAGGCCACGTTCCAGCAAATCAAGAAGAAGATTGAAGCAATGAAGAAAGGTTTATTTTCTAAACAAGAGACATCTTTATTGAAAGAGTTAGAGAACTCATACAAAAAAATGCTCAAGGAAACCGAAGAGAAGGTAATTCATTTATGGGTTATCGTCTCTCCCGTTCGCCTAGTATGTGATGTTTAGATTAGATCTTTATATGTTGATGATGTTGTGTCTGGTCAGGTCTCTAATCAGTTAAATGAATCTTTGAGGGAAGTGAAGGAGCAACTATCAAAGGCAGAAGCCAGAAGAGAAGAAGCCGAGAAAAAGATGAACGAAAACCACAAACTATCGGCTGATGAGATTAAGCAGTTAAGATAAGATCTCGAGAATGTCAAGAACGAGAGAGATAACTTACGTGCCCAAATTGACGGGAAAAAGTGCACTATTCTTTGATTAGTATCTTCCCATCCTCAACCTGATACTATTTTTGTATAAGCTCTGAATTTAAGTTTAAATTGCTTCCAGGTTATTAAGAAGAGAGTTAAAGAAACATATGTAGTTTTGTATGTATGACACCGAGTGACCAAACTAGGAGATTGAATTGCACAAGACAAGGGCATTAAGAATGTTTATTTATGGTAAAGTCTTTATTTCATATATACACCAACCTACGGAACATTTTATGTATTGTTGAATTTCTCTAATTTTTTGTGGAATTTTTTTTTACTAATTGCATTGTATGAATTTTATGTATCGTATAAAATCCTTAGTTGGCTTTATTAATATACTATTAGTGGAGAATTGGTTTAAAACTTCTTATTCTTAATGGTTTATTGGAAATATAACGTCCCCATATGACTTCTCGAGACCAAAAAAAGAAAACACTCATTGCGACTAAAGACATCATTAGCAATTCGTTAGTTGAGGAACAATAAGACTTTTGATATTCCTTTCTGTGTTTTTTCTGTACATAAATATTTTTCTTGAAAGCCAAACCAAGGGTCTTGAGAAACGAGAAAGTCTAAAGATCTCGTCTTTTTTTTTCTTTCTTTCTATATAAAACCAAACCCATTAACCTATCTACAGTTTACTTATTCAGAGGAAACTATACAATTTTCAGATGGGTGGAGGACTAATAGCAGATGATTTCTCAACTGATCCTGCAGGTATGTCTTTGTTTCTTTTCACTCTTTGCATCTGTTTCTCTCACTCAGTCGTATGCAATAAGAAGAGAACATTGATGTGATCCATATTGCAATTAGTATTGGTCTAAGAGAACAAACTTATTCTCTATGCATTTCTAATAAACCAGAGTATTCACATATACTTTTTTCCTTCCTTTGTTTATTTTTTTGTTTGAGAAGCATGCATGCATGTATGTAAGTCTATTAAAATATCCTCAAATGAGGAAATAATCTGTTTTCGTTTCATATTAAAATTTTCTCCAGCTCTTTGTTTGATGCTATGTATAGATCTGGATTTGACTGAGTTGCTACTGGTCTCGGAGGATGGTTCTGTTTCGGAGGTTACTTGTGATTTAGGTTTACAGCAGAAACCTACAGGTAAGTTTCTGTATGTTTAAACTCTTTGAATATATTTTTTTTCCTCTCATCGAAACAGAATATAAATCTGTGTCTTGCAAGAGTAGTACTGTAGAATTGGTTCCGTAAAAGAAATTGACTCTACGCATTTCAGATAATATTAAAAAAGGGTATTAGCTTATCTTTTTGCTTCTCCCTTTTGCAGAACAGAGAAGTATGAAACCTACATATATCTCCTAATAGATTTGTAGTTAAAGTTCATTAACTTAATATATACAAGTACAACAAATTTTCTTACTTTTGGAAAAAGTGAGCCTAAAAAATAGAGACAAATGCATAAAGATATAACTCAAATCATTTTCTTCTAAATGTAATGTCTTTTGTAAACAAAACCTGTTTGAATTAGTGATCCACCCTTCACAAGACAATTTATCTTTATGCAATATTTCTTAGTTCTATTTAAATTGATGAATATCTTTGGATTTTGACAGAGTTGCCAATGGATGAACCGGTTTTTGAGGTTGGGTTAACAGAATTGCCAATGGTCGCAGAATCTTTGGAAGAGGATGGATCGGTTTTGGAAGTTGGTTTGACAGAGCTGCCAAAGAACTCAGAATCTTTGCAAGAGGATGGACCGGTTTTGGAGCTTGGCTTGACAGAGTTACCAAAGGTCACAGAATCTTTGCCAGTGGATGGACCGGTTTTGGAGGTCGGTTTGACAGAGTTGCCAAAGGTCTCAGAATCTTTTCCAGAGGATGAACCAGTTTTGGAGGTCGGTTTAACAAAGTCGCCAAAGGTCTCAGAGCCCTTGCCTGAGGATGGTTCTGTATTGGAGGATACTTGTGAGTTACGTTTTGAGCAGAAACCTGCAAGAACCCTACTTTTGGTAGGTCGTTCTGGTAACGGGAAAAGTGCAACAGGGAATAGCATTCTCGGAAGACAAGCGTTCTACTCAAGAGGCCGTGCATCAGGGGTAACTTCAGCCTGTGAGCTGCAGAGTTCGACGCTACCCAATGGCCAGATCGTCAATGTTATTGATACTCCAGGTAACGTGTGCGAGTCTATAAAGTACCAAGCCAATGAGTCTTCTACGATATTAAGTATTAACAATCTTAAACCTGTTGCAGGTCTCTTTAGTCTGTCTCCATCAACCGAGTTTACATGCAGAGAGATTTTGAGGTGCTTCTCTCTAACCAAAGAAGGGATTGATGCAGTGCTTCTTGTATTTTCCTTGAGGAACCGACTCACAGAAGAGGAGAAATCTGCGCTTTTCGCATTGAAGATCCTTTTTGGAAGCAAAATTGTTAACTACATGATCGTTGTTTTTACAAATGAAGATTCCCTTGAAGATGATGGTGACACATTTGATGATTATTTGGAAGGCTGTCCTGATTTCAAGGTTTGTGTATCTTTCACTGTAGTTCTGGAAACTTCAGGCAGAACATTTTCACTTTATCTTGTATCTCTTATTGAGTTGTCTTGTATGTTGTAGGAAATTATCGGGGATTGCAATGACCGCAAGGTGTTGTTTAGGAACAGGTCTAATGCCCCTGAGAGTCAGAAAGCTAAGCAAGTTGAGGAGCTTCTAAACTATGTTGAAGAAATTGCAAGGTTGAATGGAGAACCATATATGTCTGATTTATCTCATGAGTTAAGGGTGAGGAATAAAAAAAAGTGAATGTTTTTTTAAGTACACATCCCTAGTTGACGTCTTTTGATTGGCTTATTTATTATCACATCTGCTACTCAGGAAAATGAAACTGCCTTCCAGATAAAGCAGAGGAAGATTTTAGAAATGCAGGGCTGGTACACAAACCAAGAGATGTTTCTAAAGATGAAAGATATGGAGAGGTCTTTTGAAAATCAGCAGCTCAGGCAAATGATGGAGAGGGTACGTACTGTGTTATGTAGTTTTCCATATTCTTCACTGACAGTTCATTGAGTCATGAATGTCATAACATGACTTTAATTAGTTCTCTCTCTCTTCACAGCTCATTTATGAAGAAAATGTTTGGTTAAATGTATTAAAAACTTGATGACTCTTTTCCCAAAAAAAAAAAAAAAAAAAACTTGATGACTCCTGTGTTATATGCCTCTTATTTCCTTGCTTAGGTGGAGACTGAGCTGAAAGAAACAAAAGAGAGGCTAGAGCAGCAGCTGAACCAAGAGCAAGCTGCAAGACTTGAACTGGAGAAAAGTGCAAAGAAGGCTGAGATACAGTCCAATGATGTAGTGAAGAAGGTGAACGAGAAACTGGAATGGACGAAAAAAATGGTCACCGATCTCCAAAAATCCAAGCAGTGGTGCATCATTATGTGATCGATATGATGATTGAAATACCAAATTTGATGCTGGGTGAATGTAGTGGTTGTTTATTTCTTAATGATGTATCTGGTTTCTTGTTATTTTCTCATTGGCGGATATTTTTGTTTTATAAGTTGTGTTGGTTTTGACCAAACTTGTGGTTCAGATGAGTTCTTGAAAGTCGTAACGTTTTGTTTTCTTTCTATATACGGTAACATTGTGTGTTTCTAGTGTTTTTCCTTTTTGCATTATGTTTCCTTTTACTTATCGTTTATTCCTTTTTACATTAAGGTTATGATGTATCATGGCCCATACAAATGGTCTTTGCTAATGAGAAAATTCATATTCAACAACAGCTCTTATCACTATACAATTTTCAAATGGGTGGAGGTCTAGTATCACATGATTTCTCAACTTATCCTTGGTCAAGTTTGTTTTTTTAATCTCATCGTATACTCTCGAAATTCATCATATCTTTCATTACAAATTACAAATTAGCAGTGCAAGATCGATTGTCCACAGGCGATAGGATGTTACTTTGGAACAGAGGAGCAGATGCTACTTGTGTTCTATGTCGTAATGCGCAGGAAACAAGGGATCACCTATTTTTCTCTTGTACTTACGCTGCTGGTCTATGGACCAACCTCGCATCCCACATTTATACTTCTCGACATTCCACTGACTGGCAGACTGTGGTTAATGCCGCTTCGGCTCACTGGCCTAATCAGATACTGGGGTTTCTTACACGATACGTCTTACAGATCTCTGTTTATTCTTTGTGGCGGGAGAGAAATTATCGTCGCCATGGAGCTCTCCAGACTACACAGACTCAGCTCATTCAAAGGATCGACAGACAAATTCGAAACCAGTTGCTCGTGATACCACTGGGAGGTGATGACCGGTATGCTGAGGGACTGGATCTCTGGCTCGCTTCGCGATATTGACTTCTTTTCTATTCATTCTTCAGGAATTCATTTTGTTTGGAAAATTTATTTGATTAAACTGTTGCACAAGATGTAAAGGCGCTATTTCTTTTTTGAATCTAATTTAACATTGTTTTCAAAAAAAATACAAGGTTCGATCACGGTTTGTTCCTGGAGAGTACAAAGCGTCAATATTTTTTTACAGCCCACTCTAGCTTATTCACGATGTTGAAAGGCCCAATGTAGTCGATGACACCGCAAAGCAACTCCGGCTTGCCACGATGCCACGGTCTACTCCAATTAACATGGAATGGTCCACGACATTGAGATCCTTCAATCAATTCGTTCAATTAATTTTTTGACCAAAAAAAAATCAAAACCAACTAGGATATACCTAAAAAAAATAACTTTAAAAGTTAAATTAAACCAAAGAAAACGGAAATGTGATTTTTTATCGACTTTTCAAATATAAGAAATTAAAAATGGTGTTTTCGTGACTTATTATGTGTTTACAAAAGTTTTAGTTTCTGAAACGGACATTGACCTGATCAAAAAAAGTTTCCATGCAACCTAGATAATTAGTAGCACATTATTTACCAAAGAAAGAAAGGATGTTAAAAAAAAAACTAAAATTGTTTTCGTTTTAGCATTATGTTCCTTTTTACATTAGGATTATTAAAACTAATATTGTTTTCCTATTTGCATTATGTTCCTTTTTACATTAGGGTTATGATGTATCATGGCCCATATATATACAAAGGGTCTTTGATGTTAATGAGAAAATTCATATCCAACAACAGCTCCTGTCACGAGATCGCAAGCTAAGCGCAGGCTCTTATCACCATACAAATTTCAAATGGGTGGAGGACTAGTATCAGATGATCTTCCTTCAGGTTTGTTTCTTCATCAATCTCATTGTAACCGCAAGTAGAAGAGAATATGAGTATACTCTAAATTCATATTCTAGCTCTTTTTTTAATTTTATGTATTTATAGATTTGGATTACACGGAGTTGCTAGTATTAGAATAGGAATACATATATTCTTCTGTGTATATTAGGAAGCTTACTTAATAGCCCCTAACGGCTACTTTGTACAACCTCTCCTTTATAATCTTTGAATACAATGACACCAATCATCGATTGGATTAACCTAATCAAACATGGTATCAGAGTCAATGCTCTAACCAGCCGCCCCACTCTTCTCTCTAAACAAAAAAAAAAAAAAAAATTTACGCTCCTCTCTTCTCTCTTCTTTCTTCTTCTTCCTCTCCACCTCTGCTGCTGTAACTTCTGCCCCCTTTCTTCTCTTCTACAACAATGGCGGCTCCTACTCCAGCCTCTGATCGCTCTCTCAATCTCACTCAGATCAAGACTCATATTCCAATTATTTTGGATATGAATCAGATGAACTATGACATATGGCGTGAACTGTTTGAAACGCACTGCCATAGTTTTAGCGTTCTTGGTCACCTTGATGGCACCTCAGTTCCTACAAGGCCAGCGGACACTCACTGGTCTCAAACAGATGGCACCATCAAGATGTGGATCTACGGCACAATCTCTGAATCCCTTCTTAAGACGGTCTTGAAGACGAAGTGCTCCGCGCGTGAACTCTGGACCACCATCGAGAATCTTTTTAGAGACAACAAGGAAGCTCGTGCTATTCAGCTTGAGAATGAGCTTCGAAACCTCCAGATTGGTGATCTCTCCGTCCATGATTATTGTCAAAAAATGAAGTCTCTCTCTGATCTCCTTGCGAATGTGAATGCTCCCGTCAACGATCGTGCTCTTGTTCGACATCTTCTCAATGCATTGAGTTCTAAATTCGATAACATTATTAATGTCATCAAACATCGATCTCCCCCTTGCTCTTTTAACGATGCTAGATCCATGCTCAAAGACGAGGAAGACCGTCTCAAAACACTTCGTCGTCCGGATCCGTCACACCTCGACACTACATCCTCCCCTCAGGTTCTTCTTGCTACGTCACCATATCAATATGAGACCCGATCGTCGTCTTCACACTCTCCACACTCTCCACACCAACCCACTCGCGGTGGCGGTCGACACAATCGTGGTAACCGTGGCGGAGGACGTAACTCCCACAACACCAAAGGTCGTGGCAGTGGTGGTTGGAACAATGGCAATTGGAACTCCCCGCACCCCACGTGGACATGGCCTCAACAACATCAATTGCCCATGTTTCCTCCCTGGTCCAACATGCCTTCATGGCCAACCACAATGGCCTGGCCTCAATCTGCTACTCACCAACGTCCACAACCATCGTCACATACCTTACCCATGGCATCGCGTCCGTCTTCTGGCATCCTCGGCTCCGCACCTCCACTGCATGGCTCGGCATATCTTGCATCGACACAACCATCTCCTTCCACACCATCCATGGACATGATCCCCACTGCTCTTGCCGGTGCGTTCAACACCATGACCCTTACCGACCCCGCGGATGCTGGTTGGTACATGGATACTACGGCGACAGCTCACCTAACCTCCCATCCTGGTACTCTCTCGACTATCTATTCTTCTTCTCCTTACTCTCTTCCCCGTGTTACTGTAGGAAATGGTTCTCTTCTTCCTGTCACTGCTTTTGGTAGCACTAACTTTCCCTCTGCTTCTCGCCCCCTTCATCTTAAGAACGTTCTTCTTTGTCCTAAAATTTTAAAAAATCTTGTGTCTGTCCGTCAATTTACTGTTGACAATTCTTGCACTGTTGAATTTGACCCTTATGGTTTTCTTGTTAAGGATCTTCGCACTCGGACCCCTCTCATCCGATGTGATAGTGATGGTCCTCTCTACGCCGTCTCGTCTCCGTCCTCTTCATCCTCTCCTCATGCTCTTACCGCTTCTACTTCAACTTGGCATCGTCGCTTAGGCCATCCCGGTCACTGTTTTCCGTATTTTATCTTCTTCTGGTTTATTTGACTGTTCACAAACAGATATTTCTAGTTTATGTCATGCATGTCAACTAGGCAAACATGTTTGCCAACCTTTTCAAACATCAACTTCTTTTGTTTCTTCACCTTTTGAAATAATACATTCTGACATTTGGACTTCTCCTGTTTCTAGTGTGAGTGGCATCAAGTATTATGTTATTTTCCTTGACCAATTCTCTCATTTTGTTTGGATTTATCCTCTTCGTCAAAAGAGTGACGTTTTTGCAAAATTTTTACATTTTTTTAACTATGTTACAACCCAATTTCAAGTTTCTATCAAAAGTTTTCAATGTGATAATGGTGGTGAATTTAATAATCGTCAAATGCAAGCTTTCTTTTCTTCTAATGGCATTCATGCTCGTTTTTCTTGTCCTTACACATCTGCTCAAAATGATCGTGCTGAATGCACTCTCCGTACTATTAACAATCTTGTTCGTGTTCTTCTTTTTCAAGCTCACATGCCCAACACTTACTGGGTTGAGGCGTTACACATGGCAGCCCATCTCTTTAATCTTCTTCCCTCCACAACGATTGACAATCAAATACCTTTCACTCGCCTCTTCCACAAACCTGCTTCTTATGATCATCTTCGCGTCTTTGGGTGCTTGTGTTATCCCAACCTTCTTCCTACTTCTCCTAACAAGCTCTCTCCTCGTTCCTCGCGATGCGTTTTTCTCGGATATCCAACTAATCACCGTGGTTATCGGTGTCTCGACCTTGCCACTCAACGTATTATCATCTCTCGCCACGTCGTCTTTGATGAAACCTCGTTTCCGTTCTCGTCGCCTCCATCGACTCCCACTTTTACCACCTCGTCTTCCTCTCCTTCTTATCTCCCTAGTCTCTCTTTACCTTCCTCCACGTCACCGCCTGCAGCTCCAACATATCCTCCTCCAGTGCCTCCTCTAGTACCTCCATCACCACCGCCGCCTACTTCACCTCCTATGCCTCCTTCTTCTCCTGAGCCTCCTTCTCCTCCGGTGTCTCCTTCTCCTCCAGTGTCTCCTTCTCCTCCGGTGTCTCCTTCTCCTCCGGCATCTCCGTTATCACCAGCCCCTCCATCACCACCGGAGTCTCCATCGCCACCGGTGTCTCTGTCCCCGCCAGTGCCACCTCCCCCACCAGCACCTCCTCGCATTCACAACAGGAGTCAGAGTTGTATTACTAAACCTAAACAAATCTTCTCTCTTCATACTGCTCATATTTCTCCCCTTCCCCGTTCTCATATTCAAGCGGCTCGTGATCCAAATTGGAATGGGGCGATGTCATCGGAATATACTGCTCAAAAATCCGCAGGCACATGGGATCTTGTTCCTCGTCCTTTGAACACTAACATTGTCCGCTCTATGTGGTTGTTTAGTCATAAATTTAATGCAGATGGCACATTGTCTCGGTACAAAGCTCGGTTGGTCGCAAATGGCAAATCACAACAAGTGGGGGTAGATTGTGAGGAGACTTTCAGTCCTGTCATCAAACCAACAACAATTCGCACTGTTCTTGACCTTGCGGTTGCCCGTGACTGGCCTCTCCACCAACTTGACGTTAAGAACGCCTTCCTCCATGGTGACCTTGAGGAAACTGTCTACATGCACCAACCGCCCGGCTTTGTTGATCCAGAAAAACCCAACCATGTGTGCCTTCTTAAGAAATCGTTATACGGCCTCAAACAATCACCAAGCGCTTGGTTTCACCGGTTTTCTCAATATGCTACCAAAATTGGTTTCACAAACAGCAAGTGTGATGCTTCTCTCTTCGTTTATCGCCAGGGCAAAGACCTTGCCTATCTACTATTATACGTAAATGACATTATTCTCACTGCCTCTTCCCCCGCTCTTCGCAGGTCAATTCTCTCCTCTCTTAAGTCTGAATTTTTAATGACTGATCTTGGTTTCCTTCACTATTTTCTTGGCATTGCGGTACGCAGGGACAACAATGGACTCTTTCTCAGCCAACAAAATTACGCTGTAGATATTCTCCATCGTGCAAATATGTCCAACTGTAAACCGGTCACGACTCCCGTTGACACTTCGGCCAAACTCCCCGCTGCTGTCGGACCTCCAGTCACTGATCCTTCCTTATACCGTAGTCTTGCCGGAGCCCTCCAATATCTCAATTTCACTAGGCCGGATATCGCTTATGCTGTCCAACAAATTTGTCTCTATATGCATGACCCTCGTGAGCCTCACTTCACCGCATTGAAACGCATCCTTCGTTATCTTAAAGGAACCATCTCGGACGGCTTACACATCTCTCGCTCCAACACAACCACAGTCACTGCCTATACTGATGCGGACTGGGCCGGCTGCCCCAACACACGCCGTTCCACCTCTGGTTTTGCCGTTTTTCTTGGTGACAATCTCATCTCCTGGTCCTCTAAACGGCAACCAACTGTCTCCCGTTCTAGTGCTGAGGCAGAGTATCGCGGTGTGGCTAACGTCGTCGCCGACACGATATGGATCCGCAACCTACTCCTTGAACTTCATTGCCCACTTAATACTGAAACGACCAACCCTTTTTTTTTTTTAAAAATAATAAATATAATAAAAAAAAATAAACTACAACTAGTGGTCCCATACCCACTAGCCACCTAACCATAATCACAACCAACAGCGGAATAACAATACCAATAACCAATAAATAATATCCAATAAATATAATAACCAATAGAATAATATCCAGTATAATTCCAACCATAAACCAATGAACCAGCAATCCTAAGCAACATTATAGGACTCAACTCTAGCAACCTAACAAAAGCTAGACAACCAAGTGAACCACTAGAACATCCTCCTCTTCATTGCCTTGATTCCACGGTCACACTTTGCCTTTACCTGAACCACAAACACATATTGCAATGCATGAGTATTTTATAAACACTCAGTAAGGCAATCCTCCCATCTACTGGGCTATACACACAAGCAATAGAGACATCTCTAACCATCAACAAACAATCATCAATCAACAAATCAACAAGCCAAACAACACATAAACAAGTAGATTAGAGAAATCTCTAGCTTAGATAAGCCATGGTCCTGCACTTACCTTAACAAGTGATTCACAAAACTAAATACAACCAAATGAGAGGTTTTCCAATATCCAAGAACAACCAAACTTGTTCCTACAACCAATCACAACAACAAACAAATATTGAAAACAAACTGCCAAGAAAACAGAAAAGAACAACCTCACAAGTGAAACCACGAAATCAAAACTAACCGTTAACTTTCTAATCTCTCCGGTGAAAAGCAAGGTATATACGTCCAGAAGCTTCCCACAAAATTTCAGCACGATCAGATTATAGATGAAACCGCAATCGTCCCCGTAACACCCGCTGGTCTCAATCCGCGAATGAGAAGAAACACCCCACGAAACTGCCAATATCTCCTAAAATATTAACCCAAATTCACTTCTGTAAAAAGGAGAGTGTACAAAAATCTCTTGTCTACAACCCTACCAAAAATCAGTACCTTTCGAAACGATTTGACCAGTCGGATCCTCCTTCCCCAAACTCTGACAGTTCTGTTTCTCTCTTAACTCTAAGGAAAAAGCTTGATCTCCTTCTCTTTCTCCTTTACACCAAATAACCAAGGTTTATGTCTCTTTCTCTCCCTCTCTCTGATGAAACTGACGAAAAAAGCACCAAAAGGAGAGAGGAGGCGTCAACAATTACAAAGAGAAATAAGGGATTTTGGTTTAATTTGATTAAACCAGGATTTAATTAAACCAAAATTAATTAAAATCCACTCTTCTGGTTTAATCAACATAACCCAAGCTCTATTCCTGGAACACGGATGTTACAATTCTCCCCCACCAAACTAGATTGTCCTCGAATCTCGAACAACCATCAGCCAAGGACTCCCGTGCAACCGTCTCCACGGCCCACACTCCTCCGCCTGATCTACAGAAGGTCACCTCTAGGCGATAGACTCACGCTCCAGGCGTCATTTGCTCTTGACTTTTTGGACTTTCCTTTACTTATAGGCCTAAACCTTGAGTTTGTATTGGCTCCTCATCAGACCTAAGTATGCATGCCAAATGTTGGCTCCTCATCAGGCCGAAGCCCGCATGCCATAATATAGAAGGAAAAGTCCAAACTCGTCTCTCGGGTTGCCACCCTACAGGGCGCCCCCGGATCGTCATCCGAAGTCGATATACCAACCATACTCCCGAGCCACAAAGTCTCTGAATATGGCAGTACTAGGAGAACCTAAGTCCCCCAAGAGTCGCGAGCAAACGATTCTGAACACGTCCGAGTCCTATCCCCATACAGGTTTCCTTCCCGTGGCTCGCGTAAAAATATCTCATTGTCCTACCAACCACATATTCCCTCACTGGAATACCTCATGACCACACAAGGATCATATACGCCACAAGGGCCGCCACAAATGCCAAACAAAAATGTCCTAAAGAGGACCGCCACCAAGGCCAAACAAATGTCCTAAAGAGGACCGCCACCAAGGCCAAACAAATGTCCTAAAGAGGACCGCCACCAAGGCACTCTGGCTAAACAGCCCGCCACAAAGGCCATCTGTCCCGAAGGACCGTCACGAAGACCATCTGTCTCGAAGGACCGTCACATAGACACTCTGGCTAAACAGCCCGCCACAAAGGCCATCTGTCCCGAAGGACCGTCACAAAGACACTCTGGCTAAACAGCCCGCCACAAAAGCCAAACAAACGTCCTAAAAAGGACCGCCACCAAGGCCACACAAATGTCCTAAAGAGGACCGTCACACACGGGCACACTGACTCAAAAGTCCGCCACTAAGGCCACACCCAAGCCCCCTTTAAGGCTCTCCACCGCTAAAATGGACAAATTCAAACTCCCATAAAACTTTCCATATTTAGCACTTTCCATCTTTGGAAAACCTTCTATTTCAGGAAACTTTCTTCCAAAACCCCGCCTCACAGAAACTTTGTACCCCGAACACCACCTCATCTTGTTACTGAGTCGCACAACCAACCACCCCAAGCGACCGAGTAACAAGAGAGATGGGCTGGAATACTCCATTCCCGCTCCAGCCACGGATACAGATGGGACCCGGCTAAACAAGCTCAAGTCGCGGCTTGCTTCTCATACCACTTCTTGAACCTTGCCTTCATCTTTGCCTCAGGCTCCCAAGTCTGCTCCTAAACACCATCACAGTCCCAAAGGACTCTCATCAAAGGAATCTTCTTCTTTCGAAGTTCCTTGATCCTCCTCTCGAGAACCCTCACTGGTCTCGCCTCCAAAGTCATGTTAGGCTGAAGATCCTCAGGAATCTTAGCCAACACCTCCTCTCCCTCACGGAGACACTTCCGCAACATAGACACATGGAAAACCTTATGGAATGCACGCATCACCTCAGGTAACTCCAATCTATATGCCACTGGTCCAACCCGCTCAATCACTCTGAATGGACCCATATACCTCGGACTCAACTTAGTCTCTGACAATGACCTGTTCGGACCCCGCAACATGGCCATCTTGAGGTACACTCTGTCTCCTACCTGAAACTCAAGATCTCTCCTCCTCCTATCTGCATAACTCCTCTGCCTATCCTGAGCCTCTTTCATGTTCAACTTGAGAACCCGAATCTTCTCTGAGGTCTCTCGAACAAAACTAGCACCAAACATGCTCCTCTCCCCCACCTGAGTCCAACATAATGGTGTACGACATGGCCTCCCATACAAAGCCTCATAAGGAGCCATCTTAATACTTGCCTGATAGCTGTTGTTGTAAGCAAACTCTACCAGGTTCAGGTGATCTGCCCAATGGCCACCCCAATCCAACACACACATCCTCAGCAAATCCTCCAACGTCTAGATCGTCCTCTCTGACTGTCCATCAGTCTGGGGATGATAAGCTGTACTCATATGCACCTTAGTGCCCATCTCTGCCTGAAATGCCTTCCAGAACACCGAAGTGAACTTAGAATCCCTATCAGACACAATGCTCGCTGGCACCCCATGCAACCTGACTATCTCCCTCACATACTTCTTAGCCAAGACCGCTGCTCCATCAGTCTTCTTAATGGCCAGAAAATGTGCTGACTTAGTCAACCGGTCCACAATGACCCAAATAGCATCAAAGGTCCGTGACACTGGCAATCCTACCACGAAATCCATAGTGATCATATCCCACTTCCACTCAGGAATGGGTAAACTCTTCAGTAACCCGCCAGGAACCTGATGCTCAGCCTTCACTAGCTAACATACGTCGCACCTCGAAACCCAACTAGCCACATCCTTCTTCATCCCGACCCAATGATAGTACCTCTTGAGGTCACGGTACATCTTGGTCGCTCCTGGATGAATGGATAACTTGCTCGCATGAGCCTCTCTCAGAATCTCCTGTCTCAACTCCTCATCCTTGGGCACACACACGACCGTGCACCAAGATAGTACCATTATCTGAGACCTGATACTCGAATCCACATCCTTAGAGGCATTCACTAGCCCCAAATCCTTCTCCTGAGCCAACCGCACTCTACTCAGAAGATCTGCTCTATCTACTGCTTCCAAACCCAACGGTTCCTGTGAAACAGCACATAAGCTCAAAGCACTGATCTCCCCTACCAGAGACTCCATCTCCTGCTCCTGAGCCGAAGCTATCCTCTTCCGACTCAGAGCATCTGCAACCGTGTTAGCCTTACCAGGATGATAGGCTATCTCCAAATCATAATCTGCCACAAGCTCCATCCACCGCCTCTGTCTCAAATTTAGCTCAGGCTGAGTGAATATATACTTCAGGCTCTTATGATCTGTAAACACCTGTACCTTTGCACCATAAAGATAAGATCTCCAAATCTTCAGGGCAAAAACTACAGCATCCATCTCCAAATCATGAGTAGGATAGTTGCCTTCATGCACCCGCAACTGCCGCGAAGCATAAGCAATCACCTTCCCATGCTGCATCAGAACACAACCCAACCCAACTCTAGATGCATCTGTATAAACGACATAGGGTTCTCCCTGCTCAGGCAAAGCCAACACTGGCGCAGTAGTCAACATCTCCTTCAGGCTTGCAAAACCTTCCTCACACTCTTCTGACCAGACAAAAGGAACATCCTTCCCTGTCAACTTAGTCATAGGACGTGCTCTGCTTGCAAACCCCTGCACAAATCTCCTGCAGTAACCTGCCAGTCCAAGAAAACTCCTGATCTCTGTGGCATTCTGCGGTCTAGGCCAATCCCTAATAGCCTGAATCTTCTCTGGATCTACAGAAACCCCCTCTGCAAAAACAATGTGACCCAGAAAGCCCATCTCACGCTGCCAAAAACTACACTTGCTCAACTTGGCAAACAGCTTCTGCTCCCGCAGCTTCTCCATAACTGCCCTCAAATGCACTGCATGCTCCTCAGGACTCTTGGAATAAACCAGGATATCGTCGATGAAAATGATGACAGATACATCCAGAAACTCCTGAAACACACTGTTCATCAATCTATAAACGCTGCTGGCGCGTTAGTCAAACCAAAAGGCATCACCACAAACTCATAGTGCCCATATCTCGTCTTGAAAGCAGTCTTCCTCACATCTGCCTCATCTATCGGTATCTAATGATAACCCGATGCCAGATCTACCTTGGAGAACCAAGTAGCACCCCTCAACTGATCCAACAACTCATCGATCCTAGGAAGAGGGTACTTGTTCTTCACAGTGACCCGGTTCAAACCCCGATAACCAATGCACAACCGGAAACTCCCATCTTTCTTTTCGACAAATAACACTAGCGCTCCCCACAATGATACACTAGGACGGATGAATCCCTTACTCAACAAATCCTCTAGCTGATTCTTCAGCTCTGCCAAACAAACATTCAAGTATAACGACATCAACTCGAAGCCACCTGAATGTCAACCCTCTTGTTCGTCCAAGAACCTCTAGTAACTTGTCTCTTAGGGAAAACTTCCACAAGATAGATTAATCCAAAATTAGCTTTCCGCTTAGCTATTCTCCACAGCAAATCATCAATACGAGCGTAATAAAACAAACAAGTACCATACGTTCACATATTCCGATTCACTGTATCAAATGCTTTGCAGACCGCCAACTTAACCTACTCGACTTGTTTCCCCCAGCAAGCTTACCAAAACCTTAAATCTAGTAACCCTATCCATCTCCAATGAACTTCATCCACCATCGTCGCAACGATTAGTTTATCCTGCCATGAAGGCTTCTCGGGAAACTTATGTACCTGGCAACCATGCCCTTACCGGCTCATATCTGCTGCAGCTCTCCTTCCCGGGACTCCAGCACCACCGACCACTCAATCCTGGCGAAACAGCCACACATTCATAACCGCTCTGGTTCATAAAACCCTGACCCGTTGGTCAACTCATCTAAAACCCGAGATTAAACCACCGTCAATCTCTCGAGGTCTACATTCAATCGGGTTGTTTATACTCACGTCCTAGGTATTGCTTGCTCCCAAATCCACCACCCTTAGGTCGTAACCTACGAGCCATACCGATCTCACTCTCAGACCAATGTCTTCGAGTTATACCGTCTCTTTCTTGGAACACAATCCTCAAGATCTCGGTATCAGGGGAACTAATCATCCCCTCAGGAGAACATAATCCCCTCTGCCACTCTCGGAGCCCCCAACCCCTCGAGCTATCGGTATTTAGGAGAATCACCATCCCCTCAGGAGAAACAATCCTTAACCACTATAAACATCTCCCGACCAAAAGTACCTCCTGTGGTCCAAGTATAACATTGCAATGTTACGCCTGCCCACTCAACTTCTAATATCCAACTGGATTAACCACCAAGCTACAAAAATATCTGCTCCACCTGCATATATCCACCTATCCGCCTCTCTAGGCTCGATACCTCTTGAGAATAATCCCATACTGATCATCTACAACTACTCATCCTCTTAACATAAGATGGAAACTCCTCAACATCCGCAGCCCTCGGCTGCACCCCGCCACATGCGGTACAACTGGAGCCTACACTGGTACCCCTCACGGTAACCGCTCCAACAGCACGCCAATAGCTCCGCCAAGCGATCATCTCGACCCTGGGCTCCACCTGCCGCAACCCCACACCTGGGTTCCCAGCACCCCCGACATTCACACCGGCTAACCCTCTCTGGTCCCTCCTGATACGCCTGCGACCCTCTGACGTACCTCCTCGTGGAACTCTGGACCACACACTCGCTGGCCTCGGGACCCGCCCGACCATGACCACGACCACGTCCCCGTCCACGACCAACAACTCAAACACCTTTAACCACTGCACTTCCAAGAAAAGGGGCTAACAAGCAAAAAAAACAAATCAATACCACACAAAGAAACATAACAATAACTCACCGTGGAATCTCATTGAAAGCTCGAAGAGGATGTTCTAGGACTTCATGCCACACACAATTGACTAACTCACATAATCAACCAAGACATGCAATCCCAAACATCTACAACAGAAACCTAGTGAACCCAAACCTAGAACCGTAAGGGCTCTGATACCAAAATTGAAACAACCAATTTTTTTTTTTTTTTAAATAATAAATAATAAATATAATATAAAAAAATAAACTACAACTAGTGGTCCCATACCCACTAGCCACCTAACCATAATCACAACCAACAGCGGAATAACAATACCAATAACCAATAAATAATATCCAATAAATATGATAACCAATTGAATAATATCCAGTATAATTCCAACCATAAACCAATGAACCAACAATCCTAAGCAACATTCTAGGACTCAACTCTAGCAACCTAACAAAAGCTAGACAACCAAGCGAACCACTAGAACATCCTCCTCTTCATTGCCTTGATTCCACGGTCACACTTTGCCTTTACCTGCACCACAAACACATATTGCAATGCATGAGTATTTTATAAAAACTCAGTAAGGCAATCCTCCCATCTACTGGGCTATACACACAAGCAATAGAGACATCTCTAACCATCAACAAACAATCATCAATCAACAAATCAACAAGCCAAACAACACATAAACAAGTAGATTAGAGAAATCTCTAGCTTAGATAAGCCATGGTCCTGCACTTACCTTAACAAGTGATTCACAAAACTAAATACAACCAAATGAGAGGCTTTCCAATATCCAAGAACAACCAAACTTGTTCCTACAACCAATCACAACAACAAACAAATATTGAAAACAAACTGCCAAGAAAACAGAAAAGAACAACCTCACAAGTGAAACCACGAAATCAAAACTAACCGTTAACTTTCTAATCCCTCCGGTGAAAAGCAAGGTATATACGTCCAGAAGCTTCCCACAAAATTTCAGCACGATCAGATTCTAGATGAAACCGCAATCGTCCCCGTAACACCCGCTGGTCTCAATCCGCGAATGAGAAGAAACACCCCACGAAACTGCCAATATCTCCTAAAATATTAACCCAAATTCACTTCTGTAAAAAGGAGAGTGTACAAAAATCTCTTGTCTACAACCATACAAAAAATCAGTACCTTTCGAAACGATCTGACCAGTCGGATCCTCCTTCCCCCAAACTCTGACAGTTCTGTTTCTCTCTTAACTCTAAGGAAAAAGCTTGATCTCCTTCTCTTTCTCCTTTACACCAAATAACCAAGGTTTATGTCTCTTTCTCTCCCTCTCTCTGATGAAACTGACGAAAGAGAAATAAGGGTTTTTGGTTTAATTTGATTAAACCAAGATTTAATTAAACCAAAATTAATTAAAATCCACTCTTCTGGTTTAATCAACATAACCCAAACTCTATTCCTGGAACACGGATGTTACAAATACTGTGACGCTTGTGTACTGTGATAATATAAGTGCAGTGTATCTCTCCACAAACCCGGTCCAACACCAACGCACCAAGCATATCGAGTTGGATATTTTGTTTTTCCGTGAACGTGTTGCCATGGGCCAGCTTCGAGTCTTTCATGTTCCCTCCTCCCATCAATATGCAGACATCTTCACCAAAGGTCTCCCTACATCTCTGTTCCACGACTTCAAGTCCAGTCTTAACGTTCATCCTCATCACGCTTCGACTGCGGGAGGGTATTAGAATAGGAATACATATATTCTTCTGTGTATATTAGGAAGCTTAGTTAATAGCCCCTAACGGCTACTTTGTACAACCTCTCCTTTATAATCTCTTGAATACAATGACACCAATCATCGATTGGATTAACCTAATCAAACAGCTAGAGGCGACGGAATCTTCTTTAGAGTATTGTTCTGCTTCGGAGGTTACTTGTGATTCACGTTTAGAACAGTGACCTGCAAGAACCCTGATTTTGGTAGGGCGTTCAGGTAACGGGAAAAGCGCTACAGGGAATAGCATTCTTGGAAGACCGGCCTTCGAGTCCAAAGGTCGTGCATCAAGGGTGACTACAGTCTGCGAGCTACAGAGTTCGACGCTACCTAATGGCCAGATCCTTAGTGTTATTGATACTCCTGGTAATATGTTTATGTACATGTGTGTTTGAATCTAAAAACCATCAAGCCTTGTGGTACAATCTGAAAACCTATGCATCTTGTTTGTTTTTGCAGGTCTGTTTAGCCTGTCTCCATCAACCGAGTTTACGTGCAGAGAGATTTTACGGTGCTTATCTCTGACCAAAAAAGGGATAGATGCAGTACTATTGGTATTTTCCTTGAGGAACAGGCTAACAGAAGAGGAGAAATCTGTGCTTTTCGCATTAAAGATCCTATTCGGAAGCAAAGTTTTAGACTACATGATCATTGTTTTCACAAATGAAGATGTCCTTAAAGATAACGGCGATACGTTTGAGGAATATGTGAATGATTGTCCTGATATCAAGGTTAGTGTGGTCTTGCTATTGGTACTGAAACCTCTTTCAGAAGATTTTCTTGTTTTTTCGCGTTTATTATTGAACTGTTTATGGTTATAGGAAATTCTCGAGGCCTGTAATGACCGCAAGGTGTTGTTTGAAAACACGGTGAAAGCCCCTGAGATTCAGAAAGCTAAAAAAGTTCAAGAGCTCCTAAACTACGTTGAAGAAATCTCAAGGAAGAATGAGAAACCCTATATGGACGATATATCTCACGAGATAAGAGTGAGTGAAACAATGTACTTTTTTTTAATACGCATCCCCTCTTTTGATGTATTATATGATTGCTTATCTTGTTTATTACATCTGCATCTTAGGAGAATGAGACTGCTTTTCAAGAAAAGCAGAGGCAGATTTTGGAAATGAAGTTGAACCAACAAGACATGTCTCAGATGATAAAAAATACGGTGAAATCTCATGAAGATCAGCAGATCAGTCACATGATGGAGAGGGTAATTAATGTGTTTTGGAGTTGTCCATATATTGTTTTGTTACTTATCAGAATGAGTCATGAATCTCACAAAAACATGAACTAATTATATAGTATCCCTCTTATTGCTTGTTCGTCAGTTGGAGACTAAGATGAGAGAGACAAAATTGAGGCTAGAGCTGCAGCTGAAGAGAGAGCAAGCTGCTAGACTTGAAATGGAGAAAAATTCAAGTGATGCAGTAGATAAGCTCAGGACGGATCTCGAGAGGGCGGAAAAAATGACCATGCAGCTTAAACGAAATTCCAAAAAGTGCACCACTCTGTGATTGATATTGTGATCAAAAGAACCAAACTTGATGCTGACTGCAATGAGCTTTTCTTACGTTGAGAGATAATTTTTTTCTAAGTTGTGTTAGTTTTCTTGTTTCTTCTTCTACCTTTTATATGATGGTCTTAATTTTTGTTACTGAGTTTGCCAATAAAAGAACTTATAGTCTCTCTTTGTTCAGTTTTTTTTTTTATTTATTTATTTTTTTTTTTTTTTTATTATTATTATTTTTTTTTTTATAAAGTTTTTTAGAGTGACAAGAAGTCTTGTTGCTTTATAATCTCTTTTTGGTCAGATCATGTAGTTGTTCTGTAGAGAGGTATGCCGTTGTTTATTTATATTCTTTGATTCTCTATCCCTCAATCAGATGAGTAGGAAAAATGCAAGTGAAGGTGAAATCTTGTCTTGCAACTTATTACTCTAAAACTAGTTTCAGTTGCTTACATGCACCTTACACTTCTTATGTGTCTTGCCTTTCGTAATTGAATGTCGAACAAGTTTAGGAATAAAAAACCATATTGCTTGTTGAGGACTCTTGTGTATTTTGTTGGAGTAACTTGTTCTGCAGGTTAGGTTATCTCTGTTTCAAGAACCTCAAAGATTCTTGTTTAGCTTTGTCGGATCACTTGAATGGAAAATTTATATTGGTCAATCATAGTGGCAGCCGCAGCTTCAATGTTCTTTCTTCAGGCAAAGTAAAAGCATAAAAGATTGTTATCTTTTCTCTTATGATTCCTTGCTTGTCAAGGTCAGATTCCTTTTGGTTTTTATTCTGACTATAAAGATCTTCTCACCGCTGATTCTTTTCTTCCTTCATTTGTCTAATGAATATTCTGTTTTGCCTCTATAAATTACGAAACTATTTCTTTGCTTTCTCATTTAGGATAAAATTTCGTTTTGAGTGTTGATTCTTGTTTGTCTTTCTTTTGTCATTTCAAGAACCATCACTAGCCATTAGATTTCTTTTTATAGAGGGTTGTTAGATTGAAACAATGGCGTTTGATTCATCGGCACTTAATGTGGAGAATGAGTGGAAACCTGAAAGAACTCTAGTTCTACTCGGTCGAACAGGTAATGGTAAAAGCGCAACGGGAAACAGCATCTTAGGTAAATCTATGTTTCAGTCAAAGGCAAGAGGAAAGTTCATTACCAAAGAGTGTAAGTTACATAAATCCGAGCTACCAAACGGTCTGACCATCAATGTTATCGACACTCCTGGTGAGTTTTTTGTAACGCTTTCACGGTTTATCAAAACATATGTACAAATTCATTGAGGTTAACCTAATGGTGGTGCTTTCAGGTCTCTTTAGTGCTTCCTCCACGACAGATTTTACCATAAAAGAAATCGTTAGATGTTTACTTTTAGCTAAAAGCGGTATCGATGCAGTGCTTCTTGTTTTCTCTGTAAGGAACCGGTTAACAGAAGAGGAGCAGTCGACGCTTCGCACATTAAAGATCCTTTTCGGAAGTCAAATCGTTGATTATATAATAGTTGTCTTCACCAATGAGGATGCACTTGAAGATGGAGAAACTCTAGATGACTATTTGGAAGATTGTCCTGAGTTTCAGGTCAGTTTATTACCGTTTGCCAAGAGCGGTCAATGTTGTATGAACTATCAGCATCTCTTACATGATAACATCTCTGTATAGGAAATTCTCAAAGAGTGTGATGACCGTAAGGTGTTGTTTGACAATAGGCGTAATGCTTCTGTGAGCAAGAAAGAGAAGCAAGTCCAAGATCTTCTCAACCTCGTCGAAAAAATCTCAAAGAAGAACAATGGAAGATCTTATATGGCTGACTTATCACTTGAGCTAAGGGTGAAAAAAATGATAGATTCTTTATACAAAACAAGAAAAGAAAAAAAAAAAAACAAGAATTCAAAATTTGTATTGTGTTATCTGATGAGTTTTAGTTTTATCTACCTTGTTATAGGAGAATGAGGCAACGATCGAGGAAAAGCAGAAGCAGATAGAAGCAATGAAGGCTTGGTCTTCAAAACAAGAGATATTTCAAATGAAAAAGGAAGTAGAGAAATCACATAACGAAATGCTCGAGGGGATAAAAGAGAAGGTACATTCAGGTTCATTCATTGGTTTATATGTAATGTTTATATGAATATATCGTCATTACGTGTTGGCTTTGTTGTCTTTGGTTAGATCTCTAATCAGCTGAAGGATTCACTGAGGGATGTGAAGGAGCAATTAGCTAAGGCGCAAGAAGCAAGAGAGGAAACCGAGAAAAAAATGAGCGAAATTCAAAAACTATCTACTGATGAGATCAGGAGGCTTAGAGAACAACTTAACAAAGCTGAGAGAGAGACTGCTTCTTTACGCAGCGAACTCAACAAGAAGTGCACTGTTCTTTAATCACATCTTAATGTTCTGTATTGTAATAATACATTAAACATATGTACGTTCTGTTCTTTAAAATCATATGTATATGCTCTGTTGTATGACCATATGAATCACTAAATCAGATATCATAATGAAAAATTAAAAACCAGAGTATGGTCTTAACCATCACATAACACAATTTCCAAATGAGTCTTGAAGGATCAATACCTTCATTGTACTTTGAATTATTATAAACCAAAACATATTTTATGTAGAGATAGAAACTGAGTATAGAATCCTCAGAATGCAGAGCTTTTATAAAATGTGATTGCACCTCGGTTTTTTTTTGCGCCCACGAGATTATCCGAGATGAAGAATTTTCTTGTCGGGATCGGAGTAAGAACCTCCATTACCAGATCCAGAACCAGCATTCATAATGCTATGAGCAAAGTAATTGCGTGAGGCTGCTAACGCCTCGATTGCGTTAATCTCTGAGGTACTGACCATTTGATGATGGTGTTGTTGAAACCTCTCCACTTCTGCTACCTGTTAAGAAACATACTAATTAGTTAGACAAGTGGCTGATTTGATATGTCAATGGAATTAACAAACACATATTACTAACTATGTTCTTACCTTAGTTCGTAGATAGATATTCTCATTATCCAGCTCAATCTCCTGCAGAATTAATATACCACAGATTCAAAGATTCCCATATAAAAAGTAGGGAAAATAAAGTGTAGATATTTTACAGCAAAACCTTTGAGCTGAGCTTTACTTACTCTTTTCTGCATGTTTTCGATTTCAGCTAGAAGCAACTCATGCTGTATCTCACAAGAAACACAAAGGAGATATAGAATATGTATATGGATTCAGGAAACTGATCACAGAATAAGGTTATGTATATGTATTAGAGTCTACCTTCTTGGACCTGATCCTGGAGATAGCTTTCTCAAGGCGATTCTCAACCTGTTTAAGTTCCTTGACACTTAAGGAACTCAAAGAGTCTCCCATCAGATTCCTACGACGTTATTAAAAATGTGTTACATATATATTTACTAGACGACACATATAATTAAATATGGCTAGAAAAGCTTATTATATGTAATTCATGTATATAACCTGTTGGAATTTTGAATCGTTTGGATCTGTTGCCTCAGCTTTGCAGACTCTTGTTGATAGTACTGTAATTTTAAGCAACATCGTCACAGTAAGAACGTATTTGCATACAGATACATATATGGTGTTAACTGTCAAGTAAGTAGAGATATTGAGAAAAAAGTAGAACCGCGGCATTGATTTCTTGGACGGTGCTGGTGTTGGTGCTATCAGAACAAGCTTTCTTGTACCTCTCAATGGTTGATCTTATGCTGTCACAAATAAACATCCAGTTTCATTCGTTATCACGAGCATATAGTAAGAGTACTTATGCAATTAATCACTGTGGTATACAGATTAATTATATTAAGGCCACATTTATTTTTGTCTAAAAATATGAAATGGAAATGTAAATGCAAATGTTAACGCAGATAACCAATCACACCATACCCCAATTGATTTGAGCTAATCACACCCTAAAATATTTTAAAATAAGATCTCATTAATTTTGTTTTAGGTTTTGTGATCAATATTTGCATCTGTATATCGTTTAAATTGATGGATTTTAGCATTGGCAATATAAGTCAGCATATAAACGTATATATATATATATATATATGCATATATGTTGCCTTTAGCATTGACAAACAAGCAATGTAATGTATATGATGTCAAAAAAAAAAAAACAAGCAATGTATATGTACTCTCTGTACGTGTAATGTAGAACAATTATATGTTTTTGTATTCAGAATTTCAGATATATATATATATATATATATATATATATTATTCAAGTCTTTTAATTGAAAGACAGAAAGTGCAGTTGTGAGACTGTCATGTAAAGAAAAAAAAGAAGAACTAAATGTTATGGATATATACACTATAATAGTTGAAGTGACTTCAAATCAAGATTAAAAAGGAAATGGAAGATAGAAGATGAAAAGGCCAAAAAAGGAAAGTAAAGACATGAAGAAATAGATTTGATCTGCTTAAGATAAAAGAGGAAAGAAGAGTACAACATAACATTACATCTCTCGCTGCACAATCGTTTTAAGTTCCAAGAACAACTTTGTCAAAAAGCAAAAAACAATAAAAAGACTGTGTTGACCAACACTGCAACTGCTAGCTAGCTAGCATGAGTTTGGTACGTAAATCCATGGTACGATCTCTCTGCTTCTCTATCTTTTTAAGATTTTTTTTTTTTTTTTTGATAAACTGACTTCTAAAATTTTCTCAAAATTATTAGGTAATATATGAAATTAGTATGTATATTTAGTACTTTGGACTTGTTCATATTTATTGTTTACTTTTTTGTCAAATATAATATATATATGTATGTAAATTTAGCTAAAAGTATATAACTCTTGAAATAAAAACTTCATATGTACATTATTTGTTAAATGGTGATTCTTTGTGTAGACTTTTTTTTTTTTTTTTTTTTTTTTTTTAAATATGGGTCAACATTATGATATAGACCAAGAAAAGTCACATGTTTACATTTCAGTATCTTCTATATTTTATCTCAACTATTTAGCATCTATTTTATTCAAACAATCACTAGCCAAATTTGACATATCCCAAAACTTTATATATATTTCATTAGCATATCTTTAGTTAACAAGAGATAGCTTACTTGTTATTAGCATACTCATAGAGACGGCCACGAGTGGAGAAAACGATGAGGGCAACTTCTGCATCGCAAAGGACTGAAAGCTCATAGGCTTTCTTGAGAAGTCCATTTCTTCTTTTGCAAAACGTCACTTGTCGATTCGTCGAGTTCTCTATCCTCTTTATTTCTATCTTTCCTCTTCCCATCCTTCATTTCAAACAACAAAACAACACTTAGAATTGCTCAATTTTCAACATTATTGATAAGACAAATATACCGTTTAACAAACACCCAATTCATAATTGATATATACTACAAGAGGATATAAAAGAATATATACCAGAAAATGTGTAACATAATTGTAGATAATAAAAAGTGGAGGAGGATAAACAAAACCCTAAAGCTAGAGTTTGAATTAATATACTTAATAAAGACCTACCAAACTCAACTTTGTTATACAAAAAAAGAAAAAAAAAAAAAGTAAAGGATGATGTTGTATATATCCAACTTTCTTTGGAAAATAAAATTAAGGATGTTGTTTATTGATCTCTAGGACAGACAAGATCAAATTGGATCTGATGCAGATCTGATGCTGCTGAAACTAGAGGATTAAGAATATATCCAAATGTTTCACTCTGAACCTAACCATACAAGATCAGGATAATATACAATACATGTAATGCTTCTTTTTTTTTTTTTTTTTTTTTGAACAAAACATGTAATGCTTCTTATAAATAGGTTTCTATATGTAAAATCTATATAAAAATTAACTTCTCATCATGACTTAAAAAAAAAGAACCGGGGAGGTAAATCTGACAAATTATTTTGACCCATCCCGTTGTACGATCTCTCCCTCTCTCTTCCATTAATTTCTATAAGGCTTCATGGGGTCGAATTAAAAACAACATATACGTAATTAATTTTGACTTAGATCTAGAAGATATCATCACAATTTTTTTAGATAAAATTGGAAGATGTAACTTACAAAGAAGTTTTACAAAATTCATTGTTCTCTAAACTGATGTATGAAGACATTCTTTAAATTGTATACACAGAAAAATCTAAGAATATAATTACCAAGAAGAAAAAAACAAGAAAAATATGGAGAGAGAAAAGAAATCAAATAAATATAGAAGAAGAAGAAGGCACTGATGCACATGAAACTGAAGTTATATAGTACATAAGGGAAACACACAAGAAAACATTATTACACACAAAGAAGAAAGAGAGAGAGAGAGAGAGGGAGAGAGACAAAACCATGCTTAGTTTCGAGAAGAGGGATGAAGAAACACAAACAGATTTGGACGATTTTCAGACCAAAGAACTCCACTTTAGCTGACAAGAAAGGAAAGAGAATCTAGCAGAGATCTACATGGGAGAAACTTAAAAATAAATAAACATAACCTAATTCTTAAACCCTTGTGATCTTTCTTTCTCTCTCTATTTCTTTCATGGGGAAAGAGCATCAAACAGAAGAAAGTATTGTAAAAAAAGGAAAATATTTCATAATTGTGAAAATTAAGTTTTGTGAAAGAAAAAACCCATGACGAGTTAAGAATTCTAATGAGATTGGAATCTGCATATATACAGATATAAATGTAGAGTTTTTGAATGAAGAGATGTGTACAAAGATGGGAACTTGATGAGATCAAGAAGTGTTTTCCTTTATGAGAAGAAGAAGTAAAGACATGACAGACAGACCTGAGAATTGCTTCACCCAACTCAATTCAGCTTTCGGAAACTCTCCCTTTCTCTCTCTTTCTCCTTTATAAAGAAAACAAAACAAAAGGAAAAAAAAATGTTGAATGAGTTTTTTTTTTTTTTTGAGAATCCCAAAAACAAACCCAAATTATTTTCTCTTCAAAAACCCTAAGCTTCCCACTCAATATGTCTATTTGTAGACGTTTCTTTCTTTGCTCACCTTCCAATGTCCAAAGAGAGAATGTGATTGCTGCGGTTGCGGTTGCCAATACGATTGCTACATTTAAAAAAAAAAAAATTATGTATGACTATGAATCTCGAATTTTGGCAATGTGAAGAATAAAAAAATTACTGAGCAAACAAAAATGTTATTTATAACCTTTCACTTAAGCTAAAATCGCATATATAAAGTAAGTATTATAACTTACAAGATTCCTAAAAACTTTTAAGTGTTTAATTTCTAATTTTGAGAGTAGTTGAGACTCTAACCAGGCTACATGCGTCATCATATCATATTTTGGTCAATTACACGGCAGGACCAAGATTTGAGATTTCAGATGATACGATTTATATATGTATCGTTATAATTTTTTCATTACTGGGTATGACGTTCGTTTCATGGTAAAAAAAAAAGGCACTTAACACTATTAATAATTTAGATTCTTGGGGTTTTCAGAGGTAGCTTATCAGAAGGTTAGAAGATTAGAGTCTGGAAAAATTAGAATTTAAGTTTATATATCATGGTTTTTTAATCGCTCGGTTACAAAGAAAACGTCAAAAACAAGCATATTATTCACAAAAATATATAAAACTATAAGAAATATTTATTTAATTCTAATTTGATTTAATTAATTCATAACTAAAAATATTAAAACTAATAAAATTATTAAACGATTGCAAGCAGTAGTAAAATGTATAGCTAGCTCCTTGCTTACATACGACATTTATTTAATTTCAACAAAATTTAACATTTTTAACCACAATCTTTTCTTGTAAATCTGTATCGTTATTTTCAGTTTTGATGATTGTAATAATCTCAAAAATGATAAAAAGAAAAAAAATGTAAGGTTAAGGTTTACAAAAAAAACATTGCTTAAGTTTCTAACGATCATTTTCCATAAGAGGACAATGTTTCAGACATTATTTTGGTAATAGAAAGAATCCATGACCGAACAATAAACGAATTAATTAATACTTGAAGTTTTAATTTTGGATTTAATTTTCTAATTAAAGCGTCGATAGTGACCAACGAAGATTAATATAGTAAAAATATGTAAGTTAATCGTAAAATATCTAGATCACAAGCCCTATCATATATAAATCCAAAAGAAAATTTTGCACCACTCAAAATATATCACTGTGCTCCACCACTCACTGGTTATTAATGTTTATTTTAAACATGTGTGATTTACATTAGTAACCTAAACTTTTACCTTACATTTTTTTTGTAACACAAATGCATAACTTACACGTAAATATATGTAAGTATGTTTCATCTTTTCAAGAAAGTGAGAAACATACCAAGCAAAAGTTGAAAAGTTGAAATATATGTATTTGTTTTGTATCTAGATTTTGAGATTAATACATTTGTATCTTGTATAGTTTAATATCATATCGAATTTTTATATAGACACGCAATATTTATGATTTTAAGATTCCTTTGGTGGAAATTTAAAGAGAAAGGTGAATTTGCAGAGCTTAATTTAGGGCTCGAAAGTGACACGCAGATTGTATTATTGCAGAAGAGAGAGAGAGAGAAGATGTTGACGTTCTTGGTGCATCTCCTCATTTATTTGCCCTAGCTAGCTTCCATCTTCTCTTTTGACTCTTTCTTAAGTATTTTTTTTTTTTTTTTTTTTTGATTTTTTCCTTCGTTAACCACACGAAACGCTAAAACTCAAAACCCATTTTTATATATTACTAACAAGTTACCAATTTAAGCCACTCAAAATTTTTGTTAAACAAATATTTTAGAATACGTTGTTTAATTAGGAAGTCAAATGGCTCTTCCACGACAACCTAAACGTTAATTTAAAAGGTTTTTCTTTTTATAAAAAAAAATCAGCAATCTTTTAGAGCTTTTGATAATCAAATTTTAGGGCATATACATAGATAGATTCAATCCACAAATTTATCTGGCCAGGCCTAAAACTTTTTTAACCGTTTAGCAAAAAAAATACTAGATATTTTAAAATAAGATATAGTATTTTAAATAAATTTCACATAAAAAAAACAAATTAAGGATTAAGAACTTTTTTCTAACCAATAATAAAAAAGAAAAAAATTACGGACGGCCATCGCAACATATTATTAGCCGATCAACATGGGTTGTTACTCTGTGTTTTAACTATAAAATCGGCAGTTAAAAAAAATGATTGTTGTTTAGCTATGAAAAAAACAATGAAACAAGAAGAATAAAAATAGATTTAAAAATTAAGTAACTTTAGGATGGGTGAGAAATTTTAGTTAATTAAAAGTTTGATTTGTGCCAAAAGGTATAGTTATTTTATGAACTCTTAATAAATTAGAAAATAAGCCTCCAAGGCATTAATTTGCAGTTGTTTTGGTCAACTTCCACGGCTGCAAATTGTTATAAGACCAAATAAAAGTGATTTTAGTTAAAGTTGAATTTACATTTTTGTTCTTATAATCGATCATTAAAAAAAAAAATTGCTTTTCTTGTATTAAGCTCAGACAACTTGGCTGTATTAATGACGAGTTAGAAAGATGTTGAAGTTGTGCTCGGGACGATTCTGGAAACACGTTTTCATAAAGTTAACACCACCGGTCGGGCCTAAACTTAGCAAACCAATAATACATAGACCAAATACTTTTTCTTTCCAAACAAAAACTAAAAAGAAAATGATTCCTTTTCATATATTTTTGTGTAACAGGTTCACAAAATTAAACAAAAAGAAGAAATCATGTAATCGAGGCATATTAGTTTTTTTCTTGTGAATTTTATCAACGGAAAAATAATTACTTAATAAATAAATAAATAAAAAAGCAAAAGCGACTAGTGTTGCTACAACCTCCATGTTCACGAGGATTGTTTGTTTCGGAACAAAAACATATCAAAGTCACTCATTGTCTACTCTGCAGTTTCTTGTCTATTGCTAACATAATTTTCTGTACCAACACTGATCGATGTCCACACTCGCTTTGCTGGTTTGGTTCCCGGGTCCTGTCCACAAAGCCAGATTAGTTTCAAGCCAAGTTCCAGTGAGAAATGAGATATTGAATATATCTTTATTTACCTAGTCGAAGTATAGATGCCTTGAGAGAACTCCAACAATATCAAGCTCCCAAGTCCTTGGACGAGGCAGAATTTGGGCCAACTCTTGTGCTTGAGGGTTACTATATGGAACACATATATGATATATCATGCGGTTTCTCTAGATGTTCAGCGTTTTCAGGGCTGCGATATATATAGATGAGGCACTTGTATGATATGGAGGACATTGACACTAAATTATCTCGACGACGCCAGCTCGTACGTAGTTTTCAGGTTAATTATCTGGATGTATCTAGTTACATCTGTCAAAACATCTCCATCACATGGATTACCATTGTTCTTCCAACAGCTTCGATATCGATAAGGTAAAATTGGTTGTTTCTACCAAGTTTAGCATCAAGCGTTATAGCTTTATAACTTTGAAGTTTGGACATACAAAAGGAATTAAAACCAAACATCGATCTCTTATAACTCAGACTGACAAAACCAAGAAAATCAAGAAAGCGAAGAAAGCTTTTCACTATAAAAGATCGATAGAACGCCACTAATCACAAACCTTTGGTCATCATCATGCCACGTTCATTACCACCATTAAAGCCTTCTGCAGCATCAGCCCGCAGATACAACATAAACCACAGGTATTTTTCCTTGTAAAAGTTGGATTATTGCTTCAGAGTTTTATAAGCCAAGTGACAGTAACTTCTGCTACACGCAACTAAAATTGGCATAAACATAATTGAAACTACTACCAATCTGAACTGGAGAAAAAAAAAAGCGCGTGGATATGAAGAAGTGTAATAGGCGCGTAGAAGTTGGAGAATTTCGCGCGTGATTCATTGTGGTAAAAAAAGGTAAGATGTCACAATCTGAAAAATCTGAATGATTGCTTCTTCTTCTTTCTTTTCTTTTTTTGCTTTTGGAAGCATCTCATTACTACGCCTAGAATTTATAATTACACCCCTATATTCTTTTTAAATTACATATAGACCCAACATTATTAATTTCTTACGAAAACAACCCTTTACTTTTGCGCTAAGAGATTCCAAAAAGAAACGTCCTTTTCAAAAAACTGAGGACCCTTTGTATCTTTTTCTTTTTTTTTGTGAGTCTTTGAGCTGTCTCTGTAGGGATTTAGAAACGATAACTGGGGACCAAGTATTCTGCTTTTCAGATGAAGACGAAGCTTCATAGACTTATAGTCAAAAGAAGACAATGTCTTCTAAGTGGAACATGGTTGTTTCTCTCCTCTAAATCTTTCTCATTTCGTCTTAAATACTTCTAGGTACATGGCAAGTTTGCACCTTGGGGCTGCTTTGTTAATCAATGAGGTCGTGTTCGGCTCCTCCTTGATTGATTTCAGAAGTAAACGGTTTAGACGAGTTTCAGAGGTTAGGGTTAGAAGCAAAGATTCCTTTTTCTTTTGAGCTGTTTTTAGTTAAGTATTGTTTATGTGGTTGTTTTGTATTTGTAGAGATGGAGGTTTCGAGTTAAACAGATGTCAGAGAAGGAACTGAGGACTAAACGCGAACTGGCTCGTTCTGCTAAAAGGTGATGACTTTGTTCTCTCTGTTGTGGTTAGTGAAAAAGTTTATGAACTTCATCTCTCATTAGAATTGTGTTGTGGAGTTTGGGATTAATCCAGTTATGATAAGAATTGTATGGTTTTGGTGATTGAGTTCTTTATTTACTGGTTGTTGCTTTGAAAAATGATGGTTTCAGCTTCATCAGCAGTTTTCTCTTTAGATAAGTGTGATAGAACCCTACACTGATTTTGTAATTTACCTGTTGTAATTTAATGAGAACAATCAAAGTTACTTTAGTTTTGGCAATGTTTCATAGAATTAGTCTCTCTGATGTTGCAGAAGCGAGTCTTTGAGACGTATTCTGAAGCAATATGGTGTATCAATTGAACATCCTGAAGAAATTAAGACAATTAGTAGACTTGATGACATAAATTTTGAAGAGAGGCATGTCGCTGTTGTTCCTTCTTCTGTTATAGATGACTCTAAGACTAAGATGGTATATCACTGAAGTTCTTAATTTTTCTTGTCATTTGAATTGGGGAGATCCTGACTTACATTTGTCTTTGGTTAATTGATGAGTACTGACAGAACACAACTGAAGAGTTACCTGATTTACATCGGCAAGAGAAATACAGTGAGACTGTTAGCACTGCAGAGAATCTTTCAGGACAAAACCTACACAAATTGGGACATGTAAGAACATATATCCCTACTGCCACTTTCCCACATTTCTAGCCATTACGAGTGCTAAGGATTTTCAGTTTGCTTTCAGATTCATGTTCTTGTTTGTTTTCTTGGATACATTGAGTTTTCTTTACTATGCTTGGATCCATGTGTTCAAGCAATGCTTTGGTGGTGTTAGCCTAAACTCTTGCACTAGATTTTTTTTGGGATCTTGATTGAACTTAGAATTGTACTCGTAGTGTGTTTTTTTCCAGCCTGTAATCATGTCTCTCTTCAGTTAAACTCAGGTGATTTGTTCACTTCTCTGTTTCCTGTTCTTGGGTTCTGCATCGTCTGCATAATTGGGACGCTACACACAATAATCTTCAGAAAAACATCACAAGGTCATCACCCTGGCTCCAAAGGAACAAGGTGGAGAACTGCATTGAGTGATAGGAACGAGCCACTTGCTTCTGATGAAAATGATTCTTCGCCGGAAGACAGTGTCAGTTACATACTTAAAGTTCTGCATAATATTCGTTTACAGATTATGCTTCAATTGCTAAAGAAGATAACTGCATGCAGGTCGCTTCAGCGAATCAGGAAGCTACGGATGAAATGAATGAAGCGTATAGCAGAGTCGAGCTTGAGTACAAGAGATTTCTGTTGGAATGTGGAGTGAGTGAATCTTAGATTCTGGTCTTTTGGAGGTTCGTACACGTAAATTTTGAGAAACCATGGCTGCTTCTAACACTCGAAGAACTTTTTGTTTGGTGGTTTGCACATACTGTTATACCAATGAAATCATTTACCAGACATGACTTTGTAAATTGTGAATAGAAAGGGTTTAATGCGATTTGAATTGGATACATAACTCTGTATGGAGCAAATTGGGAGTATTAGGTGAAAGCTTATAATGAAATGAATATAAAGTATTGGCTCTACGGAAGTTAAATAATGAAAAGAATTACAAACAGAGAAACAAAACCGTTAAGTAGCAGAGTTTCTCAATGCAAAAATCCATTGAATAAAAAACAATTTTAGAAACTCTGCAATTTGGGCAGGGCTCAGTTAAAGCCGTACATGTCAAAATTCTTGTCGTCCGGTGGTCTTGTGTTGTTGCCACCTTCAGGCACTCTAAAGCTGTCCATTGGAGGAGGACCTGCAGAGGCTGGTGCCGCTGGTGCCACCCAATGTGGAGTGGTCGGAACAGAGAAGTTAGAACCAGAAGCCTCTTGATGTAAGACAACAACATTAGGATTTGCTTGTGGTGAGTTTCCTGTGGTCCTTCGGTTTGAGGAATTTGCAGAGGCTAGAGACGTTGGATATGATTGTTGTTGCTGATTCTTCATTGGTGATTTGGGCCGCAGTGATTCTATATCAGGAGTAGTCACAACGAGATGTGGTGCGTCTGGAGGCGGATTCCTCCCTCCTCCCCCTTGCCACACTTTACCTTCCTTGTCCGCAAAATTCCTCACATAAGCCTAAAGCACACAATATCCAAAACAGGTCAAACACATCTTACACATGCTGTCAAAGAAGTTCCTTGCATAGTTCTAAAGCTCATGTAAATACACGAGGAGGTGAAGATAGATGTTTGCAGAGTGTGTGAGATTTTACCTGTGATTCAAAGTTTGAGGAAGAAAGGCCTTTTCCAACAGTAAGCCAGCCAGCTCGAATATTGTGGTCTTCACCAAAAAGCTCAAGCCTCCGGCGACCAAGTGCAAAATGCTCTATTATCCTATACATATCTTCTGGCTTCTGAGTTGAACCTACAGATTTGCAGCGTAAAGAGATGTAACTAAGTAACACTTTCAATATATAGTAAGGATACAACTGCATTAATATTTAGATATGGCCCTGTTACAATCAACCACAGAATCGTATATCCTTTTCAATAAAAATGCTCACACTATAGAGAATCCAAGACTAATCCAGCAAACTAGTCACATATACCATATCCGAGAGCCAAAGGAAATAAGGGTTTTGTTTTTCGGGAACCCAAAGCTTCCCTCCCAACAATAGGCCCAAACAAGTACCAAAACTCGACACCTTAATCACATGAAGTAACGATCCTATTATACACATGTAACTGCTGATGTAGCATAGTCGAATATTCACTTTTCAAGCAGGAGTAAGCTGGAAGCAGAACAGAGAGACGGAACAAGATCTGACAAAACACATTTTACTAACCATAAGGAGGCTCTTCAGCAATAATTACGTCAGTGTCAATGTTAGCGTGGATTATATGTCCATCAGTGCTACGCCGAACAGTACCCTTTATCCCCATCAAGCAGTGCTCCTATACAGACAAAAAAATAAAACGTATTAAGCAAAGATATGCAACACAGAAATCGTACGAGGAGGCAATAGCAGACCATACTGAACCTTGGAACGCTGAAACACAGTGCGAGAATCATGTCGCAAAGTTGGTGCTGCATTACTTTTGTTTGTCTTCACCCAGCAAATATCTTCACACCTTCTGAAACCCCACTGTGACACACAAAATAAAAGAAATATCGATGAAGTGAATATTGTCAAGAAAAACAAACCCAAAACGATAAATGAAATGGGAAACTGTTTAAATCCTGTACCTTTTTTAGGCATTGGCGCCCTTGCTCAAGCCCAACACCATCACCAACCCAGAGAAAAATAAAGGAGGGCGTATCAGCTATTGCCTACAGATACAAGGAAATTTTTGCTTTTGTTATAACTTATAAACTACAATAGCAAAGATGGCAACCAACCTTAACCCCAAAATCTACACACAAGTCATAATACTATATGTTCAGTATCACTAATCCCTCTACCTATTACTCAAGATGAAAAATGATATCTGCACTAGTAGATCTAGTCCTAAGCAAAGCGTAGTACAGAAAATATATCCCAAGAGAATGTGTAAAGAATAGTCACCTCAATCTTGAGATTGATAATGTCTTCAAATGTCCAATACTCCATACTATCAGAAACACCGGGAGCTCTATGGACATATTCTTCCCACGGTGGATCAACAAGAATAACATCAAACTTTGTTCCAAATAACTCGGGAGATAACTCAACTTCATGCAAGTCGCCTTTAAAATACATTGGTGCAGAAGCTGAGTTAGATACAATCTCATCCTTCTTTTGTATGAGCTCTCTCAGCTTGGGGTAGTCTTCCACATTGGTAAGCTCCAGCTCTCGGATGAAATTCTGGGGACGCATTCCAGTATCCACAAAGTTCTGGGAATAGTCATTTTGCTCTCCCCTAGAAGGAGCTTTACCAGGAGGTCCACCTCCTCGAGGAGGAACCCATCCCCCTGAATTCTTATCAGATGGCATTCCACGTCCCATTTGTCCAGAAACATTGAATGCAGGTCCAGAGAAGTTAGGTGGCCCTCCTCTGTCAGAACCTGGTGGATTAAAAAACATATTCGGGTTTGGTGGAGTGCCAATTGAAGGAAATCTTGGGCCTGATGGTCCAGGAGGAAGAGGCGAGAGAACAGGAGGAACAGGTAACATACTTCCATCAACTCCTCGGGCCCCAGGCCAGACAAGGGTTGGGGTAAATGGAGGCATGAAGACAGGGGTAACATGACCGCCTGGAATTGGCGACATACCAGGAGTAAGAGAATGAATAGGGCTGGGTGGTGGCATTCCAAGATTCGCAAATGGTGACCCCATGATAGGCATTGTAATGGCACCTTGTTGGTTCTCTCTGCCACCAGCAGGTCTTCCTTTCCCACCCCTTGAGGGTCTGTTCCCTCTCATGCCTTGTGGAGCCTGCGGACCTCTATTAGGGGTTTGCATAGAATGAGTTCGACCAGGGGTTGCACCTCTTTGGTTTCTTGCTTTGGCCCCTGAGTAATCAGAACTGGCTTCACCAGCTTCATCTCTCGAATCCTCCCCATAAGTTCCAAACCCAAAAGTCTCACTTCTTTGTCTACTACCTTCCTGGTTGTAAACCCACTCTTCATTATTATTTGTAGGCTTTTTGGGAGGCTGTTGACCCGATTCAGTCGTACGAGCAAAGTTGGGACCTGATTCTGCTCTGCCATAATCAAGTGGCTTGGTTTGTATCTCAATTACATCATAATTCTCATTTGAAACGCCACCACTTGACAAAGCTTTAACTGCCTCACCCCTGTTTCCATCTTTCCTACCACCCAAACGACCATGAGACCTCTCGCCTTCACTCCTTTCACGTCCTTGCCTAGGGAACTCCCGTTCCCTGCCACGATCATAAAGCAAGTCCCCATCTTTCTGATCTTTATCACTACTACTAGAATGTCTTCTCTTCCAATTATCCTTTGAGCCTTCTTGATCCCTATCCCTATCAGACCAGCCGTCATCCCTACCTCTGGATCTCTCACCTTTCCGACCATATTTCTCTTTTTCGTAGTCTGCATCCGAATGTTCAGATTCTTGGTGACGCTTCCCACTTCTGTCTGGTGTCTTAGACCTGTTAGATCGACCCACTTCTCTCACTGTCTCAGAGCCATCCTTACCACTCGTTTTCTTAAGAGGACTACCCCTATCATCATCTTTCACACCTCGAATCTTACTCTTATCCTCTCTACTACTAGCCTTCAAACTCCTATCAGACTTCGAATGACTCCTACCCTCACCATGTTCATTACTAACAGAACCTTTCTCTCCACCACTATCATGTCTAGAATCAGAAAGCTTACTACTTTTATAATCACCATCATTAACAGGAACAGCAGCTTCATCCCATCTCTTCCTCTTACTCGAATCAGAAGAAGACCCATGAGTTCGTTCTCTCCCGTCTCTCTCTCTCTTATCAGAACCCTTGGAATCACGATCTTGATGCTCAGCATCAACCAGAGACTTGTTATCTTCTTTGCTTTTACTCCCACCGCTTCGAGAACTCTCAAATTCCGATGCTTTATGACTCAACCTTCTCTTCTCACTTCTCTCCCCACCTTCTTGCTCTCCATCTTGATACCAAGTGCTCAGCTTCTCCAACGAACTCTCTTCTTGTTTCTTCTTCATTTGATTTTAGTGTGTGCTGCGAAAAAAACTGTGCTACAAAACCCTAAACCCAAGAAATTAGGGTTTCAACAACACCCACGATCAATTCCACATTCGACGTAACGGTTCGGTCTCCATAAACTGAGTATCCTTACTTAAAACATCACCAACAGGGTTGAAGATTTCTCAAATCTAAATCGTTTCAAGGTTCCTGATGAAAATTTTGAGTTCAGATATGGAATTAAGCGAAGAAGATTGGAATATGTTGTATCGGGAAGAAGAGAGTGAGATTGAGAGAGAAGAGAAGAGAACACGGCGAAGTGCGACGAACACGATCGACATACGCAAAGTCAAATAGATTGGGCCAAGCCCATTTACATTGTCCGAGAGTCCGATCCACGTGGTGTCTAAAATTACGGAAAAAAAAACGATTATCAATTTGTTAGATCGGCTGGATTTCGAATTAAAAAAAAAAAATACACAAAACCATAATAATTAGGGGGGGGGGAGAATAATTAAATTGTATAATTTCAAATTTTCATTTTTTAAAATATTGTTTCAGTACTTATATTTTTTCGCCTTTATAATTACATAACGGGTGATTTTACGTTGACTATGTCATTTTGAGTCACAACGTTAAATTATAATATGAAATATAATTAAAATTTTAAAAGTTAAATTTTCTGTTATTTAAGAGATATCACAATTTTTAATATACCAAAAAGTAACTTAGTAGTTATAAATATATTATCATGTAGTTATTATACACAAATATATATATATATATATATATATATCTGTATATTCAAAAATTTGATAATATAATATATAACAAGAGAATTGATTTTACTAATATAGATTAAAAAAAAACCCTAAAATACAACTAGAAATCTATTATTTCCAAAAATAGCACATACTCTACAAATTTCCAATTTAGCACTATTTAACACAATTTAAATATTTTTAAATTAAGTTTTTAGGTTTGGTTTCGTAATTTTACATTTAAGGTATAATTTTGAGGGGGTGGAATTTAATATTATGAACTGAGAATTTATTTTTTAAAAATTAATTTTGAAATACAGTGTTTTTTTTGGAATTTTAGAGATGTTGTGCTAGATTTAGAAAGAAAACAATTGTTAGTGCTATATATTTATGAGAATCTCCCTAGAAAGGATTACAAATTTTTTTTGAACTATTTGTAATCGCAAGTCACAAAACACTAGTGAGAAAAAGATTTGAAATAATTTGTGTGATTATTTTTAAACACTTAGGGGGTATTTTGGGATTTAAGAAGAATTTTAATGACTTCAAATAAAATCATAGAAAATATAAAATGAAAGATTTTAAGAAATTGTTTAGAAGTTTTTTTAAATCTTCGAGATTTGTTTTTCCTAATCTTGTAAAATCTTTCATAAAATCTTGCAAACTTTCTCAAAATATATTGTACAATATTCTCTTGATTATTCAAGTTTTTGTCAAAAAAAAAAAGTAAAAAAAATATAAAAAGAAAGAGAGAAAGAGATTCGGAGGAGGACATGGTGGAGGTTTTGCTCTGTTTTGCTTTAGATTGTTGCTAAAGGTTAAACCTTCGATCTAATTATTGTAAGACGGTTAAACAATTGACGCCACTTCTTGTTACCGAAGTGATGATACAAACTTTTATACAAAAAGGGTGTCATATTCCTTGACGTAAACAAAGCGTGCACACGCTCCTGTCTCATGAGGATGCACATGCTCCTCTCTCTATTTTATATGTTTTTGTTTGTTTATTTTGTTTCATTGCTCTCTTCTCCTCGTAAAACTACCTATCTTTCACAATTCACATGCTCTCTCTCTTGGTTAATCTCTACTCCCGGTGACCGGAGTCGTAAAACGTAATTCTGTCTATTTTTTCTGGGTGTATGAGTTTGGTTGAGATGGGTGGAGAGATGATTTAAGATGATTGGGAATTGGCAACGTCGTCAAACGTGGTTCTTCTTCTCAGCCTCCCAAAAAGTCATGGACTGATTCTTACAATTTCTCTATTTGATGATATGTTTACATGACTTTTTTTATGAAGAAAATAATATAGAATCCTAAACCAATAACATAATAGTTGAATTCATCAACAATCCAACATTCTTTTGTTTTAATTGAATAACATAAAACTTTTAATAACTTGATAAAACTCTTAATCCAATAACAATAGATTTATGAAGATTTTAGATAACTTTTTACAAATCCACAACTAATAACACAAAATTTTAAAAGAGTTTTGAAAAGTCTTGATTGAATAACAATATTTTACATAACTCTTAAAGTCATTAAAATTCTCTTTAAATCCTAAACCAATAACCCCCTTTACAACTGCAACTACCCACAAATGCGATGTTACCCGACGCGTTGCAAGGGTTAGGTTTCATAGCTCAATCAAGAAAACATAGGTTTATCTTTAGACCTACTTTGCTTAGTTAAGAGATTAGAGCAATCTCTTGAGACCGATTTCTTGTTTTATTGAATCGAATCAACAAAAGGAAAATGAGAGAAACTATTTACAGTTTTTTTGATACATCAAAAGCTGTATACAAGAAAAGAGAAGCTTGAACTTATCTTAAGACCATCTCCAATGGAAGTCTAACATCCGTGAACCGGAATCCCGGTTTGGGATGTGCATCGATCGATGCTGGTGATGCATCGGTCGATGCAAGGTCAATTTTGTGTGGTTCGACTTAAGTTAAACGCTGCGTTTTGGGGTTAGGGAAAAACCTTAAGTTGATTTTTGTCGTCATTAGGCGAGTTTAGCCGTTTTTGGGAGAAAAAAAGAAAGAGAGAAGGAGTTCTTAAGCGTTTTGGTGAGATTCTTGGTGTTTGGTGCTTGTTCTTGGGAGATCTGAGGCTTAGAGCGTTGTAGGAGCTTGCTAGGAGTGTAGATCTTGTGTTTTAGAGTCAGAATCGTCTTTGGCCAAGGTGAGTTCATGACCATGGCTTATCTAAGCTTGAGATTTCTCTGATTTGCTTGTTCTTGTGTTTGTTTGGCTTGTTAGAACATTATTTGAGGCTTTGTGAAACTTTCTTGTGGCTTGGGATCGAGTTTGATAGTTGTAGGAACGAAGATCCGGCGAGAATCTTTGGGGGAAAATGATGCTCGGCATGTGCATCGGTCTATGCAATGCGAGGACCGCGCGATTTGACCTAGGAGCATCAGTCGATGCCATGTGGAGGCGTCGGTCGATGCAATTAGGGATTTCGTGAAATGTCGAGCATGCATCAGTCGATGCAATGTTAGTGTCGGTTGATAACATCATTATTTTACTCATATTAGTTATAGTTTTCATATGAATTTAGGAAGAGTTTGATAGGATTTCAAGTATAAAAGTTCTATTATCAAGTATTTCAGGTTTTAAGAAGGTTTTACAGGTTTTATAGCAAAAAGGACCAAAAGGCAAGAAAAATACGTTTTAGGAAAGATTCAGAGCTTTACAGTACGAGACACTTTTGAAGAACTTCCAGAACTCACATTTCGACGTACTTGGCGTCTGTGGAAAGCTAAGAGAGTCAACTTTCTCCTCGATGTGGAATCAAGTCAATCCATTCATTCATCCGGAAGTTATGCCCGATTTACAGAGACGTGTTATAAACCTATGCAAGAAGAACCGACCTACCGATGGGCTTTCATTCAAGGCCTGACCAGCGACCATCACGGCGGCCCAGTTCAAGCCTCCTCCACGGTCCAGAAGCCTATTTCGCCGCCCCTTGTCCTACACTCAGGAAGAAAAGACGTTTCTAACCTTACAAACCCTAATCCAAGACAAAACCCTATAAATACTCTTAAGACCTAGGGTTTTCAAGGTGTGCTTCCTTTGTGCCTCTAAGTTCTTCATCCATGCCACCAGCAGCCGACCTAGAGACGACCAGAGACTTCTTTACCGCCGTTGAAGCTAGTCCTCTCTCATCTCCTCTTGGAAGCCATCACCGAAGTCACCAACCTCTCTTTCTACTCTTTCTAGTTACTTCATACTATCTTTGCTTTGGGATCAAGTTACTTTTGTGACAAATAGAGAAGTTTACTTTGAACCCCCTCTTGTTTATTGATTCACTTTTGATGCTATACTTTATAATATCAATGTCGTTTCTTTGCATCATGAGCGAGTAGTTTACTTTGTTGGGTTCTATGGGGTGATTCAAAGGGAATTCATAGGTTCGCTTCAATTAGGTTGTTAGATCTTATTTTCGGTTTTATTATTAGAGTTCTTTTGGGACATCTTTATCTTAATGCTTATGCTTTGATTGATCACCAAGTACTGATCTAGAGAACGGGAGCGCTAACCGCGTTATCCTACATCTCCGAACTAGTGTTATACCGAAATGTTGCTCGTAACCTGCGTAAGTTGAGTTGCGAAGTTTGGTGAATGTAGCGAACTTGTTTAACTATCTGGTTGACATGCGTCGTTGCCTGCAAAAGTTGAGTAACGGAGTGTGAAGACTTTAGACTTTCATTCTATGAGAATAGCTTGTTAGTTCATTAGTGTTTCGTAGTTGAGAACCTAGACCGAAAATTAGTATTTACTTGTTAGATCTTATGCTTAATATTGCTTAGAACCATGAAAATCCTGAGATGACTCCCAAAACGCCCAACGCCTTAGTCTTATAGTTTTAACCCGTTTTATTTATTCGCAATAGTTATTAGGATAACCAAAACCCCAATCTCTTCTTTAGTCTTAGCCATAGTTCTTTCTCTTATAATTCAATTTGTGTTTGCTATTATTCTCTGTGGGATCGATCCTAAAATACTACAATTGATTGTGCACTTTTAGTCGTCGTGTAGTCTTTTCAGGCAAAAGATTTGGAGTAAAATTCTACACACATCAAAGCTTTTTGGCGCCGTTGCCGGGGAGTAACTAGCTGCCCATTGAATTTGATAAGAACTCTCGTCTAAGACACTTTGAATTTTTCTTTTGAATTTTTCGATTTTAGTTTTAATTTTATTGTTTTTCGATAACCTCTATTTTCCCTTTTAGTTTTTGTTTTTTGGATTTTGTAGTGCATGACTAGGAGTCAACCCTCCGGAACCGTATCTCCAATTCAAGACATTGATCGACTGGAACGTGAGCTTAGGAAACTTCGAAAACAACAACTCATGGCCGAAGAAAGGAACCAGGACCAAGGTCCTCTTAACTTCGACCAGCCGCTGATACCTCTTGCCCTCAACTAGCAAGGAGAACCAATTCTTGCACAAGGTGGTAACCCTAACCTTGTAGCCGCTGATCCGCAACTCGACCCTGAAGTTGGCCGAGACAACCTACAAGCTCCTTGTGATGCTAATCCTCTAGGCGTGGGAGACAACCTCGATGCTCCTCCTCACCAACCTGCTCTCGTCGCTAATCCACCACTACCTCAAGTTGGCGGAAGACAACCTGCTTATGTGCACCCTCTAAGACGTGCCGCACCTAATCGTACCATAGCAAATTATGATGCTCCCAATCAATATCCTCAAGACCGCGCTGCTATCCGTATCACTCATCCTCCAAGACGTGATTACGAGATTAAACCTCAAATTATTAGTTTGGTGAAACAAAATCAGTTCCATGGCCTTACTACCGAACATTCGATGGACCACATTGATCTTTTTGAAGAAATCTGCTCTACAACAAGAACTAATGGAATTCCCGAAGATTACTTGAAGTGTAAGCTTTTTCCTTTCTCTGCCGACAAGGCTCATAGATGGTTAAAGTCCCTACCCCCTGGATCGCTCAGTAGCTGGGAAGGATGCAAGTCAGCCTTTCTTAGCCACTTCTACACCAAGTCTAGATCCAACTCTCTTCGCAACAAGCTGCAAAGTTTTCAACAAGGACCGGTCAAAAAATTTTATGAAGCATGGGAACGTTTCAAGGACTATGAATGTGACTGCCCCCATCATGGTTTTACTCAAGGTAACCTCTTAAGCACTTTCTATAGAGGATTACACCCTAAGTATCAACTTTCACTCGACACTGCCAGCAATGGAGATTTCACTACGAAGACCGTTCAAGAAGGACGAGCTCTCATTGACAACCTTGCCGCAAGTAGTAGCAACACTTGCACCGATTTTGATAGAACCATCCGTTCTAGCAATTCCGACTCTAAGGAGATTGCCGACCTCAAAAATATGATGAACCATATTCTAAGGAACCAACAACGCGGAGTAAACTCTTGTGAGACTATTAACAATGGAAACATGGAGCCTTTCCAAGATTATTCTTATGACGAAGAAGAAGAAGTCAACTATGTTGGTGCTCAAGGATACTACCAAAACTGAGGGTACAACAACAACTTCAACAACAGCTTTAGAAACACTTCTAACCTTTCTTATAGGAACCAAATGTGGAGAATCCCCAAGATCAGAACTATCCTCAGCAAGCTAACCGCTTTCAAGGCAACAACTTCGGTGGAAACAACAACAATAACTTTCAGCCTCGACCCCAATTCAACAACAACATTCCGCATTTCCAATCCGGGCCAGCCCAGGCGCCTACCCCTCAAGCCGATGCCAATGTTGACATAAAGATGCAAGAACTCCTTGTTGCTTTTCAAAAGCAATCAAGAGATATCAACTTAAGGATGGACAACATCTATACCGAACTGAATGGGAAGTTTGAAAGCATTTCTATCCATGTCAAGAAGCTTGAAACTCAAGTTGCTCAAACCGCTAATGCTGTTCCACGCCAAGTTGGTGTACTTCCAGGAAAACCCGGAGAGAATCCTAAAGGATATTGCAATGCTATCTCAGCCGTACCTGCCTTTGCCCACCGTGAAGCCAAGCCTATGGTACCACTCTTTGACTCTTATGAAGACGTTATTCGTATGACATGTCCATTTGATGAAGCAAGCGCAAGCCATTACCCCTTAAGGAGACTACCTAAAGCTGAAGATCCTGGACGCTTTGTTTGCTCATGCTCCATAACAGGCATTGAATTCTCTAACTATCTTTGTGATTCTGGTGCTAATGTTAATGTTATGCCAAGAAGTGTAGCCGATAGCTAGGATTGCGAGACATATCGCCATACAACCTCAGTTTAGTCTTTGGAGACTCATCACAAAAGGTTCTCGATGGATTTGTTTGAGACCTACAACTTGTAGAAGGAGACTGCATAGTTCCTACCGATTTTCACATCCTAGATATGGAAGACAAGATTGAGAGACCATTGATTTTAGGAAGACCATTCCTAGCTACTGTTGGAACCATCATCGACCACAAAGCAAAGAGGACAACCTTTGCTAACATCAACAAGAAGAAGTCATACCCGACTATCTCCAAGCCGAAACCGTGGCCAACCCACTCACTACATGAAGAGCCGATGGATCCTAACATCGACAAGCTGAAGCAATTCGACCAAGGAGCATCCACAAGTGCCAGCAATCTGCTACCCAAACCATCTAAACCGCCTAAGCCACCACAAATTTCCAAGATAAAAATCATATTTCCTACTGAGCTAAGTAGTGAGAGCAAGGAACAGATCAAAGAGATGATAAAGCATACAAAAGAAGTTCTTCTTCATGCAAAAGTTTTTGAAACTCCTGCAAAAGGACAACTTATTATTGAAGCTGGAGTAGACTATCAAGATATCAAAGGAGCCGAAGGAGCATTGATTCCCGAAGCTGACCTTTCTCAAGCCTAACTTGGCTACCACCGTCGAGCCAACGACGTTAAACAAGTGCGCTTCTTGGGAGGAAACCCAAGCTAGTAAGTATTTATTTTTAGGATTTATTTTCTTGTACAATTGATATTTTTGCATTTTAGTTTCATGTTTGTAAAAAAAAAAAAACACAAAAAAAATAGAAAACAGAAAAGCCAAAAAGAAGGTAGAAGTCTCCATGGATTGGCAATGCACACTATGTCTAGTGGCAAGCACCACCTACTGACCGGCCATGTTCAACCTGACCGATGCAAGCCGAAGGCGATGGATCATCACAATCCTCATATGAATGATGCTGAGAGTCCCCACCAGCCATACCAGCCGTAACCAATGCCATGTCCTGTACCGTGTACCGCGTACCGTCTCTAGTGTACCGCGTACGACCACCGTACCTGCTGCTGCTGTCCACGATCGTTCACCCGTGTACCACAAGGCAAATCCGAACCAACACCATCCTCACCACCTACCATCACCATTCTATCATTTAGGTATGCTTTTGTTAATTTTATTTTCTCGTTATTATTGATGGTTTTAGGTTTTTGTTTCAAGGAGGATGCATTTAGAGATATATCAAACACAATAATATTGGACTTAGCCTAGTTCAAACTCGATGTCAAGCAACCAAAGGAAGTTACAAATGGTTAGTCACCACATTTTCATTCCACAGCCGAACTCTAAGACAATTTTGGGTAATTATAAACGTCTAAGAGTCGACACACATCATTCGATCAAGGTGACATTGTTCTTAAACCCTACACTTTTCCTTATAATTTTTAATCCTCATCTCTTTCCTTCTTCCCACCGAGGACGGTGTGATTTAAGTCTAGGAGGGAAGGATGTTCCATCCTATACTAATGCTACTTTCTATTTTGTTGACTTGAAATCTTTTTCCACTTTTGACATCAATAATTTTGATATTTCATTGAGTCACATTTTTTTGAGTCAAAACTAGTAGGGGATTATGATCTTATTCCAACGGTTTATTTGATTTGGATTAACACTCTTATGACTCTTGCTTATGCTTGGAAACAGAACTAAAGTTTGGAAAGACTGTGAGCCGACTCAACAATCCCCCAAGTCCTTATTCGATGGATATTCAGATGATCTAACGTTGTCTCTAAATTTTTATAGGACCTAAACCGGACTTAATTATCAAGCCCTGAGAATTGGTATACATTGGACTAGATTTCTACATTCAAGCCACACAAGACATTGCACTTCTTCAAAAGTATGTTCCCCTCTCTCTTCCCTTCAATACTAAAAAAAAAAGAAAAGAAAAAAAAAGAGAATCGATGAGATGATTTTGATCAGTTTAGAGAGATAGGTAAATTATCTGTGACCTCATTATTCTACTCTTGAGTCAAATGATCACACAAACCTTAGAAGCGAGGGGTAGGTAAATTATCGATGACCCCAGTATTCGCCTACATCTTTGATATAAAGACAAAGAAAAAAAAAGAAAAGAAGTGAGAAAAGGGAGAGGAAAGGAGTCATATGGAGAAAGTCTTGGCTTAAAGAGAGTCTACAAGCCTCTGATCGATTTTCCCTTGGTAAGATTTCACTTTTTATTATTGCTTTAATTTATGTAAAGAGATGACAATGGAGATTCTGGAAACTCTAAAGAATTGTGGGATCAAGGAGCGTTGATGACTCTCATGGTGGATTACAAATGGAAGTTCCTAATGTCAAGGCGGAGAAGAGTGCAAAGACAATATCCCCAAAGATATGTGAATTTCCAGTATTTTCAAAACCTCTTTCCATGATTTAGTTTGATTATTTGCTTGAGGACAAGCAAAGTCTAATTCAGGGGGAGTTGATAACATCACTATTTTACTCATATTAGTTATAGTTTTAATATGAATTTAGGAAGAGTTTGATAGGATTTCAAGTATAAAAGGTCTATTATCAAGTATTTCAGGTTTTATAGCAAAAAACACCAAAAGGCAAGGAAAATACGTTTTAGGAACGATTCAGAGCTTTACAGTACGGGAAACTTTTGAAGAACTTCCAGAACTCACATTTCAACTTACTTGGTGTCTATGGAAAGCTAAGAGAGTCAACTTTCTCCTCAAAGTAGAATCAAGTCAATCCATTCATTCATCCGGAAGTTATGCCCGATTTACGGAGACGTGTTATAAACCTATGCAAGAAGAACCGACCTACCAATGGGCTTTCATTCAAGGCCTGACCAGCGACCATCACAGCGGCCCAGTCCAAGCCTCCTCCACGGTCCAGAAGCCTATTTCGCCGCCCCTTGTCCTACACTCAGGAAGAAAAGACGTTTCTAACCTTACAAACCCTAATCCATGACAAAACCCTATAATACTCTTAAGACCTAGGGTTTTCAAGGTGTGCTTCCTTTGTGCCTCTAAGTTCTTCATCCACGCCACCAGAAGCCGACCTAGAGACGACCAGAGACTCCTTTACCGCCGTCGAAGCTAGTCCTCTCTCATCTCCTCTTGGAAGCCATCGCTGAAGTCACCAAACTCTCTTTCTACTCTTTCTAGTTACTTCATACTATCTTTGCTTTGGGATCAAGTTACTTTTGTGACAAAAAAAGAAGTTTACTTTGAACCCCCTCTTGTTTATTGATTCACTTTTGATGCTATAATTTATAATATCAATGTCCTGTCTTTGCATCATGAGCGAGTAGTTTACTTTGTTGGGTTCTATGGATGATTCATATGGAATTCATAGGATCGCTTCAATTAGGTTGTTAGATCTTATTTTCGGTTTTATTATTAGAGTTCTTTTGGGACATCTCTATCTTAATGCTTATGCTTGGATTGATCACCAAGTACTGATCTAGAGAACCGGAGCGCTAACCGCGTTATCCTACATCTCCGAACTATAGTGTTATACCGAAATCTTGCTCATAACCTGCATAAGTTGTGTTGTGAAGTTTGGTGAATGTATCGAACTTGTTTAACTATCTGGTTGACATGCGTCTTTGCCTGCAAAAGTTGAGTAACGGAGTGTGAAGACTTTAGACTTTCATTCTATGAGAATAACTTGTTAGTTCATTAGTGTTTCGTAGTTGAGAATCTAGACAAAAAATTAGTATTTACTTGTTAGATCTTATGCTTAATATTGCTTAGAACCATGAAAACCTGAGATGACTCCTAAAACGCCGAACGCCTTAGTCTTATAGTTTTAAACCGTTTTATTTATTCGCAGTAGTTATTAGGAAAACCAAAACCCCAATCTCTTCTTTAGTCTTAGCCACAGTTATTTCTCTTATAATTCAATTTGTGTTTGCTATTATTCTCTGTGGGATCGATCCTAAAATACTACAATTGATTGTGCACTTTCAGTCGTCATATAGTTTTTTCAGGTAAAAGATTTGGAGTAAAATTCTACACACATCATCGTTCGATGCAGGATAGTCTTGCATCGGTCAATGCAAGCTTGTGTCGGTTGATGCAACCCCTGTTGGTGTCGGTCGATGCATGGTTGGTGTCAGTCGATGCAGTTGTCCTGGTTTGTTTGTTGATTGTTGCTTGATAGTTAGAGTATCTCAACTGCTTGTGTGTATAGCCCAGTAGATCAGAGGATTACCTCACTGAGTGTTTATAAAATACTCATGCATCTCAATTTGTGTTTGCAGTGCAGGTAAAGGTAAAGTATGATCGTAGAATCAAGGCAATAATGAGGAGGATGTTCTAGTGGCTCGATTGGGTTTTGTCTGGCTTCTGTTGGGTTGCTAGAGTGGAGTCAGTAGGACATTGCTAGGTTGTTGGTTCTATGTTTACTGCTGTTTGGATTATTGGTTAAATTGTTATGAACTAATACTGGATATTTGAGTATTGGTTATTTATTGGATATTGGTATTGTTGATTATTTTCCGCTGTTTAGTTTGATTGTGGTTAGATGGTTAGTGGGTATGGGACCACTAGTTTAGATTAGTTATATTATTATTAAATCTATATTTATTATAATAAAAAAAAAACAGGTCGGGTCGGTTTCAGGAAGCTTGTTATTTTTAAGGCTCTAATAGTTTTTTAACAAAAAATTTTATACTTTTAGAAAATAAGAACCTTTATAAGGTTGAATAAAATTATCCACCTCCAGTGGTTAAATTGTAAACGAGATTCTTATTGATCAAAAAATATTCTAAACTTCCAAACTGATCTCTCTTGGCAAAAAACATGGTAAACTCAGCAAAATTAGCTCATATACGTTTTGAGTTATGATGATGTATGAAACTACTAAGATAATCAGAAATGGTTACTAACCAGAATCCTAAATGGTTCCTCAGACATTTTTGCAGTAAGGCCAAGAAGCAGGTTGTACTGATCTTATATGTGTAAGCACATGCATAAATAATTTGTTAAGTCGATCTGAAAATAATTGTGAAGGTCATATGTGCACTCCTGACTCCTAACAGTAAATGCGTGAGGTTTGTATTGCTTACATTGTCAAGCACGACTCATGGATCCATACCAAATCTTTCAGCAATTGGGACAATCCTATCAGGCTGGCTACAAATTTAGGGGTTGAGGAAAAATCATGAAATATAAATCATCAAATGAAGCCCCAAAATCTGGTTAGAAGATTTTCTTAAGATTAGGATACAAGGTTCCCTCTGTGTCAACGTAAGCCACTTTTCCATTTCCTCCTTTCAGGTTTGTAGGTAGCTGCATAACATAAATACAACAATGAATATACCAATGGCAGTGAGAGACAGAGTACTTCAATGATTCAATGCTAAAATAAAGTAAAGTCTCATCTCATGCATCTGCAAGGTGAACATGACAGCCAAAAAAATGATTCGTATTGAGAGAGTAAGAAAGAAACAACAAACCTCTATTAGACACAAAGGGTATGTGCTAACTGAGTTTTCCCAGACCTAAAATAAAGTTAAACTCTATTAGATACAAACTAATTGACTGGCACTATATTGATTTTCACAACTGATTTTCTCTACAATCAAAAACCAACGTGAAGGTTTCAATATCTAATATATGAAATGTTGAATAAGCCATCAAAATTTCATGGTTCTGTTAGTGGGATAAAGCAACAAGACTTAGATACAAGACAGACTTATAGACCTTAGTAGAATCAATGAGTCTGACTTTAAGAAGAGCATCGCTTACAGTCATATATCCAAAGTTCTGATGGAGAAACAGTTTGACAATTAAAACAAAGCAAATGCAGGAAGTTACACTACATATATACAGCAACAAAAGTTGGAAACGTTTAAAACTAACCACAATTTTCTCAACAGCTTCACTGATTTTTTTCAAATTTGGCCTTTGATTAACCTTTGATTCTAGTGAGTTTCTGTGTCAATCAAAAGGTTAAACAAATAAACTCATGCAACTAACAATTACATAGTCTGATGCAGACATCGATCCTATCATCCAAACCGTTGAACCAGATCCCGTACCACATCCTGTACCAGAAGTACAAGAAAGTCCTATGACACAATCAAAGGCTAAACAACTCAGGAAGGTGTTTAACCTAGCCGTTCAAGACATCGTAAGCTCCCTAGAGCTGAAGGACGTCAACTGGTCTGTACCACCATCATGCCACCACAACGGATATGATCACATTGCCGACTAAGAGCTTGCTGAAGCCTTCACCCAAAATGAGCCTTGATCAAACCAATTTCCCAGGTATGAAACCTCTTTTGGCAGGTCAAGGAACCTCAAGAAGCCAAGGGAAGACATTGGAGCTGCAAGAGACGTGTGATACAAGCTACACCTCTGAAAGCGATCAAGATAGCGAAGATCAAGACCAAGACGTAGAGGGCATGGATGAGCATCAAGAGACTGATCAAGATATTCCAGAGGAACTACTTCAAGAAACAAGCTAACAAACAAGTACAAGACAAGACTCCTGAAGTAGTTCATTGAGTAGTATAAGAAGTGGTTCAGAGAACATCTATTGGGCCTAGATCGCATCCAGGTAATTCCTATTCAATATTTTTGATCCTTGCAGGTCCCACCAACCCCAACAACGGATAGAAGGTGTGCTCATCAAGAGAGATCAAGTCTACTTTAGTATTTTCTTTAATTAGTTTGTTTACTTTCCAAAAACAATGGTTTTGTGTTTGATTTTATTTTCTTTCCTTTGTTGCATTATTTTGCATTTATTTTCGGCCTTAGGGCTAGCTGAAGGACTCTTATAAGGTCCCCCTGCAGCAGTTGTACGATTCTCCACGTTTGATATCAATAAAATACTGAAGTTTCTTACTTTTTCTCTTTAAGTGTTCTTGAGAGAATAAGCTTGTTCTTTGTCTTGTGTGTGAGATTCCACAAGGCTGAGTTCGTGTACTGTATCAGAGACCAATCACATCTCTGTGGTGTACTTCGTTCTGCCAACACTTCCCCTTTACCGATCCCACACGAGAGTAGCGACTGCCATCGTGTCAGATCTATATCATTGACCATCTTTCCTTCACAAGAGAGAAGCGACCGTCAACTTGTGAAGCCATTGACTATCCCGGTACAAGTCTCACCACCGAGTCTTGTATCATAGTCTATATAGCCAACAAGTGATGATTAACAAGATGGTTTATACCTTCTTAGTATGCATCATGAGACCATTGCAGATATGTATCCCAGCATCTTGTAGTTTCTTCACATATCCAGCGTTTATACCTTGACCGATCACTGTGCACAAGCAAAAAAAATAGAAGGCATAGACTTTGAGCCAGATACTTCTATCAAACTACAAAATTCATTGGAATCCACCCGAATTCCACAAACAGCACACGAAATAGGTGAGAGTTAAACACTTAACCATAATGATCTATTCACTATCAAGGAGAATCCATGCTCATATCATATGATATGTAATTTGGGGTTATAATTTGAGATGATTGTATTTGATTATGTTTACAAAATTTGATCGTATTTTTCGATGATGCAATACGGATTTGCAGTCATTAGAAAGAATTGCAATTCTAAATGCTGAAAATGATTACATGGAAATGGAGATGAATGAAGAAATAGAAACTTAGGGACAAGGTCAAGCAGAAAATATGACTCAGAAACAAGGTCAAGCTCAAAGTATGACTCAGGGACAAAGTCAAGCTCAAAGTATGACTCAACCAACACAAACACCTAAGCCTCAACCAGCTAGGCTACAACCAGCTCGACAGAATCGAAGAAGGACTCCATGTATTCAACCAGTACATCCAAAACGTCTAAACGTTGAGTTCAAAACTGAGTTTTTAAATGAGGCAAAGTCTCTCGTGTCCCTAAAACTAAAACCAAAATCTCAAAACTCCCCTTGATAAAATGATTTTCTTATAACAATTTTCTTTTCATACGAAAATAACTCATTTACAATTTTACCCTAACAAGATTTGAGAAATTACACATCATATTTTGCATAATATTTAATCTTAACGGGACCCACCCGATTTCTCAAACAAAAATAAATCTAAAATTCCTAAACTAAAATAAAACTATGTTTCTCCTTTCTCACTCCTCTCTCGAGTGCTCACTCTCTCTCTCCCTCGCCTTTCTATTTTTTTCGATAGCAAAATCGTGAATTTGTAAATTCTGGGTTTATGTTTGTATTTGAATTTTTGAATAATAATACTAATATAACTAAGTAAAACTAGTGTGATTCTGCAATATTAGTAGAACTAGGTAAAACTAGTAAGAATTTATATGTAATACTGGCATAATTCGGTAAAACTAGTTGGTAAATTATGGAATTTGGATCCTCTAGTAGTGTTGAGATGAAATAGTTTTAACAGCATTCACAGTGAACGACTCAATGATATGTGGAAACAACGGTGACGATAAACAACTCAACGGCAAGCGATCTCTGTAACCAATCCCAAGAAGAAACGGCGGCAAAAGCTCCAGAACGACTCAACGGTAAGTAGAAACAATGTCGTTGACAAACGACTCAACTAAGACGATGAACAATTCAATGACGAAGATGAACATTTCAATGTTTTTGAATTATGGGATTATGTTCGTATTTGAAATTATATTCGGTAAATCAGAGAATTTGGATCATTCAGTAGTGTAGAGATGAAATGGTTTCAGCAGCATTTGCAGTGAACAAATCAACGACAAGCCAACAACTCAACAATTCTATGTAGAAACAACAGCGGCGATGAACAACTTAACAATGGTATGAAGAAACTCCAAAATGACAGCGGCGATGAACAAGTCAATATAAGTAGAAACAACTGCGGCGATGAAAAACACTTGAGTAATGGCGGCGATGAACAAACGATCTGTAAAACCACCTCAATAAGAAGAAAAAGAAGGAGATAATGATACTGTAAGTACAAACATGGGAACCAACTCGGGAAGAAGTACAAGCTAGCCGTAATCGACTTTATCGACTCAACGATAAATAGTTGGATTTGATCAAACAAGTAAAACTAGATAAAATTCATTTGTTTTGGTTATGAAGAGAATCATGATTTGTTTGTTCTGGATCTCATTCAGAATTGAATTTCTGGGTTTTGAAAAATACTGGTAAAACTAGTTGGATTTATTTGTAATTAACCGTTTGTTACAGAGATAAAAAAACAAAACACACGCGCAGCTGAAAAAAAAATGTAAAAAAAAAAAAATCTGAATTGTATTGCCACGTGAGCAATAAGTGTGTTCAGACTTAGTGTTCACATATAGTTATACCAACTATAGTAGTTGTACCAAAATTGCAAATAGTTGTACTTTTGAGATTTTTCCGTTTAATTAGTTTTACCCACTCTTAAAGTTATATTTTTTAGTTTTACAGTTGATTGAAGTTTATTAATATGTAATTATGAGCTTTTTATGCATTCATATCTTTAAAACCTACAATTCTATAACTTTGTCATTCTAATTTGGTTATTATTTACAAAGTAACCTTAAAAGTATAAGGAACTACTTGTTTAGGTTCTTTCATAACAACCCAAAATTTATATTTTTTTAAACCATTAATTGTTAGTAAACATTTAAACATTATTTTTGACGTTTACTACTATACACATTCGTAGGTTTTCTTTAAAAATCATTTTAAGAATATTCAGCTTTTTAATACGAGTTATACCAACTATACCAGTTTTACTTGTTATACTAGTTTTCCTAGTTCTCTTATCACAAGATTTCAGATTGGATGGTTTTGGGTTCTAATCTACAGTTCAATACGATTCAACAACTGAAATCTGTTTGTTAGCAATTAAAAGTCCTAATCGACCCATAAACCATGGGCAAACACATAAAGTATTGTGCATAATCAAATCTTCAATTTGCAAATCTAAAATCAAAGTTTGGAGGTAAGAACTTGAAGTTTAGTGGAGGTGATGTTGCGACGAGGTGAAGATGAGACAAAATAACAACGAGTTCTGTCTCGCCAGTGATGTAAAGCTTGACGGCGGCGGAGAAAATTTGATGGCGACGGAGAAAGTTTTACAGCAGCGGAAAAACTCAAATGTTGGTTTTGATTTTTGTTTTCTTTTTCTTATTTTTGATTTAATTAAATCTGAAAATTAAAAAGGGCAAAATCGTCAGATCACATTTCATTAAAGTTGTAAAGGGCATACAAATTAAAGAAGGAGATAAGAGATTTGTTTTACTCCAAGAGGGAGTTTTGAGATGTTTTCTCGTTTTTAAATAGCAATGATAAACAAATTATGATTTGTTTTGATTTAAAGTAGATTTGAGTTTTGAACTTTTATAACTGTTTTGAATTTTGATGAGTTTTTGTATTTTTAAAACTGTTGGATTTGAGTTTTGAAATAAAATGAAAGAAAGTTACAGGCCAGGGCTGAGAAGAGTTGAACCCCTTAATATTAATTTTACAAAGCTTTTTTCATATTCATGATTTTAAAAGGCTGAATGTATACAGAGCCGAGGGTGGACATGGCTTAAAAACCCCTTTTAACATCCCTACTCATAGTGTATCCTAGATTCATACTTAAAACTAGGATATATCCCATGCTTAAAGCACAGGTTAACATTTAAAAAAAAATTATAATATAATAATAAAATTATTATTATTAGTTTTTTAAATATTTTGTTTGAGATAATATTTATTTTTAATTGTTATGTAAATTTATTAGTCTATTTGAATACTAATTATTTTAGAATATTATAGTATTTTATTTTTGTCGTATTATTACAGTTTTATATTGTTTATTTATTGTATTTGCATCATTATTTTGTGAAATATAAAATAGTAATTTTAATATTATATTTGTGAGCAAATAAAAATTATTAATATATCATCTATATAAATTTAATTTTACCAACCCGCCAATGTGGAAACTAAAACACACATTTTTATACATTGAGTAATATATCTTCATTTTAAAAAATTCAAATCATAACATATGCAAAAAAAAAAAAATATGCAATTTATTTATTATAAGTATTATATGAAAATTACAAACAATTTGTAAATAAAATAAAATAAAGATGTTAGGAGAATCATAATTTGAAATCTTAACAACATCTTCGAATTTAGTTATTGAAAATAATGGTATTGTATACTTGGATATAAAATCTTAGTTTTAAAATTTTGATTGGTTTATATATTTTTTTAAAAATTAATTAGTAATTACTTTAGATTTTTTAATATTTGATCTGTGAGTGTTTTTTTAATTTTGATTAATTATATATATTTAATTTAGTTAATTAAACTTAATAGATTTTTTTATGGCAATTTAATGTAATTTTTTTACACATTTTAAGGTTAGTTTCATATTTGTACTTCTCAATTAATATAGTAGGATTTGAAATCTAACAGAGATTTAGATCGACGATTCGAGATCCGATTTTAATTCAAACTCTACCGATTGCGTCGCCAAAGAGAGAGGATAAAAAAAAAAGAACAAAATTGTTTTTGTTAATTAAATCTATTTCCAACCAATTACTGACAAGTTATTATTAAGAGTTGCCTCTTAAACCTCCGAAATAAGAGTTGTTTCTTATCTATTTTACCATTTCTTGTTTATTTTTTATCACATTAAATACAAGAGTCCAGCCTAAATACTCTCGTTGGAGATGCTCTACCAGAAACAGAAAATAACTAATAAAATAAAAAGTCTTAAACCAACATAAATGAAATGTGAAGAGGAAGCTTTTAGGATGTTGCATCAGTTTGTAGGAGAATCAACCAAATTCTATAATTGAATCAAAGGAACTTTTGTAAAAAGCCATAGTTTTTATTATACAATCGGCCTTAAACAAGTGTTTGGCATAATTAAGTTTACTATGGCTGGTGTCGGTCATGGATTAAAATTAAATCCTCATTCGAAAATTTTCAATAATCCTGGTTTCCACTACAACACACAATTTAACTCTTACCATAATTAATTATGAAGTCAAACTATTTGAATTTATGTAGAACCATTAGAATCCCTACTAAAATATTTGGAAGTATATGAATTTTTTTTGTATACTATATAATAGATACATACTAGATTAAGATTCAAATTCATTTTATTTATATTGTAATTTTTCTATAAAATATAATTTATGTGATTGTTATTAAAAGTTTTTTTGGATAAAATATTATGCAATAAAATCATATGCTAAATATGATGACTTGAAAAAGACACTTATTTTGTAAATTTTATATTGTTAATGATTCTAGATATATACCTGTGCCATAACAATGGTTCATTAACAATATAAAATATAATTTATATTTTAAATAATAAACTATATTATACATTATAACTTGAATGTCATTATAAGACATAATTTGTGAATTTAGTTTTTAAAAAACAAGTTATTATATTATGAGTAATTTGATATATTGTTATACTTTTTGTTTTAATATACTTGGTTTTTTGAAATTCTTTCGTATTATACATATTATTGGTATATAAGTATAACAAACCAATTTAGAGTGTCTATAGTCTACAAACCAATATAGTCTACAAAATTATGTTGTGTACTTCCGTTTTATTATATAGGGGATATAATTTTTTGGTTATAAACTTGTGACATAATATATTGGTTATTCTGATTTTTGATAATTAAGAATAGTATGAATTTTGTTAATTATAGTAATATATAGATCAATTATAGGTAACATTTAAAAGATAAGGAAATGTCTCAACCAAATTAAAACAAAATATCTGATTCTTCTTTCACTTTTATTTGATTTTATATTTAAATTATTTTTAATTTTTATATAATATATTTATTAATAAAATTTATGATTTTTTAAAACAGACATATATTGTTCAACTAATAAATAAAAAATATATACAAAATGCTCCATATCACCTAAGAAAATTAGGCAAAGATTCAAAATCATATTATAAAAAAAGAGACCAAAATGATTCTAAATACGAATGTGCAGAAACCTTGATTTACCAGGCATTGAAATTTAAAAATTTTATGCAGTTTATTATGGATTTTTATTTTAAAGAATTTCAATTTTTAATAACTTATATAAGAAGTTCAAGTATTATAAGTATTTCAATTTCTAAAAAATAAACTTTATTAAAACATTTTAAACTTTAATAATATATTTAGATTTTTATGAAGTTTTTTTCTGCGATGTACAACAAATTAAAATATCATATGACGGGTTATATGGCAGGACATATTTAAGTAGATATTAATAAAAAATGAAAATATCATTAATTCGGTGCTACACGGGTAAAATATCATCTCACTATTTTGTTAACAATATAAATATTAGATTAATATTCATATCTAATTGATTAATTAATACTATAACAAAATAATTAATATGCGGTATACTGTGGGTTAAGTCATAGAATTAACAATAAAAATACAACATATAATTTTAAACACTAAACAAATCAAATAAAATTAACAAACAAAAATAAATTATTTTTATCAAATAACTTAAAACAACAGTGTACCGCAGATTAAAATTTAGATCTATTAGAATAGATCTTATTAGAATAGATCTTATAAAATATACATTATTTCCATAAGTCATACTCAACATATAATCTCATGGGAGAATGTTTGAATCAAAAAGAAAAAAAAATCAAAAACAAATAAAATAACTATATTTATAACATTTTAAATAAAATATACAAAATAAATAAAAGAAATTTTAACCAGTGCTCTAGCACGGGTCCAATTCTAATTAGAACTAAATGAGCCAACAAATATTTTATTACTTTGTTTAGTTAGTAATATAACTTTTTTTTTATGGAAAAACAAAATTAAGAAAATCTGCCGGCGGTTGCGGTCTGCCTTTAGTGTAAACTGTAAAGACTACTATCCAAGTCGACATAGTTGACAGAGGCACTGTGTAGCATTCGTTGGTAGCCAGCACCGACCAACAATTGTTTTTGGCCATTTTTTCTTACACAAACGATCACAATCTTCTTTAACACACTTTCCAGGTTTTTTAGGTAACAACCTATTACATGTAGTTAGTTTTTCTTGTGCAGTTCCTGTTATTTTCAGATATGAAACATTAGAAAATTATAAGTTTTCGTGATGAATATGGAAACAATTAGCATTTTTTATGTCGCATGTAAGTAAAGGTATTGACATAACAAATACTTTTACAAAAAAAAAAAAAAAAATCATTGATTGTTTTAGAGAAAACCACAAAACATCGTTTACTAAAAAGAATTATACTGAGGTGAGTTTAAAATATTACATAAATTTAGTTTTTAACTATAAAATACTAAATTATTAAAAGAAAAAGTATAATATACTAAGACTATATATCAAGTTGCAGTTCCTTTTTTAGGTCTATATACCATAGTTGAATCGATATCTTGAAGAAATCATATGGTTTTCAAAATTATAACTTTTAAAACGGCTATATGTAATATGTTAAAATGTTTCCAAACAAAAATGCATACCTATCACGAGAACAGTGAAGATAAATAGAACTGTAAACGTAAGTAGAAATAATTTACTCATCTTAAATGATAAAACAAATAGATTGTGTTTAGAAAGTAAATTGATAAACAGAAAGAAAGTTTACATAAATATAAGAATTGCATGTATCCCATATTCTATTTAAAGCTATATATATACCTTCCTAAATTTAGAATTAGAAGGATGTGGTGTTAAACATTTTCGGGGATTTTGCTAGTCTGCTATTTGATACAATTAAAGCCTTACGACTCGTTCAGCTTCTATGTAGAGGGTTAGCTAGCTTTCTCAGTTCTTCTTCTTCTATGTAGAGAGTTTCTAGTATGACAGTATCCACAATCATAAATTAATTTGTTCTACTTACTAAAACTAAATAAATAATTAATTATTTTTATGTATTATTACAAATAACATAAATGAGTTGTGATATCACGCTTTTGGCAGAAATAATTGTGTTTTTGACAAAAACAAATAAAAAATCAAGTTCTTTTTTGCAGAAAAATATTGAATCATGTTTTTGGCGAAAAAATTGAAAAATTAATTTTTTTGATAGAAAAATTTGGAGTCATATTTATGTCGGGAAAATTATGGAATCACGTTTTGACCAAAAAAATTACGGAATTACGATTTGGCAGGAAGAATGTGAACATGCATTTTTTTGGGAAAAATACAGAAAATACAGGTGCTGGAGCGGTTGGCGGGAGCGGTCTCGATGCAGGCTCAAGTGGTACCGCCAGGTGTGGCGGAGGTGCAGTAGCCGAGGGATGTTGGGAGCAGGAGCTTATTCCGAGTATGTCAGAATATGAGAGAGATGGGTAGGATCTGTACAACGTTGTTCTCGGGCGGTACCGATTCTACTATGGCCGATGCGTGGAGAACGAGTCTGGAATATAACTTCCATTCTCTCAGGTGTCCTTAGGAGTATCGGGTGGACATAGGAGTCCATTACTTGGCAGATGACACTCATGTATGGTGGAGGTCGGTGAATGCCAGGAGAGTGCAAAGGGACATGATTTGAGCTGACTTCGTGGAGGAGTTCAACCACAAGTACTTCCAGCGGGAGGCACTAGACCGGATGGAGGTGCAGTTCATGCAGCTGACATAAGGGTCTCGATCGGTTTGAGAGCTGGACATGGACTTCGGCTTCTTGTGTATGGGGTTCGGGTGATGGAGTCCGAAGAGTCGCAGGTCCAGAGGTATTTGAGGGTGCTTCGGGACGACTTGAGTTACGCCTTGAGAGTGGAGCTGGTTGAGGCCGCGGCTGAACAATAGGAGGACATGAGGGCTCATGTGGTAGTAGCCAGTCCAGCGGTTCAGCCAAGGAAGGCTCAGCATCTTGGCGGTTATAGCAAGGTCGGCAAGCCTGCGCAGGGAACAAGGAAAAAGTGGGAGACTACTCAGATCGATCCGACACCGCAGGTGTACTCGACCGGGGAGACCAGTGGAACCAGTTCAGGAACGATCACATGTATAACTTTTGAGAGTCAGACTTCATAAATTCAGTAGTTCAGATTTTATGTTTTCGCCTGTGATAAATGTTAGGTTCTTAGCACATGAGGTTTGTGTAGGGACCTTGTTGGTGGGCAGGTTTACGCCCCACGTCTTGTTTGATTATGGAGAAACTCATTGCTTTATTACCCCAGTGTGCGCCATCTCAGTCTTTATTACCCCGGTGTGCGCCATCTCAGTCTCCACGTCTTCATTATGGAGAAACTCATTCACGTCACGATTGAACTAGAACCAGAGAAAACGCCATTGTCCAAGGCGCCGTGCAGGATGGCTCCAACAGAGATGGCAGAACTGAAGAAGCTGATGAAGAATTAGTTAAGCAAAGGTTTCATTGTCCTAGTTGTTCACCGTGGGGAGCGTTGGTGTTATTTGTTAAGAAGAAGGACGAAAGTTTCCGCTTGTGTATCGACTATCGGAGTATGAACCGAGCCACTATGAAGAACAAGTACCCTCTCCCGAGGATTGATGAGTTTTTGGATCATTTAAGGGGTGCTACTTGGTTCTCCAAGATTGACTTGACCTCGAGTTATCATCAGATTCTGATACACAAGGCATATGTGAGGAAGGTGGCTTTCAAGATGAGGTATGGGCATTAAGAGTTTGTGGTGATGTCATTTGGTTTGACGAACGCGCCAATAGCGTGTATGAGATTGATAAACAGCATGTTTCAGGAGTTTCTAGACGTGTCTGATATATTACAAGAGTCCTGAGGAGCATGTGGTGCATTTGAGAGCAGTTCCGGAGAAGCTTCGCGAGCATAAGTTGTTTGCTAAGCTGAGTAAGTGTAGTTTCTAACAGCGGAAGATGGGGTTCTTGGGTCACATTTGTTTGCAGAGGGAGTTTCAGTTGATCCAGAGAAGATTCAGGTTATCAGGGAGTGGTGAAGACCGCATAGTGCCACTGAGATCAGGAGTTTCATGGGGTTGGCGGGATACTACAGGAGATTCAGGAAAGCTATGTTCTCGGTGGTCCGGACCATTTAATATAAAGGAAGTTAAACCATACGGAGCCGTCGTTCTTCTCAACGACAGAGGTGAACCATTTACCGTAAATGGACAGCGTCTAAATCCTTATCTAGCAGAAATTGGCAAGGAAGAGAGTGCATCAATCAGTCTAATCGATGCTCTCCAAGCCTAATAAGGGCAACAATCGTCGAGCCAACGACGTTAAACAAGTGCGCTTCTTGGGAGGCAATCCAAGCTAGTAGGTATTTATTTTTCGGGTTTATTTTCTTTTATTTTTAATATTTTTGCATTTTAGTTTCAGGTTTTTATTAAAAAAAAAAAACACAAAAGCCAAAAAAAAGGAAGAAGAAGGTCTATGGATTGGCAACACACTATGACTAGTGGCAAGAACCACCTACTGACCGGCCATGTTCAACCTGACCGATGCAAGCCGAAGGCGATGGATCATCACAATCCTCATGTGAATGATGCCGAGAGTCCCCACCAGCCATACCAACCATAGCCAATGCCATATCATGCGTACCATGTACCGCGTACCGTCTCCAGTGTACCGCGTACCACCACCGTACCTGCTGCTGCTGTCCGCGACCGTTCACCCGTGTACCGCGAGACAAATCCGAACCACCACCATCCTTACCACCTACGATCACCATTCTTTTACTTAGGTATGTTTTTATTATTTTTATTTTCTCATTATTATTGATGGTTTAGGTTTTTGTTTCAAGGAGGATACATCTAGAGATATATCAAACACAATTCGATTGGACTTAGCCTAGTTCAAACTCAATGTCAAGCAACCAAAGGAAGTACACACGGTTAGTCGCCACATTTTCATTCCACAGCCGAACTCTAAGAAAATTTTGGGTAACCATAAACGTCTAAGAGTCGACACACATCATTCCATCAAGGTGACATTGTTCCTTAAACTCTACACTTTTCCTTATAATTTTTAATCCTCATCTTTTTCTTTTTTCCCACCGAGGACGGTGTGATTTAAGTCTGGGGGGAAGGATTTTCCATCCTATACTAATGCTACTTTCTATTTTGTTGACTTGAAACCTTTTTCCACTTTTTACATCAATAATTTTGACATTTTATCGAGTTACATTTTTTTGAGTCAAAACTAGTAGGGGATTATGATCTTATTCCAATGGTTTATTTGATTTGGATTAACACTCTTATGACTCTTGATTATGCTTGACAACAGAACTAAAGTTTGGAAAGACTGTGAGCCGACTCAATAATCCCCCAAGTCCCTATTCGATGGATATTCAGATGATCTAACGTTGTCTCTAAATTTTTATAGGACCTAAACCGGACTTAATTATCAAGCCCTGGGAATTGGTATACATTGGACTAGATCTCTACATTCAAGCCACACAAGACACTGCACTTCTTCAAAAGTATGTTTCCCTCTCTCTTCCCTTCAATACTAAAAATAAAACAGAGAGAAAAGAAAAAGAAAAAGAAAAAAAAAGAGAATAAAAGATGAGATGATTTTGATCAGTTTAGAGAGGTAGGTAAATTACCTGTGATTTCATTATTCTACTCTTGAGTCAAATGATCACACAAAGCCTTGAATCGAGGGGTAGGTAAATTACCGATGACCCCAGTATTCGCCTACACCTTTGATTAAAGAAAAAGAAAAAAAGAAGTGAGAGAAGGGAGAGGAAAGAAATCATATGAAGAAAGTCTTGGTTTGAAAAGAGTCTGCAAGCCATTGATCGATTTTCCCTTGGTAAGATTTCACTTTTTATTAATGCTTTAATTTATGTAAAGAGATGACAATGGAGATTCTGGAGACTCTAAAGAATTGTGGGATCAAGGAGCGTTGATGACTCTCATGGTGGATTACAAATGGAAGTTCCTAATGTCAAGGCGAAGAAGAGTGCAAAGACAATGTCCCCAAAGATAAGTGAATTCCCAATATTTTCAAAACCTCTTTTCCATGATTTATTCTGATTATTTGCTTGAGGACAAGCAAAATCTAAGTCTGGGAGAGTTGATAACATCAATATTTTACCCATTTTAGCTATAGTTTTAGTATGCATTTAGGAAGATTTTGATATGATTTCAATGCTTTAATGTCTATTATCAAATAATTTAGATTTCAAGAAGGTTTTACAGGTTTTATAGCAAAAAGGACCAAAAGGCAAGGAAAATACGTTTTAGGAAAGATTTAGAGCTTTACAGTACGGGAAACTTTTGAAGAACTTCCAGAACTCACATTGCGACGTACTTGGTGTCTATGGAAATCTGAGAGAGTCATCTTTCTCCTCGAAGTAGAACCAGGTCAATCCGTTCAGTAATCCGGAAGTTATGCCCGATTTACAGAGACGTGTTATAAAACGACGTAAGAAGAACCGACCTACTGATGGGCTTTTATCCAAGGCCTGACCAGCGACCATCACGGCGGCCCAGTCCAAGCCTCCTCCACAATCCAGAAGCCTCTTTCGCCGCCCCTTGTCCTGCACTTAAAAAAGAGAAGATTTTTCTACCCTTACAAAACCCTAACCCTAAACAAAACCCTATAAATACTCTTAAGACCTAGGATTTTGAGGTGTGCTTCCGGGGTGTCTCTTTTCTGCCTTTTAATCACTCATCCACGCCCTCAGTAGCAGCCTGAGAGACATCCCTAGACCTCTATTCAGCCATCGAAATTCGTTCATCTATAGCTCTCTTGGAAGTCACCACTGTTGCCTTTGAAGTCACCAAACATCTTTCTAGTTTTCTTATTTTCGGTTTCCTACTTGTTTAAGGAAGAACAATCATCTACTTTGTATCACAGAGAAGATCTCTAAACCCTTTTTCTCATACTTCTAATCCTATATGCAATATCTTATTCATATTGTTTTGATTTGCATGAGTATGTGTGAGTAGTTTACTTGTTGGGTAATAGGGTTTCAAAGGGGATTCATGTTATCGTTTCTTTAAGGGTGTTTAGATCTAGTTTAGTTTATCTTAGTTCTTTGATCTAGGTTTATTCTTAATGTATATTGCTTGATTAGCTAACTAGTGGTTGATCATAGGCGTTTTACACATCAAAAGTGTTGTAAACTCGCTCGCAATAGCCGAGACAAGTATTGTGTTATAACCTGCGTCAGTTGAGTTATAGGACTTTACGGATTAGAATCGAACCTGCTTTAATTGCCTGTGAAAGTTGAGTAACAGAGCGTATAGACTTTAGATAGGTGATTAGCGAGTAGCTTATCTCCTATTCATTCGTGTTTTGTAGTCCATGAACGTTTAACCATAGAACTTCCATACCTATTCCCCTTAGGCTTAGACCGGTGCTTGATACCCTGAGAATTCCCTACAGCCCAATATTCCGTCCATATATTTTCTTAGATTATTCGCATTTAGTTATTGTTTTCTTTAGTTACAATCCTAACCAAAACCCCCATCTTATTATTGTCTTAGCCATAGTCCTCTCTAAACAAACTCTTAACGTGATTTATTTGTCTCTGTGGGATCGATCCTTAAATACTCCTACCGATCAACTGTGCACTTGCAGTATCGTGTGGTCTTTTGAGGTAAAAGATTGAAGTGAAATTCCACACACATCAACGGACGGCCAGTCGGAGAGGACGATCTAGACTTTGGAGGATTTGCTGAGAATGTGCATGCATGATTGGGGTGGCAATTGGGCAGATCACTTGAGCTTGGTGAAGTTTGCTTACAACAACAGTTACCAGGCCAGTATTGGATGGCTCCCTATGAGGCGTTGTACGGGAGACCATGTCGTACACCGTTATGTTGGACTCATGTGGGGGGGGGGGGAGAGAAGCATATATGGTGAAGAATTTTTTTAGGAGACCTCAGAGAAGGTCCGGGTTATGAAGTTGAACATGAAGGAGGCTCAGGATCGACAGAGTAGTTATGCTGATAGGAGAAGGAAGGATGTTGAGTTTCAGATGGGTGATGATGTGTGTAGAATTTCACTCCAAATCTTTTACCTGAAAAGACTACACAATGACTGAAAGTGCATAGTTAATCAATGTTGTATTTTAGGATTGATCCCACAGAGAGTAATAGCAAACACAAATTGAATTATAAGAGAAAGAACTATGGCTAAGACTAAAGAAGAGATTGGGGTTTTGGTTTTCCTAATAACTATTGCAAATAAATAAAACGGTTTAAAACTATAAGACTAAGGCGTTGGGCATTTTGGGAGTCATCTCAGGGTTTTCATGGTTCTAAGCAATATTAAGTATAAGATCTAACAAGTAAATACTAATTTCGGTGTAGGTTCTCAACTACGAAACACTAATGAACTAACAAGCTATTCTCATAGAATGAAAGTCTAAAGTCTTCACACTCTGTTACTCAACTTTCGCAGGCAACGACGCATGTCAACTAGCTAGTTAAACAAGTTCGATACATTCACCAAACGTCGCAACACAACTTACGCAGGTTACGAGCAAGGTTTCGATATAACACTAGTTCGGAGATGTAGGATAACGCGGTTAGTGCTTCCGTTCTCTAGATCAGTACTTGGTGATCAATCCAAGCATAAGCGATAAGATAAAGATGTCCCAAAAGAACTCCATTGTAAAAAATAAAATAAGATCTAACCACCTAATTGAAGCAAACCATGAATTCCCCTTGAATCACACCATAGAACCCAACAAATAATACTACTCGCTCATGATGCTAAGAAACGACATTGATATTATATAAAAGGAAAAAAGATACTCAGCTACACGAAGTATTGTTCAATACATGGCCAACAACACGAAGTATATGTATTGCATGGTCACATATACCAACTATATGATGATATGTGCTCAACATCACAACCACCTTATTCCGGTACACCGTTTATTAGAATCCGGTGTTGACCAGTATTGACCGGCGTTGATCGATGTTGACAAATAAAAATATGCAATTTTTTTTTAATTAATATTAGAAACCAAAAAAAAAAATTTAGTTGAATTATTTAGGAATCATTTATAGTGTTTTATAATTTAAAACATTTATAGATCCAAAATAAAGATATATTGTATATAATAGTTATCTTTTTCAATGTCAAAAATTAACTAAAATTAAAATAAAAATCATTCATAAGATATTAAAACTTAAATTCAAACCAGATAATCTTGTTATAATAAATCAAATAAGAAAACTATTTATTTTAAATTTATTAATTTAAAAACATCAACTTCTTACTTAATTTATCTAAATATGAAATTAATATTATTTAATATTCTCTACCACAAAAAATATTTCTACAACAAAAAATACTTAGAACCAAACCCAATACATATCAAAATCATTAGAATTATTGAAAAATGTTATACTCACGGTAAAATAAAAATTTAATATCTGAAAAAATTGTTAATGATTTTTCATTTCACTTTTATTAATTTTTGCAATATAAAAATATATTATATATCTGTTAATTCATCCAGTCTTATAATATTTAGTATTTTTCTATTGCAATTAAAAATATCAAATTATTATTTGATTTATTTAAATACAATGTTTTTTGTTATTTAATAAAATAAATATATTTGATTGTAAACAACAAAAAAACACAATATTTATTTTTAATATATAGAAGATCCAAAAAATTTAGTTTGCAAAACAATATATTTGACTGTAGAAATATTAATATATATATATATACATAATTAAATATTAATATATATATACATAATTAATATATATATATATATATATTCAAAATAATTATTATTTAACTATTAGTTTAGCTTCAAAATTAAAATTACTAATTATAAGAATGAATACATTAAAGATTTAAACAAAATATTTAGTTTTATAACATAGTATATGTCTTAATTTTTTTAAAAAATTACAGAAACTATTTGATATAGCAATTTATTTTTTTGGTTTTTAATAGTATACATAAAAAATATGAAATATTTTTTTTGGTCAATATTGGTCAACACCGGAGTCAGTTAACCGGTGTACCGGAATTGTATGTTTATGGTGTTAACCACATGACGTTATATAGTTCATGCATGTGGTCATGCAATACATCTACTCCGTGTAGTTGAGAGTACAATATTACACTTGGTATGTGTGACCATGCGTTCTCGCATACTTCGTGTAGCTAGGAATCTTTTTTCCTATATAAAACAACATCGAAAACGAATCAATAAACAAAAGGGGGTTCAAAGTAAACTTCTCTATTTGTCACAAAAGTAACTTGATCCCAAAGCAAAGATAGTATGAAGTAACTAGAAAGAGTAGAAAGAGAGTTTGGTGACTTTGGCGATGGCTTCCAAGAGGAGATGAGAGAGGACTAGCTTCGACGGCGGTAAAAGAGTCTCTGGTCGTCTCTAGGTCGGCTGCTGGTGGCGTGGATGAAGAACTTAGAGGCACACATGAAGCACACCCTCAAAAATCCCGGTCTTAAGAGTATTTATAGGGTTTTGTTTAGGGTTAGGGTTTTGTAAGGGTAGAAACGTCTTCTCTTCTTAAGTGCAGGACAAGGGGCGGCAAAATAGGCTTCTGGACCGTGGAGGAGGCTTGGACTAGGCCGCAGTAATGGTCGCTGGTCAGGCCTTGGATAAAAGCCCATCAATAGGTCGGTTCTTCTTACGTCGGTTTATAACACGTCTCGGTAAATCGGGCATAACTTTCGGATGAATGTATTGATTGACTTGATTCCACTTCGAGGAGAATATATGACTCTTCCAGCTTTCCATAGACACCAAGCATGATATATTTGAGTTCTGGAAGCTCTTCAAAAGTTGCCCGTACTGTAAAGCTCTTAAACTTTCCTAAAACGTATTTTCCTTCCCTTTTGGTCCCAATTGTTATAAAACCTGTAAAACCTTGTTGAAACCTGAAATACTTGATAATAGACCTTTTATACTTGAAATCATATCAAACTCTTCCTAAATGCTTATGAAAACTATAACTAATATGAGTAAAATAATGATGTTATCTGGTGATAGAGTGTACTTCAAGATGGTCATGTTGCGGGGTCTGAACAAATCATTGACTAGGACTAAGTTGAGTCAGAGGTACATGGGTATGTTAAGAGTGGTTGAGCGGATGGGACCTGTTGTATATAGGCTGGAGTTTCTTGATGTTATGAGCGCATTCCACAAGGTGTTCCATGTGTCAATGCTGAAGAAGTGTCTTCACATGGATGATCAGCTGTTCGCTTAAGATTCTTGAGGATCTTCAACCCAACATGACTTTGGAGGCTAGGCCAGTGAGGGTTCTTGAGAGGAGAGTCAAGGAACTTTGGTGGAAAAAGATTTCTTTGATCAGAGTCCTATGGGACTGTGATTAAGTGGAGGAGCAGACTTAGGAGCCAGAGGCGAGGAGTAAGGCAAAGTTAAAAAAGAGGTTCGAGAAGTATGTCACGACTTGAACTTGTCTAGCCTGATCCCAGTTTTTTTTGTAGTTTTTGGTGTGGTGAAGTCCGTGGCTGGAGTGGAATGGAGTATTCCAGCCCATTTCTTTTGATACATGGTCGCATAGGGGTTGCTGGTTGTGCGACTAAGTACCATGATGAGGTGGTGTTCAGGATAAGTGATTTCACGAAGCGCACGGCTCGGTAGTGAGCCGGTATGCCTTGAAGGTTGTGACCTGAGAGTGGGGGGAGGGGGTGAGAGTGACTTCCTGGATGTCGTAGCTGAAGGCGGATAGCTTGACAGCGAACCAACATGATTTGTTGGTTACGACCGCGGAGGGGGAAAACACGGCGTTGTTAGCAAATAATGTCTAGGATGTGAGTATATTGACTAGAGGGAGACCTCGAGGGATCACGAAGATATTTGGTGGATGTTTGGTGGATGGATGGTACTACAAGATTCAAGGACGAATTCTTGTTGGTGGGGGAGAATTATAACCCCCGCGAACCAGAATCCCGGTTTAGGGGGTGTAAGTGAAGCCCGCGTTTTTGTTGTGTTTTGTGTTGGGAAACTTCATGGCCGACTATATAAGGTCGAGACTCGACCCCCGTAAGGTTTTTTCCCCAATAATGAAATCCTTTCTATCCCACTTCACACCCTGGAAATAGAGAAGGATATGTTTATATGTGATTGTTGTTTGTGCTGGGAGTTCTGATTGCTTGTGTATATAGCCCAGTAGATGAGATGATAGTGTAACGACCGCCTCTTGGTAACCTGATGGTACCACAGACATAGGACAGCAGATCCTGGAACGGATCGGAAAAGTTGCATATATGTTGGAATTGCCACTGGCAATGGTAGCTTTCGACAAGGTATTCCACGTCTCTATGCTAAGAAAAACGGGAGAATGTGATCTCCACAACCTTTGCTGGACCTACAATCAAATATGACTATAGTCAGATGACCAGTAGAAATAGTCGGGGCTTAATTAAGGTCTGGTAGGAAGAAGAAGGTGAAGCTGATTCAAGTTGTTTGGGATTGTGATGGAGTGGAAGAGACAACTTGGGAACCAGAAGAAGTGATGAAGGTAAACTTCAAAAAGTGGCTCAATAAGAAGGAAGTTCCAAGAAAAGGGAACCAAGATTCGAGGATGAATCAATCCTAAGTGGGGGAGAATTGCAATGACCGTCTCTGCGTAACCTGATGGTACCATGGACATAGGACCAGAACACTGGACAAGCTATGTACTGCAGCGGTCCGAGAGCAGTACGTACGTGGTACAAGTAGCGGTACATACGCGGTACGAGTAGCAGCACAAACACGGTGCAAGTGGCGATATGTGCAACGGTCGAAGAAACCGTACGTTCACAAGGGACGAACATACTGTTCACAGCAAATGATGGTATCGTTTATGGTGAACGATGTTATAGTCAGCGACTGACAATGGGTTCCGTCAATGACTGATGATAGGTTTCGTCAGCGCCTAACGATAGTTTCCATCAGCCACTGACGATGGATTCGCTGGCCTATGGGAATCTGATTGTACCGAGACATGATAACGGAGAGTTTGAGACTACTAAAGTGACAGTTGTGAACAAATATTTGAATTGAAGAAAAGGAACCCATATGAAAATGGAATTAGTGAAGTGACCAGTGAGAGTGGACAGTGAAGTAAGATTCGAGCAAGGATTGTCTGAACCACGGACAGTTGGAAGGGATGGAAGTATCGTTGAACGATGGACGGGGCTAATAGGCCAACAGTAAAATGATTATGACCATAGGCCAATGGATGGCCCAGAACTCAGAATCATTGTAAAGGAATTAGACCGACTCACAAATTTGGAAACTCGAGAAAAATGGAAACTCGCAGAAAAGGCAATCAGGTAGGATAAGGATAGTTGCAAAAGAAAAGGGAACTGAGGGAGTGATAACCTTATCGTTTTGGGAAGTCTAAGGCGGTGTAGTCGACCCTATATAAAGAGAGAGAACCCTAAAGCTCTTGAGAGAGCACCGCATTAGAAATCCTTAAGCGGCCCATAGAGAGAAAGAGAGATCCATCGAGCATATACCGTGTTTCCTAAGAGTAGTGGTCGAGAATCCGAGAGTCATAGCCGAGAGAGAGATCGGTAAGTGATCCTCCAATCTAGTCCATCGATAGTATTAACAGTTTATCATGGGATGGTAACGATGATCGATGTGTCCGTGTTGTGTCACGGGATCGGATTAGGGATTGAATGAGTGGGACGAGAGATAGCTGACAATTAGCTCCAAGAGTCGAAAACCAAAGGTGAGTGTGTGACTATGGCCGAGTTCTATGATCGATGTCTTGACCCACGGTTTATTTAGTCTTGTTTGCTTGCTTGTCATTGTTAATGGTTTTTTATTGCAATAATTTGATGGTTGGTATAAGTGATTTGGACAACTATCCCATCTGTTTATTTTACTTGCGTGACTTGATTGAAATAGACCCTTCATCGGATTGAGATTATTGAACTGAGCCTAGTGAAACGAGATGACCGCTCCATTAAGGAAATTCGTTTGCTTACACCTCCTTTTTGGATGCAGGAAAGGAAAGGTCCGAGGATCTAAACCTAAGTGGCTGACTAGCTCGCGTCACGAAGGAAATAAAGGGAGATGATGGTGGCTTTGGGTAGTTTTAATTCCGGTCTAGTATTTTAAAACGATGTATTAGGTTATTGGCATGAATTTCGTTGTACTAGAACCTCATCTTGAATTTGATTGCACGTTTATGCTTATATATGGCCTGCTTTACTTAACCAAATGTGCATACTGTCGAATGAACAAGTGAAAAGTTAATTGGCTCTAATTTAGAACCAGACAACAATTAATTTGGTAAGGAATTATAGGTTCGAGGCGTTACAATTGGTATCAGAGTGCGGTTACAGTTCTAGGACAGTTTATTATAAACGGGTATTGGTTTAAAGTCATCCTTCCTTCGCCTAAACGTCTCGCGGTAAGACTGGTCATATATGGTGCGAGTTTTGTTCAGGAGACCTCGGAGAAGATTTGGGTTCTGAATCTGAACATGAAGGAGGCTCATGATCGGCAGAAGAGTTGTGCTGATAAGAGGAGGAAAGATCTTGAGTTTCAGGTTAGAGATAATTTTTACCTCAAGATAGCCATGTTGCAGGGTCTGAATATGTCATTGACAGAGACTAAGCTGAGTCCAAGGTACATGGGTTTGTCCAGAGTGGTTGAGCAGGTGGGGCCGGCAGCATATTAGCTAGAGTTGTCTGATGTTATGCGTGTGTTCCACAATGAAAAAATTAGTGATCACATACTCACTAACAACTTAACCACATTCAAACCACACAGTGGAAATAACCAAACATTAAACAAGTGAATTAAATAACCAACAATACGAATAATATAAACCAAGTCATAGAACAATGAACCAACAACCTAAAGAACCGTTCTAAACCAATACATTACATTCTAGCAACCTAACAACAGCATAGAACAACAAACCAAGCCTCTAGAACATTCTCATCTTCATTTCTTTGATTCCATGATCAAACTTTGCCTTTAACTGCACCACAAACACAAATTAAGATGCATGAGTATTGTCATAAAACACTCAATGAGGCAATCCTCCCATCTACTGGACTATACACACAAGCAACTGAGAATTCAAGATCAATCAAACAACAAACAAACACAAACAAACTAGGAAAACAAGTATCAGCCGCCTGTTGAAAGGGTTGGTATCGACCGGCACTAACTCTTGGTGTCGATCGACACTGTTCCTTTACCCGGAAACCCTAGCACCGACACTCGCCAAGTCTCTGTGCTATAACCTCCTTGGTGATGACCGACACCGCCTGGTGTTGATGGACACCAACTCCGCAGACGCGTTCGGCTCGAAGCTGAAGCTTTGGTCATCGCCTTATATCGTCTCCAACTCGTCCAAAACTCACCCAAAAGCCATTTGGAACCACGATCCAACCAAGAAAATGCAAATAAACAACCAAATACAGCCATTAAACATGAAAACAAAAGAATCTCAGGCTTAGATCAGCCATGGTCATGGACTCACCTCTTTAGCAGGAACTTTCTGACCAAAACCGACTAATCCAACTCCTTAGAAAGCTTCACCCCTCGTTTCTAGAACCAGATCTCCACTCCCATATGCAAATCTCACCAAGAACCGATAGAAATCCCAAGAACACTCAAGGGAACCTCTCCTTCTCTCTGTTTTCTCTTTGGAACAGTAAACAGAACTCTATCCCACGACTTAGGTCGACTTTCCACTTAAATATCCTGGTTATAAAGTTTCACTTAAACCAAACCGAACTAAATCAATAATTTAAATCAGTTCGATCAAACTGGAAATTGGTGGTATCGATTGATACTCACCTTGGTGTATCAGATAAGGTGTATATATACCTTCCTAAATTAAGATTTAAACGGATGTGGTCTTACACAATTTCAGGTTTTTTGCTCATCTGATATTTTAAAGTAGGTTAAAGCCTTACGACTCGTTCGTCTTTTAGGATTATCTAACTTTCTCACTTTTTCTTTTACCACACTTCAATATCCAGTGGATACTATCCACAATCGTAATTTAATTTGTTTTACTTACTAAAAATGATTATTATAGATTAAATTTTGGTATTATATAAAATTAATAATATGATAATATAATATTTTACATTTTATAAGGTTAAATTTATATTTGTAATTCTTAATTAATATAGTAGGATGTTTGACTAGTTCTGCGGCCTCCCAGAATTCAAAATATATTTTATGTTTCCTTTTTTCCTTGATATCATGTCGTTTAACAAAACTTTAAGTACATTATTATTAGTCCGTTTAGCATGTTTTGGATTCACTCCTTTTTTTTCTTCTTTTTTCATAAACTCGTCTTCTCTTGGTTGATTCACCGTTAAAAATTGTTAATTGCAATAGTTGTGTGGTTCTAATGGCAAACCATATCTTTAGGCCCAAAGTTTAAACGTAATACTTGCTATGTATCAAAAATAGACACATGTAACTTTCTTATATATACTTGTAAACTTTTTTTATTTTTAATTTTTTTTTAAATTAATCAATTCATTCGTAGCATATGAGATGAGTAAACCCAATACAGTCTCGGCCACCGCTCTAACAATCTTCACCCTTCTTGCTATAGGTTTGTATTTACATATACTACTATTTAAGTAATTTATATATTACCATACAAAAGTAACTTAATTGGCAAGTAATTTATATACTATTTAAGTAATATATCTACATAGAGATATATGACTATTATTGTTGAACAATCAACTATAATATATAATTTATTAATATGTGAAATTTTGTTAAATATCATTATTCTAGAAACATGGAATTAATATTTTTAGAATTAATATATTTATCTTTTTTAAAAACTGATTTTTAGGTCTTAATATTTTCTATACTAGGGGTGATGGTAAAGGAAACACATGGAAAAAAATTGTGTTTTGAAGTTATAAAAGAAAATGAACATTGTGTACCACAAGATTGTGACATAAGGAAAAAATATGAAAAAGTCGACAATTGTAGTTGTGAATTCTCCTCATCATGCATCATTGAAGGGTGTAAAACTCTATGTAAGAGGAAACATTCAAGTGGAGTTGGTACTTGCAAGAAAATACCGAATCATGTCCATAGAATCGAAGAATGCCACTGCGTTTATTATTGTTGATAAAACCATATTTGATGGATGAATCTTCAAATTTATCAGATCATCAGATAATCAAGTTTAAATTTTTGGTACGGGAGTCAAATTTTCTTTAATAACAAGTTGTAGACCATGAAATAGTCATAAGAGCTTTTATTTGGGCATGGTTTGTACAATTTTTGTTAATAAAACTAGCACAATGTACGATTTAAAATAAAAATAAATAAGTTCGTTTATTGATCACAATAAATATTTTAGGTATTTCCTATCAAATTAAATTAATTTTTCTATTAAAGTGATAAATATTTGTTTTAATATTTTAAACTGAAACAACTTATCCGTTTTTTTAATAGTAATAATTAAATATTTATTTAATTAAACCAAGACAATAAATCAACAACAAACCATCATGCATCACCGAAAAAATACCAAACTAACTCTAATTTATTATAAATACAATAACAATTATAACTAATAAAAATCATCAACCTAACATGCTTTTAAACTATATTCCAACAATAATAATAATCCAACAACATGCAACTGAAACCCTATATTATACTCTTCTTCATCGCCATAATTTCACTTCATACTTTATTGCACCACAAACACAATGAGACACTACAAGAAATGCGCCACTTAACGTTAGTTTTTTATTAGATTAATATCATTTTAAAATTGACGTTAAAAATAAAACGTCATTTACCAAACCGACGTATCATCGAGCGTCCTTAAGTTTTTTTGCTTCGGTTAATAAAATAATGTTAAGTCAAACGTCATTAAACTAACGTCGGTTTCTTTTTCTTTAACGTTAATTACAACACTTTTACACCAACGTAAGTTACACATAATTAATTATTTATTTTTAGTATTAAATTTTAATATTATAAAAAGAAAAGAAAACAACAATAGAAAACGTAATCAGAACATAATATTCAAGTGATAAAATCAATTAATCTGTCAATATTCTTGTGTTCTTATGTATATGAATATAATAATAATAAATGTAAAAGTAAATAACACTGTATTAAAATCTATCTTTTATATATTTTCTTGGTATTTCCTCTTCTATATTTTCTTGTCCTTCATCTTCTATATTTCCTTGTCCTTCATCTTTTATCAAACGGCTAGATGAATAATTGTCTCCTGAAAAAAACAAAGTAAATAGACTTAGATTCAATTACAATAACAGAATTCTTTTAGATTGATGATCCGATTAAAATGAAACAATTGCACAATCTTAACCAAATGCATCATTCATGGCTTTAACATATTATGCGTAGTTGCTATAAGAGGTAAAGATAAACGTATCATACTTCACTAAATTTCATATCACATCACTTTATGATCATTTTAGTCAATCTTAGTCTCTGTCATACTAGTCTGAAATTGTAGATCAAGATAAGTTAGAACATGAGAACAAGTTAGGATATCTGCATTTTAACTACACACAACAGTTCTAGATTCCAAGCTCATGTAAGCAAGTAACTACTATTTTCAAAACTCCTCTTTAGTTACAGACCTATGACATAGCTTAAGATTCTCGATGCAAAATTTGAATATACATTTCTGTAACATAAGTGAAATATGCACTTACTTGAAATTGATTGTTTGAAATAATCATCTGAAGAGCGTTAGCCACGATATCAAGTTTATCTTCAAGTCCTTTCATGCGAGACTTCAGCTCAAGTATCTCAGAGTTACTTGATAGACTGGTTTTCACCTAGGGTATCAATTCCCTATGCAGTTGTAGTACAAAGGGTTATCAATCCAAACGGTTGTTATGCTAACAGATAGGATGCAATCAGAATCAAGCAAGTCAAGCCAAGCAATAAGGGGGGTTTGGTTCTAACAGTTCTAATATAAACAAAGTAAAAGAATATAGACAAGTAAACCACACGACCGAAGCACTCGATGAAAGCAATCGAGTACAGGATCGAGTGGGGTGATCGAGTATGCAAGTGAACTATGAACAGCTCGAGGTATTACTCGATGCAGGTTATCGTGTACCTGATCGGCTAAGTGGTCGAGTAAGTAAGGAAAATGCAAGGAGTGAAATACGAAAGTTCCTAAGGATGGAGGTAATCGAATCCTAAGTGTTCTAGACCAATACGGATGCCTTACATGCCTCAAGCAATTATTTCCTAGACAATGAACCTCTAAAACCTTGTCACCACACTGTCGCACTAGTAACAATCAACCTTGAACATACTACCACACTGTCGCACTAGCAATATGAACAAGCAGGCATTAAGAACTATTCATTTTTTTGTCAATATACTTAGACTTATCTGATTTTGTCACTCAAAGTTAAGTATACCTCTAGCATTGACCTAATCAAGCATTTTATCTACTCCTTTCGGCCTGTAGCATTATAAACGCTCTAGATCTAGTCTCAACATGTCGGTCTGTTGACCGCATTAAGAATATCAACCTAGAAGGAAATTTATCTATCATAACAATCAACTAAAGCATCCTAACCGATCAAGAACACCTAATCATCTATCCCATCCCTAGAAACTTTGCTACACTACTCGGACATAGAAACGAATGATAAAACCATAGAAATAAACGAAAATGACATTATTAAAAAGATAGAGTATAGTAGAAAAGAGTAGGGATAAAAGATCTATGAAAACTACAAATTAAAAGTACAAAAACAAGAAGAAATGTTAAGTCGCTCAGTTCTCTCACAGAAGCTCTCGCTCTCTGGTTTGAGGGTCTGCGGCGTGCTCGTTTGCGAGCTAGGGAAAGAGGGGGTTTATATATGGAAATCCATTTGACCTAGCTTCCCAGACCTGCCCGATGGTCTACTCGATGGGGTGCACGAGGCTTGAGTCCGGTAACTCCTCGGGTGGATCTTTGGGTTGCTCTTCGCGCTCTTGGATCCTCTTCGATCGTGTTGGGGGTTTGGACTTGTTCTTGTAGCTCGATGGCTCCTTCGGGTACATGCTCGAGTTGTCCTTGTTTTTCCCCATTTTTGGCTCTTTAGCACCTTTTTCATCCAATATATGCAAATGCAGAAATGCAACATCCTAAATGCTCTAAAACTTGATTCCTACAATAAATGGTCTAAAAATGCTAAGTTAGAGGTATGAACAATGCAAAATATGGACAAAAGGGATGCTAAACACATGTAAATTAGAGTGTTATCATTACTTCTTACCTGCGATTCCAAATTCTGAAAGTATTTGGACGGTGTTGGACCACGTCCCACACATCGAACTCTTCCAGAATGCTCGGAACCAAATACTTGTTCAAATGCATCCTTAGGACCAGACTCACTACTTGATGCTTCACTTTTAATATTTTGATTCATTACTTGTGTAAGCTTATCCTACAAATTCCATAAATCCTATGTAAGTAGACTAAAACAAAGAATATATAAGTAAACCAATCCTCAAACACCACATTTAAAGAAAAACATAGAACTTACTACAGATATTCTTGCTTCATTGCAAATGAAATTTCCATCTGATCTTGCTTGTGATGCAATGAACATTTCTGCTCGACTTGGTTCTTTGACAGTCTCCTCTTCCTATAAGATGTGTACACAATTAAGCATCATTACAAACTAAACAACAACTACTTCATACAGTCACTAAAAGTAACTAAATCACAGAGACCTAAATAATAAAACATTGACTTACAATCTCATAAGCTTTTCTTGCCAAACTCTTTTTTCCAAGTGCATGTAGTATCTTTAATTCGCTTCGACTTTTAATATTATGCAGTCTCACTTTCTACAATTAGAATAGTATACCAGAATGACAAATACATATATGTATATGGCATATAAACACAAAAAAAAAAAAAACAATAACTCTTACCTTAGCTTTATCAGTGAATTGGATATGCACATATATTCTTGCTTCATTGCAAATGAAATTTCCATCTGATCTTGTTTGTGATGCAATGAACATTTCTGCTCGACTTGGTTCTTTGCCAGTCTCCTCTTCCTATAAGATGTGTACACAATTAAGCATCATTACAAACTAAACAACAACTACTTCATACAGTCACTAAAAGTAACTAAATCACAAAGACCTAAATAATAAAACATTGACTTACAATCTCATAAGCTTTTCTTGCCAAACTCTTTTTTCCAAGTGCATGTAGTATCTTTAATTCGCTTCGACTTTTAATATTATGCAGTCTCACTTTCTACAATTAAAATAGTATACCAGAATGACAAATACATATATGTATATGGCATATAAACACAACAAAACAATAACTCTTACCTTAGCTTTATCAGTGAATTGGATATGCACAAAATGTTTCCATTGGTCATCGGGAACCAATGCTGGTCGAGATTCAAGTGATTCTTCTAGAGTATTTTTTTTATACACTTTCCAAAGACGTTGTTTCAAGTCTTTACATCTAACTCCTAAAGTAGACAAGACATATTTTTTCCTCTTCTTTGGATCATCAAACCATTTTTTCTGTTTCATACAAAAAATATTGTGTCTCAGTTTATCGATCCTAAACTAAGCTATCAATGATTATAATAAGACTAGAACAATGAATGAGACAAATCAGGTTACAAAGAGGTTATTCACAATACCTTAATCAATTTCCAAGCCATTTCTTTCGTGTAACTAGAACTTTCCTCGAATCGGAGTAGTCTATAGGTAAGATATTAAGATCATTACTCAATGAACCTAACCAAGTTCCAAACAAACCTGCAGAATCCTTGATAGGCTGTCCTTTATGCTAAAATCAACCATAACCCGATGGTTTAACATGCTCCACACTTGTTTCCCTGAGACTGAGATCATTTCCTTTGTGATCTTTGAATCACCATCTAAAACACACACAAAAACATGTTATTTAGAGCTTTCTATCTAACAAAATTTGCAGTTTAATAGGAAAAAAAATACATACAAACCTATGACACGGACCCTCCATTTTCCACCAGCTAATTCTTGTCCAAGAGGAGGTGGACCTTGAGAATATGTTTTATCCATATCTAAACCTGTCAAGATTGTAACACAAAATGTTAAGACATACTTTAGAATCATACATAAAATTAATATCTAATCAAATCAAGCACCTCCATATTGTCATTCAAGTCCTGAGAAACTTGAAAAAAATCAAAATCTTCTAACTGTCTTACTAATCTAATATCAAGAGCATTATCAGATATAAGCATTGATCTTTGGACAAGAAGATCTTCAGGGATAATTTCCTGAAGTGTCTCATTTGAAATAATAGGATCATCTCCCATATCATATAAATCTCTTCGTTGAACGTGTACAACATTCCACCCTTCTTCTATTGAATCGTCCACATAATAAACCAGCCTTGCTTGAGAAGCCAATACATAAGGTTCATCTTCTTCACTGTTTCCAGTGTGAATCAAGCGTGAAAAGTTTACCAAAGTGTGACCAAAATCATCTTTCTTGTACCCTCTAGCATCACGAGTATCAGCCCATTTACATTTGAACAAGACAACCCTAAAACAATCATAGTAGTTTAATTCTAGAATTTCAGTAAGTTTCCCATAGTAAGAAACATCTCCAGCTCTAGGATTAGGATCGCGAAAACTTGCATAACTAATAGTTTCAGCTGAAACAAAAACTCCACTTTTCTGAGTTTTAAGGTCTTGATCCCTTTCTATCGATTTAAATTTGAAACCATTGACATTATATGCTGAGAACTTTAAAACCTTATCAGATGGACCTAGGGCAAGACAACGGATATCAGCACAGATACCATCAAGTTCATTTTTTTCTACCTTTTGCTTAAGCCATTTACTAAAATGGATATGCACTTGTCTATCTATATCTATAACGGTTTCTTTTTTCCGACGACGTGGGTGATCTTCTTAGTTCACTCTTATATATCCAATATAATATTCCAAAATAATAAAAATTAACACACGTTTATGAAATAATCTTCAATAAGAGAAAAAAACAACAATCAAACAAATGAGAAATCTTACCCGCGATAGTCATCTAAGATATAACTATTGGCTAGAATATATCGGTGAGCTTTTTGTCATTCTATGGGATTAAGCGTATCCATCCTCGAAACACCAACATATCTCCAAATTGAAGGAAATATATTTGGAATCTGTGATTCTGAACCTAAATTATGATCCACCATAGGATGATCATCCACTCTCCCAATACGGTTAAATCGTGTTTCTACTCCATCAAGATACATAGAACAGAATGCAAGACACTCATCTGCAATATATTGCTGACATATAGAACCTTCGGGTCGAGCTCGGTTTCGAACATAGTATTTAAAACGCCCAAAAATCCTAAAAAAACAATAGTCACTTCAATCTAGCTAAAGAAAAATCGGTTAAAGTTCCATAAAAGTAATATATGTTACCTCTTAATTGGATACATCCATCGAAACTGAACCGGATCTCCTAGTTTCACTTCTTCTATCAAGTGGATGGTCAAATGCACCATTACATTGAAAAATGATGGAGGAAAAATCATCTCCAAATGGCATAGTGTAAGTGCAATATGCTTCTGCAACTCATCCAACTCTTTAATATCAAGTACCTTTGAACTTATTTCTCAAAAAAAGTGACAAAATTCTGTTAGAACAAATGAAACCTCTCGAGGTAAAAAATTGCGTGTGGCAATAGAAAATAGTTGGCCCATTAAGATATGGCAGTCATGGCTTTTTAAACCCACCATTCTTCTTTGATTTTGATCAACACACGTAGAAATATTTGAAGAATATCCATACAGAAGCTTTATACTCTTCAAGATGTTAAGAAACATATCTTTTTCTTGTGTGGTAATCGTAAAACATGCAGGGAGATATCTATCATTTTCATCAGACCATAACTCCTTACGAATACCAAGCTCTTGCAAATCTTTTCTGGCGCTGAGATTGTCTTTTGACTTGCTTTTGTCATCCAATAATGTAAAAATGATATTATCAAATATGTTCTTCTCTATGTGCATCAAATCAAGATTGTGTCGCAATAAAAGATGTTTCCAATAAGGCAGTTCAAAAAAGATACTTCTTTTTCTCCACTGATTTTTTCCAACTTCAACTTTGCGCCTCTTCTTTCCAATATTATCTACTTTCTTTCCCAAAGTTAAATCAACATTTTCAAGTTGCTGGAGAACAACAATTCTTGATGGTATATTAGGAGAAACTCTTGTTTCAGTAAAACCATCAAAGTATTGTTTATCTTTCCAAAAATTATTATTTTGATGAAGAAACCGACGATGTCCCATGTAGCAGTTTTTCTTCTCATGGCATAGACGAACCTCAACAGCATCATAATTACACGAAGGACAAGCTAATCATGTATATATGTTCCATCCAGATAAATTTCCAAGCCCTGTGAAATCACTAATGGTCCATAACAAAACCGCACGCATACAAAATGTCTCTTTTAATGAGGCATCAAATGTAGACACACCATCATACCATAATTCTTTCAGTTCTTGTATAAGTGGTTGAAGATAGATATCGATATCATTACCCGGCATGTGTTTCCCTGGAATTATCATTGAAAGAATCATTGATGTTTTCTTCATGGATATCCAAGGCGGCAAGTTATAAGGAACTAAAAGCACAGGCCATACACCGTAGTTTGTACTCATAGAACCAAATGGATTGAACCCATCAGTTGCCAATCCTAGTCTTACATTTCTTGGATTTGATGAGAACTCCAGAAATTGTTGATTAGTCCACGCATTTCCATCTCTAGGATGTCTAAGCTTACCATATTTATTCCCTGAATCAGCATGCCACCTCATAAATTCAGCAGTTTTGGATGACGTGAAGAGACGTTGCAAGCGTGGTTTCAATGGAAAATATCTAAGAAATTTAGCAGCTTGTTGCTTTTTTTTTTTTCTTCTTTTCCTCCACTGAATCATCGACTATCCTAGGCTTCCATCTTGAACTTTTACAGACTTTGCAAGTGTCTCTAGATGCATCATCTCCCCAATATAGCATGCAATCATTAGAACACACATGAATAGACTCATAGTTAAATCCTAACTTACGGATAATCTTTTTCATATCGTTAAATGAATGTAGTAGCTTTGCATGATCAAAAGCTTCTTTCAAAAAGTCAATTATCAGTGACATTCCCTTGTCACTTATCCTAGACATACACTTGATGTGGTATAGCTTAAGAGTGAACGATAACTTGCTGAATGCTAGACAACCTTCATAGAGAGCTTGATTACCGTCTGCTAACAAATCATCAAATGCTTCCTTTTGCTTTGATTGATCATTGGGCATACTAGCAGATTCATTAAAACTAGTATCAATACTTGGAAAAGCATCTCCAAGTAGATTTATAGTTTGGTTTTCAACCGTCGGGTTATGGAGCATGTTATCTACATTGGATTCAGATTCTATATCCAATGGTCTCTTCATGGAAATCTAAATGTTCTCCATGTAGATACTAATTTGTATATGTTGGCAGAATATTATGACATATGAAACATCAACCCTATACTTGTATTTAACCAGGCAGCAACGCTGGCAAGGACATTTTATCATCTCTTTCTTAATATCACTAAACACAAAATCCAAAAAATATTTGACTCCAGTTCTGTAATCTTCACTAATTTATGAGCTTATTTCATTTAAAACAGGTTACAAAGAGTGATAAAACCCAAAGCAGATTACAAGGAGTATTCACAGAATCATAAAATTCACAAACAAAAAAAAAGAGAGACCGAAAAAACTTAATTCAAGAGAAAATATACAGAGATTTGAAACAGCTTCTTCACGAATCGAAAAATTCTTCACAAATCAGTATAATCGAGCTATTTCATCACAAACACACCAAAATTTTAAGAAATCTATCTTGGAACCTTTCAAACTTTGAAAGCAGAAATGATTTTATCGTCAGAACCGAACTCCAATCGGGATTTGGCCGATTCCGAAGTAACCGAAGAAGCAGAATAACGAAAAACCCTAAGATTGATTTGAGTTTTCCGTTTTCGATTTCGACATCAGTGGAAAAAAAATTCTGTATTCGTTGAACTGTTTAAAGAAAGAGATGAAGTAAAGAAAGAGATGAACCAATATTATTTTTTCTGGAACGATGTCGTGTTATTGAGTTATTGAGTTTACTTCGACCAAAGTCCGTTTAAATTATTAAGCCCAATACAGAGATAAACCAATGCAGCGTAGAAACTAATTAAATTATTCAATTGATCATTTAAATCAACTTACGTCAATTTGATAACCGACGTTAATTTCCTTCCTATTTTTTTACTTTGCGTCGGTTCATGTAATGTCGTAAATAAAGTAACGTGATATAGCGAATTTCATGTAGTGGATATTACGAGAATTAGTCCGTGATAATTCCATCTACGAGCTATATTTTATCTCTCTGATTATCAACTCTCTTAGTAAACCTTATGTCCACACGGGTCCATGGGTCCATCTGTTAGTGGGTTTCACGTTCACTCATGGCCTGTGGGCCCATCCATATATGACGATCGGGTTGCTATGTCTGAGAGGATTTAAAAACTTGTTTACCAATCCTACAAATCACCATATCTCGGAAAGTCACCCGTCCTGAAACCATTTCAGCATAAACATGCTTAATTGTGGCGTTTTACCAGTTTATTTGACCGAAAAGTAAGTGCATGTTGGTGACATAAGTGGTCGAATCAATTATTTTAAGACTCTCTGCTTGCACCACCATTTTTTCTTAAACCGGGGTGTCAAATATACATACAATAAATCGAGATAACAACCACAAATAAAACATAAACAAACTAACCACTAAGCAGAACATCCAATAACACATTCATCACCTCCTACACATCATCACAAAAACAAGTCATACATAAGCTCATGGTCACAAACTCACTTTAAACAAGGTAATTTAGAACAACAAACACAACCAGGACACTGTCCACCTGCAACAACTCAACCACGCCCTACAACAAGCCACACAACCAAAAACAACCTTGAAACGAGCTGAACATAAAAAACCAAAAAGTATAGCCTCAAAGACGTAGCCCTAAAACGGAAACTAACCTAACTTTCAATCTCCACCGATGAAAAGCAATCCCTAGGCATCACTATCTTCCCACAAAATTTTGTGTCGATCAGGTAACAGCCGACGAACACACTTCCAAACTCCGTTGGTCCCAGTTTCGTTTGGGGAAAAGTATCCCACAAAGCTACCGATATCACCCAAAGTATTAACTCGAATCCAATTCCATAAAATGGAGAATCACGACATAGGAGTTAGGTAAAACACTACCAAATGTTATTACCTTTGGGTATGTTTTGATACGTCGACACTCTTTTCACCCAAACTCTGTCGATTCTACTTCCTCCTTACTCTCCTTCACACCAACGCCAAACTTCTCTCATTCTCTCTCTGTTTCTTTCTTTCACTCAACACTAGTAATGAGGAACATGAACGACAATAGAGAGAAGAGGCGTTGAAAGCTAAATACATACTAATAGTTTAAGATCCAAATATCCAATGTTTTACTAGAGTATTTGAAATTTCTAATTTTTATTCGAAATTCTGGATATTTATCCAAAAAATCAGGTATTTAACTGAAAACCCAAAAACTTTGGGTATTCAGTAAAATTTTGGGTTTTTATGTACCCAAAAATAATCGAATTTTTAGCGGTTCTGAAAATATGTATCCGAGCCGACCCAAACCAAAAGCGAACATAATTTTTACATTTACCCTATTAGATCCTAAACTTCTCTACCCGAAAGAAACTCGAACGGTTTCTATCCGAACCCGACAAAAATATCCGAATGCCAGGCCTACTTCGTAGCATTGGTTTAGGTCTATGGTTCTTAAAGAGTCAAAACACATGGTTTGGTTTTATTAAGGGACGTTAGAGGCTCGCTGCAAAACCCGGGTTTGGAGGCATGATGAGAGGTCTCTTGACTGTCAGACGGAGGTTGGTTGGGAGCGGGCAATGCAGGTCTAGTAGGCCTTGGCTGGCTTCTCCTCAGCATAAAAATTATTTGGCTCGCGCGTCGGTTTAGATTTATTCCATTTCGAGGCGAATCTTGTCTCATATAGTTTAATAATGCTTCATTTGGCGCTCGGGAATATCTTCAACTGATGTCAAACTTCTAATGACACGAAACTGGCTTGAAAAGTTATTTTCATTCCTTTTGTTCTTTATTTCCTAAACCTGCATTCATTAAGTTTTTTTTTTTGTAGCATTCATTATGTTTTTATTATTTTTTTTTTCTTTTTATTTTTTTTTTTGTTAATTCAGAGTAAATCCCCAGACTTATGGAAGGCCCGAGACTAATCTCTGGGGGAGGTGCAGCCCATGGATAGACCCTCTCTACGGATATTCAAATGGGCCGTTAGAAAGGCCCATATCCATGTAAGGGTGTCCAGGAAAATGTGACTTAGTTTCGCGTAGCAGGGGAATCGAACCGGAAACGTTTTAGCGTCCCAGTCCCACTCCCTACCACTCGACCACAAGCTCCCGGACAGCATTCATTATGTTGTTACGTAACTTTCTCAAAGAAGCATGTCATTCAGGATTTGCGTTGTTTGGTATAGAAGAACTTTTTGGTGTTTAATAGAGTATAAAGTAATTAGGATTATCAAGTGATCCGGAGGATGCACAATATTATACAAAACCTCAATAGAGAATGGATCAGCTTATTTATATATATATATATATATATATATATATATATATATATATATATATATATTCAATTTATGGACAGTAGACAACCACAATATAAATTGTCCATTTCAGAGAATGGACCAATTTATGTCCACCATTTTCAACCTCTTCATCTGCGTACAAATTTCTTCTTTGCCATCATTTATTTGATGAGCTGAATGAGTATATATTTTTTTTTTTTTTGAATAAAATGTAAAATTTATTCGAAAAAAATCGTTTTACATCAGCTTTTGTTTGAAGTGTTGGTTAAACTATAACTCTATTTAACTGAAATTACATAACAGAGGGATATCTTGTTGTTAGCCACATTGCCATTGCTGCTTCATATTTTCCTTTACTGCGAGTGTTGATGGAGAGTAGTCTGTCCCTTACGGTCCGGTCTAGTTGGATGAGAAGAAGAGGAGCAGGGGTTGGAGATTCTCCGTGTCTCCTCCTGTTGCGTTCTCTCCAGAGAGTATGAATGGTTGCTTGAAAAACAAACCGCACTAGGTACAAGGTAACTGAGTTTAAAGCCGCATCGGAGATGAGAGCCAGGTTATCCGCCCAAGCAGTTGAGAACCTACTTGTAAGGAGCTTGAGTGTTAGGTCAGTCCAGATTTCTGTTGAGTAAGGGCAGGAGAAAAATAGATGATCCCTGGATTCGAGACAAGTGGAACAGAGAACACAGGACGTGCTGAAATGAATATCTCATAGTAAATATTCAAAGAAAGATATACGGTGGAAAATTTCATGAGACATAAGATTCATGATAACTGATGATACATTTGTGATTTCCAAAGTCTTTAAAATCCACCCTTTAATTTTGAAAAACATTTTTTTCAAAATAATTATCATATCAAAACTATGAATGAATGAATATGGTATTGAATTATAACCGCAGCTGCGATAGACACAACGTTTGTGTTGAAATATCTCTCTCTTTTCTTCTGGATTGTATGTATCATACGAACATAAAGATGGCAGAATAGTATATTTGAAGTTTACTAATATCCTAGACAAACATCGATCTCATATCCTCGAATTCTCTCATTTCTTGTTGATGTTCTTTGCACTTTTCTCTCATCGAACAATATCAAAAGCGGCGACTGATATCCACCGGACAAAACGGTGTACCGACGCGAGCTCGATGGCTAGGGATGGTAAAATGCCTAAGCCTCCCTTGCTGCTCCTTCATGTACCGTCGACACAAGAAGGCCACTGAGAACTCGTCCTCCACCGGCCGGTTAACATCGTGAACGAAAACATCAGTCTCGTCGCTGTCATAACGGTTACGAGCCAACAAACCCGCCGTGTAAATAGCGCTCATCCTCCCCGGAGCTTCCTCGTGGTAACCCGTGGGAGCATCGACCATTATCACATCCCATTGCGTCTCATACACGTCAGCTGGAAACCCCTTCAGCGACAGAGCACATTTCGAATCTCGCGGATCAGACACGGCTTTGCAATCCTCTGTTCTCTCTAGCTCCATAAGCTTGTTCGAATCTTTCACTTTCGTGTCGTATACGACGTGGTATGATTTCAAGTTTGGGAATTTCTTAGTCACTGTCTCGATCCAAGCTTTATCTTCCTCGAGGAACACTAGCAATGTAAGAAATAATTTTATAAAGAAACCAGAGATTTGATTAAACTTGAAAGATATGTTGTTATGAGAAGCTTACAAGTCCGTCCACCATGATTAAGAGATGCCCACATCAAGCTGTCGTGTCCTAAGCCAAAGACAAGGAAGTTACAAGGAGACTTCTTGTCCAAGACTCTCTTTGAGACTGAGATTTCATCAAACGTTTGTTGTGGTGTGATCTCCGTGGTGACGTAATGAACCAACGCATCGGATAGAGAAATGGGCAGTTTGGTGCATTGTTGTTTGGTTGATGGACATTTAGGTTTCTGGTGATATTCCTCTCGTATGGTCGAGTTTGAAGGGGAAGAGATGCTTTCTCTTTTCAAGAAGAGAATGAACAAGACCAAGATTGAGCAACAAGCGAATATGAGCTTTGAGCTGATGAAAGATTGGGTTTTATTCCTCATGTTTTCCTTTCTCTCTGGGTGATAATCGGTTTTAAAAGTATGGAGATATGTTGACGATGGTGAAAAATGTGTATATATTAGGGCTATGTGGCTGAATTGTTGTAACCTTAAAGAGAGAATGATTGGGGAAGTTGAGGATGACATGATGGCTACTAAGGTTGCTGTTGAACCAGAAGTTTGGTGGGGATCTGTTGAATATTATTATTATGTTTTGTATAATATGATTGGAAAGATGTGAAACGTAGTGGGGGGGAGGCTTTTGTTATCAAACTGATGCTTGAAAAACACGAATTGGATGCCAAAATACAAGACAATACAGGTGTTTAGTCTAATTATATATACATCGAAAGTTTTCAAGTTACTTAAAAAAAGAAAAGGGCCTCTTTGTGTAAACTATGCATCCTGATCCTGCATTGTCATATGTAATCAAGTTAAAGTCTAATTTACAAAACTTCTATCTAAAGATCCACGAACATGCCACTAAATTTATTGACTTTGAGATACCACCTACTGATCATCAAATATTCAAAAGTTCGGATTTTGACTATGTACTTACATGTAAAATAGTTTTTCAGTATTTGTTAAAACATGTGCAGTCAAAAAAGCTTTGTACCTTGGAATAATGGTGTATATAGGTCAGACTAAGCACTTATGCAGATGCTGCTGAAGAATACGTCTTGAAGAGGTAAGCCAGAATCTTTTGGTAATCACCTAATTGGACACCAGTGTTTGGGTCAACCAAGAACGGAACCTGTAAATTGTATTCAGCAACAACAGTTACAGCCATTTCATATAAGTGATTGGTAAGAGTGTAGATTCTGGAAGAGAGAAGACGAGAGATATACCTTATTGGATCCTGAAGCATTTAGAAGTGATTTCATCCGTGTGGACCCTTTTCCAATGTTGTGTAATACGTAGGGGAGCTCCAGCTCACACAGTGCTTCACGCACCAACCGTGAATACTTGGAGGGGAAAAAAAAAAGAGGAATCAAACCCCTTGGTCACCAATCACGAGAAGAGTCTTGCATACGAGAGAGGAAAAGGAAAAAGCTTAGTACCGGGTTATTTTCGTAAGAGAAGAGCTCGAGCATTTTAGGTGGCAGATCTGTTGAAGCCTTGTCCCACAATGACATTCCTCTACCTGCTCGGAGAAGTGTTGGCATCCATCCAGTGAACAAGGTGCTGGACAAATTCTAGATAAGTCAGCGATACAATTAAAACTTATAGTTACAGGAAAGAGAAACTAGTCTACATGAATACTCCACTTTATTCACGCTAAGATAGGAGCTAGAGACTACAAAACACAAACCAGATAGTTTGACCCCAAGTATTGCAGATTTTGAAGATGCTCACCTTTCCAGAAGTCCTGTGGAAGGGTCTCTTCCATTTCCATATTGTTTAAATAGGTACTTCACGATGTCACCTAAATTAGAAAAGAGATGAGAACCAATGTTAAGATATCTAAAGAACACGAATACAGGATATTAAGGTTGGAACTTACGACTCACCACTCTCATACATTAAAGTTTCAGTATTCGGGTCGACGAGGAATGGAAACCTGCAAAATTTCATTCACAGAGTTTTAACGACAGACAGACCATTAGAAGGGAAAACAAAAAATGCTATGGAATGATGAAATTGACAGAACAAGAACGTAAAATTACATCTCTTTTCCGCCAGATCTTCTAACCAGTTCTCTGTGTCTCACAGATCCTTTAGGACAAGGATAAACCTGAACCAACAAAATATAATTAGGATAAACTTTGGTTTATTGCTTAATGAGCCATGTTTGGTTTTAGTTCTTACTTCTACAGAGAGGTCTAGCTCAGTCATGGCTTCCCGCACCCTCCGGCAAAAGGGACATGCCTCTATTATCCAAAAAAAACTCTCAAAAATGTAAAACTGGTTTTCCACTAATGCACTTTGTTATATTGACATCAACAAGAACATACCAAATTCAAAAAGCTGCAAACGCAAAGGAGGATTAAAAGAAACAACATCTTGGTTATCTGTGCCCCCAGATGATACTCGAGATCCCCATGGAAGTCTGGCAACAGATGCTAATGAAGAAGTTGCAACCTGTATTCATGCCAACCATAAGGAAAGAAGACAAAATATGCAGAGCTTTGTCGTGACATAATCAATGCTAAAAAATCTCAGCGAAAGACAGTCCTTATTTCCTTGTAACAAACCAGAGAAACAGGACTCTCTTACCCCTCTGTAAGAAATTTCCGAAACCTACATCCTCCCTCACAAACCATGATGATATTAATATAGTTGTTAGATCTAAAAAGGCTATAATAGTATCAGTAAACTGAAACCTAAACACTTCCACAACACCACACTTAATCAGGCTCATGTCAGATCTAATTCATTGGTTTTTTCCCAAGTTACCTAATTGACATACATTTGGCTGCAGAGAGCCTCGTAAAAACATAAGTGTTGCATAATTCTTTAGACTAAAAAACTCAATAAATTAGAAACATGACTAACCTCCAGAGCATGATTCCGCTGTTGAGAAGGATCACCTCCCTAGAAACAAGAGCTGAGAATTATTAGATTGAACCTATTACTCTCAGTAAGCAATTTCGAGACATAACACTAACACACAACAACCTAGAAAACAAACACACGTTACGTGAGACTTGAGATGGCAACATAACAGCAGATAAAGTGTCAAGACTCACACAAGAGCTAAGCGAAAAACAAAAAAAATTGAGGAAGACCCAAATTAGAGTGAGTAAAAGAGAGAATGACTCACAGAGAAAACTTTAAGCAATGGACATAGAAAAGACAAGAAGCTCGATGACTTGCTGCTCGTAGTCGCTTTTTGTGATGCTTCATCCTCTGAGTTGCTTGATTTCACATAAAGTCTTCCCCTTTCACAAACCCATTTCCCGTTTCTTGAATTTTGTTTCGAGAATCGTTGAGGTCGATGAGAATGAAACGTGAACGATGGAAACGACGCAATCGGAGAACAGAGAGTGCAGTTAGCCACCGATATTAGCATTGGATTCCGCAGAAAACCTAATTCGATAGTGAAGAAAGGAGAACGATCGATTCACAGAGACACAAAAGTGCGAATTTTTTTGGCGCTTAGCTTGACTGGTAACAACAACACTGTCGACGACGACGATGATGACTCTTGGGAAATTGTTTACCTTTGTTAGTAATTTATATATTACCCTCAGATATTATAAGATACAAATAAAAGTGCCTTGACCTTCAAGGGCAAACAAGTAAATACGACTTTCATCTTCTCTCTCACAGTCACAGAGCACATTGGTTTGTTTCACATACATATGCAATCAAAGAAGGCGACCCGAGAAATCGAGTTTCCTGGGAACAAGGGCAGTCATCTCAGACACAAATTTTATTTCTTTTGTTCTATTTTCAGAGCTCTATTGAAGAAGAGATGCAGCTTTAGTGGTTAAAAAAACCTTTGATGGCCTGGTTGCAGCTTTAGTGGTGTTGCTTTTGGTTGATCACTTAGCCATTGAGGAATAAAGCAAGACGATTTATCAAAATTTGACCCAAGTGGCTCTTAAAAATTGAGTCTTTATTGTGTGTTTTTATTGTCAGTAATGTGAGTCATGAGAATCTGATTTTTATAGGTCAATTGTTTAAAGCTATGGTGGAAACAGTTTTGAATTTTGATGAAGCTTCAGTATATGTAGATGATAGTTACATGTAGTTGAGTCACTGTTAAGGCCAAATCTATACTATAGCTTACTTAGTTGGCTTGTTTGTATATATGACAACAATGATGCACCATCTCTTTGCATTTTGAAGTTAATGACTGGACAAAAGCTTCTATCTATATTAACTTGCACAACTAAACACGATTGCTAAATATGCACACTTGTTTGCATCCACAAACCACAAGTTATGTGTGTTGAGACAGAGAAAACAGGAGTTGTCATGTACAAGGACCACACTAGATATAGTAACAGATCATACTACCATAAGCATAGCTGTGGCATTGGCTTGCTTATATTTCCGTAAGAGTATTGTCTATTGCAGCGCTCAAATCGAATCGCAGGGCCGATGATTATTATGGTCGATCTTCGTTCTTCCAGTTCAGGTAATGCTCTTTTTCTTGTTTTTGGTGTTAGCAAAGTTCCATTCATGTCTTCTTCTACTTTGCACCTGTTCTGTTGTTATTTTTCTTCGTTGCAGATTTCTCAAGTCGTGATTTCCTTACAGCTTCTTGGATTTGCCTCTCATGATCTTTCAGAATGTCTTCAATGTTTCCACCCGGAGGCATCAGTGGACCTGAACAGTGCATTCTGTTCTTCTTGCGTACGTATGTCTGAAACCACAGGAGAAAATATCTTAGGATTCGTAATATAAAAGTGAAAACTATAACCAATATGTTGAAGTAATCCAGTTCCAAGTGATTTTGTTACCGTTGTGGGTTCTAAGGATGCACCCTCTTTATGTGAAGGAGACAAGTATCTCCCAGCCATGGGCACGTTGCTAGATCGGGTAGCCTTCAGCTCAACAACGTTGTGCCTAGAGCTATCATTTTTACTCCATGTTGCTGCTATGCTTGGATGAATCATTGAATTGGTATGAGAAAAGCCTTTGTCTCTGTCGCCTCTTCCCATCTCTCCCCTCAAGCCGGTTCTACTGTCTTCCTGAGGATTGAACCTCCGGTTGGTGATTGTATCTTTTGCCTGCCCTGAAGCAACGAACTCCGGTGTTGTGGCGGTACTCTTGAAGTCTCTCGAACCCCGTCTCACAGATTCAGGTCCACGACCCTTCACAGTTTCAGCCCTTTTCCTGAATTCATATAGAGAATGTGTTTAGGAATTCACATGAATCATTTTGTGGTTATCTAATGCAAGAATACTTATTTTAAGGAGCCTTTCTCACACACCTTCTTGCTTCTTCATCACGGACCTTTGCATCAAGTTCCTTGCTTGGAGGATACTTGGGCAAACTTGATACATCACAAGGGAGTGGTTCTGTTGTGAAGAACTAGAGAAACAACGAAGAAAGAATTGAGTTTGCATTGAGGAGGCAAATGAAGAACTGCTAGATAAAGGAAATAAAAAGCTACCTTGCTACTTAGTGTCGAAGAAGCTGTGCCCCGCATCTCTGGTTCCAAGGATAGAAGCTTGTCAACAAGAGCTAAAGCTGAAGGTGGTAAATTCTTGAAAGTCTCTAGAAGGACACGCTTATAAGGTTGTTGTGGCTTGAAACTTGTGGCAAGTGGTAGCTTTGTCTTTTGCCAGTAATCATTGCATGGTGAACCACACAACTTGAAAATCTTATGCATTTGCTCCACCTAAGAGACATTGTCAAAGATATATTGCTTGAATCAATAAACTATTCTGAATGGTCATGGATTCAAATAAGTGATTGTTTGATGAATGTACAGAGGTAATTTACCTCTGTTCTTCCCGGCATGATAGGTTTCCCTAAAAACAGTTCTGTAAGAATGCAACCAACACTCCACAGATCTATCCCGGGTCCATATTCTGTAGCTCCCAGTAGAAGCTCAGGGGCCCTGTACCACAAGGTTACTACACGGCTCGTTAAGGGTTGATCTTGTTCTGGATGATAGAAGTTCGCCAGACCTAAATCTCCAATCTTGAGGACTCCATCATTGTTTACCAAGAGATTTGAACCCTTAATGTCGCGGTGGAGGATTCCACGGCTGTGGCAGTGTTCAAGCCCGCTAAGCAGTTGTTTCATGTAACATTTGATCTGCAAGAAGCAACAAGAAATAAGATTTGTCTCCATGTGGTCTATGATTCTTTGGTTACCTTTTTGTTATAATCAAATCCTTGAACGTACTTGGGATTCAGTGAATTTTACACCGGGTCTAAGAGCGAGTCCCGAAAGGTCATGCTCCATGTATTCAAAGACAAGGTACAAGCTACCAGAGAGTTTTGAGGTGACAAGACACTCGAGCTTCATAACGTTTGGATGGTCAAGTTTGCGCAAGATGTGGATTTCTCTGGCCATGAATCTCACGCTTTCCGGATCCATATTAACGAACCTGACCTTCTTCATGGCTACCATTTTACCAGTCTCAAGGTCCCGGGCTCTGTACACACTGCTGTAAGTCCCTTGTCCAATCTGCAAAAGACAGTGTTCACATAATGATCAGCCCAAGGAGCCAACACAACAGAAACATATGTCATCAATCAAGAAACAAAGAGAGAAAAGGAACTAACTTTGTCAAGCTTCTCAAAAGACTCTGCACCTCGTGGAACCCAACCCTTGATGGCTTCACCTGCAACAGAGGTCAACCAAGAAGGCCATCCAGCTGCAATGAGCTCGGCCTCGGGGCTCTGTGGAACAACTGTGGAGATACTAAACGGTTGAAACACATTGAATCCTCCTCCTCCTCCTCCTCCTCCTCTCCCAATATCTGCAGTTGAACATCTCCGGTGACACCTCGTAGGTCTCTCAACAATTACTGTTTTACCATCACTATCATCTATAGGAACAATCAATCCGCTGGCTCTAGCGGATGGTTTATGCGCCAACCCTTCATTTTTGCGTCTACCAGAGCTTTCGTCCCCCGATTTAAGTGAAAACTCATCTTTATTGGAAGTTACAGGTGCGGTCAACTGAACTGAGGACGTTTTGTTCCAATTCTCTTTAGGTTTCTCATATTGGTCATTAACTTCTTCTTCTGCAGTTCCTTTAGAGCAAATGCATCCCATAATACTTCAGGCTGATTCGTCACCTATCCGCATCAAGAACAAATATGTCCTGAATGATCCTAAGCCTCAAAAACCCAGGAACCTCAGGTTTTATCAGAGCTAAAACACAGAGGATGATCGATGATCAAACCTAAGTTATGCAATTGTACGTCTCTTCAAATGTTATGAACCACCAGAGATCTTTTGATCTTATATGATCCCAAATGAATGAGAAGGATCTTTATATAAAACCTTATAAGTATGTAAATTCAGAAACAAAAATTCACAGAAAATAAGACTTGTGAATCAAGAAACAAGAGATATTGATGATGTTTTGGTTTTTTTTTTTTTTCCGTTATCTCGACTGCAAGATGAACAAAACGATGTTATTTTGGTTTCTTGCAGCAAACTGTTCGTCGATAACGGAAAATACGGAGAGAGAATGAGAGAGAGAGAGAAATAACGAACAGAGTGTTTGTTAATTCTGATTTGGAAATTTTTAGGAATGAGGAGAGATGGATTTGGTTTTTGTGTCACCGGAAACTATGGGGAAGCCCTAGATTCTCTAGACAACAACTCACAATATATATCTCTTTTTCTATTTTTTGATCTGTGTATTTTCGTTAGCAAACAGACTAACGAAATTTGCATGAAGTGATGAAGATTTGATCCTAACGGTTAAAAAAGAGAGAAAGACATGAAGTAGTTTGTGTTGTTGTTGTTGTTACGACAATGACCCACGTAGGATGTTTTCTGTCGGAGATCGTGGGTCCCACTTGTTCTATCTTTCCATATCTATCTAGAGAAGAAGAACATTATCCCAAAGACTCTTGTAATTAAAGTTCAAGTCTCCCACAAAGTATTTTAGCTAGCATATATGAAAAGCTCTGCATTGACCACGACGTCGTAGACTAGAATATTAGAAAATAAACGCATGTTGCATAAGGATAAGAGATTGCATAAAGATATCGATATCAACTAAATTTTATGTTTTTTAACATTAAGGTAGTTGTTCTTTTTTATGTTGGAAATAGACTTATAGTATATTCTGTTTTCTTTCTTAATAAATGGATCTTTTTTTTTTCTCTAAAAGCTCATGATCTCTCTCTTTCGCACTAACATCGATCATGAATATATGATATCAAACACCTTAACTTTATGCCTTGAAACAACAGAAATATATATATTGAGATCGATATAGCTAGCGCTTTTACCAATTCATTTCAATAATTTTGAATCGAAGTTATATATCTACTAGATTTTATCTACTTTATGTACATATAAAGAGTATAGAAATTTTGACCCGAAAAAAAAAAAAAGAAAAGAGTATAGAAAAAACTTCAACTCGATTGATAAGTATTGTGTACGTGGTTAACTAATTTAAAAATGTAAAGATTATATATATAATGCATCAAATTCTTTGGGTCTTGAAGCTCATGCCTTGTATACTAGACACGACCTTGCCGTCTTGGCGCGCCTCTTGTTTGCTTCATCTACAAAGTTTTCAAGAGAACTAAAGAGCTATTAGCTAGTAATTAACAACTTTTGTTTCTCCGAACAGAGAAAGCCAACTTGGCCAGGGTCGTCCACGTCCAACACACGTCTTCATCTCCTCTGCTGAAAACCCATCAATCCACAAGATCGAGATCTTATTGAACGTAAGGCAAATTTGAATTGACCGAGAACCATCATAACAACCTCTAGTTAATTACTTTGGTTTTGTATATTGGTTTCTTGCCTTCTTGGTCTTGTAATTAAAACGACCCACTAAAATTAAAGGGAGGTTCAAAAGGAGGTGTGTGTAGAGAATGTGTATAGAATGTTTAATATGTGTATAAGGGTAGTTATGTACATTAGTAATCTCTAGTTGTCCTACTCTTAACTCACTGTATATAGTTGTAATCTCTCAATCAATATAGTTAAGTTTCACATTCTACATGGTACCGCAATCCTAATACCTAAATACAAATTTTCTAATTTTTTTTTTCCCTCTTCTCTCTATTGTCATGTCTACTGAGAACGGCAACCCTACTCAGCCTCCAATGACTGACGTCATCCCTGTCAACAATCAACATCTTCTTCATGTCAACATGACGAACGTTACCAAATTGACGGATACAAATTTTCTCATGTGGAAACTTCAAGTGCGATCTCTTGTTGCTGGCTATGGTCTTATTGGCCATCTCGATGGATCGGTTGAGAAACCTCCCCTGACGGTCACCACCAACGGTGCTACTACTCCGAATCCAGCCTTCCTCCTGTGGCAGCGTCAAGATCAGCTGCTCTACAGTGCTCTTCTAGGCTCCATCTCTCTCAGTGTTCAGCCAACACTCTCTCAAACTACCATTGCTGCGGAGATCTGGTCTACCATGGCCGAGATCTATGCAAAACCGAGTCGTGGACACATTCGCCAACTGAAGGACCAGCTTAAGGTCTTGAACAAAGGTAACACAACCATTGATGAATACATGCGCACTCTAATCACCAAGTTTGATACTCTGGCCAGTTTGGAAGCACCTATGGTCCATGATGACAAGATTGAGCAGATTCTCGATGGCCTTCCAGAAGAATACCGCCCTATTGTTGACCAAGTTGCCAGCAAAGATGTTGCTCCTTCCATTGCATACGTCCATGAGCATCTCCTTAATCATGAAGCCAAGCTCCTTGCCAAAGCAGTGTCTCCCTCGCTCCCTGTGACAGCCAATGTTGTTACTCACCGTAACAATCCCTCTTCTCGCTCCAAAAACTCGTCCCGCAACAACAACAGGAACACCTACAATTCTGCTTCTCAACCCCAATGGCAGTCCAACAACACCAACTCCAACCAACGTAACTTTCGCCCTTACCTTGGGAAATGTCAATACTGTCATGTTCAAGGTCATTCTGCACGCCGATGTCCTCAGATTCAGCATCGCAACACTGCTCCTGCCTCTTCGTCGTCTAGTCCCTTCACCCCATGGCAGCCTCGTGCCAACCTCGCCATTGGTGGCTCCTCACCGTATGGTAGTGATCCTTGGGTTTTGGATACTGGTGCCACCCATCACATGACCAATGATTTAGCAAGGCTCTCTGTCCATCAACCATATTCTGGAGGTGATGATGTGATCATTGGAGATAGTTCTCCTCTCCCCATATCACATACTGGTTCTTCCATCTTACCTTCTCTTTCACGTGATTTACAACTTCACAAAGTCCTTTATGTGCCTGATTTACGCAAAAATCTTATATCAGTTTACCGACTCTGTAATGCTAATCAAGTGACTGTTGAATTTGCTCCTGCTCACTTTCAGGTGAAGGATCTTCGTTCGGGGGCACCGCTTCTTCAAGGCAGAACCAAGAATGAGTTGTATGAGTGGCCAGTCACGTCTTCTCAAGCTACTGCTCTTTTTGCTTCTCCGAGTTCAAAAACGACTCTAGCTTCCTGGCATTCTAGACTTGGCCATCCCTCACCACCTATCTTAAATAAGCTTGTTACAACCTTATCTCTTCCTCTTGCTTCTACTTCTACTTCAAATTCCTTTTGTTCGGATTGCCACATTAATAAGAGTCACAAGCTTTCTTTTGCTCAAACATCAATTGTCTCCGTTAAGCCTCTTCAATATGTGTTTTCAGATGTTTGGACATCTCCTATTACTGCATTTGACAATTCCAAATACTATTTAATCTTTGTTGATCATTATACTAGATACACTTGGTTTTACCCTCTCAAACAGAAATCCCAAGTCAGAGAAATATTTGTTACCTTTAAAACTCTTGTTGAGACACATTTCCAAACCCCTATTCAAACACTTTACTCAGACAATGGTGGTGAGTATCTGGCCTTACGTTCTTATCTTCAACAAAGTGGCATTTCTCATCTTACATCGCCGCCTCACACCCCAGAGCACAATGGTATATCAGAGAGGAAGCATCGTCACATTGTTGAAACAGGCTTGTGTCTTCTCTCTCAATCAGCTCTCCCCAAGGCGTATTGGCCTTATGCATTTGCAACTGCGGTCTATCTGATTAATCGACTTCCCACAGCAGTTCTTGATCATCAGAATCCATACACCAAGCTCTTTGGTCTTGCCCCTAACTATCACAAGCTGAGGTTCTTCGGTTGTGAGTGTTACCCATGGCTACGCCCCTATACGAAACATAAGCTGGATCCTCGATCCCTCTCTTGTGTCTTCGTTGGGTATTCATTGAGTCAGAGTGCTTACCTCTGTTTCCATGTTTCCACTCGTCGACTCTATATTTCTCGGCATGTCCAGTTCAATGAGTCCTCCTTCCCGTTTCGTTCCTCTCCGCTCACCCCCTCGCTGCAACCAGTCGACTCTGCCTCGTCGATCTCCATTACAAACTCGCCGCTCACATCTGTCATCCCAATTTCGGAAGTTGTCACGCCAACAGTGCCCTCCGACGTCGTCCTTCACCGTCCTGCTCCGACTCCGGCTCCGGCATCGCCTCAATTGTCGACTACAGCTCAGGTATTGCCTTCTCTCTCAAATCAACCTTCTTCCTCTTCTTCTTTAATCACTCAAAGGCCCACTGGCGAAGCCTCTTTTTATCCTCCCAATCTCACAAATTCAACTACCATTGAAAGGCCCACTGGCTCAACCCACCTGAATTCTGTTATTAACCCACCTTCCCAAAGGCCCACTGGTCCACACCCATTATCGACTCTCAGTCCCAATGTCTCTCCGCGACCAAACTCATTGTCGTCTCCAACAACCACCACTTCACCGATTTCCTCTTCGGACAACTCTCCCGCTCCTTCTCTGCCTCCTGCACCACAACCCAATTCACCACCTGCGCCTGCTCCAATTCCCCTCCCAAATCTACCCATACCTCAAAATCCGATTCAAAATCAAAATCCACCACCAAACCTTCATCCGATGACAACAAGAGGGAAGAATCACATTCACAAGCCAAATACCAAGTATAGTCTGGCCATTACACGTCGCAGGGCGTTTGCCCCAGAGCCACACACCTATCGTCAAGCTCTTGCTGATGATCGATGGCGCGGTGCGATGTCAGAGGAATATAACGGTCAGTTGGAGAAGCGCACGTGGGATCTTGTTCCTCGTTCACCAACACAAAATGTTGTCGGCTGCAGATGGGTCTACAAAACCAAAATTCTTCCCTCGGGTGACTTAGATAAATATAAAGCTTGCTTGGTCGCCAAAGGATATCATCAAACATATGGTCTCGATTACAAAGAAACTTTTAGCCCTATTGTTAAGGTTGTCACAATCCGCACTGTACTTGGTCATGCTGCGAGTCATTGCTGGCCGATACGGCAATTGGATGTAAATCAAGCCTTCTTACAAGGAACTCTAGAAGATGAGGTATATATGGATCAGCCGCCTGGGTTTGTTGATCAAGACAGACCCGATTATGTGTGTAAGCTTCGCAAGGCAATATATGGCCTCAAACAGGCACTTCGTTCCTGGTATAATGAACTTCGTAACTTCCTTCTTCAATCAGGTTTTCAGAACAGTTATGCTGATGATTCTCTGTTTGTGTATAGTCATGGTCCGACTCTTCTTTACATGCTGGTATATGTTGATGACATTATCGTTACTGGTAATGACTCCACTGCTGTTGCTCGAATGATTGACTGTCTTGGAGCTCGTTTCTCACTAAAAGATCAGGGAGATATCAACTACTTTCTAGGAATCGAGGTAACAAGAACCAAGAGTGGTCTTCACTTAATGCAGCGGAAGTACATCTTAGATCTGTTGCACAAAACAGATATGGTGGACTCCAAGAGTGTTTCCACGCCAATGGCTGTCTCCCCTAAACTCCTTAAAACTTCTGGTACTCCATTAGCTGATGCGTCTGACTTTCGTATGGTTGTTGGAAGCCTACAATACCTTGCGTTCACGCGACCAGACATATCATACGCCGTTAACCGTCTTTCCCAATTTATGCACAGTCCTACAACCGATCACTGGCAAGCGGCCAAACGTGTACTTCGTTACCTTGCTGGTACTATGACGCATGGAGTTCTCTTATCTTCTACCAATGCTCCTGTTCTCAAGGCCTTTTCTGATGCAGATTGGGCTGGAGATGCAGATGATTATGTTTCTACAAATGCCTATGTTATCTACCTAGGTAACCATGCGGTTTCATGGTCTTCCAAGAAACAAACAGGGGTGGCTCGGTCTTCAACAGAAGCGGAGTATAGAGCCATTGCTAATGCCTCTGCTGAAATTCGTTGGATTTGCAATCTTCTCACTGAATTGCGTATACACATCCCTACGACTCCGGTTATCTATTGCGACAATGTTGGTGCCACTTATTTGAGTGCGAATCCAGTGTTTCATTCTAGAATGAAACATATTGCCTTAGACTATCATTTTGTTCGTGGACAGGTTCAGACTGGTGCACTGAAGGTTTCTCATGTCTCAACCAAGGATCAGCTTGCTGATGCTTTGACAAAACCACTTCCGCGGGGACAGTTTCTTCATGCATGTTCCAAGATTGGAGTCACCAAGATCCCTCCATCTTGAGGGAGTGTGTAGAAAATATGTATAGAATGTTTAATATGTGTATAAGGGTAGTTATGTACATTAGTAATCCCTAGTTGCCCTACTCTTAACTCACTATATATAGTTGTAATCTCTCAATCAATATACTTAAGTTTCACATTCTACACTGTGCATGTGCTATACGTACCAAAAACCAATATCAGAATCTATATTCCAAATGGAGATGTGCACGTTCCACGAACTTATTGAACCAGGATATAGAAAACATCCAAACCGGATTAAATCGGAACTGGAGCTTCACGGTTTTATCTTATGTAAAAAATCAAGACAATATAATAAACTCAAAGACGTCAAAGGAACAAGCACGTGGCTTTGTACCTCTATCTGCATGCAGCCATGTTGTTCACCATCCATCACTATGCGTCAAAATCCGCCCCACAATTTAATTTCTCTCTTTTTTCTCATAATACAAAAAAAACAAAATAAAACATTATCATTTTGCTCTTCCTCTTTATCTTTCTTCTTCGTTTCGATAGCCTGATCCTAAACATCTCTTTGTTTTTGGAATAAAGACGAAAAGGAAAAAAAATAGAAAATGGTGGACCTATTGAACTCGGTGATGAATCTGGTGGCACCTCCGGCGACGATGGTGGTGATGGCCTTCGCATGGCCATTACTTTCTTTCATTAGCTTCTCCGAACGGGTTTACAACTCTTATTTCGCCACTGAAAACATGGAAGATAAAGTCGTAGTCATCACCGGAGCTTCCTCCGCTATTGGAGAGGTACTTTTGCGTTTGCATTTATGATACTTAATTTTGCATGGATGCTGAAGATCTTGTTTTCCATGAATATAATAATTATTCTAATTATCAAACAGAAATATTAAACCAAGATCTTGTTTCTTTAGTTAATGTAATCTTCATTGCAATGATAGAAAAAGGTATTACGAGTTTCTTGATTTTTGCATGGATGCTAATGATCTTGTTAATGAGATGGAACGCAGCAAATAGCGTATGAATATGCAAAGAGAGGAGCGAATTTGGTGTTGGTGGCTAGGAGAGAGCAGAGACTAAGAGTTGTGAGCAATAAGGCAAAGCAAATTGGAGCCAACCACGTCATCATCATCGCTGCTGATGTTATCAAAGAAGATGATTGCCGCCGTTTTATCACCCAAACCGTCAACTATTACGGCCGAGGTACACTACTTCTCATCATTTCCTTATAAATTGCTAGGGATAGGTTAACTAACTTATAGGTCAAGCAAAAGTTTTGGTTTTAACGAAAATATTGTTTGCATCTCTGATGACAAATTCAACACACTAGTGGATCACCTAGTGAATACAGCGAGTCTTGGACACACGTTTTACTTTGAAGAAGTGAGTGACACGACTGTGTTTCCGCATTTGATGGTATGTGTATCTTCTTTGGGTTTGTATTGTGCATCGATCTCATTCCAATAGTATATCAAAGAATTGAGATTCTTGAGCAGGACATAAACTTCTGGGGGAATGTTTATCCAACGTATGTAGCGTTGCCATACCTTCAACAGACGAATGGCCGGATAGTCGTGAATGCATCGGTTGAGAACTGGTTGCCTCTACCACGAATGAGTCTTTATTCAGTTAGTACCTATACTATAGACATTTACTTTTACTTTCAATCTCGTTAGGGATTAGATAAGTTAATCTATCATTGTGTAGGCTGCAAAAGCAGCACTAGTCAACTTCTATGAGACGCTAAGATTCGAGCTAAATGAAGACGTTGGAATAACTATCGCCACTCACGGATGGATCGGGAGTGAGATGACTAGAGGAAAGTTCATGCTAGAAGAAGGTGCTGAGATGCAATGGAAGGAAGAAAGAGAAGTAAATTTTATTTAACCACATATGTATATGACTGAATGAACTTAAAAATCCCAAAGACTTACTTACACGATCTGCAGGTATCTGCAAACGGTGGGCCGCTAGAGGATTTTGCAAAGATGATTGTGGCGGGAGCTTGTAGGGGAGACCCATACGTAAAGTTCCCAAACTGGTATGACGTGTTTCTCCTCTACAGAGTCTTCACGCCAAATGTGCTGAGATGGACATTTAAGTTGTTACTGTCTACTGAGGGTTCACGCAGAAGCTCCCTTGTTGGGGTAGGGGCAGGTATGCCTGTGGATGAATCCTCTTCACAAATGAAACTTATGCTTGAAGGAGGCCCACCTCGGTTTCCCGCAAGCCCACCTCACTATGCCGCAAGCCCACCACGGTATCCTGCAAGCCCACCTCGGTATCCTGCGAGTCCTCCTCGGTTTGCGCAGTTTAACATCCAAGAGTTGTAATAAAAACAGGATTGAGAAACAAGAGTTGCGGTCGGTTTGGTGTGTAGAGTGTAGAGTGAACTTGAGCTTTAGAACTTTCTTCGACTAAGTAAATGAAGAAAAGGCAATGTAAAATCGACATAAGAGTCAAGAATAATGCCAGATATGATAGTACTTCTTACTTATGTCAACCAAAACATTACACGGACACAAGGTTGATGTATATGATATTGTATCTGTCAAATGTGACTTAGACGTAACTTCACAAGTATTATACAGACAAAAAAAAGTAGAACCAAGACTGTTCCGCACCTCTAGGTTCTGAGAACTTGGAAAGAAGATGACAAGATCCTGAAGAGACCATCTGGATTATCCGTGTGAACCTAAAAGGGCACAACCGGGTACCAGTTTACGGGTTCGGTAATAGAATAAACAAAGAGGAAACAAAGATGAAGCAGTGTAAAAGCAGAGGTATATTTAGCTTAACTTACCCAATGACCGGCATCTTCCAGGACATGCATTTCTACTCCGGCTCCTTCTTCAGAGGCAAGCTCTTCAGCAGCGTGGATTCGTTGAAGGTCTTTGAGGGCCCAACGGTGCAAGCTTCTTTCAGCTTTCAGAAAATTCACATGAACTCCTCTTGGAAGATTTTCAACAAAGTTCCTTTTATTTTGTAGAAGCAACATTGCCAAGAAGTTAGGTAAGATCTCATACAACTTTGCTCCACTAAACACAGAGAGTTGACAGAAATAGATACCATAGGTTTGTGTCTTCGTAGGACTGATAAAGTTGGGAGATCCCATCTAGGTCAAATGTCCATGAGAAGCTGGAGCACGATGGTCCAGTAGGTCTAAGATTGGTAACAACCCACTGCACAAGACACATAAAGCGGAATTAACCAATGGTCTGAAAGTTAAATACTGATAGAATCTGTTGAAGGAATAGATATTATTATATACCTGTGCAACATCATTGGAAAACCCTTCTTTGGTAAGAGCATTTAAAACCTCACGCTTTGACGATACCTTAAACAAACACAAATGGTGTTAATAAGCAAAATTTTCTAGGCTTTTCGTCATCTGGCTTCTAAGACCCTGTAACTGGTTTAAACTGTAAAAGGAAGACAATCCTTGAATCATTTAGTACCCACATGTTCTATTTACTTGATAGAATTTTATCGTTCTCTCAGCCGGAACAATCTAAACTATGAATCTAAACTATTCACATAATAAAGTTCCTTGATATCACAGAATTGAAAATCAAAAATTGACACAACAGATTTTCATGAACAACAATTTGCGCATGGTTGAATTTGACAGAATATGAGGGAACGAATTTGTAATCTTCACTGAAAAGGAACTGAACATTCTAAATGTTTCCATGATGAAAGAGGACAAAAGATCGGTAGCCCTCATTACATACCACTTTTGGCAACGTACGTAGAAATGATATAAGTTCTCGTGGATGATCTTCTCCATCTCCTCCTGCACGAACTTTCCCAGGAGTAGCATCCAGTACCCAAGCCTAAAATGGATACAAATTAGGGAGATTAACATAAATCTTACCAATGGTCAGGGGATATAGACATCAAAAAAAGAACACTTACTCGGACTGGTCGTGGAAGAGGCTTAGCTGCTTGCTCCACCATGCTTAAAACAACTTCATGATCATAGAAAAGACTCATCAGCAATGTTATCACGTCAGAGTAAATAAACTGGATGAAGCAATTTGATAAGTAAGTTAAGTTACCTTTCCCCCCAAAGCTATGACCAACAAGGACCCGAGGTGTTAACCTCAACTGACCAACCTTAAGAATGACAGAATAAAGAAAGACGAATGTCAGAGAGTTTCATTCGTGAATAATCGAATAAAAAGTGGCCTGAGAAAGAAACTTACAAGTTTTAGAACATCAGAAGCAGTTGTAGCAACAGAATGTGGACCTCTCTTCTTGAGAGATGCTGAATCCCCATGGCAACGAAGATCTACTAAGAGAAACTGTAAAGATTGAACCAAGAGAAGCATATTACTTATTCGCAAGCCAATAAGTGTGTATGTGCACAGTTCAGTGCATTTAATGGTGAAAACAGATACCTGCCAAGTTGGGAACTCATGAGCCAATCTTCGGGCGAAAGTGCCTAGACTAGCAGGAATAAGGTTTGGTTAGCTAGAAATTTTATGCTGATCACATAACTAAACAACAAAGTTCGAAGAAACAAGAAACAAAACTAAAAGGGCTGAGAAGGCATAAACGATCCCTATGGAACAAATAGATGATTAAACAAGATTAACTTAACTATTTTCATAGTTTCTTATATAAGATAGAAGTTAAGTACAGCCAAACTTGAAACCATTTCACAACGAATACCACAATACTGACCCCAGTTTTTCCCACTCCCTAGAATTCCATGTACGAGAACAGCGGTGGGTGTATCTGGAACAGACTTGTCCTCCTTCCATCTCCATTTCACCTGCGTGTATATTATCAATCTCAGTCCACAATCAATCTGAAACAGAGAGAATCTCTCAAACTTATGTCAGCTTTCTCTATTAGCTAAGTGGCCAGCATCATCAAATTCAATACTTTTTTTCTTGGAAAAGAAGCTTTAAACACTAAGATCATACACTCCAATAAACGAAATATATATAACAGACTTAGCTCTCAGATAACTTACAAGTGCTCCTTGAACAAGATCATACGCCTACAAAACAATGGCACAAGATAAATCAATGATCAAGTATCAAACTTTTTTTTTGTAACAGAACAAGATAAAACTAATCACAAATTCATATACCAGGATCCGAGGAGGCTCAGCAACATCTCTGCTAGTTGATTGTCTCTCATCAACTAATGCCATACGTATACATGTTCCTCTCGCTTTACAGGTTCCATTTACCAATCCCAAACGAGGCAGACAGAATCTGTCACTCTTAAGTAGCCAAAACCAAAAATAACAGAGTAAAGAGTTAAAGTTTGAGACTTTAAAACTGATCGACACAGAGAGATGGAGGAATGGGACTAAAGGAACCTGAGAATTTGTTCCGATTCTGATGAAACTAGGAGAATGGATTGATGTTTTGGCTTGAAATATGAATCTACATCCGCCGTTAGAGCTCGCCGTGGAGCAAGAGACCGACGACATTACGAACAGATTCAAAATTCGGAAAAAAACGCCGGAATTCGCAATTTTACCGGAAACAGAGAAAGGACGGAGATTGATGAAGAAGTTCAAAAGTGGCGGAGAAATCGAATGCAATGCGATTCGTGCTTCGTCGGCTCCTCTCTTCTTCCTTGGTCTCTCCGTCGTCTCCTTTGGTTTTTTCCTCCGCCGTATATTTTTGTTTCTGGAAATCCCTCTCAGGTAGGAAATAGAGAAGAAATGACAGATATACCCCTTTTGTCGGCTTTGACACGGACGTAGAGTGGTCGGTCGGTCCAGCCTCCCACCTAACTATCAACCTCTCTTTTTCCTGGTATATGTTGTAAATATACCAAAAATCTAACCAAACCGAGTAAACAAATTGGTTTGATTTGGTTTAAATTATTTTAAAAATACTACTGTATAATCATCTTAAGAGAAGTCGGAAAATCTCCAAGAAATTACTTTAGTAACTTAACTTCTCCAATTATTCAATAACCTCAATCTGAAAAATATCACATAAATAATTTTACTTGTCTTGTTGTTATCATTATTGTCTTTATACCACAAAACCCATAAATGAAAAAAAAAAATATATATATATATAGTTGATATTATGTTCACTTGACTGCTCTAAACAAAATTAGTAAATTATGTTGAGATTTGCAAACACCCAAGACGCTAAAATGATGCTAGTCCCATCAATCCGCTGTTTAAGCACAACAAAACCTTAGCAGTGTTGTCTCGTTTATCTAGAGAAGCATATTATTTTGGATTTGACCAACGTGATATAGACTGTTTGATAATTTTTTCCATATGAATTTTTACACATAAAATAAAATAAATACCAATAACCTAAAATATTAATATGGAAGAAATATTACATATCAAACAAAATGCTATAGCAGCTATACTTTTAAAAAATAGTACTTTAAAGATCTTTAACAAAAAAAAAAAGTACTTTAAGGATACAAGAAAATAAAGTAATATAAGCGTAAATTTACAACTTACATATATAGACCCATAAATATTACAAATATTAAAAGACTACAAAAATAATAATAATGTTGTAAAATTATTCTCAAAAAATAACCAGAATTTGTTCATATAGATTTGGTGTAATTAAAAGTTGTTCTTGTTTTTGATTTTTTTGTTATGATTTTTACTTGTTCAAATCGAATAACGGTATTACGGTAGACAATAATGTCCAAATTTGTTAATAAAATTTATTTTCTTTATTTATTTTATTCAGTACTTTTTATTTATTTTGCATTTATAATTGAGTTATCTCGTAACTATTTTTCCAGTTGATGCATTTTCTTTAAACAAAAAAAAAATGGATTTGATGAAACTAATTCGTAAATATTTTGCCTCCAACAATATCCGTTTTAGGTTTTGCTTTTTTTATCCGATGAGACGATGTGACAAATTTGATTCACATCATCACTACCTTATTGAAAATGGAAACATTCATAGAGATTATAATGTTGTAGAGTACATATGTTGCACAAGTTTATTAGTGTTTTTCATAATTTAGTGCCTTAAATACTAGTGTGTTTATTATTTTTTATAGTTAATTTTACATTGTAATAATGTTTTATTAATTAATATTGATTGTAATATAATGTTTTATTACTATTTATATGTTATAGTTCCTATGTAAAATGTTTTATGATCTTAATTAATTATAAACAATATGAGAAAATAAAATGTAAAATACAGATTTTTAAAGTTGATTTTGAAGTTTTAGCATATTGAAGAAAACACCTTCAATTTTAAAAATTTTAAAGGTGTCATATCTTTAGAAATATGATATAATCTCCAAATTTCTTGATTGGAAGATTGATATAGAACTTACAAGAAAATTTAAATGAGTTTTCCAAACAAAGTGAATATATAAAATTGAATAAGGATCATTGTACTTTGTCTTCCACAATAAGAAAATTTTTGTTTTTGATCATTGTTACTTAAAAAAAATACTTGTGAATCAATGATTTTTTAAATTCGATCAACTCTATAAATAATTTTGTTTTTGTTTTTAAAGATTTGAGAATGTTTAAACATAATTTTAAAAAGTTTTTGGATATAAAAAATACCAAGTTTACGGTGACCACTTTGTATTTGAAAATTTTGAAGTTGGCTAAAAATTTATTGTCACAACCAATGGTGTTGGTTGTTTGTTCGATAAGCTTAAGTTATAAGTCATTATATTCTTAACTAAATTGTGGTTTTCTCAAAGAGATACAGATCAAGTTTGTTTAGGAGTTATCAAAACAAATGTTTTTTTATTAGGAATAGGACTAGTGTTTATATATATAAGGTTGTCGAGATGTGACAAAATCTTAAAAGAGTTTTGAAACTGAGAGCTTTAGTTTGTAAGTGATTTTTCTAAAGTTAATAAAAGAAATTGTTCTTCTAGTTTGATCTTAATGCGTGAATACAAGATTGACAAAGGTTGACATCCTTTCAATAAAGATCAATTATCTCTTAGGATAATTAAAAGAATGTTCAAACCATGATAATAAGTTAATCCAAGTAATGTGAATCATAAAAATAATTATCCAAATATATTGAAGGAAAACAATAAAGAATTCAAGCAAGAGTGTCATCTCATGTCCTAGAATTATGCTATAAAAACCTGACCTAGAACATCTTCAAACTTGTTCAAAACAAAAAAAAAAAAAACATTTTCAAACATACCTCTATTTTTATTTCTAAAGTTTACATAAATAAAATTATTATTTTCTACCTCATATATATATTTTTATTTTTCTATAATATAGAATTTTTTTTTTTTTTTTGCAAAGTAATGATTCATTAATATTTTTAATAATTATTAATAATATAAAGTTGCACTTCCAAAAAACCAAGTTCTTAACAAAATAATGAAAAGAAAAAAGAATTAAATAGTCAACCGACTCAAAATATCAAACCACTGCAAAAAAGCCACGTGTAGTTTAAGAAAAACGTATGGCCTGTGTCTCTCTCACGCCACCTCTTTATTCTCCTTCGCTACCTACTCGAACCTTCCTTTCTAACAATTCCACTTTTTCTCGAACAAACCAAAGAAAAAAAAGAAAAAAACTCAGAAGAAAGAAACCGTCAAAAGCCACCGTTGAGATTTTTTTCTTCATTGTCTCTCTCTGAAAATGGCGTCGTTCAATGAAGCACCTCCCGGAAACCCCAAAGCCGGTGAAAAGATCTTCAGAACCAAGTGCGCTCAGTGTCACACCGTCGAGAAAGGCGCTGGTCACAAACAAGGTCCGTTCTCTTAGATCTAAAATTTCTATGTATCATCATCATCACCGTTTGATTATGATCTCATCGTTCTGAATCTGGATCTGCCGCATCGATGATTTAGCTTGAGCGATTTGAATCTTTGTGTTTGTGTTCTCGTATTTGTTCTTCCGTTTTGTGTTTTGGATTCGTATGTGTATTGATTTGGGACTTTATCTTATGAACGCAGGACCGAATTTGAATGGATTGTTTGGAAGGCAATCAGGAACAACACCAGGGTATTCATACTCAGCTGCTAACAAAAGCATGGCTGTGAATTGGGAGGAGAAGACTCTTTACGATTACTTGTTGAATCCCAAGAAGGTATTGCTCTCTCTCTCTCTCTTTTTTGTTATTGTTTGGTGATGGATTAGGTTCTTGATTGTTCTTAAGCAACCTAATTAAGTATTGTTGAGTTATACCAGACATCCCAATGTGTTTGTTCTTCTTTTTTTGGTTTGTTCAAAAACATCTCTATATTTTGTGATTCATTAATCATAGATTCTGAGGTTCTTGATTGGTCATAAGCTACTTATTTGTGTTTTTTAAAGAGTTTTAGAGATTGTTTTGTTGCAAAAACAATTTAGGAGTCTTGTACCATGTTAGTATTGTTAAGTTGATCTACACACAAACTCAGTTTTGTTTGTTCTCTTTATATTTGTGTTCCATATTTCAAAATGGTGCACCATAAAGCCTTGTATGAAACATCTCTATATATGCCCCCATTTGTTTTCTATTCGATGAGATATTAGCAACATTGTTTTTTAGTTATATCTATATTTAGTCTGCATCATAAGATTGTCCACCAATTGTTGTTTGAGTTTATACCAGAGTCCTCTCTTCTCTATGTGGGTTGTTTAGTTCTCATTGAGCTGATATGAAGAGATTGAATCTCATTTTTGATTGGGGTTTTCTTTGCTTGTTATTTAACAGTACATTCCTGGAACGAAAATGGTGTTCCCTGGACTGAAAAAGCCGCAAGATCGTGCCGATCTCATTGCTTACTTGAAGGAAGGTACCGCATAAGGCAGGCTCGTCTGGGATATATATGAAAGCATCAGCTTTTCCTCCAGTGCATTTTTTTTCTCACAGATAAATAAATCAGACCAAAAAATTTGTGGTCTTGAACTGGGTTTTTTGTATGGTCTCTTTGTTTTTTTGTCTTTTACTTTGTTGATGAGGCGAGCTCTGCCTTTTATAAAGTTGAAATATTCTTCGTTATTGATGTGAAGAACCAACCAATTCCCACCACGAAAATTTATGAGATTCTTTTTTCCTTCAGATTCTTACGTTTGTTAGGTAAAACGAATCTAAGACAAAAAAAAAAAAACAAGACTCATATTGAGTTATATATATAAGTAAATACGAGCAATGTTTACAAAACCCGTTTGGGATGCTTACCGGAGTATCTTTAACATCATATTTCGTTGCGGAGATTATTACAAAAATGACAATCAAGATAATCTCATATTAGGAAGTCACTGATAGAATTGACAATCAAGATTATTATAAGAGATTTTTTATCATTAGGTTTGATAAGTCACGGATTTTAGCAATGAATCTGAACCAAATTAGTGATTGGATATGTTAGTTGGGTTCCATCTCTCCATCCATTAATCTTTTCCATCGAAAGAAGAACACTGATGGACTAGACCATATCATCAAACTGATCAAGAAAAGAAGAAACACATATACACCATAAAATTGAAGATCCAGTAGTTTTCATGACCATCCAGATATTAGAAATTATTTCTGAGAATGAAAAGCGATACATCTACGACATTACCTAAAAAATGGTAGATCTCCGTACATCGTTTATCATCTAAATTACATATAAAAAGTAGTAAATGCTTAAGCCGTATAGTGGTTGTTTTTATCATCTATGCGGTTCAATAATTGATGCCTATTATTGTACTTCTTACCTCACAACTATCATTGCCAAACTTGATACGTTCTCCTAAAATCTAATATTGCTACCTATGAAATAAGGGGATTTTCAAAATAAGGGGGATTGTTACAATATGTTAAATTAATTTAATTTTTAAAATTTTTTGAAAAAGGTATCACAAAATTGGTATTTCTAACAAATTCTCATGAAATAATTAGAATACTAATCACATTTTCAATAACATGAATCTGCAAAATTTCAAAACAATTACAATCTAAAAATTCTTGTTAACAACTAGTGTTATTACATATATTTGATCATTGTTTTTAGTTGAAGTAGGAAAAAAGTAATAGAGAATCAGAATAAATTTTGTAAGTTAAAAATTTGATGTAGTTAATATTTTAAATAGTTAATATGTGAATAATAATTTGTATGTACCATAATAAAAATGTGTTTTGTTCATATAACTTCACACAGATTTAGTATTGGATATGCAAATATGATTTTTCTTTTTTTTTTTGTTTACTCTTAAAATTATTTGTATTATTGGCTCACACTAATGTTTAGTTCCTTATGTTTCACAAAAAGTGTCATTTGAACATATTTAACACATATTAAAAAAACATTGAATTATACATATATGCCCATCTGGGTTAATGATTTAATTAGCTTTAAAATAAGAATAAAATTCGGAAATTTAATATAAAAGTGCCCCTTTGTGAAACAACAAAAAAAAATATCTAGAATTACACTCTTTGTGATACAGAATAAATACTAAACGATAGTATAAACCAATAATAGTAACCTTAGTCTAAAGATGATAAATGATACATACAGTATATGCCCCTATCCTATTAAGATGATCCAAATTCAAAATCTTAGGTTAGTGTAGATAATAATACACCAATCTGTCTAATTTTTTGATTAATTGATATGATATCGGGAAGTAATCAGGATATGTGTTCATTTTTCGGAGTGTATTTGCTCAACCACGATTCGTGTGTTGGACTCAGAAAATTATCCTTTTCAAGTCCTAGGAGGATCTCATCAATAATGCTTTTTACCTAAACTACCTTTTAATGAATTTTCTTGTTTCAACTAAAGTCTAAGGACATTCTTAATAAATATTATTAAAACTTTAGAAAAAATCATTTGTGCTTCTATTTTAATAATACAAGGATATAGTACTTGTAAGAATTATTAAAACTAAATTCTGCATTCGTGAATCATGACGGACCGATAAAATACATTATTAAATTGGACCAATGACTCTACATGAAATCAATCGTACATATATTAACTACATGACTAATATTAAAGACCTGGATGAGAGATTTTGTACAAACACTAAACCATCAATATATATATATATATAAAGCTAAGATGCAAAGTCCGGATGCATATTCTACATATAATGATGTCATTAAGTTCTTTTTAAGCGATGAGAGTAAGGAGATGTATTCATCTTGACATTTTAAGTAATTTGTGTAAGAATTACAAATCCTATGTTATTTAATCATGTATTTTAAAAAGTCTTCTGAAATCCACTGTTATTGAACTGATGATTTAAAAATCTACTTTAAAATTCATTAAAATCCCTTGTTATTGAACTGATGATTTAAAAATCTACTTTAAAATCTACTGTTATTCAAAACAGTTTTGTGGATTAGGATTTTAATAATTTTTAGGATTCTGGAGGATTTGTTTAGTTAAAAATACAGAAATCCAAATTTCATGGTTTTAGGTGGGATTTGAAAGAATTTTACAGAAAATCATATGAACTTCCCTAAAATCTATCAAAATTCTAAATTTCCTAAATCCCATCAAATTCTCCAAAATCATGGTTTGAATACACCCCCTAAGTATAAGACATCAATAAATTAGTACTTAGTAGTATGGAGATTATGAAAATTTATTAATTTTTTAAAAATATTAATTTATTGATAAATTATTGTTAATTCATTGAGAGATTTTTCTACTTTGAAATTACTTAGTTGTTATAATCAATAAGTTTTCTAGAATCAATTATAAGAAAAACAATAATTATCATGTTTTGAAGAGAACACCAAAAAAATTTTATACAATAAAAAAATTAGAAAGAACTCTAACAGAAATTATGTAAATGTTTTAAAAAAGAATATTGTATGTAGAGAAATGTAAAAGGACAAATGTCGACCAAACTTATCAATAACATGAAGCAAGTTTAAGCTCAAAGTATGAAACGTATAAAATCTGGAAAGTTTTCAGAAAGCTCAATCTTATAACCTCTAGAACCACGTTGGATAAACACTAGTATAGGGTATTTAGTTATATTTGACTTAGATCATGATAGGCTGAAGCATCCAGTATGCAATGATCATGTTTTCCTAGTATCTCAATGTTTTACTTTTGTGCTGTGATTCAGTTAGCTAGAATCAGAATAGATGATAATTTTCTATAATTATTAATTTATACAATTGATGAGACCAAATATTTACATAGAATTCTCAAAGAAAAACATATCTTATTATACTATTGAATTGTGTCCAAAATTACATTGTCCCAATTTGAAACCATAAAAAAATTATTAATTTATAGTGATTGTTAATTTATAAAGGTTTTAATGAATCACTATAAGTTACTAAACTTTTTATATAGTTAGGATTAAATTTTGTCCCGATCCTTTATGGGTAAAGTAAGAATTTGTCAAATTTAATTTTAATGAGTTTTGATTATTTTCCTAAAACACAATGTGTAAATAACTATTAAAAAATGTTAGTTTACACAAAATGTACTTTAAAAATGTAATATAGATATATTATTTTTGTTGAAATATAAAATAATATCAAAAACTTAATAAAATAAAATTTAATAAATTTAATGGATTGATTTGTTAACCAAAATGAAGTGGTGAATTGGAGAATGCTAGAGAAGACTTTTACTCCAAAATGAAGTTTGGAAATGGATATGGAGTAGGATTGGAAAAAACAACCTCGTGCATCTAAGTCTCGTTTCATTTCCGATCGAATTCACACAGTCCTATGAGGATTAATGAATTTCAAGTGGTTAGATTGGATCACTTCAGTGCCGATCAAATCTAAAAACTTTTAAGATTTTTTAAAGATTTGAGTTCTGGCACAAGGCTGAGAGATTGAAAAATATTGAAGGTGATTTTCATCTTTTTACTCTGGTCTTCAAAGTCCTAAACACGAGCTAGAGTTTGTTTTTGTTATTCATAAGCTGACCAACAAGCGAAAAAATCACACGATGGCTTTGACATGGTCTGGTGGTGATGGCTGATTCAAGTCTTAGGCTGTTGTGAAGGTTTCCACATTCCTGGTATCTGTTAAAAAAAAGCGGAATATATAACCAGACTTTGAAGACTAAAGTTGCAAAAAGCGAGTAATACTGATACACAAACACTAGACACAAACCTCTACACCATGAGGTCCAATTCTGTTGCGTGATATGAAATTCAGAACTAGGTTTGCAAACTCCTCCGGTACATCTTCCTGCATCCACGTAGATCATCATTGCACAAAAAGACTCAATGCAAGAATCATTAGGCAATCGCATTTTTACCTGTATGGCATGTCCAGTGTGTTTAACCACGATCATCTGGAACTTTCCTTGCATTTGACCAATTGTGAGGGTCCTAATCCAATTTAACAACACCATTATTACGACAGGCTAAATATTTCGATCCAACTGAAGTTGAGACCTTAGCCAGAGTTCCAGAGGGACAAAAACATATTTACCTGTCCAACCTATCAGTTCCAGCTAATAACAAGAGTTTTGGAACAGGAGATGACAAGAACTTCTCTGAGAGACCATCATACCTGCAAGGCAACTAACATCGAATCATAAACTATCAAAGAGGGGTATATGTTTACACTCCGATTCACAACACTAGCTGTTGTAACTAATAACTCTTATTATTCGACCGTATCAACAAGTTAATAGCCTTAGCTTTTGTTTACATATGGATGATAGATTGATTACTTATAAGATCTCAGGGTGACCAAATATAGCCAAGATTCTCTGTGTTGTGCTCAGTGATTTACCGAACTAAAAAAAGAGGTAGTGAAGGTCATACCAGCCTTTCCAATATTGCTCTGTTTCCTCTAGACGCGTCCGGTATACATAGCTAGATAAAAGGTTCATATTTCCAGTCATTAGGAAGCACACGTGTGAATACCTCAAAATGGTTACTATAAGTAACAGAGATACGCACCACTGCTTTGAATCATCATATTTGAGAGTTGTGGGGATGGAGACACGAGCAGAATCAATGTTTCTTAGCGACCCTCCTCTAACGCTGTATTCAATCTGCAGAAATTATACATTACTTCAAAGATGGCAAACCCAACAAAAATTTACTATAAAATAATCAATAGTTGTTTGCAGCTTTAGCTCAATCTAAAGAAATCAAGGCAATGAGGGAAGCCTTGAAAGCTGAAAGGCCAAATTTTTCATCAACAAGGATTCAACAAAAGAAAATATCACAGCCGAAAGATCAGAAGTAAAACTCTATATATTAATGCCATAACACGACACAAAAAATTGCTAGATGTCTTGTTTGTGTATTCATTCAACCAAGTGTTTAAAAGTTGCTTACTGCTTTTTGGATGCTAGGAAAATGCTGCATTCTGTTTGAGAGAATTTTCTGCATGTGAATCAATGAGGCAATAGCAGTACCCTGCAATGAAAAGTGCTTTGATCAGATCATCTCACAAGAGCGCAGACCAAGTGAAAAACATTTGAGACTTTTCAATCAGAAAGCAAACCTCAACAACATCCACAACGACAAGCCCAGCCAAACTACGTAATGTTTTGTTTGCAGCAACTTGCACAGCGACCGAACCTCCCATGCTGTATGTTAATAACATGAAACCAATTTATGAAAACTGTATTACACTACTTTTATTCTACAGGTTTATGCATGCGTCTATCACTACAATCATGTACCAAAGGGAGCCCACATTTATTCCTTACTAAAGAATTAAAGTCATAATCATAAGTTCAGTAAACGAGACATTGTACCAAGTAGATCATAAAAAACTAAAATCTTAAACCATATCACATATGTTACAGGTGTAAGATATATTCCCAGACACGCTGGATAAATATTGAAGCCATTTATACTTCATGAAAGAGATCAAAAACAGCATACAAAATATGACAAACAAAATGGGAAAAAGAAAAAAAAAAAACCTGTGACCAACAAGCACAATAGCTGGAGGAGAGTCTCCATACAATTCCTTAATCACAGCCAAAACATCATTGCTCATTGTCTGCATTTCCCACCTTACTACATCAGTCTCAATTTTCAAATACCAACCAGCTAATAATGTATATAATCAAATGAGCAAAATCCAGACTCTAGTAAAAATGTTATACCTCGAGCGATAAGTCCAATTCATTCTCAGAAACCGATTTACCATGTCCTCTCAAGTCCATGGCAACCACACGTGCTTTCTCCTTGATTTTACTTGCCACTATAGAAAACGAAAGCCTAGCAAGAAGAACAGATGGAAACTATTATATTATACATACACATATTCAGCGAGTTCTCTCATCAGTGAAGTCAACCTGAAATGCCAAGAATAAAAAAAACACTCACCCAGAGTAGCCACCACCATGGAGACAAAATACAACAGGTCCTTCAGTTCCAGCCATATATACGTGAAACACCTAAAACGAGACACACTCCATTAGAGAAAGCAAAGAGAGAACAAAACTAAAACGTTCTGGAGAAACTTAAGAAGCAATTGGTTAAAGCGTTACATCGTCAGATCCAGTGATTGATACATCATCTTCTTTATCGAAATAGCTTGTCCACTCTACAGGCGAATACTTCTCCGACGAACTCCTGAATCCCAGAAAAAAACAATTTTCAATAAACGATGTAAGATTTGTACAGTTAAGGATAGAGATGAGAATTGGAGAAACGAAATCAGAATTGAATTTGACTGACGTGGAAGGAGGACGAAGAGGACGAGCGGCGAAGACAGACGCCGGAGCTTCATCTATTGATTCCACATGATCCTCCTCTGATGTATCTTCACGAAGAGGATTTAAATTTGAAGAAGAATCCATTTGTTGAATTCAGAACAGATCAAATGGGGAATATAGTAAGTAACCTCACAGATCTTTACAGTTCCACTCTTCTTCTTCTTCTTCTTCTTCTTTTACAACTCTGGCTTTTCTCCATTTTTCGCGTTTATTTTTCAGTCGTTTCAATAGGAAGGTGACACCTCGACGAAGGCAAATTGGACTGGGCTTATATATTTTTGGGCCATTTTAGGCCCATAAGATTGAATCTTGATCTTTTTTATGTTCACTTTCGTCTCGCAATGTTGTTTTAAAATGGTCAACGTGACTCACACAAAGTGTCGATATTTATGGGAAGAGTATTTGTGTAGTTTAGTTACGAACCCGACATGCAAGTGATTTTGGATCCAAATTTTTGTTTTATGAAGATAAAGAAAGTATTAATTTTTTAAAAAATAGGGTTGAAATTAACTCTCCGGGATGCTAATAAGATCATTGTATGGAGTACGGACTATTCTCCATCGCGAGATTTTGTTAAAGGATGAACTGAACAAAGACGTTGTTTTCGGCATAAGGAACAAGTACGTAGTGTAAAACTTACAAAGATTAATACCGCCATGTTTCCCATATAATTAAAGGTTATAGTAGAATGAATACACGGCTGGGGTCTTGCTCTAGTCGGGTTTATTCTCCTAATCCTAGGACTAAAAAATATTGTCGACAAATCCGATGCAACGGCGAACGGCCAACGAGTTTAGAGCAGTCGTCGTCCGGCTATAGACGTGCACTAGCCATGCTTTTTTATTATCACCCACTACTAATATGTATTGGATGATTAAATGATTTATCTACAACAAAATGAACAAATACATTGATGTTTCTGTATACAACTATATGATTTAAATTAAATATAGCCGACAAAGTAAAACTTGAATGATAAAATTTAATTAACAACTTTTAAAAGTATGATTATGCGAATATAATTTTAAAAAAAACTCTGAGATTGGAAAACTCAATGTTTTATGTGAAATGCTCTTGCATCTTTTTTTGATTAACGTGAATAATTGAGCATCAAATCTTCTTCTTCTTCTTTTTTACTTATTTTGATTGATGTGAATGACAGAGCATCGTATATTACAAAGTGACAAAAAAAAAACAAATTTCACGTTTATGTTCTGTGACTTTTATAATATAGTTTCTTAGGAAGATAATATCATCGATCAGTTCTGGTATATGTTTTGGATTTTACAATTTGCCAAACCTCACCAACCGAGGGCCTACCGTACCCTATCTTTCCATCAAAGAAAAATTCCATATCTTGCTTCAAAGCATGCTTATCTTCGTTATATAAATTAAACCCCTTCTCTCTCTGATCAGACTGATCAACTCAAACTCCGTTGGTAAAAAATTTACTTTTAAATTTTACTATTGTGATCGTGGTCATGCATATATTTTATGTCAATCATCAGTTTTAAGCGTTTCCTAGTTTCTTTTTGTTTGATAGCCACTGATAGAGATGTTTTGCTCTCAAAAAATGATATCATCTTCTTCGTTCTCCCAAAACCATTGATAATTGATCTCAATCTCACATTCAAAAGTTTCAGATTTTAAACCCTTCATGCTACTTTTCAAGCTTTTGCAAGTTCATGTATTTCTTGTTGTTGTTTCTTGTTCCATGTGTTATATAAACTCTTTGCATAACCAGTGAATCCTTTAATTTCCTTATATAGGTAACTAATTAAAGATGAAGAACGGTCACTCGGAAAGCGAACTCCAAACTCAAATGGTAATTCAATATTTTCTCTCATGTTACATATTGTCCTGAACACGAAAAACTTTGGTTTTGATCACTTATCCATAATCAAGTACGTATGGTTGATTTTCAATCATACTTCAGGTTGTAAAAGATCTATAAATTGTCAATCTTTTTTTTTATCTTTTTCTTTCTACTAAAAGACGAAGAAGAAAAATAAAATACCAGTCAGTTTGCGACGTCAAGTCACAGCGTCACAATCAAATTACGTGTCTACAAATATTTTTCGACCACTCGTTTTCTAAATAGTAATGAAGAATGTGAACTCTCTTGCGATCTTTTTACTCTTTAGATACACATGTCACTGTCATCTATTTTGATTTTTTTTCCTTTGTCAGCATCTGTCGGTTACAATTTTACTATATATTGCACGTTATATTTGAAGTTTTCTTTCTTGTAGTTTTTTATCCTCTTGTCTTGTTTGTTTATATGAAGTTTACTACCATTAGAATCAATTCCTATACTAAACATAATAATCGAATAGGATTAAAACTGCTTTATCACAGAATATTAAAGCAAAAGATGAAAAACATACTGTATATAGTAGTATCAGCTGTCGTCTAACCCGAATAATAGTACTGTCTCTATCTCGAATTAAATGGAAGGTAATCTTGGGAATATTTATAAATTAAACTAATGATACTAATACTATACATCCACCAAGTGAATTTTCGATGGTAACGTTATCAAAATACATTTATAAACTTAAGATTAGTAAAATTAATGAGATATATAGATATATATACATATTTATAAACTTATATACCTTGTAGAATAAAATTAATGAGATATATAGCATTTCATGTGGCAAGTGCTATCGGGTAGCATTTCGGTGTCTGTTAATTTGAGACGGAGGGGCATAAAATGTGACGTTGGATGTATGCGGTGTGGGGCGGCTGAGGAGACTGTTAATTATGCTATTTTTGTGTGTCCGCCTGCCCGTCAGGTCTGGGCTTTGGCCCATGTTCCTGTGGGGCCTAACCAATTTCCAACGGCTTCTATTTATGCGAATGTTGATCACTTTTTGGGTCCTACGAATCCGGGTTCCAGTGTAGCGACTTTCCCGTGGCTTATGTGGTATATCTGGAAAGCAAGAAATTGCTTGTGTGTTTGAGAATCAGACGGAACGGCCGGATGATATTGTGCGGGTAGCGCAAGGGGAAGCGATTTCTTGGTTACAGGCCCAGGTGGAAGATGAGGGACAGGAGGTTAATCCCCTCCCTATGGTTCCGAGCCCAAGGCTCCAACGGCGGAACCCTTCACTTCCATTGGTTTATTCAGGCTATCGATGCTTTGTTGATGGCTCTTGGAAAGAAACGGATGTTTTTGCGGGTGCAGGATGTTTTGTACTTCTTCGCAAGGCTCCTCACCAATTCTAGGAGCAACCAATTTTCGGCGCAGTCTATCTCCCTTACATACAGAAGTGGAAGCTTTCAGCTGGGCGATGCGGTGTATGATTGGCCACGACTTTAGAGAGGTGGCTTTCTTTACGGACAGTTTGAATCTGGTGAAGATGGTGTCTTCCCCTCAAGACTGACTGGCCTTTGCAACATATTTGGAGGGAATTAAGACGGATCAGGAGGAGTTATCTTCTTTCTCTTTATTTCATATTTCTAGAAATGCAAATATAAAAGCGGATTCTTTGGCTCGCCAAGCGCGCCTATCTCCGCATCATGTTTTGTTTGTAGGCAATTTTCCTTCAAATTGGCTCGTTTGAGCTGATTCTTTTGTTGACAAATAAAAAAAAAAAAACTTGTAGTAAAATAAGGTGGTAAGAAAGTTGATGTTCCAAAAAAAAAAGAAAAAGAAAATGATGATACAAAATAGAAGAACTGATAGTACAAAATTTTAGACTACCACTTGGTACCGCACTTAATCATTTTGAGACTGTAAATAGGCGGAAATAGTATACTATATAACATTTCTTAAAAATGTATGGGATGATATAACTTTCCCCCTAATTTTAAAATTTCGTTTGATATTTATATATTTTCTTAAAACAAATATTGTACCACCATCTTTTAAAATCAAATGTATATTTGTCTCGTCATTTTTTGTACCGTCCTTTCTTTTAATAGTTTCTTTACCACCAAATCATTTTTATAATCTTGTTAGGAAAATAATCCCAACAGATTTTTATTTTAATTGAATAAAACAAAATTTTTATTGATTTTATAAAAAGTCTGAATCCAATAACCTAAAGTTATTAAAATTTAAAATATTCTTTTACAAATCACAAATTAATAACAACAAATTTTAATATAATTTAACATAAATTTAATTTAATAACAACAGATTCTACATAAAATTTAAATTCTTTAAATTTTTATTAAAATTTCAAACCAATAATTATTATGGTATTTTAAATAGTAAATTTTACAATTCTACGTCCGAAAGGACATAATACAAGAGTGAATGACTCCTAGATTAGGAAAAGTGGCAGCTATCTTACCAAGTGGCAACAACTCGTTACAACCACCGCCTCATCATGCTATATATTCCTTCATTTGCTTCTGTTATCTTCGCCACCAAAAAAAAAAAAAAACGTATCAAAACATTTTTTGTTGAATTCTTAAGTTAGTCATAAGAACATGAAACATTTGGTACTAAAGACTACAACTTTTGTTAGCTAGCTTATTGGTTTAGTCATACATGTTAAGCAGATTTTGATTTATGTAATTTTCTTTTAGATTGGAAATGAGAGACTTCCTCAAGTAACATGGCAAAGGAAGTTGAACAGCAACGTAAAGAACCCTTCTGAGTTCAAGATGAGTATAAGAGATCTTCTTCATCTGGTACATTTCTTTATATAGTAATAAGCTAAATCAATATGACTAAAGTTTATTCAGATGATTGTAGATATTAAAACTTAATTTCTCTCTTTCTCTCTTTGTGTGGCTTTTCTGAAGTTTCCAATAGGTTACAGATTGTGGCGTTACACTAAAGAACAAGCTGTTAAAGGAAGAGTGAGTTGCTTTATAATGTATTCACAAAAAAACATTTGTTCTTTAACACCAAATTCTGAAACTACGATTTCTTGATTAGGTTTCGATGTACGATATGTTCAAAAAGCGTCATGTAACAGGCAACCATGGCGTCCCATTAGGTGGAATTGGGTATGTTTAAACACAGAACATTAGTTTTTATATAAGCGACAAGGTTGATATTTCTATTAGAAATGATGTTAAAAAACACAAAATCGCGCGCTTTTTTTTGAAGTGGAGGAAGCATTGGAAGGAGTTACAAAGGTGAGTTCCAGCAGTTTAAGCTCTTCCCTAAAGTTTGTGAAGAAGCTCCAATCCTTACAAACCAATTCTCTGTAAGTATATATCTCTTGTTCGTCACTTACTATCACAAAGATGCATGATTCTTGATTACGACGTTTTGGTAATGATTAGGTTTTTGTTTGGAGACCCGGTGGTGTGAATTACTCAACTGTTCTATGCCAAACAAAGCCAGAAACTGTGAAGTAAGCCATTTAAAAGCTTTCCATGGATCATTTAAACACAAACTTTGTTGCTTATTCTAACTTATGTTATCAATGCAGTGGTAAAACAGAAGATTTAGGAATAGAATCATGGGATTGGAACATGAAAGGGGATAAGTCTATGTATCATGCTTTATATCCGAGGTCTTGGACCGTTTACAACGGTATAATATGAATCAAACCATGGTTATAGATCAAAATGTTTTCAGATTCATGATTGCTAAAAGATTATAGTAAAATTTCTTTTGACTTTGGAGAACAGAGCCTGACCCTGAACTAAGAATAGTTTCTCGTCAAGTTTCTCCCTTTATACCCCAAAACTACAAGGAAAGCAGTCTTCCCGTCTCGGTTTTCGAGTTTACGGTAAGAATCTCCCGAGAAGAAGTTCTCACGTACGGTAACAACAATTTTTACCTTTTTGGCTAATGTTTCATAGGTGAGTAACCTTGGGAAAGAAGAAGCAACGGTTACTTTACTCTTTACTTGGGAGGTAACTAATCTGTAACCTCAAACAAAATGATATCTATCTGTTTCATATCTTCGAATTTTCAAGACCATTTTTGTCTGTGTGCTTACTTAGAACTCAGTGGGAGGAGCATCTGGGTTAACTGGAGAACACTTCAACTCAACAATAATGTAACTATTTACATCTCAATGTCCATTGTCAGAGCTTCTGTTATTTTTTTCTAACACAAGAAACTGATTTTAATGGTGTGATACATCAGGGAAAGAGATGGAGTACATGCAATAGCTTTAAATCACAAGTAAACTTCTTTTACTTGAGCCTTAAGTTACTGAAAATTCCTCTGTTTTAGGCATTTGAACCGGGGTTTATTGTCGGTTTCCGGAAGTTTTTGTGTGGATATATTACAAAAGTGAAGGAATTAAATTGTTTAAAGACTCACTGATAACTTGCAGGACGGCCAATGGACACCCACCAGTTACTTACGCTATTGCAGCTCAAGAAACAGAGGATGTTCATGTCTCTGAGTGTCCATCCTTCTTAGTTTCTGGTCATTCTCCTAAAGGAATCACAGCAAAAGAGATGTGGGATGAGATTAAAAAGGTGTGATCTTTTTTTTTTCTCTTTTCTTGCAATGTTCTTCTTAATCTATTCAAAAAAATGTCTAAATGTTTTTAAACTCTCTTTTAGAACAAATCATTCGACGGGTTAACCAGCGAGCCAGGTTCACCTTCGAGATCTGGAACATCCATTGGAGCAGCCATAGCTGCTAAAGTGAATGTTCCTCGAGGTTGTGACCGTACTGTCACATTTTCACTCTCATGGGACTGTCCTGAAGTGCGGTTCAATGAAAAGACTTACCACAGGTACAACCTATTGATTCAAAAATCTTGCATGAATATATACTTGTAGTTTAATACTCACCTAATCTAAATCCTTATACTTTACAGACGATATACAAAATTCTATGGCAACTTAGGCGACGCAGCAGTAAAAATGGCTCGAGACGCTCTTCTAAGTACGTACTGGAATTTGCTATTGTTTTCGGTTTCTTCTTTGGTTCTACTTGCAATAAAAGTCTCATCTGATGTTCTATTTCTTCCTTAAACACAAGATTATGTTGATTGGGAGTCTCAGATTGAAGCATGGCAAAGCCCTATTCTTTCAGACACTACACTTCCTGATTGGTAAATTCTATTTTTTACCTTGAAGCTTCTCTTCTACTCAGCAATCGATAACCGATGAATGTTTCAGGTACCGAGTTACTTTATTCAACGAACTATACTATTTCAACTCCGGAGGAACTATCTGGACAGGTAATATAATTATAATGTACAAACAAACAACTTTAGGATTTTTCTTTGACTATTTTGTTTTTTTCACTATCCATAGATGGCTTGCCTCCCAAGGAAAACAATGAAAGAAGCAAGATTATAAATACAGAACAGAACAACATTGTTATAGACCTCTTCAAGAAAATCAATGCGGTTTGTGAGCAGATTCATTCTCCTCAGGCCTCGAACGCTGAAGAGAACATTGGGCAGTTCATTTACCTTGAAGGAATTGAGTATCTAATGTACAATACTTACGACGTTCACTTCTACTCTTCATTTGCACTTCTTAGTCTCTTCCCTAAGCTCGCACTCAGCATCCAAAGAGACTTTGCAGCAACAGTTTTGTTTCAAGATCCAACCAAGAAACAGATCATGAGCTCCGGCGTGTGGGTTCCAAGAAAACTTCTTGGATCTGTTCCTCACGATATAGGTCTAAACGATCCGTGGCTCGAACTAAATGAATATAACTTCTTCAACACGGATCGTTGGAAAGACTTGAACGCCAAGTTTGTTCTTCAAGTCTACAGAGACGTGGTTGCCACCGGCGATCTGGGTTTTGCGAAAGCGGTTTGGCCGTCTGTTTACACAGCAGTTGCTTACTTAGAACAGTTTGATAAAGACGAGGACGGGATGATTGAAAACGAAGGGTTTCCGGATCAGACATACGATGCTTGGAGTGTTACAGGGGTTAGTGCTTATTGTGGCGGTCTCTGGGTCGCTGCTCTTCAAGCTGCGTCTGCGTTAGCTAGTATTGTTGGGGAAAACGCTGTTGCCATTTACTTCAATGCAAAGTATGAAAAGGCGAAATGCGTTTACGAGAAGCTATGGAACGGTTCCTACTTCAATTACGACGATAGTGGTAAGGGGTCTAGCTCCTCAATTCTTGCTGATCAGTTGGCTGGACAATGGTAAGAGTAGGACTCAACCACTCCGTTTACATTTCTCAGTTCTTTCCCCAACGCTATTGAAGTAGCGGTCTTTTGTGTGTGTTTGTAGGTATGCCAGAGCATGTGGATTGAAGCCGATAACGAAAGAGGAATGGATAAAGAAAGCACTCGAGACGATCTATGAGTTCAATGTGATGAAAGTGAGAGGAGGGACGCGTGGAGCAGTGAACGGAATGTCTCCGGATGGACAAGTGGATAGGAACTCGTTGGTTTCAAAGGAGGTTTGGGCTGGGACTACTTACTCTGTTGCAGCTTGTATGATTCAAGAAGGGGAGCGAGACAAGGGGTTTCAGACAGCAAGTGGAATCTACGAGGCTGTTTGGTCTGATCGTGGTCTCAGGTATATAATTATAAATAAGCTCACTTTCTGTTTCACTAGACAAAACAAAAGTTAGTTACAAAATCTTTCTTCTTCTGTGGTGGATTTGCGTGTGTTGGTGCAGTTGCTCGTTTCAGACACCAGAAGCGTGGAACATGAATGATGAATACAGGTCTCTGTGTTACATGAGACCTCTTGCTATATGGGCTATACAATGGGCATTGACACGAACTGGATCGTTTGAAGAAAAGCAAAAGTTAGTGGAAGGAAAAGAAGAAGAAAGTGATTTGTTGTTAAGACAACACAATGGGTTCCAAGATGTGGCTCGTTTTGTGAAAATAGTACCAACGACAACGAGCAATGAACATAAAAGCCGTCTCCAAGATACGTATGAGGCCGTCCTCAATACACTCCGGTTATAAGTTATAGCCTAGAGACCTCGAACTGATTTCTATGTCCCGGATGCAACATTTTTGCATTGTTTATTTATCTTGTGTATGTTTCTTGTTAAATGAAGAACGAAATCTAGAACACTGTTCCTGGTTTTGGGAGCTAGTCTCGATATTGTCACTGGTTTCGAGAAATATAAAATCTTCTTTTGAAGCATGACCAACGAAAATAAATATAAGAGCTTAAACTATCAGCAAAAGTTCAACAACAGTTCAACAACTAAAGGTTAATAGAGAGATTACAATAAAGCATTCAAGGTGAAAAGAGTCAGAGACGAATAAGATCCACCTTTTCATAAGAAACTGTCTTAGACTCCAGCTGCGTGAGTGCAGCAGGTCTAGCAACTTTGCAACATTGGTTGATTCTCTTAACGTGGAGCTGCGTAAACCTGGCTTGCATCGTACTGATTCACTTGTGTGCTCCCTGGAGCAGTCACATACCCTGCAGGTTGAGTTGCAGGCTGTTGCTCATATCCTGCTTGAGTAGTTGCTGCTTGTGAATAAGCTGTTTGGCTTCCCGGTGCTGCACCATATCCGTAGTTAGGATCTTGAGAGCTTGTGTTGTAACCATAGTTTCCACTGTTTTGGGTCTGAGCAGTACCATAAGCAGGCTGTGAGGACGGATATGAACTGTAACCACTAGTTGGAGCTTGCCCACCATATCCAGCTGCTCCAGCCTGCTGTGCACCAGGCTGGTCATGAGTGGAAGAAGTTGGCTGAACACTTTGTTGCTGGTAAGCTGGACCAGTTGCAGGTGTTTGTGTACCATTGTTGTAACCGTCAGATGGAGCCGAGCTATAGGAAGGGTATGTTTGCTGTTGCACTGGCCCACCACTTGACGTGTAACCATATTGTTGTTGTGGAGCCATGTTGGTAGTGGTACTGCCATATAACGGTGCTGCTGCTGCTGGAGTTGCACCTTGGTAAGGGACATCACCGGAAGGAGTTGCCGCTGCAGGCCGTGGAGGCCCATATCCTTGCTGGACTGGACCTTGTTGCATCCCATAAGGCCTACCACCAGGTTGCTGCATTTGCGAATAGCCTGGCTGAGCACCACCCACTGGTGGGTATGACGCTCCATAAGGAGGCTGCATCGGAGGATTATTGTCATACTTGGGCTGTTCATACATCTGCCCATAAGTCTGCTGATGACCGGTCTGGGAGTAAGGAGCAGTATGTCCGTACTCTTGGCCGTGACTCTGACCGTAACCATAACTTACTTGGGAAGGAGGGGGACCACCCAAGGCAGGAGAAGGTGCATGGCCAGGAGGTGGAGCTGGACCAGAGGTTTGAGCTCCTTGTCTACCATAATAATCGTAAGGACCAGAAGGTGGAGGTCTTTGGTCCCAGCCAGCATTATATCCACCTCTAGGGGGCATATGCTGTGGTGGATAACCACCGTAACCGGGAGAATTGTAATGTGAACCTTGAGATGAATACGGTCCACGGTTGTGGTAATCATAGGGCATTGAGTGGGGAGGATAAGGACCTCGTGAACCCCATTGAGGTGGACCACCAGGCCCTCGGGGTCGGTAGGGAGGCTGATTATAACCACCAGCATAGGGTGATGGCCTTGCATCCTACAAACAGAACAACAATAAAACCTCCCATCAGAGACAATAAAGATGGAATAACATTTCAAACAGCAGGTGATGCTATTATAAGAACATGATTCTACTAGGACAAAGCAGATGAAATTGTAGATATTACACAAAAGTGATCAAAGAACATAGCAAGACAGCAAGAAGAAGAAGGATTTTATTATGGCAGTCCGGCCAAATGAAAATCAGAAGCATGCTACAGATGCAGTGAAGAGCTATAATCCTACAGATAACATGTCAAGCTAATAAATATTTCAAGTGAACAGAAATTTTTTGCCTCAGTTTGGCACCTTCGAATAATTAGAACTGCAGTACTTGACACAAATAAAATCAGATACTGATGTCATATTAAAGCAACTTCCCCATTACACTCTCCCCTAAGCCATTCCATACAAGTTCAGGCATATCTTATGCAATTTATTTACACTAGGTTGCAAATGGAGTTACAGAAATCTCCCAATCTCAATGGTAAACACTAGGTGTGCATTGGCCCACAATATTCCAGATAAAGCTTTCTTCAAAGACATTAATTATGGACATTTTCCCTAGATTTAAAGTTATCAGTATTGGTCCTGGAGTTGTTAAGTCTCAAACCTGCAAGCCTGATAACAATGTCTGATACCTTCTTCTGCAGACATCAGTCTACTGAACACCAGCGAGGCAATGCTGACCCCAAAGTGAACGGTACTAGCGAAATCTGCATTTTTAAAGCCAACACCAATTCGAGAACGGCACCTTCAATATTAAAAAAATCATGGCAACCGATAGCGAGGATAGAACATATGATGTTCTTAACAGGTTTAACTGAGCATCATGGTACACTCGCACATGTTTGTTTTTGCAAGCTAACTTTTTTGGCAGCAGATCAACTATTCCTTAAGGGGTGTGTTCAAAGAAGATGCAGCTATCTAATGACCCTAGGAGATGATATTGTTAAGAGCACTTAATAGACTACTGCATACGTTTTCCATACGTACTAAACGACGGAATGTAACATTGATTTGATAGCGTAGCATTATTCCCAGGAAAGCAACATAAATCTGAAAAGAAATCCCCATCTTAAACAGCACACATATCAGATGATGATGGAAACACTTTAAGCAAGCGCACATATCTATCAGCTCAAACAAAGTGTTTGCATAGTAAAATCAAAGACACTAACAGGTACCACCATATCATAATGTAACATCCCAACCAGATAAACCATGCACCAAAGACGAAACGAAACATAGTAGCATTCAGAAAATGAACGATTTTTTCAGGCACACGATACAACATACCAAACCTTAGAATGAATGAAAACACATGCATCGTTCAGAGCAATAGTATCAGAAACAAACCTGATACATAACTTCTTTTATCATGTCGGTTGCTATGTCAATCTGCCTCTTATCTCCAGAAATACGGACAGTCCTCTCCTTCTCACCATCACCTTCTGCATGTTGAGGTATTAACTACACAGCAAATTTTTCATCAGTTTTCACATAGATTGAGTCATGGTAAAAACGTGTCCAAACATCATATAAAAGTAACCCCACCTGAATGCGTGCTCCCGACCTTGTCTGCATGTTTTTGATTGTCTCCCCACCTCGGCCAATAATCAGACCAACCTGTCAGTTGAAGCCAGATTAGGTATGATTAAACTGATGCTAGAAAAAATAAAACAGGGAGTACCTTGTCATTCGGAACTTTAATCTCTATCTGTTCTGGAATTCCAATCGCATGAGTGGCAGGATGACGCCTCGCCACTAGGGCAGGTGAACCTCCTGCTTCGGCCTAAGGTAGTAGCAGAAGAAAATATTATCTAACAGTTACAAAGATGTGTAGGTGAAGAAGCCAAAATGATGGGAGAAAAAAAAACAACTGTTAACCTCTGCTATGACTGCACTGATAAGCTTCTCAGCATTTTCGATGCATACAACAGTTCCAATGATCTCAACTGGCCTTAGCGCAGAGTTCGGATCAGCTTCTGAATCCCTCAAAATTTGGATTTTGGCACCCGAGTTGAATTGAAGATGCCGTATAGTCTCCCCGCCTTTACCAATCAGTATACCTACCTGCAAAGCATTGTGATAGGACGTCAGTGACAAATTTACAGTAAGACAAAGACTAGTCAGAACAGAGACCAAATAAATCATATCACCTTTGAACTTGGGACATCAATCCTACGAGTCGTGGACTGAGTAACATCAACCTCCTTCTGAGAATTATCACCATCCAATTCCTTCTTTTCTTCTTCACCAATCTCCTTCTCATTCAATTCCTTACTACTTTCATCAACCTCTTTCTGAGATTCACCACCATTACATTCTTCTACAACATTTTCAACTGCTGGCTGATCTACATCACAAGTCTTATTTTCAGACTCTTCAGCATCAATGGGATCTTGAACTTCCTCAACAGGAGGTAAAGAATCTTGATTCTCATCCTTGTGTACACTTGGTTCCTCAGTTTCCTCTTCCTTGGGTTCTTGAAGAACTTCTTCTTCTTTAACCTCCACTGAAGAACCATTTTCTTGTGTCTTCCCATTATCTACTAACACAAAATGCCCATTGAAAAAAAGGTGAGACTAATCTAGCCACAACTGTAACTCTTTGAACATCACAAACTTAAAAACCCCAAATTTACAAAAGAATCAGAAAAAATACCTAACCCATCTTGCGTTTCATCATCTTGGAGCTTGGCTCGCTTAGCCTGAGAAGAATCAGAAGCTGGTTTGCTATCATCTAAAATATCTCCGTTAGAGCCATTATCCAAGCCGGCATGTTGCTCAGGCTCAACCTCGTCGAGTTTGCGTTTGAGATCGACCGGTGTCGCAGGGATAGTGACAACCTCTTCCTCCGCCATCTCTTGAAACGATGAATCTGGGGAAAGCTGCGTACTTTTTAGGGTTTGGGGAAAGAAGAGAACTTTTTTTTATCTCCGGCAATAAGCTGTGACCTCTCTCTGAGCGGTGACACGAACAACTGAGATTAACTTTGTAGGCTCGACCGTGTGTATTTCTAAAGATTGGGCTTTTTGGGCCATTTAATGGGCTAGCCCGTTTGTTTATTAAAGAAAAACAATACCAAAAAAATACAAAGTTCATCATGTTTTTCTTGCTTTCCGGAGGCTTTGGTAATTTGTTTTTTACTATCTCATATACAAGTTACAACCCCTTGTGTTGTTGCTGTGGAGACAGCTTATGCTCAAATATTGTAGTATCAACAAGAGTTTATATGCGAAAGTAGGATTTCATAGGCAGTCCTCTAGTAGTTTTATCGACTACGGACTATGTTATCCTGATATGCGAGAGTTGTCCTCCTCTGAACAAGAGAGTTGTTCAAATTATATCTTTGTGGATTTGTTATATCTTTTGATGTGTTTATTTCTTCTGCTTGGTAGTTTCAAAGCTTAAAAACTTGATGGCATCCATGCCAAAACCTACATAGATTTTAAGATAAACACCAACTGGGATTATAAAAACAAATAAAAACGCTTACCAACTGGGATTTTTAGTCTCTGAACATAATACATAAATTGCTAGAGTAATCACTTGGCGTGTCTCCCATGGGAGGGGACAAGACTCGCAAAAGCGACTTCGTAAGATGGTAAACTACTTACGGATAGGTACGACATAAACACATGGTTTTGTATTCTTTTGATACATAACATGATGAGACATATTGTACGACTGTTTCCCCCTTGTGTATACGTATTGTAGACATCGGCTTCTCATCTAAGGCTCATAACCGGCCATGCGCCAGGAGATGGTAGAGCAGGGCGGATCACAGGGACCCTTCTTACCTCTGTGAACACTTCATTGAGTCGGGCTGCCTGACTCATCACCCGCGACGCCTTCTGCACAGATTACAAACAACCCAAGACGTGATAATGATAGAAGAAAACACCAGCAAACGAATAACAAGCAAAAGAGCTGTGAGCTATGGCAAATTTCAGTACGTTCTACGGGTGATGCCCTACACAATTTTTTGTTCTTGAAACAGACAAATTACAAGAACATATATCAACTACAAAATGTATCCTTAGTTTGCCAGAACACGACAATCATTGAACTAAAGAACTAAACCTAAAATTCTACTGCTCAACTCAGACCAATTGCATCAACGCAACCTAAAAGGAATCATTGTTTGACTAGCTTACCAACTTCAAGCAAAATGGTAAACACAAGGCTAAAAGTTAAAACAGTGTACCTTGTCGTCAATCGTAACTTTAAGATGGAACCTTTGAGCTTTCTTTTTCATATTATACAATCTGCGTCCCAAGAGAACCAAACCCATCACAGCTGCAGCCATAGAGACAGACCAAACTGGACCAATCTTAAACACAGAGTACTTAAGAAGCACGAAAGGCATCTTCCACCACACGATCTCTCTACTTTTACCCTCATCACCAGATCTTACAGCTCCAACTTCTACAATACTCCCTCCATTTCCTTCACTCGCTTCAGTAGAAGCAACAACACTATCAGAAACAATCTCATCTTCACCATTCACAACCCCAGAATCTCCAGAAACCAATTCATTTCCCCCTGAATCAGACCAAGACTTGCTCGAATCCTCAATAGGCTCTTCAACACCAGATTGGCTCTCAACGTGCCTTTCATCAGGGACTTCATAGAGAGATACAGTTCCACCAGTTGATTCAGCAGCAGCCTTGCTCTCGAGATCCTTCTCATTTGCAGCTTCATCAAAACCACTCAACCTAACCTCACCATCATCACCCAAAACATCATAAACCCCTAATTCATTTCTAACACCCAATTGATTAACACTGAACTGATCCAAACCCAAATCAACCCGATTTGGTGGCTCCGACCCGTGATCAAACCGGGGAGAATCACCCGATTCAGCTACGAGATCATCAGCAGAGAAATGATCAGAGAGAAGAATCATACCGACATCGATTCCACTTGAACTCTTCTGCGATATGATCGAATCAGTAGATTCTGTATCAGAGCCATGAAGAAGCTCCCAATCTCGTAACCCATCATCATCCATGGTGATCGGATTCGAAGATTTTAAGAATAAATCAGAAACCCTAATGAAAACCCCCAATTTATTTTTGTAGAAAGGATCACAAAAATAAAGCGGTTGATGTGATGAAAAGAAGGGTTCTTATCCACTTTGAGGAAGTAAAATACGTGGAGATATCTAATTGGATACGTGGAGATATCTAATTGGATACGTGTCAATCGCAATGCACAGCTAGATCTTCTTTACGCATTTAAGTATGGGTAGATTGAGAGAAGTATGGTATTTATTCCTTTCGTCTTTCCCATCCTTTTACAATGGATCAATTTGGGTGTCCGCCACGGGTACGATGATGCAGGTTAAATGGTAAGATATATATATATATATATTGAAAGTCACTAAACTATTGACCTACGGACCCAACCTTTCTAGGTCGGATTTAAAAACACTGGAAAAGATGTGAATTAAACGGATTGAAAAAAAGTATTTTGATCAAATATAATAAAATATATAGAATAAATGTTGAATGAAGAGAATTCTATGTTCGAGTAAATTTACATATATCACCCTTAGGATTGTGTGGATCAAATGGATTAAAGAAAAACATATGTTTAGATTAAATAGAGTAAAATGGATAGATTTTGTTTGGTGTTTCCTATGGGTTAAACGATGCGAATCAAATGGATTAAAGACATATGTTAAGATTAAGTATAGTAGAATGGATAGATCTGTTTGCATGTTCGCCACGAATTGAACGATGCGAATCAAACAGATTAAAAAGATTTGTTAGATCAAGTAGATTAAAATAGGTGGATTCTATTCAGATGTTAGCCACAAGTCACATAATGTGAATCCAATACTGACTATTTTTTTTTCCACAAAAGAAAGTTTTATTTCCTTTTAAGAAGAGTTGTTACATATGGAGTGGCTTAGCTAATCTGGCACATCACCAGAATCAGAGTAAAAATTATTGTTCAAACAACCAAATTTTACAAAGTTATGAGCTGTACAATTGCATATATTCTCTCTTTGCAAATAGAAAAGAAAACGAATCAAATTTGGATATCCAAAATTGAATGTCATGAATAAAGTTTGCTAGAGATCTATTTAAAGATGATGTTGAGATAACCATTGATCCATGATTGTTGACGTCCAAATAGTAAAGCTTTTGTTTCTGCTTCAAGGGGAGATGCGGCATATCCAAGTGTAGAATATCCCCAGGTGAGAGGTAGGCCGAGATGATTGCGAATGATCCATTCTCCAATGGTTTGAGATTTGTTTCTGTCAAAAGTTGCATCGAAATTACATTTCACCAAAGGTTGTGGTGGAGGCTTCCATTTGACTTGTTGTTGACTTTGTTCATGAGTGTTATTTCTAAGAAGCTTGATGTTAATCCATTCTTTTGTTTCAGCTTGAGCTTGTAGTACAGTTTGCGTTGCACTTTCTCTAAAAATGGTTGAAGACAGTGTTATTTCTTGCTTTCCAAATTCTCCACGTAAGCCATAGTGGTTGTAGAGCATTTTGTAGAGAGATATTTTGGCATGTTGAAAATTCAATCAGAGATGAAATATTTTCCTTTGCATTATCCGATAGTTGTTCTAAATTTAGAGCAGATGTGTTAGAGAGACGCCAGGTTGATTTAGCAAAAGGGCATGTGAAAAGGGCGTGGTTTATAGTTTCATCTTCTTGTCTACATCTCGAACATTTTGAATCAATATTCATACCTCTCGATCGCAGTCTAGTTGTTGTAAGCAAGGCTCGTGAGATGGTCCGCCAGATAAAATATTTTACCTTAGGCATAATGTTTAATCGCCATAGTTTGTTCTTTAGTTCATGATACTATGATTTTTGTGTCTCCTAGTAGATTCAATTAACCTTATGCGTTGTAATACTTAAGGTGTCAATCCAAATGGGACGTTGCTAGCAATCAAGATGCAATCAAGCAATCACAAGTTAAGCCAATTCAAAAAGAGTGTTTTTCTAACAATCCTAGAATGGTCAAAATACAAAATGGAAACGAATCACAGAATCATAAACGAAAATGTATGATAAGTACCGAATAAGAATAAGTCAAACCGAAAACGATTCTAAGCATGAACAAACGAAATAGTTCCAGGAATGTAATAAAAATTAGAAAGAAAGAAGTCCTAAGGATGGGGTAATTAATGTCGGTGGAGTATTCTAGTCTACAAAGTGTTTAACATACCTCAAGCAAACTATCCCTAAACAATGAACATCACAACTTAGCTAATCCAATCTCTTGGCAAAAGCTACTCAGACTCAACCACTTCCATACCTAGCTCTCGCTAGAGAAACGTGGTCGAGCAGGCATGACAAACAAGTTCATTCACGTCAACAAACATCCTAGACAACTAATCTCTTAGGCTAGGAACGTAAGTCTCTGGCACTAGTTGGTCAGACATTTCATCAAACACCTTTTGGGTGCGGAAATGTTTCGAACCTAGTTCCAATTGATCAGAGAGAAACTAGTAATTCTAACTCTAGTCCAGAAGGGAATCATACAATCAAAGCTTAAACACTCTACATCCTAAGATCCTCCACCTAATCTATCTCATCCTCAAGAACCTACACACTACTCAGATCCGAAAATCATAGTCAAGGATGCAAACACAGAAATCATTGAATCAAGCATAATAAGATAGATAAAAATAAGATGAACAACTTTGTAGTAGGAATCAAATGCAAAATCTCAATAAATCTCAACGATATCGGAATACAAGTCTCAGAACGTATTTTGTGGCTAGGTTAAAAACCTTCTCGGAAGGAAAACAATACAAGATTAAAAGATAAGATGTCTCTGCAAAGACTTAACAAAATGTATATATAGTAGTCTAACATGGAAAGCCCTAAAACTTAAAACGACAAGGTAAAGCGTCGGTTTAGAAATCTCTTGAAGCGTGTGAAACCAAACGTCTTTCTTCCCGACATGTGCGATCGAGTCTGTGTGCGTCGAATGGAATGCAATGTCATCATGGCTCGGACGGAAGGCTGAGGAGCATGGCTCGGACGGATGCTGGGGAGCATGGCTCGATCAAACAAGCTGGAGTGCGTGGCGGGGAAGCATGGCTCGAGCGTGGTGTATACACATCCACTAAAACGATGATAACTCTTGAACCACACCTCCGATTGACTTGAAATAAACGGCGTTGGAAAGATAACTCAATTCCCTACAACTTTGATGAAGACGTCGAAAGCTAAATCCCACTCGAGTGGGATGGTTCGAACGGATGGCTCGGACGAAACAGAGATGGTGACAATGGCTTGGACGAAACGGAGATGGTGACAATGGCTCGGACGAGACAGAGATGGTGACAATGGCTCGGACGAAACGGAGATGGTGACAATGGCTCGGACGAGACAGAGATGGTGACAATGGCTCGGACGAAACGGAGATGGTGACAATGGCTCGGACGAGAATGGCTTCCAACGTCTCCTAAATACTTGAAATACTCCAAAATGCACAATGTATGCAAGGATGATGCAAGAAATATCTAGACGTGCAAAGTGTATAGAAAGAACTAGAAAACGATGCAAACCAATGAGTTATCCTAGCTAAATGCATGATAAAAATAGGCTAAGGAGAGACAAAATATAGACATATCAACTCCCCCAAACTTACTATTTGCTTGCCCTCAAGCAAACAATCAATAATAGAGTATGGAGAAGAGGTGTGAAGATGGGGTCTCAGAACCTAAAACATGCTAAATAAAATAGTTAGAATCAAGGTCCTTGTTCTTAGTTCTATGATGCATGGTGAAGGAACTCTATATTTTTTTTTCTACACCCGCAATCCTATCAATCATTCCCTTTAACATTCATTCACAGAGAACCGTGAATCAAGCTAAGCAATGTCGTTGAACTCATTTGGCTAGGGTGAAAGGTTAGAGACTTAGATTGTCTCCCTCTCGCGTGGTTTCATCAATACAAGACAAGGTTCTCTCACGAAAATGAGTTGAGCTTAAGAGAAGGCTAAAGGTTGAAACCAACTGATACATACAAGAGCAGCGTCCTGTCTACCCAAAGAACATTCCAAACTGAAGTTGGTCCTATCTCTACCCTTCATCGGAAACATCATCTCAAACCCATTCTTTCACTCTTTATACTTGGTCTTAGGAGGAGTTCACTTCTTATCATTCTAGCGGATTGGGAAATCTTTATTATCAGTAAGGTTCTTTCGCTTTTCTTCTAAGGAATCTAGACATCTTAAACATTTTACTTTCTTTTCTTTGTCTAATCTTTTTATTTTATGCACAGAACCAATAACTCATTATTTTGCTCAACCCAAATCCTTTACTAGACTTGTAAACCTTGAAAACACATCCCCCTCCTAAAGACTTTCTACCCTTTACTTTCTTTTTGCACTTCACTCTTCTGCACAAATCCATACCCAATACCCATGATCGAGTTCTCACCTAGTCCTACTAGTCCGGATAACGCGAATTAGAACTACACAGGATCCTACTCTTGTCGGTTAGAACCTAACACTTTCTAACAAGCTCAACTCGGAAAAGGCCTGGCACTCAAGAATACCATTGGCTTGAAAGAACGGTTGGTTAAGGGTGCGGGAAACTGTTCCAAAGATGGGAATCAGCTACTTGGATTGACAAGGGTGGTAAAAATGTGAAAGACAATCCAAGTATGTATAGGGTATCCATGAGTTCAACTTCAATGCATAACAAGATAATTGCAAGTCAGGATTAGGTTCAGATAGATAGGGAATAACGTCAATTCAAAACATGCTTCAATCTTACATTTTCAAGTTCAATCAACATGCATCGAAGAACTAATAACAAGGGCTTTGATCCTATCCTATTGAATCCAGCATGCTACCAAGGTTACAATCATCATCAACCCCTATGCTAAGTGCAACAACCCTATACGAATGACACTAGACTCAATCCTAATATGCAAGTGCAAGCTACATGAACACTGTGTTTTTGTGGAAATTTTCGATTTTTTTTTTTTTTTTTACAATAGATGGATGCAAACTCAAACATGATATGATGCAAAGATTAAAATAAGAATCACAGAACACAACATCAGATACATCATCTCAAACCCTCCCCCAAACTTAAATTACACAGTCTCCTGTGTAAGAAAAATTTGCAGGAGGATTTAAGAATCACAACAAGAACAATGCAGGAATGAAATGGTATGTACAAAGGAAAGGTCGGAGTACCTCAGTAGTAGAAGAAGGAGTCTGTGCTCGCCCAAGGAGGAGCGTGAAATTGACTCTGTCCTTCGCCTTGTTCAGGATCCGCGGGTGTGACATCAGCTGGTTGGTCGACTTGCTCCTCAACCGCTTGCGTGTTCTGATACATGGTCGGCTGCTCGTCACACTGCATGTCATCGACTCTGTATTCGCCATGCTCCGAGACCAACACAACAACCTTTGTAGGCTGATAATCACCTTGATCTTCTATCTGTTGCTCAACCCCGTGCATATCCTGATGATCACCTTTAGCTTCAACTCGCCGCTCAACCTCAACCTCATGCTCATCTCGAGCTGCAGAACAACACGCTGATCGGTGACTAGAAGAGGCTCTGGAACCTCGCGAACCGCGTCTCCTTCTCTCCCTTGACTCATGTGACGAGTGGCGTGAAGGAGCGGGTGAAGGCGGGCGCTCCCGTGACACATATGAAGATTGACATGCTAGGGAGGGAACCAGAGAGAGTGTTCTCTGACGAGTTGGCTCGCTGGAGACTTTGTGTGTGGCTCGAGAGAGGGGCTCGATCGGGTGTTGGCTTGAGTGGCTCGAGTGTGGTAGTTGGAGCGTATGCGGAGTAAGATTGGCTCGAGCGTGATAGCGGAGGCGTGGCTCGAACGAGTGCAGAGTGATGAACCTTTTAGGATGGGTCGAGTCTGATTCCACGCCGTCGGTTGAACCTTGCTCGAGTCGATGATGGTTGAGAACGCACGGTGGTGGTTGAACTCTGCAACACCTCTTCTTCATTATCCCAAACATCTTCCTTAATTTCCTTAGAGGAGAACTTCTCATTGTACCTTGGAGCTTCTTGATTTTCCCACTCATCTTCTTCACCATAGCTGTTAACTCTTTCACTGAATCCCTTAGAATCTGAGTATTTTGTAGTTTATACAAACTGCTAAGCGCGGGAGGACGTGACTCTTGCGGTTGGTGAGGTTTAGGAAGCAGGTTTTGACGCTTAAGGAGGGTAACGACTGCACTCGAGTTGGAGAATGGTCGAGTGACACTTTGAGTTTTCTCTCTGGTTACCAAAACCTCAGTTTCTGCCTCATTCACACTCTCAAAGATGTCAACCCCAACTTTATGATCGTTCTCTTCAATCACGAAGGTCTGTCCATCAATAGTTGGTTTATTCCTAGAATCCCTGATATCAAACTTCATCTTGAAGTTTTTACCCAGATTGAGATCAATCATCCCCTTCTTGACATCAATGACTGCGCCAACTGTAGCTAAGAAAGGTCTTCCTAGGATTAGTGGATCTTTAGGCTCTTCATCCATTCCCAGCACCACAAAGTCAGTAGGAATCTCAGCTTGTCCAATTTTGATGGGCAGGTTCTCTAATAGACCATGAGGCAATCTAGTAGTCCTATCAGCCAATATTAAACGGAGGTTGCATGACTTGTATTCGTTGAATCCTAGCCTCTGAGCTACAGACAATGGCATGAGGCTTACTGAAGCACCAAGATCACATAGGCACTTTTTGAAGGCCAATGGACCTAGAGAACAAGGCAGGGTGAAAGAACCAGGGTCCTCTAGCTTCATTGGGATAATCATCTTCTGAATAACAGCTTTGCATTCATGAATAACCCCACCTATATCATGCACTACCCTCTCATCTTCCAAAACCTTAGCTTGATCTCCTTTAGCTATCTCCTCCTTCTCTTTGGTCCTTTCTGTTACCAAATCCGTTAAAAATTTTTGATATTGTGGCACAAGTGCAAATGCATCAAGCAAAGGCATCCTAAGTTCAATCTCCTTGACTTGGTTTTCGAATAGAGCTTTATACTTCTCAGTAAGCTGCTTCTTAAACCTCACTGAAAATGGTAGAGGTGGCTTGTATGGTGGAGGAATGAATCTCACAGGTTTATCCTTGGGAGCAGTGGGTTCTTTAGTAGCTTCAGGAACAGATTGCTTGGCTGACTTAATTGGATCCTTGAGCACCTCGACAGGATCCTTTATCTGAACTTCATATTGAAATAATTCCTCCCCATCTAAACTCTCAGTGTCCTCAGCGAGCCGTACATCTACAACTTGGGTGGTTATGGCATGCATAGTAGCATAGTCCTTGGGGTTTTGAACTGCTTTTCCAGGTAGTTGGCATGTTGTTGGGGTAGAAGTAGAAACAGTCTTGCCTTCCATATACTTCATCTTGGAGTTAAGAGCTTCAAACTTGACATTTAGATCATTGTAAGAACATTCCATCCGCTGACTGAGTTCAGCAAACTTCTTAGCAGTATCCAGAGAACCACTAGCTTGACCTTGAAGAAGTTGTTGCAGCATGTGCTTCATTTCTTGATCTGGAGCTTGAATAGGTTGAACTTGTGGAGGTGAAAATCCTGGTGGTGGTCCGGAAGGAGCGTGAGAATTTTGCTGGAACTGTTGCTTAGGCACGAATCCTTGATTGTAAGGAATAAAAGGTTTTTGCGGACCTTGTTGTTGCTGCTGAGGAGGGTACACCTGATCTTGTGGATTTGCAACATTGGTGCTCCTGTAAGAAAAATTGGGGTTCGTCTTGTAGGGGTAATAACCCTTGTTATATCCACCTTGATTCTGGACGTAGTTGATTGCTTCAGACTGCTCACTCTTTCCATCCTGAACTTGAAAAGGGTCATCCTCAGATACGAAATGGACAGTCTGCTGCTGACTGAGCAAGAGGCGGTCAAGCTTGTCATTGACATTTTTAAGGTCCCTCTTGTACTTCTCCTCAGACCCAGCGTCACCTCTAACTGTGCGGTCGTAGTCTTCATTGTAGTTACTGTCAGACTGGGCGTGATTCTCAACCAGTTGCCATCCTTCCTCAACGTCTTTGTTCAGAAAATTACCGTTGGAAGCAGTGTCAAGCAGCATACGTATCTTTGGTAGTACACCACGGTAGAGAGTGCTCAGCAGTGACTCGTTGCTGAAACCATGGTGTGGACACTGGCTGTGGTAACCCTTGAAACGCTCCCAGGCTTCACAGAATGATTCTGAGATTTTCTGAGTAAAGCTAGAAATCTCATTCCTGAGACGTGCTATTCTAGAGTTGGAGAAGAACTTGGCCAAGAATGCTTTCTTGCAACCATCCCAGGTGGTGATTGATCCCTTGGGAAGGTTTTTCTCCCATTGATGAGCCTTGTCTCCCATGGAGAATGGGAAGAGACGCAACTTGTACCCGTCCTCACTCACGCCGTTGATCTTGGTGAGACTGCACAGACGGTCGAACTCGTCTAAGTGGTCGAGTGGATCCTCCATAGGCAACCCGTGGAACTTGTTTCCTTGGATCATGGAGATCAGACCACTTTTGATTTCGAAGTTGTTGTTCTGCACGGCGGGAGGGACGATTCCAGCACGCTGAGTGTGAGTGTTCGGTGCATCCCCAGCACCAATGTTTCGCGGTCCCGGATGTGGTTCATTCTGTTGTTCCATAGTGACTGGTAGGGGGTGATCGTTGGAAGTACGAGTTTGTCGTGGGCGTTGCAACCGATTGATTTCGTCGATAACAGGAAGGAGATTCTGATGCCCTCTTGATCTGATGTGCATGCAAGGTTGCAATCAACAGGTACCTGAGGTGCAAGACAAACAAGCAGACAACCAAAACAAGTTAGTACCCAGAATGATAAGTGTAACAGAACTTAATCTTGCAAAACTTGAAATCTTAAATGTAGTAAAACAATTCCCAAATGGCAACGACGCCAAATTGATACTAGGATTTTTGTGTCTCCTAGTAGGTTCAATTAACCTTATGCGTTGTAATACTTAAGGTGTCAATCCAAATGGGACGTTGCTAGCAATCAAGATGCAATCAAGCAATCACAAGTTAAGCCAATTCAAAAAGAGTGTTTTTCTAATAATCCTAGAATGGTCAAAATACAAAATGGAAACGAATCATAGAATCATAAACGAAAATGTATGACAAGTACCGAATAAGAATAAGTCAAACCGAAAACGATTCTAAGCGTGAACAAAAGAAATAGTTCCAGGAATGTAATAAAAATCAGAAAGAAAGAAGTCCTAAGGATGGGGTAATTGATGTCGGTGGAGTATTCTAGTCTACAAAGTGTTTAACATACCTCAAGCAAACTATCCCTAAACAATGAACATCACAACTTAGCTAATCCAATCTCTTGGCAAAAGCTACTCAGACTCAACCACTTCCATACCTAGCTCTCGCTAGAGAAACGTGGTCGAGCAGGCATGACAAACAAGTTCATTCACGTCAAACAAACATCCTAGACAACTAATCTCTTAGGCTAGGAACGTAAGTCTCTGGCACTAGTTGGTCAGACATTTCATCAAACACCTTTTGTGTGCGGAAATGTTTCGAACCTAGTTCCAATTGATCAGAGAGAAACTAGTAATTCTAACTCTAGTCCAGAAGGGAATCATACAATCAAAGCTTAAACACTCTACATCCTAAGATCCTCTACCTAATCTATCCCATCCTCAAGAACCTACACACTACTCAGATCCGAAAATCATAGTCAAGGATGCAAACACAGAAATCATTGAATCAAGCATAATAAGATAGATAAAAATAAGATGAACAACTTTGTAGTAGGAATCAAATGCAAAATCTCAATAAATCTCAACGATATCGGAATACAAGTCTCAGAACGTATTTTGTGGCTAGGTTAAAAACCTTCTCGGAAGGAAAACAATACAAGATTAAAAGATAAGATGTCTCTGCAAAGACTTAACAAAATGTATATATAGTAGTCTAACATGGAAAGCCCTAAAACTTAAAACGACAAGGTAAAGCGTCGGTTTAGAAATCTCTTGAAGCGTGTGAAACCAAACGTCTTTCTTCCCGACATGTGCGATCGAGTCCGTGTGCGTCGAATGGAATGCAATGTCATCATGGCTCGGACGGAAGGCTGAGGAGCATGGCTCGGACGGATGCTGGGGAGCATGGCTCGATCAAACAAGCTGGAGTGCGTGGCGGGGAAGCATGGCTCGAGCGTGGTGTATACGTATCCACTAAAACGATGATAACTCTTGTACCACACCTCCGATTGACTTGAAATAAATGGCGTTGGAAAGATAACTCAATTCCCTACAACTTTGATGAAGACGTCGAAAGCTAAATCCCACTCGAGTGGGATGGTTCGAACGGATGGCTCGGACGAAACGGAGATGGTGACAATGGCTCGGACGAGACAGAGATGGTGACAATGGCTCGGACGAAACGGAGATGGTGACAATGGCTCGGACAAGAATGGCTTCCAGCGTCTCCTAAATACCTGAAATACTCCAAAATGCACAATGTATGCAAGGATGATGCAAGAAATATCTAGACGTGCAAAGTGTATAGAAAGAACTAGAAAATGATGCAAACCAATGAGTTATCCTAGCTAAATGCATGATAAAAATAGGCTAAGGAGAGACAAAATATAGACATATCAGTTCAACAGAGCCGTATGGAACAGCATTAGGAAGATGAGGGTCATTTGGATCATCTGTAAGCAACCAGTACCCTGATATCACAGTATAGTCTCTAGTAACAGTATAGTTCCAGATCAACTGGTCAGGTCTGTCATTCGTAGACAAGTAGGTGTTTTTGATAAAGTCCTGGTCCTCCCTTGCAATCAGATTTTCAATTTTTCGGTTGTCCCATGATCTAGATTCTTCTTCTCGGATGATCAAATCTGTTAGAAGGATTTGTCCTTGTGATACACGGGAAGATATTGGACGAGGAGGATGAGTATTAAGAAAGTTATCAATCCCAGTTCGTATTGAAAGTCCATCTCCGATTACAAAACGAGACACTTTTGTTAAGCAGATCTATACTAGTTAGTAATGATGACCAACCATATGATTATGATCATTTTGGTGTTGCATCAAGAAGGGAGACATCAGGATAGTATCTAGCCTTCATTGCACGAGCAAATAGGGAATCTGGGAATTGTATAAGGCACCATGCTTGTTTCGCAAGAAGAGCATCATAAATTTTTTCCAAGTCTCGAAACCTCAAGCCGCCTTCTTTCTTTGAAAGCTGTAATTTCTTCCAAGATATCCATGAGATTTTTCGATGTTGAGCGCTTCTTTCCCACCAGAAATTCATTAATAAGGACTCGAGATCAGATGTGACTCCCTTTGGTAGCTTGAAACAGGACATGTCATAGACAGGCATGGAGACTGCAACTGATTTAAGCATTACCTCTTTTCCTGCAGGTGAGAGTTTCTTTGTGGTCCAGTGTGAAGTTCTTTTTCTGACTCTTTCGATAATGTTCTCAAACCTTTCATTCTTTTTTCTGCCAACTGACCATTCATGGTGGAATATCATTGCTGTTTATTTTCAAACGGATAAATATGTATTTTAGCTATTTATATAATAAGTTGGTTTTTTAATTTTGGAAATTAACTTTTAAAAAAGTTTACATTTAATGGATTTTGTATCTTGTAGGTAAAGAAAGAAACATTAATTAGTATATGCATATTCTTTTAAATGACAACTAGGTACTAACCCGCGGTATACCGCGGGCTGAACTTTATTTTTATATGTAACTTTGTAATAATTTATTTTGCTACTATATTGTTTATATTCATTTGTAATTATAAATTCAGTTTGTTTATATAATTTTTATATTTTTAAATTATTTATTGAAAACCTTTGTCAAAAAAATAAAATGACATCCTTGCTATAGTTTTGAAATAAGTAAAAAAATTGTCACATTGACAATTTGTAATCTAGGATTTATAACCAATTGTCTCGAGATATTCCGTAAGTTTTCATTTAATTCGAGTCATATAGTATCTTTATATAGTTCTATAAACCCTCTTTGTAAAGGATATATAATTATATATAGTAATATGATGTGTAAATGACTTAATCTCTGGTAGAACACTACATTAATTATTTTTTTTACTCAAATCAGATTATATTGATTTAGGAAATGTCATTACAAAGAGGGGGAATTAACTATTACAAACTCAATATAGTACTCATTATCTCTACAACCAAATTTTGCTAAAGTATGAGCAACATTGTTGTGTTCCCTTTTTATAAATGTAAAACTGATGAAACTGAACTTTGATGCCCAAAACTTTATGTCCTGCAATAGATTTGATAGGGATGCATTCGTTAAAGAGCCATTAATCAGCTTGCACAAAGATTCATTATCACCTTCAAAGATGACTGCATCATGTCCTTGGTGCCATGTTTGTTCTAGAACCAATATTAATGTTGTTGCTTCTGCCTCCAGTGAGTTTTCTGTGTCAGTTAGTTTCTTTGCGTCCCAAACCAGTTCAAGAAAACTACATTAATTATTGAGTTCATTTACAGTGTTAATATTCATAATTTTTATTTTGGGTATCAATAATAATATGTGTAATTAGCAATAATATGACTAATTTTTATAATAATAACTTTATTTTATTTTTATTTTTATTTTTGATAAATATTAAGGACTATTATTTTATTGTACATACATAATAATACTGATGTCAAAAAAAAAAAAACATAATAATACTGTATTCTGTTTTATTAAAACATCGATAGAGAGTAACTCAGCTATTGTTAGTGTAGGAATGCATCATCTTTTTCTTTCTTAGGAAGTATCCTACTATCCTTATAGTCCATCTTTTGGGAGTCTGCAAACTTTTTAGGAAAAGTTATGTTACTATTAAATCAATACTATAATAATAAATGAATATCATGTGGGTATATTACCTGTTTTTGAAATCCTCGATTTCTTGTAGTTGAGGAGTAACTAAGACTTGTGAACTGTCGAAACATTAGACACACTCCTATATCTATTAGATGTAAAAAGAACCATAATAAATTTTTTTTTTTATTATGAGTATATTCTTATTTTCGGTCATAGAAATATTATGAGTATAATCTTATTTTTGAGTAAAGAAATAATCAATATATCTTATGAGATTTTTTTTGTTAAGAGGATAAATATTTGGTAAATATATATGATACTATATATATGGGATTCGAAATCTAAACTGTTGCACAAAACTGATATATTTTGTATTTGGTCAATGTATCTAACCCGTGATTTTCTGATTAATTAGATAGTTAAATGATTATTAATTATCTTTAATACCTTCAATGATTTTAGCTTTGATTTAACTATTTCTAATGGCATTTGAATGTAATTTCTTACACTTTTCAAGGTTAGTTTTTTTTTTTGTACTTCTCAATTAATATAGTAGGATGGTGAAATTCAGGTGTTCAACCTAAGCAAATACATCACAGTCGACAGCATAATCAGAAGATATAGGTCACTCTTCTTCTCTCTGATTCAAATCAAACTAGAAACTTCTCCAGATTCAAAACAAACTAGATACTTCTCAGCTACTGCATTGGGTTTTAATCCAATCAATGGTTGGCCATATTTCAAATTTTCTGGTTTTGTTAGAAAAATTGGCACGACGATTGTATAAGAAAATTTTGCAATAATGAGAATTATACAGTAAAGAATTCTTATAATAAATATAATTTGATCCCTAAGAAATCCACAAATTTTAGGATTAAAACATCTAATCCTTGCAGATCTATGAACATGGAACATCTAACAATTTGCTATGAATATAAATTCAAAAGACACTAAGACATTAATTTGCTCATCTTTTTTCTTTTCCTTTTTCTAATTTTAAAATTTTTATTCTTTAGAACTTTAAAGTTTGTTTGTTGTTGCAGATTATTCTAAACTTTATCCAAGAAGATCAAGTTGTTTTATAAATACTATAATAATCAAATTTTAATGTTCACAATCACAGGCATATAAGAGAATTGACCACACGTACATATATGATTGCTTATTAATATTTGATAACTTTTTAATGTTATTCCGAACACTTTTCAATATCACAAACAATCATAGTTCATTCTACTATACTTAAAAACGATTTCAAATATAATTTAGTTAATTAGATTAAAAAGGTTTTTATTTTTATATCAAATATGCTCTTAATATCATGGAAGTACATGAATGATTATGCAAGTAATTTCATATTAGAACATGTAAATTAAATTATGATTAAAATTCAGTCTATATATGGTATTAGGATGAGAAATAATGAAAATAAGACTGAAACAACTAATTCGGATAGTAAAAAACATTGTATTTAAACGATTTTAACAAAAAAATGATACAGAAATATGGATAATAGTATCATTACATACTCGAACTTTCACTAATATGGGTAATGGTTAAGTATGTGACTTTGAAGACATAAACATTAGACAATTAAAACTTTTAATCTTAAACTAATTTAAGACTTTTAATTTTATATGAAAAAATATTGGGATATATCACCTAGTTTAGTATTGTTTTTGAAAACCAAAAATGCTTTGAACTCCACACCAAAGATATTTTGAACTTCCAGTCCAAGTCCAATGATTAAAAACAGTTTTGATATTTAGCTCTCTTTTTTCGTCATGTTCATATCTTAATATTATATGTATAAACTATAAACCGTAGTTTCTTTCTTCATTGCCAATTTTGTTATCGATTTGTAACAAAGAAATTATTAAAAATCTCAAAAACACTCGTCAAGACAAGTCTAAAGAGAATACTTTTAATATCTGTAATTGACTTGATTTGGTATATAAAACCTTTGATTATTATATAGGTTAAAAACATTGGTCATATTTTTTTTTTTTTTTGTCTACAAAAAACATTGGTCATTTAAGGTGTTATTTTATTAAGAATCGAAAGTTAAGTAGCTTAAATTAAAACAAAAGTATTCTTACGGGTATATAATATAAATCGATCAAACGTGAAGGTCTTTATTGTTATATTTTCTTTCTTCTTTCTTTCAGCAAAAACCTAAAAATTTCTCCTTCGTCACTCTTCTCCGTCCAATTCTCTCCATGGATCGTTCTGTGAATCTCCTCGACTTAGCCTTAGGGTTTGATGAGCTTCCGCTAGCCAATCAATCGCCACTAAATGGGAAAGTAGTACTAATCGAAGACTGTGTAGAGACGAGTGGCTCGTTCGTGCTTCACCAGCTGATGAAACGTGTTCTCTCCCCTAATTCCTCTGACGCCCTAATCTTTCTCGCTTTTGCTCGCCCTTTCTCTCATTACGATCGAATCTTGCGTAAACTGGTAAAAGTTTCAATCTTTTTTTACTGTTTTGTCTCAATTTTTTTACATTCATTGCTTTTCTCAGTGTTGTGCCATTGTTACAGGGATGTAATTTAGCTACCCATAAGACGAACAATCGATTGGTGTTCTTTGACATGCTCATGGTTAAGTGCTCAGGTGAGACTTTTCAGGTAAACACAGTCGATTTGATTAGAAAAATAGAGTCTTTAGCTAATGGCATAATGTCACATCAGCTTAGTTAACAAGTTAGTTAGTCTTTGATAAAGCATATTTAAAAGTGTATTGGCCTTGGAAATTAAGGGAGCTCTAGAACAAATCTCTTAACTTTTGGTTTCATTTTGGTGATCTTCATTATTTGATCATCGGTTCTTGTTTGAAAGCAAACGATTTAAAGATATAGAGTAGCAATTGTTACTGTTCTCTGCAAATCAGATTCTGAACCAGTAGGTTGTATTGTGAGCACAAATGATGAGTTTTGGTTGAGTTAGATTAGATTCTACCTCAAGATTTTACTTTTAGTAGTGGATCACTAAAACAAATCTCCTAACTTTTGGTTCATGTTCGTGATCTTCATTATTTGATCATCGGTTCTTCTCTAAAAGCAAACGATTTAGAGAAATAGAGTAGCAGTTGTCTCTGTTTTCGGTGAATTCGGATTCTGAACACAAATGATGAGTTTTGCTGTGGTTAGCTTAGATTCTACCTCAAGATTTTTACTTTTATTATCACACGAATTTGATTTCATTCGACTTGTAGTGGGCATTTCCTTGTTTTGTTTTGTGTTTTCATCGACCAGAACTCTATTTTTTCAGATCTGAATACACTTTTCTTTTACTGACATCTTTTTAACAGATGGTGATAAAGTGGAAGACAATGTTAGTGCAGTTGCGAAACTATTTCGGGAGATACAAGAAACCGTTCGAAAGCTACAGAGTGTAACAAGTGGTAACATAACCGTTATGGTGGATGATATGTCTCTCCTGGAAATTGCTACTACCGGCAGCAATTCAGATCACGTCTTGGACTTCCTGCACTATTGCCACACCTTAAGTTCTGAAAGCGTAAGTCAAGAGGCTCTAACCCATTTATAAAGTACATTGTAGGGTTTTTCTTCTTTTTGAGTCTGTTAACCGGCAATCTTTTTTTTTCTTTCTCTGAGGACAGAATTGTTCATTGGTCATTCTCAATCATGAAGATATATACGCGAGTATGGAGAGACCTGCGTTTTTGCTGCAGATGGTGTGTCTTGCAGATGTTGTGATAAAGGCAGGGCCTTTAGCCTCCGGTTTAGCTAATGATGTGCATGGTCAAGTAAGTAATTGCAATACACTTTTTACTCAAATTCATGAATTTGAACTTTTTGTTTGATAATTTCAGTGTCTAAATGATTTTGCTGTCTTTTTGCATATGCAGTTGACTGTTCTGAACAAGGGGATAAGCAACTCCGGTCGAGGAAGCTCGAGGAACAAGTTGCAGAATTTTCAATTCAGGATCAAGGACAATGGTATCGACTATTTCTATCCTGGTTGCAGAAGCTGATGATTAGAGACTGTTTTGAAGGGTTATTTAATGGTGTGATAGTGATGCATCTAGAAATTTTGTTTTGTTTTCATGAGGAAGCTATTACATTTAGGTTTAAAGATTATGTACTCTGTCTCTGCCAAACATTTTTTCCAAGTGTCTTCTGGTTGTCACTTCATGACTTTACTTATCTAAGACTCGAATGGCTATGCAAAATTTTTTGGATAATATTGATTAGATAATATTGTAAACTACTATGCATAGCATAGGAACGACAGAAAAAGATGTATTTCTGTTCTGTTGGTACATAAGATGATACACTGTCTTTGGCTTCTCATCTAAGGCTCAAAACTGGCCATGCACCAGGAGATGGCAGAGCAGGGCGGATCATAGGGACCCTTCTTACCTCTGTGAACACTTGATTGAGTCGGGCTGCCTGCGACGCCTTCTGCATAGATCATAAACAACCCAAGACGTGATAATGATAGAAGAAAACACCACCAAACGAATAACAACAGCTAAAGGAAAATATCAAATCTCAGCACTTTCTACGGGTGATGATCCCCTAAGCATTTTTTGTTCTTCATTCCGACAAATTACAAGAACATATATTAACTACAAAATATATCCTTAGTTTAAGCCAGGGCAGGATAATTATCAAACTAAACTAAACCTGAAATTCTACAGATCAAGTCAGACCAATTGCAACGCAACATAATAGAGGAAAGCTTCATCCTCAAACGAATCATTCATTATAGACTAGCTTACCAACTTTAAGCAAAATGATAACACAAGGCTGAAAGTTGAATATAGTGTACCTTATTATTAATTGTAACTTTAAGGTTGAACCTTTGAGGTTTCTTTTTCGTATCATACAATCTCCGCCGTCCCAAGAGAACAAAACCCATCACTACTGCAGCCAAAGAAACAGACCAAACTGGATCAACCCTAGACTCAGAGTACTTGAGAAGCACAAATGGCACCTTCCACCACACTGTCTCTCTACTATTACACTCATCACCACAGCTCACATCCCCAACTTCTACAGTAGGTACAACTCTACGATGAGAAACAATCTCATCTTCACCATTCACAATCCTATAAACCAATTCATCACTCCCTGAATCAGATTCAGACCAAGACTTGTTAGAATCCTCAATAGGCTCTTCAACACCAGTTTCATCAGCAGCAGCCTCACTCTCGAGGCGTTGCTTCTCTTCAAGAGCTACAAAACCACTCACCCTGACCTCAACATCACACGATCGATGAACATCTAAATTAACATAAATCTCTTCCAGATTCAGAGGGTCCGACCCGTAATCGACCCGGAAAGAATCAGCAGGTTCCAAAACACCATAATGGCTGGTATCAACAGAGAAATGATCAGAGAAAATCGTACCGGCACCGATTACAACACTTGAAGTCCCCAGTTTCTTCTCCGACGTGATCGGATCAGTTGGTTCCGTGTCAGAGCCATGAAGCAGCTCCCAATCAAACAACTCCTCCACCTCCATGAACCCTAACGAAAGCCCTAAATTTGCTGTTTATTTATCTCTTGCTGGTATACTATAGAGAGTGAATACGTGGCGATTACTAAATGGCTACGTATTATCAAATGCATGCGTCTCCCTCAAGTCTCAACTAGATTCGCGGCACGCCGTCATGACTTGAGTTTTTTTTTTCTTTTTTTTTTTAACATCTACGACTACGTATTTCAAAAATAATAATAATTAATTAAACTGTGAAAGCGAAATAATACAAAGTAATAAGTATTAAGTATATGTCAGGGTGGCCGAGTGGTCTAAGGCGCCAGACTCAAGTTCTGGTCCTCGTAAGAGGGCGTGGGTTCAAATCCCACTTCTGACATATTGGTTAATTTTTTTTTTGATTAAGAAAAAAAAAGTATTAAGTATTAGCCATTAAGTACAGTAAAACCTCTATAATTAATATAGTCGGTACTATGAATTTTTATTAATTTATAGAGGTTTTAATTTATCGATAAACTAATTTATAGAGAAACTTTCCTAATATAGTAAAAAAGTATTAAACATAAAATTTAATCTTATAACTAATATTTTTATAAAATAAATTACAATGAAAATAACAATTATTATGTTTTGAAAATAGCATTCAAAGATTTTTATATAATAAAAATATTAAAAATGAACTCTAATAAGAATTAATGTATAGATATATACATATATTTAGATAATTTTATGTAATTATTAATTTATATTATTGATGGGCCCATATTTGCAAAGGAGTTTCAAAAAATTATTATTTTATTATATTATCTAATAATGTCTAAAATTACACTAATTCCAATTTGAAATCTAAAGAAATAGTTGGAGAAATTTATTAATTTATAAAGAATATTAATTTATCAAGTATTAATTTATAGAGATTCTACTGTGTTTACTAATTGAAAGGTTTTTTTCTTCTTATACAATAACTGATGTCATATTTGTTCGTTTTGTGGATTTCCATTAGAATCATGTCTAACAGAAATATGTCTTTTTATATCAGTACTTCTTTTTCATGATTTTTATATTTATAACTATATAATTATAATTTAAAATCGCACAGGTAAAAAGCACTTTTATACATAAGGAATTTAAAACCACACATGTAAGAAGACACTTTAATCCCTAAGAATATTTTTTTTAGTAATTTATTGAGTCTTCGATTGATTCTGCAATCACAAAAGAGAAGATGATTAAAAAGAAGTACTGAGAAGATGATGAAGAATGAGAAGATGATGAAGAAGGAGATTAACAAGTGAAGTAAAAAGACGAAGTGGTCGTCTTGGTCGCAAGAGAGACGTAAGAAAAGAAGAAGAAAAGTCAACAAAGAGAAGTGGGTTTTATGTTATGTCTTAATGGGCTGATTATGTTGGTTTCAGGCCCAAGTGAGAATTGTGTTTTGTCTAAATCTAAAGAAGTAGTTGGAGAAGCTTAAGTAAACTTGTGTGTAAAAGTGGCTATGAGCTGTATTAGTAGTGTGGCGTGTGTAAGAGAGTCTAAAGAGCAGAAGTATGGTTTAATTGTGTGTGTACGTGTGTAGTAGTAAAGTGTGTCATGTAAGAGATGTTTCATGATTATGCAAGTATGAAATGAAAATCTAGTTCTAAGAAAGAGAAGAGTGAAAGTAAAATTTACCAAAATGAAAACTTCAACACTTTCTATATTAGTAAAATAATTAAATTTCAGTAAATCATATATATTATATAAACTTATAAGAAAAAAACAATTTCATACGTAATGAATAAAATAAATAAAAATAATTATACTTTCATAGGGGCATGGTATCTATAATATCTTTTATATTAATAAATTTTGTATGATTTTTATATTTATAACTAAACAATTATAATTAAAAACACTAGTACAAAGCATTTTTATACATAAGAAATTTAAAATCACACAAGTAAAAAACGATTTTAAAACATAAGAATATTCTTTAGCAATTTTTTTTTTAGATAATTAAATTTCAATAAATCCATTAAAAACATATAAATAAATAAAAATCAGTTTAATATTATACATAATATAACTTTTAAAGGGTAAAAGTAAAATCTTATATGGGTAACTTACTCAGGACTATTGCTGAATACAACCGGGCTGATCTTATATATGAGAACTAGTATGCTATTGTTCCTCCTCCATTCTAGAGGAATGACTTTGAGCTATAACCTATCTTATTATGAGTTTTTAATAACAAATAACTAATCTAAATTTTAACAAAATCGTGAAAGAATAAAATTTCTATTTTTAAAAATTAGATATATTTTTGAATGTTTGAGAATCTGAATTTGTTTTAAAATTTAAACTATATACTTTTATATATGTATCTTGTTATTTGACACATGATATATATATATATATATATATATATTCATTTTATTACATATAAAACTCGATAATTCACACACAAACACACACATATATATATATATATATATATATTGATAAAACTATATCTATATTAATATTTTGAAGTACATTGTTCTAATTTTTATTTGTAAGTTTTGCATAATTAATCCTATGCCATTTGAATAAATATTAAAATTTGGATGAAATATTTTTAATAAAATCTAACCAAAATAACTAAATTTTCTTAATTACGATTTTTAATGGAAATAAAATAGTTATACGAAATCGCAATTCAATAACAAAACTTTTTTAATTTCAATACACTAATATATATATATATATATATATATTACATGCATCATCTATATTAAAAATTAAAGAAACTTAATCAATTCTAATATAAAATTATAAAAATTATATATGTATATATATAAAAAATCTCGTAGTGTATCATGTGTTAAATCCTAGTTTCATATGTTACTACATAAGTTATGGGTAAATAAAGGAATTTAATAAATAAATATTAAGATATTTGCATTTTGAGTGGTAATCCACACATATATTTTAGTCAGCATTAAAATATATGTACATTATATCAAATCATTTTTTTTGTTCAACGAAATGGAACTTTACTAATCAGGAATCAATAGTGTCATACTGTCATGATACAGTTGTCCCTTTAACCAATCAGGAAGATAAACACTTTCACAATTGATACAACCATACTTAGCTGATAGATGGCTGCTTTGTTACTATTTCTTTTGGCAAAAATAAACTGAGTCTCAAGGAAACGTTGTGGCCATAGAAGAATGTATCTTGGTAGAGACCTGCGATTGATGTATCATAAATGCGTCCATTGATTATGTCGATTAAAACTGAACAATCTCCTTTGAAACATATTGATTTGAATCCTTGTAACCAGACTGGTTGCATAGCAGATAATACAGCCTTGGCACCTCCTTCTAATGGGGACGGCCCTATTTTGAGAAAAAGAAGCTCCCTAACATTTAACTATGCCTATGCCATTATGGTCTCAGGTCTCGTACTATCCATCCTACATTTCAGGAAAGAAGGAGTATCTTGGTCGGATCCAATTGTGGATCCGGTAGACGAAGTTGCTGCAGTTGTGTAACTCAACTCTTTGATCAGACTCGGTTGCCGTAATCCACTCGTTGACGTCCGTCTTAGCCTTCAGTACAACATTTTTAGGACTATCTAAAAAACAAAATTTTTGTTTCTTTGCAAAGTCTCCAAATTAGCTATAAATAAAGGAATTTGTGTTCAAGAGTAAGTCCTTGAGAGGTTTGAAACTCAAGAATGTTTGAAATATAATCTTCACAATCATGAGATAGTGAGTGTAATTAATGATGTTATTGGTATATCCAATAATCTTCACAATCATAAATGGGGTATGATTGACACGCTTAAAAGTTTATGGTCTATTCCGCGACAAAGGGAAAGTTTGGGACTTTTGTTTAATAATTTTTTTTTTTTTCTTTTGACGATCATATAATCATTTACATATGATTGATTTGATTTAGCCACAAATCTAAAGATCGTCGCTGACTCCAGAGCCTGTGGTTGGTTTAAGCGATTTCTACCTCTCTTCACCGGAAAAGCCCCGGCTAGTTTCCACCGCAGATCGACTCTTACGGCTCCCGCTTAATCAGCCTCCTGGTATAGTTACTATTTGTTCCATGTAAGCATATGTGATTCCCCCTGGTTCGGAAATCAAATCCTTGGTTAAGCAGCTCAGAGTCGGAACTCGTATTAATCGTAGCATCGATTAGATCAAATTTAAGTCTTGGTTCATTTTGATTCAGTTGTTCTGTCATCTGTGGCTTTCCTTTTTACAAAACAAAGTCTCAGTTTGTGTCTTGGTTTCTTTATACAATGTTCTCAGAATAAAACAATTCACAGTTGTGAAGACTCTCAATCCTTGTGTGTTTTCTCAGGTGTTCTGGCTATGGACAAAGAGGTTACAAAGATTAAAAGTGATGACACTTCATCTGTGGAGATCAAAGTGTTGTTATTCGCCCGAGCACGCGAGCTCACAGGTGTGCCTGATCTAACTCTTAAGATGCCATCAGGTAGTACAACACAGAAATGCATGGACGAGTTGGTTCTCAAGTTTCCAAGCTTGGAAGAGGTTCGTGGCTGTGTCGTTCTTGCTTTGAACGAGGAATATACAACCGATTCCGCCATTGTTCAACATAGAGATGAGTTAGCCATCATACCTCCCATAAGTGGCGGCTAATGCATCAAGCACTACTAAAATCCCTTGATTTGGGTTTGTACTTTCATTGGCAGTAATCAAACATGTAAAAGTTAATGTACTTTTGTCATAAACAACAACAGAAATATCTGTCGTATAATAAGATAAAGGTTTGCATCAGTTCTACAAATCTTTCAGTTTGTTGTGTTTTCTCATTCCGTGGATCGTTACAATCACAACTTCTGCTTCTTCTTCTTCTTCATCTCAATATTGACTATCATACAATCATTCCAACAAAGAGAAATGAGAGTGTTGTCACTGGTTCAGTAGCGACGTGGTCTTGAATGGTTGGTACTATCTAGTGCTGAACCAAGAACCCTTCTACTATACTCCAAACTTGCTCCATTTGATACTCCTGGTGGAGGTGGCTCTGCAAAAATGCACAAAAACAAAAAAAAAACACAGAACAAAGTACATTAACTCTCTCATACTCAGAAAGACAATTAATGAACAAAAGGTTCTTGCTATTGTAATCTGTGTTGAATTCGACAACGAAGCAGCTTGATTTCTCATAACTCCAGCACTCAAAACTAATGATAGCCCATTAGATTAAGCAAACAGACCAAAGAACATTTTCTGTTTTACACTTGCAATTTGGTAAAGAAGCAGCTAAACTCTTATAACTCATCAGCCAAACTTATGATACATTGAGGAAACCATCTATACTCTGCCTAACTTGTGTCAATGCTTTAAACGCGAAAGCTTTCAATCTTTCTATCTGTTCCATGAATCAATAATGGATAATAAGTAAACCAAAGAAACAAACCTTGTGTGTAATCCAAAGGCAGAGGTGAAGGCGGAGAGATCAATTGCGACGAAAACCTCTCTGAATGAAGCTGATGAGCTCCTCTATCCGAATGCTCGAAAGCCAAAGGCTGAGGTCTCGTTCTATTACCGGAGTTCGCCTGTAACTTATCCTGTCCAGATATCTAAATCCACAAAACCACAACAAAATCAAGAACCACAACACAAAATCAGGAACATATCAATACCAATTTGCAAAAGATTTAAAAAGACAGAGAGGAGAACAAGGACTCACAGCAAACTTGAGAGTTCGACTGTAAAGAGAAACAAGTCCAGAGAAAAGCTTAACAGCGTAATCAGCGATTTCTTCAGTCTCGTACTCAGCGAAGGCAAAGCCTTTAGGTTTATCAGTTTCTTTATCACGAGGTATGTGTAGATCGATTACTCTACCAGCTTGAATCATTATATCATACAAAACCCTATCGCTTACTCTCTCGTCTACGTTCCCTGATTTTATCAAAAATCATTTCTCGAATTCATTCGAAGTGGTTTCCGAGAAAGTTTTTTAACAGTCAGATCAAAAAAATGGAAGAGACAGTTTACCTATGTAGACGGTGCAATTGGAATTTCCTCCGGACATTGAAGCTGATTTGTTGATCGGGAACAATGGAAACCCTAAAATGCTTGAGGAAGAAGAAGAAGATGGATGAATGTGAGTAATTGAAATTGAGGAGGAGAAGAAGAAGAAGAAGTTTCGAGAGGGTTGAAACTTAATTTTCAAAAATATTGTTGTCAAAGGGAGTAAATGACTAAAAAAGCCCTCTATGTCAAGCTGATACAATGCATATACGTATTGGGAAAAATACAAAAAAAACCCGAAATTATTTGTATTTGGACGTTTAATACCCAATTGTTTTGGATTGGAATAAAAATACACCAAATAATAAAAACATGTTATTTAAAACCTAAAATAATAAATGTTGTTATATAAATACCCGTAATTTTTCAACAAAATCAAAATTCCAATTTTACCCCGGTTATCCAATTAATTAATACTTCCTCCGTTTCAATATATAAGATGTTTTGGCTTTTTTTTTGTTTTAAAATATAAGATGTCTTGTAACTTTCTATGCAAATTTTAATATATATTTAATAATTTGTAATTATTATTTATGCAGTCTTTTTTATTATTGGTTGAATCATTTTTAATTTAAATATATATGATACTTTTTAAAAGAAAAGTAAACTATCTTAATATGTGTGCCTTACCTTAAACATCCTATATTTTGAAAGGGAAGGAGTAATTTTTAACATAAAAAATTTTGGTTTTCTATTAAGGGTCAATTGCATGTAGACCTACTTTGGTGAAAAACTTTTACATGTACACCCACTTTTAGTTTATGGTGTACTTTATAATGTGTTTCATCGGAGTTCTGGTTTTTTCGTTGACAATTTTACCCTTGACTTATTTTTGAGATAAGTTAGTAATAGTTGGAGATGGGATATTGCTTAACCGTTGGATTTCAACTAGATGATTATAATCTTATGGTTGAGAGAATTTGTGTGACTCATTGAGGGCATTACTTTTCCCTCTTTCTCTCTCTTTTGTTTTTTGTTTTTTCTTTGTTCTAACACAATAGTAAGGTATTATCAAAAATTATTTGTTTGTTTCTATACAAGAGGTTATGATTAATTGTTTTCTACATTTTAAGATGAATATTGCTATATTTTCTTATAAATAATTATAGACTTCAAACTATATTATATACTCTTTAATTGAACATTTGTTAACCAGATGAATGAATGACTAATTGCAGTATTGTTAGTAAATAATTATTCATATGTTAAACATATCAAAACTTTTTTCCAAACAAAATTTGTGGTTTGATAAAGGGAGATTTGCATAAATCCTAGATAAAATCCTAAATCCTAAACCTAAAACTCTAACCATAAACATTAAAATCTAAATATAAATTATGAACCTATCCACCAAACTCTGACCACGTGGTCATTATTAATCTAAAAGCCTATCCACCAAATTCTGACCACGTGGTCAATAGTCTTAACTAAAGAGTGAAGTTAGCTTAATCAAGCAATCCAACTTATAAAAAAAAAAGCTTTATGTTTCCTCCACCTAATTCTTCATCACTAGAAGCATACTACACAATAAAGATGGTTATTATTAATTTTAAAACCTATCCACCAAACTCTGACCACATGGTCAATAGCCTTAGCTAAAGAGTGAAGTCAGTTTAAACAAGCAATCCAGCTTATCAAAACAAGCTTCATGTTTCCTCCACATAATTCTTCATCACTAGAAGCATACTACACAATAAAGATGATCATTATTAATCTCAAAGTCTATCCACCAAACTCTGACCATATGGTCAATAGCCTTAACTAAAAAGTGAACTTAGCTTAAACAAGCAATCCAACTTATCAAAACAAGCTTCATGTTTCCTTCACCTAATTATTCGTCACTAGAAGCATACTACACAATAAAGATGGTCATTATTAATCTCAAAGTCTATCCACCAAACTCTGACCACGCGGATTCTAGATAGGGTTTAGGATACAACGACAACATCAAATCCATATATTCATGTTCATATGGATACCAATAGAATTTGTGGGTGTTGGTAACAAATCAAAGTTCCTTAAAACTTATCCAAATAGATAACTAATTATGAATGCAATATTTTGTTAATCCATTATGCATCTAGTTTAAGCTTAAAGTATGTGGACAAACAATCTATTTCATATTGAAAATTTAGTTAAATAAATTCATTAATTTCTAAATTATTTAATTAATTTAGTTTGGACCTAAAAATTATTGATTTGACAACACCAATTCAGTTGTATTTGATTTAGGTCATATTCATATTTATTTTTATTTTTTTTGTGGAGAGAAAAAATATTGAAAGATGCAAAAAATAATTATTTAGGGTTTAGGATACAACGACAACATCAAATCCATATATTCATGTTTATGTGGATACCAATAAAATTTGTGGGTATTAGTAACAGATCATAGTTTCTTTTAACTTATCCAAATGAATGCAATATTTTGTTAATCCATTATGCATCTAATTTTGTAAGTGGTTTTGTTAAAGTATTTCTACATTTTGTAATGGACAAAACTTATTTCATCAAAAAAAATTTCAACTAAAAATGTGACAATTCAACTTAAAATTAACTTACTGTAACTGGTCATCTACTTATTAATGAACAAATGTTCAACTAAAAATGGACAGTGTATAATATTCTAATTTTTTAAAAAATATAACAATATACATCTTAAAATGTAGAAAAAATATATTTATAATGTATAAAAATGAACAGATAATTTTTTGATAATAACTAACTAAAGTGTTACAACAAAGAAAATAATAAAGAGGAGAGATAGAAAGCAAAGAATAAAGTAAAGGAAAACAAAAAAATAATGAATACATACATATATATATATATCTTGTAAGAAGAGAGAGAGAGAGAGAGAGAGAGAGAGAGAGAGAGAGAGAGAGAGAGAGAGAGAGAGAGAGAGAGAGAGAGAGAGAGAGAGAGAGAGAGAGAGAGAGAGAGAGAGAGAGAGAGAGAGAGAGAGAGAGAGAGAGAGAGTTGAGATGTGTTTGGTTTGGTGAGGGAGTAATATGTAATTTTGAAGGGGAAATGTATAGTAGTAGTAGAAAGTGGGTGTGGGTGTTATTAGAGTTTGAGAAAGTAGGTGTATATGCAGTTTTTTCTTATGTTAATCTTGTTATACCAAGAATTAACCCGGTTATCTCTTCTTCCTCCTCTCTCTCTGATTGTCGTTGCTTCCATAATACCCAAAAACGAGGCGAAGTCATTCCCTTTGTTCTCTCTAACAGATCAATTTCAGATTGCAATAATTAGAAATTACCTACAAACTCTAGGGTTCTTCCGATTTTGTTTGAAAATAATCAAAATTGGGATTGATTACACCCAAATGTAGAAGCTAAACTTTAGGGTTTAATTAAGTGATTAACTGTGGTGATGACGAGTCGATGTGGATGAGTGGGAAGGAGATGCTGAATTTCATGTCTCCAATTAACGTTCATGGACGCGATTGGTGCAAGAGACGAGAACAATGATACCTTAAAAGAAGACATTGATACTTTAAGCTCATTGTTGACACTTATTCTCAAAGGAATCTACTTTGTTCTGGTAATCATTAATTACTTTAAGAAGACATTGATACTTTAAGCTCAAGCAACGACAATTAGAGAGAGAGGAGGAGGAAGAAGAGAGATAACCGGTTTAATTTTTGGTATGATATGGTTAACAGAAAACCAAAAATTTTTATATTAAAAATTAATAATTAACTAGTTAACCGGGGTAAAATTGGAATTTTGATTTTGTTGAAAAATCGCGGGTATGAATATAACAACATTTATTATTTTGGGTTTTAAATGACACATTTTTATTATGTGGTGTATTTTTATTCCAATCCCAAACAATTGGGTATTAAACGTCCAAATAAAAATAACTTCGGGTTTTTTTTTGGCATTTTTCCCTATACTTATATGTTGACATTATTAATATATGTTGTCTTATAAAAAATAAATCAATGACTTCATTTTGTTCAGATGTGATGTAGAACAATGGATATTGTAGAGTTTCTCGATAAGAAGATAATTTTCTAGAGTTTCATCTAGGAGACTTGGGCTGAAAGAAGTTATAAATACAGTGAATTTCTGAAAGTTAATTTATCAGTCATGATGTTTGAGATATTGTAGTATGTTGACTGTTGAGAATACTATTTTCATATAGTGATTAGTGAATGAATGCGTACTCAGAGATATGTTTAATTTCTAAGTCATGATCACTTTTATCTTGATTATTTTAAAAGAAATTTCTTATTATCTTGATTATCCTCTCAGTGTCATCGTCGTCTCTTCTGGTGCTTTTGAAACTTCACGTCTGAGAAAAGAATGCTTATAAGTTCTAAGCTTCGAAGACGATATGGGCAAGTCCTAGAGGTTCTGATACTCTTATTGAAACAACAGTCAAAGCTATGTCTTCTTGACTAAAGGAATGGAGCAGATTCATCAAAAAGAAACAACTCGATCCAGGCGACATCGTTTTCTTCCAATGAGACCGTTCTGATATACGGAGACTCTTCATTGGCTGAGCGTAAACGTGAATACAAGTTCTTGATAACGAGAATCAATAATCCATAACAACAAATAATAAGAGCAAACAGATTTTATTATGAACTTGTAACCAATGACGATTAACGTTTAATGAAAACGCAGTCTCAACATCTCACCTGTATGAGTCTTCAATAGAGGTTCTCCAACAAAACGGTGAGGAACGAGAGTCTAGAAAGTTCTATATAAGATGAAACTTGAGCTAACAATTGCTCAAATACTAGGTGACTCACATGCCACAAACAATGTGAACCGAGTTATTCCCCTTTCGTTACCTGTCACCTGCCAACTTTACGGTGGAGGAGAATGTGAGAATACTTATTTATAAGATTTCAAGTAATAGAAACTAAATTTTTACAATAATTTAATTAAAAGAGTTATAATTATAATTTATATTATCTTTGTCAGATACAAGGTTTTAATCTTACATTCTAGATCATATCATTGTCAGGTAATAATAAATGGATTAACTATATAGTTCACGTTCTTTCAGATTTACAAATCCGAAACTCAACAAAACATGTTTTACAAATTGAAGCTTAATTTTATTTTTCGTCTTAATGAACCAAATATTTTGTTTATTCCTCAGTAGGATAAGAGGGTAAGTTTTCACAAAAGACAAAGCAAGAAAAATGAAAACACTATAGACATTAAGCATAAACAAACATACTAAATTAAATCCGAGACACACTAGTCATGGCTTTGACATGGTGAAAAGAGGCATGAGTGAATCCTAAAGAACTTGAGAAGCCATAGTAGTAGTAACACATGCTTTAAGCAGAGGACAGGTTGAGGTTATTACTTGAATCTTGCATTTGGTTAGTCCTTCTCTAGGAACCATCTGAAACTGTCTCAGTACTTCTTCCACATCTTCTTCTATGGACGTTTCGTAGTGTACTATGAGTTCTTTTGTAGTTTACAGTTAAAATTCGACACTAGAACAGAGTACACAATCAGAAAGATATTAAAAATAAAATAAAAAATGAGAAACTTTACGTGGGTTTTGGCGCAGAGTTCATTAACATGCTAACTGGTAAGTGGGAGTGGGAGAGGCAATTAGGGTTTTCTGAAATCGGGAGTACAACAACATCGTGGCGGAGGGGAGAACTCTGATTCAAGTAGAGTGAGTACCTCGGCTCCTAGACGTCGTTGTACAGGTTGCCCTGTTTTTTTATTTTTTCATGTGACAAAAAAAATAGTTATTTAAAAAAAAAAAATTCTGAAAAACATATTTAAAAAGAAAAAGTAAAATATTTAGAATGTAAATGTTAATTCAAGGAATTTACTTATATTACTATGCATTTTACTAAAGTTCGTTATATATGAAAAAAAAAAAATTCTTGAACAACAAAAAAATGAACTTTAGGATGTTTTTTATATTTTTATTTATTTTTTTAAACATCAAAAAGCTAATTTTCCTATCAATTGATAGTCTTTTTGATGTTTAAAAGAAGAAAATATTATAGAAAATTTTCATTTTTTTATAATTTTCGACAAAGATATAAAAAGTTTACATTTATGATAAATTGGTAAATATACATTACAAACAAACATATATGGAAACGAGAGTTTTTTAGTTATTTCTTTTTTTGTCTTTGCTTTTGTGATATAAATATATGTACGCACGCCAAAATAAACACACAAACACTCAAACAAAGACAGACAAAAGACACAAAGGACATCATCACCATGTCACCGAGACAGATCGTTAAGACGATTTATGCAAATTTTGAGAACGACGGTGGTGCTGCTGATGTTATTAGACAAGGCATCACCAAGTGAGTTTGCTTTTTTTATTGTTTATCAATTTTCTAACGTATAATCCAATGGCTTCTTCACCTTCAAGTTTGATTTATTTTTTCTTGTTGCATGGTTAATTCAGGACAAACCATGAGTTATTGGACCCGTTCGTCTCGCTTGTTGAACTTTCCTGTAACATTCTTTTTTACTTCCCCAATGTGTGAATTAATTTTTTCGATTTTGATGTTTACTTATTGTTTGTTCTGATTTGCTCTGTTTCTTGATCAGTTTCACCTCCTGGAGGATTCACAGATCATCCTCACAGAGGTCAAATTCACGCCTACTTTTTTTTTTTTCTTTTTTTTCTACATCTGATTAATTCCTCTGGTCATTATAATTTTTCTGATGTAATTGGATCAACTGTGTACACAGGCTTTGAAAGTGTGACATACATGTTGCAGGTGAGAACACACATATATATATATATATATATATATATATATATATATCTTCATCCATGATTTAAATCTATAATAAAAAGCCTTGTTTTACTTTTGCTTACTTGGATCGATTTAACTTGTACAATATAGGGAGGCCTAATTCACCAAGACTTTAATGGTCATAAAGGTACAATCCAGGAAGGAGACGTTCAGGTGAAACAATAAACATAAAAAAAAAATACTCTTACTAAGCTTTCTTGTTGCATCCTTTTGATTTTGGTTATTATATATATTGCAGTGGACGACAGCAGGAAGAGGAATCATTCATTCTGAAATGCCTCAAGAAGGAGTTAACAATCTCATACAACTCTGGATCAACCTCCCTTCCAGTCACAAGATGTACAAAGAAAATTCTTCATGATAAAAAGATTCTAGTTATATTTCATTCCTTTTCAATGTTTTAAGATCTGTTTTTGTTTGGTTTATGACAGGATCCGGCCAAAAAACCGAGAAATACCGAGTTCATATATTCGGAGAGCATGGGACAAGGGAGTAGAGGTCAAAATCATAGCCGGAGAGTCGATGGGAGTCGGCTGGACTCCTTGCTACACAGAAACACCAATCATGTTCCTTGACTTTACTCTAGACCCAGGAGCTGAAACGTACCAGACCATTCCAGAGTCATGGACTGCTTTCGCCTACGTGCTAGAAGGCGATGAAGGCGTGTTTAGCTCCTCGGACTATTCCACAGTAGAAGCACACAATGTTGTGGTATTTGGAAGAGGGGATGGAGTTAGCGTGACGAATACATCAAGCTCTAGGCAGTTGAGGTTCTTGTTGATTGCAGGGGAACCGATCGGCGAGCCTGTGGTTCAGCACGGGCCATTTGTGATGAACTCGCAGGCTGAGATTGATATGACAATTGACGACTATCGCAATGCCAAGAATGGCTTTGAGATGGCTAATTCTTGGAGGTCAGAGTAAAGAGTTTGAAGCAATAACCAGAGACATGCAGTTATATTTATTAGGTTTTCTTATCTTATCGCACACGGTTTTAATCTTTCATTCTATTTCTATATCTTATCATTGTCAGGTGATAATTAAACACATGCTACGTTTTTAATAAATTGATTAACTATAGTTCAACTTCTTTCAGATTCACAATACATGTTCTACGATTTGAAGCTCAATTTTCTTTTTCGTCTTAATGAACCAATATTTACTAGGATTAAATAATAATTTTTCACAAAAGAGAAAGCAAAGCTTATACAGAAAATTAATTGAAAATAAAAAAAATTGATATTAAGTTCATATACTTGGCTTAACCGACGAAAGTATATATAAATTAAGAACCAGTCCTTACATAATAACGTACTTAAAGCCGAGACACACTCATGGCTTTGACATGGTGAAAAGAGGAATGAGTGAATCCTAAAGAACTTGAGAAGCCATAGCCAGAGACATGCTTTAAGCAGAGGACAGGTTGAGGTTATCAGAGATCACTTGAATCTTGCATTTGGTTAGACCTTCTCTAGGAACTATCTGAAACTGTCTCAGTACTTCTTCCACATCTTTTTTTTTTTTTAGTTTCGGCATTGTCTCAAGAAAGTACACGACTTGCTCCACCATTTTGTCCATGTCATCCTCTTCATAGATAACTCCAAACTTCAGTACCTTTAAAACCTTCACAGGAATGTGAAGAAGCCCCTAAACACACAAATGGGAACTAGCTAGTTTGATCAAACCTTCACATGCCTTGATGTTTGAATAATGTATATAAAATAACATATGGTATAAAGGATATAAAAGTTCAGTACTTCGAAGACAAGTGTTTTTAAGTTTGGGCTGTTCTTGAGTAATGCTGTCAATAATTCCCATCCTACATCTCTGTCAGTCTTGACACTTAACCAAAAGCAGATTGTTAAAAGTTGGCATTGGTTCGCAGCAGAAACCAAGTACCTGAAACAAAACCAAGTCAGCTACATGATCACTCATTTATGGTCATTAAGTAAACAAGATATAATTTAAGGACAAAGTAGAGACTGACCTCAAGAGTGTTGTCAGATCAAGTAAAGAGTCTGTACATTTGAGATTCCAATGATAAGATCTGTTGCATTCCCAACCATCCCTTCATCTGGTTTGATAAAATCATCATCTGAAAACTTAGCCATGTTGATCTGATCATGCGTCATTCGGAGATTGAGACTCGCTCCAGTCATGCGTCATTCGGAGCTTATCTTTGATTTTGATTCAACAAAAACTGGATTTGAACAGATTTTGGCTAAAGCTTCTCTCGTGTTGAAGCCTTTAAAGGAACTATTATGGCTAATGCTAAGTCTATGAAAAAAGTGGAGAGTAGAAAAAACTGAATAATCACACCGATTTTTTAGGTTTTACGTGTCATTAGGAAATAAATAATAGTGAGAGTTTATTGGTCTTGTATAAGTCAGATTTACCCAAATAAAATATCTGAAAAATCTCTACAGGATTTAGGAATACTTTTAAAATGCCACACCAAGTAATGGATCCTACGAGTAAGAGTCTCTTTCGGTGGGCAATTGTAATGATCCAAGTGGACGTTATCCTGAATTTACTGAAGAACTAGAATTGTAGAAAGAGTCGAATGGTCACAAAGCTCCTAATCCGTTTTTGGATATTCCTTGACATATTCATTTATGGGGCTTGTGATATGATGCTTTTCTTTTTATCTTTTAAATATTAGACCAAAGTCCAATATAGACAGAAGACTGTAACTAGTAAAAGAAAATAAAATTTCTTTGTAATTTGCTTATTTGATCATTAAGCAGGTAATTTTGGTGATAATTTAAGAAAATAATATAAATTATTGTGATATTTCTTTAAAATTACCTTAAAACTTTTTTATTTCAACCTAACACTTAAATTATAAATGGACTCTTTCTTTGAATGTCCAACTTGGAGGAATAGATTTAAAAATTGTACTAAAATTATTACTAAAAACTATTTTTAAAAATGTTTAAAAATTATTAATAAAAAAACTATTTTTAAAAAAATCACACCTTAAAAAGATGAATTTAAGAGGTATTATACAGTTTCAGGCTTTTGGTCGTAGAGCAAAACCATTTACACTACATATTTTGGGTAGACAGAACGATAAAAAAAATATCTATACTTTTGTCATTTTTTTATTCTTTCAATATTCATTATTTAATATTACAATTTTGGGCGTGCAAGATGCAACCATGACTGACATCGGGGATGGGTCTCGGCCACCGGGGGATCCTCCGGATGGTGTGGGGACGTGGGCTCAGAAGGTAGCAGGGAGTAACGCGGGGGGATGTTGGTTCTGGAGGCTGTTTTGGATGATGATTTTGTCACGGCGCGAGTGAGTTTGGAGTTTCCAAACGGGGTGAATGGGGAACCGGTGGTCACAATAGGACAAGAAGTGTTGGATGCTATGCATGGCCTCTAGAAACAGTGTATGCTTGTTAAGGTTCTTGGAAAACATATTGGAATCTCGGTCCTGAGTAGGAGACTTCGGGAAATGTGGAAGCCGAAAGGAGCCATGCATGTCATGGATCTACCACGCCAGTTCTTTATGGTTCGTTTCGAACAAGAGGATGAGTACTTAGCAGCGTTAACTGGTGGTCCATGGAGGGTGTTTGGCATCTATTTGATGGTACAGGCTTGGTCTCCGGATTTTGATCCTTTGAAAGATGATATCGTTACGACACCGGTGTGGTTACGTTTATCTGATATACCGGTTAGTTTCTATCACCGGTCGATTCTGATGAGTATTGCTCGTGGCCTAGGTAAACCAATTAAGGTGGATCTAACCACGTTGAAGTTTGAAAGGGGTCGTTTCGCTCGAATTTGTGTGGAAGTCGATTTAAGGAACCCTTTGAAAGGCACGATCCTGGTGAATGGGGAGCGTTATTACGTGTCTTATGAGGATTTGTCGAATATATGTTCTGGTTGTGGTTTGTATGGTCATATGGTTCATGCTTGTCCATTGCGGGTTCAAGAACAACCGGTCGAGCCAGTAAATCCGGCTGTGGTGGTAGCGGTGTCGGAGTCAGCGCAAAGAGATGATGGGTTTACGGAGGTCAGACGCGGGGGGAGGAAGTCAGGTCAACCGCAGAACAAGGTTGTGGTCACGGCGGAAGGGTCGGGTGCAGTTTTGGAAAGAAACCTCCGGGACATATCACAAAGTGTGGTAGGGAAGGTCAATCTTGCAAACAGATTTGGTGGTTTGGTTATGGAAGATACTATCCCTGATCTTCGGGATTAGACGATCCGATTTGGTGCAAACAAGGAAAATGAATATAATTCGGTTCAGATTGAAGGTGCAAAGCGTGTTGTCCAAGGGAGACAAATGCAATCTAATTTGGGTGAGGCGAGAAATAAAGGCCTTTTACGTGATGGGCCTCGTGATAAACAAGCCCAGTTAAATAAAGATGGGGAGAAACGTGGGTTTAAGAAACAACAGAAGCAGACTGGGCCTGTTTGGGGCTTAGTATTTGGCCTATACGAGAGGAGGGTTCTCTGCCTGCGAGTGGTAAGCGACTGCGAGTCGAAGCAGAGAGCACCGGTAGACCGGGTGGTGTGTTTACGTCTGGGGTTGGGGACAAGATGTCAGATTTGGGGGCTGATGGTGTTGAACCAGGATCGAAATCTTTGAATCGTTTGGGATCAGGTGGTGAAGAGTCATCTAGGGCGATGGAGGAGTCTAGGGGTTCGTTGCCGGGAGACACGAGCCCTCTCAAAGAATAATGTTTGTCCCCGGTGATTTTTAGTTGTTTAGGTTATTATATGATGAATTGCTTGTTGTGGAATTGCCGGGGAGGGAAATAAACCTAATTTCCGCAGATCAATTAGATATCTTCTGAAGAAACATAACACATATGTGTTGGCGTTGTTTGAGACACATGCTGGAGGTGATAGAGCAGGTAGAATATTTCAGGGTCTGGGGTTTGAAAACTCTTTTCGAGTGGATGTGGATGGTCAAAGGGGTGGTTTGTGGCTTCTGTGGAGAACGGGTATAGGTACGGTGACGGTCTTGGAGTCGTCGAACCAATATATATATATGCGATAGTTGTGAATGGGGCTGATGTTATCCATTTGATCGTAGTCTATACGGCACTGACAGTTAGTCGGAGGAGTGGTCTGTGGGCACAGCTCCATGATGTCATTCAAAGGGTGGATGGTCCGTTGGTAATCGGTGGAGATTTTAACACAATTATTAGAGTTGATGAGAGGGTTGGGGGTAATGGGAGACTCTCACCGCATTCTTTGGCTTTTGGTAATTGGATTAGTACTGAGTATTTGATTGATATGGGATTCCGTGGGAATCGTTTTACATGGAAGAGAGGAAGAGTGGAGCAGAATTTTGTGGCTAAAAGGCTAGATAGGGGAATTCGGTGTGATGTGATACTCTTCTCCTCCAATTTGGGCAACCAACTTGGGAGTCACCTTTTAATTTATTTAAACGTGTGGTTGAAAAAAAAATAAAGAAAAAAAATAATATGTTGTCTTGTAAGAAATAAATCAATTACTTCATTTTGTTCAGATGTGATGTAGAACAAAGCATATTGTAGGAAACTTGGCTGAAAGAAGTTATAAATACAGTGAATTTCTGTGTTGACAAAAAAAAAAAAAAAAAATACAGTGAATTTCTGAAAGTTAATTTATCAGTTATGATGTTTGAGATATTGTAGTATGTTGACTGTTGAGAATGACATCTTCATATAGTGATTAGTGAATGAATGGGGGTACTCAGAGATGTGTTTCTAGGTCATGATCAATTTTATCCTGATTATTTTAAAAGAAATTTATTATTATCTTGATTATCCTCTGAGTGTCGTCGTCGTCTCTTTTTGTGCTTTTTAAACTTCACGTCTGAGAAAAGGATGCTTCTAAGTTCTAAGCTTCGAAGACGATATGGGCAAGTCATAGAGGTTCGGATACTCTTATTGAAACAGCAGTCAAAGCTATGTCTTCTTGACTAAAGGAATGGAGCAGATTCATCAAAGAGAAACAACTCGATCCAGGCGACATAGCGCGTTTTCTTCCAACGAGACCGTTCTGATATACGGAGACTCTTCATTGGCTGAGCGCAAACGTGAATACGAGTTCTTGATAACGAGAATCAATAATCCATAACAACAAATAATAAGAGCAAACGGATTTTATTAAGAACTTGTAACCAATGACGATTAACGTTTGATGTAAACGCAGTCTCAACATCTCACCTGTATGAGTCTTCAATGGAGGTTCTCCAACAAAACGATGACGAAAGAGAGTCTAGAAAGTTCTATATAAGATTACAAATTCAGAATAAGCCTAAAATGAAACGTGAGCTAACAATTGCTAAAAGTGACTCACATGCGACAAACAGTATCAACCAAGTTATTTCCTTTCCCTTAGCTGCCAACTTTATGGTGGTGGAGGATGTGAAAATTGTTATTTATAAGATTTCAAGTGATAGAAATTATTTACATTTCTACTATAATTTATAGTGGTTTAAAATAAAAATGAATGGAGGAAAAAAAGAGTCAAATCATTTTTATTTTATTTTAAGTTACAATTTAGTAAAATGTAGATTTAAAATATGAAATAATATACATGATTACATGTGTAATATTTTTTGTTTAATGGAAAATAAATAATATATTTTTAAAATTAATTACTAAATAGACCAATAAGAAGAGAGTGAAACTTTATTTTATATATATATATATATATATATATATTGTACAAATAAATCTAGTGATTTTAGGACTAATTTAGGTTATTCAACATAAATATATATTTCATATAAATATATCACTCTCAAAACAATGATGTATCACAAGTAAACCAATTATCATGATAAATTTCAATTCTTACTTCTGCTCAATTTTCATTATGATCATAGTTATGATATCTTTGATACATTCAGAAGCTCTTCAATTTCTACAAGCTAAAGAATCATTTCGAGGTCACCTTACGAGAATCACGATTCAAAATGATAACGACTATTTCCTTGGAATCCATTGTAAATCTAGAGATGATGATATAGGCTTTCACATACTTGCTAAAGGTGAATTATTAGCTTGGAAATTTCACGTTAACTATCATTTATCAACAGTTCAACACTCTATTTTTGTGGTTTTAGCCAAGGACAAATAAATAAAGGTGTGTTCACAATTTACAGAGCATCTAGAGATTTTTTTAGATGTGCAAACTGTACATGGAAAGGAGAGAAAGATGGTCTTCATGGATACGGTGATATTCCTAAGAAGGGTTCTATAATCTTTAATTAGTTAAAGTAATATGAAATTAAATTATTAATGAAAAAAATGTAAATCATTTAATTAAAATACAAATATAATTAAGTATAACCTATGAATATTATTTTTTTTTTCTTTAAGTGAAGTTTTGTGAAAACAGTTTCTAACTCCACCAAAAACTAGAACTTTGAACCAAAAAATGTAACATTAATTAACTTGAAGAAAATAAAAGGGCCAGAAGGATGCATAAAATGAAATTTATACTGTGGAAGCATTAACGTCGGCAAACCCCAACTCATTCAAGTATCACAATCACAATCACAATATTCACAATCACAATCACAATCATTCATGTATAGCATAACAACAACACGGACGTGCACATGCTAATTACACTAAACATATTCATTACTGCCTTGGGTTGGTCTATAAAGTGCAGGATGCGGGTGGTGTGTCTTTCCAACTATATTGCGATCAAGTTTTGAACCGTGCCGGTAGCTGCTTTTGTGGCAGAGGTAATTTATATTCGTAACCTTGCGAAGAAATTGGTGGCTCTGGAGAAATCCATGGAAGTACTTAAGGCAAGGCGAGAAGATGTGTTAAGAAGGGTGCAGGGAGGAAAGCAAAGGTCTACAAAGGCTTAACGAAGTCCAGGTATGGCTTACGAGTGTTCAGAAAAGTATTGCAGGTGAATTCGTTAGGTGTAGCTAGGCCAAAACTAGTTGTTTTGGATCTGTCTAAGAATTTGCGTTATGATAGATTGCCGGAAGAGACATATTCAGAGTTGGTCTCCTTGAAGTATCTTGATTTATAAAGAACATTGATTGCGCGACTACCTGCTTGTCGCAAAAGGTTGAAAAAACTAATGCACCTCAGCATCTGTATCTAGCGAGGGTACAACAAGTCTTCGGAGTATCGATGGGATATCAAATTTGTCGCGCGCATAAAGATCTTGTTTAATTTGACGGAAGCTTGAAGGAATTGCTTCTCTTGAAACGCTTAGACGAAGTTCTAACCATTGAAATCAAGTCAAGATCGGTTTTGGGGAAACTGTACGTTTTTCTCTGGCATGTTGTGAAGATGTATTCAAAAGGTCTCTTTATCAAAGACATTTGACTTAGTTGTAGAGAGATATAAGCCTATTTATTGTATGTGAGCCTAGTTTATCTTTGTCAGATACAAGGTTTTAATCTTACATTCTAGATCATATCATTGTCAGGTAATAATAAATGGATTAACTATATAGTTCACGTTCTTTCAGATTTACAAATCCGAAACTCACAAAACATGTTTTACAAATTGAAGCTTAATTTTATTTTTCGTCTTAATGAACCAAATATTTTGTTTATTCCTCACTAGGATTAAAGGGTAAGTTTTCACAAAAGACAAAGCAAGAAAAATGAAAGCACTATAGACATTAAGCATAAACAAACATACTAAATTAAAGCCGAGACACACTAGTCATGGCTTTGACATGGTGAAAAGAGGCATGAGTGAATCCTAAAGAACTTGAGAAGCCATAGTAGTAGTAACACATGCTTTAAGCAGAGGACAGGTTGAGGTTATTACTTGAATCTTGCATTTGGTTAGTCCTTCTCTAGGAACCATCTGAAACTGTCTCAGTACTTCTTCCACATCTTCTTCTATGGACGTTTCGTAGTGTACTATGAGTTTTTTTGTAGTTTACAGTTAAAATTCGACACTAGAACAGAGTACACAATCAGAAAGATATTAAAAATAAAATAAAAAATGAGAAACTTTACGTGGGTTTTGGCGCAGAGTTCATTAACATGCTAACTGGTAAGTGGGAGTGGGAGAGGCAATTAGGGTTTTCTGAAATCGGGAGTACAACAACATCGTGGCGGAGGGGAGAACTCTGATTCAAGTAGAGTGAGTACCTCGGCTCCTAGACGTCGTTGTACAGGTTGCCCTGTTTTTTTATTTTTTCATGTGACAAAAAAAATAGTTATTTAAAAAAAAAAAATTCTGAAAAACATATTTAAAAAAGAAAAAGTAAAATATTTAGAATGTAAATGTTAATTCAAGGAATTTACTTATATTACTATGCATTTTACTAAAGTTCGTTATATATGAAAAAAAAAAAATTCTTGAACAACAAAACAATGAACTTTAGGATGTTTTTTATATTTTTATTTATTTTTTTAAACATCAAAAAGCTAATTTTCCTATCAATTGATAGTCTTTTTGATGTTTAAAAGAAGAAAATATTATAGAAAATTTTCATTTTTTTATAATTTTCGACAAAGATATAAAAAGTTTACATTTATGATAAATTGGTAAATATACATTACAAACAAACATATATGGAAACGAGAGTTTTTTAGTTATTTCTTTTTTTGTCTTTGCTTTTGTGATATAAATATATGTACGCACGCCAAAATAAACACACAAACACTCAAACAAAGACAGACAAAAGACACAAAGGACATCATCACCATGTCACCGAGACAGATCGTTAAGACGATTTATGCAAATTTTGAGAACGACGGTGGTGCTGCTGATGTTATTAGACAAGGCATCACCAAGTGAGTTTGCTTTTTTTATTGTTTATCAATTTTCTAACGTATAATCCAATGGCTTCTTCACCTTCAAGTTTGATTTATTTTTTCTTGTTGCATGGTTAATTCAGGACAAACCATGAGTTATTGGACCCGTTCGTCTCGCTTGTTGAACTTTCCTGTAACATTCTTTTTTACTTCCCCAATGTGTGAATTAATTTTTCGATTTTGATGTTTACTTATTGTTTGTTCTGATTTGCTCTGTTTCTTGATCAGTTTCACCTCCTGGAGGATTCACAGATCATCCTCACAGAGGTCAAATTCACGCCTACTTTTTTTTTTTCTTTTTTTCTACATCTGATTAATTCCTCTGGTCATTATAATTTTTCTGATGTAATTGGATCAACTGTGTACACAGGCTTTGAAAGTGTGACATACATGTTGCAGGTGAGAACACACATATATATATATATATATATATATATATATATATATCTTCATCCATGATTTAAATCTATAATAAAAAGCCTTGTTTTACTTTTGCTTACTTGGATCGATTTAACTTGTACAATATAGGGAGGCCTAATTCACCAAGACTTTAATGGTCATAAAGGTACAATCCAGGAAGGAGACGTTCAGGTGAAACAATAAACATAAAAAAAATACTCTTACTAAGCTTTCTTGTTGCATCCTTTTGATTTTGGTTATTATATATATTGCAGTGGACGACAGCAGGAAGAGGAATCATTCATTCTGAAATGCCTCAAGAAGGAGTTAACAATCTCATACAACTCTGGATCAACCTCCCTTCCAGTCACAAGATGTACAAAGAAAATTCTTCATGATAAAAAGATTCTAGTTATATTTCATTCCTTTTCAATGTTTTAAGATCTGTTTTTGTTTGGTTTATGACAGGATCCGGCCAAAAAACCGAGAAATACCGAGTTCATATATTCGGAGAGCATGGGACAAGGGAGTAGAGGTCAAAATCATAGCCGGAGAGTCGATGGGAGTCGGCTGGACTCCTTGCTACACAGAAACACCAATCATGTTCCTTGACTTTACTCTAGACCCAGGAGCTGAAACGTACCAGACCATTCCAGAGTCATGGACTGCTTTCGCCTACGTGCTAGAAGGCGATGAAGGCGTGTTTAGCTCCTCGGACTATTCCACAGTAGAAGCACACAATGTTGTGGTATTTGGAAGAGGGGATGGAGTTAGCGTGACGAATACATCAAGCTCTAGGCAGTTGAGGTTCTTGTTGATTGCAGGGGAACCGATCGGCGAGCCTGTGGTTCAGCACGGGCCATTTGTGATGAACTCGCAGGCTGAGATTGATATGACAATTGACGACTATCGCAATGCCAAGAATGGCTTTGAGATGGCTAATTCTTGGAGGTCAGAGTAAAGAGTTTGAAGCAATAACCAGAGACATGCAGTTATATTTATTAGGTTTTCTTATCTTATCGCACACGGTTTTAATCTTTCATTCTATTTCTATATCTTATCATTGTCAGGTGATAATTAAACACATGCTACGTTTTTAATAAATTGATTAACTATAGTTCAACTTCTTTCAGATTCACAATACATGTTCTACGATTTGAAGCTCAATTTTCTTTTTCGTCTTAATGAACCAATATTTACTAGGATTAAATAATAATTTTTCACAAAAGAGAAAGCAAAGCTTATACAGAAAATTAATTGAAAATAAAAAAAATTGATATTAAGTTCATATACTTGGCTTAACCGACGAAAGTATATATAAATTAAGAACCAGTCCTTACATAATAACGTACTTAAAGCCGAGACACACTCATGGCTTTGACATGGTGAAAAGAGGAATGAGTGAATCCTAAAGAACTTGAGAAGCCATAGCCAGAGACATGCTTTAAGCAGAGGACAGGTTGAGGTTATCAGAGATCACTTGAATCTTGCATTTGGTTAGACCTTCTCTAGGAACTATCTGAAACTGTCTCAGTACTTCTTCCACATCTTTTTTTTTTTTTAGTTTCGGCATTGTCTCAAGAAAGTACACGACTTGCTCCACCATTTTGTCCATGTCATCCTCTTCATAGATAACTCCAAACTTCAGTACCTTTAAAACCTTCACAGGAATGTGAAGAAGCCCCTAAACACACAAATGGGAACTAGCTAGTTTGATCAAACCTTCACATGCCTTGATGTTTGAATAATGTATATAAAATAACATATGGTATAAAGGATATAAAAGTTCAGTACTTCGAAGACAAGTGTTTTTAAGTTTGGGCTGTTCTTGAGTAATGCTGTCAATAATTCCCATCCTACATCTCTGTCAGTCTTGACACTTAACCAAAAGCAGATTGTTAAAAGTTGGCATTGGTTCGCAGCAGAAACCAAGTACCTGAAACAAAACCAAGTCAGCTACATGATCACTCATTTATGGTCATTAAGTAAACAAGATATAATTTAAGGACAAAGTAGAGACTGACCTCAAGAGTGTTGTCAGATCAAGTAAAGAGTCTGTACATTTGAGATTCCAATGATAAGATCTGTTGCATTCCCAACCATCCCTTCATCTGGTTTGATAAAATCATCATCTGAAAACTTAGCCATGTTGATCTGATCATGCGTCATTCGGAGATTGAGACTCGCTCCAGTCATGCGTCATTCGGAGCTTATCTTTGATTTTGATTCAACAAAAACTGGATTTGAACAGATTTTGGCTAAAGCTTCTCTCGTGTTGAAGCCTTTAAAGGAACTATTATGGCTAATGCTAAGTCTATGAAAAAAGTGGAGAGTAGAAAAAACTGAATAATCACACCGATTTTTTAGGTTTTACGTGTCATTAGGAAATAAATAATAGTGAGAGTTTATTGGTCTTGTATAAGTCAGATTTACCCAAATAAAATATCTGAAAAATCTCTACAGGATTTAGGAATACTTTTAAAATGCCACACCAAGTAATGGATCCTACGAGTAAGAGTCTCTTTCGGTGGGCATTGTAATGATCCAAGTGGACGTTATCCTGAATTTGTGAATAATGAGGTGTGAAAGCTTTACTGAAGAACTAGAATCGTAGAAAGAGTCGAATGGTCACAAAGCTCCTAACCCGTTTTTGGATATTCCTTGACATATTCATTTATGGGGCTTGTGATATGATGCTTTTCTTTTTATCTTTTAAATATCAGACCAAAGTCCAATATAGACAGAAGACTGTAACTAGTAAAAGAATATTAATTTTCTTTTAAATTGCCTTAATTTATTTTTCTTTCAACCAAGCACTTAAATTATAATTCGACTCTTTCTTTGAACGCCCAACTTGGAGAAATGGAATTTAAAAATTGCACTAAAATAATTACTAAAAACTATTTTTTAAAATGTCTAAAAATTATTAATAAAAAAACTATTTTTAAAAAATCACACCTTAAAGAGATGAATTTAAGAGGTATTATACAGTTTCAGGCTTTTGGTCGTAGAGTAAAACCATTTACACTACAAATTTTGGGTAGACAGAACGATCAAGAAAATATCTATGCTTTTGACATTTTTTTTGTTCTTTCAAATAATATATTCAATATTTAATATTACAATTTTGGGTTTGGATTTTCTTTCCCCTATGAAAGAACATTTACATATACATTCATGAAACACATAGCTTTTTCTAGAAATTATTGTGCAACGAGCATCAACATGATTTAAATAGACTTTTCAAGTCCATACCATTTTCAGTTAACATTTTGCCATTTCCTACTCAGATTCTTCTTCAAGTAGAGACACCATTCACATTGTTTTTCAGGGTTGAAGTGGCTTAAAGGTATCCAATTTGGTGAAAGCCTGGAATATGCTCTGTTCCATTACTTTCACATGCCAAACATAGGTAACAACATACTTATACGACATTAAATTCCTTTTCTTCACGTCTCTACCTGCAAATAAACAACAATATACATCATTACATTGAACCCATCTTTCTCAATTCCAATCATATTCACATGAAACAAAAGCTTACTATACTTCCAACTGAAACATAACTTGATCACCCTAGAATTCGAAGTCGAAAACAGATTTTTACAGTGTTTAATCGGGTTAGTTCAGTGAGAGATGGACAAGGCAGATTCAAGAAAACATGAGGCTACAGAAACAAGTCTAATGTGAACAAATGGAGAAAAAGCCTTGTGCCACTCATTATTCTCTCTATCTCTTACAAAAAAAAAAAGAGACAAACTTGAAAAAGGAAATGGGTGATTCTTATTCTTTTAGAGAATCTGATAATGCAAAAAGAAAAGAAAAAAACTTACTAAAAAGAAGATTCTCAATGAGATTAGGACAGAATATTTGTCTTTCCAGAGTTTAACGGTTATTACATGACGTTGTAATATGCCCGTCAGAGAGAGATAATACAGAGAACCAGAACCACACCACAGTTTAAACAAGGTTTGTAAATTAAAATATCAGGAAATAAAAAGAAAAGAGAGAAAAAAGGAAGGACCTTTTGTATGCGATTATAAAATGGCAAGCTAAGTTGATAACCAAAACTAGGCCTCTCTCTTCCCACCCTATAGCTGAAGTAGACTCAGGGTATGTAAAATGCGGAAAACTCGAATTTAGTCTTTTTTATCACTTGTTGTGTTTATAGATGTTTATGTAACTTTTTGTTCAAAGGAGTTTTCAGTGAAACAATCAGAGGAGATATGGCAAGAAATGATTGGATCAACAGTTACCTGGAAGCTATTCTTGATGTTGGAACAAGCAACAAAAAGAGGTTTGAGAGCAACTCCAAGATCGTCCAGAAGCTTGGAGATATGAACAGGAAGGATCATCAAGACAAGGTGTTTGGAGATATGAATACAAAGGATCATCAAGAGAAGGTGTTTAGTCCCATCAAATACTTTGTGGAAGAGGTCGTCAACAGTTTCGATGAGTCTGACCTGTATAAAACATGGATCAAGGTTTGTTTCTCAATCTGTATCCGTATATCAATTGCATAAATACAAAAAGGACACTGGAGAGGTATGGACGTGAACGGAGTAAAAATAGTAAGAATCAAATAATGTGGGAGATGGTTCAGTATTTACTAAAACCAAAACAGACGCATTTTAAATACCCGCAAGTGATGTTGGAGAGATCTTTCACTTCTTGTGGCAGGTGATAGCAACAAGGAATACTCGTGAACGCAGTAACAGGCTTGAGAACATATGCTGGCGTATTTGGCATCTCGCTCGCAAGAAAAAGCAGGTTTGTGTTCCCTTTGCTTATACAACTTTTTCACCTCTGCATTTTCTAAAAGCCTGTGCCCCGGAAATACAGAAATGGTTAGTTCTCACTTGTTTGAAGTTAATCCTTATTCCGTACTTTTATTTCATTCCACAGATCGTGTGGGATGACGGGATTAGACTTTCCAAACGGAGAATAGAACGTGAACAAGGCCGCAATGATGCGGAAGAAGATCTTCTTTCTGAGCTTTCTGAAGGAGAGAAGGAAAAGAATGACGGAGAGAAAGAGAAAAATGAAGTTGTTACAACTCTTGAACCACCCCGAGATCACATGCCTCGTATCCGCTCTGAAATGCAAATTTGGTCAGAAGATGATAAATCAAGTCGAAACCTTTATATTGTCTTAATCAGGCAAGTAGAGATTGGTTTATCTGAACTTATTTTGCTATTGTCAATATGGTTATTGGGACTTACCCGGTGCCTCTATTTGGTTTCATACTTTGCCAACTGCAGCATGCATGGACTCGTGCGTGGAGAAAACATGGAACTTGGAAGAGACTCTGATACTGGTGGACAGGTATTTAACCATCTTCTAGTAGACTTCTGAGTTATTTACGGTGTTCAAGTTGTCGCTTCTGGCTTTCTTAATTTTTCATCAATCTGACGAGTCTTGATAATGCACAAATAGGTGAAGTATGTTGTTGAGCTTGCTCGTGCGTTGGCCAACACTGAAGGTGTCCACAGGGTTGATCTCTTAACAAGGCAGATCAGTTCACCAGAGGTTGACTACAGCTATGGCGAGCCAGTTGAGATGTTATCATGCCCTCCAGAAGGTAGCGACAGCTGTGGCTCCTACATTATCCGCATCCCCTGCGGTTCTCGGGACAAGTATTATCTCATAAGACTTCTTTGAATTTCAAATTCCTGCTTTACGAAGCAGTTACTTTCTCTATACTCATGTTTGTCAAATGCAGGTACATAGCAAAGGAGTCACTCTGGCCCCATATCCCCGAGTTTGTCGATGGGGCACTAAATCACATCGTGAGCATAGCAAGGTCTCTGGGAGAGCAAGTGAATGGAGGGAAACCAATATGGCCTTATGTAATTCATGGTCACTATGCTGATGCAGGAGCAGTAGCTGCACATTTGGCAGGAGCCTTAAATGTGCCAATGGTGCTAACTGGTCACTCTTTGGGAAGGAACAAGTTTGAACAGCTGCTTCAACAAGGGAGACTTACCAGAGAGGATATTGACAGAACATATAAGATCATGAGGAGAATAGAAGCTGAAGAACAGAGCCTAGATGCAGCCGAGATGGTAGTGACAAGCACACGGCAAGAGATTGACGCGCAGTGGGGGCTGTATGATGGTTTTGATATCAAGCTGGAGAGAAAGCTCAGGGTTAGAAGACGACGTGGAGTCAGCTGCCTTGGCAGATACATGCCACGAATGGTGGTATAAGTCCTTTTCCATCTCCCACAGTATCTGACAAACGACAACACAATGCGTATCAAAATAATATATATAGACACTTAAATTTACTGGTGCATCAGGTTATAAAGTCATTCACCAATCTGACCTGTCTTTGTGGCATCAGGTTATACCGCCAGGCATGGATTTCAGCTACGTCTTGACACAAGATTCACAGGTACCTGATGGTGATCTTAAGTCGCTAATTGGCCCTGACAGAAACCAGATAAAAAAGCCTGTGCCACCAATATGGTCCGAGGTACTCTTTTACATTATTGTGTTATTACCAACAGAAGTCAAATCCAATATGGTCCGAGGTACTGTTTTTCCCTGTCTTACAATCCATGGAGCAAATAACAACATGAACCTTACCTGCAGATAATGCGATTTTTCTCAAATCCTCATAAACCAACAATACTAGCGCTGTCTCGTCCTGACCACAAGAAAAATGTCACCACATTGGTCAAAGCTTTTGGTGAATGTCAGCCTCTTCGAGAACTAGCCAACCTGGTAAGTATCTCAGCATTTATTACACATTTGTTCTCCAGTGAACTATATGTAGATGAAGATTGTGGATAAGGATACTGCTAATCAACCTAAATTGCTACAAAACTGTTCCAGGTACTTATACTAGGTAACCGAGATGACATCGAAGAGATGCCTGATAGCAGTTCAGTTGTTCTCATGAATGTACTAAAGCTGATAGACCAGTACGACTTGTACGGACAAGTAGCTTATCCCAAGCATCATAAACAATCTGAAGTTCCAGATATTTATCGTTTAGCAGCCAAAACAAAGGTACGTAACAGGAGCATGTGCTTAGCTAGAACTAGATGACAAAAATGTTATCATAAGCAGATTACTAGAGCTTATAGCTCCTCTCTCTACACATGAATATCATAATTATATGGTGGTTTTCTCTCTTGAAGGGGGTATTCATTAATCCAGCTCTGGTGGAGCCGTTTGGTCTCACACTCATTGAGGTAACTATTACCTATGTCAATGTACTTTTTAACTTATTATACACACAACCTATGAGATCTTCATGCCACACCATTTGTTGTACATATGACAGGCAGCTGCTTATGGTCTTCCCATTGTTGCCACCAGAAATGGAGGGCCTGTTGATATCGTGAAGGTAATCAAATCTCTTATATTATTAAGTTAATTGTATAAAGAGATAGTCACACCTCAATGATCCTGGAAAACTTACTAAGAGTGCATATGTTGTGTTGCAGGCACTGAATAATGGTCTCCTAGTCGACCCCCATGATCAACAAGCCATTTCTGATGCCCTTCTAAAGCTAGTTGCTAACAAACATCTCTGGGCTGAGTGTAGAAAAAACGGACTCAAGAACATCCACCGCTTTTCATGGCCAGAGCACTGCCGTAACTACCTATCCCATGTCGAACACTGCAGAAACCGTCACCCCACGAGTAGCCTCGACATAATGAAAGTTCCAGAAGAGCTCACAAGTGATTCTCTAAGAGACGTCGATGACATATCTTTGAGATTCTCCACAGAAGGAGATTTCACGCTGAACGGGGAACTTGATGCAGGTACTAGACAGAGGAAACTAGTCGATGCCATAAGTCAAATGAATTCTATGAAAGGTCGCCCATCTGTTATCTACAGCCCTGGTAGAAGACAGATGCTCTTTGTGGTTGCTGTTGATTCCTACGAAAACAACGGAAACATCAAAGCCAATTTAAACGATATCATCAAGAATGTGATGAAAGCTGCAGAATTGACATCTGGCGAAGGAAAAATAGGTTTTGTGCTGGCATCAGGTTCAAGCTTACAAGAAGTTGTGGAGATTACGCAGAAAAACCTGATTAATTTGGAAGATTTTGATGCAATAGTTTGCAACAGTGGAAGTGAGATCTACTATCCATGGAGAGATATGATGGTTGATGCAGACTATGAAACTCATGTGGAATACAAATGGCCTGGTGAAAGTATAAGGTCGATGATTCTGAGACTTGCATGTACGGAAACTGCAACAGAGGATGATATCACAGAGTATGCTAGTGCATGCAGTACAAGATGCTATGCAATTTCTGTGAAACAAGGAGTCAAGGTAACTCTTTCAAAGAGTATTTCTCTCATCAACAAGACAGCTTATATCAAATGCATACATACTACCCTTCAAGTCATGAAATTAGTATTGATGTATATATGTGTGAATGGCAGACTCGAAGAGTTGATGACCTTAGGCAGAGGCTTCGAATGCGAGGTTTAAGGTGCAATATTGTCTACACGCAAGCGGCAACAAGGCTTAATGTGATACCACTATGTGCATCAAGAATACAAGCACTCAGGTTAGAAACTGCTAAAGACTAAATAGTTTCTTCAACCATATACACTATGTGTAAGATATCTACAGTCAAGATGACATGATGACTTGGTGGCTTTATGTAGGTACCTTTCTATAAGGTGGGGAATTGACATGTCGAAGACTGTTTTCTTTTTGGGAGAAAAGGGAGATACAGACTATGAGGACTTGCTTGGTGGCCTCCACAAAACCATTATTCTAAAAGGTGCAGTGGGATCTGATAGTGAGAAACTTTTACGCAGTGAAGAAAACTTCAAAAGAGAAGACGCAGTTCCACTAGATAACCCTAATATTTCCTATGTCAAGGAGAATGGCGGGCCTCAGGATATTCTGTCCACTTTAGAGGCCGATGAGATCAAGTAATGATTTCAATTTCAGCAACTTATCTCAGATCATATACTACTTCAATCGGTTGGTAAACAGTGAAAAATAACAAGACTACATAATTTCATATATTGTATACTGCAATAAAAAATAAAGTTGAATATTAACTTAAGCACAGTTTTAATAGAACAAGTCTGCACAGCTTCGTCTTAGTTCTTTAGACGTTCACACTTAGAAAGATTAATACCTGAAGATCATTGTACTCTATCTAGTGTGCTATTACCCCTCCTTTGGCCCCTACCACAGACCAACAATGTGTTCTCGTCACATCCATATTTTGCGTGTAAGAAAATTCCCTGCCACAAGTGAAAGTAGTTGTGACAGCAAGATTGAAAATCAAATTGAGCCTGAATTCCAATTTTACAATCAATTGTTCGCAAATTGTGGATTCCTAAACAAAAACATTCTCAATCAGTACAAAATTCTACCAAACCACGAGGAGACACCTCAAATATAACAGAAAATAAACCCTGATCTAGGTCTTTCAACAAGACAGGAATGCATTAATCTGCATCAGTCAATACAGAAATCATCATCACTTGGTTCTCGACATCTAACCTGAATCAATTTTACCGCAAATATAAAAGGAGACAGGACTGAAACTAGAGAGGGAAAAATGAATAGCCAAAACCAAAGGACCCTTTTGTTTCCCATTATAATTAAGTTTCTTATAGAACTAGACATTCTTCAACAAGTATTAAGGTGTATAACAATTGAGTACAAAAGTCAAAAAAGAAAAAAACTTGCAGGAGAAATCTCCTATTCTGAACCAACCAATATCACATTGGTCACAGAATATAATCTCCAGCCATACTGTTCCTGATTGAATCTATCCACACAGTCACAAATAACCATCCGCAATCAGAACTCATCTTTTCCGAACCTGACCATGACGATCACTTCAGTCTACAGAAATCATCTTGCATTGAGACTCCTCAATTCAGTGCCAACCCAGACATGAGTAATGGACCAACTCAAATCACCACATTGCTCACAACTGATCATCTTGAAGCGAAATCTTCATATCAGAATCAACCCAAACTCGTGTTTTCAAAGAACAAGAACCACAAGGAAGAACTACAGACGCCACAAAAGCACCCAATCTCTTAACTATAACACAACCACCATCTCTCACCAATCCAAACCCCATTGTTCCCAACTCACTAGAATCAACACAAAAGTAATCACCACACCTACACTGATAAAAAAGCTCAATAACTTCACCAGAAATCTCAACTGACATATCCTCAATACTAATCTCATCAGCAGTGATCCCATCATGTCTCGAAGATCTAAGATCGTTATCGTAAACTACACGTAGCTCCGCATCGCTTAAAACTTCCCAAGCTTTTTGAATCTTCAGAAACTTCCCGTCGTCTGAGCTACAACGAGAACTGTTGACAAGCTTATCTGGATGAGAGTGGAGAATCGCAGAACGATAGCTATTGCGGATCTCTTCGTAGCTCGCATCTTCTTTCACGGAGAGAATCTCGTAATACGTCTCGTGAACACAATTCTCACCGAGAAGCATGATTTTGTTGTTGAACCGTTTCAATCCGCGACGGTGCTAGGTCTCCAAACTCACCGGCGACGGCGATTTCTGGGACTTATATATTGAAAGAGAAAAGTTAACGGGTTTACCCGCTTTAATCATTTCGGATCTTATTTAGGCTTTGGGCTTGAGACTGGGCCTGATTTTTTATAAAATCAATACTTGACCCGATTACCCGACCCGGTGAATCTGGAAACACCCATCTTCTTCTTCGACTTGGTTCCGTAAGGAGAGAGCGACGCGCTAAAGCTTTTCTGATCAACGTTCATTTGTGAATCTGGGGAAACTTTTTGGGTGAAGATTTTTTAGAATCGTGATGGGTTTATCGAAAGGTAGATTGAAAGCATGGTTTAATAAGAAAATCACTGATCCTCTTCTCCAGATCTTGCGTAGGTTTGTCTTCTTTTGACTCTCTCTGTACGCGTTTTCTATGATCATCATTGTATCTGTACATGGATCTGGAACTAGGACTAGTTTGGTTACTCTGATCATGCTTCTTTATATAGATCTCATGTGCTGCTTTGTTGATTTGTTGGTCTTTTATAAGCTGGACTTATGCATTTTGCTTCTAGTTGGTTTCTTTGATTTGGAACATTAGAGAGACTAATATAGAACAGTTAAAGGTAGAGTCTTTATCATTATATCTTCATGTAGCTCTTAGAGGGTCCTTAGGGCATCTCTTTCTCTGTTGTTGGAACACAAGAGAGTTAAAGGTGGAAACTTTATCATTGTATCTTAATGTAGCTCTTGAATGATCTTTTGGGCATCTGTTAGAGATAGATGGTATCAGCATCTCTGTTCTTTGTTGCAGAGATGTTTATGTTGTAAAGTAATTTGAGTTTGATTTTGTGTTCGTTTTCGATTTTTCCTAGAGGTACTGAGCCAAAGCAGCTTGCTTTCTCTGCCGCACTTGGTATTACCTTGGGTGTATTTCCCATATGTGGTAGGTGTCTCTCACCATTTTCTGTTTCCTAAGCTTACTGTGTTTTGCTTTGAGATTGCAATGTATCTTATTCGAGGGTGCTTTTTGCTATGAAAACAGGTGTTCCTGTTCTTCTATGTGGAGTAGCTTTTGCGGTGCTCGGATCTTCTTGTCATGCTCCTACCGTAATGTTGGCTAATATCATTGCCACTCCAGCAGAACTCGCGTAAACCTTTATGCTATGCATATCCTTTTAATCTCTTGTAATTTACCACTTTTACTGAAAAAAGATGCATCAGTTTTGTCCCTGACTTGGATTTTGGTTTTCCTTTTCATGTGTTTCTTATTGAAGTCTTGTGGTGCCTTTTCTAAGACTTGGTGAAAAAGTCACTGGTGGACCTCATTTTCCTTTGACATCAGATGCTCTAAGGAAAGTCTTCACTGGTCAAGCCTCTCAGGAAGTGTTTTTTAGCATTGGTAATGCGGTAAGTAGCTAAAATTGTGAAAGCGCTTGGTCCATTTCCTAGCATAGTCTTTTGTGATCTTGTCCTCAGTACTTGCAACTCTGATTGCCAATGTTGTCATATCTGAAGATAAGTTGTTTATTTAACTCCTATGGTACTTATTGGTATTGCAGTTACTAGGGTGGCTCGTAGCAACTCCATTTTTCTTCATTTCGCTATACGTTGTGTTGCTGCCATGTTTTAAAATACTGGTCCGCAAGTTCGGCGCGGCTTCTTCGACCCCAAAGCTACCTACAAGTATGGAGACAGAGCTGAACCCAAAGCCAAGAGATGCTTAAATTCAACAAGAGTTAGAAACCTCACTGTTGTTTTTATCAACACGAAGCCCTTAAATTGTAACATCAAGCTGCGTAGACTAATGTATAGAGTATACACACTTGCATTGTCAAATCCTCACACTCTTGTTTGTAAACTCTTTCGGAAATGTCAGTAACCAATATTATTGGTGGTTACATGTAAACGTCTAAACTCGACAGTCCATACATAAGCATGAAGTCCATACTGTATGGCTTTGTTCTTGTATTGGTGTCGTCTTTAATCTCATAATGAATTGCATACTAGTGTTTCTGCTAGAGGTGATCATTTTATCTCAACCCAAACTAAAGTAAAGTCCATGCGCAAACTACTCTACACAATCTCCTCTTAAACATAAGATTTCTATGCGAATTTTTTTAATTTTATATACATGTAAATGGAAATATGCTAGAATCATATCAAGATTCACATTTTCTTCTCCAATTCTTAATTTCCATCCAAATCCTATGGGATTCATTTTATTATTTATAGATGGGATTTAACAGCCCACAATATCTGGTTCATTAATTTCCAAGTTGTGTCTAATATTTTGGTCTCAAGAACATGGTTTTGTATACTCTGTCTGCCTGTGAGGATCAAACGGTTGTCAAAGCAAATATCATAGTTATTACAACAATAAAAAAATATGATAGGAATGGGATCTATATATAATTCAGCTTTTGCCAAAGGAATCATTTTTTTCTTCCCGAATCTGTCTCAAGCCTAAGTTGCCATGGAATGAAAGTCACACGTCTCTTTCTTCAATGCCAAGAGTCCAAAGACTCTTTCCTTTTTCTTTGCCTTCGGAATCATAAAATTGTGGGATCAATGGGTTTATTAAAACCCCAAGAAACAATGGCTGACGCTGGCGGCTCACTTGGGCGTTAAATTAGCCCGTTTTTGTTTGTCTTAACTCTTAACCGACTAAACAATGTCTTGTATTGCTTGCCAATCGGATCAAACCCGAAAAAGCTATACGTCTTTCTGTAAACGGTATAAGATTGTATGCCGTCCTGTGTTGGGGTTATATATCACAGATCTACCTTCGTATCGATTACCATGGAAATAGATCAAGCCAGAGGCGTAGCCACATGAAAAACCTTTTAGGTTAGTATAATGATTGATCGTTAAATTGTGTGGTGAGAACTTCACATGATATTCGGCGGCTGCTACAGTATCCGACCACGATTTCTCATATGAATTCTGAAACTGAGGCAACGAGAAGAACCACCACACATTGATGCCAATCTCTTCGTGGTCATTGCCCGTTTCAGCGTATCTCTTTCTTCGTTAGATAGGTAATCATGAGTTCATCCTCTGCCTTATCGAATAATTTCATCCTGCAGATACTGTCGAGATTGCCTCTAAAGTCAGTTGCGAGGTTTCCTTGCGTGTCGAAGCACTGGGCATCAATGTTAGGTAGTCCATCTTTCAAGGAGTTGTTCCTGACCAATTCCTTGTCTAAGCCGCGCCTCTTATTCGCCATCGCAGAAAACGGCAATGAACAGACGGATACAACTGGAGAGTGCCTGGATACGCTGTGACACTACAAGAAAACATGGATTTGCCGACTACAAAAATAGTCACTAAACAGTCGCAAACTTCTTAGTTACGACTGATTGGCGACTGACTTACGTAGTCGCTAAACAGTGCCTCGCTAAAATAATCAGTCGCCAAATAGTCGACACGGAGCTACTAATTGGCGACTGATAATTGTGGTCGTTCTTCCCTCGCCAAACAGTCGCTAAATTTGCGACTGAATTTGCAACTCTTTAGCGACTGATCTGGTTACTCATTTGCGACTGATTTGGTTACTATTTTGTGTACGTTTTGGTGACTGTTTTGCGACTGTTTAATTATCATGCTTTTTAAAAAATTCTAGTAAAAACAAATTATTTGATTTTGTAATAACAAAACTGATTATGAAAACTAAAATAAAACATAACAAACATGAAATTAAACAAACACATAAGTTTAATTTTACATCTAAACATAACAAGAGTACAAGTCACAAAGATTACAAAAGTCACAAGATTACAAAAGTTTTCATAAAGGAAGGAGGGATAGTGAAGGAACCTAACTTAAACATCAAAGAGGTTTGGGTCATTGCTTTGAGACTCGAGGAAGGCGACATAGTTTGGGTTAGTCTTGAGGTAGCTCACCAAGCGTGAGATCTCTGCTTGTTGCTCGATGCAACCCGTAGAGCCTCAGCTGCAACCCGTGAAGCCTCTGCGTCACGCCTGCTTGTAGAGCTGCTTGTTGCTCTATTTTGCGGTTAGCTTCTTCAAGCTGTTGTTGCAGGCTTGTGAAAGTAGAAGACATTTCAGGGAACTTCCGCTTGCCCTTGATGAAACTCCCTAGGCTTCCAACCCCAAAGTATGCTCCTCTATCGTTTATGAAAGTAGACTGCATAACAAAACAGAGAAAAAGTTAACATCATTACTTCCCAATGAAAGTTAATGATGCATATTAGAAAGAAGTAACATTACCTGAAGAAAGAGTTCATCATCCTCCTCGTGAGATAGCTCCGATCGACGTGATGTACCATCAGCTTGGTCGTCATTGTCCAGTGCAGCCAACTTAGCTTCCCTTTTTGCTTATATGCCTCATGAACTGCTTGTGCCTTCTTATCCACAAAAGTCCCATCTTTTTGGTATGAGTCCTAATGAAAACTTCAGGAATAGTTGGCGGTCTTCCCAGTTCCATTTCCTGAAAAGTTAGACAATGAAAAGGTTAGATAATGAACTATCGATGTAACTTATTAAACAATGAAAACTTATTAACTCACCATCTCTTGTTCGATTTGCAAGTAAGACTTCGGCCCTGATACATGCTTGTGAGGGCCAAGACCATTACGGTCAGACATTCGAGCTGCTGAAGTAATTGCACTCTTTGCAACGGCTTCTTCTGTGTTCCAATAGTCACACATTTCTTTCCAAAGAGTTTTCTCAATCCAACTCGGTTTTGCTTGATCTCGCTGAGCTGCTGCCTTGGAAACCATGTCTTTCATACGGTTTTGACAAATGGTATAAAACTTTTCTTGAACGACACCGGTTAGTGAGGGATCCCAGGTGTGTGTTTTCTACAAAAGATGACTAGTGTTAGTGATACAAACAATTCAAAAAAACAAACTATAAATACATAAATTAAATTGAAAATAGTAGAAGTTTACCGCGAATTCCAAGAAGTAGTTTTCTCTTCTTTCAGTAGGAACACAACCCCAACTGTAATATGGCCCATCAAACTTGTTTGTAAATACTTTTGTAATCTTTCGGGTAATCTTACCCTTGTCCTTACCAAACCTTATAACACAAACAAATCGAAAGTTAAATTATAATCAACAACAAACCTACTAATCTACTCAACAACAAATCGACAACAACAACAAACCTACTAATCTACTCAACAACAAACCTACTAATATAATCAACAACAAACCTTCTAAATAAACCTTCTAAACAAACCTTCTAATCCAATGAAACAAACCTACTAAAACAATAAAACAATCCTTTCAATTCTAAACACTCTAATCAATCTAATCTACACAAACAATCCTTACCAAGTAGTTCCACGCTCTAATGTGGGAGAGAGGACAGTGGTGTACAACTCACGGCCTGGCTGGACGAGCATGGCATGTAAAGAAGCGAGTACATCAGCTGGGAGTTGTGATTCCCTTGCACCGTCATCCTCAGAATCAGCTTGGTCTTCTTCTTCCTGATGCGAGTTCTGCGCTTGAGAACTGTGGTGCGATCCAGAGCCAGCTCGAGGTTGAGAAGACGGTGGACGATGATTTGAGACGTGAGGAGCCTGTCGAGGTAGCGGAGACTGTCGACGTAGAGTCGAGACCTGAGGAGACTGTCGAGGATGATTCGTGACTGATGGTTGAGGAGACTGTCGAAGTGGACTCGAGAATTCTGGTAGATCCGTCGCAGAGGCGAGAGGCTGAGGAAAAGGACGCCTGATTGGAGCTTCGCTATAAGGGGATGCTCCTGGAAAGCTCCTCGAGTTCTGGAAAAGGTTTGTCGGAGGTGGATAGTCTCCGTAATGAGGCATCGGTCTCGCTGGAGGCTGGGGGATTGGGACAGGAGTTCCCTGAGAATCAGTCTCTGGGTCTCGCTGGTTCGCCGGCGTGAAGGCATATTGGCTGGGAAGAGTCGCGGGTCTTTGATTCGCCGGTTGTGAGGTTCCAGAGGTTCGATTTGAGGAGTTTCTTCTTCCTCCTCCTCTTTTCTTTACTCCGGCCATCAACAACAAAAGAGAAACAAGAACGGGATGAAGATTTAGGGTTCTCGATTGAGAGCAATTGAGATCTAGGTTTTCTCGTGGAAGAAGATAAATGAGGGATTAGGGTTTTCGCAGGATGAATATGAGATCGAGTTGGGTTTGGGCCGTCTTCTTACGGACCAAATCTGATTTAAGGCCCAAATTAAATAAATCGGTCGCTAAATAGTAGCTGCGTAGTCGCAACTTTTGGCGACTGCAAAACCGGTCTCCAAATTAGTCGCAAATTGGCGACTAAAATGAGACATTATAAATTAGTATCCAATTAGCGTCTATTTAGCGACTGTTTTGTTTTTGTAGCTATTAAGTAGCAAAACAGTCGCAATTCAGTCGCTAAATTTAGCGACTGAATTTTAAGTCGCAAATAGCAGTAGGAAAATCCATGTTTTCTTGTAGTGTGAAAGCAGTTGATACAACTGGAGCTGGTGATTCTTTTGTTTGTTCATTTATTGTCTCATTGGGAAAAGACGGTTCCCTACTCGATGTAGGTTTTAACCGCAAACATTTTGATGACGTTTTCAGGTTTTAGATATTGTGTGATTGAGTATAATGTGAATGTTGCAGGATGAAGGGAAGCTGAAGGAAGCTCTTGCCTCTGCAAATGCATGTACAACTCAGAAAGGCACTTCCAACTCCATCTGATAGTTTAGTATTTCTAGTTTAGTTTATACTTATAAATATAGTACCCACTAGTCCTACATAGATTTAGGAGTTTTCTAATCACCAAAATAACAAAAACAATTCATATATAGGTGTGTTTTGTCTAGATGATAAAAATAAGATTTGCATCTCTTTGTTACTTTTGTTATATCAACTACTCCCTCCGTTTCAAAATATAAGATGTTTTAGAAAAGTTTTTTTGTTTCATAATATTGGATATTTTCAAGTTTACATGTAACTTTTAGATTAGTTTAGTATTTTATATTATGCAGTATTGTTTCTGATTGGTTGAACTTGTTAAAAAAAAAAACTTTTTAATTTGCGTGCTTTATTAAAACATCATATACTTTGAAACGGAGGGAGTACTAAATAACAATGAAATCATTCTTTTATCAATTTAAAAAAAAAGGAAGAAAATAAAAATCGAAATGCCACTTTGAGTTTCTCTGCAATTCACCATTGCCCTTATTATTGTGATGGAAAAAAAAAATTATCTAACTTTGAGGTTATAAAATGATCCTCTAGAGAACGTTTTTTAACTTGGATTAATATATATATATATATATATATATGTATATATTAATTTGGAGAGAGAACTTAACTTATAACAAAAAGGCATTGACTTTAAAAGTTGACAATGACGATGTCAAAAAGAGAATCTGAAATAAAGTGTCTCTTGGTTCGTACCAATAAGGTACGGGGAAGCGTTGACAAAACTAAAAAGCAGAGCGAGAAGGCAAATCTGCGAATCCCCGCGTCCGTGGGAGTGATCAAAGCTGATGTGTTCATCATCCATATCTGAATATTCTCTATATTTTGTTTATAGAATGACTCATATTGTCATTAAAGTATTATAACTTCGGACGAGTCTACGTATGGCTTTTCTTGAGATGTTGGTGGAATTATCATACTAAACAGTAAACACCATAGTGCAGTGCGTGCGGTTCATCCTAGTCTGGCTCACATCAGCCTTTATAAATTATTGCGGTCTTGTATATTCATATATATCTAATAAATTATATGGTTGTTTTCAGAGATTAGAAAGAGAATAAACGTTAATTTGGTACCCTTTTTGTTTCATTCACTCATTTACGCTTCATGCTATTCTACACACATCAACAAGCTTGTACAAGACTATATCATAGTCAACAACCCTCGAAAAACTAACAAAGTTAATAGTTTTACAAAAGTAGCATGCAAAGTCACCAGGATATTCCAAATTAGCATAACAATAGATTTGGATTATGTATAGCACGTGTTCGTTGGAAATGGTAAAATATTTAACAAGTACTAATTCAAATAATCGAAAATCAACTATTTTGGGATTTATGCTGTGATTGCTCAGACGTTATATTTGAGATGTTTGAACTATTATTTATATTCCCTCCGTTTCAAAATATAAGATGTTTTAGAAAAGTTTTTTTGTTTCATAATATAAAATGTTTTCAAGTTTCTATACAATTTTTAAATTAGTTTAGTATATTATATTATGCAGTATTGTTTTTGATTGGTTGAACTTGTTAAAAGTAAAAACTTATTAATTTGCGTGCTTTACTTAAAACATCCTATATTTTGAAACGGAGGGAGTATAAATTAAGTTACGATACAACAATTTTTTCGAATCGATTACTAACTTAAAAGTAAGAGCATCTCCAATGGTCTTCTATTTTTGCCTCTATAATAGAGGAACTCTATAATATAGGTGAGTTTTACTCCAACGGTGCTCTATTCTTACCTCTAAAATAGATATTGCTATTTTTCCTCTATTTATAGAGGAAACTTATTTTTTTTTACAAAAGTTCTTCTATAAATAGAGGAATCTCTATTTTAGAGGTGAGAATAGATGATCATTTTAAAGTTCTTCTATTATAGAGGAAAAAATAGAGAAAAACCATTGGAGATGATCTAATGATTGTTCATTTTAAAATGGGCATGGATATGCGAAATTAGCATGATTTTTTTTTTTTTGAATTTAATGTTAAAACTATATTCAAATAAAAAATATACGTTTTTACAACTTGTGCAACACTTTTAGAATGCAAATAGCTGAAACAAACCAATCAAAATCACAACCTAAATTCTAGATTGTAGCCACATCTAAAAGGCTCATCATATCTCCGATCATCCAGTAGGCCAATGGCAAAAAGCTGATCTCTTACTTGCCATCAATCCATGCAATTATGGCTAATGTAGGCTTCAGTGCATCACCATGCCTTCTACCATTCCTTTCCCTCCTAATCGTTTAAGTAACAGCTTGGAGAACATAGCGGATAAGAAACCCCTCCACCAGATGGAGATTAGAGTTGGATATATAATCAAGAAGGTAAACCCGATCAGTTGAGTACCTTGTTTTCAACAGCCATTTGGCAAGAGCTGACCACAAAGAAGATACATATCCAACAGCCTCTTCGGTGCATAACAATGGATTTGAGTTATATAAACCATTTGTTTGTTGGAAATGGTAAAATAACTATCAATTAATGATGAAAATTTTGTGGTTAATAGCGTAATTATGTTTTGAGATTTACTCTGAAACTCACACTTCGACGTTATATTTGAGATATTTAAATTATTCTTTATATAGAATGAGGCTCGACAAGAAAAAAATTAAAACATCGATCACTAACCTAAAACTAATACTAAGTGTTTTCATTTTAAAATGGACTTGGATATATGCCAAATTAGCATAACAATGGATTTGGGTTATATAAAGTATGTGTTTGTTGGAAATGGTAAAATACTTAACAAGTAATGATGCATTTTTTCGCAATTAATAACGTAATTATTTTTTGAGATCTACTCCAAAAGTTACGTCCAGACGTTATATTTAAGATGTGTAAATTATTATTTATATAAAGTGAGTTCAACGATATTTAGCCTAAAATTAACAAGTGCTAATATCTCAAATAAAGCATGTGTATGTTGGAAATGGTAAAATACATATCAATTAATTATGCATTTTTGCAGTTAATAGTGTAATTATTTCTCGTTATCTACGTCAAAATTCACGTCTAGACATTCTATTTGAGATGTTTGAATTACTATTTATATAAGTAAGTTACAATAAGAAAAATTTGGAGCATCCATCACTAACCTAAAAGTTATTAGTATTCATTTTAATTTTTGATTTTTTTTGTTTGAGCTTTTTAATTTTGATTTTTTTCAATTCTTATCTTAAATGATAAAATTTGATATGTAGATTTTATTTTTCAAGCACCATTAACCATTTGATGTCTAATAAAATAGACAAACAATTATTTTTATATTTTAAGAAAAAAGTGAAGGTGAATTGACCTTAGTGCAGTGGCAGGAGGTAAGCCTATTTGTAGAAGACACTATCACACTTGAGATCGAATCTCGGCTCCTACGAATGTAGGAATTTGGCTAATTGACCGGCCAGTTGCGATCCAATGGTTGACAAAAGAAAAAAAAAAAAAAAAACTGAAGTTTCTATAAATTATTATTTCTTTCAAACATCATAGCTATTTGCCTATTTCCAGTTAAATCATTAAAAATCCCTTTAATTAGCAAAGAAAACAATTTTAGCATCATCATATATAGTCAAAGGAAATAAAATATTACTTGTTTTCAAAAAAGCTAAAAGCAAAAACAACCGAACATGTGTCAATTGTTCTTCAGAAGAGTCCAATACTCGTGTGAGTTGTAATTGGTGAATTAAAAAAAAAAACTCTACTTAAATGAGTATATGACTCAGTTTTTCAACAACCTAAACGGTTTCAAATTTTCCATACATGTTAAACTTGTTTTTCTAGAAAAAATCAACATTAATTGCCACTTTTAATTATTCAAATTTAAGAATATATATTTCCTAATACCTTTATAGACATAAATCTCATATTTTGTACCTATCCTAATTTGCAATCATAATTAGATAATAATAATATTATATTCCTTTGTTGACATGTTCTCTCAAATAAATAAATAGGCAACACATAGAGTTGTCTTTTACAAATCACAACACCTGAATACTTTCCCCCACCTCTTTCTTTCTCATCTTATCTATCACCACCATTGCTCTTTAGATTCCCCCCCCCCCCCAGAATGAACCAAAGAAAGATAGTGAAATAAGTGTTGTCCTTTTTTTATTCTTGTTGGTGTTGTGTTGACGATGTCTTACAGTGACCCAAACCAAAACCCAATTCCAGAAACTTACGTTCCATCGAACTCGAACGAAGCTGAGAAAATGAAACTGTACCAAGCTTTCATCTTCTCTGCTCCCATTTGTTTCACATTCATCTTCCTCTTCGTGCTTTACGTCATTTACCACCGTCGTCGTACCACCAGTGTGGATTGGCCTTCTCTTGGGATGCGTGGTGGTGCCTTCGTTCCCCCCAACAACAGTCTCTCAACGGTATGACTCTGAAAGATTTTGTGGTTCTTGAATCATTTTGATGGGTTTTGGTTCTGTATTGATCTTTGTTGACTCAAATATATATATGCGAACAGGCTGAATCAGGACTGAGCAAAGATTTGAGAGAGATGCTTCCCATTGTTATCTACAAGGAGAGCTTCTCTGTCAAAGATTCACAGTGAGTATCTTATTTTCCTTGATTCTGATATTTTTAAGGCTCAAAAATGTAACTTTTTGGTGATAGAAAAGTGTGAAACAATGTTGCGTGATATATATGAATTAAAACCTAATTAAGTGAGAGATGGAAACAAGAAAGAGAAATGACAATTTTGCTTTGCGTAATAAATTTGGCTTTTACAATTAATGTTTGATGCACTTGTGAGTTGTGATGGGTAAGTGGATAATGTTTCTTGTGTATAAGATTGCATTGAAACCATTACAATTGGCCTCAATTGGTGCAATTTTGGTTTTCTCATGATTTGAGTGATTTGGAAAAGTCATATGAGTTTGTGGTTTGTATAACTTCTCTGGAGAATGTGCTTGTGTGATGATTTGAAAGAAGTTTTTTATTCTTAGATAATTATTGGCCTCATAATATGTATAGCTGCTTTTGTGTTTGTTTTTTTGAAGAGCCAAAAACATAAGAAAGTATGATTAAGAATCACCTGTCTTTGACTTTGACTTGAAAACAGATGTTCAGTGTGTCTTATGGACTACCAAGCAAATGAGAAGCTCCAACAAATGCCATCATGTGGGCACACTTTTCACATGGAATGTATTGATCTATGGCTCACATCACATACAACTTGCCCTCTTTGTCGTATCTCTCTTATCCAGAAGCCGTCCCTAGACCGGTCCCCTCAAGGGCCAGAGGTTGTCTCTTCCATCGAAAACTCTAATGGAGCTTCAGCTCAACCAGAGTCTCAGCTGTCATCAACAACCGAAGCTATAAGTCAGATTAATGATGGCCAAGAAGGTAACGGAGATAATCAAGAGGTTATCTCTAAGGAAACAGAAGAGAATGAACGAAACAGCGTAGGGACGACATCGGATGGTTGTTGCAATAGCAGACCTGGTTAAAGAGCAAAAACAAAAGCTTTATCTCATGATGATCTGGTTATAGGAATTAAGAAATTTTTGTTCTCTCTCTTGCATTTGTGACTTGTTACATTGCTAGCTATGAGTGAGATTAAATAAATGCATGATTAATAATAATAATAAATGGGTAAGTTTGGAAAAATTCGTGTCACAACTTATAAAAAGTTAGTTATCATACTTTCTCGGACGACTTCTCATGAAAGGAATTGGTGTGGGTCTCAACAAACTTAACGTCATAATTGTTTTATGGACTGCTTAGAGTGTTGGTTTGGGTTGGCACGTATATGTCGGACTCTCTGTACGTGCTACTTACGAGTTACGAAAACCACTAAACAAACTCACTTAGGCACTTAGCTATGGAACTTTATAGAGTTTGTTTTTTCTTTCTTTTCATTATTCGTCAGTCTTTCTACAATATACACTAGTCAAGCTCTTTGTTTGCATTTATAAATATAGATTTTAAATTTGTTGAGCATCTTTGTTGTTTGCAAATAAGGCATGCAATTTAAGAAATATGTATCACTATTAGTTAATTGTCTCTAAATAAGTAAATAGTAATATATGTAAAAAAGAAGAAAAGAGATAGTTATAATTATGCATTACAAATTTTTTACATCATGCATCATGTACCTTTTACATCATTATTATAGCATACATATAAGCATGTAAAGGCAACACACATAACTTAGAGCATCTCCAACACATAACTTAGAACATATCACACCACTTTTCTTTTAACATTATTATTATGAGAAGCATATAGAGGGTTACACATGTGATCATACCAACCTTATAGTGCTTCAGTTTTACTTGTACCTTGGGGTTTTCTTTTAATATTCACGTCCTTCTCTTTTACTTACCACCCTGGTTTAGTGCTTTAGTTTTGGGTTGTCTTTGGAGTGTTGAGATCTTCCCAAGCTTCAGTCGAAGTGACCATTCCATCTGCAAGCTTGATGAAGTAAGGATCCACCTTTCCGATTTTCTCCTTCACTTGCTTAGCCAGCTCGAGGTAGCATTGCTGCACCGAGGTGCATTCATTGGGTAGAGCAACTGATTGAAAGAAAGATATTGCCTCTTCCTGCCAGAATATTCCATTGTATTCCTTCTTCATATTCTCGAATCGGTTGCAGTTGGCTTTTCTGTGCCATACGTAAGGCAGACCCGTCTTCACTCCCCACCCCATGTGGTCACATGTCACCTACATTGTCCATTGTCCAAATCGTTAAGATAGAGAGAAATAAATACATCTCTTTATTTCAAAGTTTAGATAAGATTACATATGACTTCTTCTTATTAAGGCAAAAATGATTTAAAGATTCTCGATAAGAGCCGAAAAAGATTAAGTGGAATTACACCTACCTTAGCACACCAACCAGCCCACATGTCGTCATAACCTCCAATTGGCTGTCCATGTCCCATAAGTCCAAAGTACATAGCCGGAACAATGAGCTCACGGTCAAAAGCGAGGTTCATACCACACATGGAGAAAAGAGTTCCCTTGGGGATGGTGATAACAGCATCAACGTACCTGCATATAACAAAAAACAGTAACTTAATTAATGATGTTTAAGTTTATAGAAAAGGGAAGAAAAGCAAATTAGTTGTCTACTTACCTAGAATTCCTCTCAAGTGGCTTCAAAAGCTGAGTGGGAGCATCATAGTCAGGCATGTTGAGCCAAAGGCCATGGGAGACCACAGTTAAAGCACCTTCGCGCATACTAAAAGGGTATCCACGAACAAAGTCAGCACCACTTGCGTATGGATCATAAAGTGTGTTGAAAAAGTGTGGGGTTGATGGAGTTAAGAGGTTCATCATATGTTGCTCAATCACATTGATATCATTCCCCGATGGATCGTTTGCAACCTGCAAAATTGCCCCCAAAAAAAAAACCCTAATTTACAAACAAAACCCTTTTATCTAGTTTGAAAGTATACCGATGATGCTACTCATGTAAAAAGTGATAGGTACAGGGAGAGAGACAAAGCTACTTACGAAAGCAGCGGCAAGCAGAGTCCTTGAAGGAAATGCAAGATGCCTTCTGACCCAAGATACGATTGATATCGTTCCTGTTGTACAGCTCATAATCGAACCCTTTTGGAACCTTGATGGTCTTTAAAGGATCACCGTCCTGAATGATAATCAGATGGTATTTCCCAAAGAATGGCCTCCACATCTCCAAGAAGTCTAGGTTACGGATCGTTGGGATCACGATGTCGAGCTCATCTTTCAGCATGGGCATTGGATTCACCGAGGAAGAGAGTTGCGCCATTTGAGATGACTGAGAAATTGCAAGAGAGAGTAAAATAGAAGGTGATGTGTGATAATGAGAATGAGACCTCGAGTATTTATAGAGCTGAGAAGTGAGAAGATCCCATTATATTACTTGAAGAATAAAATAGTAGCTTTTCACTTTTTCTTTGGTTGCCAAAACTTGCTTGATGTTTCTTGTTTTAAGACGTCATGTATACTATCTTTTCACTTCACAAACTGGAGTTACGTTAGATCCTTTTAGATGGTTTTATAGATTATTCAAGATTCCAAATGATTAATGTATTACAACAAATTTTTGTTTCAATTTTAGAGTAATTAAATCGGATGTAAGTTTTTCGTAGGCTCTAGTATTGCAAGCTGAATCATTTTGTTGTACTTCTATGTGATATATAGCCTATAGGACTATAGGTAAAATTCTTTAATAGAACATATTCTGGTGTGTTCATTAATCATTATGACTGGTAGGTTATTATTTTGAAATCTTAATACATTATGTTAAATTTAATATATAGAAAATACATATAAAATTAATTAAAAAAGACAAGAAATACCATTTTCGATAATATATTAACTAGTGTTTATATGATGGATCAATATATTTTATAGAAAATAATAAACGACCGAGACACCCAAGATTCGAGGAAAAAAACCGTTTCGCTCCAAAATTTTACAACCATATCGAATCTTTATTATTTCGAGAGTTTTGGAAAAGCGAATTTTAAATTTGTGAAGAATTAGGATTAACAAAATATATTTTTAAAGTTTACAATGTTACGTGTTAAACACAAAGTTAATAAATTTACTCGCTCTGTTATACTAGAACATTAAAGTTTAAAAATCCTTGACTATTGATTTTCCTATTTCATATATGATTTATATATACTCTCATTCTTTTGCTTTAAATCAAATTACCAACACCATTTTCTAAAATTAACTATTGGGGGAAAAATATGGAAATCATATACATACAATATAAAAACAGAACAAAAATTACCATTTTAGTTAATATCTTCACTAGTGTTTATATGATCGATCAATATATATATATATATATATATATCTATAATAATAATAATAAAAGAACGAGACACCCAAGATTCGAGGAAGAAACCGTTTTGCTCCAAGATAATAAGGAGCGTCCAGAATCTTTGTTGTTTCAAGATTTTTGGAAAAGCGAATTTAGATGTGAGAATAATCTATATTATGAAAGATGGTCAACTCTTTCCATATGAGTGACACATCAACAGTGGAGAGAGTGCCACATGTCAACCCAAATTAAAAACACCTAAATTAAAAGCAAGCATATTTAAAATTAAAGAGGAATCTGAAACATTTTCCATGTTTTTTTTAATATTTTTCATATCACAAACAGTTTCAATATTTATATAAGAAATCTAGAAAGACTTAGAACATGTTGATGTATTCTTTAAGTAAATGGATGCATCACCAAAAGATAAAAAGGTATCGAGAGTAGAGATTCGCTTCGTCTTCTTAGGGTAAACCATGAAGATATGAACATATGGTTTAGGTGTTAGAATTTTCTTAATAATTTGAAGAGTTGCAGCAGTGACTGAAAATTTAGTTAATATTGTAGAGAAGTTTATGAAAGTGTGTCTTTAGAGAAATGATTTTTTGTATATGAAAAAGATCAGAGTTTTGTTCACAATCTAATGAAAGATAGTTAAATCAATGATATAATGTTTTTTGAGGAAAATACAGAGAGAAAAGAAGAAGGAAATTAAATAAAATTCTTATTGAAATTTAAATTATAGTTATATTCAATAAATTGAATAGCTAGCTGGAAGTTGTCTATTTTAATTATAACCATTAAAGAGTTAACCAAGCTGGATGAAAATCCTTTGGATAAAAAAAATTTTGAGAGTCTCATGATATTTAGTTGAGAAGCTTAAATACAAATATATCTAAATACCTAAGTTTTAAAGATGTTTAAATGTTTTTATCTACCAATCAAATGTGCAAATGGTATGATTAGTTTACTTCCTAAAACAAATATGCTAACAGTTTTCGTCTACAAAAAAATACTTTATAATAAGACTACCATTTGATCCGCGCTACGCGCGGAAGTTAGATAAGGGTGTTTTTTTTTTGTGGTTTTGTTAATTTGATTTTTGGTTATGTATTTTTCTCTTTTCGTCTTGTTATGTTGTTCGTATGTTTTCCTTTGCTCTTTTGTTGATTTATTTTTGTATGTATGTTTTTTCAACTACTATAATGTAGTCAATTTTTTGATTTTTAATAAATTTAAATCGTCATGATTTTTTTTTCGTTTAAAAAAAATGTAGAATTAGAAGTTAAGTTTGTATAGTAATAGTTGTTGTCCCGCTTTAGTCGTTACTTTAATTAAAATTATTTATCATTTTGTCGTTGGATTGTTATTTGGTATTATTATATGTGGTTGTAGGTAATTTTTTAATTATTTTATTATTTAATTAGTAACCTGTGCGAGTAGTTTTTTGTCAATACTTTTGTGTTTGTAGTGATTAGTTAATGGTTTTTGATTAAAAATGTATAAAAATCTCAATTACTTACAATTTTGTTTTCATTGTTTTTTTTTTTTTTTGTGTTTATGCCGTTGTGCCTTATTTTCTGTAAGCCTTAAAATTGTGTTGGTCCATTTTGGATCTTTAGTGGTATGTCATTGAAGTTGAAATTGCTTTGTTCCCTTTGAAAATGTGATGTCTCGTGAATGGATAGCAGAGAAGTCATTTTGGGATCTACAAGACAGTAAGAGTTTTGAAACTATTTCTTTGATGCTTGTTATCCTTCTTCATTCATCCCTTTCATCGATGCACACATTTTTTTTTGGGTGTATTTGGGTGTTTTTCTATTTGCTTCGCATCTGTAGGGGGTAATTGGTTCTCCCCTAATGTTTTCGTTCCAGTTAAGTGTTAATTGGTGTGCAAATCTGTTTTTTTTTTTTTTTTTTTGATTGTTTTCTTCCTTTCATTTCCTATTTAATTTATCCATTGTTTTTGAGATCTTAGTTTTAAGTTTTGTTTTGGTTGGCCCAGAGTGTGGTTTTCGATTGGATGTGAATTGTGTGTTGTAAAGTTTAATTTTTGCTTCTATGATGCTTTTTTAAAAAAACATTTTGGGGTGTATATTTTTGTGGCCGGTTTAGGAAGTCATTCAGTTTAAGTCTAATGTGAACAAAATCTGGAATTCGAATTTCAGCATATTTTCTCTCAACTGATGGTGTATGTATCTCTTACATTTTTTTCTGTTTAGTTGGGTTTCCTTGATCCTTTGTAAGTGCTTGTCTTTTTTTTTTCGTTTGAGTTGTTTTTTTTTTGGTTTTTAAGTAGTCATATTTTTCGAAGCCGACATTTTTTATGATTTAGGTGTCCCTGAAGCTAAATACCTCTTTGCATATGTCTATCTCCTTGTGGTCATAGTACTTTTAGACATGTTTTTGAAATTGTTTGTGGGAAGTTTCTTTAATATATGTTGATCTTGTATGTTCTATTTTTGTTGTCATGGTAAATAGTGGACCTTTTTTCCCCCCAATCGTTTGTATTCTTGCTATACTTTCAGTTATGTTCTCTCGTTCTCTTGTTTAAATTCTTTTGAAGGCGTAGGTAATGTTTATGAAGGAGAAAAACAAATACTTTTATTTTGAATTTTAAAAAATTTTAGAGGATGATAACATTGGTGAATCTTACTGTTTTTTCTTAAGCTAAAAGATTAATTTGAAAGATATCCTTTAGGTGTTTCGAGATGAAAAAATTAAGAAGCAAAATGACGCTTCAGGTCGCACACTGGCGGACGACGGAGTGGAGCTTACTGGAGAAAAGTTTTATTTCTACAGCATATAAAACATGTATTACTAATGGATTGAGCTTTTAAAAAAATATGAAATTGGGCTTTTAAATAAATATTAAACAAAAGAATATGAATTGGTTAGTGAGTTGTATCAAAAAATTGGGCTTATTAAATTTAGGTAATAGCTGATGTGACAGCACCAGAGTCAGTAAAAGTTAACTTTATATATATAGATTTAGCCTTAAACAAAATTTAGTATTTTTTTATCTTTTCACAAAAAAAATTTTAGTTTTATTTGTTAATATATAATTTTTAATCTTTCAAATGTGAAATATAAGAAATAAATAAAGTATTTCAATAAATATATATATATATATATATATATATATATATATATATATATATAAACAAGTCCGCACGTAGTGCGGGTACTCATCTAGTTAAAGTTAACAAAAGATATATTTAACGTTTATAATGTTACGTGTTTAATACAAAGTTATTAAATTTGCTCTCTCTCTCTTATAGTAGAAAATTAAAGTTTGAAAATCCTTGGCTATTGATTTTCCTATGACTTATATATGTACTCTCATCCGTTTGCTTTCAATCAAATTACCAACACCATTTTCTAAAATTGACTATTGGGCAAAAATATGGAAATCCTTTTTTTTTTTTTTACACTGGATAAAAAGTGAAAACAGTACATGTGATCGTATTGGTTGTCCAAAAAACTATACACACGTCAGTTAAAATATGTACTCGATTATGAGACTACGTACGCAACAATTAAAAATAATTTCATATGTAATGTAACCATCTTTACTGGGAGATTCTCTGAGCTTTACTCTTGTATGTGGGGTCCAAAAACATAATAAAAAATTATTTTTTGGGTCATTACGAAGAGAATCGATTTTTTGGGAAGGAATTGAGTAACCCATCAAAAAACGCTACGTGGCATGTTTTGATACGTTGATGTATAAATATAAAAGATTTTTTTTTTCATTCTATTTTCTTCTTTCTTTTTGCCCAATCTTCTCTCTTTTCTCTCTCGATCTAAAAGACGAATCCATCGAAAACCAGAAAAATCAATCGATTCTCTGTTTCGCTACCCTTCCTGCCGTTATCGTCATCTGGATCATTGTCTCCACCGACGCAACTTTGGGCTGGAGAGATGGTCACTGCCTCACTGGCCTGGAGAAATCACCAGACCTCTCTTCTTACTTCCTCCTTTGGCATGTTTCTTGTTCTTCGGTTTTCCTTTCAATTCTATTGGTGAATACTCAATTAGGGGAAACATTTGGCTCTTGGTAAGCTTTTGGGACCATATCCTCCTAATTTTAAATGATAGAAAGGTTGAACGGTTACCTGTTACAATCAGTTTTTGATTTTTTTTTGTATGTAGATGATTGGTTTGGAACTTGCAGTTGCAGGTTAAAATTGGAGGGAATGTTTAGAGGGATGTAGTAGAATCACCCAAAGGTAAATTCTCAATCTGTTAGCTCACAAAATTATATTATTACAAAATCAAACATTTTACAAGCAGCGACCCTGAATATGTTCAGCTTCATATTACTTTCATAGTCAACATCTCTAAGGGTGATGGTGAGACATTTGAGATCATGTGTTCTGCTTGGCCTGAAACCATACAGATCTCCAAGTTCTTTGTTCGTAAAAGCAGCAAGAACTCACCAAATGCCTATATTGGATCTCCAAGTCATTTGCAGGTCAGTCGGTGAATGATCTTAAAGAATAATAAGGTCTTAACTCAAGACTGCAAATCGAATAATACAATGGCCAAATTCGTTTTGGTGGATGCTGCATACAAGAAGAGTACTGCAGATTGTTATTTGTTTCAAGCTGCTAGTGTGTTCTGTGGTGAGTCTACAATGGTATAAACTGTTAGTGAGATTCACTACAAGTTGAATCAAAGTGCTTCAGGTTAGAAGCCAATTTGCATATGATTCAAGTAAATTGAAGATGAGACTGACATGAAGAAATTGGAGGAGACTGATGAGACTAACGGTGGGGAGTTACTGCAACTGTGTAGTTTTAGTTGCTTGGTTTCTCAATTTGCAATGGTCGACTCAATTACGATACTTGGATGCTGCTTCTGATGGATTGAAAATGATTAGAAGCGTTTCCTTTTATTAGTCATTTCCAAGTCTTCTCAGCTGTTGTTGTTTATTTCTTCTATCTACATTGGATGGATTCAGACTATTTCAGTTTTTTTTTTGTAAGATGTTGGAAACAATGAGCTCAGCTTCTGTTTCTGAGTGTGATCAATCAACAACAAACAATCTCAGGGTCTCTACTGTACCACACACATGTTATTCATACATCATTTACCTTAGTCTTGTGAATTTTCAAAATTAAACCACAAAAATTCTATCTTTATAAATTTTTTCTATATCAATTGAATTTTTATTGTAGATGTTCTTTGTAGATGTTTTATCATTTTAGGTTAGTAAAATTTGATAATTAATTAACAAAAATAAAAAAATAAAAATTTTAATGATGAGCAACCTTATTTGGATTACTCTAGTGGAGAGATGATTTTGTTTAAGTTCTAAATGGATTGCTTTAATTATTTTAGTATTAATTATATGATTAATTGATACTTGAGTAACTTGAGAGGGGTGCTGGAGTAATGATGCTCTAAAGATGTAACTAAAAGTTAAAGATGAAAACTGGGCATTAAATTTAGGAATTATAGACGTTAAAGTTTTACCCCAAACAAAAAAAGACGTTAAACTAGGAATTGAGTGTCACATGTTCTTGATGAGTGATGACTAGCTCTTCCTCCTCACGTTCATTGTACGATAGTCATTTCTTCTCAATGTGTATCACCAAAAATGATGTCTTTACTACACGTTTCATACGTTTTATTTCATAGCATGAAAATAATTCCAGTCCATATTTCCTATAATATACAGATTCTCTAGCTGACTGGTTTTTTATACAACAAAAAATAAACACTAGGTGAATATCCATGCGTAGGAATGAGAATTTTGTGATTAGTTTCTAATTTCCACAATTAAGTAATATAATTTTTATTAGCTTTTTAAAAATATAGAAATTCTGCACAATGGATTTAAATGTTGGATAACGTTCTTGAATTTCTACTGATAAGAAAATTTATAATCTTATTTTTTGTGGGTTAAAGCTAAGGTTCGATAATTAAACTTTGTAATCTAGATTATTAGTTTAATCTAGTCTTCTTCTGGACAAAAAAAAAGAAAAGAAAAGAAAAATCTAGTCTTCTTATTTTGTGATGAGTGATGAGTGTTGTTCTCTTCACTTCGACTTGGGTATTGATTGTATTCGAAATATGCATCTTTTTGTTATGATTCATATCATTTTACTTTGATGCTGAAAAATGCTCAATTTCTATCGTCCTAGCCCAGTCAAAATAAAGTAAACATAGTGTGCAGAGTTTAGGAATCATTAATCTTAATTAAAAATTTAAAAGTGATGTTTAATATATATAAAAAATCATTTATTTTGTAATGCACATAAATAAGAGCCCAAAATATGGATTGTAGTGCAAATTAAAAAATTAATGTTTCTAGTGTGTAAGTTTTACAAGAGGCAAAAACAATTTGTTTACCTTAAAATTTCTAATTTGGCTGGGCCGTGGATCGGCTAGCTAGCCACATCAGTTCCTACTACCATCAACAAATCTACTAAACTTCTTATATGAGAAGAGTCTACAAAACCAAATTGAATGCAAAAGATATACTGCATAAATAATTAATAACGCTCTCTAGCTTGATTAACTTGACAGTTGTTAGATGATAATGTTCACCGTAGGATTTGCCGTTGCCGTGAGGTTTGCTGAGATGAGAACTTGTCAATATCTTTGCGGTGTTGTCAATTAGATCAACAGCATATTAGATATAATTAACGACCCGAAATTTTCATATTATCAAAACAAATTTTAAATTTTACCGATCGGTTCTGTTGAATAAACAAAAAATTTCGGTTTTGATTCAGTTTAGTTTTCTCGGTTTGGTTAATAATAATCCATGGGTACTCGAATAGAACCGAAAATGTTTGGCAAACCCTTTACAAGCCTACAACTAAGTCCAATAAATTTCGGTCCAACTCTTAACCCAATACATTTTGGGTATTTTGGTCCAATATATTTTTATAAATTTGGTCGGATATTTGGATAGTTCTATCCGAATCGACACATAACCGAACTGAATGGAACGAAACCTTCCGTTCTCTTATGGATCCTAAATGGTTGGAACCGAAGAACAGTAGAAACCGAACCGATTGGAACGGAAGAACCAAAACGTCCAGAGTTATATATATATATATATATATTAGAATACACATAGAAATTAATACAATAGTCTTCAAAATAATAATTGCTATAAATTAATATATTTTTTACTTTTTAGTTGGACCAGTATAATTTTAAACACAATTGACAATTCAATAAAATAACAAGATAATAAATTTTTTGAAAATCCTTTATAAAAATATGGTCTCATAAAATAATATAAATTTATAATTATATAAAATTATCAATATATATATACTCTAATTTTTGTTAAAGTTCATTTCTAATATTGTTAATATATATAAAACTTTGAGTATTCTCCTTTAAAATATGATAATTATTATTTTTATTCTATAAAAAATTAGTTATATTAATTCTATTTTATTTTAAAACTTTTTTTTAAAAAAATTACCAAATTAAAAAAATATTTCTATAAATTATTAATTTATTAATAAATTAAAATCTCTTTAAATTAATAAATTTTGTGGTTACAATTTTATTAATTTATAGAGGTTTTACGGTAGTTTTATTAATAGTGTTGTGGACCACGTCCTTTTGTTTGGTCGTCGAGTTCTGACTTTTTCTTCGCAAAGATAGGAGGACTCACATCTCTCAAAGCTCACACACACATGACCCAAGAACCCTAGAGAAGAGGAATGAGAGAATTCATCCTCGATTTTGAATACATCGCCGAAGGATTTTGTTGGTACTTTCTTCTTCTCTTTGACTTACTCGTCGACTTCTTCATCTCAATTTCTCTCTTCTTCTTTGCTCTAATCACAGACTTCTCTTCTTTCCTCTTCTGTCTCAACTTGATTGCTTAAAAAAAAAAAAAAAAAAAAAAAAGACAAAACCTTTTTCCAAATGGGTTTAATCAAGAACACAGTTCATTACTGTTGTGTCTCAAGAGACAATCAGATTCTTTACTCTTACAACGGTGGAGACCATAGTAACGAAGGTCTCGCTGCTTTGTGTTTAGAAAAGTCTCCGCCTTTTCACAATTGGTACTTCGAAACAATCGGGAAGAGGAGGTTTGGTTTCCTAATAGGAGGAGATGGGTTTGTATATTTCGCTATTGTTGATGAGGTTTTGAGGAGATCTAGTGTTCTTAAGTTTCTTGAACATTTGAGAGATGAGTTCAAGAAAGCTGCTAGGAAGAATTGTAGAGGAAGCAGCTTTACTGCTATGATTGGTTCTATTGATGATGTTGGACATCAGCTTGTTCCTGTTGTTACTAGACTCATAGCTTCACTTGAACGTGTTGCTGAGAGTGCTAACAATGATTTGAAGACTCAAATTAGTAATCTTGGTGAACAGAGCGAAGGTTCGTCGAATTCGACTAAAGCTCCGCTTTTGGGAAAGTTAGGGAAGCAAGAGAAGAAGAAAGGGAAAGATCATGTGATCTCAGTTAGAAGCATTGAGCTTGAAGAACACAGGAAGTCTTGCGATAGAGAGAACAGAACCGATGCTTCGGCGGGAGCAGGAACGGAGTGTGTATCGTCGAGTAGGGGACGTTCTGTTTCTCAAAGCTTTGAATGGAAATGGCGGCGTTTAGTTCAAGTTGTTCTTGCTATTGATGCAGCGATTTGCTTGACACTGTTTGGTATTTGGTTGGCTATATGTCGGGGCATCGAGTGTACACGTTCATGATTCTTTATATACCCTTGTGCAATTCCATTAGGCAAAAATATGCAGCATTGTTGTTGATTATATGTGAAGCCTTAAGTTATAAATTGGCTTATGTGTTGCTTTAGTCATAGCTTTGTACAGTTTGGTTCTACTTTCTTATTCAGTGTTCTTTGTGATTTCACGATATGGTAATGTCCATCTCTATATATGATTAAACTGTTTGAGCTATCAAACTTGGAACTCAACCCTCTTTCAAGTATGATGTTGGTCCAATATGTGAGTCTTAATATATAGGCCCCCTTGCCTTTTTGAATAAGGAGAGTAAGTGAAATCGGCAACTAATGTGGAACTGGAGTGGCATATGCATCAGAGTAGTAAACAAAGCTTGTCTTGACAAGTCAGAAGGGTTCAGACTAATACACATAGCATTTGCAGGAAGAAACCAAGCTCTTGTATATTATTCCTCTCATCGCCTTCCATTCCACCTCTCTTCCTTCGGACCCAATATTGTAGCTATTGGGCCAGTATCAAACACCAAATCTCAGGCCCATTACTAATCTAAAACAGATTGAGAAACCATCCTCTCTCTCTCTCTCTCTCTCTCTGCCATCGTCTCCTCCATTTTCACCACTGAACCTGAACAACAATACAAAACTCAAAAAAGCTTCTTTTTTTTTGTGTGTGCCCTGTGGGGGCAAAACCAAATGTTCATAAGCGGTAACATCACCGCTAGGGTTTTCGAACGTCAGATTCGAAATCCTCCTCCGAGCGCTTCGGTGAATCGGTCAAGACTCTTCTACGAAAACCTAGTCCCAAACTCAACACTCTACGATGTCGAATCACCCGATCACTGTTTCCGCAAATTCACCGAAGACGGTCTCTTCCTCATTAGCTTCTCTCGTAACCACCAAGAACTCATCGTCTATCGTCCTTCTTGGCTCACTTACTCCACAACACAAGACGATTCCACCGCACCTCCTCCTCTACCTCGCCGTGCTTCGAGATTCGATAGCTTCTTCACTCAACTCTACTCTGTCAATCTCGCTTCAGCTAACGAACTCATCTGTAAAGACTTCTTCCTCTACCACCACACTCGTCGTTTCGGTCTTTTCGCTACTTCTACAGCTCAGATCCATGACTCTGCTCCTTCCCCTGACGCTGTCCCTGGTGTTCCTTCGATTGATAAGATCACTTTCATACTTCTTAGATTAGATGATGGTGTTGTTCTTGATGAGAGAGTGTTTCATCATGATTTCGTTAATTTGGCTCATAACATGGGTGTGTTTCTCTATGATGATCTTTTAGCCATTCTTTCGTTGCGTTATCAGAGGATTCATCTTCTTCAGATTAGGGATTCTGGTCATCTTGTTGATGCTCGTGCTATTGGTTACTTTTGTCGTGAAGATGATGAGCTTTTTCTTAATTCTAGCTCTCAGGTAAACTGAGGTTTACAGTTCATCTTTTCACTTTATTTTTTTGTGGTGTCTTGAAGGAGTATACAAATTTGTGAAGTTTTGATTTGTTAGGCAATGATGATGGCTCAAGATAAGAGCAAACAACAGAGTTTAGTTGGGAATAAGGAAGATGATTCTGCGGAGAATGGGTTGCAGCATCATAGTATTCAACCTAGTGGTTCGAATTCGTTTCTTAGTGGTATCAAGCAACGGTTGCTTTCTTTCATCTTCAGAGAGATTTGGAATGAAGAATCGGATAACGTTCTGGTTTGTTGTTCTTGAACTTTATCTATGCCTTAATGAAATTGTTCTGATTTTTTACAATCTTAATACTTTTAAGTGCATTATGTATGTGTCTGAGAATCTGTTTACTGCTTCCTCTCTTAGATGTAGAGTAGTTGTTAGATTATACAAGAGGATAACTGAAGTTTAAGGTTTACGATTGATGCAGTTGGCAGTGACATCTTAACTTGAATATCTTATAAGTTCTTTGTGATTTCCACCTCTGTTCGTAGTTTGCAATGTATGTTGTATATCAGTCAACTACATCTTGGATTGAACTAATCATGGAAGTTTAGCTTTAGGATTATGCAGTTGACAGTGACATCTTAAGTTGGTACAGCTAATCTTAGAAGCTCTTTGTATTTTCCACCTTTTTTCGTAGTTTGCAGTGTATGTTGTATATCAGTCGACTACATCTTGGATTGAACTAATCGAAAGACACGATTTTTTGTTTGTCAGAGGGTTCAAAGTCTTAAGAAGAAGTTCTATTTCCATTACCAGGACTATGTCGACTTGATTATTTGGAAGGTAAAATCAATCATCTCTTCCCTTGCAACTGGAATCTGTGTTAAGTGTTTTGTATTTGATGAAGAAAAAAGCTAACCTTTTGGGTATTCTTGATGCCCAGGTTCAGTTTTTGGATCGACAACACCTGCTAATTAAATTTGGCAGTGTAGATGGTGGGGTAAGCAGCTCTCTACAATACAAATTCTAGATTACATCGAACTGTCAAATTTTACAATTTGTGTAATTGGATTTATGATGTTGATGGATAATTCAGGTAACAAGAAGTGCTGATCATCATCCAGCTTTCTTCGCGGTTTATAATATGGAGACAACTGACATTGTAGCATTCTATCAGGTAAAAGGGATGTTATTTTGGTCAGCTAATTTGTTGGAAAATTGCATTTATGTATAACTTGACTTATAGTACATTGATTTATGCAGAACTCAGCAGAAGATCTTTACCAGTTATTTGAGCAATTCAGTGATCACTTTACGGTATCAAGTAGTACACCATTCATGAGCTTTGTAACATCGCATTCTAACAGCGTCCATGCTCTTGAACAACTAAAGTACATGAAAAACAAAGCAAACAGTTTCTCACAGGTTAGGGACATCTTCATATAATCTCCTTTTGCAAGTAAAATTTTTCAATATGAATCTAATCAATTATTTCTACACAGTTTGTGAAGAAGATGTTACTCTCTTTGCCTTTCAGTTGTCAGTCACAGAGTCCTTCCCCATATTTCGACCAATCTCTCTTCCGGTTCGATGAAAAGGTAACCCTTATAAAACCCTTATTCTCTCTTATACTTCAGGATTGAGTTAACTTATAATTTTGGATATGGTTCCAGTTAATTTCCGCAGCAGATAGGCATAGGCAATCCTCAGACAATCCAATAAAATTTATATCTCGAAGGCAACCGCAAACGCTGAAATTCAAGATAAAACCAGGTTGGTTGTTTCATTTGTTTAAGATATTAACATGACGAAACCGAACCAGAACAGAACATGATCTAACGTTAGGATTGATTATTTTCTATTAAATATGGTGAACACAGGACCAGAATGTGGAAGTGCAGATGGTCGAAGCAAGAAGATATGTTCGTTTCTCTTTCATCCTCATTTACCACTTGCCATCTCCATCCAACAAACACTTTTCATGCCACCTTCTGTCGTCAATATCCATTTTCGGCGATGACTCTCGTGGTTTCCAGTAGTCTAGTAGTCTCCTCCTACATGTTGTAATCTATTGTTTGTTTGTATAAAAAAAACCAAATATCTCAGAACAACACATAATTTTGTGAAAATGTCTTTTTTTTTTTTGTTGTGAAAATGTCTTAAAACACAAAAAATTCACACATACATATGCATAATGTGTTTGTATCTGTCCTCAAAAGGAAGAAACAATTTATAAATTTTCACAAGAAATAAATAAATTGTAATTTTGACACCACTGTTGTAACCACTCTTAAAAATATTTCTTTGTTACAATTAAATTAACAATCACATTTAATAATGAAACAAGAATTAGGTGGTGATATAAATACGTTTGGTGATTAAAGACAAATTAGGTGAGATGATATGTTCATGATGCAGAGAATCTAAGATACTCTCACTCTCACTAGACATCAGTTATGTTCAAAACAATTTCAGGTCTCAAAACTCTCATCTCCTCTATCTCTTGTAACCATAGTTACCGGTCTGCTTTAGAGATGACAACGATGACCAAGAGAAACATGGTCGTTCTTCCCGAGGGTTTGGTAATGGAGATACTCTCTAGGGTTCCGGCAGTATCTTGGTACGACTACGATCTACATGCAAAAGATGGAACGCTCTGTTCAAAGATGAGAGACTTGTTAAGAAGCACTCTACTAATGCACCAAGGCACTCTCTAATTATCATGGTGATCATATTTTTTACCATATATTTGCTTTCTTTTTTTATGACGATGAATAAACTTATAGAGGTTATATGAAGAGCACCATAACCATAGCTTCCGGTACCGTTCCAGTGTTTGGTACGGCGGAATTTGGTACCGGCGATTTGGTCCGTTATGACCCAATTACAATTTTTGACCCGATTATTCTTTTAGTAAACTGGACCCAATTAATTAAGACCGAACCGTTCCAATTGAAAAAAATATCAGTGTAAAAATGTTAAACACCCAAACCCGATACTTCGTTTCCATTTCACGATTTAACCTAAAAGAAAAAATACTTTACTCTTTATCTAGGGTTCTTCGAAGTAGAAGAAGGAAACACTCGAATTGGTAGTGAATCAAAGACGAATCTCGTTACAATAAGGTATGATATCTGGATTTTGACTTTAATCTGGTGTGGTGTGTGTTCCAAATTCGCGAGATTAGGGTTTCCAATCTAAAATCGCGAGATTAGGGTTTCTGGGTTTACTTATTTGGGGATTTATTTTGGGTATTTGTTGGGGATTTATTCTGGATTCAGTTTTCTTTTATAGATTAGTGGAGAGCGATATATGTAGCTTTTCGTATAGGACAAATCATGGTTTTGTCGAGTAGTTATAGATTATTGGTTTTTTTTTTTTCTTGGTTACTGTTGTTTTTTTCGAGTTGTTAAAGATTAAAGTTTTGCTTTTTAACAATTTGTGAGGTCGATTTCAAGGTGTTTAGATTGAAAATAAAGATGACTTTGTCCTTGTCGGGTTTATGTAGATTATTGGTTCTGTTTTTTTTTTTTTTTCTCTTGGTTAGTGTTGGTTTTTCGAGTTGTTAAAGATTTAAAGTTTTACTTTGTACTAAAAAATATATATATATTTATTGGTTCAGCGTTAGGTTTATTAATTGCGGGTTAGAGATGACCACGGAAATAACAATTAGTCATTACACAAACTAATTAAATTAATTGGCAAAAAAAAAAACTAATTAAATTAATTTTCAATAATTAAATTAGGTGTGATAAAGTTTTGAGGTCTCAAACTTTCATCTCCTTCTCTTGCAACCCTAGTTTCTTTGGAAGCAGGTTACCAAACCAAAAACAGTCAGTTTTTGAAGATTATGATGAAGAAAACAAACGTAGTGGATCTTCCCGAGGATTTGGTAGTTGAAATAATCTCTAGGGTTCCAGCGGTATCTTTGGTAGGACTGCGTTCTACATGCAAAAGATCAAACGCTCTGATCAACGATGCGACTCGCTAAGAAACACTATACTACTGCACCTAGGCACTCTCTGATCATCATGTTGATTGCTTCGAGGGTATAGATCAGGTGGTTGGCCGTGAATCCGATGGTGGTGACTGGTAAAGTGGTAATCAAAATAAAAGTAGTTTTGTGGTGCTCTGATTTTTTTGTGTTTTAGATTTTGGTTTTTAGAGAAAGTTGAAGACAGAACAAACTAAAATTGGATTTCTATAGAAGTTGGATTCATTGTAAACCGCCGTGAACATGGGGTTGTTAGTGTGAGTAAAATTAGGGACGGTTTTTTAAGCTGTTGTGTTTGTCATAATGGAGAAAACGCTAAAGACGATGAACAAAAAAAGTGATTTTCAACTTCCATATTCACAAAAGGTTGGTACTTGGGCTTATAGTACAAATACAACAAATCAAAATCCCATTGATATAGTCCAGAGGTTTTGTTACACAGTTTCGTACATGAGATTGGTTTGTTATTTCTTTAAAAACGCTTCCTATTTTTTTGACACGATCTCGTGTACATTTGATTTTGTTTATTTTTCTAAATTGAAAAAAATAAAAAGAACTGATGTGGCTTTATTTCATTGGACATGTGACTTGCTTTATAGGATAAAGGATTATGATTTCTTGTTTGATAAATGGAATGGAAAACAGATAAATCAACAAGATATGTTCAAAATCCACCTAAATCCCCTTAATTTTGACCAACAGTTAATTATAACTACTTTTATAAAAAAATTATATGTTTGTTCTCCATTACGTTTACCTCGGATTCGAGATAGACCACGGAATTATCAATTACACATAATAATTAAATTAAATTAACCATCAGAATTAATAATTAAGGAACTATTTTAGGTCTCATAACTTTCATCTCCTCTTTCTCTTGCAACCCTGTAGTTTCATTGAAAGCAGTCAGTTTTAAAAGATGATGAAGGAGAGAAGAAACATACCAGATCTTCCCGACGATTTGGTAGTGGAGATACTCTCTAGGGTTCCAGTGGTGTCTTTGGTACGATTACGATCTACATCCAAAACATGGAACGTTCTGATCAAAGATGGGAGGGTTTCTAAGAAACACTATGATAATGCACCAAGACCAAGGCACTCTCTGATTATCATGTTGATTTCTTTCAGGGTTTATTTGATGAGCGTCGATCTTCATTCAAATTACAATAACAAGGTAAAGATAGCAAGTCAATTTAGCCTAAAAGATCCAGTTTATGCTTCTTTAAAAGAAGTTGATATACGCCACGTCTTTCATTGCGACGGCTTATTGCTGTGCACCACCGTATACAATAGACTAGTTGTTTGGAATCCGTGTTCACATGAAACTAAGTGGATCCAACCAAGAAATTTCTTCAAGGAATCCGATATCTTTGCTCTCGGTAAATCCTCATGCAAAAAGTACAAAGTCTTGAGAATTAATCAGTCTGGTTGTACTACCCGGCCAGTGCCATCTCTTGACTGCGAGATCTATGACTTTACCTCTAATTCTTGGAGAGTTGTTGGTAAGACTAGAAGCTGGTTCATACCAGTGTGGAAGGGCTGTCGTAGTGGTATGTCTGTGAATGGAAATACTTACTGGCTTGCTTCTTTGACTAAAGACTGGACAGATTTTTTACTTAAGTTTGATTTTTCAACGGAGAGATTTGTAAGCGTCTCTCTTCCGAACGACGATGATCGTCTTATCGCTTTATCAGTGACTAGTGAAGATCAAAAACTTTGTATGTTAGCTTCTCGGGGCATGCAGCCATCCATTACAGATTTATGGATTGCAAATAAGATTGAGAGTACCGGAGCCGCGTCATGGAGCAAGTTTCTATCACTCAAGCTGGTTTACCAGCCTTTAAACTTTGCTAGACGTGGGTTGAATTTCTTGGTCGGCAAGGAGAATAAAGTTTTAGTGTGTCGCGGTAAAAATGGGATCTCCGACTATTTCTTACACGTTGTGGGAGAGGACAATAAATGTATACAAGTGGATCATCATGATGCAGAATCTACATGCTCACTTGTCGTCAGTTATGTTCCAACGTTGGTTCAAATCCAACAAGGTTCATAGTTCTTGGAGTGAGGCAAAAGGGAAGTACAAGAGCTAGTAATCTATAATTGTCACACTAAGTTATGTTATTTAATAAATTATGCATTGTATATCCTAAGTTATGGGAAGAACAAGTCCTAAGTTATGCATTATATATCTATTCAAGTTTTAGATACTTAGTTTTAAAATAAAGTCATATACTACTTTTTCTTTTAGGTGTTAGTGAAAAGGCTTTTTATAGTGAAAAAATGTCCACTAGCTCGTTTCTTTATATCTTGCGACACCTACCTTCCGTCCGAGCTGTTGTGCTCGTACCAGTGGATCGAGAAAGGAAATGAGTCGGGCTAATAAGGTTCATCGGTGGTGTAGAAACTCATCGTGGTACAAGCTCCAAACAACAGTTAAGAATTAATATAATACATATGTAAGGTATGTGTGTAGACTTAATTCATTACAGAAATTTTTATTATTAGACATCGTTGGCTCCGGACCAGAACCATGATGTTGTCTATCTCTAAGGATTTAAGATTACAGAAGGATTCTTGTCTATCTCAGCTGAGTTCCCGGCTTCAGTTTCCTCATTAGAGTACTGACTATTCAGAGAAGCTTTTGAGTGAGCCTGATAAGTTTCAGAGCTAAAACTAGTGCTGCATCCGGAGTTTTCAGTTAAAGACTGATCAGAAACTTGGACTCCAGGAAGTAAGAACCTTTGGTGAGAATTGCAACTGTGAATGGCTCTTTCACAATCATTGCACAGCAATGCTCTGTCCTCTAAGCAGAAGAAGTACCCTTTTCTCTCCTACAAACATACATGTTGTTGATACATCGGTTAAAGAACTCAGTAAGTGTCAAAAAGAGAGAGCAGAATGAAACCTGACAGATATCACATAGAGGAGCTCCGGAGCTTGTGGTGGCTGAGGCTGCATCTTTTTGCAAGGCGACTCGGTGATGCCTCTGGAAAATTTTATTAGCTCCATGAACTTTAATGTCACATGGCTTGCAAAGAACAGCTTCATCTGAACAGCAAAGTACTTCCGCTTCAGCCTTCTCGCACACTTCACATAGTATCTTCATCCTTCAAAATTGGAAATATAGAAAAAAAGAAAAACAGAGCAAATACGTGTCTTAATATCAATAAAGAAGTAGGACAAGAAGTGAATCTAAACAAGAGGAATAAGAAAGAACAAGATTGAATAGGTTCACATGCTTGGGTTAGGCCAACTTTTGGGTGGCATTTAAATCAATAAATGTTTTCTCCTACCAAAATCTTCGTGACAAGATCTTTTTCAGAAGCTTTGGTATTAGTTTACTTCCTTTCGAAACATAAATTGGCAGACATAACGACAAGCTTCTCTTAAGACACAAGCATGGCAAGCCAAAAATAATGGGAGGACCACAATATGTATAAAGACTGTGGATTTTAAAGTAACTAGCCATAGGACAATAGAGGTCAAAAAAACTCTAGAGCATGGCACATTCCAACTCTTACCCATCCCTTTCCCATGCAGCAGCCAAAACTCTAAAGACTCATCAGCATTCTCATCTTTGTGTTCATCAAAAAACAGTTTTGGTCCCAATTACAGTAATGGGCTAATAATAAATAGGCCTGCATGCATAGTAACTAACAATATCATGGGCTAGTCCAAATATAACTTATGTTTCGGCTCAACATACGTAGTTGTTACATGAAGTCTCTGGAACATGAGAGAAAAGCCCTCAAAGACCATCCAATCCAACGTGTAATAACGTGATTAGTTACAACTTACAAGTCACATAGCTAAAAAATGCTAGAACAATCCCAATATACCTGCAAAACTCTACCAATAGATATTTCAAGAAACTTCTTCATTGTTCATACAATGTGTATATATGCACCAGCGGACTGAGACTTAACTTCATACAAAACAAAATAAAACTGAAGTTAAAAAACCTACTAACACGTTGGTTTCAACCTTCTGTACAAGAAAGCCAAATCAACTGACCATGATGAAACGCTTGCTAAGCCTCTTCATAGGAGCTTTGTTACTTGGAAACATCAAACCTAGTGAAGGGTCTTTGTCTTCTGCACTTGAAACTACTCCAGGCAGTTTACTATCTGATCTCTGGATGGATCGGTTTCCGGATCCATTCAAGATCTTGGAGAGAATCCCATTAGAACTCGAGAGGGACACGAGCGTGGCTCTGTCCCCAGCGAGAGTGGACTGGAAAGAAACAGCAGAAGGGCATGAGATAATGCTTGATGTTCCTGGTTTGAAGAAGGATGAAGTAAAGATAGAAGTGGAGGAGAACAGAGTTTTGCGGGTGAGTGGAGAGAGAAAAAGAGAAGAAGAGAAGAAAGGAGATCAATGGCATAGAGTGGAGAGATCATATGGTAAGTTCTGGAGACAGTTCAAGCTACCTGATAATGTGGATATGGAATCAGTCAAGGCCAAGCTTGAGAACGGTGTGCTCACTATTGGCCTCACTAAGCTATCCCCTGATCAGGTTAAGGGTCCAAGAGTTGTAAACATTGCGGCTGAAGAGGACCAAACTGCAAAAATCAGCTCTTCTGAATCCAAAGAACTATGATTGAATCAACTATATACTACTTTCTGAGTGTGAAGAAGAGTTATAAATCCAAGAGCTTTGAGTTTCATATTGTTTAAGCTAAAAATGGAGTGTTATGTTTTGTAACCTATCTACCAAAATACGTGTAACTTCTCTCTATGTAATAAAATTTTCACGTCATTATATTACAGAACATCATTTATGACACAATATTCAAGAAAATGCAATTGAAACTAAGTTTATTATTCAGATGATAGAGAAAATACTCTCAGACAAAACCAGGAAAGTGACTACAACCAATACAAAGACTGAAGAAACAGAAGCAGAACAGAAACAAGAGTACTGAAACTATTTGGACTTAGATTTCATGAGCTGCTGAGCATCCGATGAAGTTGGAAGTGCAGGAATAGCTCCTTTCTGAGTTGTACACACAGCTCCACATGCATTTGCAAAGGCTAGAGCTTCTTTCAGCTTCCCTTCATCCTGCAACATTCACATTATACTCAAAGCACCCAAAAACTCAAATTTATCCACTATATGCCTAATCTAAAACCTGAAAACGTCATCAAAATGTCTGCAGTTAAACGTACATCGAGTAGGGAACCGTCTTTTCCCAATGAGACAAGAAATGAACCAACAAAAGAATCACCAGCTCCAGTTGTATCAACTGCTTTCACAGCATATCCAGGCACTCTCCCTTTGAATTTCTGCAATTTTCGCCAGTCTTTAGATCACTCTAACAAGGAACAATGATATCATATTTGATTCCTTTTAATTAGTTACCTTTGTGTAGTATCTGCAACCTTTCTCTCCATCAGTTACAATAAGCAGCTTAAGCTTATCATGCATGAGAGACAAAACAACGTCATCCTTCTCTGCATCTCCACGGGTGAGGAATGTTACCTCATCATCACTTACCTAAACACGACAGACTCAACACTAAAATCACCAAAACAGAACACATCATTTACAACAAAACAAACATATATACATACCTTGATAATATCAGCCTCATTCCAAATACTTTTGATGCCTTCAATGGCAGCTTCAGTGGAAGGCCAAAGAGGTAACCGAACATTCGGGTCATAAGAGAGCAAAACTCCAGCATCCTTTGCGGTTTTCATAGCCGCCATGTGAGCCGTTCTACATGGCTCAGAGATCAAACTAATGGAACCATAGTGAAAAATCTTGGCCTTCTTGATGAGATCTTTGTTGAGTTCAGATTCTTTCAAGAGCATATCAGCACTGGGGTTCCTGTAAAACATGAACTCTCTCTCACCATCTTTTTTCAATGTCACAAAGGCCAGTGCAGTTCTTGCATTGGTGTCAAAGCAAACACCTTCGCTGTTCACACCGTTCTTTTTCAATATGTTCACCAACATGTGTCCAAACTCATCATCACCAAACTGAGAAACAAAAACATCACACATCAGTATTACAGGCTATGTATAATAGATTGGAAAAAAATATACAAACCTTGCCAATGAAAGCGGATTTGCCACCGAGTTTGGTGATGGCACAAGCAACATTAGCCGGAGCGCCACCAGGGGCTTTGAGAAAACCAGTGGATTCAGCTAAAGATACACCAGAAGTGTCAGGGACAAAGTCGATAAGCATTTCACCAAAGGAAACAATCAATGGAGTAGCCATCTTTTGTTGGTGGAAAAACAATTGGAAGCATATAACTAAAATAAAAAAAATCTGTTTATATAAAGATGAAGAAGGAATGTGCAACAGAAAGGGCATGTAAAGTGGGATAAGCATTAACAAAATTCCTAATTTGCAGTACAACTCAGTCCAATCTTTTGACTGACTGTAAAAAACCAAAACCCTTCAATTCATGTTAAATCGAGTAAAGAACAATTAAAGATCAATGAAATCTTGGTTTGATCACATATAGCGTACCAAATTCTCTGTTACAGAGGTTTTTTAATATTCTCAGAGTATGGAATTGAAAATATAATTTGAACATATCTTATTATATGAAATGAGACTAGTCATTAGTTCAAGGATTAAACTTCAGTTATTAAAATAGTAAAAGTAAAAAGGTACAAACCAAAAGAGCATAAACGAATTTAGGGTTGACAAAATAACATGCTCATCACTTACACCTTCTTCTTGTGAGATCTACGTCTTGGCCTTTTAATTACCCCTTCTCTGTCTGAGTTATCTATATCTGTGCCTGAACTATCTGTATCCCCAAACGGAGCAGGGAATGACTTGAGCAGTTCTAAATCGTTAACATTAGGGTCCTCTACGTGGTTTACAAAGGTCCGAACGCTACAAGGTTTCTTATACCCTTCCCCAAAACCTTGGATTTCAACACGTCGAACTCATAATGCATGACTCCCAGTTAACACTCCTCCTAACACCACTAGACCAAAAAAACTTTTGAGAAAAAGAGTCGAATTTTGTATATAATATATAGGGCCGCAAGCATATGCTTCATTGTCTTGGCTTTTGGGCCGGCTCTGTACTCGCGCATGGAAAACACTATTTCACCCGCAGTGGTCGATCCAGCGAAGGAAACTTGGTGACGGAAGAATTTATCATCGGTGCAAATCATTGGTACCGACTGATATTTTATTCGGGACAAAATCATGCGTGGTACTATTGCTACTCAACATGTCTCTACTACTACTCAACTCGTGGAAATTTTGACCAAAGCTCTGGGACGTCAACAATTTGAAGATTTTTTGGACAAGTTGGGTGTTTGTAATCTCCACACTCTACCTCGAAGGGGGGAGGCCGAGGTATTGGGCTGTATAGCCCATCTAAGTTCATGTCGGTCTCATATACGATTAGGTCAACCTCTATACACAAGATCATTGTGAATAGAGAGAATATGACTGTATTGTTATTGTTGTGTATTATCAAATGGAATGATACAACTTCTATATAAGCACAAATCATAATCAAAGGACATAATTAAAGGGATTACATAGAATAATATAATTAATGTATATTAGAATAATATATGGGATTTGAGTAATCATAGGTGATATGATGATACTTTTTCCTTTATACGGCCCCTCAATCTCAAGGGGTGATGAAGCAAAGCGAAAATAACGGCTTGAGATTGTTATGAATTGAGAAGATGAGTTGTTGTTGTTGAGCAAGATTTGCTAAAGACACGATACGGTGACGAGTTGTGTGATGTTGAGGTGGCCGACATCAACGATGGTTAGAGTCTGCCTTTTTTTTTGTTTATTTCAAAAGAAATTCATCTTGATTCAGAGGCTATGATAAGCTTGAATGATAGAAGCACTTTTGGCTAGAGGAAAAAAATAATATATATATATATATATATATATATATATATATAAAGAAAAACACTTGGCTTAGATTTAGAAGTCTAACATGGTAGATTTAAATAATAGAAGCTCTATGACTTAGATTCAGATATTCATAATGAGTTTGAATGTGGAAGCACTTCGCTTAAAACAAAAATAAACAAAAGAAGCACATAGCTTAGAAACAAAAAATCGTTAGATCATTGGCGCTCTGATACCATGTGAATAGAGAGAATATGATTGTATTGTTATTGTTGTCTATTATCAAATGGAATGATACAACTTATATATAAACACAAATCATAATCAAAGGACATGATTAAAGGGTTTACATAGAATAATATAATTAATGTATATTAGAATAATATATGGGATTTGAGTAATCATAGGTGATATGATGATACTCTTTCCTTAATAATCATGACATATATATATATATATATACTCTTATACAATGTAACTTACAATCTAAGAAATCAGATTAATATAATGTTTCTTGACAAACTCTTATGATTAAGAGGAGATTATGATGACTATTAGTATTGGAGATGACATAAACAAAGAAGATGGTAGAGACGATCCAGATGATGATTACATGAAGAAAAGTGTGGTTTGACATTAGCCGGAGTACCACCATGGTCTTTGAGAAAACCTGTGAGCTCAGCTAAAAAAACACTTGAAGTGTCTTGGGACAAAATCGATAAGAATTTCACCAAAGGAAACAATTAATGGAGTATCCATCGTTTTGTGAAAAAAAACCAACAAATTACTCAAAACAAGAAATGTTATTACAGGAAACCAAGAAACTTCACTTTATTAAGCTGGAGAATATGCAACAGGGAATGTTTGAAAAATGTGATAAGCATTAATAAAATAACCTAAAATTTGTACTAGCAAAAACTCACTCCAAGCTTTGACTACTGTAAAACCCCTTTAATTTATTACTTCCTCTGTTTCACAAAGAGTGTCATTCTACACAAACTTTTTTGTTTCACAAAGAATGTCACTATATATTTCCAATGTAACTTTTTACATCAAATTTCTTATACCCTTAACCCAAAGCTTTTTTAATTAAAAATTTGAATGATTAATTAGTCATTAAACAAGGGCAAATATGTATAATTCAAGTTTTTCTTAATTTGTGTAAAATGTGTCAAAATGATACTCTTTGTGAAACAGAGGGAGTACAAACTATCTCAGTTCTAAAGTAAAGATCAATAAGTCTTGGTTTGATAACACAACGTACCAAATTCTCTATTAACAAGGTATTTATATATTATTCTTAAAGTATTAACTCTTTTTAGTTAGTTGCATTATCTTGAATTATTAAATTTTGAACAAATCTTATGGAATGATGATATTAGCCATTAGTTAACGAGTCATTATACAGAGCTAATTATATACATTTTCGTAGGGTTTTAAACCTCAAAAGAGACATTGTCAAAACTCCATGCTTAGAGTTTAAAAATCTCTCCGATTCTATATCAACTCGGGTTCCAACAGCTCAAGTACATGACTGTCCTCAACGATTCTTCAGCTTGCTTGGTCTTGTTGGTACAGTCGAAGGAAGAATATGAAGAGAGCTTATTAGTTTGAGAAACATATCTTAGATTGTTACGGAGATACTGATCCACAGATCGGGTCACGTAGTTCCAACGACACACGCCAAATTCTTTTAGTGCCTCAACAACTCCGATGCTCGCAGCCACCATCCATGTTTTGCTTGTAGAACTCATAATATAGATTTGGTTTTTGTATTTGTTGATGATAAAAGAGAAGTGGATTGCGTTTTGTTTATAAAGAGATGCAAAACAGACAAAAAGTGCTGCTAGTTTGGGGATTAAAAGTTAAAACAGATGACGTACGTTGTTGTAGACTTGTATAGTTGTATTGTAGCCAGTGGTTTTCTTGGTTTCTGAAGTGTCCAGAATTCGAAACTACGAGTGACTAATTAAGGTTCACAATGACACTTTTGCCTATTTTATTGCTGCCGTATTTTTTTTTTTATTAAGTTCGTCCAAATTTTTAGAGAGAATTTATCATTATCTTAATTTATTAAAAAATCATATAAATTTAGTCTTTTTCAAATTTTTATGCCAAGAAACTAAAAGAAAAATATACGTTATAATATGTAAATATGTGCTTTAAGTTACGTGAGCATATGAAAACAGAACAAATCTACCTCCAAGTGGGGATGGTTTGCAGCTCTGGTTGGTAACTCGCACCTGATCTCATTTCTCCACCTTTCAAACATTTTCAGCTTTTCTAACTTTTTCAAAACAAGGAAGCATTCATTGTAAAGAGAATTTTTTTTGGTTTGAATATATTTTCACATTCATTCAAAAAGAAAAAAAACAAAAAAAAAAACAGAACAAATCTCTCCATATTCACCAAAAGAATTACTTTTCTTTCTTTCTAATACGGTAAAAACATTAATAATTCTAGTTACTATTGATTCTGTCGGTAGCGAGAGTCTAATAACTTTTTCTCCAATTTGGCTGTTTTGCACATAACATTGTGGTTGGCAATTGATTTTTTTGGTCCAAATGGTTAAAAAAACAAAAACAATTTTTATACGGACCCTATTTATCAAAACAATTTCTCAAAAATCCTTTAATGGTAAAAAACAATATTATTCTTAGTGAAGATTGTTAAAAGTTAAATATAATTAAATCAGTAAGTGTTCAACAAAAAACATAGTAACTCAATGGTTGCGAGCTTTATGCGCACGCGTACAACTCGTACAACTAGAATATTCGATTTTATTTAAAAATTGGTAAAAGGGGTAGACAAAACACGAGATACACGGAAACAATCCCACAAAGGCACAAACAAACCAGGTGCCGAGGTGCGCATAGTGGCATACTCTTTAATCAATGAGCTACCAAATTTACAATTTTACCCCTTGTCTTGTACATTTTTAAGAGGCTAAAACCGTCATTTACGATTTCCTGACACTGGTAACGAATAAAACTACCGGCCAAAGCCTCTGGTTTTAACTTTCAATATCCAATATTGTGGCTTCTTCTCTCTTACATAAACTGATAAACACACCAATCCACTCCACTTTCTCTAAACATCATCAAAACAAACAATTCTCAGAAACGCAAAAGACACAAAAAAAACGCAAGGAAGTTTTATACAAAAACCTCTGAAGAAAAGATGAGTTCTACTAGCAAAGCATGGACGGTGGCAGTGAGCATTGGAGCCGTAGAGGCGTTAAAAGACCAACTAGGTCTTTGTCGTTGGAACTACATACTTCGGTCTGTGAACTATCATCTCCGTAACAACGTTAGATCTGTTTCTCAAGGGAAAAGCCTTTTGTCTTCTGTCTCCGCTGCGGTTATCTCCTCTGCTGAGAGTGAGAAGGCCAAGAAGGCTGAAGAATCGCTTAGAACTGTCATGTACTTGAGCTGTTGGGGTCCTAATTAAAATTTTGTATAATATATAGTTTTTATACTTCTGTAAAAATTCATTGAAACATTATATTTCATATTCAATTTTGGTTTCAACATAAAACAAACGTTTCAAGAAATCTAAAATAAAATCAAGATTGCAAAACCTGTAAATCAACCAAACCAATAAGCCAACCATGTGAAGAGAGTAACACAAAATTTACATGTTTTGAGTCATAATTGAACTTTGTAGTTTTTTATTGCTGTGGAATATCCGGAACCTGATGCAGGATCTTGATACAGTGGGAACCTCAGAATTCAAGAGAGATAAGATTGGCTTCTTTAGAGTTTCCCATTAGATTAGACAATAGTGAGTCTAGAATGAATGAAAGAGAAGCCAAAGATTCAAGTTATGTTCTCTACAAACTAAAATGGATAAACTAAAATAGTGGGGTCGTTTTCACTATTTGCAAGACAATTATAACAACGGCTCTTTCCATTAGTCTAAGAATCATAATCCCCCGTCAACATTGCAATACCATAGAATAGGCATAGTTCAAAGATACTAACCAGATACAACACAACAAACAGACATCAAATGTGAAGTCACTACTACTCCTCTAAGCTATAACGTTTCTTCACAGCTTCAGTAATCTCCCAAACAACTTTCATGTCTTTAGGGAACACAACCACATCTCCTTTCCCTATCTCAAAGGTTTCATCTTTTTCGTCGTATCCATCTACATTCACTTTCACTTTCCCCTCTACGAAAAACATCGTCTCTGTCTTCGTAAACTCCCATGGAAACTTGCTTGGAGCTCCTTCCCACCTTACACAAATGTACATCACAACTCAGTCTAAAATGTGATGTCCTTTCTCAGTTTTTTTTCGTCTATTTCGAAGAATCAATTAAGCTATCAGCTCACCAAATGTACACACTAACACAAATTCTACATGTTCTCGGACACTATTAGTCCCTAAATACAGATTCTTGCAGCAAGAAATCAAACTGTCCTGACTCAGATTAGATCAACACTAACAAGTAAAGCTATTGGTTCCGCTTGTTGAAACCCTAGTTCTATATCAACGCCATTGAAGCAAAAGAAGCAGAGAGAGAGAGAGAGAGATAAGAGAAAGTTACAGACTTGGGCCAAGAGGAGACGCCTAGTTGAGCAAGTTTGGTATCAGAAGCTTGACGCAAGATCTTGACTCCGTGGATATCAATAGGAAACTCAGAATCGGAGGAGAGAGAGAGGATTGCTTTTTTAGGGTTAAGCTTCGTGGTGATGAAGGGAACGCAAACGCAGACTGTTACGAGAAGCAGAGACAGAGTTAGAAAATGATTACCCATTTGGATTTTCACAGACTCTGAGTTTGGAATTAGAGGTAATAGAAGCCAAAGATTCAAGCTTTTTAGCAAGAGATGGTCCCTTCGAATTCGTTTAAAGTTGGTAACTTTACTAAATCTGAGAGTTGAAAACTGAAACTGGTGAATGGTGAGCACATGGTTGACTTTTGAGTCTATAATGCCCTGAGAGATAAATAACCGAACCAAACCTAATTGAGATTTTTGGTTGTTCGGTTCGGCTTTGGTTATTGGTTAAGAATCAAACGGCGAGATGTTAAATTTTATTTGGTTAAATAAGAGCTTCAGATTAGTTTGGTTTTTGGTTAACTGAAATATCTTTTTTAGATAACCGGATTTATAGCACAACTAGACTTTACGGAATCCCATGTAAAGGTGTAGTTTGCAACTTAGAAAGAGCCCCACATATTAAACATTTTCTGTGGAGATCGTTATTAGAAGCACTTACAACAAGAGCAAATTTCAAGCGAAAACACATGTGGAATGGTGGAATAATCTGCCTTTGGCCAAGAATGATGCAAGAGAATGGTAACCTCACAAGAATATATTCAAAGCCTCAATCCAGTCACTGCCTCTTCATAAGCTATGCTGTGGAACAATTTAAACACCCTCCACGATGGATCAAATGTAGCTTTGATGACTCATTCTAACATATCCAAACCATTGTTCTAAGCAGGGCTGTCTTAAAAATAGCTAAAAAAAATTATAATCCCTATTCAATTTTGAAAAAATACATTATTTTTTATGTCAATTTAACATGTCCGGTGCAAATACACTTTTTGCACTAAGACCATCATTAACTTACTCAGGAAAGAAAAATAGTATTTTAATTGAAATAAGTGTAAACTAATAACAAGTGGACAGCTGTATAAACAGTAGAAAAATCGTTCATTCCCACAGCAATCTGAGAAACGATTTCTCTTCTCTCTCTTATCTTTTTAATATTTTATATTTTTTATGCATTAAATTTTTAGTAAAGCAATCAGAGAGTAACCATCACTAATGATTCTCTAAGACCTCAAAAAAAAACCCGAATCATATCTTATTATTTCATAATACATACAACATTGTAAAAGATATGATTACAAGATACAAAACCTCACAACATTGCGTGTGACGGCCACCTCGTGGTGTTGACGGCGCTCCTCCGTTCGACTCTCTACGCTAGTCGACGGCTTGAGCTTCGACGGAGATCCAACGTTTTCATTTGCGTCTCACGACTTCGACCAGCGAGGATCTGTTTTCAGATCTACTCCTCCTCCTTCGAAAACCCTGCGACGGTTTCAAGCTCTGCTCGGCGTTTCTGCGGCCTGACTTCTCCGTCTCTTTGGGTTTCTCAATTTTCAAGTCTCTGCTTGAAAATTGGCCACGTCAACTTGCAATTTCCGATGGTTGGGCTTATCTCCGATGGGATTTCTTGCTGGTTGACGGCATCGTTCCTAACGTTTGTTGCCCCTGTCCCCTCCGTGTGGGTCGTCTCGTCTGTCAGAGCTGATGGCATTGAGTGGTCTTCATTGATTGCTCTTGCTTCCCTCTTTCAGATAGGCTTCAGGTTACTGCTGCCTCACAACTTCAATCTGATCCTAACCTTGACGATTTAGCTTGCCTTCGGCATGAGAACTTTCTGTTTGCATTTTCTACTAGAGGACAGCTTCAGTTTTTGTAAGAGGGTGACCATGTTTGAAGCGTCAAGTGTATGGCATCGTTTCGGTTCTCATATTATAACTTTGGTAGCTACGGTGGTGTTAAATTTTGGTGATGGTATAACTTCCGGTGGTGGTTAAATTGTCGTCTCATTTGTTGACGTCACTAGTATTTATTAGCTTGCCTATTATGCTTCAAGGCCTGGTTTTGAATGAGTCTAACTAGTGCGGTTGCTTTGAGTTGAAGTTAGTATTGTGATGAGTTCTCGCCTTTGGTTGCTTTTTGATTTGTACTCTAGAGGAGCTAGTAAGACCGATGGTGTTCGATGTGGTTATGAATAGCTTAAATCATGCTCTGCACTAGCCGACTTCGGGGAATAAACTTGGTAGAGGGAGCTCACATCGTTCGCATGATTCGGTTCGTGAGGTTCCATTTTGGGAAAGCTCATGGATTTGATTGACGAGTCGCTCTCACATGACGCGGGAGGAGTATGTGATCGAGGACTTTGAGTTTCAGCCGTTGATGGCCCATCCTCGGACCTCCATTGAAAGGCTTCTAGTGGTAAAAGTCAAGCACATTTTAGTGGTTTCAAGTTGCAGTCAACCTTCTACTTCAGCTACTTATCTAGGAAGAACTTCAAAATCGTCATTGCTTCATCTAACTCCTTCAGCTTCAACTAGGGGTGTCAATCGGGCTGGCCCGGCCCGGCCCGGCCCGAAACCCGTAAAGCCCGCATATGTTTGAGCCCCGCCCGGCCCGGCCCAAAATATTTCTGAGCCTATATTTCAAAGTCCGAGCCTAGCCCTAACAGGGCTACAGGGCTTTTCGGGCTTATCTTATCGATCAAAAATAAAAATTTATAAGCCTTAAAAAGTAGTGTTTGAAGTTGCACTATAAAACAAATCAATCAAAAATTTAATAAATCATCTATATTCACTACAAACAACTTAATTTAATAAAAAGGTTTAAAAGTGTATAAAATTTCGATACTTTAACCAAATAAACCAATATATAATTCATATAAAATATCATTAATAAAAATTTTAAAGTATAAAATATGGTTATTGAGTAAATATGAAAACTACAATTAGAGTTTACAACTTTATTTACAATAAATTATTAATCAAATATTGCAATCAAACAAAAATGTTAACAAAAAAGTACAAATATATTTGTTAAAAGGCTTTTCGGGCTGGTCCGAGCCCGGTCGGGCTAAGCCCAAAAAACCCTATAGCCCAAACGAGATAACATGACAATTGTTAATTATGCTAATGTCTTTTGATGTGGATTGTGTTGTCTTTTAACAGATAGTGTTTTGAGTTCAAATGATAGTGATGACGAAAAAGGAGAAGGCAAACATAATCCACAACACTATTGACAGAGAAGGTATAATTCACAATTGACAGATAGTGTTGTGGATTATGTTTGCCTTCTCCTTTTTCGTCATCACTATCATTTGAACTCACACCTTCGGTGATATGATGACTTTGTTCGTCATCTTCTTCTTCATCAAGACCATCATTTAGATTCACACTTTCTTCCACATGATGAGTTTGATTGTCATCTTCATCATTACCACCTTCGTGAGGAACGTGCTCTTCATCACTCTACAAGCACAAAACCACTACAGGAAATAAAGGTATTCGTAGCGTCCAAAAACCGCTATTTAAAGCTACTATAGCGTTATTGTAAACGCTGTATCTCGGCCCGTTATAATAGGTCTGACACTTTATATAGCGTTTTTTCTTTGGCTATTGTATCTTTTTAATACATAGCGGTTTTGTATATGCAATCGGTAAGTTTATAATAGCGGCTGTTGTTTGCTATATATATAGTTAATTATTCTATTATAAATTACAAAAGCAGTTAATATATGATTATAAATAGCGTTTTCTTACGTATAGTTTTATATAGATAGCATTCGTATGAAACTATTAATACGTCTAATTTTGTATAGATAGCGTTTTTTACGTATAGTTTTATATAGATAGCGTTCTTGTAGAAGTATAAATACGTAAATTTTTATATGTAACAGTATTTTGTACTATTATATTATACATTTTATAAAAATGATGTATTGTACAAAGGAGTATTTTTATAATCAATTTTTTTACAAAAAATAAACAAAGAAAATACAAAAAAAAAATTGTTTCTTTACTACTTCCTAATTATTGGCCCATGGATCTCATCACTTGTTTTAGTCCATAAAAAAGCTTCGATACAAAACGTGAGCCTCTTTAGCAAATTTGTAAACCAGAGCCTCTACACCTTTCCACTTCCATTATAATTTTCCTCCAACGAAGTCAACCCAGAAACAATCTATACACAAAACCATGAATTAAGGGTATTATTAGCAAACAATTGTGCAGCAATAGGCAAAATCATAAATTCAATACAAAATTACTCTGAAATTCGTGGCTAGCTGAAGCAATAGGCAAAATCATAAATTCAACAAATCTGGATTCCAAATAAGAATCAAGCTCAAATGAGAAGCATATAACTCTATCGAGAAGAGAAGGTGATGTTTGACTCTGGAAGAGAACGTGAGAAAGCGTAAACACCACCGAGAGACCAAAACACAACAAAATTGCGAGTGGGGTTTACTGTCAAACAAATAAAACTCTTATAAACAATTTTCTGTCAATTTTTGGTTATAAGAACCCATGTTAATTATAGTACCTTCGACAGACCATTCTTCGTCTTCGTCTTCTTCTTTGGTTCTCTCAGATTCGAGTCGGAGATGGCAATGAATTTTATGTTTGAAGAAGTAGGATGCGAGAATTTTTTTCTGAATCAGCCAAGAATTAATTTTGTTCTCAGTCGATGTCGAGGAGATGAAGAGAATGTAGAGGCGATGAACGGATGAGATTTCATTAAACAAGATTTCATCAAAGCCTTTGGTTGGGCGATGAAAGGATCAGATTTCGCCACGTCATGTATCCGAGTATTACTTATTAATTGGATTGAGTAAATTGATCATGTATTAGATCCGATGAATGGCTGAGATCTCGCCACATCAGCAATCCGAGTGGAACATTATGAATGGCTTATTTTGTTTATAGGCATAAAAATGTGTTTTTACTATTTATATATATTTTTAAAAAGTATATATTGACGAATTAATATGATTATGAGTTATTTACATGATTAGATAATTTTTTCGCAATTTAAAAAAAATATTTTGCAACATTTTTAGAAATTTGAATGTAACACATATGATTGCCATATAATACATGTACACTAATCTTCTTATTTTGTAAATCATATTGTTGAAACACATTAATGATGTTATAACTAATAAAATGATAGAATTCATTTATGTTATAATAGTATACTTTATATCATTAATATTAGCTACTATTTAAAACACTAAATCCTAAACCCTAATCCTAAACCCTAAATTATTTTTAAAAATGAATTTTATTTATGTTATTATTTGTTATAATTAATATTATTACTATTTCAAACAAATATAATCCAAAAACCTAATCCATATATTTCATACCCTAAACTCCATACCCTAAACTCTTTAAAATTATAACTTTGTTATTATTTTTTAATTATCTATCTATGTCTTTTTGAGATATTTGGTTATATTTGTTTATATCTCCTATTTTTTTAACTTTTCTTTTACAAAATTCGAAAATCATTTAAAAATTTTAAAAATCTTTAAAATCATTTAACTTGAAACCTATAGTACATGCCTAAAAATCATTAATTCAATTTTTTCCAATTAAAATGTTTTAAGTATTAAAACATTATTGCCAAGATACAATATATAATTAGTAACATGAGAAAACAAAGTCAAGTACATGTAATAAAAGAAAACACAAAGTGTTCGACACTTAAAACAACAAATTGTTCGACATACAGGAAAAAAAACTTAGTACTTAAGAAGTTTCAGAGATAGACTATCTTGTCATTAGGCCAAGCAACAATTGTGCCTTGTGCATCTGCGATGAATTGCACTTCTGAATTTGGCCTCCACACTTTAGCATTATCAATCATTGAAACATCAACCCAGACCTTGCAAGCATTTTGTCCTAAGGGTCTGTTATGGAATGTCTCTGCAGGATCAGTTGAACACACTCGGCCCTCTACAACTGTTTTTTCAGATTTTTTGCAATCCAACAGGAAGCACTTCTTTGCTCCAATCTCATACTCAAGGCTATTGCTAAGATTATAATTTTAGAAAAAAAACCAAAGTTCAGAATCACTATAAATGAAACAATCTATGAAAATAACAGAGAGATGCATATCTTGGAAGCCAAGCTCATGCCTTGTCCATATTAGACCAATACGACCTAATCTCCACCACCAATTTATACATACATTATCATAATAACTTTAATGATCAAACACTCACATCAGACACAAAATGTATAACAAAAAAGTAGAGAAATAATATCTTACACAATTCAATGAACAAGGTAGGAACGGACAAAAAGTTTGAAGATTATGAATCAAGAATCTGCAAACAAAAAAACGACATGGATTATCAGAATCATTACAACACAACTCATCTTTAATTGAACAGCTACAAAGCCGTAAATACCTTGTAGTTATTGTACTGAACAGCTACAAAGCCGCAACTACAGATCCGCAAATCCAACTACAATTCAAAATTACAAGTCAACAAAATATCAACAGCAACTGGTAATGACCAGAGAGCAGCAGGAAAAATTGAAATAACCGTAGAAAACTAGAGACACAAGAATTGATTTTTATGTTCATTACATGTATAAACTTTTCTGAATCTATGCATCACACAAACAAGACAGTAAATAAGAACTTATATAAACCCGATTCTCTAGCATTATTTACTAGAGTCTTTGACCTCTCAACAACAATCAGACAAAACTGAGTCAATTCAAATTCTTTTTATACAAAAGATTATACTCACAAAAGCTAGGAAACCAAATTAGCTTCATACAGAATCTAAACGCAGACAAAAATTATGTAAAAACACAGATTGAAAGTCGAACACCAAACTCACATAAGAAGAAATCTATTCCAATCATACAAACATCAATCCAAAACCCAATTACTTCAGAAACAACTGAAACAGAGCAAACCCAACCCGAAATTAAAACGAAATCATTTAGAAAAACGAAACACCATACATATTGTTTACCTTATGTATCAAATTCGGCGATCGATATGAGAGGGATAAGACTGAGCGGGATCGATAGTGGAAGAATCAAGCTAATTGGGATCTATGGTGTTTCAGATTTCGATCTATGGAATCAAGCTAATTGGGATCTATGGGATCAGGAGAGACGAGAGAATAGAGACGAGATCGAGAAAAGAAAAACCTAATTAGAAAACCTTTTTTGTTTTCTTTTTTTTTTACCCATGTTTTTTTTTTGTTTTTTTCTCCCAATTTTCGAGCCAATGAAAAATGAGAAATACCCCAAAATAGCACTATTTTAAGTTTTTCTTTCAAATTTAGCACACATATTTAAATGTTCCAAAAGTAGCATTATTATTATTTTATCTTAAATAATAGTATAATTATAATTTTTTACTTAACTATTTAAAGAAATTTAGTGAAACTTTCGGCAATGTTTGCGCTAAAGCTTTCGGCGAAGCTTCCATCGACGCTTCTTCTTCTTCGTGTATCAATTCCATTCTCAGATTTTGCGATTCTCGATATGATTCTTATGGCTTTTAATTAAGGAATCAGGCAATGTTGTGTGAATCTGTTCATGATTCTATGGTTGGTGTGTATGTGTTGCCGAAGTATGGTTTGAAGTTTTTGGTAATCTCATTGTTGGATTTGTTAATGTAGTTCTTGGATGTGGTTGAGATTCGTTCTAGGTATGGGATCAAGGATCTTTGAAATTTAGTTGGTGGATCTCTGAATTAGCTAACGAACTCTTCGTCTTCTTCGTTATTAGGCAGAAATTGTTTGATTTCTTTCTCGATTGGTTTTGATTTGGTCACTGGTTTTGAGATTGGTGATTTATTTTCTATAAGAGGTGAAGAAAGCTTGGAACTTGAGGATTTTTTGGTGGTTTTGTTTTTGATTTATTGATCAAAGAATTAACTGGTTTTGTGGAATTTGTGGGTTTTGTTCCAGAATTGAGATTCTTGAGCTCGGAGCCGGTCTTAGTCATGTTAGAAGAAGATTTGATGGAGTTAAGTTTGTGAGACTTACCCATGGAGGTCTTGGCAAGTTTGGTTTGGTTCTTGCTAGAAGAAGAAGAGATGGGTTTAATGAGATTGGTTTGATTCTTTTTAGTGCCAGATGTTGATGATGAAACAAAACCAGTACGCTTCTTTTTTTAAGGAGGAAGAGGAAGATTAGTTTCACCATCGTCACCACATGGCCATTTTTTTGTTTTTAATCCTTTTAAACTTTTTCATGAAAGTATTCCTGAATTCAAAGAAAATTTCATGAATATTATAATACCTTTTCTAAAACATTCTACTTAACAAACATATCCCCTATATATTAATAGAGAAACAATTTTTTTGAAAAAGCTGATGTGTCGTCGCCAGAGAGCTCGAGACACATTTAGCAAAAAAACCTTTAAATTTTCTACTTAATTACATTAACATGCCACTATATTTATTAAAAAAAACTATTAACTGAATAATAATTAGATATGTCATCAATTATCACACAAATTTAAATATCACATATTAAAACTAATTAAATAGTTACATACTATTTTAAGTTAAAATTTCACTAAAATTTACTTACAAATATACAAGTCAAAGTTATATTATTTTTAAGAAATAAAATATAAAATATTGATTTCCTAAAATCAATATAAAATATTGATTTCTTAAAATCAAAAGTAAAATATTCTAAAAAGTCTATAAAAACAGATAAAGTTAATTAAAAAAAAACATATAACTTATTAACAAAATCATATAAAAAATGTTATTTTTTATGTTAGTATTATTACCATAATAATTTAAATAACAAGCTTTCAATAGTTATTATAATTGATTATAAAAAGAAATATATTATCCCTGAATTATCTCCAACTCATTAAAGGAAATTTAATTTCCAATAAATATAGATTTATATATATATTCATAAATAAATATAAAAATGACAACAAATTAGGGGATATCATGATGTGTGATTATTTATAAATATCTAAGTATGTAAACTAATTAATCTCAACATTTAGTGTGATTATATATACATTAAAAATGGAAATATTGATAACCAGATAGGAATATACGTTATAATTGTACATTAATCTATGTGCTATTAAAAAAGAATGAGACAATAACCCTTATCATTATAAATAAACTTAGTATCCAAGAAAATCATAATATATTTAAAATGAGTGATTATTAGATTATGAAAAATTGTTATAGTTACTCGATTAACCATAAATATAAAAATTTGATTTTTAAAACACACAAAAATATATATATTTCCATAAATTGTAACATTTTATAAATATTCTTTTTACCATGTTCACATAATTCACGGGTGAAATGTATTCCTCCACGAATACATTGATTTTGAAATTTCATTAATTTTTCATAATGATTTTTTTTGGTAATAGTGTAATCCGTTATTTTTAGAAAATATTAACAAACCGACTAACTCAAAATATTTAAATAGCCTAATCACAAATATTAAATCAATAAATTAGATTATCTTCAGAAAATTTAGTTTAGAATCCGATTTTTACTAACATATAATAAAATTAATTAATTAAACTACCACGTAATTTAGTATATGTTGTTAATGTTACATAAGAAACATGCAAAATTGTTATGATTACAAAATAAAACATAAAATATATGAATTTGATTTTTAAACCACACAAAAGACATTTGCAATAAATAGTAACATTTTATCAATATTTTCTCTTTCACATTTAAAGATTTTACGGGTGAAACATATTTTTTACACGAAAAACGCAGCTTTGAATAAATAAATAAAAAACTTTAGTTACATATTATGTTTGACACAAACAAATATTGGTTATAAAATAATAATTTTACTTATAATAATTTTCGTTAAATCGATTATTCCCGCACATAGTGCGGGTTGTTACCTAGTGGACTAATATTGTTAAATCATTCCTAAATATAATTGAATCCTTGATTAGTTGTATACAACCATTATGAGATTTATTCAAAATCACTTTAAAGATGTAATCCTCATACAATATTTTGAGAAATGATTTTCATGAAGGTCATCCTAAATTGCTAAAATTCATTCCTAAGTATTACTGAATCTTTCCTAAATTTTTAAAAATAGTGTTTTTACTTAGTTGTTCTATCATACCCAGAAATGGCATGAAAAATCATCCCAACATCTGCAACAATAGACCAAAAACACCCAATTATATCCAGCAATAATCTAGTAGCAAACTAACACCAACATACCACAAAGGAAGAAAAAACCATGAAACCCAAAAAGCTTTAGTGTTTTGTGATTATCTATCCTTCCTTAAGTTCATCATAAAATTCAAACGTTTTTATGAAGGTCATCCTAAAATTCAAGAAATATTTCATGAACTTCGTGGAATCCTTCCAAAATTAAAGAGAACCTGTAGCAAACTCAAACACAGTTACCTCAACAACTATTAACTTGTCAAATAGAAATCTTTGACATTCTTATAGTGCATAAACATCAAACCAGTACCAAAACAATATAAAAATGTTTCACAACCATCATAGATGTCTAACAACAGATATAGATGATAGGTGAACCACACTTTTTCATTGATTTCACCATGGCTATAGAATCTTCCAAGTCTTCGGTATGCAAGCATGTTTAACGATATTTCTCCAAAATGTTGATGCTTAAATTAAGAACATTTGGTGCTGCATTTTAGGTGTGATGTTGGATGTAGTAAAACCCCATCTCGGCTAAGCTTTCATTTATCTCCGTAAAACCATCAACAGTAGATAACTCTTGCATTGTGTAAAGCAAATAGACAAAATTCCCATATATTTTAGTGTGTCTAAAGTAGCAAAGCAAAACTAGCACACGTGGTTAACTCAGAACAGTTAAAACAGAATATGCAAACAAACACTTGATATACAACGAAATCCAGCTGTTGAGTTTACTTATTTTTGTTGTGTCTAGATAATGTATCAAAGTAGTAGGCGTTTGGGAAGCGTAAAAGGAATTTGATATAAATTAAGATTCACAGGCAATCTAAGAGAAGCAAAGTTAACTAACAAAGGAGAGTCTTAAATAGACTAATCGAGGACTAACTAATCAAATCATAGTCTATATCTATGCTTATGAAGGTCGTCCTGAAGTTCAAATAAGCTTTCCTGAATTTCATATATATCTTTTCTTCGTTAAATCCAGTGAACATAGAAAAGGTGGAAGAGAAACTTACAGGTTTGGAAATTGAGAGACCCAAATCACAAATCATCTAATCTATTGAAAATCTGAAACTTTTTGAAATTAGAAAGGAAAATTAATCACAACTGAGGTTTCAATCAGACAAAGCAATGAGATTTAAGAATGAGCTTCACATCCAAAATCCAAAATATTGATCTTACCGTGTGTTTAAAATCTGAGACTAAAACAAAAATACAGTGAGAGAGAAGCATCGGTGGCGGCAATCAATATCATCTCTAATTTCATTCGCTGTATCAATCCTCAAAATCAAAGCTTTCCCTCTCTCTCCTCGCTTCTTCCCCATATCTATGTTGCTCTTTCTCCTTCTCCTCCTCTGAACCTCTCGAATTCAACTAAAAGTTTTTAGGTTTTTTTCATAGATGGTGACCGCTGCGTTTTCCCCTTTCTTTTAGTTTTATTTAATATATTTTTTTATTTAGATAATTTCTCTAAAATTAAAGTTGTGCTAAATTTGGAATAACTAAGAGTGTGTGCTAGTTTTGGAACAAAAACTTAAATTAGTGCTATATTTGAGAATTGCCCATGAAAAATTTGGTTCCTGGGGTAACCTACAATAACGTTTTAAGTTTACCTATGCTATAATAGAACCAATACTAAGCGTCACTCTGAAATAATTTTTCACGCTCCACCTACCATAGCGTTTACCTTTTGGAAAACGCTATCTATAGTTTTTCTATACTCAGTTATAGCGTAAAAATAAAAAACGCTATAATGTTATGCTATTAATATCCTTAATTCCTATAGTGAACGCTTTAGCAACCTTTATTATAAACTTAAGAAGACTTTCCTATAAATTTAAATTACAGGAAAAATTGTATAATAAATCTTACATCAATAGTTGAATCGAGCTTCTGGGCCATCTCTTCTGTTTGGGTCTTGACATTTGTTTCATCTTTGTTAATCTTCAAACATTTGACTGTACATTTTATCAGTAACTCTCCCAATGTGACAATCACATTTTTTTAACTGCATCTATGTGTTTAAAATCGTTTTAAGAAATGTATATGAATCTTTTATTACCTCATCTGTTAAATTGAGCTTCTCAGTTAACTCCTCGTTTTGGGTTTCGCTTGGAGTATAGAACGGGAGATGAAATGTTATTTCATTTGTCAATATCATTTTCTTTAGCAAGCCCACACATTTTTTTGAATAAGGATTTCCCTATGTGTTAGAATATTTCTTTTAAAGTCCTAAGAATCATTTCATTTACCTCAGAAATTGAAACTTCTGGAATCTGAGTCACATGCTCATTATTATTATGAGTTACAGGCTCACGCAGAGAAGGGGCTTTAGATGTGGTGGTGTAATCTATTTGCACAAATGTGAAAAAATAGTTTAAAAAAAAAAGAAAAAAAGTCATCACATTTTATTTAAAAAATCATGTAAGCCAGTAGTCCAAAACAATTGTTACCTTCTCTTTTGGATTTAGTTCACCATCCTTCTCTCTATGCAAGAACCATATTTGTTCTTTTCCAAAATTTACTTCTTTCTTTGAGTTGTACATACAAACATTGATTCTTTCTTAAAGAATTGCTTGCACTCTTCCTTTTCTCCATTTTTTCTCATACATAACTTCAACTTCTTGCAGCAGCTGTACACACTAAGCTGTACACAATCTTAACTTAAACTGTGTCATGTCCACATAACTGATGAAAAAATATTAGAAGCTTTTAGTACATGATTAAGAATACTTTCCCTAACATACACAATACAAGTAAGAAACCAATTTTTACCTCCTTAGGAATCTGAGTCTCAAAATTCTGAGTCACATGCACTGTATTTTGTTCAGCAGGAGAACCGTTAGATTGACGGATCCCACCACCACCACTGCAAGTACAAATCGTTTGTAGGAAGCTTTAGTACATAATTAAGACTAATTTCCCTAACAATCAAAATACAAGTAAGAAACCAATTCTTACCTCTTTAAGAATCAGGGTCTCAGAAACTTGAGTTACATGCATTGTATTTTGACTGGTAGATGGACATATCCCATCATATTTGTACAAAGTTGTAATTGGAGAACTGGGAAATGGAATGATTCCACTATCTTCGTATAGCTCCTACAACAAAAAATGAAAATGGTTAGCAGTTACATGAATGTCATCTTCCAACTTAAGAGAGTCAAAAGTGATCTGAGACGGAACGATGAACCTACAATGATAAATTTCTCTTGGTTTGATATTGAATTTTGGTTAATCCGGTTTAGTTTTGTTGTTTTATAGTTAATGGTTACCTGGGCAACAATAAACCAATTGTAAACCATGATTATGTGTTTTTGGGTTTTAAATTTTGAAATTAGGGGAAAACTGGATTAGAACTTCCCGTTTGTGTGGACCAAGATCGAGGTTCAAATTCTATGGAGTTATGGTGCTATATGAAAGTTCCTGTGGGGATACAGATCGTTTTTCCAAAAAAACTTTGTAAAAGCTTTTGGAAGTAGATGAAATAAAATACATTTTACCTGATCGTTTTTATTCCTCGCTTTATATCTTCCCAGACTGTCTTCTATTTTGGATAACCGACAATTGGTAGCTTTGAATCCATCTGTAAAAATGTTGTACTGTTTGTCTATCTTTATCTAGCTTTTCCATTGGTGACTCTCCAAATGAAGATGGCATTAGTGTTTCCTAGTTATGAAACTGGTATGATTTGATAGCAATTTCTTCCATCACTGCACCAACATTCAATGCTCTTTTTTTGTCAGTCTTCAATTGTCAATTTGTATCCTTTGTTCAATACTTTTATTCACATACTCAAATCTTGATCAGGTATTAAAGGTAATAGGTGAATAACTTTCAGCTGCACACAAACAATTTATATTTAGTAAGACAGTCCCAAATTAATGTTAGTCCTTCTTGAAATTTAAGAGAAAATGCTTTTTAACACAACTTACAAGATTTGATGCTTCAATGTTCTCCACTTAAGCAATCGATGGATTAACTGTTTGTTTGTATTTTTCACACAAATATTCTGTCGGTTGCTCAATTAAACTCAATATGCTGAAAATGACTGTAACATAGGAACAAACTCAAGAATCCACAAGTGTAGTGCCAACGGATATCCATGCAAGTCATACTTATTATTCGTTAGATTTGATGGGACATTCTTCTTTAATGGTGTAATCAGAAGATTATATGCATCTTTTCTCCATGGATACTTAGTCAAGACATCAAGATGCTGAGCTCTCTTAAGGTTTTTTGCAGGAAGCTTGTTCCCTGTGTACCTCTAAAAAAAGATGCATTCAATAAGGATCAGCATCGCAAGAGAGAACCTTCTATCTGCTGCCTCTGAATCAGTTTCTCGTAGAATATCCAAAACCTCTTCATATGTGTGAGCATCTTCAGTGTTAGCCCTGTTATAATGGTTCACCTGTTCATCTTCATCACCCCCCTCCATGCAGAGCATTTCAATCTAGTGATTCTAGCCCTGGGACTTCGGTTTATTCGGTTAATTTGGTTTGGTTAATTTGGTTTTCAGTTTATTTTGATTTTTGAAAATGTTACCGAACCTAACCAAAATAAAATTCGGTTCGGTTTTTGGTTTTCAGGATTAAAACCGAAAATTTGTTTTATGTATAAATTTTGTCTACTTTTTTTTAAAAAAGCTATTAGACAAATCTACTTTTGTTTTAGAACAAAATTTTTGACCATTTTAACTTTAAAAACTGGGCTTAAATGTTAAATTAGGCCTATTAGCAAAATAATTTTTTTTTTTTGAGATTTTTGTGAGCAACGACGAATGACGAATCGACGAGCTTCCTCTGACGAAGCGACGAGCTGGAGACACACCAGCGACAAAACCTTATAGGCAAACCTCGCATATCTGACGAATGATATGAAGAAGAAGAGAAAAGATATCCGAAAGAAGAAAAAGAAGAAGAAGAGATCGAATGAAGAGGAGGAAGAAGAAGAACAACAAGAACAAGGAGAAGGATAAGAAGAAGAAAAAGAAGCTGGAGACAAACAAGGATAGGAAGAAATCGAGATTCGGCTAAGAAGAAAAGTTCTTGTTAGTCTGTCGGAAGAGTAGGAATCGAGATTCGGCTATTAGGTTAAGTTATATTATAATTAGAAAAAGGTAGGGTTTTATTTTTGTTTCGGTTAACCGATCGGTTCAGGCGAACCAAACCAAAATAACCGAAAACTGAATACCCAAAATAATTTCTACCGATCGGTTATGCTCTTGTAACCAAAACCGAACCGAACACCGAAAATCTCGGTTCGGTTCGGCTTTTTATCCCAGACCTATAGAATTCTCTTACTGAGAATATCAAAGGTTGTCCTCTAAAATGCAGCCATAGTTCGTTTTCTTTGATATTCGTAAACTCATGCACAAAAAACAGTGCTTCATCTTCCCTGACATCATCAGTCTTCTGTTAATAACTGTAACGCTCGCAAAAAAGATGCATTCAATAAGGATCTACGCCATGGAGTGCATCGATCGTTGCAACCACACGATTGGTGTTTGAATTAGTTTTATTCTCTCCGGTTTGGCACGGTTTAGTGGATAGAAACCTAGGTCTTGAATATATAAGGGGGAGAATGAAGAGAGAAAGGTGCCATTGAGTTTTTGTGAGACTTGGTGCTTGTTCTTGAGAGATTCTTCCTTGGAGGTGAAGATCCGAGTTTGGGAATGTGTTGGGGCTTGCTGTGGTGTTGATTTCGTGCTTCTAGAGTCAGAATATTTGTTTTAAAAGGTGAGTGCATGACCATGACTTACCAGAGCATGCAATCTCTGAATACTCTGTGTTTCTCTATGATTTGGTGGATTGATCCCTTTTTTTTGTGCTTTTCGTGTTCTATATGGCCTAAATTGCTTTTTGTGGTGTTATTTGATGAATAATGGTGTTGGAGACGAGTTGCGGTCGATGTCAGTGTCTGGATCCGATGCTAGAGCAACTGCATTGATCGATGTTAGGAGGGCGTCGATCGAAGCAGTCGTGATGGTTTGCGAGTAATCAATGCGCTGCATTGGTCGATGCGAGCTGTGCATCGGTCGACACAAGGCGTGTGTCAGTCAACACTGGTTCTCAGCAGACGGATGATATTTGTGCTATTGTGTTTTGTTTTGATTGTTACTTGCTTGTGACTGTTGTTTGTGCTTTGGGATCTTAATGCTTGTGTGTATAACCCAGTAGATTGGTAATACTTACGCCTCTCTTTTGTGTTGTGGTACAGGTAAATGCAAAGTGTGATCGTGAAATCAGAGCGATGAAGAGGATGATGATCTAGAGGCTCAATTTTTTTGTGGTCTGGCTTCTGTTAGGTTGCTAGCGTTGGGTCATAGAATATTGTTGTTTGCTTGTTGGCATTGTTGGATTATGAATTGCTAAACTTTTTTATTTGGTAATTCATTATTGGAGTTGTTTATTTGCTTATTGGTATTGTTTATGTTATCCGCTGTTGTTGGTTGGTTGTTAGGATGTTAGTGAGTATGGGATCACTAGATAAATTTCATGTTAAAAAAATGGGATGGTTGTTTCAGTAACCTTCATAATAGGTCCTAGGAAGCAATTCTTGATCCTCTAAAACTCTGCAACTGAGAGAATACTTTTCACTTTTGTGATGTCATCGTAGTTTGGAAACTGGTTTATCTTCACTTCTGATCTCGGTTCCTTTCCTATGTGAAAACAAAGTTCAGGAAGTCTGATATTTATAGGGAAAGAATCACCCATATCCTGCAACAAATAAAAAAAAGAAAGGAACACAGATCGTGTCATGTAAGTCATCCTAAATTATATAGATGCTTTCATGAACTTTTAAAAAGAGTAGAACTTCCCAACATACAAAAAATGCATAATAACCACCTGAATTTATGAAAACAATAAACCAAGTCAACAAACGGAACTTAATGTATAAAAAGAAACTAGACCAAATCCAATTTTTGTGAAGTTCTTCCTAAATTATTAATCAAACATGAAACAAAAGATTTTTTTTTGTTTCAATAGAATATAAATGTAATTGCAGAGATACATAAGCTTTAATAGATGATAGGTCTAACTCAGCATCAAAACCATCAGCTCATTCTTGCAACACTAAAACTAACTAGTCAAGTACACTAAACAAAACTACAAATAGAAAAAGACAACACAACACCAATGGAATAAAAACTAGCATCAATCAGACTCTAGCATCGTCATTGTATTTAACAAAGCTATCATCACCATTGTTACAAGGATAAGAAAATCCAATACAGCTCTTGGCCATGTCTCAGACCAAAGTAGAAGAGGCAAAAATAGTGGTGATCTTGTCCAAATTTTTTTGAAGTTCTTCCTAAATTATCAAATCAAGCATGACACAACAAAAAAAGAACAAGTCTAATTATGTATACTCATCAAAGACTGACAACTAACATCAACCAAACTCTAGCATCCCCATTGTATCACATCACCATTGTTTCACAAAAACCCAATTTGTTTAGGTTTTTGTGGATTTAAAAAAAAATCAAAATCACACAGACAATCCTTTCAATTTACACGAAATCAACACACAATTTCTACAGTAAAAGGAGAATAGTATAAATTTTTGGATACACAAAATTACACAATTTTTGGATACGATCGAGGTAGAAGAAGGCACACACAATCACACAAAATTACACTGAATAGGGATTTGAGGATTTTTTACCAATCTCAATTTCTACAATATAACATGAATAGTAAATTCAAATATATATGAATCTTATTTGTAATCGTCGATGACACGAAGATAAAGTAGCGCGAAGAAGACAAATTGAAGAAGAAGAATAATTTTCGTGAAGACGGCGAGATGCAGCGGAAAGAACGACGGCAAGGTAAAAATGAGTTTACCGACGACGAGATAGACTGGTGAGCCGATGAGAATCGAACAAGTCGACGGAAAGGCAATGAGAATCTAATTAGGCGATGGCGAGGTGACGAGAATGCTTTATCTTATGCAGAGATGCGCAAGTGAGGATTTGGGAAATTTGAAGGTATTTTTGTCATTAAACCATATGGAAAATGTTACAAATGAAAATTGTTGGGTCTTAGTGGTATCTTTGACCCAAAAAAATCATGTTATCCATGACAATTGTCCATATCCTTCTCTATTTTCATGATTTCCATATTCTTGAGAAAGCATCTAAACCATCGTTTTTTCGGTTGAACTCCGGTTTCCATCTCTCAATAATAACTTTTAATAGATCGGTATATATTAAAGGAAAATAATGATAATAGTTTAGATAGGATTTTTTTTTTTTTTGTCAACCATTGGACCACAACATGCTGGTATGTTTTTTTTTTGTCACTCAATTAAAAAATAGTTATTTAAAAAAGATGAGAAAAGTCAGTTATCACTAGTCAAAACATGTTAGTGAACAAAACAAGAAGAATCAATTAATTCATGTAGCGTAAAATTAACGAGAAGTGCTGGACACTTTGAAGTTTGCTTGTCTTCGGCTAATGAAGTCTCGTATCATTAGGTCAGTGAGACGGATCAGATAGTTAGTAGGATTAGGGTGGAACAGCACTTTCTTATGACGCCGGCAGTTATGCTCTCGCCATAAATGATAAGGACAATTCTTGGATTCACCTCTAGGGGTGAACCTCTCTTATTCACCCCTCTTAATTAAAGAAACAAATTATTGATTAAAGAAATAAAATCTCTATATAATTCAATTTTAATTATAAACATTATATTATAGTTTTTAATTATAACATCTAAATCCAAATTACATTTTTATAAACTCAAACCGACATATAATTTTGTTTAATTGTAAAATCTAAACCCTAACAACTCTTTTATAAACCCAAACTGACATATAATTTTCTTTAATTGTAAAATCTATACCCTAACCACTATTTTATAAACCCAAACCGACATATAAATTTCTTTGATTGTAAAATGTAAGCCCTAAACCCTAACCACTCTTTGGGTTTATTTCTCAGGTTTGACGGTTTATTTTGATACATTTTTGGTTTAACTTGGGTGATTTGAAGGGTGTTTAATTAGTCCTTCTCCAACAAGTTTGTAGCGAAATTAAGAATTTTTGGACGACAAATATGATTGAACACAAAGCAATGAAGTTTGATTTAGAAACCACACTAATTTTTGTTTGGACTAAATTGTCTCTAAATAATGATTGAGTAATTTGTATATGATATCTTATAAAGGAAGAAAATGTCATTAGAATTCATGTATATAATATATCTCGACTTTAGTAATAATATTAGAGAGTTAAGTTCTTAAACACTAATAAATTCATAACATATTAGCTATTAAAAATTACGTTACACAGAAAATATGATAGAAGTTGTTTAAAATATTTTTTTGTATTTGTTTAAACTGTTGTGTTACTATTTCAATAAATCAAAATTTGTAGCTTAGTGGTTTAAAAAATAGTCTAGTCAGGGTCAAATCCATATTATTACGTACTTTTCAAAAAAAAAAAGCAATACTATTTTTTTTAGTTTAAAAAGAACGATAAAATGAAGTAATATCTATGTCATACTCTATTCCATTTGTACATAAACTTAAAAGTTCCGGCTGCATTATTTCGTACGTATATTCCATCTTCTTGCGCTTGCCAGAAACATACGTTAGGCTTCCTACCCCCACATGTATTATGTATAAAACTTTTCTTCCCAATAAATGCGTTAAATGTTGCATTTTGCATATAATCAGGCCCCTACAAATATATGATAACAAAAATGATAAATATTTCAAATAAGTAACTTAAACATAAAACAAGAAAATATTGTAGAAACGTTAGACACGCGAAGATTGTGAAAGAAATAAAAGTAAACTTTGAAATTATTTACCTTCCATAAGTTACACCATATCAAAGTTTTTGGGTAGACTTTAAATTTTAGTAACCATTCAGTATTAGAGGGAAGAAAAACAACTTTGGTCGCTGCACTTTTGCCGGATCTGCAATTGATCATAAGTTTTTTATTACTTGCAAGATGATTCGAAATTTCAATATTAAATTTCCTAAATATAAGAATAGAATCTATTTTTTGGATAGAGATGAAAATTAAGAAGAGGAGACATATTATAATTTTTCCCATTTTTGTTATTTTATTATGTTCTCTTTACATGAATATGTGTGTATATATATATACTTTTTACATACACATGTATCTCACTACAAGAAAATCTTTCCAAAGCCACAAATTCCACTTTTAGTATCTATCTCTCATATTCTGTGGCTATTTGGGCTATAGCCTGGGAAAGCCACAAAAAAAATTAGTGTCTATGAGCTTGTAGCTATTTTTATTCTTAGCTATTTGTGGCTTTGTTGCCAGAAACTAACCACGCCAAAATTTGTGGTTATTAGCCACAAAATTACACGACCAAATTTGTGACTTTTATAGCTATGATCTTGATAAAGTGGACCTTGAATGGACAGAGGAGGATGCGGAGGCCTATCGAGAAGCAGTAGCAACTGGTTGGGATCCCACAGGCATTGATTTAGAAGCGGATGATCTCATGAGGGATGTTGAACCGCACCCTGTGGAGGAGAAGATTGAATCGCTATCAGTTCCAGAGTCTGAGATTACAAAGGCGGATGAGGAGAACATCGCTCGACCACCACTCCCTGTTGTTGAGTCGGGCAGCGTAAGGGCCAAAGGAAAAAAAAAAAGGAAAACAAGAACAAGAGTAAGGACACCAAAGAAAAGGCCCAGTTTAGTGGGCCTCTGGAAAATCAGGGTGCAGCCTCAAGAAAACTACTCAATTTGCGATTCTCGCCTATGTGCAAAAGCAAAAATCCGGTCAATTTGAAACCGAGAAAAACAAGATCTGGATCCACCTACTCAGGCGGCGAGGAATCAATCTTGTATCAAGCAGAGAAGGTGTCGTTGGATCGTAAAGAAGATAATTGCGTCGGGGATGGGGTTGTTGATCCACCCGATACAATTCCATGATCGAATTGTGTCAGTCGTATCAAGGGTTGGTCAACGTAATTAACCTCCGTCGACTAGAAGGTCACTTAGCTCTAGGTTCTATTCCATCTCTCGATTTGCAGTCTCATTGTGGTAATCCTTCGGTTAGTTTCACTAATCTGTTTCCGATTTCATTAAGGGTGTGAATGGTAACTGCGGTGAGGGCGGCCAAATCCGTCTGCGGTCTAGACCGCTCTATTTTTGGGGCGGACTACAGACCGCTGCGGACCAACTTTATTTGTATGCAAAAGCGGTCCGCAGCGGTCTTGTCTCTGCTTTATTTGGACCGCAGTGGTACGGACTACATTTACTAAATGGTAAATAAATAGCGGTCCAGTCCGCAGATGAATTTGTCCGCCCCAACCGCTGCAACCATTCACACCCTAAGTCTTAGTCCGATTATTCTCTTATGGCGAATTAGATATGTAAATCGAGACCCTACTGTCAATTACTCTGACGTTCCGGTTACTTATAACCGAGAAAGTTTAAATCGAGTAACTACTTTGCTAAGTCATTATCGGAAGTTAATAAAGGTGGAGAGGTATGTGCAAGTGTTTTCTATAGCTTGTTGTCGTACTAGGTTTGCAGTCTGGCTGATCACGTCCTCTATCCGGTTGGCTTTTTTGGCCCTATACTACGGCAGGGACTCCTACACGGAAGAAGTTCTTGGCTTCACTTTCACGGGATTATGCGCCCGTCCTACATGCCTTTGCCCACAAAGGGTTTTGGTTGGTTTGATACCACCTAGGCAAGTAGGGAGTAGTAGACACTCTATTTCCTTCTACAGGTTTTGGAGATGCTACATCAAAAAGATCTTGACTTTGTTTAGTCATAGTATCTTTAAAATTGAATGGTCCTCTCTTACTGAGAAATCATTCCTTATCCTTTGGATTGCTGCAATCCTTTATCTTTGGCATTGTGTTAGCCACTATGTTATTTGTATTTTAGTTTGGGTTCTAATGGTTGCTCTACTAGTACCTGCCCATGTTTTATGTTTTATTTCTACCCATGTAAGCTATATGATGTTTGTAAAGCTTGGATGATCATAACTTAATATAATGGGTTTTGGTTGGCAAAAAAAAGAAAAAAAATCTGCCACAAATATATCGTAGCCTGTTGCCACTTATATGTTGTGGTTTTCCGTGGTATTCCCAAAAAAAAAAAAAACAAATTATATCAAATAAATTAATTAAAAGGATATTTGTTTGTTAAATAATTAGTTAAAAAATTAAAGCTCTTGTTCGGGGATTGATTGATCGGCGGCCAAGTTCCGGCAATAGCAATTGATAAGGCGAGGACCTCAGGAAAAAATGCTACAGAGAAGAGGATTTGCGCCGCCTCCTCTCTATCCCTCTATACCTCTCACGGTTGTGTTTGTTTCTTCTCTTTCCATCTTCAATCCTCTCACTACATATATCAAAAATCCCTAAATCTCTTTCCTTTGAAGTTCTCTCCCTACATATATTAAGAAAACGATGATAACATCGTAGACTCGTATTTGGATCTGAGACAGAAACCATTTATTAGAAAAAGCAAAAACAAAACCTCCACAAATTTCCTCAAAAATTTTAAGTATATCTAACCTCAAAAACAACACAACTATGATGAATCAAGGATGATGTCACAGTTTTGCTCATTATCCCAAGCATCTATGAGTAGACTGAGAAGATTAAACTCATAGTCAACCATATATTCAGAGAAAGAAATCGAAATTCAGAGATTAAGGACCATTGTGAGATGGAGAACCAACGGTGACGGTGAGAAGAAACCTACGGGATTAGAGGATGAAAAAGAGATTAAGGAAAGAAATTAAAAATGAATTGTGGCCAAACCTTTGGGACTCCTTGAGAGAGTGATATCTAGCCACAACAATTTATGTGGAACCTAAACCGGGAACCTAAAAATTCGACTTTCAGTTAGCAAAAAAATAAACCATGGCTATCCATGAGTTTTCGTCTCAGAACTCCCTAAAACAATTCTGACAATCTCATAAGTCCCTCAATTTTTTTGCTTTTGTTTTTGATTTTTTTTTTAAATCGAGAATGTGTTGTTTTACATTCTTGTCTAAAGAAAACTTAGATATTTACAAAAAATACCTGGGTAGTATCCACCCAAAAAACTGAATCGGATCTAAGACCCAAAATAAAAAAAAACTGAATCGGTTTTTTGTTTAAAAAAACTGGAAATTAAAACTGCTCGGGAAATTCGAATCGAGTGATTTGGGTGAAACTGTAGAACTAGGTTTTCTCGTTTTCATTCAATCAACCAAAAATTGAGTAAGAAGATGGTGAAAACAAGGGGGGGGGGTCGTCTGAGGAGGAGTGAGCGTTTGAAAGAGAAGAAGATCTCAGAAGGAGATGGTGGTTCGAAAGCAAAATCCGATTCACCGGAAGTAGGTGTGTCGGGTTTGAGTCCGGCGATAGTAGGAGGAGAGAGAGCTTTGAGTACGGTGGCGGAAGAAAGTGAAAGTCGAGTTTCGGAGGAACCCAATCCGGTGGTCGGAAGAGAAAATGCGAACGAAGTAGAGAAAGCAAAATCCGCTACTCCGGAATCAAGTAATGAAGAAGAAGATGATGAAGAAGGAGGAGATAATGAGAGATCTACTTCTGTGGAATCAATCGATGGAGAAGAAGAAGGAAACAATGAAGAGGAAGAAGGAAACGATGAAGGGGAAGAAGAAAAAGATGAAGTGGAAGAAGGAAACGATGAAGGGGAAGAAGAAAAAGATGAAGTGGAAGAAGAAAACGGTGAAGAAGGGGAAGAAGAAGACGATGAAGGGGAAGAAGAAAACAATGAAGGAGAAGAAAGTGAAGAAGGGGAAGAAGAAGACGATGAAGGGGAAGAAGAAAACAATGAAGGAGAAGAAAGTGAAGAAGGGGAAGAAGAAGACGATGAAGGGGAAGAAGAAAACAATGAAGGAGAAGAAGGTGAAGAAGGGGAAGAAGAAAACGATGCAAGTGTAAGTACAACAAGTCTGTGCAACTATTGGGTGTAGAACTAGTAGAACTGGTGCAACTATCGAGTGTAGAACTAGTAGAACAGGTGCAACTATTGGGTGTAGAACTAGTACAAGTAGGTGGTGTAGAACTAGTAGAACTTTGGTACAACTAGTTGTTGTATAATTTTTTATAACTCATGTAAACCTGTTATTGTTGCAGGAATCAGAGGAAATAGAAGCGATGCAACCTTTATTAATGCACTTCGAGCCTAGTCAGTACAACAAGAAAATCAAGCTATCGACAAGGTGTCATATTTTTGAAACCTTGAAAACGCTGGATAATTTAGAGTATCCACTGACTCGTTCTGAGAGGGATTGGTTTGAGAAACATCCAAAATTCAAGCACATTTTCCACATGCCAAGGGAACCAAACCACAAGCTTATGGGAATGTGGTTGCTCTTACTTCGAACAGCTAAAATCGAAAAAAAGAAGGAAGCATGGTTTGTTGTGAATGGTGTTCCAATCCGGTATGGTCTGAGAGAACATGCTTTGATGTCTGGATTAGATTGTCGGAGCTATCCACTTGATTACAAGGAAGCCGGCGGTATCGAGTTTCGAAGGAAGTTTTTTTTACGAAAAAAAAAGATTACACTTGAAGATGTGAGGATACATCTAATGGTAATGCAACCAGATCGTACTCGTGATAGGTTGAAGATGGCGGTTCTCTACTTTTTAGGAAGCATCATTGCAGGCTATACAAAAGACTCGGGGAGAGATGCCATGGGTATTGATGATTTTGTTGTAAGCGCAGTGAATGATCTAGGTTTTTGTGTGTCTTTTCCTTGGGGGAGATTATCATTCGAGAACATGCTAGAAGAGATTTCCCATACAATGAGGCATTTTGATGGGGTCGTGGTTAAAGAGAATGCGTTATGGCCTGTTCCAGGTTTCTGTATTCCATTGGAGGTTAGTAAGTTTAAAATTTGAAGTCTTCTCATTATTGATATTTCTTATATGTGAAGCTGATTTTAGTTTTTTTCTTTGTGTTGTGTAGTTTTTACTATTTGAGGCAGTTCCAATTTTAGCGAACACTTATGTTGACCAAATTCCTGAGGCGGATGAAAGTTGTCCTAGGATGTGCAGGAGGAAATTTAAGAATACCGGTCAGAAAGGTTTTCCTCTAAAGAATATTGGTGATACACTTGGTACAACAACGGTTAGTTATCCTAGTAATTGCCATTATTAATCATTTGAATAAATTGGTTTGTAATGTATCTAAAGTATGCTCGTTTACACAGGCAATTGCTAGTGTGATCCCTCATAATGATGAAGAAATTCTTCTTCTCGATTTAATCATGGAAGAAGCTGAGGAAGAGGATACCCATGATGTCGTAGTCGCCAGTTGGATGTGGCGCATTCGTAGAGGACTACCTGTACTTTTGGAGGAGATGTACACAGCCGATGTGGCTACTCGTTCAGGACAAAACGATGCGAATGAGGAAATAGTCGCCAATGAACAACCGAGAGAAGATACTATTGAGTTGGTGGATCTTCTAAGGACCATGAAGCAGGATATGAAAACCCAATTCGATAACATTTCGGCGAAGATTGATGGGCTTGAAAAAGGATCGAACCGTTGGAAGTATATGTGAAAGAGCAAGAGAAACCAAAGGTAATACTTCGTAATACTATAGTAATACTTGATAATACTAGAAGGTGTTAACAAAATTTGGTTTCATGTCAGGCGCCTGTAGCTGATGAGCAACCGAGTACTTCGCAAGAAGGAGGGAGAGGGACGAAGAGGAAAAGGTCTAAGAAGTAGTAAAACTAGGTTATTTTCTTTGATTTTTCATCGTAGTACTAGTAAAACTATGTAAAACTTCGTTATTTTGTTGGATTTGCGATTGGTACTGGTATTACTAGTAAAACTATGCAAAACTACGTTATTTTCTTGGATTTTCCGTTCGTATTTTTGGTAAAACTAAACAAAAATTAGAGAATTCATATAAGAAAAATATAGAACACGATTCAATTCAAGAAGGAGGCATAATCCTAGAAGTCACATAAAAGAGAGATAGAACATCATGATTCAACAAGAGAAGTCACATGAAAGATAATAAACTGATTCAACAAGAGAATTCAAGGAAAATATAAGAAACAGAAACTGATTCAACAAGTTTTAAACCAACGTAGAATAAGATCGACCCAAATAATATCAATCAAAACACAACCTATCCAGGAGATCGACTCGAGTTGTAAGCAACGCCAACTCCTCCTTTAGTTTGACAATCTCGTCACTCTTCTCCTTAAGCTCCATCTGCAAATTATAGATCTTAGTATGATGGGGATCAAATTCCCTCAATCTCTCCCAATGGTTATCAACATCTTTCCTTAAGGTTTGGGTTTCTTCTTCAATTGCATCAGCCCAATTTTTCCGCCTGTGCAATCCATCATCCTGCAAAATATATCAACGAACAGACATCATACTCAGGTCTCTCAATTGTATTTGATTAAATTTAATTTACCTTATACTTAACGCAAGTAAACCATCTCTTTTTCTCTGTTTCTGTTGGAGAGATCTCATTGACGATTCGTTTGCCACATGGGCAAATTCGAGGCATGCCCAAATCACCATCGGCTACGGCTTGTCGCCACGCTTCTAACTTCCTCGCCTTCTTCTGATCAGCATAGTATGGGTCGGCCTCAAATTGTTCCATAGTTTGAAGGAGAGAAATAGATCTAGAATTCGACTTTAAAGATGAGAGAAGAGATTCTGACTTTTAGGTTTCGAAGAAAATGAATGAATGGATGAGAATGAGCTGACGTGAAGATAAATAAATAAATCTTCATGCTCTCGTGAAGAAAGAAAGAAAAACGAAATTCTGGCCACGTGTAAAAGATGTGTGCGTTCACACTGTGTGTTCACACACAGTTTTACCGAGTAATGCGGTTGCACTCAACTTGCAAATAGTTGTACTTTAGAGGTTTCTCAGTTTAATTAGTTTTACTAAACCTTAGCATTACTTTTTTAGTTTTACAGTTGATTAAACTTAACTAACATACAATTACAAGCTTTTTGCAACTTCATAAGTTAAAACTTGTAATTCTATAACTTTTTTCATGCTTACTTGGTAATTATTTACAAAGTGACATTAAAAGTGTAAGGAAACACTTGTTAAGATTCTTTCATAAATAAATTAAAATTGGTATATTTTCGAAAATTATTCATTTATACTACAATACAATATGTATTATACAATATGTAGTGGTTTTAGGTAGTACCAATTTTATTATTTTTACCAGTTTTATCTTAGTTCTGCCAGTTCTACGCTCTCATATACACATATTTTGAAAGAAGAAAACATTAATAGACTTCAAATTAAGTTTCAACCCAAGTTTTACATTAAGTTTCAAACCAAACACAATTGATACATGAAGAGGTGAATCAAACATGAACATTATCTCCAAATAACAACCATTGGAGTCCTTGTCTCCGGCGCCTTTTATTCTGCGTCCTAGGTCGAGTTTTTGGTCGTTTTTCCCCAGCAGATGCATACCTTTTTGTTTTCTTTCTTCCCCCTCTTATTTTCCGATTCGGAGGCATGATCTCCATATCTTGGACGTCATCTAGGACATCCCATCGAGACTTATCAGGTACTAAATAAATTGTTCTGCAATATGCAATTGCCCACAGCTCCGTCCAATAATACTTAGAACACAACTCATGTAACTCGAAATCCTTACCTCCATATTTTTGGAATGTAATGAAAGACGCCAATGCATGCACACAAGGATACTTTTGTATATCGAAAAACCTGCAACTGCAACTTCTCAATCGCAACTTCACCAAATAAGGCTTTCCGTCACTGTCAATGACATTGTATTCAAGCTCGAAACCATTTAGCTCTATCACCTTTAGTTTCTCAGCAGTTGCCCATAAATCATGTAAGTAGTTCTCCACTAAAGGCACCAATTTATTTGCGACTGATCCAGACACAGCATCTTTCCGATGTTCATTAAACCATTCAGAGAATTTTTTAACTATTGCATCAAGCATGGGTATCAAGGAGTACCTCCTTGCATCTTTGAATACACTGTTCAACGATTCAACACAGTTGCTTGTGTCTAGGTTGTATCTATCTCCTGGAAAAACACATCTTGCCCATCTTTCTTTCTGGGTAGATTCTTCAAGATACTTGGCAGCAGAAGGATATCTTGTCGTAAAAGATGCGTAAGCAATGTTGAACTCAGCCACTGTGTAAAACCTACTACACTCCATGAATCTCCATGCAACAACGTCTTTGTTCACGTTACGAGCATAACCTTTCACATTTTGGGATAAATGCCATATACAAAAACCATGATGAGCCAGAGGATACACATTAGCTATAGCTTTTATGAGACTTGTATTTCTGTCAGTCATAAATACTATTTCAGAAGAATCCCCAACAACAGTTTTCAACATCTCCAAAAACCAATTCCAACTTGCATCATTCTCACCATCAAGAACACCAAACGCCAAGGGATAATGGTGCCGGTTAGGATCTTGAGCCGACGCAAAAACAAGAACACCCTTATATCCGTTCTTTAGAAAAGTTGCATCCATAGTTATAACTTTCCTCATGACTTTAAATCCTTCAATGCTAGCTCCCAAAGCTATGAACAAGTACATGAATTTATTATTCTCATTGCAATGAACATATGATCTTGTACCATGATTAACTTTCTCTAACATGTGCAGATAACATCGCAGCATCTTGTAGCTTTCTTCTGGGCTACCTTTCAAATCAGTAACAGCTTGATTTTTCCCTCTCAATGCCGTGGAATATGATATATCAACACCTAATTTTGTCTTGACAAGATCCATGATAATTTGCGGAGGTGGAGTTTCCATTTGCCCTGGATAATCACAATGTAAAAGAGAAGCAACTAATTGTGGAGTGCCTTGCCTCTTACTATTGCTTGAACTTTGACTAGCCCGAGAGCATGTATGCATCTTGTTGTGCCTTCTAATCTAGAAAATATCTGTACCTCGAATCCTACCACCTCGTAAACCCCAGTTACATCCTTCTTTAGGACATTTGACCACATAACGCACCTTGTCCGACTTTACTATTTCAAAACTAAAACAGTTAGCGAATGAAGCTCTATCCACCACATCTTGCAATGCCTTCTTGTTTGGAAATTCTTGAAGTTTAGTCAGATCCAAACCGTCATCCCATGGTTCAATATACTTACACGGTTCTACAACAGGGCGTGGCTCAGTATATTCATCACCTTCATCACGTGATTCGGGTTCACCCTCTTTATTAGAATCACCCTCTACATCTTTTTCTTTGCCTACGTAGACAACAATGGCGTTAGGTCCGACTTCACCATCCTTCGCATATTGGTTTTCATAGTTCATACCAACAGAACTTTGGTCCACTATGGGCACTGTGGGCACTATGGGAACTTGCTCAGGCTGAGGCTCAGAAGGGATAACATTCACAAACAACATACATCTTCGCTTCTCATAATTAACGGAGTCTAGATAAACATTAACATCCTCATCATCATTAAGCTCACAATGCTCCAATGTTTCTACCAGTAGTGGCTTGTAGCTCAGCTGCAACTGAACGTTACTTTCAACAAACCTAAGCTTCCTCTGTATCGTTGCTTTTAACATCAACAATGTTATATTCCTCTTGAACATTATACTATACATGCGTCCTTCATATTTAAAATGTAGGCTGACGTTCTCGCATATTGTATCCTGCCAAAGAAACCAATATAAAAAATTCAAAATTAGTACTACTACTAGTTTTACTATTTTTACTAAAAATACCAGTCTTACCAGTTTCACCACCTTCTCTCTCCTATCAAAATCGAATCGAATGGTAGACGAGTTCTAATCGAGTTAATTCACTGAAATTGAAAGGAGCCAAATCCCTTTCTTATCTAATAGATAGCTCCATCGACCCATAAACCTTTGTAAAACACCCAATGTGCTAAGCTTTCTTTGATCTAAATCCAATTGAATTTCTATATTTACAAATCAAAAACAAATTCAACCAAAAGCAACTCTAAAGTGAAGTAACGCACCTGCATTTTGAAGAACAACTTGATGCAACTTGATTTAGTGAAGAACGACAGCAGTAGGAGCTCCGACGACGGAAGAATCGCCGGCGGCAGGGTTGAGAGAGGTCGGGAGTTTCTCGGGTCGAAGAAAGAAGCTGGGAAACGAGTTTTTTATTTTTAATTTAAATAATTTAATCTAATTCATTAAAACAAAAAGGGTAAAATCGTCTCATCGAATATTATTGAAGAAAGTGGGGGTATGAAGAATAGAGAGGGAGATAGGAGATTTGTCAAATCTTTTTAAGGGCTTCTGAGACGTTTACTCGCTATCCATTGCGTAAAAAAAATATAAAATTTTAATTGTTAATATTTGGGTTTGGATATAAACATATAATGATTAGATCTCTGGTTTGTTTTTTACAATTTAGAAACAAACTTAGTATGATTTAATTTATGATATTATAAATATGTTGTAATTTGTTAAAAAATGCATTATTGTGATGTTTCATTAGACTAAACACAATGTGTTGGAATTTTTATGAAATAACTACAAATTGTTAGAAACATAATGGATGGACTAGCCATGATAAATTTATGACTTTGACTGTAGCAAAATAGCCACATATTTATTTCTTGCTAATTTGTGGCTAAATAGCTATAAATAGACACAAAACAAAAATTGTGGCTAGATATATAGACACAAAATTGCTACGACACAGCTACAAATGAGCCACAACATCATTTTGTGTCTGGTTTGTGGCTAATATGTAATGGCTACATAAGTTTTGTGGCTGATTTTGTGGCTTTGGAGAGTTTTTCTTGTAGTGTCTACAATATAAGCATAAGTAACAGCATATTTGTTAATATTTTCTACTTCCTTCATTGATTGTTTTCTTCAATACTCTTTCTGTTACATATTTAATTTTAAAACTCAAATTTTTCTTACGGGTGCTTTTTTATATTTTATATATCAGTTTCTTCTCTATCACTTAACATATCTACAGTAAAACCTCTATAAATTAATAATGTCCGGACCATGAAAATCTATTAATTTATAGAGGTTTTAATTTATCGATAAATTAATAATTATTAATTTATAGAGAGATTTTTCTAATTTGGTAAAAAATCCTAATTTGGTAAAAAAAATTTTTTTTAAAAAAATAATTGTTATAACAAATATTTGTATAAAATCAATTACAAGGAAAATAACAATTATTATGTTTTAAAGATAATATTGAAAGATTTTTATATAGTAAAAATATTAAAAATGAACTCTAATAAAAATTAATGTGTATATATACATATATTTAGATAATTTTTTATAATTATTAATTTATAATATTGATGGGACCAAATATTAACAAATGATTTTTAAAAAAATTATTATTTTATTAGATTATCGAATAGTGTCCAAAATTACACTAAATCTAATTTAGGACCGGAGAAATTTATTAATTTATTGAGATTATTAATTTAACGAGTATTAATTTATAGAGGTTCTACTGTATATATAAAGTTAACTTTACTCACTCGTGCTGTCACATCAGCTACTTCTTCTTTTAATTTTGTGGGCCTTACAGATTTTAATAAGCCCTTTAAACAATTACAAAAATGATAAACCGATCCATTTGATTTCATCCTAATTTTGTAGGCCCAACACTTCATCCAAAGTCTCTAGAGCCAGCACTATATCTAAATCATATTGATTCAACCTGATAAAGCTTAGCGACGGTAGTGTGAAGGACGGTCCACCTTCACACGTTTCTCTCCTCCTTAACCCTTGATCCATGTCGTTTCACCGGACCATTCAATTTTAATTTCTCCACTCCTCTAAACTTTCACACATCCTTTCATGTCTGCCATCACCAGTGCAACGGCTTCGTTTGTAATGGCTAATTATGTTGTTCCAAAATCAAATATTATATCTATAGAGAACATCTACCCTTCGATCATAATTCGAAAAAGCATTAAGCAAGGAGCAAACAAAATAGGGATTAACGAGACTCTAATTTTATTATTCAACCATATAAAAAAAAAGTAAAAAAGAAAGAAAAGAATAGAGCATCTACCCGATATATATGAAGTAAAACATTGAATTTAGAATGATATTATTATCTATTCGTGCCTAACTTTTTTTCATGTATCGTTTATGTTTAGTTCTTTTACATATATGTGCATCATATGGTTAAGACACATAATTATAAGAGACAAATAAAATATTTTCCTAGATCAAGAAGACAAGAACTATGACTAGAATCTCCGTTGATCTTGTAATTATATATCATCATTTATAGTTACAAAAACATCCACTTAAGAAATATTTTTTTTACTTTAAAATAAATTTAACATATTTATTTAGTTCATATTTATGTTAATTATAATTAATAGAAAGTTTAAATAATAAATAAAAATTATGTAAAATAAATAAAATGTTAAAATAAGAAAACAATACTATAATTTTTTTATTAGCGGTAATAATATAATTAAAATTTTTTATTAAACTTATCATAATTTAAAATTTCAAATGAGTTATTGAGTTTTAGAATGGAAGTAAATTTTCAATTTATGGTAGAATAAAAAAAATTATGTAATTGCGTATTATTGAGTTTTAAAATAAAAGTAAAATTTAAATTTATGGTAGAATAGTTTTTAAATGTAATTATATATTATTGAGTTTTAGAATGGAAGTAAAATTTAAAATTATGGTAGAATAAAAAAATTCTGTAATTTTATTTATAAGATGTTAAACAGGAAAAATAAAAATAAAAGTGAAATATTATTTTATAACATGATCAAAAAGGAAAACAAATTTGATATTTCATAAATTGAATCAAATGCTTTTAATCCAAATTTAAGTATTGAAAGATAGTAATTAAAAAAATAGTTATAATTTATCTTGAAAATTATTTTACAGTCTAATATGTGTTATATGTGAGCCAATAGAAGGTAGAAAAATGTAGATTTCAAAAGGAGTGCATCATCAATAATGACAAAAGAATTATAGTTAAAAGTGTTTGAATTAAATTAATAAAATTTGAAAAGATAACAATACACAACTACACATGACGAAATTAAAATCTCTGATAACTCATTAATTGTGTGAAACAAATGAGTTTGTAGAAAAATAAATGACATACATTATTAAATAGATTATCATTCTAAGTCAGGTTTAACAGTTTAACCATATAATCATGAAAAGTGGGATAACATAGGCACATTCATAAATTGGTTGTTTATGGGATGTTGCAATTACTTCGATGGGTAAAACAAGCTCGGTAAAGATGTCATAACGATATGATATTATATTTTACCTTTACGCTAAGCAATATTCATGAGATTCTGTATATTCAAATTTATACAGAATAATGTTATGTTAGTATCAACATCTAATCATAAATAATACATACAATTAGATCAACAAATGGATCAACATCAAAACCTATAAAAATGTTTTAATAAAATATAAATAAGAAATAAACTCTCTTAATGATAAATGATCTTGAAGTAGTCATCAATATCTTTATTTATCCTCAAAACTTTGAATGATTGTATTCGAGCTCAAGAATTGATATTAATAGAAAAAAAATTAAAACAAAATCCCGCGCTTGCGCGGTAAAAATTCTAGTTAACCATAAAAGATAGTTATAAATGTATTAATAAGAGTAAAAATTTGAATTTCAATTATGTTTTTAATATTTATGAGAAAGCATTAACTGACACGTCAACACTATCATGAAATTAACTAAATAATATATTAAGAGCATTTCTATAAAAAATGATAATTGTCATGAGTTTACTTTTTTTTTTTAACAACAAAAGAATCAGTTCAAAGGAGCCAATTTGGAGGAAAATTGTTTACAAACAAGACATGATGCGGAGATAGACGCACTTGACGCGCCAAATAATCTGCAGGAACATTTGCATTAAGAGAAACAAAAGATAAAGAGAAAGAAGAGAACTCCTCCTTGTCAATCCTGATGTCGTCTAAATATGTCAAAAAGCCGGCCAGTCAAGAGGAGGAGGATACACCATCTTCACCAAATTTGAACAGTCTATAAAGAAAGCCACCTCCCTGTAATCATGACCAATCATGCACCGTATAGCCCAGATGAAAGCTTCTACTTCTACATGTAAAGGAGACAAACTACGCTGGAAATTGGTCGCTCCCATGGTTGTTAAGGATCTTTGAGAAGAAGTACAATACTATCCGGCACCTGCGAAAGCGTCAATCCCCTTCCTAGATCCATCCACAAAACACCGATAACCTGAAAAAGACACATGAAGAGAGGTCGAAATCCCACTGAGCCAAGAATGTACAGCGAGAGGAGGTGCTTGTAATTCCTCATACTCCTCTTCCGCTAGAGGCTGCTGCCATGTCGTCGCCTCACCTACCGCACCCCGGACTATCTCATCAGGCCGTTCATCCTGATTCTCGAAAACTCGAGCATTCCTTGCTATCCAAAAAGACCACATAAGCCAAGGAAAAATTGCTCCTTGAGAACTCATATTGTTATGACCAAGAAAATGATCTATACTGGCATACGGAGAGTCCGTCGGGAAGGAGTTTGGACCTACTGGAACCTGAGCTAAATCCCATGTTTGTCACGCCGGAGGACACACAAAAGGGCATGACTGATTGTTCCTCATCTACACCACACCTTGCACACCCGGACTCACACTCAATACCTCGCCACTGCATATTAGCCGAAACCGAAACACACCAAATATGAGGACTAATTTTTGGTGGACATTGGACCTGCCAAACATTAGCCAGAAGAGGAGTAATCTCGGGACCCGCGCCAAGAACTTGTAAAGTTCTTGGAGCAGTCATACGTTCCGTAGCATACCCTGACTTAACTGTGTACTTCCCAATTTTTGTAAAGTGCTAACCCAAAGTGTCTGTCGACTAGGAACCACCTAAAAGCAAAGCCCCTATCAAAGCGACATTCACCGGATGAAAATACGCGTAGAGCTGTTCCCAACGCCATGGGTTCGTTTGACGATCAATTAAATGAGTCAATTGGAGAGTTTACTTTCAAGCATCCAAAATAAATAAGTGAACACTACTAAAGGATCCAAGTGTATTGCATAGGCATCTCACATTCTACAAGGAAGATAATGCGCATAATGAGATGACATTAAAGAGTTAGACAAAAGTGCTAACTTTCATATTTTAAGAGTGAGTGTTCCGTTTAGTTTAATGATATTGTCAAGGGAAAAAAATTAGATTGATCCAAATTAAGAGATTAATTACTAAAATAATTCATTAAATGTGAAACAACTCATCCTTTTCTTTTTAATAATAATAATAATATAATTAAATACTCCATAATATTTAATTACAACTCAACCAATAAACCAAAAATAACCCAACATACACCGCGGAAGACATATCTAACCAATTCCATTATATTAAAATACAATATCAATCATAATCAATATAAATCATCAACCCAGCATGCTTCTAAACCAGGTTCCAACATAAGTAATATAACCAATAATAATACAACCGAGACCCTAGATCATCCTCCTTCTCATCGCCATGATTCCATGCTACACATGCATTACACGCACCACAAACACAATGAGATGCATGATTATTACCAAAAATACCCAGTGAGGCAATCCTCCCATCTACGAGCTATACACACAAGCAAATCAAGAGTACAACCACAAATAAAACATAGCAAACCAGTCTATAAATAGAACACCCAATAACACATTCACCACACCTACACATCATTACACAAAAAAAGTCATACAACTCAATCGCTTCGATAAGCTCATGGTCATGCACTCACCTTAACAAGCTAATTCTAACAGAAAATACAACCAGGAAAGACTCTCCTTGTGTCTAAAACAGTCCAGAAACGTCCTACAACATGTCACACAACCAAAAGCAACCTTGAAGCAAACTGAACATAAACATCATAAAAGAACAGTCTCAAAAACGAAACCCTAAAATCAAAAACCAACCGTTAACTGTCAAATCCTTTTGGTGAAAAGATATCCCTAGATGTAACTAAGCTTCCCACAAAATCTCGTGCCGATCAGAAACCAGATGAGACTACGATCTTAGTTACAATCCCCGATGTGAAAACGTGTCTCACTAAACTGCCAATAACTCATCGAGTTTATATCAAAATGCACTTCTGTAAAACGGAGAATGACTATGAAAGGATTGGGAATAAATCTACCAAATTTTGTTACCTTTGACGACGATTTGATATGTCGAAACCTTTTCCTCCCAAACCCTAACGATTATGCTCCTTCTCCTTCTCTCTAACACAAAGTTTTATAGATCTCTTACTCCTTCTCACCAAATAACCAAGATTTCTCTCTCTTTCTCTCCTCTCTCTCGTCAGCAAAATGTTTATCACCACACCCAAAAGAGAGAAGAAGAAGCGTAGACTTGAGAAAAAAATTAGGTTTTTGGTTTGGACAATTCTTGGAGTGAACCTCTCTTATTCACCCCCTTTAAATTAAGGAAACAAATCTTAAATAAGGAAACAGATTTTGTAGATTAATCAATTTTAAAATTGTTAATTCTAATATTATATTACAATTTTTAATTATCACATCTAAACCCTAACCATTTTTTATATATCCAAACTGACATATAATTTTGTTTAATTGTAAAATCTAAACTCTAACCATTCTTTTATAAATCCAAACCGACATATAATTTTGTTTAATTGTAAAATCTAAACCCTAACCACTCTTTTGTAAACCCAAACCGAGAAATAATTTTGTTTAATTATAAAATCTAAACCCTAACCACTCTTTCATAAACCCAAACCGACATATAATTTGGTTTAATTGTAAAATTTAAACTCTAACCACTCTTTTATAAACCCAAACCGACATATAATTTCGTATAATTGTAAAATCTAAACCCTAACCACTCTTTTGTAAACCCAAACCGACATATAATTTCGTTTAATTTTTTTTTTTTTTTTGTCAACAATATCGTTTAATTGTAAAATCTAAACCCTAACCACTCTTTTGTAAACCCAAACCGACATATAATTTCGTTTAGTTTTAAAATCTAAACCCTAACCACTCTTTTGTAAACTCAAACCGACATCTAATTTTGTTTAATTATAAAATCGAAATCCTAACCATTCTTTTATAAAACCAAACCGATATATAATTTTTAAATTTTTAAATTTAAACCCTAATCCTCTTCTATAAATTCAAATCGACATAATTTTGTTAATAAAATATCTACATAATTTTTTTCCTTAATTGTTTCGTCTTTTTATTTTAAGTTTGATTTACTTTTTTAAATATGATATGACATAGCATATTGTTGTATTCTGATTGGTTAATTAAGAGGGGGTGAATGAGATTTGTTCATCTCTAGGAGTGAATCCAAGAATTTTTCTTTTGGTTTAATTCGATTAAACCAAGATTTAACTAAACCGGTAATTAAACCGAAACTAATTAAAATCCACTCATTTGGTTTATTCAACACCATCCAAAATATAACCCCGGAACACGGATTTTACAAAATGTAAGGGTTAATGAATTATTTTCTTGCCTGAAATACCTTTTTGGCTTTGTTACAAAAAGAGAGTCAAATTTACCTCCTAGCATTTAAAAAAAAATCAAAATATTTTCTAAAATCTGCCGGATTAATTGTGACAGATTTGTTTTTGTACGACAAATTTGTTTTTGCTCATCAGATTTATTTTTGCATGACAGAGTTTTTTTATGACAGACTTATTTTGGACAACAATTTTTTTTAAAGATAGTTACGACATATTTTTTATTATTGGCAGATTTATTTTTCAAGACAGAACTATTTATAAAGACACCACCAAATTTCATATTTTATGATAGATTTGATATAATTTCTAGCAGATTTATTTTTCACAGTTATATCAGATTTTTTTTTTCATTAAAAATTCTGTCGTAGCATGATAATTTTTTTTGTCAACGGGCCACAACAGACCGGCCCATTAGTCAAATCCCTATATTTGTAGGGAACAGGACTCGATCTTTAGTGTGATGATGCCTTGTGCATTAAAGACTTACCATTAACCACTACGTAAAAGTCACTTCACCATGATAAATTTATTTATAGAAAAATAATTACTAGTTTAATGTTTAGTAATAAAAAAATTGTTTTAAATTACGACAGATTTTTAGGCTAAATATTTAAATTGTATTTTTATACATAATATATTATTTTAATTAAAATAATTTTTTATAGGTTTTTAGTCTTTGTAAGCAAAAAAATTATGCATTAATATCAATATTTTGATGGGGCCGCTGGTGGATGGTAGCTGGCTATTTCGAAACAAACAAGATTGGGTAAAAACGTGTAAAAAATTACGTATCTCAAAAATAATAAACAAACAAGATTTAGTCTTGTTTCACAAGAGTGTTGTTTATGTTTCTAATGTAGTTTCAAGGTTAAATATTTGTTCTTTTATCCCTTCTATTTCAGCTTATTATATAAAAAGAGTAATATGTAGTTTATTAATAAAAAGGTCAAAATCGAAGTTGTTTATTTTTTTTAATTTGTGTGAAAAGTGCTAAAATGACATTTTTGTGAAACAGCCGAAGTAATTGATACAATTTCTCTTGTTTTAAAATCTTTTGTTTTTGGTTTAGATTTTCAATCTCTGAATCTATATATATAAAGTGCAGTTTCCTCACTCCTGATGCTGCCACCTCAGCATACCCCTCTTTTAAATAAGCTCATATTTTCGAAATAAGCTCATATTTTCGACATTACCCACTAAGCAGTTATTATTTATTTCTACCCCATTCCTTTTAAGTCCAATTCATCATCCACTAAGCCATGATTTTTTTGGCCGGCGGAATAAAACTCTCTCCACGATTCTCCACAGCGCCGTCGTCCGTTGTGGAACTGAAGCGTCCCTGCTCTTCTCATTCTTTCATCCGGGTTCACGTAATGGATATCTTTGAAATTACTGTTCTCCACTCCTCCACACCCTTTCGTTGTCTTCCCTCTCTTCCATTTCCATTGCAACGTTTTTCTCTATTATTGTAATTCATCATATTCAATGCTCGCTCTTTCAATTCAAGACCCACTACACTATCTTTAATTGGTGTAAGTCCTATATAATGTCTTCTCCTCCAATTTCATGCTTCATATAAATATTTTGCTTCGTTTCTTCGATTTCTCCTCACTAAAATGGATTATCCTGTCGTTTCTTTCGAAAATCTCAAGGCTGGGCGCCTTCACCAACAGATTGTCGGAAGAATGCTTCGCTACTAGCCTGCTCACAATGTGAAAAAAGGAGGTCAACTCATGGGCATCGACTTCCTACTTATTGATGAGAAGGTTGTTTCCATCTTAACTAGACTTTTCAATTATTTGTTTTTTACAACTCTATCTAATTTGAAGTTTTTCTCTAGAGTTGTGTCGTCATCCAAGGTTTGATCAATGTGACCCACCTTTCAAAATTTGAAAACTCGCTACGTGATGGGGCAATATATATTGTATCTGACTTTGAAGTCACAAGAAGCAACTCCCGTTTTAAGCTAATTGATTCCCCATTTTCAATACGCTTCACACCAACCACTGTTTTTGATCAGACTGACGAGTCTTTTGGAATCATTCCGGAAGAGTTTTTCAGGTTTCGGACTCATGAGCAATTGGTTTATCTTGCCAAGACCAATACAGATCTTCCAGGTGTGTTGATTATTTCCACTCTTTCAATATTCCCCTGTTTCTATATTTTCTCCATCTCTCCACTCTCATGACTGTTTTTCTCTCACATGAGATGTAATGGGCGAAGTCTGTTTCAGCAAAGCATATCAAAATGGGATGACACAAACGTTGGAAAGGATGTTAGTCCACCTATGTCTTGAAAGGTCAGTTTCCACCGACTTCGATCTCTTTAGTTCACTGTTGTATTTGGTTCTTATATTTCCCCTTCTTCATTATTTTCATCACATTTTTTTCTTTTATTACAGTGGGGAGAAAGTGCGATTAAGTGCCTTTGACGATCATGCGTCTTCATTGGAGAAGGTTTTCAGCGAGAAAGACGGAGGGACTAACATATTGTTAGCTACAAATATAATCCCAAAGTTATTTGGAGGTGAATCACTTGATTAACTTCATTCATTAACACTTTATTTTATGCCATTTTAACTTTGCATGATAACTTACCTACCATTTCTCCACAGGTGAACTCTACCTCAATGCCATGTCTAGAACCAAATTTTATTCAGACGGAGACTTAGAAACAACTCAACAGTATGCTGATAGGTAATTAAAGGTTTTGCCTAAATCGTTTATATTTAGTCATTCATACTATGTTTTTTAATCCCTTAACCATACTTACTTACATGACTACACAGGCTAAAGGGGAAAGCAAAAGCAGGTGCCAACTCAATTTCACCATTCCATGGAGTATCGAAGATTGAACAAGTGTCCATTGATGATCTGAATCAATTTGTTGCAACCGAAAATCCACAGGTTCAGTTCCCCTCATTTAGTAGCTTAATTAATCGGACACATATAAACATTCAAATAATATTTGCCTCATTTCTTTTCAAATGAGGCAATAAGTTAACTCCATCCAATTGATTGTGCATTTGTAATATTATAAGAGGTGGAATTCTTATGCAACGCAACAGTGACGGACATTCAAGCTCAGCGTGGCTGATATTTTATTTCATGTGCTGCATGTGGGACAAAAATGGTGAAGAAAATGCATCTCTAACATGCAATAACTATAAATGTGGCTCAACTACCGCTGTTGGAGATGTGAAGTAAGTTTGTTACTTCCTTGACTTTATCTGGTTTTTTAAAATTCTGCAGTTTAATAACATGAGAATTTTGCACCCACACCTACTTTCTACAAAAGTATTCACCATTACACCTACTTCTTGCTATTGGTATACTTTTCTCAAGTTTAATTACGTTTTACCCCTCACTCCTTCTAACCCTTCTTTCCAACAAGATGGTTTTCATTTTTTTAGAAACTAACTCCCTATTCAATTCAACTTTACTTTTTGTATTTCTTTCTCATTTCTCTCTCTCTCTCTCTCTCTCTTTCTTTTCTTTTTCTTGGTAATCATTTCTTCAACATTTGTTTTCATTTTAATTAATATATATTTTAAGTATAATTTGGAAATAAACATTGTTGCATATTTCATTTTTTGTCCCCATTTTTGTTTTCACAAAAATTAAAATAATTTATGAGTTAAATTTAAAGCAAATATAATTAAATGGTATTTATAGCCAAATCAACAATTTATAAAGTCCAAACTAAATTAAATAAATATTTTTGGAATTGAAAATTTTATTTAACTAAATTTTCTATCTAAAAAATTGTATTCTAACATACTTTTCAATCTAAAAAATTGTACTATAACCCTGATCAATAAATATGTTTCCATATAGACACCCTTTGAAACTCTTGTTTGATACTATAAGATGTGTCTATGCTTGATGTGGATATTATTACAATTTGTGGATACAAGTTACACATGGTCATGTGGATACTATTACAATTCGTGGATACAAGTTACAATGTAACACCCGCAAACCATTTTCTGGGAATTTTGGTGAGGGTGTCGATCGACACCACAGAGGGAGTGTCGATCGACACCAGTTGTGGCCGGTTTGGTCGGTTCAATTTCAATTATCGTTTTGGTTCGGTTTGGTTTTAGGAAACCATTGAACCGGGTTATTTAAGTGGATTTCGACACAAAGGGTTTTGGAAGTTTTTTTTTTGTCGCCGCTTTGTTGTTTTTGAGAGAAAGGAGAGAAAAACCTTGTTCCTGAGTTTTTGAAAGAGATTGGTGAGATTCCTGGCTGTTCTTGAGAGTTTTGGAAGCTAGGAAGGATCTAGAAGCTTTCTAGGAAGGTTGGATTCGTTGCTTTTGGTCTGAATCTTCCTGCAAAGAGGTGAGTGCATGACCATGGCTTATCTAAGCTAAGATTTTCTAGTTTCTATGTGATTTGGTGCTTATGTGGTTGTTTCCTTGAGTTCCCTATGCTTTTTCGTTGCTATCTGGGCTGGGTTTGGCTTCTGGGAGTGCAAGGAGCGGATTGGAGGAGATTGGAGGCGAGATTCGATCGAGGGAAATCGCTGCCGGCATCGGTGTCGGTCGACACCGTTGGGGTGTCGGTCGACGCCAACGCGAGGACGGCTCGGGACTTTGGCGAGTGTCGTTCGATGCCATGTGGAGGCGTCGGTCGACACGAACTAGGGTTTTCGGGAGTGTCGGGCAGGGTGTCGGTCGACACCAGTTTGGCGTCGGTCGACACCAGATAGTCAGTGACGATCGACACCATCTGGTGTCGGTCGACACCCCTTGTTCAGTTGCGATGGATGTTGCATGCGTTGTATATTGCCTGGTTTGTTTTATTGATTGTTGTTTGTGGCTTGTGGAGATCTTATTGCTTGTGTGTATAGCCCAGTAGATGGGAGGATTGCCTCACTGAGTGTTTATCAAATACTCATGCATCTCAATTTGTGTTTGTGGTGCAGGTAAAGGCAAAGTGTGATCGTGGAATCAAAGGCAATGAAGAGGAGGATGTTCTAGGGACTCGATTGGATGTTGTCTGGCTTTTGCTAGGGTGCTAGAGTTGAGTCATTAGAAACATTGCTAGGTTGCTGGTTCCATGTTTCTTGTTGTTTGGTATTGATTATTGCTTTGCTATAGTATTGGTTTATTATTGGTTATTATTGGTTATTGATTATGTTTTCCGCTGTTGAATGTGTTGTGGTTAGGTGGCTAGTGGGTATGGGACCACTAGCTGTAGTTGTTTTCATATATTATATTTATTATTTATTTATTAAAAAAAAAAAAAAAAAGGTTGGTCGTTTCATTTTGGTATCAGAGCCCTTACGGTTCTAGGTTTGGGTTCGCTAGGTTTCTGTTGTAGATGTTTGGGATTGCATGCCTGGATTGATTATGTGAGTTAGTCAATTGTGTGTGGCATGGAGTCTTAGAACATCCTCTTCGAGCCGAGTGTGTGATTCCACGGTGAGTTTATGTTACTGTGTAATAATAGAAATTGTTTGCTTAGCCTCTGTTCATGGTAGTGCAGATGGTTAGAGAGGGTGCTGTGGCTGGTCGAGGTCGTGGACGCGGACGTGGTCGTGGACGCGGACGTGGTCGTGGTAGGGCAGAGTCCCAGTGGTTAGTGAGACCGAGGACCAGAGTGTGACAGCTGAGGGTGTTGGCGAGTCGCAGGGTGTTCCGGGGGATTCCGTGAGTGTGGCAGGAGGGGGCAGTGTTGATGCTCCAGTGGCCGGTGATGCTAGGGTCCCGGGTGTGGGGGTCCCAGCGGGTGGAGTCCCTGGTGTTGACCTTGCGGCTTTGCTAGCACAGGTGTTAGAGCGGTTACCACCAGTGGTACCGGCTCAGGGTAGTGCCACCAGTGGTGGCGGAGGAGCGGCAGCCAGTGGCTGCGGATGCGGGGTCCATGCTCGTTATCTCAGCATGTTGCAGAGATGGGTCGGTTGCGCACTGAGCAGTTTTCGGAGGTGTAGATCCCTGCTGCGGATGCGTGGAGGACGAGAGTGGAACGTAACTTCCACACTCTGAGATGTCCTGAGGAGTTTTGGGTGGACATAGGGGTCTACTTTTTGAGTGGTGATGCTGAGTTGTGGTGGAGATCTGTGGCTGCTAGGAGGGTGCAGCGGGAGATGACTTGGGCTGACTTCGTTTTGGAGTTCAACCGCAAGTATTTTCCTCGAGAGGCATTGGATCTTGTTGGAGGTGCAGTTCCTTCAGTTGTCTCAGGGGGCACGGTCAGTGCGGGAGTTAGACTTGGAGTTCAGTCGACTTCTTTGTTATGGAGGTCGGGCTATGGAGCCTGAGGAGGCTCAGATCAGGAGGTTCTTGAGGGCTCTACGTGATGACTTGAGAGTTCACTGTAGAGGGAGGAGTTATGCTACGCGTGCAGAGCTGGTTGAGACTGCAGCAGAGATTGAGGAGGATATCCGGCTCAGTCGTGGCGGTAGTTCCGCAGTTCAGCCTAGTAAGGCTCAGCAGCACGGTGGTTCTAGCAGGGGCGGTAGGCATGCCCAGGGAACCAAGAGAAAGTGGAGGCTACGCAGAAGCCGAGTGGTGCGGGTTGCTTGGTTGTGGGAGCAGGGACCACAGGGTTGCCGCGTTGTCCCAAGAGAGTGTTCCGACGGCAGACCTCGAGTGTGTTATCATTGTAGGGAGACAGGGCACATCAAGCCTTTTTGTCCCAAACTGCAGCCGGCAGCAGTGGCAGCATTGCAGCAGGTGCAGCCTGGGGGTCAGCAGGTGGCACGGATTGAGCGGGGGCCTCGGGTTTACACGACAGTGGAGATCGGTGGAACCAGTGCCGGGGCGATCACAGGTATAATTTCTGGTACCTAATCTTTGTGAATTTTTAGTAGGGTCAGATTTTATGTTCCTGTGATAAAGTGTTAGGTTCTCAACACATGAGGTTTGTGTAGGGACCTTGTTGGTGGGCGGGTTTAAGTCCCACGTTATGTTTGATTCTGGAGCTTCGCATAGCTTCATTACTCCAGAGTGTGCGAGTGTGCGGGGATCAGCGGGGATCCGGAGAGCGCACAGGAGTTGTTAGAGTTGCGGGAGGCAAGTTCCTGAGAGTTATTGGACGAGCTAGAGGAATTGATATTCAGATCGCAGGAGAGTCATGGCCAGCGGTTTTGCTTATCAGTCCCGTGGAGCTGTATGATGTTATTCTCGGGATGGATTGGATGCATCGGCATAGGGTGCATTTAGATTGCTATCGGGGTAGAGTGGAGTTTGAGCGACCAGGAGGGAAGTTGGTTTTTCGTGGTATTAGACCGACTTGGAGTCTCGTGATCTCAGCCATTCAGGCTGGGAAGATGATCGAGAAGGGCCGTGAGGCTTATTTGGTCACTATATCTATGCCAGAGTCAGTGGGGAAGTCTACGGTTAGCGGTATTCCAGTGGTGGAGGAGTTTGAGGATGTGTTTCGTCTGCAAGGATTACCACCATCTCGGTCGGATCCTTTTACCATTGAACTGGAACCGGGACGACACCGTTATCCAAGGCTCCTTACAGGATGGCTCCAGCAGAGATGGCAGAGCTGAAGAAGCAGCTAGAGGATTTGCTGAGTAAGGGATTCATCCGTCCAAGTGTGTCACCGTGGGGAGCGCCGGTGTTGTTTGTCAAGAAAAAGGATGGGAGTTTCCGGTTGTGTATTGATTACAGGGTTTGAACCGGGTCACCGTGAAGAACAAGTACCCTCTCCCGAGGATTGACGAGTTGTTGGATCAGTTGAGGGGTGCTACTTGGTTCTCCAAGGTGGATCTGGCATCGGGTTATCATCAGATACCGATAGATGAGGCAGATGTGAGGAAGACTGCTTTCAGGACGAGGTATGGGCATTATGAGTTTGTGGTGATGCCTTTCGGCTTGACTAACGCACCAGCAGCAGCTTTATGAGATTGATGAACAGTGTATTTCAGGAGTTTCTGGATGTATCTGTCATCATTTTCATCGACGATATCCTGGTTTACTCTAAGAGTCCTGAGGAGCATGCAGTGCATTTGAGGGCAGTTATGGAGAAGCTGCGGGAGCAGTTGTTTGCCAAGTTGAGCAAGTGTAGTTTCTGGCAGCGGGAGATGGGCTTTCTGGGTCACATTGTTTCAGTTGAGGGGGTTTCGTAGATCCAGAGAAGATTCAGGCTATCGAGATTGGCCTAGACCGCAGAATGCCACGAGATCAGGAGTTTCCTTGGATTGGCAGGTTACTACAGGAGATTTGTGCAGGGGGTTTGCAAGCAGAGCACGTCCTATGACTAAGTTGACAGGGAAGGATGTTCCTTTTGTCTGGTCGAAGAGTGTGAGGAAGGCTTTGCAAGCCTGAAGGAGATGTTGACTACTGCGCCAGTGTTGGCTTTGCCTGAGCAGGGAGAACCCTATGTGGTTTATACAGATGCATCTAGAGTTGGGTTGGGTTGTGTTCTGATGCAGCATGGGAAGGTGATTGCTTATGCTTCGCGGCGTTGCGGGTGCATGAAGGCAACTATCCTACTCATGATTTGGAGATGGGTGCTGTAGTTTTTGCCCTGAAGATTTGGAGATCTTATCTTTATGGTGCAAAGGCAGGTGTTCACATCATAAGAGCTCAAGTATATATTCACTCAGCCTGAGTTGAATTTGAGACAGGCGGTGGATGGAGCTTGTGGCAGATTATGATTTGGAGATAGCCTATCATCCTGGTAAGGCTAACACGGTTGCAGATGCTCTGAGTCGGAAGAGGGTAGCTTCGGCTCAGGAGCAGGAGATGGAGTCTCTGGTAGGGGAGATCAGTACTTTGAGCTTATGTGCTGTTTCACAGGAACCATTGGGTTTGGAAGCAGTAGATAGAGCAGATCTTCCGAGTAGAGTGCGGTTGGCTCAGAGAAGGATTTGGGGCTAGTGAATGCCTCTAAGGATGTGGGTTCGAGTATCAGGTCTCGATAATGGTACTATCTTGGTGCACGGTCGGGTGTGTGTGCCCAAGGATGAGGAGTTGAGACAGAGATTCGAGAGAGGCTCATGCGAGCAAGTTATCCATTCATCCAGAGCGACCAAGATGTACCGTGACCTCAAGAGGTACTATCATTGGGTCGGGATGAAGAAGGATGTGGCCAGTTGGGTTTCGAGGTGTGATGTATGTCAGCTAGTGAAGGCTGAGCATCAGGTTCCTGGCGGGTTACTGAAGAGTTTACCCATTCCTGAGTGGAAGTGGGATATGATCACTATGGATTTCGTGGTGGGATTGCCGTGTCACGGACCTTTGATGCTATTTGGGTCATTGTGGACCGGTTGACTAAGTCAGCACATTTTCTGGCCATTAAGAAGACTGATGGAGCAGCGGTCTTGGCTAAGAAGTATGTGAGGGAGATAGTCAGGTTGCATGGGGTGCCAGCAAGCATTGTGTCTGATAGGGATTCTAAGTTCACTTCGGTGTTCGGAAGGCATTTCAGGCAGAGATGGGCACTAAGGTGCATATGAGTACAGCTTATCATCCCAGACCGATGGACAGTCGAGAGGACGATCCGACGCTGGAGGATTTGCTGAGGATGTGTGTGCTGGATTGGGGTGGCCATTGGGCAGATCATCCGAACCTGGTAGAGTTTGCTTACAACAACCTATCGTGCAAGTATTAAGATGGCTCCTTATGAGGCTCGTATGGGAGGCCATGTCGTACACCATTATGCTGGACTCGGTGGGGGAGAGGAGCATGTTTGGTGCTAGTTTTGTTCAGAGACCTCGGAGAAGATTCGGGTTCTCAAGCTGAACATGAAGGAGGCTCAGGATAGAGAGGAGTTATGCAGATAGGAGGAGGAGAGATCTTGAGTTTCAGGTAGGAGACAGAGTGTACCTCAAGATGGCCATGTTGCGGGGTCCGAACAGGTCATTGTCGAGACTAAGTTGAGTCCGAGGTATATGGGTCCATTCAGAGTGATTGAGCGGGTTGGACCAGTGGCATATAGATTGGAGTTACCTGAGGTGATGCGTGCATTCCATAAGGTTTTCCATGTGTCTATGTTGCGGAAGTGTCTCCGTGAGGGAGAGGAGGTGTTGGCTAAGATTCCTGAGGATCTTCAGCCTAACATGACTTTGGAGGCGAGACCAGTGAGGGTTCTCGAGAGAAGGATCAAGGAGCTTCGGAAGAAGAAGATTCCTTTGATGAGAGTCCTTTGGGACTGTGATGGTGTTGAGGAGCAGACTTGGGAGCCTGAGGCAAAGATGAAGGCAAGGTTCAAGAAGTGGTATGAGAAGCAAGCCGCGACTTGAGCTTGTTTAGCCGGGTCCCATCTGTAATCCGTGGCTGGAGCGGGAATGGAGTATTCCAGCCCATCTCTTGTTACTCGGTCGCTTGGGGTGGTTGGTTGTGCGACTCAGTAACAAGATGAGGTGGTGTTTGGGGTACAAAGTTTCCGTGAGGCGGGGTTGTGAAGAGAAGTTTCCAAAGTGGAAAGTTTCCAAAATGGAAGGTGCTAAATATGGAAAGTTTTATGGGAGTTAGAATTTGTCCATTTTAGCGGTGGAGAGCCTTAAAGGGGGCTTGAGTGTGGCCTTAGTGGTGGACTTTGAGTCAGTGTGCCCGTGTGTGGCGGTCTTTTAGACATTGTGGGGTCTTCGTGACGGGCTTTTAGCCGAGTGTCTTTGTGACGGTCCTCTTTAGGACATTTGTGTGGCCTTGGTGGCGGTCCTTTTAGGACGTTTGTTTGGCCTTTGTGGCGGGCTGTTTAGCCAGAGTGCCTTGGTGGCGGTCCTCTTTAGGACATTTGTTTGGCCTTGGTGGCGGTCCTCTTTAGGACATTTGTGTGGCCTTGGTGGCGGTCCTTTTAGGACGTTTGTTTGGCCTTTGTGGCGGGCTGTTTAGCCAGAGTGTCTTCGTGACGGTCCTTCGGGACAGATGGTCTTTGTGACGGTCCTTCGGGACAGATGGCCTTTGTGGCGGGCTGTTTAGCCAGAGTGCCTTGGTGGCGGTCCTTTTAGGACATTTGTTTGGCCTTGGTGGCGGTCCTCTTTAGGACATTTGTTTGGCCTGGTGGCGGTCCTCTTTAGGACATTTTGTTTGGCCTGGGTGGCGGTCCTCTTTAGGACATTCTGTTTGGCCTTTGTGGCGGCCCTTGGGGCGTATATGATCCTTGTGTGGTCATGAGGTATTCCAGTGAGGGAATATGTGGTTGGTAGGACATTGAGATGTTTTACGCGAGCCACGGGAAGGAAACCTGGATAGGGATAGGACTCGGACGTGTTGAATCGTTTGCTCGCGACTCTTGGGAACTTAGGTTCTCCTAGTACTGCCATTTTCAGAGACTTTGTGGCTCGGGAGAATGGTTGGTATATCGACTTCGGATGACGATCCGGGCGCGCTGTAGGGTGGCAACCCGAGAGACGAGTTTGGACTTTTCCTTATATATTATGGCATGCGGGTTTCGGCCTGATGAGGAGCCAACATTTGGCATGCAGACTTAGGTCTGATGAGGAGCCAATAAAAACTCAAGGTTTAGGCCTATGAGTAAAGGAAGTCCAAAAAGTCAAGAGCAAATGACGCCTGGAGCGTGAGTCTATCGCCTAGAGGAGACCTTCTGTAGATCGGTCGGAGGAGTGCGGGCCGTGGAGACGGTTGCACGGGAGTCCTTGACTGATGGTTGTTCAAGATTCGAGGACGAATCTAGATTGGTGGGGGAGAATTGTAACACCCGCAAACCATTTTCTGGGAATTTTGGTGAGGGTGTCGATCGACACCACAGAGGGAGTGTCGATCGACACCAGTTGTGGCCGGTTTGGTCGGTTCAATTTCAATTATCGTTTTGGTTCGGTTTGGTTTTAGGAAACCATTGAACCGGGTTATTTAAGTGGATTTCGACACAAAGGGTTTTGGAAGTTTTTTTTTTGTCGCCGCTTTGTTGTTTTTGAGAGAAAGGAGAGAAAAACCTTGTTCCTGAGTTTTTGAAAGAGATTGGTGAGATTCCTGGCTGTTCTTGAGAGTTTTGGAAGCTAGGAAGGATCTAGAAGCTTTCTAGGAAGGTTGGATTCGTTGCTTTTGGTCTGAATCTTCCTGCAAAGAGGTGAGTGCATGACCATGGCTTATCTAAGCTAAGATTTTCTAGTTTCTATGTGATTTGGTGCTTATGTGGTTGTTTCCTTGAGTTCCCTATGCTTTTTCGTTGCTATCTGGGCTGGGTTTGGCTGGGAGTGCAAGGAGCGGATTGGAGGAGATTGGAGGCGAGATTCGGAGTTTCGATCGAGGAAATCGCTGCTCGGCATCGGTGTCGGTCGACACCGTTGGGGTGTCGGTCGACACCAACGCGAGGACGGCTCGGGACTTTGGCGAGTGTCGTTCGATGCCATGTGGGCGTCGGTCGACACGAACTAGGGTTTTCGGAGTGTCGGGCAGGGTGTCGGTCGACACCAGTTTGGCGTCGGTCGACACCGGATAGTCGTGACGATCGACACCATGTGTCGGTCGACACCCCTTGTTCATTGCGATGGATGTTGCATGCGTTGTATATTGCCTGGTTTGTTTTATTGATTGTTGTTTGTGGCTTGTGGAGATCTTATTGCTTGTGTGTATAGCCCAGTAGATGGGAGGATTGCCTCACTGAGTGTTTATCAAATACTCATGCATCTCAATTTGTGTTTGTGGTGCAGGTAAAGGCAAAGTGTGATCGTGGAATCAGAGGCAATGAAGAGGAGGATGTTCTAGGGACTCGATTGGATGTTGTCTGGCTTTTGCTAGGGTGCTAGAGTTGAGTCATTAGAAACATTGCTAGGTTGCTGGTTCCATGTTTCTTGTTGTTTGGTATTGATTATTGCTTTGCTATAGTATTGGTTTATTATTGGTTATTATTGGTTATTGATTATGTTTTCCGCTGTTGAATGTGTTGTGGTTAGGTGGCTAGTGGGTATGGGACCACTAGCTGTAGTTGTTTTCATATATTATATTTATTATTTATTTATTAAAAAAAAAAAAAAAGGTTGGTCGTTTCATACAACGACATCATCAAATCCATACCATGTGGATACTATTACAATTCGTGGATACAAGTTACACATGTGGATAGTACCTTGAAATCCATGTAGAGTTAGTGCATTAATGTTCACTTTTTAAGATACATGGTTAGGCTTTTACATTTTGTGTCTAGTATTTAGTGTGTTAGGCTTAAAGATTTAGGTTTTTGTGGATTCAATGTCTGTGAATCTACAAAACCACATCCAACCAACCACATTACATACTCAAATTATGAATTTAATAGACTAATTAACTATCCAAAAATAAGTATCCACAAACGCTTTTACAAACTTGTGACAGCCAACTCTAATAGTTGAGAGAAGCTCTGCAACCTACAATGTCTTCTTACAAACTTTGTATTTATGTTGAGTTCATGTAAAATATATTCTTAAAGTCTTATACTATAATATAGTAATTTATATAAAAAATTAGTTATACATGACTAATTTACCAAACCACAAACTTTTTAATTAATTAGGTTTTTATATTATTTTAAAATGTTCAAGCATAAGTAAGTATCCACAGTTTACCATCTATTTATAGTCAAACAAATGTTCAGATGAAATTGGATAGTATACAATTTATATACCTAAAATATAGCAAAATGCATCTTAAAATGTAGACAAAATGTAATTATAATATTTTGTGTAAATAAATATATAATTTTTTTGACAATAACTAAATAAATGATAATTAAGATAAAAGAAAAAGAGAGAAAAAAAGAGAAAGGAAGCTTCTACCACAATTAGTCACAGCCATCAGATCAAAAATAAAAGTTACGATCGGACGGTCTACATTCAATCTTTACTCATCCTTCTTTCCTATTAGTTACTCGTTATACCCATTTAGTTGAAGGGTACTGTTGGAAAATATTAAAGACACCTAAGCTAAAAACTTGCAAAAAGTATACCAATATCAAGAAGTAGGTCATAGTGTAAGAAACATGTGAGAAAGTAGGTCAGAGTGCTATTCTCTCTAATAACATTATCCATATTCTAACCATGTCATAACATGCAAGATACCGTGTGGAAATGGTCGTGGATGACGGCACAACCACTAGCGTTTTTGTAGCCTTTGATAAGAACATTGATGTGTGTGCATTTTATAGGGTTTTAACTATAGTTTTTAGGATTGTTTTGAGTCTTTTCCTAGGTCCAAGTGTGCTTTTAGAGTCCTTTTAGTCCTTTGTGAGTCTTTACAGGTTCTAGGTGACTTTGGAAGGAATCTGAGCGTTTTGGGGGTGACTTTGTGAGTCTTTACAGGTTCTAGCTAAATTGGTTGAAGACTGATCGAGCTAGTCATCAGATGGAGTGAGAGCAGAAAAACGTTCTGGATCGACTGATCCTTTCTAGATCGACCATTCCCGTCCCCGACGCAACTTTTCCTTATTTGTTTTAAACTGACTTTTAGGGTTTTACCTTGATATTTAAGTTAGAGGCACGGCCTCCAGAGACATAAGCTTTATTTTTCTGAGACTATTTTGTATTGAGAGCAAAGGGAGAAGATCTCTAATTCTTCTTGACACCTTGGAGAAGATTTCTAAACCTTATTTTCTATTCTTTTGCAATTCAATTATGTTCTCTTCATCTTTGATTTGCTGTTTCTGTTTCTTCATGTCTGAGTAGTTTCTCAATTGGGTTTAGGGTTTCAGAAGGGTTTGTATGATTTATTGATGCTAGGTTTGTTAGATTAGGGATTGATCTTATTGTTCTTCATCTATTGTTGTTCTTAATGCTTAAGCTAGATTGATCACCTAGATTAAGATCTTAGGTTTAATTCATCGGGGCACCAAAAGTGTTGTTGAGTTGCTTGAAAAGAACATAGGTGAGCAAGGTGATCCCTAGCCAACGAAAGTTGAAGTTAAGGCACCTTGTGAACATATCAAACTTGAACCTTTATTGCTTGCTTGGTTTGCTAGGTCCAAACGACGGTTTAGGGTTTAGTAAATTCATTGCTTAGATAGTTATCGCTGCGAAAGTAGGATAGCTTTACAAACGAGATTTGAGTTCAAGAACGGTGTTTAATGCATCCCTATCTAATCATCTAAATTTGTTATCATAGTCCCTAATGATTCCATGCGCCCAATGTTTCTCTTTTGATTTAAAACACTCTTTTATTTACTGCTTTTTGTTAGTCACTTTCAAACACAAACTTATTTTGTCTTAGCTATATTTGATCTTGATAATTTCATAATGCAATTGTTTGGTCTCTGTGGATTCGATCCTGAAGTGTTACAACGATACCACTAGATCGTGGTGGAGTACACATTATGTTGATCAAACATGGTTAAGCTAACCAACATAAAGGCATCAACACTCTCTTCTCAGATGGTATGTAAATAATCTATGAAACTTTTCATGTTTGTTCATTACTTTCAAACATTTAATTTCAAAAGAAAACAACCTATTTGTTTCTATGTTCAACTTTATATAGGACTGAAACTTACGGGAATTGAAGAAATGCTTAAATTATGAAACGTCGAAACCCCACAATGAATATCTATTCACTAATCTAAGTTACATATTTTTCTAAAATCTCATATATTATTTGCAGATATTAATTTTGTGATGTAACCTCAGCTTTCGTCTTTTAAAAAAACATAGCGTACTTTAAATATGTTGTTTTTGCCAATGTTCTGGGGACAACTTAGGTCATGGGTTTTCAGACTCTTAGTCTTTTTCTACAGAATAAGAAAAAAAAAAGAAAAAGAAAAAAATAAAAGCGAAAGTGATTCTTGGGAGTTCTAGAGATTTCTAACATTTTCTTCAAAGATCTAAAAATCCCAAAATAACACACAAGATGATCTCAATTTTTAAAAAATAAATGCAAACTAAATCATACTAACTGCAAAACCTATTTGTATAAAAATTATCCAACAAAACAACATAAACAACCAAAATCAAATACAAAAACAAACATAATTATGACTTTACGTAACCAAAAAAATAAAATACACAACAAAACCCAGAAGACACCTTAATCTAACTACCGTGCATAGCGCGGTCAATTGTTAGTATATTATAAGAAGAAAACAAAACAAATTTAAGAAAATATATAACGAGGGGAAGAGATAAGGCATGAATGGATCATATGTTATTACTATATTACTGGTCTACAAAATAAAAATCAAAATAGATAGAACTTATGTTGTAGTTATAAGTTGTAAACCTATAACCAATTAATAGTAAGGAAAAAAAAAAGGTAAGAGGTGTAAGTTATTAAAGATATCAAAATGGGTTGCATTGGTCTTGTGAATTTAACAAGCATTAATCCACATCGGCTTATCCTCACAAGAACATCAAACAAATCCTACAACTCAAGAAGACCATCATCCATGGCTGCGATTAGAGCCGAGTCGATGGCTACTGAGAAATTAGGCATCACCATTGAGAAGAATCCACCTGAATCTAAAGTCACCCAACTCGGTGTCCGTAATTGGCCCAAGTACATACCCTTCCTCATCTCCTGGATTCAAATCCATCAATTGATTTATGTATTTCTCTGTTTTTGTTAGTAAATAAGAAAGCTTTAGTCTTTTTTACAAGGAATAAAAACTAGCATCAATCAGACACTAGCATCGTCATTGTATTCAACAAAGCTATCATCACCATTGTTAAAAGGATAAGAAAATCCAATACAGCTCTTGGCCATGTCTAAGACCAAAGTAGAAGAGGCAAAAATAGTGGTGATCTTGTCCAAATTTTTTGAAGTTCTTCCTAAATGATCAAATCAAGCATGACACAACAAAAAAGAACAAGTCTAATTATGTATACTCATCAAAGACTGACAACTAACATCAACCAAACTCTAGCATCCCATTTGTATCACATCACCATTTGTTTCACAGAAACCCAATTTGTTTAGGTTTTTGTGGATTTAAAAAAAATTGAAAATCATACAGACAATCCTTTCAATTTACACGAAATCAAACACATCATCACACACAAAATCACACAATTTCTACAGTAAAAGGAGAATAGTATAAATTTTTGGATACACAAAATCACACAATTTTTGGATACGACCGAGGTAGAAGAAGGCACACACAATCACACAAAATTACACTGAATAGGGATTTGGGGATTTTTACCACTCTCAATTTCTACAATATAACATGAATAGTAAGATCAAATATATATGAATCTTATTTGTTATCGTCGCTGACACGAAGATAAAGTAGTGCGAAGAAGACAAATTGAAGAAGAAGAATAATTTTCGTGAAGACGGCGAGATGCAGCGGAAAGAACGACGGCGAGGTAAAAATGAGTTTACCGACGACGAGATAGACTGCTGAGCCGATGAGAATCGAACGTGTCGACGGCAAGGCGATGAGAATCCAATTAGGCGATGGCGAGGTGACGAGAATGCTTTATCTTATGCAGAGATGCGCGAGTGAGGATTTGGGATCATTAAACCATATGAAAAATGTTAGAAATGAAAATTGTTGGGTCTCAGTGGTATCTTTGACCCAAAAACTTAAAATCATGTTATCCATGACAATTGTCCATATCCTTCTCTCTATTTTCATGATTTCCATATTCTTGAGAAAGCATCTAAACCATCGTTTTTTCGGTTGAACTCCGGTTTCCATCTCTCAATAATAACTTTTAATAGATCAATATATAGTAAAAGAAAATAATGATAATAGTTTAGGTAGGATTTTTTTTTTTTTTTTTTTTTCAACCAATAGACGGACCACAATAGGCTGGTATGATTTTTTTTAGTCACTCAATTAAAAAATCGTTATTTAAAAAAGTTAAGAAAAAGTCAGTTATCACTAGTCAAAACATGTTAGTGAACATAACAAGAAGAATCGATTAATTCATGTAGCGTAAAATTAACGAGAAGTGCTGGACACTTTCAAGTTTGCTTGTCTTCGGCTAATGAAGTCTCGTATCATTAGGTCAGTGAGACAGATCAGATAGTTAGTAGGATTAGGGTGGAACAGTATTTTCTTATGATGCGGGCAGTTATGCTCTCGCCATAAATGATAAACTTCGGTTTGGTGCAAAATGAATTATACAAAGTTTAGGTAACCAAAACGTTAATGTATCTTTAAGGTAATAAAGGAAAAAATGAATGAATCAGATTAAATTAAGGGGAAAAAAACGAAGTAACAGGTGTAATTTAGTAAATTGTAGTATTAAAATGGGCAGCATTGGTCTTGTGAATTAATAAGATCAATCCACATCGGCTTCTGCTCATAATAACATCAAACCATACAACGTTGCGATTAGAGTTATTGATATTGAGAAATTAGAGAACTACATTAAGAAAAAATCAACATGAATCCAAATTTATCAGATTCGTTTCGTAATTGGCCTAAGTACATGCCCTTCTCATCTCCATGATTTACGTTGCATTTTGTAGTTATCTTCTTCGTATAGGTCATTGCCAAGCTCATCAGATTATTGGGGTGTGGACCAATTTCTCAGGTTTGACGGTTTATTTTGATACATTTTTGGTTTAACTTGGGTTATTTGAAGGGTGCTTAATTAGTCCTTCTCCAACAAGTTTGTAGCGAAATTAAGAATTTTTGGACGACAAATATGATTGAACACAAAGCAATGAAGTTTAATTTAGAAACCACACTAATTTTTATTTCGACTAAATTGTCTCTAAATAATGATTGAGTATTTTGAATATGATATCTTATAAAGGAAGAAAATTTCATTATAATTCATGTATATAATATATCTCGACTTTAGTAATAATAATAGAGAGTTAAGTTCTTAAACACTAATATATTCATAATATATTAGCTATTAAAAGTTACGTTACACAGAAAATATGATATAAGTTGTTTAAAATGTTTTTTTTTGTATTTGTTTAAACTGTTGTGTTACTATTTCAATAGATCAAAATTTGTAGCTTAGTGGTTTAAAAAATAGTCTAGTTAGGGTTAAATCCATATTATTACGTACTTTTCAAAAAAGAACAACATATTTTCTAGTTTAAAAAGAAAGATAAAATGAAAGTAATATCTATGTCATACTCTATCCCATTTATACATAAACTTAAAAGTTCCGGCTGCATTATTTCGTACGTATATTCCATCTTCTCGGGCTTGCCAGAAACATACGTTAGGCTTTCTACCCCCACATGTATCATGTATAAAACTTTCCTTCCCAATAAATGCATTAAATGTTGCATGTTGCACATAATCAGGTCCCTACAAATATATGATAACAAAAAATGATAAGTATGTCAAATAAGAAACTTAAACATAAAACAAGAAAATATTGTAGAAACGTTAGACACCCGAAGATTGTGAAAGAAATAGAAGTAAACTTTGAAATTATTTACCTTCCATAAGTTACACCATATCAAAGTTTTTGGGTAGACTTTAAATTTTAGTAACCATTCAGTATTAGAGGGAAGAAAAACAACTTTGGTCGCTGCACTTTTGCCGGATCTGCAATTGATCATAAGTTTTTTATTACCTGCAAGATGATTCGAAATTTCAATATTAAATTTCCTAAATATAAGAATAGAATCTATTTTTTGGATGGAGATGAAAATTAAGAAGAGGAGACATATTATAATTTTTCCCATTTTTGTTATTTTATTATGTTCTCCTTACATGAATATGTCTATATATATATATATACTTTTTACATACACATGTAATCTACAGTATAAGCATAAGTAACAGCATATTTGTTAATATTTTCAACTTCCTTCATTGATTGTTTTCTTCAATACTCTTTCTGTTACATATTTAATTTAAAAACTCAAATTTTTTTAATGGGTGCTTTTTTATATTTTATATATCAGTTTCTGCTCTATCACTTAACATATTAACCATAAAAGATAGTTATAAATGTATTAATAAGAGTAAAAATTTGAATTTCATTTATGTTTTTAATATTTATGAGAAAGCATTAACTGACACGTCAACACTATCATGAAATTAACTAAATAATATATTAAGAGCATTTCTATAAAAAATGATAATTGTCATGAGTTTATTTTTTTTTTAACAACAAAAGAATCAGTTCAAAGGAGCCAATTTGGAAGAAAATTGTTTACAAACAAGACATGATGCGGAGATAGACGCGCCTGACGCGCCAAATAATCCGAATGAACATTTGCATTAAGAGAAACAAAAGATAAAGAGAAAGAAGAGAACTCCTCCTTGTCAATCCTGATGTCGTCTAAATATGTCAAAAAAAGCCGGCCAGTCAAGTGGAGGAGGAGACACCATCATCACCAAATTTGAACAGTCTATAAAGAAAGCCACCTCCCTGTAATCATGACCAATCATGCACCGTATAGCCCAGATGAAAGCTTCTACTTCTACATGTAAAGGAGACAAACTACGCTGGAAATTGGTCGCTCCCATGGTTGTTAAGGATCTTTGAGAAGAAGTACAATACTATCCGGCACCTGCGAAAGCGTCAATCCCCTTCCTAGATCCATCCACAAAACACCGATAACCTAAACAAGACACATGAAGAGAGGTCGAAATCCCACTGAGCCAAGAATGTACAGCGAAAGGAGGTGCTTGTAATTCCTCATCCTCCGCTAGAGGCTGCTGCCATGTCGTCGCCTCACCTACCATAACCCGGACTATCTCATCGGGTCGTTCATCCTGATTCTCGAACTCGAGCGTTCCTTGCTATCCAAATAGACCACATAAGCCAAGGAAAAACTGCTCTTTGAGAACTCGAATTGTTATGACCAAGAAAATGATCTATACTGGCATACAGAGACTCCGTTGGGAAGGATTTTGGACCTACTGGAACATGAGCTAAATCCCATGTTTGTCACACCGGAGGACACACAAAAGGGCATGACTGATTGTTCCTCATCAGCACCACACCGTGCACACCCGGACTCACACTCAATACCTCGCCACTGCAAATTAGCCGAAACCGAAACACACCCTGATAAGACTTGCCACATAAAATACTGAATTTTTGGTGGACATTGGACCTGCAAAACATTAGCCAGAAGAGGAGTAATTTCGGGACCCGCGCCAAAGTTCTTGGAGCAGTCATACCGTAGCATACCCTGACTTAACTGTGTACTTCCCAATTTTCGTAAAATGCCAACCCAAACTGTCTCTCGACTAGGAACCACCTAAAAGCAAAACCCCTATCAAAGCGACATTCACCGGATGAAAATACGTGTAGTGCTGATACCAACGCCATGTGTTCGTTTGACAATCAATTAAATAAGTCAATTGGAGAGTTTACTTTCAAACATTCAAAATAGATAACTGACCACTACTAAAAGATCCAAATGTATTGCATAGGCATCTCACATTTTACAAGGAAGATAAGGCGCATAATGAGATGACATTAAAGAGTTAGACAAAAGTGCTAACTTTCATATTTTAAGAGTGAGTGTTCCGTTTAGTTTAATGATATTGTCAAGGGAAAAAAATTAGATTGATTCAAATTAAGTGGTTAATTACTAAAATAATTCGTTAAATGTGAAACAACCCATCTTTTTCTTTTTAATAATAATAATAATATAATTAAATACCCCATAATATTTAATTACAACTCAACCAATGAACCAATAATAACCCAACATACACCGTGGGAGACATATCAAACCAATTCCAATATATTAAAATACAATATCAGTCATAATCAATATAAACAAGCAACCTAGCATGCTTCTAAACCAGGTTCCAACATAAGTAATATAACCAATAATAATACAACCGAGACCCTAGATCATCCTCCTTCTCATCGCCATGATTCCACGCTACACATGCATTACCCGCACCACAAACACAATGAGATGCATGATTATTACCAAAAATACCCAGTGAGGCAATCCTCCCATCTACGAGCTATACACACAAGCAAATCAAGAGTACAACCACAAATAAAACATAGCAAACCAGTCATTAAATAAAACACCCAATAACACATTCACCACACCTACACATCATCACAAAAAACAAGTCATACAACTCAATCGCTTCGATAAGCTCATGGTTACGCACTCACCTTAACAAGCTAATTCCAACAAAAAATACAACCAGGAAAGACTCTCTTTGTGTCTAAAACAGTCAAGAAACGTCCTACAACAAGTCACACAACCAAAAGCAACCTTGAAGCAAACTGAACAAAAACATCAAAAAAGAACAGTCTCAAAAACGAAACCCTAAAATCAAAAACCAATTGTTAACTATCAAATCCTTTTGATGAAAAGATAGCGCTAGATGTAACTAAGCTTCCCATAAATTCTCGTGCCGATCAGAAACCAGACGAGACCACGATCTTAGTTACAATCCCCGATGTGAAAACGTGTCTCACTAAACTGCCAATAACTCATCGAGTTTATATCAAAATGCACTTCAGTAAAAAGGAGAATGACTATGAAAGGATTGGGAATAAATCTACCAAATTTTGTTACCTTTGACGACGATTTGATATGTCGAAACCTTTCCCTCCCAAACCCTAACGATTATGCTCCTTCTCCTTTTCTCTAACACAAAGTTTTATAGATCTCTTACTCATTCTCACCAAATAACCAAGATTCCTCTATCTTTATCTCCTCTCTCTCATCAGCAAAATGTTTATCACCACACCCAAAAGAGAGAAGAAGAAGTGTAGACTTGAGAAAAAAATTAGGTTTTTGGTTTGGACAATTCTTGGGGTGAACCTCTCTTATTCACCCCCTTTAAATTAAGGAAACAAATCTTAATTAAGGAAACAAATTCTGCAGATTAATCAATTTTAAAATTGTTAATTCTAATATTATATTACAATTTTTAATTATCACATCTAAACCCTAACCATTTTTTATATATCCAAACTGACATATAATTTTGTTTAATTGTAAAATCTAAACTCTAACCATTCTTTTATAAATCTAAAACCGACATATAATTTTGTTTAATTGTAAAATCTAAACCCTAACCACTCTTTTGTAAATCCAAACCGAGAAATAATTTTGTTTAATTATAAAATCTAAACCCTAACCACTCTTTTTCGTAAACCCAAAACCAACATATAATTTTGTTTAATTGTAAAATTTAAACTCTAACCACTCTTTTATAAATCCAAACCGATATATAATTTTTTTAATTGTAAAATCTAAACCCTAACCACTCTTTAGTAAACCCAAACCGACATATAATTTCGTTTAATTGTAAAATCTAAACCCTAACCACTCTTTTGTAAACTCAAACCGACATCTTATTTTGTTTAATTATAAAATCTAAATCCTAACCAATCTTTTATAAACCCAAACCGATATATAATTTTTAAAATTATAAATTTAAACCCTAATCCTCTTCTATAAATTCAAATCGACATAATTTCCTTAATAAAATATCTACATAATTTGTTTCCTAAATTGTTTTGTCTTTTTATTTTAAGTTTGATTTACTTTTTTAAATATGATATGACATAGCATATTATTGTATTCTGATTGGTTAATTAAGAGGGGGTCAATGAGATTTGTTCACCTCTAGGAGTGAATCCAAGAATTTTTCTGTTGGTTTAATTACATTAAACTAAGATTTAACTAAACCGGTAATTAAACCAAAACTAATTAAAATCTACTCATTTGGTTTATTCAACACCATCCGAAATATAACCCCGGAACACGGATGTTACAAAATGTAAGGGTTAATGAATTATTTCTTGCCTAAAATACCTTTTTGGCTTTGTTGGAAAAAAAAGAGTCAAATGAATTATTGTTAGAAAAAAAAAATGAATTATTTTCTTGCCTAAAATACTTTTCTTGCCTAAAATACATTTTAATTATTGGCAGATTTATTTTTCAAGACAGATTTATTTCTAAAGACACCACCGAATTTCATATTTTATGACAGATTTGATATAATTTCTAGCAGATTTATTTTTCACAGTTATATCAGATTTATTTTTTTTTTATTAAAAATTCTGTCGTAACATGAAATTTTTTTTTTTTGTCAACCATTAGGCCACAACAGGCCGGCCCATTAGTCAAATCTCTATATTCGTAGGGAGCAGGATTCGATCACTGGTGTGATGATGCCTTATGCATTAAAGATTTACCATTGACTACTACACAAAGGTCACTATGACAAATTTCTTTATAGCTAATAATTACTAGTTTGATGTTTAGTAATAAAAAATTGTTTTAGATTACCAGATTTTTAAATTAAATATTTAAATTATACTTTTATACATAATATATACTTTTAGTTAAAATATATTTTCATAGGTTTTTAGTCTTTCTACGCAAAAAAATATGGATTAATAACAATATTTTGATGGGGCCGCTGGTCGATGGTAGCTGGCTAGTTCGAAACAAACAAGATTGTATAAAAACGTGTAAAAAATTACGTATCTTAAAAATAATAAACAAACAAGATTTAATCTTGTTTCACAAGAATGGCGTTTATGTTTCTAATGTAATTTTGAGACTAAATATTTATTTTTTATCTCTTCTATTTCAGCTTATTAGTTAGAGAGAGTAATATGTAGTTTATTAATAAAAGGGTCAAAATAAAAGTTGTTTATTTTTCTTAATTTGCGTAAAAAGTGCTAAAATGATACAATTTGTGAAACAGTGGAAGTAATTGATACAATTTCTCTTGTTTTAAAATCTTTTGTTTTTGCTTTAACTTTTCAATCTCTGAATATATTATAAGAAGAAAAAAAGCAAATTTAAGAAAATATATAACGAGGGGAAGAGATAAGGCATGAATGGATGATGGATCATATGTTATTACCATATTACTGGTCCACAAAATAAAAATCAAAATAGATAGAACTTCTGTTGTAGTTATAAGTTGTAAACCAATAACCAGAGAGAACAAATTAATTAATAGTAAGGAAAAAAAAAAGGTAAGAGGTGTAAGTCATTAAAGATATCAAAATGGGTTGCATTGGTCTTGTGAATTTAACAAGCATTAATCCACATCGGCTTATCCTCACAAGAACATCAAACAAATCCTACAACTCAAGAAGACCATCATCCATGGCTGCCATTAGAGCCGAGTCTATGGCTACTGAGAAATTAGGCATCACCATTGAGAAGAATCCACCTGAGTCCAAGCTCACCCAACTCGGTGTCCGTAATTGGCCCAAGTACATACCCTTCTTATTTCCTCGATTCAAATCCATCAATTGATTTATGTATTCCTCTGTTTTTGTTAGTAAATAAGAGAAAGCTTTAGTCTTTTTTACTTGCCCAGAGAAGAAAGCCTCTAGCTTTGTTTGTTTCTGTTGAATTCAGTCTCCATAATTCTGTTATATGTAGAAGTCAGATGTCTGATCTTGAAAGTTGTAAACTTTTTTCTTGCCCGGATAAGAAAGTTTCTAGCTGTTTCTTTGTTGTTGTGGACATCATGATAATGCCATATGTAGAGGCCAAGCCAGATAGGTACACAGTTTCTGAGTGTTGGATTTTTTCATTGCACAGATGGGGTTGTCCTCCAAGCAAGTTTCCATGGACCTATAGTTCAAAGGAGACTTGTTATTTGCTGGAGGGGAAAGTGAAAGTGTATCCTGATGGATCTGAAGAAGGCGTTGAAATCGAAGCAGGCGACTTTGTTGTTTTCCCTAAAGGAATGAGTTGTACTTGGGATGTCTCTGTTGCTGTTGACAAACACTACCAATTCGAGTGAGAATGGCTCTCAGTCTCAGTCTCTGCATATTCGTGTGTAAGATCAGACTTTGACAAACCTTTTATGTTGATGGCTACTTTGTTTTATCTGTCCTATACATATATCAGTCTCTGTGTTTTTGGGATTTGTTTGCTTCGATATCTAGAGAAAATTTTGCCTAGTCTAGTGTCCCTCTGCTCATGCTTCCTGATTAATTCTTGTCAAACAAATTTAAGGTTGGAGTCTCAAAGGTTCATGGGTTTAATTTATACACATAGTGGTACAACCACTAAGGAGGTATTACAAGATCAAATATAAAAGTGTGTTTAGTAACTGTTTAGAGAGGGATTATCGAAGGATGTATAAGAGAAAGATGTTTATATTGGTGTGAGACTGCTCTGGTCTACTGTTGAGTATAAACAATTTAAATGAGTGAGAGAATACCTGAAACAGAGAGAACTACCTCAGTAGACTTATTTGGTCTGTATCTTAGCTGATTCTGAGCTCAAGTTTTCTCATATCAAATCCACCTAAACCATTTTCTTGGAGAATTTTACCCAAAGTCTCCTTCCTGTTTTGGGAGACAACAGAAATCACTTTACCAAATAGCAGACGAAGAGTGCAATTAACATTATTGAAAATGAATTTTGGAGGCATTGTCAAATAATCTACAATATTATTATTTTAGTTATATGTGTTTTCTAATCGGAAAATGAGAAGCAAAGTAATTAAACCACATAAAAAATTAATATCGTTAGCTTTAGAGAATTTTTTTGGCTTCTTCAAAATATGTTGAATTTTTATTTAGTTTATTGGAATACTAGGTTTTGAATCCATGCTATGCGTGGATTTATTTAATACATTTTGGTAAAAATTATACATGATAAATAACAGTTATGAAATATTATCTTATATAAAAAAAAAATTACAATTAAGGAAAAATTTTATTTCAAATACACAATTTTAAAAAATATATAAAGTCAATTGTGTTAAAAATTCAAATCTGATAAAAAAAATAATGAATTTATCCTTAAACAAAATATTTTTTTCTTCTTCACATTATGTTTGGTTAGGAATGAAAATAATGAAATGTTCTGATCGAACAATATAATAATGAATTTACACTTAAACAATATAATAATTAATTTATATTTAAATATAGGTTTTGAATCCACGCTACTATAAAATTATATATGATTGATGCCAGTTATGAAATATTAGCTTATATAAAGTTTTAATTTAAAAAAAAATTACTTTTAAAAATATAAAAGTCACTTGTGTTAAAAATTCAAATCTAATCAAAAGAATCATGAAATTAATTGGACGTCCAGGCGAGGCAGATTGAATTGGTAACCTAGCATATCCTAAACCGTTTCTTTTGACCATCAGACAAACAAAATATTTTTATAATCATGAATTAATCTTGTTTTCTCATATTTAATTCATCAATTTACCACCACCATCTATTTTTTCGTGATTAATTTTTCATTGTTTTCTTACCTTCATATTCTTTCTCATCATTTGGTTGTCAAATTTTCATGATAAATGTCATCGTTACTTTTACTGTCCGATTCTTCATTATACGTATCTTCTTCCTCTTCCTCGTCATCTTCTTCACATTCTTCCACTGAATAATCATTTAAAATCTTTTTTTTAGACTGCCACACAACTTGTTAACCCATCAAACTCTCATACCAAAATCATTGCTCTTGTCTCGTAAAATTTGTGCAATTTTACAGATCAGCTTAGTCGCTACATACACCCAATTATTGATACTTTCAATTGTATACTTGCTCGGTTTTAGATCCACAGGTATTGAAACTTTTCAAACCAAAATCCTTAATACTACAAAATTGCACATTACTTGTAGAGAAAGTAATATGAACACATGTATAGCTAATAAAACATTTGTGCTTGTCATAGATCCTTCTTCTTTGAACCTCAAAAATTAACTCAAACAACATCAAATCAAGATCTTGCGATGTCAGTCCTTCTTCCTTTGACCCGAAAGATAATTTTACATAAACAATATCAAATCATTTATAAAGTCATACATAAAAACATGTTTTAATTTTTTGAGAGTTAAATATTAATAATACTTAAACTTCTTATAGAGTTTAAATATTTATAATATTTTAAATTTTCTATGGAGGTATTTATAATATTTTTAAACAACCTATAAAATTTAAATATTTATAATATTTGAACTTTTTAAAAGTTTCAATAATTATAATATTTTTATCTTTTAAAAATTTTAAATTTACACGCATGATAAATCAAGCTTCCTGCTCATTCGTAATTGGAAGCATATTAGTTTTATTTATAATGGTTATCAGCTATTGTCTAAATTTTTCTAGCCAATGTGGGACGTTGTAAATACACTTATTTATAAGTATTTTAATATAGAAATTTAACATAATTACAAAAGTGTTAAATATTGAGTTGTTTTATCGAGATTGGTCGTTTAAAAAATATCTGAACATAGAAAATTCTGAAAATTTAAAAAATGTTAATCAATGACATGTTTAATCCCTATTGGTTGTTTAAAATCCCATGTAGACACCTTAAGAAGCTTATAGCTCCTACTTTTATTAGTATAGATTTTATGATTGAGAAGTAATGATGGTTAACAAACTTATCTTTTGGAAACTGAGGCCCATAAAAGGGCTTTGAGTTATCAGCCGAGCGAAGTTGAGTTGAGAACAGAGAGGAAAACCTAATCAGCCGAGAAAAGTTGAGAAATTTCGTGATGATGAGAGAAGAAGACGACGACCATGAGAAGCAAGAAGAAGAAGAGGCTGAGAAGCGCAGGAAGTTTTGGGCTCGCATGGGTTAATTTGATATATTTTGAAAGAAATTATATATGATTGATGACAGTTATAAAATATTATCTTACAGAAAATTTAAATTACTATTAAGCCAAAACTTTTATTTCAGATACACAATTTATAATATATATATATATATATATCAATTGTGTTAAAAAATCAAATTTGATCAAAAGAATCATGAATTTAACTGGACGTTCATGCAAAACGGATCGAACATTCAAACTAGTGACCTCGCATATCCCAAATCATTTCTTTGACCATCAGACAAACAAAAATTTTAGAATCATGAATTAATCTTGTTTTCTCATATTTAATTGACCGCCACCATCTATGTCTTGATGTTTTTTTTTCCACTGTTTTCTTACTATTCATATACTTTCTCGTCATTTTCACTATCAAATATTCATGATAATTGCCATCATTACTTTACCGTCCAGTTCTTCATTATACTCTTCTTCTTCCTCTTCCTTATCAGCTTCCTCCCATTCTTCCACTGAATAATCATTTAAACCATCTTTTTAGACTACCAAAAAAATTGTTAACCCATCAAACTCCAAGACAAAAATCTTTGCCTATTTTCTCATAAAATTTCATGGATCAGCATAGTCACCACATGTACTCAATTATTGATACTTTCACCGGTATATTTATTCGGTTTTAGATCTACATGTATTCAAATTTCTTGAACCGAAATCTTTAATACTACAAAATTGCAAATTACTTGCAGAGAAAGTAATATGAATACATATATAGCTAATAAAATTGTTTTTGTCGTCGATCATTTTTCTTTAAACCTCAAAAATTAACTCAAACAACATCAAATCAAGGTCTTGCGACATAAAATATTATATTTCAAAACCTTTTAAAAGTTTAAAATATTATAAATATTGTAATTTCTAAAAGTCTTAGCTTTAAAAAAGGTTTCAAAATATTATAATTTATAAATTTTAAAAAATTTCTTAGATTTTAAAGGTTTTAAGAGAATTACAATTTATAAATTTTAAAAATTTAAATATTATAAATATTGAAACTTTAAAGGGTTCAAATATTAAAAATATTTAAACTTCATAGAATGTTTTAAAATATTACAATTACATAACCTCCATAGAAATTTTAAAATATTATATCTATACTAATAAAATTTGAAACTATAAACTCCTAAAGGTATCCATAGAGGATTTAAAACAACCAATAAGAATTAGATATTTCACTAACGAACATTTACGGAAATATAGTAGTAATCTATATTAGTAAGACTTTTTAGAAAAAAAAGGAAAAAGAAAAAGTAAAATCTATAGAAATAAAAGAATTATGTACAACGTCCAACATCGGCTAGAAAATTTTAGACAAAGGCTGAGAACCATTATAAATAAAACTAATATATTTTTAACTGTAAATTAGCAAGAAGCTTGATTTATCAGGTTTCCAAATTTAAAATTTTTATTTGATTTATTTTAGTAAATTAGATTTTTTAAAGGTTTAAAAAATTAAAATATTTAAACTTTATAGAATGTTTAAAATATTATAAATACCTCAATAAAATTTTAAAAATATTTTAACTATTAAAACTCTAAAAAATGTTACAAATATTTAAACTATATCTAAAGTCTAAAATACTTTAAATATTTAATATTTATTAAAAATTTAAAAGTTTAAGAATTACTAATTATTATATATCAAATTGTTTAATATCTTGAAAATATCTTACTTATCTCCATTTGTGTTTTATATCTCTTATGAGTTGTAAAACATGTTTTTTTTTGTGTATGACTTTACAGATGATTTGATATTCTTGCAGTAAAATTTTTATTTTTAAGTCTAAGAAAGAATGTTGACGTCGCAAGACCTTGATTTGATGTTATTTGAGTTTAAATAAGAAGGATCGACGAAAAACACAAATATTGTTTTAACTATATATGTGTTCATATTACTTTTTCTGCAAGTATTTGGTTTGACTATGCTAGTCTTCAATAATTGCACAAATTTTATGAGAAAAAATGATTTTGGTCTTGAAATTTGATGGGTTAACAAGTTGTGTGGTAGTCTAAAAAATGGTTTTTCAATGGAAGAATGTGAAGAAGTTGACGAGGAAGAAGAAGAAGAAGAAGAAGAGTATAACGAAGAACCGGACGGTAAAAGTAACGATGACAATTACCGTAAAATTTGACAATGAAAATGACAAGAAAGAATATGAAGAATAAGAAAACATTGAATAAAAAACACGAAAACATAGGTGGTAGCGATTAATTAAATATGAAAATGAGATAAATTCATGATTATAAAATTGTTTCGTTTTTTTGTGGTCAAAAAAATGGTTTAGGATATGCGAGGTCACCAGTTTGATCCGCCTCACCTAGACGTCGAGTTAAATTCATGACTTTTTTGATCAGATTTGATTTTATAACACAACTAATTTTATATTTTTAAAAATTGTGTATCTAAAATTTGTTTTTTCCTTAATACTAATTTAAATTTTTATAAGATAATATATTTAAAAATCATTTATAATTTTCATTAAAATATATCAAATAAACTCATGTGTAGTGTGGGTTCAAAACGTAGTGTGTCTAAAAATAGCAAACAGTTAGATTATGTTGGGAATTTTATTACATAGTTTTTTTTTTTACTTTGAATCCAGCTTTTCATCATTGGGGTAAATAATCTCTTTTTAGGCTAAGCTCTCTCTAGAGTCTATAGTAAGATACATTTTGAACTGGACTCGGACCGCAGAAAAGCCAGAAGACTGATCAGTGTCTGATCTCCTGACAGACACAGACCAAGCTAAAGTGAAGACAGAGATGTATGTGTCTCTGAGTAACACTTGTCTTCGATTACCCACTGTTGATGTATGAAACCGACAATATAGATGATATGAATAGAGTGGGATGAATCGGATCTGGTCCTTTTATTTAACGTCGAATTTTACAGAAGGAGTTTCAGGAAAATGACAATTAGGGAGCTCAAATGCTTAATACGAAAATAACAGCCTTTTCTCTCTCTAATTGCCCAAATTTCGGATCCTTTGACGTGACAATGACATCAGCTATTTATAGTGGGACTTTGACCTAGGGTTTTTTTGTCTCATGGCAAAATGACGATTTTGCCCCTGCGGCCTGGTGGGCCTGATCCAAGACTTTTGGCCCAACATCTCTTGAGAATCTTCTGTCTGGGCTCTAGGAATATTGGGGGCAAAGCCCATATCCAACAATAGTCCCCCCTAGTCCGATGTGCGATAGCTTGCTTGAGCCTGTCGGTTACAGTTCTGCGTTCCTAGGTCCGTCTCGCAGAAGGAACAGAAGATTTCAGGGGTTTTGTCACCTTCCGGAGAGCTCCGAAGTGTGAATTAGAGAGAGAAAATGCTGTTATTTTCGTATTAAGCATTTGAGCTCCCTAATTGTCATTTTCCTGAAACTCCTTCTGTAAAATTCGACAGTAAATAAAAGGACCAGATCCTATTCATCCCACTCTATTCATATCATCTATATTGTCGGTTTCATACATCAACACCCACGGCTTCAGTTCCACCAAAACCCGTAGTTCTCGATGGTGTTCTCCCTTTTCGTGTACCAAGCTCTCATATCTCCTTATCCCGTTTTGGTTTCAAATCAAACCAAATCTTTAGAACTCAGACCCCAAGAATCTTCAAGTACTGTTTGCCTCAGAGAGTGTCCGATGAACGGAGAGAAACACAAGTAACAACCAAAGAAGATGAAGAAAAGGTTGTTGAATCTCAGAGGCTCTTCTCTAATCTTAATCGATCAACGTTGAAACGAGAATCCGGTACGAAAGATTGTATCTTTTTGCATTTGAATACCCCAAATGTGGATAGAAGTTTTGGCCTAAGCTTTGAAATTTTCAGGGAGTTTGTCCAGTGCGATTTTCTTGGGTGCTGGCACTACTGTAAGTCTTCTTTCTCATAACTCTTTCAAGATATTATGTTGAAACTATTGGAAGGAAGGGATCAAGTTTGGTTTATGGTAAATCTCTATTCTTGATCAGGTAAGTGCAGGGATACTTGCAATTCCAGCTGTGACACAAGAATCAGGTTTCTTGGCCTCTGCAGTTGCCTGTATTTTCTGTTGGGCGTTCATGGTAATGATTGATGGCTCTTCTTATCTCTTTTAACGTTTCTTGTGAGGAATGGTATTGGTCATTAGAAACATATCTTTTGGCTTCAGGTTTGCTGGTTGCTGAAGTAAATGTCAACACCATGAGTGAACTAGGCTCTGGTGGCGTATCTCTCGTATATCCCTGGAAACTGATAGTTCCTCTTCCGACAAACTTCACTTTCAGTTAAACTCAGCTTTGACTTTATATTGGTGCAGGTCTCAATGGCGGAGCGGACTCTTGGATCTGCTGGAGTTCAAGTTGTTTCGTAATCATCCTCTCATTCTCATTTCAAAACTTCCTTTACTTAGTTGCCTTCACTGCTTCTTTCATTACACTTGAAACAACCCTTTCTGTTTTGCTGCTGTAGTTGGTCATACATTCTCATACATTACACCCTTCTCGTGGCCTACCTTGCTCGGTCTTCAGGCCTCCTTACAAACTTCCTCGGCATTCCAATGAATGAAACTCCAATCCTTATACTTACACTGAGTTTTGAGTGCTATGCTGCTGTACTTATTCCCAAGAATGTTCTGTAGATGGGAGAGTGAAACTCTGTTCTCTATGGTTTTCGGAGGCCTTTGCTTCTTTGGAAGGTTAGCTCTCCATTTTAAAACAGTCAGTGATTCCACAATTTCAATTAAAAACTGTCCAACCCCATAGAGAATAAGAATGGAATAGTGGAAGACCTGAGAAGTAGTACTAAAACTTACTCCATGTGGGTGTAGCCAGCGGTTCATCGGTGCAGCTAATGGAGTTCTGGTGTTTGGAGTAATTGCATCGTTTGCAGCACTCGTGGTAACACTTTTTCGTTAAAGACTTTCTTATGTGTTCATGAAAGGGAAAACCAACCAAAGATGACCAATTTTGTTAGGCAGTTGCGAGTGGAGACTTGCACTGGGAAGCTCTTCTCAAGGCTAACTTTGAGGCCGTTCCTATGAGTATACCCATTCTTGCCCTTTCATTTGTTTATCAGGTACTCACAGTCAGTCTCATGTATTAACCTTTGAGTCTTGACTCTAAGATGTATAAACTTGATTAATTTGATTGCTCTTCTTTCAGAATGTGGAGGCACAGATCTTGAAGGAGACTTGCCGAAAGTAAGGTGACATCAAACCCTGCAATGCTGATGGTAAAACTCACTCAGTCTGTATGAATTAACTAAGCCTTTTGAAATATTCTTATCTTCAGAACGGCGATTGTTCTTGGCACAGCCATACCACTTGGCTTGTTTCTTGTGTGGAACGCTGTAATTCTTGGGTCGTTTCCAGCAGATATTAGAGTGGCTGCTAATAAAATGGTTGATCCTCTGCAGCAATTGAGATCAAGCAGTGTCATTATAGGTGTAAGTTTCGTTACTCTTGCGTATAAGATAAATAACTACCACCAATCACCTCACATCAGTCTTGTTTTGATCACACAGCCTTTTGTGGATAGCATTCTCTCTTTTTGCAATCGCAACATCCTATATCGGATTTGTCTTAGGCCTCTCTGATTTCTTCTCTGATTGTGAGTACTGAGTATCGTTAAACAACCAAACTTTATGTTTTCATTAAATCTACTGCCATGGAAGCTTCACTGAATATTTTTTTCTAACTTTCAAGTATTGAAGCTCCCAAGTGGCCAGAACAAGCCTCTTCTTTAATTTCTCACACTGGCTCCACCGCTTGTCCTGTCACTGCTAGACCTAGAGATTTTCTTCAAAGCCTTAAATTTTGCCGGGACATATGGAGGTACAACTTACAAGTCTCTTCTTTAACCACCTGAATAAACAGAACACTCATTTAACCAAACTAAATACTGACTGTTGCTAATGATAAAACAAAAATACTGACTGTTGCTAATGATAAAAAAAAAATACTGACTGTTGCTAATGATAAAAAAAAAAAATACTGACTGTTGTTCCCCTTTTGGTTCTGTAGTTCTAGCCGAACCTATAAGACTATAACCAATAGTAACACTCTGAATAGTGAATACTGAATAATGAATAGTATACTTATTAAGAATAATGACATTACATCATACTATTAAATTTTAAATCATAACATTTTTCAACGAGTGGATTAAAAATAAAGAAATTTTATGATGCGTGTACTTATAATGCGTGTACTTGAAACCTTCTTTTAAACAATTGCATACAAAGAATTAAAGTGGAAATTGAAAACCTTTAAAAGGTTAACACGTTTTTCTATATTTTTAACTTATTTTGTGGATTGATGAGTAGATATGTACGATGAAAGAAAACCTTTCAAGTCATGCTTAACACCAAAACGTCTCTTGTTAATTTACTCATAAAAATGAGTAAGTTTTGAGTTGTGTCACCTTTATTTTTTACAGTTGTGTACAAAACAAATTAAAGTGATAACCTCTTTTTAATAAAAAGATAACTTGAATATTAATGTTTTGACGTGTGATTCAATTGTATTCAAAGAACTAAACAACTAAAACCGTGTAGGATGAAACAAACTCTGTAAAAACCATGTTTGGTGTCCAATAATTTCAATTATAATAGGCTAATAATTTTAGTAACTCTTTAACGTGTGGAATTAATGATACTTCTCTTTTTTTTCTTTTTTTTTTTCTTTTTAGATGTAAAGCAATGAAATCAAACTTAATCAATAAGTTAAACTAAAGTCACCCTCTCACAATGTTGGTAACAAAGCCTTGATCAAAATCATTCCTCTATAAATACATCACATACATATGTGTTTTTCATCACCAACCACATTTAATTATCATTAGAGAGAAGAAAAGAGAAAAATGGAGAATGTTCAAAACAAAATAAGAGAAATAGCTGTGATTGAGACAAGTTTCGAAGCACTTCCTTTAGAGATGCAAACGGAGATACTGTCACGTTTGCCTCTGAAAACCTTGATGAAATGCATCTGCACCTCAAAGAAATGGGCGTCTCTTATCCGCACAAAAGAATTCATAAATCTTTACTTGAGTCGATCGACGACAAAGCCTCGATTGTTCTTCGCGGTCTATCAATATAATATAACCACGAGGTCCAGGCCATCCAGAAGCATAAGTGAGGTGTTGTTTCAGTCTGTTTATCAAGAAGAGGAACCATTGTTGTCTTTTGGTCAACAACAGGTTCTTCTTTCTCCAGACCTAGGATATGAGGCTTCTTCCCCCGTCCGAGGTTTGATATGTCATCGTTTAGACACAAAGTTTATGATCTTCAATCCGGGTACGAACAAGTCTCAGCATTTAGCTGAGATCCCACTGACTAACAAAAGCGCACCCCTAAGATTTTTCTTTGGATACGATGAACTCACGGATGTGTACAAGGTGTTATGCATAGCAGAAGTAACCAAGGAAGAACAACATGTTTTCACGATAGGAACGAACGAGGCAGCTTGGAGACGGATCACATGTGAGCCTCAGCATTCTCCAACTCCTACTGCACAAGGGCTATGTAAAGAAGGAGTATTGTACTATCGAGCTAGGTCCATTACTGGCAGAGGTCTGGTAATGATGTTCAACGTGAGGTCTGAAGAGTTTAGTATCACTGAGTTATCCGAGGAAATGAACATTGAGAATGGTTGGGATGTGTCGGATTGCAGAGATCCTCGTGGTTGGGAACTGGTATATTACAATGGTGCGGTTGCCTTAGTGGATGACTCTCAATTTTCACATGAAGTGGTGTACGAGTGGAATTGGAATAAAGTCTTTCACATATGGGTTAGAAATGAAGTCGCAGGAACCTGGTCAAGGATCCTCATTGAGATCCCTTTTTATAAAAAAACAGTTGATGTGCCTACTATTTATTTTTTCAGAGGTACCACCAAAACAGGAAAACTTGTTTTCTCAATGAAGCACTATCTGCCAAAGATTGAGGGCAAAATATCAATCTATCTTTACTATTACGATCCAAAGACAGAAGATCTCAGACAATATAAGATTCAAGGAGGGGAGAAGGGTCATTGTCTTCGAGTCTACTTGGATCATGTTGATACTCCTATGCTTATCTAAAAGAACAAGAGTTGGTGGTCGGGTTGTCCATTGAGTATCCGAAACTGGTTTGTTTAATGCTAAATAATAAAGTTAGTCTCTCGACTATTAATACTATAATTTCACGTCTGTTGTCTCGTTTCTCATGATTCTTAATAATTTACATAACTTCATGAAAGATATTTATTATTGCTTGTATATAATAAATACAAGATAAAGGGTGATTTTATTGATACTACTTTTTCTTATTCTTTTGTTATCAAGTTGTAGTAATGACTAGGTTTTGAACCCACGCTACGCGTAGGTTTATTTGATATATTTTGATGAAAATTATATATGATTGATGACGGTAATGAAATAGTATTTTATACAAAACTTTAGATTACTATTAAGAAAAAAAAAAAAAAATTTCAGATACACAATTGTGATATAAAATCATATCTGATCAAAAATCATGAATTTAACTCTACGTCCAGGCGAAGCGGATCAAACTGGTGACCTCACATATCCTAAACCCTTTCTTTGGCACCAGAAAAACAAAATAATTTTATAATCATGAATTTATCTCGTTTTCATATTTAATTGATCGTTATCACCTATGTTTTCGTATTTTTTATTCAATGTTTTCTTATTCTTCATATTTTTCTCGTCATTTCATTGTCAAATTTTATGGTTATTGTCTTTGTTACTTTTACCGTCCAGTTCTTTGTTATACTCTTCTTCTTCTTCTTCCTCGTCAACTTCTTCACATTCTTCCATTGAAAAACATTTTTTTAGACTACAACACAACTTGCTAACCCATTAAACTCCAAGACAAAAATCATTTCTTTTCTCATAAAATTTATGCAATTCATGAAGACCAGCATAGTCAACACATGCACCCAATTATTGATAATTTCATCCATATACTTATTCGGTTTTAGATCCACACGTATTGAAACTTTTCAAACCAAAATCCTTACTTGCAAAGAAAGTAATATGAACATATGTATGGTTAAAACAATAATTGTGCTTTTCGTTGATCATTATTTTTTTAACTCAAATAACATCAAATCAAAGTGTTTGCGACGTCAATCCTTTTTTCTTAGACTTAAAAATAAAAAATTTACTGCAAAAGTATCAAATCATTTGTAAAGTTATACACAAAAACATATTTTACAGCTCATAAGAGATATAAAGCACAAACGGGGATGGTAATTCTTAAAACTTTTAAATTTTTAATAGAGATTAAATATTTAAAATTTTATAAACTTTAGATGTAGTTTAAATATTTGTAACATTTTTTTTTTTTAGAGTTAAATACTAATGACACTTTAACTCTTTATAGAGTTTAAATAGTTATAATATTTTAAAAAATTTATGGAGGTATTTATAATATTTTTAAAAATGCTATAATAAATAGAGAAAATTGTAACTACACCTACTTTCTCAAACTCTAATAACACCCACATCCACTTTCTACTACTACTATACTTTTCCTCTTCAAAATTACATATTACTCCCTCACCAAACCAAACACATCTCAACTCTCTCTCTTCTCTTTTCCTTCTTACAAAAAAAAATACATATATATATACTTTTTCATTATTATTTTTTTGTTTTCCTCTACTTTATTACTTATTCATGTATTTTATTCTTTTTCATATCACAAAAATAATTTCAATATTTACATAAAAAGTTTAAAGAACCTTATAACATGTCCCAAGAAAGTAGATGCATCACCAAAAGACAATGAAGGATATCAATATTGAATGAAAGAACCACTTCTTCCTCTTGGTGTTAACCATAAATCTATAGATATATGGTTTAGGAGTTACAATTTTGTCAATAGTTTGAATAGTTGCAGCAGTGATAGAGATATTTATTAATTTTGTAGAGAAATTCATGAAAGTTTGTCCCTAAAAAAACATTTTTTTGAAGAAGATTGGAGTTTTGTTCACTATCAAATGGAAGATAATTGAATAAAATTGTAGAATGTTGGTTTAGCAAAGTATAGAGACAAAGAGGAAGAGGTTTTCATATTCTAATATTTAGAAGTTGTCAAAAAAAAAATTGAATGATATTCTTATTAAAAAAAAATTCTAGAGTTATATTCAAGAAATTGAAGAGCTAACATGAAAGGAATATGTTTATCTTAATTATATCTATTAAAGAGTTAACCAAGCTACAATCTTGATAAATTAAAATGTTAGTATTTCATAGTATATAGCTGAGAAGCTAAAAAACTCTTTGTTACAAATATGCATCCTTAGATCAATCTTTCATTTGGAATATTATTTTTATAAGTTTTACACAAGAATTGTAAAATGTTTAAGCTTTCAAAACAAAGTTTTCCATGCATGTATCTAATAATTCAATTGCAAAATGAAAAAAAAACTTATTTGAAGTATTAAAAAATATCAAAATCAAAATTATATTTTTCAAGATTTCCACAATTAAAAAATAGATAAACTCTACATAAAAAAACAAATTAGTAGCAAAATTGTTCAAAAAAATGGTAAGCCATAAGCCCGCGCATAGCGTGGGTATTCATCTTGTAAGCATAAATCAAGCAAACCTGATAAATTTATAGTTTAAACATATTAGTTTTTTTTTATAATGGTTCTCAGCCAGTGTCTAAAATTTTCTAGCCGATGTGGGACATTGTACATATTTCTTTTATTTCTATAGATTTTAATTTTTCTTTTTCTATATAAAAAAATCTTAATAATATAGATTACTATTATATTTCCAAAATTATGATTAGTGAAATATCTAATTCTAATTGGTTTTTTTAATCCTGTATGGACACCTTTAGGAGTTTATACCTTCAATTTTTTATTAGTATAGATATAATATTTTAAAATTTCTATGGAGGTTAAGTAATTGTAATATTTTAAAACATTATATGAAGTTTAAGTATTTTTAATATTTGAACCTTTTAAAATTTTCAATATTTATAATATTTTAAACTTTTAAAATTTATAAATTATAATTTTGAAAACCATTTAAAAGCTAATAAATTTTTAAAATTTAAAAATTATAATATTTTGAAACCTTTTAAAAGCTAAGAATTTTAGAATTTTCAATATTTATAATTTTTTAAACTTTTAAAAGGTTTCGAAATATAATATTTGAACCTTTTAAAAAGTTTCAATATTTATAATATTTTAAACTATTAAAATTTAAAAATTATAATATTAAAAACTTTTAAAAGTCTCAATGTTAAATATTGAAACTTTTAGAAATTTAAAATATTATAATATTTTTTTGAAACATTTTAAAGTTTAAAATTTGATCAAATAAAAATCTGGATCAAACTGAACAAAACTTTTAAACTTGGATGCATGATAAATCAAGTTTTCCTACTCATTCGTTGTTGGAAGCATATTAATCTTATTTATACTGGTCCTACTTTTAAAAACTACATTTCATATGTTCAAGTTTTACGATATATTATATCCATAATTAAAAGTAGTCATAAAAGTTTGGGCTTTTGAACTGTTTGGTAAGAGTGAAACCGCTTTTATTCTCCCTCCTCTCTTTGCTCACTTCTTCTTGAAAAGAGACTTCAAGCTCCCTCAAACATTGGGCAGCCAAGTCAACCCATTGGTTATACTTAACCATATGGGTAGACCTGTATACATTTGTTGAAGATTTGCTCTCAAATGTGTCAAAGGAGGCTGGTTGTGGTGAGATGCGTTTAACTTCGATGAGAACAAAGGACAAGACGCCTTTGGCTCTGACGAGAACAAAGGAGAAGTGTTTTGTGGTCTGGAGAACAAAGGAGAAGGGGCCTTTGGCTTTGGCTTTGGCTTTGACGAGAACAAAGCAAAGGGTTTTGGGTTAGAGGAGAACAAAGCAAAGGGACTTGGGTTTGAGGAGAACAAAGGAGAAGATGTCATTGATGCCATTGATTTTTCGGTGAACAAAACATAGGGGTTTTTAGTGCAGAGAGCAAAGATTAGAACCACATATATATTTGAAAATCCATGATAGAACTTGTTTCTGATGACTCTGAACACATTTTCGTTTTGATCTTAAGAGAGTTAATAGCTAGCTTTTCAGTTTTCAGGCTTCCCATACTCTCAATGACCTCATCTCAGTGATGCTGGGGGAAAATAAGCTTTCCCACTCAATCAATTTTGACTAACGAATATTGATTGACTTCTAAAAATAAAGATTTTAACTTAATAAAACTAGAATGTCCACCCGTGTGATTGCCGCACGGGAAAATGGAAATTTGAAATGACTAACATTGTTGATTCACATTTCAAGTGGAAACTTTATTATAGTCTTTTAACTATATAGTATAAAATTAAGAAAATAATGCCTAACATGAATCAACCAAATTAATCAAATAATAATATTGTTGTAAATACAAAAAATCGATTCAATGACAATAAGAGAAAAATGTTAATAAGATATATGAATCTAAGTGTGCTGAATCTTAATAAAATAATCAATTTTGAAAGATATTCACATGTATAAAACAAATTTTAAATCATTATTTTATCAAAATGTAGAAAAAGTACAAAATATAATAAGAGAAGCAGGCTGAGAGAGTCCATAACAATCAATTATATAGATGAATACTTGGAATAGATGACCGATTGGGTATAAGATGGAAAACGACACCAAATAAAATTGATAAGTATAGCGCATAACTAAAAAATGTTTGTAACGTGTACTACACGGGCTACTCGCGTCGAACAATACCGAGACTCACGCATAATATATTGATAATTTGACGGTCACTCCAAACCACATAACTCGGTATTTTCAATACCCATAGTTAACTCAATAATATCGCAATCGACACCACATAAAGAAGACTAATTACAACATTTTCAAGAGACATTATATTCTCAACCAACATCTTAAAATACTCCAAACAACCGCGTATCACTTCATGTGGTCTTCATAAGGCATCACACTTGTGTTTTGAGTGATGTTAACAGTCTCTTTAGTGGTACCGTTCATTTACACCCTAGCAGTTGTCTCCCGAGAATGTTAAGGAACAGACAAAGACGATAACCAAATTCCTGCACACCTTAAATGCAAACAGGTAAATAATGATCTATAGATTTAGAGAGCAAAATATTAATAGAGATAAAGTGATAAGAGAAGAGAGAATGTAGAACTGTTCTGAAAATGGTTTTTTGAGAAACGATTCCTATCTTGTTTCTACATATGTCATTTTATTAGTGGTTTAACTTTAATAAAAAATCAAAATATTATTATATAATTTTTAAAAAAAAAAGTTTGAGCAATCTTCACTATTTCCACGATTGGTTATGCTCTAAAGAGTTTTGGAAAACTTAAAATTTATTCTCTTCGTAGCTTTTTGAATTATGTATAATTCAAATATGAATTTATACACACACAATAAGAGGAGAAAAACAGAGGGGAGTTGATTGGTCAAATATGCAAGCAAAATAAAGAGGTAGTCACTAGACAACACCATGACTTAATTTCCTACTTCATCTCAGAAATATGGCAATCAAAGACGATTTCTCCATTTTATTAAACAATGAGTCGAAGTCTCCGCCAGATATTTACTAGAGGCACACGGTACCAACTCAACCAAGGAAAAAACTATAACTAACTTACACATATATAACACTAGCATTTGACCCGCGCTACACGCGGAAGTTAGATAAGGGTGTTTTTTGGTGGTTTTGTTAATTTGTTTTTTGGTGGTTCTGTATTTTTTAATAAATTTAAATCATCATGATCTCTTTTTCGTTTTTAAAAATATAGAATCAGAAGTTAAGTTTGTATAGTAATAGTTGTTGCCCCACTTTAGTCGTTACTTTAATTAAAATTATTTATTATTTTGTCGTTGGATTGTTATTTGGTATTATTATATGTGGTTGTAAGTAATTTTTTAATTATTTTATTATTTAATTAGTAACCTGTGCGAGTAGTTTTTTGTCAATACTTTTGTGTTTGTAGTGATTTTTGATTAAAATGTTTAAAAATCTCAATTACTTACAATTTTGTTTTCATTGTTTTTTTTTTTGTGTGTTTCTGCCGTTGGGCCTTATTTTATGTAAGTCTTAAAATTGTGTTGGTACATTGGATCTTTAGTGGTATGTCTTTGAGGTTGGAATTGCTTTGTTCCCTTTGAAAATGTGATGTCTCGTGAATGGATTACAGAGAAGTCATTTTTGCGATCTACAGGACAGTAAAGAGTTTTGAAACTATTTCTTTGATGCTTGTTATCGTTCTTCATTCATTCCTTTCATCGATGCACACATTTTTTTTTGGGTGTATTTCGGTGTTTTTCTATTTGCTTCGCATCTGTAGGGGGTAATTGGTTCTTCCCTAATGTTTTCGTTCCAGTTAAGTGTTAATTGGTGTGCAGATCTTTTTTTTTTTTTTTTGATTGTTTTCTTCCTTTCATTTCCTATTTAATTTATCCATTGTTTTTGAGATCTTAGTTTTAAGTTTTGTTTCGGTTTGCCCCAAAGTATGGTTTTCGATTGGATGTGAATTGTGTGTTATAAAATTTAATTTTTGCTTCTATGATGCTTTTTTAAAAAACATTTTGGGGTGTATATTTTTGTGGCCGGTTTAGTAAGTCATTCAATTTAAGTCTAATGTGAACAAAATCTGGAATTCGAATTTCAGCATCTTTTCCCTCAACTAACGGTGTATGTATCTCTTACATTTTTTTTTGTTTAGTTGTCTTTTCTTTTTTTTCCGTTTGAGTTGTTTTTTCTTTTGGTTTTTAGATAGTCATGTTTTTCGAAGCCGACATTTTTTATGATCTAGGTGTCCCTAAAGCTAAATACCTCTTTGAATATGTCTATCTCCTTGTGGTCATAATACTTTTAGACCTGTTTCTGAAATTGTTTGTGGGAAGTTTCTTTAATATATGTTGATCTTGTATGTTCTATTTTTGTTGTCATGGTAAGTGGTGGACTTTTTTTTTCCCCAGTCGTTTGTATTCTTGCTATACTTTCACTTATGTTCTTTTGTTCTCTTGTTTAAATTCTTTTGAAGGTGTAGGTAATGTTTATGAAGGAGGAAAACAAATACTTTTATTTTGAATTTTGGAAATTTTTAGAGGATGATAACATTGGTGAATCTTACTGTTTTTTCTTAAGCTAAAAGATTAATTTGAAAGATATCCTTTAAGTGTTCCGAGATAAAAAAAAATTAAGAAGGAAAGGGACGCTTCAGGTCGCACACCAGCGGATGACGGAGTGGAGCTTACTGGAGTTCTACAGTATATCAAACATGTAATACTAATGGATTGAGCTTTTAAAGAAATATGAAACTGGGCTTTTAAAGAATTATGAAACAAAGAAATATGAATTGTTTAGTGGGTTGTATCAAAAAATTGGGTTTATTAAATTTAGGTAGTGGCTGATGTGGCAGCACCAGGAGTGAGTGAAAGTTAACTTTATATATATATATATATATATATATATATATATATAAATGGAGTATGGGGCACGTGCCCCACCCACTAATGCTCTAGATCCGCCATTAGAAACATGAACGGAAGACATAACCTATAACCCCCAAATACAAAGACATAATTATTAATACGAAAACGTTATGTTGAGGAAATATGAGATTTTAAAAAATTGATGTTGTTAAATAATAAAGAAGTAAATAAAAGGTATGGACAGCTGTCAACATGTTATGCAAAGTTAAAAGTAAACCTTGTCATATTATATAAGATATCATGTGTACAAGTTTACAAAAAAAAAAAAACATGTTTTCAAACTGGCGAGGAACAAGACTAACTAGTTGTACATCGTATCGGGTGGGCCGAGTTCAAACGCCTCTGCAAGAGTAGGTTTGGCAAGGCAGATATTATCAACCCAGTGGGAAAATTATGTAACCTTCAACATACATGAACAATAGATGAATATTGCAACCAGTTCGAGGAATGCTGGGGACGACAAACACGTTTGACTGGAGATCAACAGCTTTGGAAGTTCTGTGCAGGATTAACAGATAGTTTACGGAAAGAGGTCGAGTATCTTCACCCCAAAACAATCTTTAAAGCTATGGAATATGCAAGGGACAATGGGTATAAGATTGGAGGGGATAGATGGAATCGAACGTTTGGCGGACATCTGGCTCCTCCATCACGTTTTGTTACACCAACAGTTTGACCTACTACGGGAGCTCGAGGATTTACTGGGGCTAAGGAGGGAGAGACACTGGTTACAAAACAAGAGGGACAAAGATCACTACCAAAAAAGAAAATTTACAAAAAAAATTAACTAGCTCGAAGATGGCAGAGAGAAGAGAAAAAGGACTTTGTTTTATTTGTGACGAAGTGTTTACGCCAGGACACAAATGTCATCCGATTTTGTTGCACATAAAGACCATTAACGACGACGAGGACTCTGCGGATGACTCATGTGAGGAGGAGGATATGGAGGTTTCTCATCATGCCATGAAGGGCAATAAAACAAGGAGCACCTTTGAGATGAATGCAGAAATTGGAAAGGGGACTTGATGGGTGCTATTAGACATAGGCAGCACCCATAATTTTATTAGAATACTAGGATTAGAACATTTCATATTAGTAGAAGAAAAATTGGTAACATGTGTTATAACCTATAGTATATATGTTTTAAAAATTGGTAACTTTTATAATAGTTTTTAAATGAAGTCAATTGGTAACTTAAATTGACTACATTTCATATTGATATAACCTATATTTCATGCTATACATGTGTTCATATTAGTATAAATGTTAGGACATTTGATTAGTACCTCAAACTTGGTTAAGTTTTTCTTTTTCTTTGATGAAATTGAACCTACATTTTGTTTTGCTATTTTCCCGGAGTGTTAGCTTTAGTGGAAACTGGAGTCACAATGTCATTCGAAGTGCAATATAAACCAAATAGTTCGTATTGTTGAAAGTTTAGTTGAGAATAAATATACTGTATATTTTTTGTTAAAAGGTTCAAAGCTTAGGAGATAATAAAAGTGGTATTCACGTAATATTCCATAAATCGATAATCTGGGTTTTGGAAGAAGAGAACAAGAAGTGGTTGAAGAATTTGTAGCATCCGATTTGTGATGGACTCATGGACCACTAATCTCCAAAGTTAGTGGGAAAACACAGAACAAATTACAAATTAGAAACCACAATTACGCATTTATCTTTAACCTCATGGTGTTAGAAACACGTTCACGTCTTCGCGATATGATATTGCCCTGCCTGGCTGCCTTAAATTTGTTTTAAATAATATCATGTGCGAGAAGGAGATAAAAAGGGCAAGTTGATCTTAATGTTGCACTTGGGGATTATATAATAACTTAGGGAACTTTTAACCCCTTTTTATTGTAAGAAATAATTGAAAGTAGAGAGAGTAATGTCTTAAGAGTCTAAGAACGTCTAAATGAAAAAATGTCCCAATCTATCATGCTTTACGCATTATTCACATCTCGATTGTCCATCATGCTCCGTGAGGCACACGACCCTTTCCATTAGCCATCAAAAATTTGCTCACAATACTTCAAGTTCAATTCACAGATAGTTCAAGTTATTATGATTCGACTACCTGAAACAAACATACTTGATCCAATCCACATTATGTGACAATTACTCATACAACAAGTCAAGTATGAGCAAGATTAGATATTATACCATCATATCGTTTGTCCCAACATCCTCATTGCGGTTCATGGCGGCTAACCAAGAGGCAATGGACATTTTTTTAATGCCACAAGATTTCTCGACAGTGATTAACTCTGAATTCCCTGATTTGATCGCGGAAGTGTCTTTGACACACCATGAACTCGTTTGTGGCATGTTGCTTGATTGCTTATGTCTCTGATTCTCTATGGACTATGATCAAATCTATCTATCCATCCATGTTGTAAGCTTTTGATTCTTTGAAGGTTTTTGTAGTCTACTTCCTGTTTAAAGATCTTGTAAACTTTACCTCCTTTAGGAGTGAATGAAAATAATACAATATGTTTGATAATAAAAAGATATTTAGCAAGTCTCAATCAAGGAAAAACAATGAAAACTTACGTGAATCAATCAGTGGTTCGAAAAACACTTGGTGATTTATCATATATCCTTTCCCATGAACTTGTTTTGTCGTACTATTGAATAGTGTCTAGGGACTTATGAGCCATCCATCTTGTTATGTGAAGAGTGTTTGTTGGTTGCTATGATGAATGTGATTGTGTTATATATGTTGTGTGGTTACCTATACGTTGATGAATATAAATTAATCTTTATTAATCGTTAAAAGTATATATGTAATTAATCACACGTAGTACTTCGAGAGTGATTGGATTTTCTAGTTTAAGTGTGTAGTAGTATTAGATTTTGCTCGGCCCTCTCCCTTTATCTCGTTTTGGGTATATAAGATCTCTCGGTATGTGCCCCGACTGGAGACGGAACGTACAATAATAACGAAAATATATGTGTACAAATTTTTTTTATTCACAATAAACAACCCGGGTTTCGATATTGTAAATTCTCGAAAGTGACCGTAGTAGTAATAGGTCACTTAAATGTTCTCATCGTTAAATCTGACATCAAGACAGGTAGACGAATCCAAAAACACTAAAAGAGAGGTCACTTAAAAATGGTTCTATTTAGAAACTAAGTGACCTTTCGTCTTTTTATTTTTCCATTAGCGTATATTGTATCGTTTACTTCATGAGTGTTACCTTTCTTCGAAAAGGTTAACCAACAAAACATTTGGTGGATCCGAATAATATTATCTCTAAGAAGATCTCCTAATTTTTTTCGTATGTAAAAAGAACACATTTACACCTAGCAGAAGATAACATTTTATATGTAAAGGAAATGATTTTCTAGTGCTCAACGCATTTAAGCAGGATGAACATAATATGTTCGGCCTCTATTGTCAACATCTACATCAAAGGTTCGGATTTAATTCATTTTTTTAGAGGTATACTTTTTGTTCACGATTTAACATAAGTGGCCACCTAGCAAGTGATTGATACATTCACCATTTAAATATTATATTGTATCACTTCCTAGATTTTACCAATGGTCCCCTATCATATAACAGTTTACTCCTCGTGCGCATAACTCTCAAAAAAATATATTTTAAAATTTTCAATAATTATACAAGATTGCTTTAAAATGCTGGAAATTTTTAAATACGTTTTTACAAATTTGCCTTTGGACTTTGATCTTTTCCGCTCGAATCCTCTTCAATCTACTAATTACTAGAATTGGGTGAATTGCTCTCTACATAGGCTAAAGTATCATGCATGGAATTGGATGAATCATTATATTTTTATCTATTCGTTTTCTTTCTATTAAAATAGAATATATAATGTTGAAAATAAAATCCACATATTCAGGGTAGGGAAAGGAACATTTTGGAGCAAACAAATAATAAAGAATAATTCGTTTCATTCCAATTAAGGAATAGGATTTTGCCACGTCAATCAAATTACGCATTTCTATATTTGCTTTTTTCTCTCATTTCGTATAGAATCCTATATCGTATTCCTTCGAAACTGGAAAGAGAAAATCTCTTGAAAAAAACGACGTGAAGTGGGAAATGTTATATATTGGTATCATATCAGTAATAGTCACCATATATTATGTGGCTGAAAATGTTCATGTACGTGTAATCTGTAATATATAAACACATCTTATGGCCAATAATAATGCATAGACCGAATCAAGAACTAAAATGGAGAGAGTTGCTGCAAAATTAGCTAAACTCCGTTCGCAACTTACTAAATCTAGTTCCCTATTTTTTCTCTACATCATCTACTTCTCGTTCTTCTCCTTTTTAGGGTTCTTGGCACTCAAAATCACAAAGCCAAGAACCACTTCACGTCCTCATGACTTGGACCTCTTCTTTACTTCTGTCTCTGCGATCACCGTCTCTTCCATGTCCACAGTTGACATGGAAGTCTTCTCCAACACTCAACTTATCTTCCTCACAATCCTCATGTTGCTCGGAGGCGAAATCATCACCTCCTTTCTCAGCCTCTACTTTTCCCATTTCACCAACTTCGTCTTCCCTCATAACAAGATTAGACATCTTATGGGGTCTTTTAATTTGGACCGTCCGATAGAGGATGGCCATAGTGACCTCGAGACTGTAGTAGATCATTTCGAGGGTCGTACCAAGATCGATGAAAGGGCATCTAAGTGTTTGTACTCGGTGGTTCTTAGTTACCATCTTGTATCAAACCTAGCTGGCTCTATGTTGCTTCTTGTGTACGTAAACTTTGTTAAATCGGCGAGAGATGTACTTAGTTCCAAAGAAATCTCACCTCTCACCTTCTCCGTCTTCACAACTGTCTCCACGTTTGCAAACTGTGGATTTGTCCCCACGAATGAGAACATGATCATCTTTCGCAAGAACTCTGGTCTCATCTGGCTCTTAATCCCTCAAGTACTGATGGGAAACACTTTGTTCCCTTGCTTCTTGGTTTTGCTCATTTGGGGACTTTATAAGATCACAAAGCGCGACGAGTTTAGTTACATTCTCAAGAACCACAAAAAGATGGGATACTCTCATCTACTCTCTGTTCGTCTATGTGTCCTTCTTGGATTGACGGTTTTAGGGTTTCTAATGGTACAGCTTCTTCTCTTTTGCACCTTTGAGTGGAGCTCCGATTCTCTTAAAGGAATGAGTTCGTACGAGAAGTTGGTTGGATCACTATTTCAAGTGGTCAATTCAAGACATACCGGGGAGACTATTGTTGACCTCTCTACACTTTCCCCAGCTATCCTGATACTCTTCACCCTAATGATGTGAGTTGCAGTTGCTTTAAATCATTTCCTCATATATCTATGCATGGACTCAAGTTATGTGCATTAATGTCGACATATTTTTCGCCTGTAAAAATTTTGACATGCATATATATATACACATAGGTGAAGTTTCTTATAGACTACAGTATATATATAGACTTATATATAGTACGTGCAAGTTGTATCTTGTGTTTTTTTTTTTTTTTGACAATAAATTAAACTAAAACAATTGAGATAGTGCTTGTTAATACCATCGAATACAATAAAAAAAGGTCACCACATGAAAGTTGGCTAGACTTTTCACTACAGAAAAAACCAAACATATCCTCTGCATGCATGCGCATATTGTCTCACATAGTTTGGAAAATTATTAAATCATTTACCTAACTTTTCTATAAAAGCAAATATTTTCCTAAATTATATTGTTTTTTCTTTACCAAAATAAACATTTAATATTTTATTTTAAGATTCTTTAACCCGTAACGCGTCAATCATGCACACCTATAAGAGTAAATGCTATTCATGCACACCTTATAGGTGGTACAACCAAAATATTTGCATCAATTAGTTTTAGTGCTATTGATTTTGGGTAAATGCACCAATTAACAGTTTTTAAAGCTTCTTTTACTAACGAAAAATTAATCTTAACCATAACTAACGCAGTCTATTTGGTTTGTTGATTGAATTTAATTATGGATTGAGAATATAGATAGTTTGAATACCTAAATAATTATATATTCAAGATAAATGTTGATTCGGTAATAAAAAAATAGTAGTAGTAATATAAAAGATTTCTCAGTGAGCTTGTCAAATTCTCCATAAAAACATTAACGCCAGAAAAGGACTTAGAGTTTTTGTCAACTTGAAAACTTTCTCCATTACTTAAAGAGATATTTCGAAGGTGTTTTTCACTTAAGAGTTTTTGGAATATATAATTAAGTAATTAACCAAAAAGGGAACCTCCAAGAATATGTGGTAGACAATAAATGATGGAGTGAAGTAGAATATGTCCATGGTTTTAGATTCAGTAAAAATAAATGTCCCTTCGAGCTAGGTAGTGGAGAATGTATCAGTCTCCAGTTCATCATATTCACAAAGCATTATTCTTTGTCTTTTATATAAAATAATTCTTGGGCTAATAAGTAAAAAACTAAAATTGCGTTGATTAGGTATCTTCCTCCATACACATTGTTTATGCCGTTGACTGAACAAAAGACGATAAAGAAAGAAGGAGATGATGATTCCGGAAATAGAAAGAAAGTGACAAAGAGTGGGCTGTTCGTATCACAACTTTCATTTTTGACGATATGCATATTTCTAATTTCAATCACCGAAAGGCAAAAACTACGAAGTGATCCACTCAATTTCAATGTCCTTAATATCATTCTCGAAGTTATCAGGTATGTTTCTATATATCTATATTACATTATCTGCATCCATATTATTATACAGATCACTAAAACTTCAAAAAACTGACTAAAAAGTCTCCTCGAATAAGAAGGCGTGGATAACTTAAGCTCCTAAATGAACTTAGTGCATAAACATATTAATACCTTTGTAAACAAATTTAGGAATGTGCACTTAAGTATGAAAGAAAGTTTTCTAAAAGTTTGGGCCTTATGCAAATGAAAAACACTCTCAATCCATGTGGAGAATTGGACTTGTGTGTGACATGACATTAACATAGAACTAGAACAAACAAAAAATAGATATTTAAAGGACATGGGTTTGACCCAAGAAAAAAAATTAAGATTAGTTCATTTCATGAAAGCTGTGAAGTGTGAACTCTAATCCTAACAACACATTATAATGATTGTGACGACAGTGCATACGGAAATGTGGGTTTCACGACCGGGTATAGCTGTGGACGCCGTTTGAACGTCAGTGATGGTAGTTGTGAAGATGCAGGTTATGGATTTGCAGGACGATGGAGTCCAACTGGAAAATTTGTACTAATAATAGTAATGTTTTATGGTAGGTTTAAGCAGTTCACAGCCAAATCTGGCCGTGCATGGATACTTTATCCCTCCTCTTCCTAACATATATCATATATATATATTATAATAAACATTAGTCTCCTATATATGTCATGTTAGTATTTCTTATTTTTGTGTGTGATGTGTAGTTTGCATCTATCGTTAATGTTGTATCAATTTATGATCATATAGTATAAAAAATATGTTGTTATCTTGCCTTTCCTGTTGCAATTCTAATAATAAAGTTTATGTGTATGATGAGTATTCATAAAAATAGTAAGTTAGTAACCAATCAGTTATATATACTTTTATATACAGAAAAGTTGTGTAAGTATAATATAGAACTAGATGAGTACCCGCACTACGTGCAGACTTGTTTATATATATATTTATTGCAATACTTTATTTATTTTTTATATTTCACATTTGAAAGATTAAAAATTATATATTAACAAACAATACTAAGATTTTTTTTTGTGAAGAGGCAAAAAAATACTAAATTCTGTTTAAAGCTAAATCTTATTGTAAAGTATTTTTTTGTAGACGAAAACTGTTAGCATATTTGTTTTAGGAAGTAAAATAATCATACCATTTGCACATTTGATTGGTAGATAAAAACATTTAAATATCTCTAAAACTTAGGTATTTAGATATATTTGTATTTAAGCTTCTCAGCTAAATATCATGAGACTTTCAAATTTTCTTTTATCCAAAGGATTTTCATCCAGCTTGGTTAACTCTTTAATGGTTATAATTAAAATAGACAACTTTATTGAATATAAAGTTATTCAATTTATTGAATATAACTATAATTTAAATTTCAATAAGAATTTCATTTAATTTTCTTCTTTTTTTCTCTCTATATTTTCCTCAACCAACATTCTATCATTGGTTTAACTATCTTTTATTCGATAGTGAACAAAACTCCGATCTTTTTCATATACAAAAATTCATTTCTCTAAAGACACACTTTCATAAACTTCTCTACAATATTAACTAAATTTCCGGTCACTGCTGCAACTCTTCAAATTATTAAGAAAATTCTAACACCTAAACCATATGTTCATATCTTCATGGTTTACCCTAAGAGGACGAAGCGAATCTTTGGTTTTACTCTCGATACCTTTTTATCTTTTGGTGATGCATCCACTTACTTAAAGAATACATCAACATGTTCTAAGTCTCTCTAGATTTCTTATATAATTGAAACTGTTTGTGATATGAAAAATACTAAAAAACATGGAAGATGTTTCAGATTCTTCTTTAATTTTAAATATGCTTGCTTTTAATTTAGGTGTTTTTAATTTGTGTTGACATGTGGCACTCTCTCCACTGCTGATGTGTCATTCATATGGAGAGTGTTGGCTATCTTTCATAATATAGATTAGCCACTCATACAACTCATTTTTTGTTCTCCCTTGGAGTAACCGGGCCCCCGTTTTGAGATCCGTCATCTGAAAATGAGCCGGAAAGAATGCCACACACACTTGATTAGAATTACAAAAACGGTAAACAGAGATAAGATTCTTAGCAACTTTGGGAACATAGAGAACATCATTTAAACAAAGTGGTTTTAACGGGAGTGGATAAGAAGGTGGAACCAGTATGGGAGATAGGAAGACCAGAGCCATCCGCAATGGTGACTTCTTCACCGCCATTATAAAGCTGATGGAGAGAGAGATTATTCAGATCGGTCGTGAGATGATGCGTTGCTCCCGAGTCTAGAACCCAGTTGTTGTTTCACGATGGAGCCGCAACCAGGTTATCCCAAGGTTGAGGAACCAGTGCTATCGGAGAGGGCGAGTGAGAAGGATACGAGAGTTGGAATTGGGAACAGCACTTGGCACTATGGCCATGGACACCACAAAACTGGCACTGACCCTGGTATCCACCACGAGAGGATGTGTGCGAGGACCGTGGTGCAAATTTATGTTTCTGCCACGTTTGATGACCGCGAGATGATTGACGCGAGGAATCACGAGCATGTCCTCTCCCGCGATACTGAGCAACATTCGCGGACACTGGAAGCAAAGAAGACGACGTAGCCATAACTGCCTTCAGCTTGTTCTTTTGATGAAGTAACTTCTCTAACACTTCAGGGAGAGAAGGACATCTCTCACGTCCCTCAAATTGGTCCACGACCCGATTGTAATCTTCGGGAAGATTCTAGGTTTAGGTATCGAAGCTCTGATACCATGTATGAATGGAGGCTGAATGATTATTTATTTTTATTTTTTTGTCAACAAAAGTAATCAGCTCAAACGAGCCAATTTTGAGGTAAAACGTCTACAAAGATTATATTAGAGAGTAGGTTACATTATATATACTGTGTACAAGGTATAATATTTACTATCGTCTTCTTTCCATATCTATATCCTATATTCCTTACTTTTGTGTCGGGATGAAATTGAATTAGTTGATAGGGGCAAACCTTTGTCAGACACCTATTTAAGCTTTGATACTAAGGGTCCGAATGGTAACAGCGTATTTGGTTGTGCGGGACAAATAATTTAGTAGTGCGGTACGGTTCAACTGCGGTTCATGTGGGAGAAATATATTTGCGGGACAAGTGCGGTTTATACAAAATAAACGGTACGGAATGATATTTGATTGGTGAAAAAAATTATGGTTCACAATATATAACAATATTAAATTACTTATATATGCATACTACTAAAATTATTTTTATATATTACATTTTGAAATTTATTTTAAAGATAAATGAAAAAAGTAAATTATTTTTTGAAAATCCTTTTTAACAGGAAGTTATTGATTCTGTGATTTTAATGGATTTGGAAATCCAAACAAAAATCATATGTTATTCAATCATTGATTTTAAAATACTTATCAAAATTATATGTTATTGGTTCATATAAATTTAATAGTATGCATATATAGTAGTATATATACTTATCAAAATTTTATGTTATTGTTAAAATAGTTAACAAATACATATGGATTTAGAAATTACGGCTCCAATAACAATCTCTATAACTATTTGAATGAGAGGAAAAAAAAAAAAAACATACAAACATTTTTTTATTAAAATGTGTTAGTTTTTTAACTTTTTAATCCAACATAAGTTATATGTTAAAATTTCACGCAAAAGACGAAAAGACGAAAAACAGTTTAATCACACACAAGAAAAACAATAGTTATATGTTAAAAAATTGTGTGTGTGCGTTTTTCAAATAACCCAGGGTAATAGATAATTAGGGAAAGAAGTGCGGTCTATGACTAATATGCAACCTAAAAAAACCGCAACTAACATTTTTTTTTTTTGTAGAAAAACGCCAAGTACAAATATTTTGTTGATTGGAGAGAATAAAGTAACTTTCATAAAAACGTGTCTTGAAATACGCACTTTTGACGTCTCCATTCATGGCCTAAATAAAACTAGACAATTAAATACATAAAATTAATTAAAATATTAATCATTGTTGAGCTATCTCTTTTTTTAATAAAACGGAAGTACACAATATTGTTTTGGTAGACTTTATAATTTTAATAAATGGTTATAAATGGTTACAAATAGGTTATACATAGGTTATAGATTAATTCATATATTAATTAGTTACAATTTAATAGTTCATATATTTATGGTAACAAATAAACACTTAATTGTAATCGAAAATCTTAAACAGAATATTTCAAATTGATAGTTAATAGATATTCAAAATTTTATTTTCGAAAGATCACGTTGTTTTCAAAGATCTACAATCACAATATTACCAATTTATTTTCCTGGGATTTTATTGATAGATCACAACGTTAACCAAATTATTAAAGGGGATAAAAATATACTCTTAATCATAAAAAAAAAAAAGTACACAACTTTTTTTTGTATAATAAAACGGAAAAACACAACTTTTTTGTAGAATATATAACTTTTATAAGTTGGTTACAAAATAGATAATATATTAAATATAGGTTGGTTACAAAAAAAAGTTATAGATAAATCTGTGGGCTATATGAATTACGAATACACTTAAGAATATCTCAAAGAATCCTATTAAAGATAATATTCTAATAATTTATACAATTTTCAAAAAAAATCTTAATTATTTCATATATTGTTACACCATATATATTGTTAGGCATGAAAATATAATGTTAGGCGTAAAAAGAAATAAATTATTGGCAATTAATCACACATAATCGTGATTTACAAGATTTTATTGTGGATTTCGAAATAAAATCTGACCTAACACCTTTCCAAGCTTTTAATATAAATATGTGTCTTTAAAACCGGACCGTAAAGTAAACCGAAAGTCTTTTGGATCACTGGGTCAACAAGTCGGACCGACTGAATTACGGGTCAATTAGTTTATTAGTTTGATTACATTTTATGAATATAACATCTACTTTTCTATAAATATATGAACAAAACATACATAGTTAAGTACTAAACAACTAAAATTAAACTTTTAAATGATTAGATAAAATAACTAATTGATTTTTTTATAAATAACAACATTTATTTTTAATTTGGTTTGAGTTTAAAGAGTAACTAAAATAAAATATTTTAATTTGAGACCGACAACCCGGTCCGACCCGCCGGTTCAACCACCGGTTCACGGATTTTTCTGGTTTTTTATGGGTTTTATTTGTTAGGTTTTTAGAAGTTACCCGGACCGGAATACCTATCGGATTATGGTTGGATCGAACCGACCGGCCGGTCCGGTCCTAGTTAAAAAACATTGATATAAATCATTCAGATCTCCATTTACCAAAATACATCTCTCATATTCATACAAAAAAATAATAATAATAACAATCGTTTTTCAGTTTTAAATGCTAAACCATCTTATAAATTATATTTTATTTTGAAATTATAATACAGATAAAAGGAATTTCAACCCGTGCTCTAGCACGGGTCCAAATCTAGTTTATTTATTTATACGAATTTAATAGATTTAGTTGGATTATTCTTTTATTTGGATGATTAAAGTAACTCTAACTAAGTTAGAATTACAAATTATAATAAAACTAGAGCTATCACCAAGAAAACAATTCTAATCAAAAATTAATTTTTGATGTGCTTCTAAATTAATAAAGAAAGAGCTTAGGACCAAACCGGGGAAGCTGAACAGTAAATGATATCTTCATGACAAATAGATACATATATAACCTGGCCAAATAATTCTTATCAATTAAAAGTCTAATCAATATACTCTAATCAGTTAGAAGTCTAATCAATATACTCTAATCAATTAGAACTTTATTATATCAAATTTGAACTCAATAATTCTAAATAAATTATATTTCTAAGATTCAAATGGACCTAGGACTCGTTGACAAATTAACCTTAACCAAATAATGATCTTAAAAGTAATCTTTAATCATGATGATTCAAATTGTTTAGAACAAATTTGAACTCAATAATTCTACAAAAATAATATTTCTAACCTTGAGTCATTGACTAACCTTGATCAAAATAATGTGTACGGAAATAATCCAAATCATGATTTAATATTTAATCATATTTTAATGTCGTTTCTGGTGAACCAAAATTATTTATCGAATGGTTATTCAAATTGAACAACTCATCAATAAGCATCATATATACATATATATCAACTAAAATCAACATATGTAGCCTGACATTCAAACAACCTAATACAAATCACTACATATGATTCAAAAGTCCTTATTCGTTCGTGGCAATATACACAACATCGAAAATTTAGATCAAACGATGATCATTGACATTTTCAAATAGATCTAACTGTAAATATATGTCGAGGATTGGACAGATTTAATGTTTTGTGCGATGATTGGTTATTCATGAAAACAGACATTACCAAAACATTCATGGAATAATAATAGCAACAAAAAAAAAAAAAAAAAGATATCCCGTAAGTATGTATCTAAGCAAGTCCTTTGGTTATTGTTACTAAGTTTTTTACTTCCCATGTAGCCTAAGAAAGATATTCGGTTTTGAGTACTTGCCTTTCAAGCACTAAAGTACGGTAAGGCTATATCTTTGACAAGGAAAAAATGAGTGTCATTGTGCATTGATTGATTCGTTGTATCTCCTCCTTATCTTGAAATATAATTGTCGATCTTGGCTCCGTTTAACCATAGCTCTGCTTCATTTTGTTTGTGAAAACAATTGGTTTCTCTACTTAATAATAAAATGAGAAGGCGGAAAAATAAAAATAGCATGGTTTGCTTGCGACATGTAGACATAATATATTTCTTTTAGAGATTCATTCAAAGCGTGTGACAAGCGTGTGACACGTACTCTGGTTCAAGTCTAGAAGCTAATTTTTTAAAGCTTTGTTAACAAAGTTAAGTTTCAAAAACCTTTCAAACGAATTATCCAGTTGATGTAAAAACATTTATTTCTTTTGAATATCATTTACATTACATCAAAAAGTAAATAAAAAGCGTGGGACACGTAACCATTTCAGTTAAAACTCCATTTTTATTGTTTTCTGAAAGGAATATTGTGAAATAGTCATGTGCGGGGTAATATATAAACATGATATGGCCTAGAATAATGCTTACACCGATCCCAAAAAAAAAAACAAAAATGAAGAGAGTTGCGACAAAATTAGCTAAAATCGGCCGTACCCAACTTGCTAAACCTTGTTCCCCTTTCTTCCTCTACTTCATGTACTTCTTGTCCTTCTCCTTGTTAGGGTTCTTGGCACTCAAGATCTCGAAGCCAAGAACCACTTCACATGTTAATGACTTAGACCTCTTCTTCACTTCTGTCTCCGCCATCACCATCTCTTCCATGTCCACCGTCGACGTGGAAGTCTTCTCCAACATTCAACTTATCATCATCACTATCATCATGTTCTTGGGGGCCGAGATCTTCACGTCCTTCCTCATTCTGTATTTCTCTCATCTCACCAATTTTGTCTTCCCTCGGAACAAGATCGAGAACTGCCGTATTGACCTGGAGAACGATACTGATCTTCGTGAGGGTCCTAGCCAAATCAATGAGAGGGCATCTAAGTGCTTGTACTCAGTGGTTCTTGGTTACCAGCTAGTAACAAACCTAGTTGGCTCCGTGTTGGTTCTTGTATACGTAAGCTTTGTTAAAACGGCCGGAGATGTTCTTAGTTTCAAGGGGATCTCACCTCTCCTTTTCTCGGTCTTCACAACAGTTTCCACGTTCGCAAACTGTGGATTTGTCCCAATAAATGAGAACATGGTCGTATTCCGCAAGAACTCGGGCCTTCTCTGGCTCCTTATCCCTCAAGTACTAATGGGAAACACTTTGTTCCCTTGCTTCTCGGTGTTGTTTATTTGGGGACTTTATAAGATCACAAAGCGTGACGAGTTTGGTTATATTCTCAAGAACCACAAGAAGATGGGATACTATCATCTACTCTCCGTTCGTCTTTGTATCCTTCTTGGATTGACGGTGTTAGGGTTTGTGATGATACAGCTCTTTTTCTTCTGCACCTTTGAGTGGAGCTCCGAGTCTCTTGGCGGAATGAGTTGGTACGAGAAGTTGGTTGGATCGTTGTTTCAAGTGGTGAACTCGAGATACACCGGTGAAACCATTGTTGACATCTCCACACTTTCACCAGCTATTTTGATACTCTTCATCCTCATGATGTGAGTTTCTTCATTCTCTCTCCCTCTTTCCATTCATCTTTTGCATTCGCATGTGGACTTGGAATCTCTATTTTAATCTATCCGTACGGGTCGAAACGTACGAGGTTAAGGGGAACGTACAATTCTTTTAACATATCTTCACACATGTCGAAGTTGATTAGCCTTTTCAAAGAACATGCTCTAAAAATAAAATTTTCTATATTTTTTTTATATATATACTTCAACAAAATATTAAAAGCACGTAGCCACGTAGTCCCAATCATTTGTCTATGAGTGGTCAGAGGGTGGTAGAACTACATTTTTAAATTAATACTGGTTCTATTTCTTTGGCTGAATCCACCAATCAACCGACATTAATTAACTTAACAGTTGACTGTTTTTGTGGGATTTATAATTGTTTTTTTGCTTGTAACAAAAGAATGCCATAAAATTCATTTTTCAAAAACAGAATTTGGTGACGTCTTCTATGAAAAAATGAGATTATGTAAGGTTATTATTATTACATGTATTATAAGCAATTTGGTTACATATGTTTTTTTGTATTTATGTTTGTTAATAATATGTTTTAAAAGAATTTGGAAAAAAGCGTCATTGCAAAAGAAAACTTACAAGAGATTATTGCAGAAAATTTTGGATGAAGTGAATCAAAATTTAAGCACATGCATGGTTTTAATTCAGTAAAACAAATAGAATATATGTCCCTTCAAGGTTGTGGGGAGTCTCCTCGACACTAATTATCATACTCACACTAGCATTTGAATTTTGTATTAAAAAATTATAGGGAATAATGAGAAAAATATAATTGCGTTGACAAGGTATCTTCCTCCATACACATTGTTTATGCCATTGACCGAAGAAAAAGAGGGGTCGAAGAAGAAGATTGGGTTGTTCGTGTCACAGCTTTCATTTTTGGTGATGTGCATATTTCTCATTTCAATCACCGAAAGGCAAAAGCTACGAAGAGATCCACTCAACTTCAACGTCCTTAACATCACTCTCGAAGTTATCAGGTATACCTTTTTTTTTTTTCTTGAAACGTGCAAACTATACACTTATTGCTGATTTATTATTGTAACGACAGTGCATATGGAAATGTGGGGTTTACGACCGGGTACAGCTGCAAACGGCGGCTGGACATCAACAACGGTAACTGCATAGACGCGAGTTATGGGTTTGTGGGACGATGGAGTCCCACTGGGAAAGTCATACTAATAATAGTAATGTTTTATGGTAGGTTTAAGCACTTCACAGCTAAATCTGGCCGAGCTTGGATTCTTTATCCCTCCTCTTTCTGATATCCCATGTTGGGTAGTATTATTGTATGTCTGTATAATATCATGTTTGCATCTTTTTACCGAAGCTTTCCAACAATGTGAAAAGACCATGTGTTACCAAAAAAAATGTATGAAACCATATTACAAAAAAAGTCTATTTTCATAAGGAAAATTTAGAACGAATATAATAGTGTACATGTGACATGCAAGTGTCTTCTTTGTACTAAGTTCAACTTTCTCACTTGACTCGTCACTGATGTTAAAGAGAAATAGATCGAATACCAAGTATAATAATATTGTACAAATAGAACGAATACCGAGTCTCAACACTGATGTTCAACTTTTTTGGAATAATCTAAAGTAACACTTGAAGGTAAGATATGGAAGAAGAAAAATATGAGAATTTAACGGTTGAAATAAAAATCCCTGAGTCACGACAATCAATCAGACAAAACCGAGGGAGGGCTTATGCGTTCCTCTTGCTTAACAAGTCGCCGACACTCAAATGTAGATGTTCTCCTAGAACAACAGTCACAGCAGGAAAGCTCTCAATGCAGCTTACAGTGACCTGCCATATAAGATACATGAAAGTAAATAAACTATAACAATTTGGGTTATGAATAAGCGTAAATGTTAAGCATTCTGAGTGGCACAAACAAACCTTCCCTTGTCCAGCTTGGAACTCTGACTTTAAACTCAAATGATCCCTTGATAACAAGTACGTTTGAAGCCCAGTTGCAGACTTCACATCTCCTGTAACCAATAGTGTAGACTTGTTAAAGAGAAAAAGAGAGAACTGATGGTAGGCAACCATTGTGATGAGATGGTGACTCACCTGAGTATAACGCAAGAACAGCCTCTTCATTGAACTTCAAAGCCGGTCTGGCCAAACTTATCTTATATGACAACTTTGGAACCTTTTTGGCACTCTCGTCGGACGTTTCTTTTGGGGTAAATATCTCATCGGCTATTATGACCTGTTATATAAAGATATATAAAAGATAGGGGGATAAACATTATGCTTCTGCTGTGCCAAAACAATAAAGTAGATATGGGAGATTTGATGACTTACTGCATGTGATGGCATTAAAGTAGATAGAAGCAAAGGGGAGCCAATTGAATCCTTAATGTTTTGTTCCTGCCAAACAAACAAGAATTATGAGACAGAAGTCAGGCATGTGATTGATAATATTCATGTTGGAACCATAAATTTTCGTTTGATCACATAGCAAAGCAAATTTCAAGTAGAACTTAAGTTAACATGAATTGAGTAACAAACCAAAACCAGTTACCTGAGAGTGAATAACTTGTTTCGCAACAGAGTCATCCTCGTCCAATGATTCAAAGTACACTTCCACAAAGTCTGTTGGTTCCAGACCCGACTTTTTCCGTAGTTTCTGGATCCTATTGACAATCTATAACACGGGCAAAGAAAGCTCATGAGCACAACATCAGACAACAGCTGCTTTATCTTGATATAGAATTTTCAGATACAGAAACAAGAAACCCAAAGAAAATATACAAGTTATAAGAAGCTGTGTTGCTTTTGTTTCATCTAGGGCTACTACAGCATTAGACGTTATGTTATATCTATTTACCTCTCGGGCAACACCTGCTTCAACCAAAGAATCATCTGCTCGTAGATCCAGAATCACCAAAACATCACCTGCATCATGAACAAAAGCAAATCTTATATGTATCCTTACCACAAGATTCACATAAAATTGACCACAGAGAAGTGGTAGTTACTTATGATTCTTACCATCTCCAGCTGCATCAATCTCATTATCTTTCAAACCTTCTGGGCGTTTGAAAACCCTGACAATCTGAATAACATATGAAAGATGTATCAGAATTTAGCTAGTAACAACATATTCTTCATGCTATCGCACAGGAAAACACCAGAGCATGCCCGACCTTGATATCTGTTAGCTTTAGCGAATGGTCAGCAATAGTAACTTCCCCAGCCTCCTCAAATGTTAAGATATCTTTTTGAGACATTTCTTGAACTCCCTTTTTAACAAGCCCCATCGACTTTCCAAGTCGCTTTCCCAATATACTGCAGGAATCAACATGTAAAATTTCTCTCTACATGTCTTTCAGAAAGGCTAAAGCACATTGAGCTTAACAGCTAAAAGAAAAACACAGGAAGAAACCTTAACAAACCTGAAATCTGGTTCCGCTTTTAGAGATGCATACTTCAGAGTATCATCACATGATACAAGAGATCTTACGTTAAGTTCTTCCAAGACATACTGCAATCCAAAAGCAAACAGAATAAATCATATGTATCAATAGTTAATGTGAAAAGCCTAGCATGCACTCAGGACTCCTGCACCCTTAATCATTTCTCTTCCACATAGCTATCATTTGCTGATTTTAAATGGTCCTCAACAACAATCTAAAAAAAATATTCATATATATAACTGATTAAAACTTTCAGAAGATTAATCACTGTTCCGTAACACCACAGACCTCTCTTAGTACTCCAGTTATGTCATTCAAGAATTCTGCATCTGGATGGACTACAATCATTTCCCTGATATACAACAAGGAAAAGCATGCATAAATTTGTTTCATGTTTTAGGCTAATAACAAAGTGGAAACTGAAATAATAAAGTACCAACACTCACTTTAGAGGAGTTTTTAAGGGTAGCCTGTTACGCTCACGAATGTTCCGAGCAAGATCGATGATTGTCATCATCCTTGTAACACTTTGCTCAATCCTCTCCCCGCTCTGTTTAAACACAAGAAGAAAACATAAGCAAACAAAAATTCAGAAATTTTGTATTTTATCCTTGGATATTAAAGATGTGGACTTGAGTCTTACCGTTCCTTCCTCTGGTGGAATACTGCAGTAATGAATGCTTTCCTCAGAACCTTTACACACTTTCCGCAGATTCTGGTATAAAGTTTCAGTGAAGAAAGGTGTAAAAGGGGCCATCACTTTGCAAGAAGTAAGGAGCACCTGAAAATAGACAATTATTAGTTACAATAGTGATCAAATGATGATGACTATGCAAAGAAAAAGTATTCTTGCAACCTATTTTTACTATATACATTGAATAAAGTTGTAAGAGCAGTGTGGCAATCATCTTCTCCTGTACGGCCTTTTAACCTCTTGCGGTTGAATCTAACATATATGTTAGTGAGATTGTCGAGGAACTTCAAGAGATAAGGAACCACCTAAAAAAAAAAAAGAAAAAGATGTTAGAGATACCACGAGAAATTAATAACGTCTACCTAAATACAAACACCATTTCATGCTGAAAATGACATGTAAAAACTTACAGTGTAAAGCCGATATCCATCCATCTCCTGACGAACAAAACGGACAAGACTTTGCGTAGCTGAGTGAATCCACTTATCAAGAACGTTTGCTGACTGTAAAGTTGCCAAATCAATAGGAACAAAGGGTGCACCACCCTCAGTCTCAAGTCTCTTTGCATTCTGAACAAGGAACCGATATGCATTGTACCATGGAAGGAAAACATCTTTGACCTAGTCAATCCCAATGCGGACCAGAAAAATTCAGACAAACAACAAATTACTCCAATAAGCAGCAAGAAAATTAAACACCATAATCACTCACAACACCAAGTACTCCTTCTTTTTTGAACCGTAGTGGCTCAGCACGTACAACTGGAGAATTTATCAGGTACAATCGCACAGCATCCTGTCAAGATTTACATATAGTCACTAAGTTATGACATACACACGCTGCTAAGTTTTCCATAGCTAGAGAAGATTTGAAAAAAAAAAAAGCTCAGAACGCAGTATAAGTACAGGGAAACTTACAGCCCCATACTCATCTATGACTTCCAAAGGAGGTGGGTAATTCCGTAATTTCTTAGCCATCTTTTTTCCATCCTCAGCAAGCACAAGACCATTGCAAATCAGATTTTTGAATGCTGGTTTTCCAAATAATGCAGTAGATAACACCATAAGAGTATAAAACCTGTGCAGACCAAACCACAAGTTTATATACTATTCACTGCCTATTTAGAAGAAAAGAATTATTGCTTATTATGCCTATGTTAGAACACTTATAGAATCACATTTCATAGTAAACTTATCACAACTTCCTTTAGCCTCGACTCATAACTTAATTAAGTGCAATCACTCAGGGTTATTAAAATCATCCAACACGAAAGAGGGACGGAACAAACCCAGAGATAAAGCAAAATAATTTGTCAGAAGAGCGTAAAGGATATATCAATGTAGAATACCCCTCTCGAAAACATATAATATAATGATATGGTTTTTAATTGCTAAAGCTTAACTAATATAATGGCTTATATTTCTAGCTACAGTCAAGATATGGTATGACATACCATCCACGAGTTTGATCAAGCCCTTCAGCCACAAAATCACCAGGAAAATTCTTCTCAAATAACTCCTTGTTTTCAAATGGATAATGGATATATGCATAAGGCATTGACCCACTCTCAAACCAACAATCAAAAACCTGCAAAAGCGTGATTTAATCGTAAACAATCATGGAATTATTTGATAAATGAAAGAAATAGGATCCATCTTACATCTTCTACACGACGGAGCACACCAAATTCAGGACCGCGAGTTGATGGGATTGTAATTTGATCAATATGGTGACGATGCAGATCAAATACCTGCACCATAAATCATCAGAAAAACAAATGAGCATCAGAATTTTTGATAACTACATACTCCAGTAAGAAGAAAAGAACAAACCCCCCCCCCCCCCCCACAATACATATAACAAAGAACTTCTAGAAATATTTAGTCAGATATCAAACGGAATTGTTCCACATAGAAGAACCGAGATCGTGACAGTAGACTTTCCCAAAGCATCAGTGAGCTATATGCTGATCTAATGATGTAATTTATTTTAACCAATTTATCTTCCAAGAGTGCATGACAGGTATTTACAGCAGAAAGAGAGACATAAATAGAACAAAGAAATGCAAACAACAAAAGAAGAGACCTTGACACCAGAGAGCTTTTCAAGCTTCTCCACGGAATCCATGACAACAACTTCCTTCCCATCATCGCTGATCCATATCGGAAGAGGTGTGCCCCAGAATCTACTTCGACTGATAGCCCAATCCCTTGCATTTTCGAGCCAATTGTGAAAACGTTTATCCTGAATTGCAGATTAATCGAGAAAATGATTTCATATTAGACACTTATCTAAACGCACTAGTAATATATACTCAAGAGTACTGATCCTTTCTTCTACTAACCTTCACATAATCAGGTACCCATTTCGTCTCTTCATTGCTCTCTAACAACTTATCTTTCATTTGCTCCACGCGCACAAACCTAACAGGTCAACCAGAAACAAACTTTAAAAGTCCTGACCACACATGAAAAAGACAGAACAACGTTCATATCATATTGCTGCTAATTTCTATGTGCCATCCAGGTCAGATACTCCTACATATGAAATCTAAAACAGATAAATGAAACATGGAAAATCAAAATATCATAAAAAGTTTGGTGATATACACAAAGATAGCTTATATAGCTCCAAAAAGGGGCTCTCCGATATAATCATATGAAAAATCTTAGGATTATCATTTTATCCCAAGAGATCTGGTACAGGAAAAAATCCTACATCTTTAAAGCCAAAGTTCAAGAAAAGGCCTAAAGAAACAAAATGCCTCAACTACTAAGACCTTGACTCAAGCTCATATGAAACATGAAGCATACCAACTCGGAACTGCTCTATAGATGAGAGGGGTGTCTGATCTCCAGCAAAATGGATATGAGTGAGTGAAGCTCCCCGTTTTCACAAGCCTGCCTTTGGACTGAAATAACAAAATAATATCACTTTATAAATAAAAATCACCCACAGTAAAACAGTCTATGGTCCAGACTGCACTTAAGTTCTTTAAGAAACATGAAAAATCATTATAAGATTAAACGACTAATCATGGCCTATTTAAAACATTAGGCATCCGTAATCACCTTAACAGCTTCAATTATATCCTTGTCTGCATCTTTGACATAACGGCCACTGAAGTCGGTAATTCTCTCAGTAAACAACCCATCGTCATCAACAGCAACAACTAAATTCTCACCCTACAAGGACGAATAAAATCATATACAAGTATATTTAACACAATGAGATGAAGCAAAATAAGTAGAGTAGACAAGCATGGATACTTAACGATAATATAAGCCTAAACAAGAGAATAAGTAACGGTACTACGAAATTCCACGGAATTACCAACCCAAAATCTAAGATCAACTAAATCCTAACCGAATGATACTACACTATATTTTCTAGTCATGTAGTCAGAAATTGAAACAAAGGAAGAGAGATAATATAATAAAATTAGTAGAGTAGACAAGCATGGGTACTTAACACAATGAGAATAAGCAAAATTAGTAGATAGACAAGCATGGGTACTTAACGATATTGTAAGCCTAAACAAGAGAATAAGTAACGATACTACGAAATCCCACGGAATTACCAACCCAAAAGCTAAGATCAACTAAACCCTAACCGAATGACACTACACTATATTTTCTAGTCATGTAGTCAGAAATTGAAACATAGGAAGAGAGAAATATAATAAAATTTTGAACAGCCAGTCCATGACCGAAGTTAACGGGGTGATAAGGAGGGTGTACTCAAATCTAACCTTTTTAATTATATTGTTCTGAAGACAAACACGATAATCATCTTCACCAAAGGCAGGAGCACAGTGGACAATACCGGTACCACTGTCATCAGTGACATAATCATCTGCTACTACTCGAAAGGCCTCACTTGAGAAATCGCTAAAGTAGTCAAACAAAGGTTCATACTTCTTCCCAACCAGGGAAGCTCCATTAAATTTCTCCAAAATTTCATAGGAATCAGCTGCACTTTCAGGTTTAGCACCTTTCGCTTTAGGATTTGCTTTCTTGGTATCACCAGCAGGTCCATTACTTACCTTGGCCTTGGGCTTATCAGTGGGAAGAGCTGACAACCGAGACTCAGCAACAACATACACTTTTCCAGTGTTCTTGTTACGAACCTTCACATAGACAAACTTTGCATTGACACACAAAGCAAGATTGCTTGGAAGAGTCCACGGAGTAGTAGTCCATGCAACAAAAGCAGCATTATCTTGATCCCCAATAACCGGGAAAGTCACCATGATTTCTGGATCAGGGACGTCCTGTACACCCACTCTACCAATATAAGAAATAAAATCATACAACACAAGAAAATATAACATTAGCAAAAGCTGAAGCACACACCTTGTAGTTCTGACCAGCTTCAAAATTAGATAAAGGAGTCTTACAACCAGTACTATACGGCATAACCTGCAATCAAGTAATAAGTCAACGAAAAGAATCTTGATTCACACAAAATTTCAAACCACAGAAACAATGCAAGGAAGCAAAAGACAAAACAAACCTTGAAGCCTCTGTAAACAAGCTTCTTATCAAAAAGCTGAGCAAAAACCCACCAAACACTCTCCATAAAAGGCAAATCCATAGTCTTATAGTCATTCCTGAAATCAATCCAACGCCCAGTCCTAGTAATAACCTTCTCCCACTCAGTAACATAACGAGTCACAATACTCCTACACTCTTCATTATACTTGTCAATCCCCATCTTAAGCACTTCATCTCTCCTCTTAATGTTCAGCTTCCGATCAATCTCATTCTCAACAGGCAAACCATGACAATCCCACCCGAAGCGACGAGTGACATGGTGACCAGTCATGGACTGATAACGAGTCACGATATCTTTAATCGTACCGGCGAGGATGTGACCGTAGTGAGGAAGCCCGGTGGCAAAGGGAGGTCCGTCGTAGAAGATGTACTCGGGAAGATTCTCAGTGCGTTTGAGCTGAGTCTTGAAAGCATCGATTTGAGTCCAGTATGAGAGGACGTTTTCTTCTTGGTGAGGGAATGAGAACTCTTTGCCTTCGCATACTTCTTCCATGGCGGAAACTGATGAATCAATCTCCTTCACGAAATTAGGGTTTCTGCAGATTCCTGGTTCGGCGCAAATGAAATAATATCAGTCAAGTCTTGGTAACGTTTTTGAAGTTGAAGTTTTTTTTGCAAGTTTTTTCTTAACCTTCTTACTGGGCCGGGATGAAAGCTTTTAAAAGCTAGTTAGTAAGCCCATAATCGCATCTCTTCAGTCGTTACTTTTTTAATTTTTTAAAAATTATATTCATTTATTTTATCGTAACTTTCCGTCTTAATGGTTGTCTTTTTTGCTAACAGGAAAACCAAACTAAACCAATCCGGATTGAAACAGAATCAAACTAATTCAAACCTAACTGAAATCAAATCAAATCAAATCAAACCGAACCAAATTAATTTCGGTTTGAGTTTGATTAGAGTTTTCCATAAAACCAAATTAACCGGAAACTCCCACCAACCTTTAAGAAAAACAATCGAGCCTATAACAATAGAAAATGGGCCTTAGGCCCAATTAAAGTAATGTAATAGCGAAATCCACGGAGAAAGAGCGACGGAGAGAGAGTGGGGGACGACGATGAGTAGCAGAAGAAGAAGAAGCGGAGACGATGACGACAAGGGATTACTCTGGAAACTTCCCCAGGTTAGAATCAAAGACGTCGGAAATGTTGGTCCAGCCTTTGGACTCGGTTTCGGTTGCGGAGTCGGTTTCGGCGCCGGTCTTATCGGAGGTAAAATTTTCTAATTTCGATCGAACAGAGTTACGTACGAATCGCTCGAAGCTGTTATAGAGATAGATGTGTCGTTAGTTAAAACTGAGTCTGAGAGATTGATTTGATGGAAACAGGTGTGGGATTCGGACCAGGAGTGCCTGGATTACAGTTTGGTTTAGGATTTGGAGCTGGTTGTGGAATTGGTGTAGGTTTTGGCTATGGTGTTGGAAGAGGAGCTGCTTATGATCACTCTCGTTCTTATTATAACGTTGGCAAACCATCTTTGTGAGTTATAAAAATCTAGTCTTTTTGAAAAAGTTTAGTAATTAAGACTTGAGATGATGATTTTGGACTTGTTGATTTGTTGTCAGGAATGAAGTTGATTCTCTTATTGATGAGCTTGTTGTTAGTACCAAGAAGCTTGTGAAAGCTACTACGAAAGAAATCGACAAGTGGATAAAATGATGAACATTAGTATGTTTTTAGCTTGTTGCTCATTGCAGCTGCCAGTTATATGTTAGTGTTGCTGGTATGTTCTTTAGATCAAGAATGTAGTACAGATGCCGGGGCTAGTGGATCTCGTTTTGTTTTGTACAATTGGTTATGGTGTAAAGAACGTAATTTTACATGGCAGATTTATCATTCTGGTAATGTGTATATTGTGTGTTCTGGTTTCTCTTTAAGTTGCTGTTTAGGGTGAAGCTTGAATCATCACAAACGCCAATGTGAAATGTTAAAAAGGTAGAACCTGCTTAGTGGCACAGTGGCCTCATCTCATCTCTAGGGCCAATGGCATCAATTTGTTATGATTCGCTTCCACCAGGTGTGAACATTTTGCTAACTAAGTCAGTAGATCACTTGTGTTTCGATCCAAATGCTTTACTTGTGCTCGACTTTGCGGGAAGTTCTTTCCAAAAGGCTTTTGTTTATTTCGGGACTAGTCGGATGCTTCGATTAAATCATGTCCCATGCTCCAATTCTTCATTGATGTAAAGAGGTAGTCCCAACTATTGATCCCATGAGAAAATAGAACCGTTGAGTTTGGGCGTCCACAGGACCACAATGATTCCAAATGACCCAAGGAATTTACTGAAACCCCCAACCAAGACTGTGGAAGGCTTGTGGATGACATTTAACTGTTAAGATTTCATGTGTTTGAGACTCTTGTAACACACTTTGCAGTATAGGTGAAAGCTAAGCCACACAAAAGAGAAGAAACAGAGGATATGGATAAAATAGATTATCCAACAAAAACCCATCTTAAAGCCACATCAGCATCCACAAACCAATCAGAGCACAGAATCATATTTCATATTTTCAATTCAGACCAATCAAAATCCTAAACGAATCCTACCCTTCACCTTATAGCACCAGTTTCGTCTCTTCCTTCTTTCACTTAGCTCCTCCCTAGTGTTAAACCAGAGTAAAGCTTGAAACTTTGGACCAAAAAACAAAAAAGATGGCGTCTTTGGGTGTGTCGGAAATGCTTGGTACTCCCCTTAACTTCAGGGCAGTTTCAAGATCGTCTGCTCCGTTGGCATCAAGCCCGGCCACGTTCAAGACAGTTGCTCTCTTCTCTAAGAAAAAGCCAGCTCCTCCTCCTAAGTCTAAGGCCATCTCTGAGACTAGCGACGAGCTCGCCAAGTGGTATGGTATGTGATGTGTCTTCTTTCTTATTCAAGAATCTCTGTTTCTCTATGGAATGTGTTTGTATAATTGTGATTGTCATGCAGGTCCTGACAGGAGAATTTTCTTGCCCGATGGTCTTTTGGACAGATCAGAGATCCCAGAGTACTTAAACGGTGAAGTTGCTGGAGAGTAAGAGACTTCTTCATGTCTCTCTTTGTATGTTTTTAACGTTTGGCTTTGGTGCTTATGGTTCATTGGTCTGGATTTGCAGTTATGGTTATGACCCATTTGGTCTTGGCAAGAAGCCTGAGAACTTTGCTAAGTAAGCAGATTCTTTAAAACCTAAGCCAGTTTCTTTGTTTCCTTCTCAATGTATCGACTTCCTCATTAAAATTGGTTGTGTAATGAATGTGGTTGCAGATACCAAGCCTTTGAATTGATCCACGCAAGATGGGCTATGTTGGGAGCAGCTGGTTTCATCATCCCTGAAGCTTTAAACAAATACGGTGCTAACTGTGGTCCTGAAGCCGTCTGGTTCAAGGTTTCTTACTTGCTTCTCATCTTTATGAACGTTGAATTGCCTTAGATTCTATATAGCAAAGCAAGGATGTGTTATGATGTGATAGGATGAACCTTACTGGTATATAACAATGCAGACTGGTGCTTTGCTTCTTGATGGAAACACATTGAACTACTTTGGCAAGAACATCCCAATCAACCTTGTTCTCGCCGTAGTTGCTGAAGTTGTTCTCCTCGGTGGAGCTGAGTACTACAGAATCACCAACGGATTGGTACATTACTCTCTACACTTAGCTCCCAGCTTACACTTAGATAGAAAAATGACTAACCTTTGAAACGCAAAAATCTGGCAGGACTTTGAGGACAAGCTACACCCAGGAGGTCCATTTGATCCTCTAGGCCTTGCTAAGGACCCTGAGCAAGGAGCACTACTCAAGGTTAAAGAGATCAAGAACGGGAGATTAGCCATGTTTGCAATGCTCGGTTTCTTCATCCAAGCTTATGTTACTGGTGAAGGTCCCGTTGAGAACCTTGCACAGCATCTCAGTGATCCTTTCGGAAACAATTTGCTTACCGTTATCGCTGGAACTGCCGAGAGAGCCCCCACTCTCTAAGCCATTTTCTATTTTCTAAGAGCTTCCAAAATGTAAACTTTGTTCGATTGGAATCTTCTTTTGACAATGTTATAAACTTTCATCTGAATCTTCTTGATATATTTCATTGGTGCTTTATCATACTTTCTAAGGATATATACCTGTCTAATGACTCATGGTAGGCTCAAGTTCTTGTAGCATATTAATAGCATTGCAAACAAAAAAGAAAATAACAATATATGAGTAGAATAAATTATACTAATCAATCATGTTCTTATTCATTCCAACAGTAGATATAAGATTTGGGTTTTGTAAAGCAATTTGCTTCCAACCAATAAATAAAACATGTAATCAACACACACACATATACGAACACTTATATAGTCATAGACTCATAAGACATATAAACATCTATTTAGAATAACCCCAGAAATCCATCTCACTGCGTAACGTAAGCTGGTTCGTTGTAGGAACAACTGGCTGGACAACAGAAGAAGAATTATTGTTACCATCCTCAAACCTAATCCCTCTAGAGGAATCTTCATTTCCCATATGACAAGTCACAAGCCTATCCATCATTCCCCATTCACCTAAACCTTGTTGATGATTATGACTAACCACTGTCTCACAAGTACCGACCTCTAAACCAGGCTCACACGCTTGCTGGTATTGTAACCCTTCACTAGCTGCACTCTCACAGTCCCTTGCAAGTCCTGAAGAGTAGTCAAATCCAAGTGTGGGTGGCTTGTGGAAGATTGGTGGGTATTGATGAAGAGCAAGGTCAGGCTTGTTGAGTTCGAAGGTCGTTGCTCCGTGGTTACGTACTAGCTGGTATGGACTGTCACGGTTCATGAAGCTACGAGCTTGAAGCGTGTGGTTGTTGTTGGATGCATCGTGAATGTGTTGGTCCGATGAGTTAATGCTAGAGCCACCTTCATTCACTACCTTGAACAAATTCTTCTTCATGAACACCCTACAAACTACCCATCCATCTTCCTACAATTTCATAAAATATAATGTTAACAAATGGATTAAATAAAATTGACCGTCTGCATAACCAAGCTGTTCAAATTTATGCAAATGTCATTTTTGTTTTACAATTTTACCACAATAAAAAAAAAAAAAAAAAAAAAAAAATACCACTGTCGAATAAGACCAATTATTTTATGCAAATATCAATCTTTCCCACCAAATTCTTTTTTTAGAACTCCGTAATTTTAAATGAATTGGTTAAATTTAAGAAAGATGGATTAAAAAAATATACAAACAGTAAGCTATAAATATTCCAAAAACTATACTTGCTAAAAAATTGCATATCATTCAATTCCATACCAATCTATAAATTCAAAAGATTTATCCTCGGTGTGAATAATTTTTATATTGTATAAAGAACTTTGAAGAAATGAAAAGCTTTTTTTGTAGCACATTAGAAAACTTAGTAGTAATACTGTGTTGTTCAAAAAAAAAGTAGTAGTACTTTAGAAATCTGAGACTTTGTGCAATTGCACTTGTTAATTGCTCAAATGATGTTTTTAATGATAAACAAACTATATTATAATTCAAAGATTTGGTAAAGATAGCTCAAATAAAAGACATACACTAGGGTTGGCTTGAGGATCATCAGCGTCTTCAAGACGGTACTCATGCATGATCCAATCAGTCTTTTGGCCATGAGGAGCTCTTCCTTTGTAAAATACAAGTGTCTTCCTCATTCCTATCTTCTTGTACGAGTTCCTTATGCACTTGTCACGTCCTGTCGCCTTCCAGAACCCTGCGTGAGTAGCACGGTTTGTCCTCGACCCGGTCGGATATTTCCTGTCCTTATGGCTAAAAAAATACCATTCGTTCTGCGGCGTTGACCCTATCTTGCATCTCTCTGCCAAAAGAAAAAGATATCATACCAATTAGAGAATAATTGGATAAGGACTAGTGTGTTTGTGTGTATATCCAATAATCAAGAATTGAGGGAGAGGTATCAAGATCTCAAGAGAAAAAGGATATCAATTGATAACAAGCAATGAATTGTGATATGTTCTTGATTAATGAGTTGAATAAATAAAAGAGTACCTTGTAAATCCCAAGGCTCAAGCTTGTTTAAGTCAACCTCTCTAATGACTTCCATCTCAAACTTGTGGTAAGAGATTTTCTTCTTCAAGTAGTAATGGAGAAGCTCTTCATCGGTCGGATGAAACCGAAAACCAGGTGGCACTCCTCCGTTCGACGACGAACCCATTTCGATTTTACGTTTTCCCTCTCTTGTCTCCAAGTAAAGACAGCTTCTTAAAACAATTAACCACTGCCTTTCTTTCTAAGCAGCTACAACTTTCTTGATTATATATTTATACTCACACACACACACGTAATTGTCAACGGAGTTAAATTAAGTGGGGTATATGAATGTACGATGATGATGCATGTTGATGATGATGGTGATGGTGAAGTTGACGGCCGGTGACCACGGCGACGGAGGTGCTCAAAAAGCTATCGTAAAAAGCAAGACTCGCCGGAGATTAATATGACTTTTTATGATATAATATCATGTCTCTACGCGCCTTATGTTGCATCGTGTGGTACACTTGCGTAAAATCGACTGCTCCATGTGTCTCTACGCCATGTTGACTTATACATCATTTATGAACGATCCCGAGACGAAATTATAAACACTAAACTATTAGTATGATTAACCATCGTATTCAATTTTTGATTGCTCCGTAAGCAAAGGTTTTTTTTGGAGAAAGAAAATGTTAGAGAAAAAAAGACCCATATGGATATGGGGATCTCCAACTCTGATCATACGGTCCATGTTTACGTATACACCTAGCTAGTTAGCAATTAAGATGAATATTAAAGACTAATAATATACAGAAATATATGAAATTAAATAGAATGAATTGAATCATGGAGGGTCGTCATTATATGAATATGCCATGCATTGGCCAGTGGCCAAGGCTAGGGCTTTTTTCCCGCACATGTGGCTACCTATGACCTCCGATTCTTTCTGATTTATTTCGTTTCTCTAATTTTCAAGCTTCCTATCTGTTTTGTTAACTTGATACATTGATTCAAGCAAGCAATAAATACATACATAAATTTATATATGTAGGTATAAGATATAGTTTTCTAATATCAATGAACTAAATGATTAGTTATGGCGGTAACAACAATAGATTGTGAACCTACAAGTTGTGGGGAAGTGGTTAAATTAACATCAAGACTCATGGAAACACATGACTAGTAACACTGAAACTCCTAAGAATAGAAACACATGCATGGACGATCTAAAACTTCGGTCATGGAATAGAATGTCGATTATTGACAAAATTAAACACAATTCTAACGAAAACGGGACTATAGGACGCTTAAAAGAAATTTCTTGTACTTGAAAATCGACAAAAAAAAAAATAACAATTATGAAGAAAGGTCCTCTTAGTGGCTAAGATGACTATATTTCAAATGTTTTTTGTGGTTAAATTTGCAAAGTAATGGAAGGTCCATCAACTTGAAATTTATATAAATCCATCTTTTAACGAAAATTTAGCAGAAGAGGTTTTGCTAGAAGCCTCCTCTGGGTTTTACTCATTCGGGTAGCAGAAATTAAGGTTTACAAATAGGAAAATATATGGCCTAAAATAAGTCTAGAGTTGTTAGTTTTCTATGTTCATGGATGCTATTTTGGTTACAGTTTTGTTCAAACCTACTCGGATCATTCATCCGTTCATGGTTTCCCGAGCATTTTATATATTTATATATTTCAAAGAAGTATGCACTCTACATATATACAGGAAGAATGTAGGCTGATGGGTGGTATATTCGCTGCCAATCACGTCGAGAAAAAAACCATAAATGTTTTATATTGAGGTCCATATTTACTATGATGACACAGAAGGGAAAATGAAGGCTAGTTATTAATTTAGTTTCTTCGATAATTACTCGTATGTTTTTTTTATTATTGTTCACATGCTAGTGCTGATCATACATCGACCACAATACAAAAATTGATGACATGGAACGCTTCATGCCGGTTTAATATTCTAAAGGAGTTCATGTCTTAGGTATATTTTGTTCACGGCTAACAATGACGACCTCCTATGGATATTGTGATCTAGATTGGCAGGCATATCCACTAGTACCTCAATTTTTTATAAGTGGTTTACGGCGATTCTCAGCCATTAATGCTATGAAGATTGATTATCGCTCCATGGATGCATGCCACTACGTATGTATGAGCAAAGATAAGAAGTCAACTACCCAAAGTTTCCTCCAAAAAGAATTATAGCACGTAGATGAGTCAAGATTATTCATTTAGGTTGGGTGGTCCATCTAACTTTGTATTGATCTTAAAGTGAGACGAGACTCCATTCAAACATAAAAGCAACCGAAGCCAAGGACTATGGTCCAAAAATGATTTTTTTGGTGTCAATGATTAATATTTTTCTTTGTCATTCCCATTGGATTTCTTAAGTTTTTTCGTTAATTATGAGTTTGTAACATTCAAAAATAATAACAATTTTTTTGGTTTTGAGTAGTTGGATAGATCGCTCGTTTAACGTTGGACCGACTCTACTTTAATGTAAGTTTACTAGTTGGATAGATCGCTCGTTTAACTTCCATTGTTTTGGTTGATGAGTATTAAATATAAAACTCAACGTAACAATTGGATTCCATCAAACAACACATCTCCAGACTCCCATGTAACTCAACTCACTCAACCTCACATAAACCTACCCACACAAAAACACACCTCCCTTCAAACACAACAATAAAAATTGAGAGAATCTTTTTTTTTTTGTTACAGTTGGTCAGTCAACATCAAAACAACATTTTCCATTTGTACATCTTCTTTATCTTCTTACTTTTAGAATGGTCAAAGAAAAAAAAATGGTACTTTTTCATATTTATGTCCAATTCAACCAACCCAAAATACATTAGCTTCCTCTGTATTAATCCAAACCTATCCACCTCTTTTTGGTACACATTAAATGCTCCAAATTTTTCAAAATTTCCCAACTTCCTCCAAATTTTCACATTAAAATCGCAACTTTTGATGCTACAAAGCATTTTTATAAGTAAAAGTTTAAAACCCAAATACAGTAAAACAAATTTGATTCTCACATAAGAAAACAGAGAGAGAGAGAGAAAAAAGAAAGGGTTGAAACTTTGACAATCTGAGATTGTAATTGAGGCGGGACCATTATCGAACGAAAGCGAGAGAGATTCGATTCCTTCCTTTCCTTCCTCATCCTTGTTCCCTTCAGGTTTAATCCTTTTGACCCCATCTCTTAGGGTTTTCGAATTTGGGTTACCAAAAAGGTTTCACCTTTTCGATTATTTGTGACACATATTATAAGTTTTTGATTCTTGGTTTTGTTCTTTGTATCCAATTAGCTCTGTTTGACTCATTGATCCAATCAAAAGCTTGAATCTTTCAATGACGAACGATTCCGATGATGCCTTGGTCTCTTCAAGACAACTCCTTTTGCTTGCTTCGATTTGCTCCGGTGCTCTCATGTGCAAAATCGTAAGCCTTTTTGATTTGACCCTTATCTGTTTAGGTCTATGGTGATGATGTTGCAAGATTCTTGATTTTTGTTTTTGTTTTTTGAAGGTTTATGACTTGACTCGTTTCATAAGTCCATTGCTCTTCGGTGTTTATGGAAAACTCGACAGCAAAGTTAGAATGGAATGGAACAATAGGTTTTTAGATTATTCCCTTATTTTGAGTTTGTTGATCTTCTTTTGTGGATTGTGTTTTGAGCTAGTGCTTTCTTCTCACAGGGGATTCTCAACCATTCATGCTGTTTTGACTTCTGTGGCTTCAATCTATCTCTTGGTGATATCAGATCAGTTTGATGAGAATGTTCATGGTGATGCAGTCATCAATAGTACAACGAAGTTATCGGAATCTGTAATGGGGGTTAGTTCTCAGGAAGAAGTCTCTCTAGAATCTCAACAAGTGCTAATGAGAACGTCTCTTATGTCTTTTGGTCGTTTTGCAGTTCTCCTTAGGCTATTTTCTATCAGACTTGGCAATGATCTTTTGGCATTTCCCTGCTCTTGGTGGTATTGAATACGTAAGTATTAACTAAAGCATCATATAACATTTTCCATATTTGTTAATGAACGTTGATAAGAGTTGGCATTTAATTCCGGTTTGGCTGAATGGATTTGGTATTTAGCTAATGGTGTTGTTCTTTTGTTACCTGTTTAAGGTTTTTCATCACTTCTTATCGATGTTCGCAATCATTCTTTCTGTCACAAGTGGGCAAAGTCAGTTCTATATCTTCATAGTTCTCTTATCAGAGGCCACAACCCCGTTTGTTAATCTACGGTGGTAAGTTTTTTGGATTCACACATCTCTGTTTTAATAATGTGCCGCCTCTAAACATAATGGGTTAATGGTAGGTATCTGGATACTAGTGGTCAAAAAGGCTCCAAGGCTTACACGCTCAACGGGATTGCCCTGTTCTTGGGTTGGCTGGTACTGCTAATTAGACCAAAACGTATTTGGTGTTGTAGCATTGGATAAAAATAGTCTGAACGTCTGTGCTTGTTTTACAGGTTGCCAGGATCATATTGTTCATCTACTTCTTTGTTCACATGTACCTCCATTTCCATCAGGTAAGTTCAGTCTTGAGCTTGATAAGATAGATATTAGACACATGAATCTAAAAGGTATCTAAAAAGATTGGTTTGGCGTTGCAGGTGAAGCAAGTGTTTCCACTGGGATTTTACAGCCTTCTTACTATACCACCGGCTCTAGCTGTGATGAATCTCATTTGGTTCTGGAAAATCACCAAAGGAATGATCAAAACACTCTCCAAGGCGAAAACATCGGCAGTGAAGAAACAGTGAATGATGGTTAGAAAGCTCTGCTTGACCTGGAAAAGATGTTCGATTGCATTCACTTTGATCTGTCCATGAAAAGTTGATTGATATTCATGTTGTGATTGTTCCTTGATGCCTTTTGGGTTTATGAACAAGAATGTGCAAGCTATGGGGGATTTGTATTTCTAAAACCTTTCAGCTGTTTCTTAGGTATTCAACTTGTAAAGTTAGAATCAGAATCAATGTTTTCACGTCACTCAATCTTCAAAGATGCTACTGTTACCAAATGGCAGGATAGTTTAGATTCGGTTTGGTGTAAATCAGCTAAAACCGAATATACAATTTAGTACTTAAGTAGTCATCCACTTTTCCTTTTAACAAAACAGAGACATAAAAGTCTGAGAAAAGAGTGGAAAATATCAAATCAAATCTATATGGTAGTGATGAATGTTAAATACCCGTTTCAAATTTTCACTTTTGTGGCTCGTCTACTTAGTAGTATCACTTTACAATGTCACTTATATATTATTTCTAAGGTTGCTATCTTTCACCATCACCACTGTTTACTAACTTTGTGCAGTGGTTCTCTGCTGTATGCACACATTAGTCATTAGGCTATATTGTTGTTTCATCATTTTCACACAATCTTAGCTTTTGATTAGCTTTTATGATGTGAATAGCTTTTATTATAAGCTTCAAACTTTCAAGGCTTCCCATACACTTTTGATTAGCTTTTATGATGTGATTGCACACACTTACTTCCATCCCAGGAGTTATCATTTATACAAGATATAAAACAGAAAACTATGAATCATTTTGATAAAATAATCGAAAATATTCTCGTTTCGGATGATTGTCAGTTCTAGTTCTTGTTGGGCTTACGAAAATTATCTTCATGAGCTTATTTGACCAGTATCTTTAGTGAAACTCATGTCCACTTAGTTACTGTCTTTAACGTGAAACCTTACCTACCTTGAGGTTTCTTTTGTGTGCGAACCTTTAGAAATTGTGCACTCAAAAGTTGTAGTAAAAATATTTCAAAAACCTTTTACACGCACACAAATAGATTTTATTAATAAAAACTGCCTCGTCTCTTAGGTAACATACAACAGCAAACCAACAAAGAAACACAAACCACACGTAAAAGTGTATTATTACACAGACACAATTTGACAATGACACGACAAGTTCGCATCAGACTTAATATAAACCGATGCCGAGCGTGGACTTATAGTCACATCGCCTTTTATTCCTCACACAAGCTTCCAAAAGCTTTTCATTATATCATTACATAATCATACATAAATAGTATACAAAGCAAAAGACTTGTAAACAAGTCTCTTACTTAATTAACGACGAAAGCTCCTAACCTGACGAGGCGGGTCAGTCTCGCTGTCGTTAAGCTTGACACCTGTGTAGACGGCTGCACCGGATATTGCACCGAGTGTAGGAGCCACTAGATAAATCCAGAGTGACCTGTAGTTTCCGGATGCAACGGCTGGTCCTAGAGTCCTTACTGGGTTCATAGATGCTCCAGTCGATGGCCTGTTGAAAACTCCAAGTGTTTTAGAAACTTTCTTTTAATGCAATGCATGCTTCTTTAAAATACGAAGCTTAAAAAGCGTTTAATGAGGATGTGGACATACCCTGAAACAAGAATGTTTAGCATGACAGTGGCTCCAACAGCTATACCAGCCAATTCTCCAACCTGCTCATTAAACCCAATCAAGAAAAGACAAATTCATTCAGGTTAGCTACAGAAATCATTATCACTAGCTAATTAAGCTATATACAGCTAGGCTTTGATTTATTTGATTATATGTATGTTCGTATTTAAATTTAAATGTTATAATGAAGATCTTCTAATATTAGCCATATAGCCCTCTTATAACAAAGTTATACTTTTTTTTAACTGTTTTTGGATATGTATAACATTCAAAAGCATCCAAAAACATTTACAACGTAAACTTAAGTGAGAAATAAAACTTGCATTCGACATCCAAATAGTTTGAGAGTCCTAAATATCATAGTTATGAATTCTTTAAAATGTATCTACAACTCTTGAATGGTTTAGAAGAAATATTGTGTAAATTTTGCAACGCAAAAAACAAAAGCAAAAACATGTGCAAATTTTCGTTTATAATTGTAAGAAAAAAATTCACGAAAAAGCTTTTCATTTTTAATTTTTATTTTCTTGTATATCATGAAAAAACTTTCTTTTAAAAAAAAAGTTTAGAGAAAGAGAGACTTACGGCACGAGTGTCAGTGGCGACGGCAGTGACAACGAAAAGGAGGATAAAAGTGATGATGAACTCAAGAGCAAAGGCTTGTCCGAGGCTAACGGATGGAACAGTGACACCACCGGACATGAAAGGATGAAACACTCCTTTAAGTGCGAATGAAGCGCAAATGGAAGCTGAGACTTGAGCTGCTATGTAAGCCGGCACGTGTGCCCAAGGGAAGTGTCTTAGAGCTGCGAATGCTATGGTCAGTGATGGGTTTAGATGAGCCCCTGAGATGTGACCCGTTGAGAGTATTATGATCATCACTGCGAGTCCCGCGCATGCAGCGTTACCAATTAGGGTTTCTGCTCCGTCGTATTTCTGGTTCACGATTGGACCAGCCGTTGCGGTGAATATCAGTATAAATGTTCCCACGAACTCGGCTCCAAGCTGCATCACACACACAAAATAGCAATGATGAACAAGTTCTATAAGAATAGAGGCTAGAGAGAGGTAGCTATTTCTTGTCTAACAAGAATACGATATTTATGTTTCTTGGGAATTTAAGATGCTAGTCGATAGATACTCTTGACATTTAATATATATGCATGTTTAAAGAATATTACAATATAATTTATAACTAAAAGAGAAATTAAATCATATTGAAATGAGACCATAAATTAATTAGTTCAATATATTATGTGTCTTTAACTTTTTTTTTTTTGTAATCTATGAAAACCGTTGTATATATATAATGAAGCAAATACAAAATAAGTCAATACTTATATCTGAGGGATCAAATTTTGTGTCAAAGAAGAGTAGAAGACTATATATACTATGTTACCCAGAATCACTAGATAGGAAGCCATTAAAATTAGTTTCATTTCTGGTGTCCAATTTTCTAAAACTCATCATTAGTATATAGCAAAATACAGTCAATGGTTAGTATATAGCGTATGATCTGTCCATATCTACGCCCACGTTAAGGAGAATCAACCAAATCAAAAATATTAATCATAGGTTATATAAGAAACAAACATCATAAATAATTAACACACTAATCATAAGAATAATAATTACTAGCTAGTCTAATTCTTAGAAACAAGACTTGGTATTAAGTATTAACTAATTCTAGAGGGTAAAATTATTGGTTAATGATAAAAGGACAAGAGCCGTGGATTGCGCTAAAGAAAGATACATCCCGTGGCTGGCTGCTTCCGTCATGGATACACCCAAAAGAAAACGATCACAACAATTAAATGAATCAAAAAGACCTAACCAAAACCATACGTACGTAACATAAAAAAGTCTTTCACAATATTAAAAGTAAAAATAAAATTGATGTAATATATAACTGATTCGTATTTGTCATTACAAAGCACATTAAATCTTATTACTTGTGTGACGGTTTTTCAAAAGAAAAGTTATTATGTTATTGTTATACGCAACTTGTTTAATTTTCAATAAACCTATTTAATGTTATCGCAGTCAAGACTATGAATCTCATTGTCACAAATACAATATACAATCCATAAAAATTCAAATATGAGGAGAGTCGGTGATCCATTGAATAAATTAAGTTGAGTTCGAGTGGGCCTTCATTAGAGTTATATACTAGTATTAATTAATCTAGACTTATTTTGTTTTTTTTTACATTTCTCTTTCTATTTGCCAGTTCTGATTTATTTTTCGGTTGCGAACTGCTAGTTCTTGTCGTGTTATAATCTCCTCCAAGTGTGACGTAAACCCCCTTATGATCTTTTTCAATATCTCATAACGTACATAATAAAATATTTGGGTGACTACTAGTTCTCTCCATTTCAGAGCTTACAAAAAAGTCATGAATTTACGATCCATTTGTGAGTTTCCCTATAGTACAAATACTAATAATATCTCGATCTTCATTAATTTTTCTCCCCGATTGATCAAACTCGTTTATTCATTATTTTCCTTCACGTGGATTCCGATGACTTTGAATAGCTAGACGCCTAGACGAGTTACAATATTAACAGTTTCATAACTACAGTATTATATAAAATTTAGGCTTACAAAGTGTTCCTATAAATTTAATAAGGTTATTAACTTATTCAAATTATCGTAAACTTTGAAAGTAATATTGTTTTTGACAATAATTCTTGTTTTTTTTTTCTGTGTCAATAATATAAAATATGCGGTTATGAATTCGGATAGTGACATAACGATGATATGAGCAAAAACCACTAGAATTTAATTTATAGTTGATACTTTTTTACGGTAATTTGGATAAATTTAAAAATTATATATACTATATATTAAGAATTATGAGTAAAAGAAAATAAAAAGAAGAAGATGGCTAACCTTGCGAGTGAGGGAGATATCAGGAGAGGGAAAATCGGTGAAGCATGTGTCATGTTGACCCCAAGTTGATCCCATCACCGGCAAGCATTTGCATCGAGGCATTGGTTTCCGATGATCGAACGACATTGAATCCACTCTCATTCCCGTTATCAACGGTCCTCCCGGCGTTCCTGGCGTACCCGGGGTTGGAGGAGCCATCACCACTACTGAACCCACCTCAGCCTCCGGTGGAGCCATTTCCAAGTTTTTTTTTGTTTGGTTTTTTTTTTTTTTTTTTTTTTTGTATGTTGTTGAAAATAGATTCTAAATACTAATTTTTTTGGTTTTTTTTCTTGGGGTAGGGCAATAAATTGATAGAGACGAAATTTACATGATTTGAAAGTTTTTATAAATTTGGGTTTACACTTGAGTTTTAAACTTCGCCAGGACCGGTTTCACCAAATACAAGTTAAAAACTAGACAGATATCAATAAATGAGAAAACTCATCAATCGATCAAATTTTTTTTTTTTTTTTTTTGGAGGAAGGAGACTAAAATGGATCTAGGACTTAACTTTACATGCTTCCAAGGATTTTTATAAAGCTGTTACTACGTTTGAAGAAGAATAAGAACGAAGGTAGCCACCTCACAAAAACTCAAAAACCGAATCTTATAAAAAGCGAAAACAACAGACACAGAGATTCTTGAAACTGAGGTTGTAAAAGAAAGATATATAGAGAGAACTTGTGTGAAGATGATGATGATGGGTTTGGTTAGTCTTTGAGCTTATGTTATATTTATATGTGTTTGTGTTTATATAGAAAAGGCAGATTATTATGCATTGAACCCAAAAAAAATCATACATTAAAAAAAAAAGTCAACTCCAATATCTTATTGCTTTTATGTAACAGCTTCATTCATCTTATACTGACTCCTATTTTTTGAGATTTTGATGATCTGCTAGAGTCACCTGTGCCCTTTGTCACAGGCCTCTTTGATACCGTTCGATGAAAGCAATACTCTCCGTGGATGAGGGTTAGGAATCCCACATGCGCTGTGACGATATCACTCATTCGCCACCCCACGACCCTCCAATAATTGAATATTAAATTTTCTAATAAGTCTAGGGAAGAGAGCGCTTGATTCGTGTAACATTTATTTAAAGATTACAAATATGTAAATGAAACGATAGTTAAAATACATTATTCGTTCTTATAGAAAATTTTCACTGCTACTGCTACTGCTACTGCTACTGCTACGTATAATTAGTTTAGACAATACTAGCATGATAGTCATATTTTTGCTTGTGTTTAGTTTTTTTTTTTTTTGGATAAACAACTTGTGTTTAGTTTGGTGCTTAGATTATAAAGTTAAGTTTTAAAAATGTGATATGTGTTATTCGAATAAATGGGATGATATCATATTTATAAACATAAGTAATTATCAATGACTAATACTACTAACAAAAAAGAATACCATACAAAAAAATTACACGGGTTTATCTGTAGTGAGTCCAAGTGTATACTAACTCTAATGTCCATGATGACAAAGAAAAAAATACATACCTGATCACCGTATACCATATAGAGAAACTATTGGTTATTCTATAATAAGATCACTTATAAAGATTTCATTTTTATAAATGATATATTAAACCATACTGGTGTGTCTATAAAAAAAAATCTTTTGTGTAAAACAATGCAAAATTGAACCGTAGATAAGGGAAGACATTCATTTTTTAAATTTCGTCTATTTTACTAGTTATGATTTAGCACCCCAAAAACATGCAATAGATTCCTTTAGTTTATTATGCTAATGACCTTCTTTCCTCGTAGGTTCTTATCGTTATTATTTTTTTCTTTTTCCTTTTGTTGTGTACAACTTATACCGTATATATCAAAGTGAATGATTATTCCGAAACGTGGGGAGGAGCTTAATGAGTTGTATTATGTAATAAAAGAAGATTAGTCAAAGTGATTATTGCTTTATTCTACATAAAGCATATCAAATACACTCCTTCCATTGTTTGTGATTCTTAGAATAAGATCCAAATGACTAATTATTTAGGGTTTAATTAACTCTACTTTCTTCAACTAGACATACAGAAACAGATTCCTCCGACCGTCCAAATTAGCCTATTTAAGTGTAATTTACAGACAATTGGAAAAGTAATTAGCGGCAGAGAATGCTTGCTTTCTCATTCACCTCACTAGCTCGTCTTGATTGATGTAATTTCTTCTTCGTTTTTATTCATTCCATTACTTGCATCGCCAAAAAGGAATCATCCTCCACAAACTTTAAGCTTTTCTTGTTTGATTCCCCTCGCATGTGGAGGTCAAAACTACTAAACCAATGGAGTCGTATGCGGTTAGTTACTCAGGTCAATACCGGTAAAAAAATGTGTGTTAATCCGGTCTTGTACGCTTATGGGTTAAAAGTTAAACTTAATTACTTCCTCCGTTTTTATTACTTTTCATTTAAGGTTGTGTATCACCCAGATTAAGAAAACTATTAAACTTTATGTTTTATCCGTTTTTAATATATTTTCTAATTAAGTTGGATAGAATTGAAAGTTTTACCAAACATTTGCATTGGAAATGTAAACGACAAGTATTAGGAAACAAAAATTTATCTCTAAAATGACAAGTAATAAAAAATAAAAAGAGTATCATTTTTAACTAAGATACCAAAATGGATTTTGTGAGCAACTCTTAAACATTTATGTCTTTGACAGATAAATCTGATGGATCATGTGCATTTGGAACTAATTTATTATTATAATGAGATGATTATAAAAAAAAAAAATTAGCTAGTAAAACTTTTCATATATGTAAATATATACGTACCATAAACCTTTCTAAGTAATACGCGAATACTTTATAAACTTTTTACGATATATAAATATATATTTTCCTCTAAGGCTAGCTAGTTACAAAATTAACAAAGTTTATCATGAATAAATATTAGGTCTTTAGATTTTATTTCGAATGGAGATGCTAAAAAGTACAAATTTGAAAGTTTTCATATTGGAAACCTATTATTTCACTTGTCCAATATTATATACAAGTATCTAAGTACCTTCGCCGACCTGTGTTCGTTCATTCGCATCTATGTCTAGCAGCTAGTCAGCTACCATGACCACTTGCCAGTTCCTGCCATTATTGATGACCATCATTAACAATTATAGTAATCGTTAGCCGAAACTATAGACAATTATGCATGCCATCAATATATAGCTATAATTTATATATAACTAATCCGGGTTGATTATAAATCAAACTAATGTGTTCATTATGTCTTTTACTGTTTTAGGGACAGAATAATTCATCTTTATATCGAAATTATCTTGTTCTTGTACAATCGAAAACACCAACTTCTATTATTAAGTTATTATAGGCCATTTGCAAAATAAAATATGCTAACTAAGTTGGACGAATGAGGCATAATTCAATGCGTATGTCATACAATAGTGGCATGATATTATTTTCTTTTAGTGTCCATGTGTTATCAAAACCCTTGCAGAATAATTTATTATATCATTGAATTATGGAAATAAATTTCGTGATCTCTGTTTTGGATATTGTTCTATAATTAATACTAGAGATAATTTACGTGGTACTTTGGTCCTTGAACATTTATAAAAAGAAATTAGGACCTGTTCGATTCTCTATTCGGAATTTCGGATGATCCATCAGAATGGAAATGAAAAATGCTGTTCTTTTTTAACAATTTAACAGACCAGTTGGATGTATCAATTGGATGATTTTTCTAAACTCATCCAAAAAAACATGAAAAATCTGGCTGAATCTAATTGATGCATTCAACGGGAGATGATGAGTCAACCAAATTATAAAATGTGTAAAGTACCCTTGTCTAATTTAAATAATTACACTATCTCACCATCTCTTTTCTCTGACACCGAAGAACACATATCTCTCGGCGGAGTATCAAGTGTATTTCAATTCCTCTCCCTCTCTTACACTTTCTCTCTAGGATTCTAGCTCTATCTTTTTTTCTTTTTTTTTGTTGATCAAAGAGGTGTTATCATTCCATTAAATAGAAAATAACATACAAGGTGTTTGACAAAAAAAAAAAAAATAATAACATACAAGGTCATGATTGTTTGGGGTACAACAGAGGGTAAGCTAACACAAAACATAAAACAATACAAATACAAGGATAGATAAGAGCATTGGAAGATAAGAGCTTGAGAGCTGTGAACCATATGCTAGAAAACAGCATGGAACCTGTGAGATCAAGACAAACCGATGCAGACTCCATGAACAAGTCAAAGGAGTAGGAAGCTATTGTCTTGCAATTTTGAAGACTTGGCGGAAGTGAGAATGGCAAAGCTGTGTTGCCAAAGGGTCGAGTAGGGGAGCTGATACTCTGATAACCGATTACTACAGATGTAGTCGATGGTCCAAGGTTGAGAGGGGGAGACTTGGAGAGTTTGTGGTAACCACTCTTCCTTGGAGAGAGGGTCATAATGCCACTAGTCTTCAAGGAATTATGCAAGGACTTCATAAAGTAGTTGAGTTGTGGTTTAAATATCTTTGGAATATGGTGAGGTATAGGTAGAGAGTTGGTGAAACATCGGTAACTCCCACTCCATAGAGTTGGGATCATAATGCCAAGCTGCACCAAACAAACTCCAATAGCGGGATCATCCCTAGTGTAAGCGATTAAAAAGGTTTTCAAAGGACTCTTGAGCCATTCTAGTAACAGTGGTGGTTTAATGTTCAGAAGCTGTCATCGTACTAATGAATCAACTAAACTAACCAAGGTTTGTTTAGGGTGGGACAGAGTAGAGTTTCGACCAAACCCGGATACACACTGGTCTCGACACAAATGAGTTTCCATCAACCTAGAGAGGTCAGGTGTTCTGCTATCGAGATGAACTCGACTTGATCTAACAGAAACCATCAAAACTAACAGGATTGAACGGACTATATCTTTCACGAAATGGGGTTGGATTTGGTACCAGTTCAGGGATGTGCCATAGTTTGACCTAAGTAAACTATCTTCCAGGATTTGAAAGTAAGATTGGGGAATAGACCTGGGAAAGAGGATTACCGAGAGAGAAGCAGAGGCCATCAAGGAGGGGTGTTTTTTCGTCAACATGTTCACCGGTGCCGGCGTCAGTACAGATCTTCCGTCCCGCTGGAGCCAAGCAAAGTACTTGGTGAGAGGATTTGGATCCAAGGAGTGGTAAGATGTGGAAATTGACGACTTAATGGGATGGTGAGATAGACGGAGGCCGATCCTAGGGGAACCCTGGAGGATCTCTCGATCAATACCAAAGCGGTGGGGGCTCGATGTAAAGGGTTCACCGAGGGGAGTAGCCAGATGCGGAGGCGGAAGGGATGGTTGAAGCTGATGCAGCGGCGGAGATGAGATCTGGACTCTCAGCATATCTCCAGGAGGACTGAAACGGAAAGCAAGTGAACTACAAAGAAAGAGGAGGCCACGGAGTTGACGAAACCAAGTCCCAACGACGCCGATCGAGTTCGGCGCCACCGAGGGAGCGGATCTCGGTGGTTGTGCCAGAGAGAAAAAGGGGCTAGGGCGAACACGATGTAATTCTCAAAAAATGCGGGCACACACACATTGGACTCTAGCTCTATCTCTACGTGTTGATTGCAGTAATAAGAAAATGAACTAATTCTTAGGTATTGGTTACTTTGTTTGAGGAGGCTTTTGAAGAGTGTGAACTGGACTCAACCTTAAGATTGATTATTGATTTAATTTGAAATACTTGTCCCGGTTGCTTTGATTCTTCGATTAGCTTTAGTTTATGGCTTTGTGTTGCTTAGTGTGTTGGATCAATAGATCATATGAATCGCATGTTTAGGTTTTATTTGGATGAATCATTTGACCGGAAATGTAAAATAATATATGTTGCTTAGGGCCTTAATGAAATTATGAAGATAATATATGATCTCTGTTTTAGGCGTTGTTTTACAATAATAAGCTTGGAGATTTTTAACTATTAATATTTTCCCAATAACTCGCTGTTGGGTTTGTTTTCAGTCTAGGTGACATGGAAAGATAATTTTTTTATATATATACATGTTGAAACTATGTTCTCCAACTTAAGTTTAAAGAACTAATATCAGAGCATTACTAAAATCTATTCGAAAAAAATAAAAATGATATGACTAAAGAACTCTCTTTCAACAAAAAATTCGTATTTTTTTCCTTTTAATCCAAAAATGATTTTTACATGTTATTAAGAGTATTTGCAGTAGAAGTCGCTCACTGAGTGTCTTACAATTAAAACTAATTATAAATTAGTCTTTCAAAGAAAAATGGGTGAGAATTGGTTGTCATTTTAGAGATTTTGAAAACTCCTGAAAAACCTCTTATGTAATAATTTGTCTTTTTTATAAATAATTCAAATTTAATTATGATGGATTGAAATAAATTTTAAGTTTAATTAAATATTTTATATGTTATTTTTTATAAATCATAAAATAAAATTATAGATATATCGAACAAATTCTACTATTCATGAATTTAAATTATATATTTAATTAATATTAGTTAAAATTATAAATACTAAATTAATATCTAGTTAAGTTCTAATACCAAAATAATAAAATTATTACTATGGAACCCAATGAGTTTCTCGTTAATGCTCATGCTCTATTTATAGGGTCGTCAGCTGACGTACAAAAGACCTTAATTGAATCCCGAAGAATAATTACCTAAACAAATATCATAATTATGATAGTCTTTATTTTTTTAACTTAATCTGTATATTATATCTCACTGATTATAAATAGTCTAGAGGTTGAAAGACATCAATCGATCAATTTTTGGTACATCACACTTAAGTAAAATAAAAAGAGTCAATTGCAATATCATAGCAAATTGTCTTATTTAGAAAATATTTTAATTAATTAGCAGTGTTACAAAAATGGTAACAACAAGTGGAACAAATTATAAATGAGAAGCACACGGAATGAAAATATATAGTACAATGGGAAGAGAAATACTTCACTCTTATTTGAGACAAATATTCGTTGTTTATTTATAATTCAAATATTGATTGAGGTTCATGCTTGCAGGTTCCAGTACTTAACGAAAGCTTTGCAAAATACGACATTTGAATTAGTGATGTACTATATTCCCTGATTAAAACTATTAAATTTTGTTGCACCATAAAAATTATTAAGAAACATTATGTATAAAAAAAGAAATCCAAAAGACAAGTTTCCCATACCAAAAAGGTCGAAACACACAAAAGTCACTTTAGAGACATAATGATGTGATGACTTTGCCTATTTTCTCAACCATCCAAAATGGCCGCGTGAATTGAGACCCCTCTTGACCTTACATCACATTCATCCACTATTTAATGCAACTCCATTCAATATGATTCTCGATTCAATTATTCAACTCTTCGTTCCTTTTTTTCCCTATTCGCATGCACCTTTGTCTTCTGACTTAGAACTAAATCTATTGGGGTTCCTATTTATCACATCATAAAACTTTGGATTAAGTATCGAATTATATTCCATTTTAACATCACATTAGTGTGAAATATTATTTTGGTATATGATATATGAGCTGATATTCTTAAACCATTTATTAAACTAGTTAAATTTAATTGAAGAAATAAGCCTATCATTTGATTTGAGCCGTTCTTTTAGAAATAAACAACTAAAAACTACTTTCAGATCACTTTGCTAGTGTTTTTAAATACGTTAACAGGACATAAGACTAATTGCATAGTAGTATAGTACATACTATATACATCTATATGGTTTTTTTGGGACAAACACCTATATGTGCATGTTTACGTAGGAAGAGTATATGTTTACAAAAACTTTATTAATATATGCATATATATATATGATCAATTTTTTTGTGGTACGAAGAATATTCATAAATTATAACTGATACTAGAGAAATGTCAAATTATTAAAAACATGTTTTTATTGAAAAGGTCCTTTACAAAGATTAGTAAAAACATGTTTTTATTGAAAAGGTCCTTTACAAAGCAACGGTATACATGCATGGCACTTAAATGTTGTATAGCGAGATTAATATGCTAGTCAGTGCCGGCTTAGGCAGAGGACAAGCGGTGTGACCGTCCCGGGTTCATAGATTAAGTAGACAAATAATGTAAGATAAATGGGCCAAAAAAAATAATACAAAAAAAAAGGCACAAAAAAAATAATATAAGTTAAAAAAACATAAAAAAATAATGTAAGATAAAAGACGCAAAAACAAAATTTGTAAAACAAAAATAGTTTATTAAAATATGTTTTAACGATTTATTTTTTACGAGTCAATAACCAAAAAGACTATTTATCTTCCATAATTATCTCAGTTTATTTCAACGTAGAACAAAAATAAAATTTTATAATCTTATCAAGTGTTTATATATTATCAAAATAAAATCCATATTTTTTTAACATATAACAGAGGTTCAAAAAAAAATTTTGATCTTTTGTTCAAAATTTTTTTTTTTTGCCCAGGAATCCTTAAAAACCTTGAGCCGGCACTGATGCTAGTGCTACTGCTTCAACACCCATGTGTACGATGGTTTCGTTATTTCCCGTATAATTGTACAATATAGCATTCACTATACGGGTTTTCACCATACATCATGTATATACATAGTAACATACCATATGTATGATGGTGATACATACCATAAGAAAATTTGTTGATATAAAGATGTACTTAATGTGAGTAACATAAGTCCAAATCAACAACATCAAGCCCAACAAAAGATTTCAGGCCCAACTGAAAAGCCCACAACCAAACTTACTCTGCAAAAGAGAACAACAGCTGTACCTGCAAAAGAAGGGAAGTCGGAGACGAAGACGAGGCTGCCGGTTCAAAACCGATTTGATTCCCTCTCATCCATTAGTGATGACTAAGCACCTTTACAGCTGTGGTGCCTTAGTCTAAGACCAGAGAAGTCTAGAATGTTCTTTGTCTTGTATATAACCCTCTAAACCTACACATTGTAAAGTTAATTCAGTGAATAATAAAACTAAAGTTTCACACCTTATTCAGGTTTTCTCATGGTATCAGAGCTATTGTAAGCCCTAACATGTGTTTCAATGGCTGATCCTTGTATTTCCTATCCTTTTCCAAGCAATGTCCATGTCTTGAGCTCTGTTACTTTGAAGCTCAACAATAGCAACTACTTACTGTGGAAAACACAGTTTGAATCTCTTCTATCGAGTCAACGTTTTCTTGGGTTCGTCAATGGGAGTGTTACGCCTCCACCAGTCACCAGAACAGTCACCCGCGACAATACGCAGACAGAGGAGTCCAACCCTCTCCATGAGTCCTGGTTCTGCACCGATCAGTTGGTTCGCTCTTGGATCTTCGGACCTCTATGAAGAAGTCCTTGGATCTATTCATACTCTCTCCACGTCCCGTGATGTCTGGCTTCACCTTGCCGAATCCTACAACAAGAGTTCTCTCTCGAGGGAGTTCTCTCTTCGTCGCACTCTACAGTTGCTGACAAAGAATGACAAAAGTCTAGCTACTTACTACCGCGAGTCCAAGCGTATCTGTGATGCTCTCAGTGCCATTGGGAAGCCAGTAGATGAGTCTCTGAAGATCTTTGGCTTTCTCAATAGTCTGACCAGAGACTATGATCCTATTAAAACAGTCATTCAAAGCTCTCTCACCAAGATGTCGCCGCCTAGCTTTAATGAAGTTGTCTCTGAAGTTGAAGGCTTTGACGCCAAGCTTCGATCATATGAAGAAAGCAACACAGTGGTCTCCAACATTGCTTTTCAAGCCCAGCAAACGATTGAAGCTCACTATGCTGGAAATCAAAGAGGCCGAGAACGTTCAGGTAACAATCGAGGCAGAGGAGGTTACACGACCAGAGGAAGAGGGTTCTCTCAAAACCAAACCACTCAGAACATCTCTGGATCTCGTCCTACTTGTCAGATATGCGGTCGAATTGGTCATACTGCCTTGAATTGCTACAATAGGTTCGATAATACCTACCAGAGCTCTGATGCTCAAGCCTTTGCCGCTCTCCAAGTTGCTGATCCCCGTGGAAGAGAGTGGATTACAGACTCAGGCTCCTCAGTTCATGTGACACCTTCTGCAACAACACTTCAATCCACAACTCTATATGAAGGAAATGACACAGTAATGGTGGCTGATGGCACCTACTTACCTATCACACATGTAGGCTCAACTACTTTGGCATCACCAACAAGTAAAATTCCTCTGAATAATATCTTAGTCTGTCCTGCAATCAAGAAGTCACTACTGTCAGTATCCAAACTCTGTGATGACTACCCTTGTGGTGTATTTTTGGATGCTAATAAGATATGTGTTGTTGATCTGAACACTCAGAAAGTGGTGTCAAAGGGAAATTGGCGTAATGACCACTATGTGTGGAGGATTAACGATTTTCCACCCTTTTCTCTAATCGTCATTGTGCAGCATCAGAAGCAACTTGGCATTACAGACTAGGACATTCAAACTACAAGATTCTTCAACAACTCAAAAACAGCAAGGCAATAGAAGTGAATAAGAGCAGCACTACCTCAATTTGTGAACCTTGCCAGATGGGGAAAAGTACCAAGCTTTCGTTTTTTAGTTCTGATTCTCGTGTTTTGCATCCTTTAGATAGAGTCCATTGTGACCTCTGGGGACCTTCACCAGTTGTATCAACTCAAGGTTTTAAATATTATGTTGTCTTTGTGGATGATTTCTCTCGCTATTCCTGGTTTTATCCTCTGCACATTAAATCTGAATTCTTCTCAGTATTCATTGCCTTTCAAAAGATGGTGGAAAATCAATTTAATACCAAGATAAAAGTGTTTCAAAGTGATGGAGGAGGAGAATTTACCAGCAATTTGCTTAAGCAACACTTTGTCAATGAAGGAATCATGCATCTCATCTCTTGTCCCTACACTCCTCAACAAAACGGAATAGCAGAGCGCAAGCACATGCATATTGTCGAATTGGGCCTCTCCATGCTCTTTCAGAGTCACACACCACTTAAGTACTGGGTTGAGGCCTTCTATACAGCAAGCTTCATCGGTAACATGCTGCCATCATCAGTATTGAATGATCATAGTCCAACTGAAGTTTTACTCAGTCAGAAACCAGAATACTCAATGTTGCGAGTCTTCGGAACCGCTTGTTATCCTCACTTGAAGCCACTAACTCATCATAAATTCGAGCCAAAGTCCCTTCAGTGTGTCTTTCTCGGATACAGTCATCAGTACAAAGGGTACCGTTGTCTCCATCCACCAACAGAAAAAGTTTACATCTCTCGCCATGTTGTTTTTGATGAAGACACATTCCCCTTCAAGCAACAGTATCAACATCACTCTCCACGTTATCAAACCCCTCAACTTCAAGCATGGCAGGCAGCTGCTCCTGTATCAGTACCCCTGATTGATTCCCAAGTTTCTCGAGCTCTACCGCCACCTGAAACTGTACATGCAGACACTCTTAATGCTCCCGAACCTGAGACAGAAATAGTTCCAGCTCAGCCTGAGACAGAATCGACAACAGTCACTGATGAAGAACAACATGATAATCCTCATCATCACCATGATAATCTTCATCCCATGACTACTCGAGCTAAGTCAGGAATCCACAAGCCAAACAGTCGGTATGTTCTTCTTACATCCAAGTTTAGTATAGAAGAACCTAAGTCTATCACTTCTGCTCTAAAATATCCTGGATGGAACCAAGCAGTTGACGATGAGCTCACTACAATACACATGCTTCGTACCTGGACTCTAGTACCACCAGAGGAAGAAATGAATGTCTTGAGGTGCAAGTGGGTCTTTAAAACCAAGCTGCGACCTGATGGCTCTGTTGAGAAGCTAAAAGCTAGACTAGTAGCCAAGGGGTTTGACCAAGAGGAAGGACTAGACTATCTTGAGACCTATAGTTCGGTGGTGAGAACAGCAACCATACACTTGGTGCTCAATGTAGCTACAAAAAAAAGGTTGGAACATCAAACAACTAGATGTGTCCAATGTCTTTCTCCATGGTAAACTAGAAGAACCTGTCTTCATGACACAACCTCCGGGATTCGTCGACCCTAATCATCCGACATATGTCTGCAAATTGACAAAAGCTCTCTACGGCTTGAAGCAAGCTCCTAGAGCATTCTTCAACACCTTCAGCAACTATCTGATTGACTTTGGCTTTGTTTGCAGCAAATCAGATCCCTCTCTGTTCACTTATCATCAAAATGGAGAATCACTAGTCCTCTTGATGTACGTAGATGACATCCTTCTCACGGGAAGCTCAGAGTTCTTGATTAAAGCCCTCATTGACAGCCTCAACAACCGCTTCTCAATGAAAAATCTTGGACCACCTAAATAATTCCTTGGTATTGAGATACAATCTCCTTCAGGCGGGATGTTTCTTCATCAAATTGCTTATGTAAAATACATTATGCATCAAGCTTCTATGTCAGACTGCATCAAGACTCGACAAAATGAATATGCAGCATTTTCTAGAACCCACCTACTTCAGAAGTTTAGCTGGTAAGCTTCAATATCTCACCATTACTAGACCAGACATACAATATGCAGTCAATTTTGTTTGTCAAAGGATGCACTCCCCCACTGTCACTTACTTTGGTCTACTCAAGCGAATACTTCGATACCTCAAGGGGACTCTTCATCTTGGTCTTCATATCCAGAAACACTCTAACATGTCTCTATCAGCTTACAGCGATAGTGACTATGGTGGTTGCAAGCATACTCACCGTTCTACAACAGGGTTCTATATATTCATTGGCCCGAATCTTATCTCTTGGTCGGCTAAAAGACAGTCAACAGTATCAAACTCCTCTACCGAAGCTGAATACAGAGCACTAACCGCAGTTGCTCATGAAGTTCAATGGCTCTCCTTTCTGCTTCGTGACCTTGGCATTGTTCAACCGAAGTCGACACCAATTCGATGAGACATCTCTCTGCTGTCTACCTCAGCGCAATTCCAGCTCTCCACAATCGCTCAAAGCACTTTGATACATATTATCACTTCATCCGGGAACAAGTAGCTTTGGGGCTTATTGAAACAATCCATGTTCCGGCCTACCTGCAAGTCACCGATATCTTCACGAAGTCATTACCCCGGTGTGACTTCGACCATCTTCGATTCAAACTTGGTGTAGCTGGACCACCCACTCCAAATTTGCAGGAGGGTGTGAGTAACATAAGTCCAAATCAACAACATCAAGCCCAACAAAAAATTTCAGGCCCAACTGAAAAGCCCACAACCAAACTTATTCTGCAAAAGAAGACAAAAGCTGTACCTGCAAAAGAAGGGAAGTCGGAGACGAAGACGAGGCTGCCGGTTCAAAACCGATTTGATTCCCTCTCATCCATCAGTGATGACTAAACACCTTTACAGCTGTGGTGCCTTAAGATAAGACCAGAGAAGTCTAGAATGTTCTTTGTCTTGTATATAACCCTCTAAACCTACACATTGTAAAGTTAATTCACTGAATAATCTAAAGTTTCACACTTATTCAAGGTTTTCTCACTTAATTATTGGATTTGACGTAAACTGAAGAAAACACAATTCTCATTCTCTCTCCTTCTTTATTAATTTTTTTTTATAATAATTTTTAGACTTCTCTAATGGTCTTAAATCTCCCACGGCCAAATCAATCAGGTACACTGTCGTGCATATATGCCATTACCAAAAAGGCCATCATGTCGATGGAGACGAGTAGGGCCTGGTTTTAGGCAAGATTCCAAATGCCAATTCCGCAAGAAAGTCGTCAAAAAGAACAGAAACATCGACCAATGAGAAGACATTAGTCACACATAAGACATATATGCAAACATCTTACTCAAGATTGATGTGTCCAAAATAATTGAGTCTATATATTACAACTAATCTTTTTGAGTTGTCAAAGTAAACAGCTTCCTCTCTACTTATTCGTCAAGAATAGAGTTTGGCAAACGAAGACTCATTTCAACTATTGATCGATGAGATAAAGGTAGTGACGAACCTTGGAATGAAGCAAAGAAAATAAAAATCTCAATTTCGAAAACCAAAAGCTAGAATAAGAGATTCAAAATCAAGAAGCAACAAATTGAAATCTAATCATCTTAAGGAAAAAAATGTCAGAGATGCAATTGGAAATGACTAATAGCAGATTAATTAACAAACAATTATGCATAAATTTTGGGTTTTAGGTTATTCAACTGTTAGTATTTTTCAGTTTCTGATTAACATTATTCAAAGTAAAACATGATATAGTTTGCAAGTGTGCATGGTTTGATATGGTTTAGGCTTTAGTTTATAATCGTATGTTAATTAAATATATTCTTAATTTGTTAATAATTTTTATTAGTTTTCCTTTATTTTTTTTGTTCGGATTCAAACTTTGATTTTCCGAATTTAAGATAAAATATTTTCACTTAAACCATATTAAAATATAGTTCGGCTTTATGATTGGTTTGGTTCTGATCATATTTGTCTGGATTAATCACCGTAGACACTATAAGCACCATGTTTACAGAAAACTGAAAACTCTTTTTTTTTTTGAAAAATACTTAGGTTCATTCCTAGGGTGAACCTTCTTGTTCACTCCTAAGATGAACCTTCTTGTTCATTTCTTCCTTTTCAACCAATCAGAATCTTTTATACATTATTTTATTTAAAAGAATAAATCAAAATTAAATTAAAAAGCAAAACAAGTTAAAGAAACAAATTCTGTATAATTTTTTTTAAGGAAAGTTAAATATTGGATTGGTTTAGATTTTACAATTAGAATGTAACGATGTATCGGTTTGGGTTTACAAATAAGGTGATTAGGGTTTAGATTTTACAATTCAAACAAAATTATATGTCGGTTTGGGTTTACAAATAAAGTGGTTAGGATTTAGATTTTACAATTAAAACGAAATTATATGTCGGTTTGGGTTTACAAATGAAGTGGTTAGGGTTTAGATTTTACAATTAAAACGAAATTATATGTCGGTTTGGGTTTACAAATGAGATGGTTAGAGTTTAGATTTTATAATTAGAATGAAATTATATGTCGGTTTGGGTTTACAAATAAGATGGTTAGGGTTTAAATTTTACAATTAGAATGAAATTATATATCGGTTTGGGTTTATAAATAAGTGGTTTAAGGTTTTAATTTTATGGATTTTGTTTCCTTATTTTATAAGAAGATGAATAAATAGGTTTTTAAATGCATTATGACATGTCATATTACTAAAACAATGAGAAGTGAACCCAATAATTGTTCTTTTTTTTTTTTCTTAAAAGAGAAAACTGAAACTCTTTAAAAACAAGCACATAGCTCATTTTCAAGGAAAAAAAAAAAAAATCATAATGGCCTTGGGCTTTCTCATCCTTAATCAAACTTAAGGTATTTTAGCTCATTATATAGTTTTTTCTCCTAAGGCCTTTGATTGTTATGTTACTGTATCTTGAAGAAATTGGAATCAGAGCCTTGGAAAATTACTATACAAGTCAGTGAGTCACATTAACTTTGCTTTTTTCTTTACAGTGTCATGCTTCTGCTTTAAGCTTGAGTTTACATTACATTTGACATGAAGAGAAGTTACCTTTCTCTCTAAGATTGCTAAACAAAAACAACGGATCAAAAAACACATTTCCTAGGAAATGTTGATAAATGATAATTACACGAAAATGTTATTTGCTGCTACTCACATAAACAAAACAGAGTATTTACATGGTAACTTTATACCAACTGTACAGTGTAGCATCCCTATCACGCGCAAAATCTCAGCTACATCGAAAACCTTGGATACTCATAACTCACTCAAACTCCTTTACCACAACCGAGGAAACTCAAAGATGGGATCTTCTGTACAAGTGTTTCAGCCACTTCAGCAGCCGAAGGTCTTAGAGATGGTGGACTACCGATACAGAGCGCAGCCACACTCAGCATTGTCTTTAACTCATCGATATCAACACTGTCCGTTGACAACCTCGGGTCCAAGAACTGTCTCACCTTGTCATCTGCGATGTCTACACTCGAATCAAGAACCTCACGGATCAATGGAGCGGCTATATGCACTAGCATCTCGCCTCTCTCAGCCGAAAAAGCTTCTTTCCCTGAAACCAACTCAAGAACTACAACACCAAACCCATACATATCCATCTTCTTTGAAGCAATCCCGGTTTTTAAGTAGTGAGGATCAGTATAACCTGGTGATCCCACCATTCTCACTTGTCTGGATCTAGTTGACATCGTAGGAGGCTGAACCATCGAAGAGAATCCGACTTTAGCTGATCCAAAATCGCAAAGCTTGCAATCGAAGTTTTTGTCTAAGAGCACATTGGACGATTTGATATCCCCATGAACGATCTGCGGGGTACATTCTTCGTGAATGTGCATAATAGCTTGAACTAACTGAAACGCGATGGCGGTACGGTTCCTCCATGGCAAGACTTGCTTGCTGCTGCTATGTAGCTTCTCTTGTAGATTACCTTGAGGAAGATACTCAAGAAGAAGAGCACCAGTTTCCTCTGAAACACAAAGACGAAGACCATCAATTCATATGCAACTACATCAAACCCACTTGATAAAACATATAAAGATCGAGTCTTTAATACTAAGAGAGACTAAAGCTCCAAACTTTGTAGAGTCAAGGCATGAATCTATGAGATTATTAGAAGCAGTACCTGAATCGTCGAAATAGCCGAGAAGCTTGACAATGTTAGGATGTTGAAGACGGAGCAAGATATCAAGCTCAAGTCTAAAGACTTGATAGAGACGGTGGCTACTAACGTGAACCTTGAGAGCCGCTTTGTCAGAGCCAGAGAAGCGAGCCATGTAGATACTACTATAGCCACCAGAACCAATCAATCTAGAGAAATTAGAAGTGAGGGTTTCCACATCATCCCAGCTGCTGTAACAGGTCACACCAGATCCTTTGCTTGTGGGTTTTTCGGTGGTCGTCGTGGTTACATCAAATCGAACACAGTTCAAGAAACAAGCCATTGGAAAACAGAGTAAAACAGAGCAGAACAGAGTAAAAGAGAGAAAGATTGAGTCTTTATTTTGCTTTAAGGGTTTAGATTAGTAGAAGAAGATGGGTTTAGTTAAGGGTTTTGTAAATTGTAACTACAGACAGATGAAGAACAAGGGGATCTAAGAAAGTTATGGATCTGGAGACAATGAGATTGTTGGAATTTGTAAAGAAAGAAGAAGGAAAAGGTGTGGACTTTGGGATTGGGAGATAGAGTTTGACCGATTAAAATTAATAAGTCTGCCATTTTCGATGTTGAATGAAACCTTCCTCTGAAGTAGCTAACCTCTCTGACGTTCTAACTACTACTCTTCTTTCAACTTTTGTTTCATTACTTTTTGGGGGTTAAGCAAAAGTGCAAAACATTTAGCACATTTTTCTTTTTCTTTTTGGACATTTGTTATTAGAATAGTTCAAAATAGTTAAATATAAAACGACAAAAGCATTTGCCCAAAACGAATAAAAGGACAAAGCCAATTCAACGATCAAGTCTTGTCCTTCCTATATGACATCTTTATAATCTTTCTTTACTAACTAATACTTCCTCGTTTCAAAGTAAACGATGTACATTATATGTATAAGATTCAAGATCATTACATTTCCATACATAAGAATGCAGATCTTTTAAACATCTTTTATTTTGAAATCTCCTTACTAATATTAGGGAAGTATACATAAACATCTTTTATCCCTTATCAAAAAAGTACATCAAATTGCTATTACAACTAAATGTTTTAAAGAAGAAACTACTAATAGTACAAAATTAGAGAATTCTTAGCACAGTTGGTATTGAGTCTATGCAAGTGTACTTAGAGGTCATTAGTTCAAATCATTAGTTAGTCATTTTACCACCGGTGCAGTGAGCTAGTGGTTTAAGTGCAGGAGTTGGATCTATGTGATCCCTACTTCGATTCCCGATGGAAGAGATGCTTTACGCCATGTCATAAGGTATTCGCAAAGACTGATCCTGAGCCATGGAGGAGACTAAAAGCCCAGGCCCGAACTCCTCCTAGTTAACAAAAAAAAATATAGTGAAAAATGTGAGTATCCACAATTTAATTACTTTTTAAAAACGAAAATACTTCAATAATTTTCAAAATATTTAATAACTAATCAAACTAAACAAAATAAGATTTATATCTAACTTACCATATTAATTTGTAATTAATCATTATAATTCACCTCTTATTTTTTCTTGATTTTATCATCACATCATCCATTAATCCATATAATAAAAAATGATTTTTCCCGCGCTACATTTGAATTTTTAAAAATAAATTAATTAATTTAACCTATGAAGAAAAATAATTTGCGTAGGAAATAAAAAAATTAATATAATTAATTTGTTTAAAGGAAAAATAAAATTTAAGATCACATGATGAGATGGTTTATAAGTTTTAATATCTCTAAATGTTTGCAAATCCAGTTATAAACTTTTTATCATATATCCCACATATTTGCAATTGTAATACAACATAAATTCAATTGTAACCATTATTTGAAATTGTATAATCTACGTAATCAACATATTTACAATTTTTATATACAAAATAATCTAATTTAAATCTATTTACAAATTTACTGGTGATTCTGGCGGCCAACCTAAAGTTTCAATTTCTTGACATTACTAAATCCCGATCAAAATTCAGTGAAGTCCTAACCAATTTAGAACCCAGCAACCGCGATGTCATATATCAAAAATGTATTGTTATTTGTTTTCTATATTTTACCGAATCTACACGATTTAAGAAATCAAAATATCTTTTCAACTAGATTTATTCAAATGATTCAAATATTAATAAAGAAAATGTGAATGACTTCATTTGTTATTTTAATTTAAGAAAATGATGAGGTTTTCTAAAATGTATTTATGGTTTTTTTTTTGGTTTTCTTAATTCTACAAACAAAACTCCTAAAAAAATTTGAAGTATGGACGAAAAAGTCGCAACTATTTGCATCTATGGTTTTACGGGTTCATACATGTTTGGTGTGCATGACGATCCTAAACTTTGCAACATATGTTGTATGTGTACAATATCATTCTTTTGAAAAATGTCAATCACACTCAAGTCTCATAATTTATTGTTTAGATTTTAAGTCAAATCATACCATTCATACGATTTAATCTAGTACAACATACTAGCCCTGGGACCAAATTTCTGGATCCAAATCCGGAATTCACTTCGAAAAATCGGATATCCGGTCAAACGGATGTGGAGGTGGATAGTGAATTAGCAAATCCGAGCGAATCCGTGAGATAATCCTCCTATCTATTGGGCTATACACACAAACGAAAAGGCAAACACAAACACAAACAATACACAAAACAACAAATCAGACAATCATTGTCAATGCGCCGTTGCGTCGACCGACACACTCCTTGCATCGACCAATGCAACAACCCTTGCGTTGACCAATGCACTCTTTGCATCAACCGATGCAGCGACCCTTGATCGATGCACTCCTTGCATCGACCGATGTAACCTCGCGTCTTCTTCGAATCCCTAACTGCATCGACCGATGCATACATTGCATCGATCAATGTAGTCGCGCGGACCATCCGAGATGATTTCTGTCTGATTCTCTCGACTCCAAATGTCGCCACAATGCTGGTGTTACCAAATCCGCCTCCCACAAGCCACGAAATCACGACAAATACTCACAAAATAAATGAAACACACCAAAACACACGAAACATAGATCTAACCGCTTAGATAAGTCATAGTCACGCACTCACTTTTGCAAAACGGAGAGAATGGACTACACACGACCAAAGACAGCACCACAACACGCTCCTAACACGTTCATGGTCTCAGATCTCCAACCATAAGAACATATTTATAAAGAACTGGCACATAACTCACAGAAAACTCTCTCGTAAATTTTCTATTTTTTGCAAAAGTGAAAACGGCTAAAACATGCTAAGGGCGTCAACAATAAGCTTTTATAGACAACCCCTAGGTTTCCAAAACTGCAAAACACAAAAGCTCATGCATTTGGCTTAACTTATCCAGTAGAAAAATACCTTGCATCAACCAATTCAGCTTTGCATCGATAAATGCAAATCCCAAAATCAGGATTCCTATTTATGGATGTCAGTATGTCACAAATAGTAAGCTACATGAGCGCACTACACTTACATTAAGAACTTTAAAATGATTCCACAAATAATTTAAACTGTGATAACCTTTCCGACTTACAACGATTAGCGAGAAACACACGGCATCACTACAAAGAATATTATATACGAATCAAGGTTTGTCCTCATAAATTCTTAAAAATAGTCTAATAGCTGATGTTTTTTTTTAAAAAAAAAATTCTCATAAGTCTCAAAAATCAAACATGAGTAAAAAAATATAAAGTTTTTAAAACCTTCTAAATCTTATAGTAGTACCATATTTTTAAAAAATTACAGAGTCAGAGAAGAATCAATATCCCAATAATTTCCATTAGTTTGGCTCCACTATATAATATTATCGTCAAATCAAAAGGTTAGATTAGATCTTTTGTCGCTTTCTTTGTCTTTTTTGTCTCTTCAAAGAAAACGTGAAAGATGCTATTGTAGACCAAGTATAACGCTTCATAAACCCTACCAAACACCGACAGTCTACTCATATGCATACGTATAGTAAACAAATAGGTTTGAGGCAAAATAAATAAAAAAATAAAGAGGTTGTGCATGGGTCTAATAATTCTAAAGGTTGGACCTGGTCCGATTTTGTGATGTGAAATAAGCAATTTTGTTATTGACCTTGCATCCAACATTCAGTGCTCTATTTTCCATTATTATAAACCTTAGATTAATGCAACATGAGCATAAAGATTTCGAATTGGACAGTAACGTCTAACAGAAAAATACTTTAACTCAACGTCCAATTCCATGAGATTGACAAAAAAGTTAAAAACAACCTCATGGTGGTTAAAACTTAAAAGTGAAGGGTGTGTGTGTGTCCTAGGGTTGGAGATCAAAGTTTTAAGTTTCTCTCATTTCGATATCAACATGTTTGCCAATCGCCATGGGACATGATGAGGCAATTAGAGAATCTAGTTATTTATTGTAACTATATATATGATGCCGCCGATTAACGATAAACTCAGCGGTATTCTGAAGGGATGCTAACAAACAAAACGAAAACGTGTAGAAGCTACTAGTAAATCTCATAGATGGTCAATATCAATCAATAGAAAGATAGTCCTCATTTTTTTTTTTCGTAGTCCTCATTTGCTAAGTGAAAAGAACCACACACTCCGAAATACTGAATGGCCTTACGAGCAACACATATGGCTTGGTGAATGTAGAACCTATGATCCAATTTTAGCATGACACGACAATCTTAGAAGTACATATCTTAGATGGAAGTTAAGATCTTTGTTGGACAACAGACAGGTTTAGACTGGAAATTAGAATCCTAAACATCCTAAAACTTAAATCCTCAACGAAAGAGGAGTTCGCATGTTGATGAAGCTCGCGAAGAACGTGTCAACTCCGTTATCATCTCGAGTTTTGGAACCAAACGTGTATCAGCCATAAATTTTGCAGTCCTTAAGCGACAAGCGTTTTTCAAGATGTAAACCGCAATATCTCTGTCTTGTGGTCTTCCTAAGTATCCTAACCAGGTCAAATTTTGTAGACTCGACAACAAGCATTTAGGAACAGTACTTGGTTGATGCCAGGAAAACAAACCAAGATTCTCACGATTCTGAGATCAAGGAGAAGAGTCAGATTCATAAAAACAGAATGTGCAATAGGAAAAGAAATAACAGTTAATCGTAGATACACTCACATTCATTTTGGAGACGTACTTTACACCTCGTAAGTTAGGAGAGTCTTTGAGGAACCGGACAAGGAGATTCGACTGATGCTCTTCCAATACACTTACTCGTAGTGTCAGAATCTCAAGGTGGTTGAAGATAATACCATCACCAAACATAGCCTGCAGAGGAATACGAAAAAAGTATTAACAGAGAATTTAAAAAGCGAGATTAACAACTTGCAGTTGATAGATTGAAACTGACTATTACCTTTGAGAATATAGTTAGATTCTTGACAGAGGTAATTGAACTGATAAGACTATTGAGATCGGTGGACTTAACGTCAATATATGCTAGTTTCAGCTTAGGCATATTCTCAATCAAACATGGGTGACTATCGTAATTATAATCCACAAGTTTTAAAGCCACTAAACAAGGAGCATCTATGACAAACCCATCTAAATGACAATTAGAAGGTACTAAGAGTGATAAACGTTGCACAGATGGGACAATAACAGTAAACTTTCCCATATTTTCATGAGAACATAAATGCACTACTAGCATATCAAGAACAGGGCAATTAGATAGAAGCCGCTGAAGAGATCCTTCTTTAGAGTAGCTTACACCACCAAGTCGCAAAGTTTTCAGAGAGGGAAGACAGACCATTCGAGGAACATCCAAGAGAATCCCGCCAACGAGAGCCAAGATCACGAGCGACTTGGAAGTATACAAGCTACTAGGCAATATGTTTTGCTTATCCAGATGAGAAGAATCCAAAATCTCGAGCTCACGTATGTGGCGAGAAACTGCTACTACAGCCCACATTCTGATATCTTCAGGTTTCAAAACTGAATCACCTAAATCAAGAAGGAATCTTTCTATTACCGGAGCTCTATGTAATGGCAGATTTCTATTGAGAAAACACTGTAAACTCTTGAATTCAGACTCTGAATAACGTATATCACCAAACTCAAGTTTTGTCAACCATATCCACAGAAACTCCCATCGTTTCGACAAAATGCTAGTTGATACAGCAACTTTAGTTGGAACAAACGACAATATCTTAACCAGCACTTCATCAGGCCACCCACTGATTCTGTCCATATCTTTACAACAAAATCAAGAAACTGTCACCGACCCTGAAACAGAAAACACAATACAGACTTAAAAGGGGATTGTCTCAAGCGAACCAAACAAGTGAAAACACAGCCATACAGAAGAATGGAAGAAAAACTCTAGAAAGAAACAGCAAAATCACTCAAAAGACTTGTCTGAAAGTACACCACACAGTCACAAAGAGGAAGAGGAGAAAAACCCTAGAAAGCTCTGGATTGATTAAGTGGTTAAGTCTTTTCGGTGGAGCCTCGACTCTTTTTTTACCCGGAACCAGAATCAGAAGGTAAAGACTCAAAAGACTTGTCTCAAAGTACACCTAACAAATGAAAACACAGTCACAAAGAGGAAGAGGAGACAAACCCTAGAAAGCTCTGAAGTGTTAGGAGATGAGTCTTGTCCCAGTGAAATTCAGTGGAGACCCAACCCGGAACCGAACCGGAATCATAAGCGCCTCAAGAACTGCGGAAGCATTTCTGGAAACTCTACAATTCTGAATAGGAACTTGAAGCGAGAGAAAGGGAGAAGAAAGAAGAAGGATTAAGAGACTCGTTGTCACTACACTTCACTGGGTTTATGGAATTGTATGATGCCCAATTGGGCCTGGTCTTGGGCCTTCTTCTTTTTCTAAAGGATACATCTTATCTTAATTTAACAGTAACATCTTCAAGATCTGATGACACTTGGTGGAACCCTACAAATTGTCAGTGGGAAATTGTACAAATACAACATAAATTATCAAAATACCAACTGCCACTTCCATATACACAGGAAAAAATGTTCTTTAGTACTCCATCCGTTTCAAAATATAGGATGTTTTAAGCAAAGCAAGTAGATTAAGAAGACTTTACTTTTAACAAGTTCAACCAATTAGAAACAATACTGCATAATATAAAATACTAAACTAATATAAAAGTTGCATTGAAATTTGAAAACATTATATATTATGAAACAACAAACTTCTCTAAAACATCCTATATTTTGAAACGGAGGGAGTATTTTAGAAACGCAGGATGTGACTTTTGTGGCCTAAGAAGAAAAAAAAAAACAAATATGAATAGCAAAAGAAAAAGGACTGATTTTTAACAGATGAGACCTGTTCTAATTAAGCTCTGCTTTGCTTTTACTTCTCTTCATCTTTGCTTTAACTCTAGACTTTGCCATCAATGTCTCTACTGTGTTTATGAAGTTCCCAACTGCCATCACTACCAGAAGAATGCCACACACCATCACCTGAAAATGACAACATTGACAACATTCTTAACATTTCTGTTACTTTTACTTCCTATTAGGATTTGTAGTCTCATAAGTGTGAAAATTATACCTGCCATTCAGTAACAACTCCAGTTACTGTTTTTCTTAGTAACTGCAGTCCAACGTATGCTTCAAACACCTGAGTTTTATAGCAAAAGTTACAAACATTGTTAAGCCCAATAAATTAAAAGAACATCACTCTAGCCAGCTGCATGGTAGAGCAAATGAAATGCTTTAGCATAAACTTGATTAATACATTTACAGAAAGTAAAGCTCACCTGTAAAAGGAAAAGTATAGGACATAACAGCCATAGTTGTCCATCAACGCCAGCTGTTTCTCCCCATACGACATCCATTCTCTTAGCCTGAATATTAACCACAAGGGCACACTTTAGAGCTATTTTACAAAAGCGGATAAAATTTTGGACTGTAGAAAAAAAAGTGAACATAATGAGGCACCTTTCCTAATGCAATGCGAGTGTATAGTCTTTGGCGTTGGTATCTGTTTTGCAGAAGCATGGCGACACCTTGCATCATAGCCCATTGAAGGAAGAGATGGACTCCTCTCTGGGAAGGATTGAACTCAATCATGACATTTACTTTTGTGAACTTTTAGTCTGCACAAAAAAAAAAAAAAAAAAAAACTCTAGGTATTACTTGTTTCTGGACACAGTTTGGTTGACCTTTGATTTCCCATGTGAGGCTGACAAGGGCCATAAGCATGGCACAATAGTGATGATATAGCCACCTGCAAAACACCACTACATGAATACATATATAGACATCCACTGCATAATAGCAAATACTAAACCCACACTCATTGAGGACTCCATGGAAGTTAAGTTCTCTATTTTTAATCATGAAATATATAGAGAGATCTACTTGGCAAAAGTCACAAAACCGTATAAGCTACAACTTCCTTTGTACACATGTCTATTCTTCTATACCAAATGAAATAGACCCTTTAGAGGACAAATCCGCATGTCTGCCAATCACCATGAGGCACATGTAGTTCTCTTCGATGGATGGTCATGATAGCCATCTTGAATGACATTCAAAATAAATATTTTACAATATTCAAACATCAGTATCATTTGCTAACTGCAAAGAACGAGACACACCAAAAAGATCTATTCTAGAGAAATAAATAAGCATTAGAATAATGAGATAAATCAGCAGCATACGCATGACCTTGGTGAATATACAACTCAGGATCATCACAACACACTTAAAAAACATACTATTATCTAGACTTAGTTATGTCCTATGACTTTTATCAACCTACACATGTGTTTGGTTGAGCACCGCATAGGACCTATGTTCAACATATAGCATGACACATTTCAGTCTTCGAAATTAGAACTTTATGTTCGACTGTAACTAACAACTCATGACACAAAGAACACTCCAAATTCAAAGAACTTGACAGAAAGAGCAAAGACAAAACTCAAGAGATCACAACCGTCATAATCGAACGATGAGGAAACGCATAAGATTACCATGGACGGATATCGCTCCCGTTGACTCTTAAGATGTTCTCTCGCATAGCCAACCCAGCATAGAGAAACAACAGCCAAGCCTGTTAAAAAAAAAGAATAAAAATATACACTTTAAATCACAAAACTCACAACAAAAATACAATGTTCAACACAAACTCTTTAAAAATTACCTCGTAGAGCTGGACAGGAAACGCAGGCAAACAACCACCCCAATAATAAGATCTAAGGATTAAAAGTGCTGCAGGGAAAAAAAGAAAAAGAAGAGCAGTCTTGTCCTGTTCCCATATACCACACATGTAATTAGTAGTAAGCACAGAAACATTTGACATTGAAGGACACATGCAAGCCAAAAAGACTAACTCTGTAGCTATTGTATTCTTCTTTAACTTTAAGCTGAACATCTTTACGCAAAGCTTTAACATTCACAGGTCCCAAAAACATTCTCACAAATTTTCCTGTTTCACTCAATTTCGTGAGAATCGAAACCAAAATCGAATCCGAGACACAGAGAGAGAGAGAGATAACAATAACAAACCTTGAGGTTTGGATGGGAGAAACGAAGACGTCTCTCCATCAACAAGCATGCAACGAGCACGATGCAGATCCTCTTCAAGCTACACAACAATTACAAAGATCAAATTTCAATAATCGAGAAAAACCAAAAATCAAAAGGAAAGAGATAAAGAAAAATGATGCCTTGTCGACGAGCTTAGGATCGAGGTTTTTGTTGGAGAGGAGAGAAGAGTGGAGACGACGGATGGATGAATCAACGGAGGAGGCTTGTTGACGGAGAGAAAGCTCTTGTTGAGAAGAACGTGAGATGAAAGAAGCGGATGAATCGTGAAGCTCCTTAACCTCATCTATGATTTTTTTAACTTCTTCTTCAACTTCTTCCATTTGATGAGATTGGATTACACGATTCTCTTAGGGATTTGGGATTTTGTGTGGAGATGAAAGAAGAAGAGAGGATTTGATTGAAATTTGGTTTGTTCTGGAGAACGCAAGAATAAGAATAATAATTATGTTTGAGTCTGTTTTGAGTGTGATTAACGAAATAGCATCAATCACACTATCACACGCTTGTTCACACCCACACCTTTTTTCTTCTTTTATCTTTTTTTTTTTTTTTTCTTGTTTTTGTTTTTAATAATAAATTAAGCAAATAAACTTAAAACATAATACATTAGTTTGTCATTTACTCTTTATTAGTGAAGTGTGGCAAAAATTAGTGTGCTAGGCTTTAAACACTTTATTCGTACAATGCGTCACCGTTTTAATAATAAATATGTATATTAATTTATATATACGTTTTTGTTATTGTTTGACCCGTATCGTATTTTTCCCGCATTTATTTTGTATATGAAAAGTTTAAAACAGTCAAAAAAACAGATTGTATGATAAAGCATTAATAAAATTTTTGTTTATAGGATAAGCTAGTTAGGCTCATTTAGTTGCTTTGCTTGACACATTATCTCCATCAATACTTCTCATGATTTTTATTTATATAGACTCTAAGTTCACAAAATAAAAAATAATTAGGACAGAGATTTACAAAGTTGATCTAACATTTTAGGATTTTTTTTTTCTTTTTGGGGTGTGGAATTTTATCATCTATATAACTCACATACACAATAATACTAAAACAAACTACTAAATACAAATTCATGTGATTTAAGGTCCAGTCCAATTTTTAGTGCTGTTGACAAAAAAAAAAAAAAAATTGGTTCACTTTCAAAATTTCAGATTATGTATAAATAATTTCAATAAGTTTAACTAAACTAAATACAATAAAATAATTATGAAAACGTTAACATATATAATTTATGTAAAGTTATTCTTAAAAATGTTTTGAGTCTAATCCTAATAGTCATAAAACATGATTTAGAAAGAAAAAAAAAATCAGATAATTTTCGTGAAGAAAAAGAAAAAAACAACAACAGAAAAGGAGAGTGAGGAGTTCCAAGAGAATTGGAACACTAGTTGTTGTTGTTATCGTTGTTGTTCTTGTTAGAAGGTTGACCAGTCCAATAACTTTTAACAGCAACAAGTATCTTCTCAGGATTAGACGAACCTTTCTCATGATCCACTATTTGACTCTTCCACTTCATTCCCTTCACTATCTTGTCTACCTTATTCAACGTCTCCACGTTATCTCTCAACACAACTGTTCCTTCTGGTCTCAGTATCCGATCCATCTCCAACAGTATCAGCGTCAAATCACACCTTACAACACCAAAAAACATTCGATTAGAAAATCATGTTTTTGCTAGTTACCAATATTGGTTTTGAGTTAACGGTTACCTGTGTCCGTATAAGCTGAACAATCCTCCTGCATGAATCATATCATAAGTTCTTGGATACGTCGAGAACCCTTCACACCAATCTTGATACGTTCCTATCAGTCCACGCTCGTATATAACACCTAACGTTTGTTTCTCTGCGTCGACCGGGACAACGTTCATGACCCATGAGGGATATTTCAGCATCGATGCAGCGAACCCGCCTAGGAAAGCGTTCATGTCCATTATGTTCCTGAATCTTCCATGTGAAAGCTCGGGGATTATCTTCTTGTAATGCGCTATTCTCTCTTTCCAAACCTCGTTGTCTTCTCTGAACTTCTCAGCGTTCATGTCTGGTATCGTTCCTCTGATGATTCTTGGAGGTACGGCGAATGCTCGGTCTGGCCAGTCCTCGAGCGCACCGCCTGCGTATTCATCTGGTTTGCTTGTTTCTGGTAATGGTGTTATGCAAGATTCCAAGTCTTTGTACCTAATTATTAAAAACAGAGAATTAAACCAACTTTTTGAATCTTAATCATACATTTTTGAGGCGGGGTTTACCAAGCGAAATCGCCGTTATCTGAGCTGCATATCGGAGGCGATTTCTTGTTTTGTTTAAGGTTTTTACAATCAATGTGATTGAGAGGCTTTTGCCAAATGGACAAGTCACCTTTTTCAGTCACTTTTTTCCAACAAAGACTCTTTGCTACATCTTCTATTGAATCTTGTTCTTTCTTCAAATCCTCCTCTGTTCTCTCCCAGCCTCTCCAGTATTGTTTCCAGTTAATTGGCGGTCCGGACAGGATCCAGTAACCGCCTGGTCTTAAAACTCTGTCAACCTCAGTCAGGTACAAACCATCTACAAAATATTATTGGTGTTATGTTCTTCCTCGACTAAATATATGATTGGAAGAAAGTGTTATAAGATTAGTTACCATTTTTAAACCAAGGGATCAAACAACGAGAACAATGAGCAAGATCGAAAGCTCTAGCAGGATAAGGAAGTCTTCTTGATCCCATAATCCCGATTATGGCAGGAACTCCACGTTCTAAAGCAAACTGGACCTGGGCTTCATGAGTGTCTCTTGGAGCAAAAGACACAGCCATAATGTCTCTCTTCAAGAGGTAAGCACCAAAACTTGCAACCTGATTGAATAAAGATGGAATTAATTACCAATGAAGAAAGGAGAGCATATATACTCTTCAAATTGATAAACTTACACCACATCCAGTGTCAATAGCTGTTCTGATTCCACCATCAGTAAGAGGAATGAGCCTAGCAATGTCATCAATATAAGCATCGGCTCCACGGGGAAACATAGTTCCACCACCAGGGAATCTAAACCGGTCGCCTTCTACTTGAATCCAGTTTTGGACTGCTTTCTCAACACTGAGTTCCTTGTGAGGGATGTTGTCATACCAAGCATAGTCTCTGCTTTGTGGCCATTTGAATGGAATCTTGTAATTTGGTGGAGGAGGAATCAAACAATAGAGAAGCTCATCTTTTGAAGGACAATGTCTTTCTCTATATTTCATCATGTTTCTATCAAATCTTCTTCCTCTTTGTCGATCTTCGCAAGGAGTGTACTCACTGAGAGACAAGTCACATGGTCCGAAGTACTTGATGGTTTGGTTTGTTTCCTTAAGGTCAATCTGGTTATGGCTTTTGAATTCTAATTCAGCTGACTCTGAAGATGAGGAAGATGAAGAAGAAGAGGACGAAGAAGAAGAAGAAGAAGAAGGATTCGATTGAGTCTCACATCCCAGTTTCGAGTAAGAAGATGGGACGGTATTGGCTTGCCATGCACCTAAAACATAGAACAAAATGCAGAGTCCACTTACACCAAGAATCAAAGTTAGTTTCTTTCTTCTTGCTTCTGTTTGGTGATGAAGACCACTGTTCTCTTTCGCCATTCTTGAGTGCAAAGACTGAATCTTTCTTTTTATCTGAGTTAGAGATTGAGAATTTAGACAGAAACAGAAATCAAATCCTCTGTTGACGATGTTGTAAAATTTACAAATTATGATTATAGAGAAAGAAGGAAAAGGCCATCATAGTGATTTTTTGTTGTTGTTAAGGAAATGTTAAAAAAAGGAAGAAACACAAATCACTATTCTATAGCAAAAAAAAAAAAAAAGAAGAAACACAAATGTAAAAAAAGAAGAGATTTGTCTCTATTCTATAGCAAAAACAAGAGAGCTAAGAACAGTTAATTAGAGAGAAAATAGGAAATTGACCAAGAAACAACCTCACTTTCCTCTATAGCCTCCTTTAAACTCGTTTTACCATATGTATACAAACAAACATTGCCATGTTGAATTAAATGAAAACCTCTTATATGCATATACATTTATGTATGGGAGTCCAATCTGAATCAATCACAAGATTTTCCTCATTTTTACATGTTGTGATTGATTGATAGAATAATAAATGGGCTACATTTTTTTCTAAAAAAAAAAAAATTTGTTTGTCACACACTATTGTAGTTAGTGATATTGCTGCCCTTAATAATAGGTTTTATGGTATGTTTAAACTATTTCTTTAAGTAGCAGATAACTCCATGCATAATGTCAATTATGTAAAACTTTTTTCAGAAAACAAATTATCACATAAGCAAAAGTATGTCAAAAAAAAAAAAAAAAGTCCCGTGCTTTAATCTCATATTTTCAAAGAAGAAAAATTGTAATCCCATATATATATTTTAATAGAACAGATTATTGTATATAAGCATCATTACCTTGTCCTTCGATGTTTTGCATTAATCATACTTTTCGGTAATTAACCAGAGTTTCAGTTTCTAACATGATTAAGATTGATGATGTCTCCATTCCTTTCTCAAGATCTCAAAATGTAAAGAAATAAACACTTTTTGATACCAAATGAAATAGCTTAGCTATAACGAAGACATGTTAAAGAAGACAACCAAATATGAATTAATTTTAAAATCCAAGAAACATAAGTTTTCTGTAATAAATCCTACATTATCTATCCAATATATAAATCCTATTATCATAAAATATTTGTAGTAATTAAAGTATATAATTTATGAACAAGCCCTTAGGCATAAAATAAAAATTTTTTTTCCCTATGTTAGAAACACTAAAAAAATAAATTCCTAATGAGAAAAGGATTGCAAAAAGTTGAACTGGATTACAAAAAGGAACACTACATTCTATCATGTATAAACAAAAAATTATAACTTACGTAGGATATATTATTCTAGAGAAAAAGGAAATAAACTAAACAAAATCCTAAAAGGACTATGATAAATTAAAAGCTCGTAAATTTATATAAATAGGCACATACGTGACATCTTTTTATCACCAACAAATTCTCAGCGTTCAGATATTGATCTCATCATATTCTCTACATCTTCTTCCTATCCATACGATTCAAATCATACGATTCAAATCATGGCCACAAAGAAGATCTTTGGTTTCGTGCTTGTGATCATGTTTCTCTTGGGTTCCAGCTCCGCTAAAATCTACAAAGTTGGACGTTCCAACTACGGCTGGACGGTAAAGGACGACTCTTGGGCTGAACATAAGGAATTCCACGTTGGAGATTCACTAGTCTTCGAATACGATCATAACGTCAACGACGTCACTCAAGTATCCAACGCTTTAGAGTATGATTCATGTGATTCTTCTTCTCCTAAAGTTGTTTACAATACAGGACACGATGTCGTAACCTTCACGGAACCAGGACATCACTATTTCATCACCTCAAATCATATTCAATGCGTCTGGGGAATGAAACTTGATGTTCTTGTCGTCCATGACTCGTCACGTCCGACTCCTCCACCACCACCACCATCTAGGAAGATCCATGGCCCATCACGTCCGATTCCTTCACCAACACCACCGAGGGAGATCCATGAGCCGTCACATCCGATTCCTCCACCACCACCACCGACGAATATCCATGAGCCGTCACGTCCGATTCCTTCACCACCACCGAGCAAGATACTTCCTTCTGGAAGGATCTACGAAGTCGGTGACTCAAGCGGATGGAGCGTATATAACAGTTTCTACTATTCCAAGTGGAGTGAAGATAAACTATTTCGTGTTGGAGATACTCTCGTTTTCGAATACAACAAGCACATCAACGACGTCAGAGAAATCAGCAATGAACTTGAGTTCGAATCCTGCAAACCAACTTCAACTGTAGCCGTGTACAAGACGGGGCGCGATCTCGTTAAGCTCACGAAACCAGGTGTGCATTATTTTGTAAGCTTAAAGACCGGTCTTTGTCAAGCTGGGATTAAGCTTCGTGTTACGGTGCAACCATCAACGGAAGACGTTACTTTGCCGAGTGTTCCCAAGAAGAAGATAAAGTCGTCGCCTATTTACCACTTTAACAGGTGGTGGTTCCGCATTTTCAGACCTCATCACTAAGTAGTCAACCATTATGATTACATTAGTGTTATTGAGAGTTTTTTTCTTTTTTTTTTTGGCTTTTTGGTTTTCTTTTTATTAGTCGTTTGTTTAGTGGCTGGAATACATTGTTTCGTTTTAGGATTTGTCATACGTTTTTCTTTAATTTTTCAACGTTTCTATTTACTTTTGATCATGAGAACATGGCCATAAATTCATAAACATGAACACTATGCGACATGTGACATGCCCATGAGTTAGATTCTGAGCAGAAACATGAAACCCCTAGTATAAACAATAGCTAGAACTAGAACTATCGTTTTAAAAATTAACCCCAAAGTAAAAGAAAAACTAGTGAACTAGACTTTATATATATTTTAGATTATGTGTGTAAACCCATAAAAAAATATATATTTTAGATTATGTGTGTATACCCAGAAAAATATAATGTAAAATAAGTAGAAATAAGCTTTACCATAGTTACGAGAGTATTTCAAATAATTGAGAATATTGATAATGCTTGATTAACGTGCAATGACCAACAACAAAATTATTGCCATAATCTAGAACTTAATTTAGAGATTATCTTATAACTTACATTACACACGCTAATGGAACGAAACTACATCATTATTTGTTGTTTATCCACCTTCGAGATAAGACAAATATTAGTTTCATTTAATCTGTTATCTATTCCGGAAAAGGTCTTATACCAAATCCACTACATCCCTTTTTAAGAATGACCAAAATCTCTGATAAAATAATGTGTTCATACCATCCAGACCTAAAAATTTTTCTGGATGCATAATAAACAAAGCTTTCTGAACTTCGGCCTTAGAAATCTTTTTGGTTAGCGCCTGATTCATACTTACTGTGATGATATGGTTACTCTCTTGAACCATCTATGAACTTCCACTCACGTTCAACCTTATAAAAAAGATTAAAATAATCAGCCGCAATTTTCTCCATGCCCGAATCCGACTCATCCCAAATATCATCTGGTCCATACAAACCTACTATTCGGTTTCTAACCCGCCGTTGTTTTGTAGATGCATGAAAAAATTTATACTTTTATCCCTAACCCGTAACTAAAACTTTTTATTTTGTTTTTGCTAATAAACCTCCTCATCACGGTATGTCTCTCTCCATTTCAATTAGTTATACTTATTATAATCAAATAATATTTACTTTCGGTGTTCTTTCTAATATAGATAGATAATAAATTTGTGATTTACTCTTTTTTTTTTTGTGTTTTCTTTTTTTTTCCACACTATCCTTTTCCTGTTTTCATTTTCATGAAAAGAAAATGATATACATCAAGTTACAAAACTAAAAATGATAAAATATGTGTTAAATTCTACTTAATTAATTGAACATGTTGATATCCCGTTAATTATAGTTTTGACATATTGGATATTTGGTAAGAAGGTTCAACCTTTAAACATATGATTAAAATTTTCTAATTTCAAATTTTTAACAGAAAAAAATAAATTGAAATCCTTTTCTGAATTAATGTATATTAACAAAAAAAGTCCCTCAATCGCATTAGGTTAATTATTTAATAAATTAAAAACTATTTTTAATGATTTCTTTTGAATATATTAACAAAAAAAAATTATTTAGCTTATGTATTTACATATAATAGTATATGTGACAAAACAATTTAAGAAAAAATTCATTTATTTTGTTGATGATCAGTTTTTAGTTTGTTGAATAACACTAGATTTGAGATGAGATTTATAAATTTTTGATTGAATAATAAGAGATTGTAAATGATTTTTAGAAATTTCACATTCAATAACATAGAATTTCAGACGATTTTTAAAAATCACCAATGGAATAACAGGTAATTTGATAAAACCCCAAAATCTCTTAAAATTCTCAGTTCAATACATCCCTCTAAGGTTTGTGGCCTTTTTAACAGGAAGAACAAACTAACAATGTACTGATACTGCTATATACACATATGACGTATGTGATATCATTATATTTCTTTTATTCTATAAATAAACTAGTTAATTATTTTCTTCTGAACGTGTACATATACTTTTCCTCGTCATAAGGCCAAACCCTGCTTCTAACTAAAACAACTTAACCACGTTAAATAATAGCAAGGAAATAAAACACAAGTGTGCAAAAGAGCGTCGACGTGAGTCTAAGAGATCATGAGATCTGACATATAACAAAAAGCTGCTAACTTTGCTTACATAACATCATCATCTCAATTTATACATATTCCTTTCCGTAATCAAGTTTTAGTCTCTTGTTTACTCATGTCGCAATGTGTCCCTTCTCCTATCTTCAAAGCTTTCATCTATCTCTCCCTCTCTCTCTATATATAGATTCCTAGATCGTGTATAAACAGATTCAATCTAGTAACTCTATGTTCTTTTCCAAAATCTTTGATCGTTGTCGTAGATGTCTTCCTTGATAGTGAAAAGTCTCGGGTCCATTGTCTCTATCATTACAAGAATCTTCTCCTTCCGACGCCGCCGTCATGTGTCTAATCCAAGGACCACCACACATATAAGCTACTTCAGGATGTCTAAGAAACGTCCACTCTCTTTACAGGTTAGTTTTTTCTTTCTTTGAATAGCCACCCCGTTGTTGCCTAACAGCAACCACAATCGTAGGCATGCATGATCCTTTGTTTTTTTTTTTTTGTTTGAATACCGCTTTTGTTTTATTTTATCATAAATACATTTATATCAACATTGTGCGTGAGAATAATTATCAATAGATAAGAACATTGATTAAAAGAAATTATTGATATATTTACTGTTGTTATATGATATAATGCATAATGAAATAAAACATCAAAATGTGTTTATAGTAAGGAAGAAAACTATCACGTTTAAATGTATTTAGTCCAAAAATATATCAACTTTGAATTATTGGTGAATTTGAAATCCGTGACTTAACAATTGTAAACGGACGTTATAAAATATATTAACAGTGTTAAATAGGGTATATTTGTAGGTTTTTGTCATCTATGAATGTAGAAAATTTGTGAAAGTATCCAATTATGACGGTTCTCATAGTCATAACTCATAAGAAACCTAATGTTTTTTTAATTTTGACACATGTGTCACATGGACTACTAGACGGTTGAGCTTAAGGTAAGAATGTGTTGCACAGGTTGCGTTAGGATTGTTAAGAACGCAATCTCCAAGCTCCGAGGTAACTACACACACATATATATATATATATATATATATATATATATATATATATATATATATGATGAAGAATTAATCTGGTGAAAGATATAATGAATTTGATTATTATTGCAGGAGTTGATTCAGTGGAGGTGGAGAGAGAGCTAGGAAGAGTGAGAGTGGTTGGTTACGTTGACAGAAACAAAGTGCTCAAAGCCGTGAGGCGAGCAGGGAAGAGAGCTGAGTTTTGGCCATACCCTGAGCCTCCACTTTACTTCACATCTACTCAAAACTATTTCGTAGATCCTTCCAAAGAGTTTAAAGAGAGCTATAACTATTATAGACATGGCTACAATGGTACGGAGCAACATGGTAATATCCCCGTAGGTTCACGTGGAGACGACAGAGTTAGTAATATGTTTAATGACGATAACGTCAATGCATGCTGTCTCATGTAATTTAAATACGTAACATATAACTCTGTTATATCATACTGTATTGTACATATGGTTATACACTTATACTTTGAAAGAATATAACTAAGAGAAGTATGATGTTCTCGATCTACATGTATTATTACAAATGTATTTTTATAGTGCTTTTAAATAAAATTCACTATTTCTTATAATGTTGTAGTAGGAAGATTCTAAAAAATAGCACCAATTTAAGTTTTTGTTCCAAAACTAGCACACATGATTAAAAGTTCCAAAACTAACACACAATTATATATTATTAAAATAAAATATTAATAACACTAAATTGTCAAAATCGTGAGATTTTAATAATCTTGTTCTCTCTCATTTGTCTCTCTCTGCCGATTCCAAATTCATTCGCAGAAGATGTTCCACCGATGAACCCAATCGGATCTGTGAGTCATCAAGTCTAAGTCAGTGAAAAGCATGAATCTAAGGACCGGAGAGATCTTTGAGCTCTCGTTCAGGAAGACGAGATAGCCCAGGATTCACAGGTCCCAATCTCCGTCGGCTCATCTCGCCATTTGGGTATGAGTCTCCGTTCGACTCAGAAGGATGGCCTATGTGGCTTATTGCTGCTTATGGCGATTCAATCAAAGACTTAACACCTCCTTGTGCTACCTCATATGAAAAGCTCGATAAGGTGCCTTAAAAGCTCAGTTCTTTAAATTATAAAGTTTTTGTTTTTTTGTGTTAATTAAATGATGTAAAGTTTTGATTTTTATTATGAATTAGATTGGGCAATGAACATATAATAATGTGTACAAGGTTGTAGCTTTGAAGAAAGTTAGAGTGGTGAGTTTTTTTTTTCTTGCTAATAATACCAAAGCATTAGTAGTGATTATATGATTTCATAGGATACAAATATGAAATTTCATGTTCAAGGTTGTGTACATTGTATTCCCCTGTAGACACTAATCATTAGCTTCACTTCAATTTCCTCTTCTAACGAAGTAGAATTCTATTAAATGTAATAGGGAGAGTCCTTTTAACTTTTTTTTTTTTTTTTGTGTTAGTAGGGAAAGTTGTGATGGTTTAGGATTTAATAATTTTGATTGTTACATGTTTATTGTTTGTTGCTCGTGTATTGATGTATTTCTCAGTAACATTTGAAGATTAAGAAAGTTTACTGTTTGTTGCTCGTGTATTGATGTTTTTCTCAGTAACATTTGAAGATTAAGGAAGCATTGTTGAGAATTCATGAAAACTTTCCTGAAATTTATTCCTTGATTTCAATTTTTGTTGCAGGAAATGGAGTTAAAGATTTCTCTAAGCTATGTCATGTTGCAGATGATACAAGATGCATATATATTTTGGATATCTGTAGATGAGACTGTGTTCCTTTATTCAATTTTACTCTATCTGTTGTTTAGACATATATGATGCTTGATAAACCTTTTTAGATTTTCTGGTACTTGTATGATGTATAACATTCTCACATGTTTTATGTTAGTATTTTGTTTTAAATGTGACTAAACTTCATGAAAGATTATATGAAATTTGGGAATGATTGTTGATATATCATGGTTTTTACGGTTTTTAGCCATGATATAAGTGTGCTTTTTGAGTCTTTTGATTTGTTTCTAGGTTGTTTTTGAGTCTTTACAGGTTATTTAGGAAGTTGGCACGGATGGAGCAATATGGAACATTTTGGAGCATTTTACCGAAGGAAATCAAGTGTGGAGTCTGACCAGAGACCAGCATCGATCGACACCACAGTAAAGGGCATCGATCGACACTCATGTCCACCCGAGAGAACAAGAAATTGGAAGTTTTACAATTTTGCCCGAAGTCTTCTGTAATTGCAACATAAGCCCCTGAACGTATTTTAGGGTGTATATATATTGTTTTTGGGTTTTAGATTAGGGAGAGTCATCATTGAGCAGTTTTTGAGAGAAAGACCATTGAGAGCTTTTGGGAGAGATAGATCTGAATTCTTTGTAGAGAGAAGATTCTTGAACTCCCTCTTTTACTTTTGATATCTATTCATGTTATTCAGAATTATGATTTGTGCTTTATTTAACATGTCTGAGTAATTTGCTTGTTAGGTTTAGGGTTTTTCATAGGGTCTTTATGATTTATTAGATCTGAAATTTTTAGGGTTCTTAATCTTTTATGATCTTCATCCTTGGTTGTTCTTCACAATAGTTCTTGATTGATCACCTAGAATTATTATCTTAGGGAAATTAACTAATATGAGAATATGTTTGTTTTCCTGAATAAACCATTGATGAACAGAATTGTTTCTTACAAAGAGATTTGAATTTATGATTCTGTGAACTTATCTAAACCTGTTCTTAAAGCTGATTTTCAACTTAGGATTCTTACAAAGAGATTTGGATTTTCTGGTTTTAAATCTAGATATTATTTGCAGTGAGAACTGATTTAATTTACCAAAAGTTTAGAGTTCTAGATCTGATCTTTAGTGCTTGAACCTTAATTAATTTATCTGATTTAATATTTCATAATATCCTGAGAAATTCCCTAGGCTTAACTCTTTTGATTTCCTGAATTTACAACACTTTAATTTAAATATTTGTTTTCGTTTATTTTTAATTCAATTGGTCTTATTTAGCATAATCTACAAAACTCTATAATCTATTGTGTTTGATTTTGAGTCTCTGTGGATTCGATCCCTAAGTACTGCAGTGATCTCTTAATTTGAGAGAGTAGCTCTAGGGTAAATTTGAGCATATCAAATTTTGGCGCCGTTGCCGGGGAACTCTTTGATCTACCATTAGATTTGAGTTTTAGATTGTGTCTAAATTTTCTTTTTATTTTCTACTTACACGTTTTTGTTTTTCTTCTCTTTGGTGTTTCAGGTGTATGCCTCCTAGACCTCACACAAGGAGCAATAAATCTGGTCCTACTGTGAATTTGTCAAACCAACAGTTAGGAAAACTTGAGCGTGTGAACAGAAAAGCAGCCAAATCTCTGAAGATGGTTAACACGATCATTCTGATGCGTGATGAGGCTGGTGTTTTGAGGGATCAAGAGGGCCACTTGCGCAATGAGCAGGGTCAAAAGCTTGATGCAGAAGGAAACGTAATTGCTGAACCCATTGTCAACGAGCAGGCTGTTGTAAACCAGCAAGCTGGTGTCGTTGATGATCCAAATCCCGGTGTCGATCGACACCAACCAGGCGGCATCGATCGACACCCTCTTCCTGCAGACGGACGTGGAGCTGCCAACCACGCCCAAAACCCGGTTCGAAGACAGGAGCAGAACCGAGACCTTATCCGGACCATTGCTGATTACAACCGGGCTGATCTGGTGTATGAGAACCGGTCCGCTATTGTTCCTCCCCCTTTCCAGAGGAATGATTTTGAGTTGAAACCTGCATACTTTCAACTAGTTGGGCAGAGACCTTTTTCTGCTTTGCCCAATGAGAAGCCCTTGGACCACATTGAGCATTTTGAGGATCTGGTGACCAGCATCAAGGCTAATGGGGTGACTGAGGACTACATTTTCTGCAAACTTTTCCCTTACTCACTTGCAGGAGAAGCATCTCAATGGTTGAAACAGCTGCCAGCTGGATCATTGACAAGCTGGCGTGATGTCAAGGTGGCTTTCCTCAACCACTTCTATGATGATGCAATGTCAGATGAGTTGAGAATCAAGCTGTCTTCCTTCAAGCAGAGACCAGATGAAGCTTTCAAAGCAGCCTGGGTGAGATTCAAAGCTTACCAAAGGGACTGTCCACACCATGGTTTCTCAAGGGTTCAACTGCTAAGCTTCTTTTTCAGAGGGTGTGACTGGGAGTATCAGTTGGCTTTAGATGCTGCAAGTCATGGAAATTTCAAGACAAGAATGCCAGAAGATGCTGAATTGTTGATTGAAAACTTAGCTGCCAGCAATAGTACTAAGAGAGCAGATGCTGAAAGAAAGAGAGTGCAAGGAGGATATGACTCCCACCAGTTGGCTTCTGTTAATGCTAAGTTGGATTCTGTGCATAATCTCCTTGTGGGTAAGAAATCTGTTCAGTTTGCTGCTGAAGTTGAGACATATGAGCCAGAACCTGATCAAAGAAATCATGAGGAAGAGGAGGTGAACTATGTCTATGGGAATCAGGGGCAGAGGTTTGGAAACCAGCAAGGTAGTAGGCCTTACAGTGGAAACAGCCAGCGCAGTAACTTTCAGGGTACCTCTCCTGGTTTCACACCCAAACCTGAATATCAGAAGCAGCAACAAAACAGTGGATTCACAAGGACCTATGGCAACAACTCATATCAGTCTCCACCTCCTAAGTCAGCTGAAACTAGTAAGATGGAAGCTATGCTTGAGCAGCTTTTGCAAGGCCAAGAGCAAATGACAGTAACTTTCAATGGGAAGCTGGATAATGTCTACACAGATCTTAATGGGAAGTTTGAAGCTTTGAACATCCATGTAAAGAAGCTGGAAAGCCAGGTTGCGCAGACTGCTGGGTCTGCAAAAAGGCAAGAAGGTTATCTCCCTTCAAAAACTGAATCAAATCCTAAACATTTTTGCAATGCAGTATCTTTGAGAAGTGGCAAACAACTTCATCCTATACCCCAGAAGAATAAAATTGATGATCCACAAGAGTTGATTAATATAGACTATGAAGAGGATGATTCTGCCGAGCCAGTATCGACCGACACACATGGGCATCGGTCGACACTGGGACAATGCGAAGTTACGGACAAAAACCCAGAACGTAGCATCGATCGACACCAACCAGGTGGCATCGATCGACGCCAACCACGGACAGAAACTACGATTGTGAAATCTTCTACTCCAGTTGCAGAAAGAGTTTACACACCTAAGGTTCCATTCCCCAAGAATCCAAGGAAGTCTAAACAAGAGCTAGATGATGCCAAGTGCAAAGCCATGATGGATAAGCTTATTCTTGAGTTGCCTTTGGTTGATGCTGTTAAGACTTCTCCAATGCTTAGAAGGTATGTCAAGAGGATGGTAACCAAGGATTTTAATGCTGAGCAAGGAGTGATGATGATATCAGCCCAAGTCAGTGCCATCATTCAGAACAAAGTCCCAGAGAAATTTCCTGATCCAGGGAGCTTTGTTCTTGATTGCACTATCTTCACTGATAGATTTGCTAGATCTTTGTGTGATCTTGGTTCTAGTGTCAACCTCATGCCAAGATCAGTAGCACTCAGCCTGGGAATGACAGACTTCCAGCCTACTAAGCTCACTCTCATCCTTGCTGACCGGTCCGTTCGTATTCCAGATGGCGTTCTTGAAGATGTTCCAATTAAGATTGGTGAGTGCCTAATACCTACTGATTTTGTGGTGTTAAAATATGAGGAGGAACCCAAGGACCCTCTTATTCTGGGAAGATCATTCTTAGCTACTGCTGGAGCTATAATTGATGTCAAGAAGGGTCAGATTGGTCTCAACATTGGTGATTTACAAATGCGCTTTGACATGGAGAAGTTGGTTAAGAGGCCAACCATTGATGGCCAGACATTCTATGTAGACACATTGTCTAATCTGGCTGAAGAGATATTTCAGGAGCTGCATCCTGAAGATCCTTTAGAGAGAGCACTGGTTGCTTCTGCTGAAGAAGCTGAGCATTTAGATGACATTGCTGCTGGGTATGTCAAACTGCTTGATGCTAATGAACAAGTGAAGAAGCTGGTTGCACAAGTGGAATTGGTTAGTACTTCTTCACAAACTGCAAAGGTTTCTGATTGGAGTCCTGAGAAAGCTTCAAAGGTTGATCTCAAGCCACTTCCTGCAGGTCTAAGGTATGCATATCTCGGTGAGAACTCTTCTTACCCTGTTATTGTTAGTGCTTCCTTAAACAATGCAGAGCTCACTTTACTGCTAAGCAAGCTGCGCAAGTTTCGCAAAGCTCTTGGCTATTCTCTTGATGATATTGCAGGAATCTCTCCAAACTTGTGTATGCATCGGATTCATCTTGAGGAAGGAGCTAAGACATCCATCGAGCATCAGAGGAGGCTGAATCCGAATCTGCAAGATGTTGTCAAGAAGGAGATCATGAAGCTGCTGAATGCTGGGATCATCTATCCAATATCTGATAGCAATTGGGTCAGTCCGGTACATGTTGTTCCTAAGAAGGATGGTGTCACAGTGGTGAAGAATGACAAGAATGAGCTGATCCCTACAAGGACAATTACTGGTCATCGGATGTGCATAGACTACAGGAAGCTGAATGCTGCAACAAGGAAAGATCACTTCCCACTTCCTTTCATTGACCAGATGTTGGAGAGGTTAGCTAATCATCCATACTACTGCTTCTTGGATGGTTACTCAGGCTTTTTCCAGATTCCTATTCATCCTGATGACCAAGAGAAGACCACCTTCACTTGTCCCTATGGTACCTTTGCCTACCGCAGAATGCCTTTTGGTCTCTGTAATGCTCCTGCGACATTTCAGAGATGCATGATGTCAATCTTCACTGACATGATTGAGGACTATATGGAGGTGTTCATGGATGATTTTTCAGTTTATGGATCTTCATTCAAAAGCTGTTTGGATAATCTCTGTAAGGTGCTAGCAAGGTGTGAAGAGAAGCATTTAGTGCTTAACTGGGAAAAATGTCATTTTATGGTTAGAGATGGCATAGTGCTTGGCCACAGGGTTTCAGAAGCCGGAATAGAAGTTGACCGCGCTAAAATAGAGGTGATGACAGGTCTTCAACCACCAGAGAATGTGATGACAGTAAGGAGTTTTCTTAGGCATGCAGGGTTCTATAGGCGTTTTATCAAAGACTTCAGCAAGATAGCAAGACCACTTTCTGCCTTGTTGTGCAAAGATGTCAAGTTCGAATTCACTGATGAATGTCGCATAGCCTTTGAGAGGATTAAGCAGGAGCTTGTTAGTGCACCTATTGTTCAGCCACCAGATTGGGATCTTCCTTTTGAAGTAATGTGTGATGCTAGTGATTTTGCAGTGGGAGCAGTGCTGGGACAAAGAAAAGATAAGAAACTTCATGCAATCTACTATGCAAGCAGGACACTGGATGAGGCACAAAGAAATTATGCAACAACAGAGAAGGAGTTGTTGGCTGTAGTGTTTGCTTTTGAGAAGTTTAGATCTTATCTGGTTGGTTCAAAAGTCATTGTTCATACTGATCATGCTGCATTAAGATACTTGATGCAGAAGAAGGATGCTAAGCCTAGACTTTTGAGATGGATTCTTCTTCTACAAGAGTTTGACATTGAAGTGAGGGATAAGAAGGGGATAGAGAATGGTGTTGCTGATCATTTGTCCAGGATTAGGATTGATGATGATGTTCCAATTCGTGATTGTCTTCCTGAAGAGCATGTTTATTTTGTTGATACTGGGTTTCGGACTGTTGATTCCAAAGACTTGTATTCGGCTGCATGTGGTGTCGATCGACGCCACACTAGCATCGATCGACACCCTTTGTTCCCAGAATCAGATTGGTCGCCTGATGGAGATTTAGCTGCTGTGGCTAGCTCCAATCAACCTTGGTATGCTGATATTGCCAATTACCTTGCTGCAGAGGTAGAACCTGATCAATTCACAGGATATCATAAGAAAAAGTTCTTGAGAGAGCTAAGGAGATATTATTGGGATGAACCTTACTTGTATAAGCATTGCAGTGATGGTGTTTACAGGAGATGTCTAGCTGAAACAGAAGTGCATGATGTCCTTTTTCACTGTCATGGATCAGATTATGCTGGACACTTTGCTACTTTCAAAACAGTGTCTAAGGTCCTACAAGCTGGGTTTTGGTGGCCAACAATGTTCAAGGATACTAATGAGTTTGTCTCCAGATGTGATGCTTGTCAGCGGAAAGGTCAGATTAGTAGACGGCATGAGATGCCACAAAACTTTATCCTTGAGGTTGAAGTTTTTGATTGCTGGGGCATTGACTTTATGGGACCATTCCCTTCCTCTTACAAGAATCAATACATCTTAGTAGCTGTGGATTATGTCTCCAAGTGGGTTGAAGCAATTGCAAGTCCAACTAATGATTCTTCTGTGGTTCTTAAGCTGTTTAAGACCATCATCTTTCCGCGGTTTGGAGTTCCTCGAATTGTCATCAGTGATGGAGGTAAGCACTTTATCAACAAAGTGTTTGAGCGGCTGCTGAAGAAGTATGGTGTTCAACATAGAGTGGCTAGTCCATATCATCCCCAGACTAGTGGACAAGTAGAGGTTTCCAACAGGCAGATTAAGGAGATCCTAGAGAAAACAGTTGGTGTTACAAGGAAAGATTGGGCTTTGAAGCTTGACGATGCACTTTAGGCATATAAAACTGCTTATAAAACACCACTAGGCACTACTCCTTTCCATCTGCTCTATGGGAAAGCCTGTCATCTCCCAGTGGAGTTAGAGCACAAAGCAGCCTGGGCAGTTAAGTTGATGAATTTTGATGCCAAGACAGCTTCAGAGAGACGGTTAGTGCAGTTGAATGAGTTAGATGAGCTGAGATTTCATGCATTTGAAAATTCTAAGCTGTATAAGGAAAGGACCAAGGCTTATCATGATAAGAAGATCATCTCCAGACACTTTGAGCCAAATGACCAGGTACTCCTTTACAATTCGCGCTTGAAACTGTTTCCTGGAAAGCTGCGTTCCCGCTGGTCTGGTCCTTTTACTGTTCAAGAAGTCAGACCATATGGAGCTATTGTGCTGTTGAACTCAAAAGGAGAGAAATTTACTGTTAATGGCCAAAGGGTGAAACACTATTGGGCAAAAGCTGAAATACCAGACGGACACATTGTGCGTTTGGATGATGCACCCTCTGCCTAATCCGCTGCCAAGTCAAGCTAATGACTAAAAACAAGCGCTGAGTGGGAGGCAACCCACTTGTAGGAATTAATTTTGAATTTTTTTTTTTTAGGAATACTAACATACTAATTTCTGGTTTTGAGTTTTCATTGTTTCAGGAAAAGTTTCGATTATCAATGATCAGAGCTAGCATCGATCGATGCCGACTCATATAGCATCGATCGACGCTATTATGAACAGAGACGAGAAACCGGATGGATCGGTTGATTTTGCTGGGCTAAGAATGTTATTGGGCTTATAATTTGACACTGGGCCGGACCGATAAAGGAAGCATCGATCGACACCAACACGATGGCATCGATCGATACCACTAAAACCAGAAACAGAAAGCTCAAAAATCGCGACTTCATCTTCTTCCTCCTTTCACCCCCAATTCCGAACTCAAACCCTAATTCCCTCATAACTCTCTCGATATAGCTCGGTTTTGGGTGATTCCAAGCTCCAATCCACTCGATTTTCTCTCCTCTACCTGGAATCAGTGTCAATTTTGTGTTTTAAAGTGATGGCATCCAACAAACGGAGTAGAAGGAACGATGGTGAAGCTTCTTCATCCGCCCGCCCAGTCCGTCAGTCCGGCCGCCGGCCACCTCCGAGACCTCCGGCGGATCTTCCCCAGCCTCCACGTCGTCCGGCCACAACTTCCCCCACTCCACCAACCCTCTCTCTTCCTTCTACCACTCCATCAAGATTCCCATGGCCAAAGGAAGAAGGTACACCAATTCTAACAGAGAGGGAATGGCCTATACACAAGCTTCCTGAGCTTAGCAAGCCTGAATTCATCAATAGACCAGTGGGTGTTTGGGGAGATTATGAAACTATGCTTTACAATGCATGGTTGGGAGTTGAGATTGAGCCTACAAGGTTTGTTGATTCTGTCATTCTTCGTAAGATGCAGATTCATGATGAGGTTTTGGATTTGCTTGATAGGATGAATTTAGGCACGGTATGTACTAGGCAGTATGATTTGTATCCGGATTTAGTGCGACAGTTCATGGCATCAGTTAGGATTACTTACAGAAATGAGCAGGCACCGGATGCGTTTGGGGGTGAATTGCATTTCTTCATCAACGGACTACATTATGATATCGATTTTGCTCATTTGTGTGATGTGTTTCGTTGGATTCGTTTTTATCAAGACGTTGCCTTGCCCAAGCATTATGAGGATCTCTCTCCTTTGTGGTCCTACATAGGACTTGGTGAGTATAACTCCAAGAGGATGCTTCAATCAGAGGTCCGCCATCCTGTACTCCGGTATGTTCTTAGAGCTGTTGCTACTACTTTGCAGTGTAAGATGGAACCTAACAAGATGAGAGCAGCAGAGCTTTATCTTCTGTACAATGGAGTTTACACCATGACCCCTTCTTTGGTTCCTGCTGACAGTCGCGACCCTCTGAGCCTCAACCTTGGGGCTATTTTCGCACACCACTTGGTTGCCCTGCAGACCAAGCCATTTCTGGGTACTGGAGCCAAGAGGGAGGCTGTGGGGAGCCTTATTACTGCTATTCTTCAGTACATGAAGATTCCTCTGACTGGTTATAGTGTTGTCACTAGGAGACAGCTTATGGATGAGCAGTACTTGAGGAGTGCACACTGGTTGAAACCAGGTTTATTATGGCGGTTTACTGATGAGACCGGAGAGCACTTTGTTCGCCTTCCGCGACCTGATCTTACCACTATTGGTACTGATCCTGAGCAGTTGCGTTTTCGCCCTTCACCAGCTGACTATGCTGCTTATGCTCCTTCCCGTCGCCATCGCACTTCGCGGACTACTTCTGCTGCTGCTGCTGACCCTGCTGGGGGTTTTGAGACTGGTTCTTCTTCCGGGACTGCAGCATTTGAGTTTCCAGAGCCACCGCAGGATCCCGCTATTATGGACCAGGGAGCTCATCAGACTTATGTGGTTTCCGCTTTGCGTGCCATCTGGAATGGCATGGCTAGACTTTCTCAGTGCGGCTGCATTCGTCCTACCAGGCGTACTAGGCGCCGGTCCCCTTCGCCATCTTCACCGTCTGCTGATCCTGCTTCTGCTGAGGATACTGGTGATGATGATGTTTCTGCTACATTCTAGTTTCTGATCAGGATTCTCTTTATCTTTTTCCTTTTTCTGATTGAGTCATTTTTCTTTTTGTTTGAGTCAGTTTGTGTTTGGAAGTTGTTTGGATTTCTGAACTATCTATCATGTTGCTTTTAACCCGTGTTTGTGTTTAAGTGCTTCTTAACAGAATTAACATCTACGGATTGATCCTACACACACAACTAACTGCAACTCACAAGTTCTCTGCCACAATTCACCATTCGCCGAAGGCGTCGATCGACGCCGCCTTTCATGGCATCGGTCGACGCCGTTTGGGTAATCCGAAAAACTGTTCATTTTTTTTTTTTCCATTCATTTTTTTTTTCTGCCACCATTTTTGTTTCCTAACTTTTCCCTTGCTTGATCACACTGAGGACAGTGTTGTTTAAGTCTGGGGGAGGTTACTACTAATTACTAACTTGGTTTTTGTGTCTTGTGTCAAAACCGTATTTTTGTTTTTATTGAGTCAAATTTTTCAAAACTTACTGTTGAATTATGATCTCTAACTAATGGTTCTTGTTCTTTGGCTAACACTCTAATGGATTTTGACTAAGCTTGACCTCAGAACTGAAGTGTGAAAAGACTATGAGCTGTATCAACAATCCTGAAAGCCCTTATTCAAAGGATATCTAGTTCAACCAATGATGTCTCGACTTCTATCAAGATTTTTAACCTGACTTAATCGCTTACTTTGGGGTAGGAAATCAGTGGACTAGACTTCTTTTTCAGGCCATACAAGACAGTGCAAATTTTCAAAGTATGTCTCCCCTCTCTCTTCCCTCAGAATTAAAAAAAAAAGAAAGATAGAAATAAAAGATGAGATGATTTTGATCAGTTTAGAGAGGTAGGTAAATTACCAGTGACCTCATTTTTCTACTCTTGAGTCAAATGATCACACAAAGCTTGGAAGCGAGGGGTAGGTAAATTACCGATGACCCCGGTATTCGCTTACACCTTTGATAAAGTTTAAAAAAAAATATAATAAGGAAGTGAGTAAAGAGAGAGGAAAGGAGATGTAAGAAGTATGTCTTGGCCTGAAGAGAATCCATATGCCACTGTTTGAATACCACAAGGTAAGAACTCACCTGTACTTGCTTTAATTTATAAAATGAGATGGCAATGGTGAGACTAGAGATTCCAAAGGATTGTGGGGTTTGAGTAAGGAATGTTGATGCTTTTCAATTGACAAAGTATATGAAGTAAGTTCTTGAGGATCAAGGTGAGGAAGAGTGCAATGTTCAGTTACCAGCAGTTGAGTGAATTCTATGTTTTCAAACCTCTTTCACAGTTCTAAGTTTCTGTTTTGCTTGAGGGCAAGCAAAGGCTAAGTCTGGGGGAGTTGATATATCATGGTTTTTACGGTTTTTAGCCATGATATAAGTGTGCTTTTTGAGTCTTTTGATTTGTTTCTAGGTTGTTTTTGAGTCTTTACAGGTTATTTAGGAAGTTGGCACGGATGGAGCAATATGGAACATTTTGGAGCATTTTACCGAAGGAAATCAAGTGTGGAGTCTGACCAGAGACCAGCATCGATCGACACCACAGTAAAGGGCATCGATCGACACTCATGTCCACCCGAGAGAACAAGAAATTGGAAGTTTTACAATTTTGCCCGAAGTCTTCTGTAATTGCAACATAAGCCCCTGAACGTATTTTAGGGTGTATATATATTGTTTTTGTGTTTTAGATTAGGGAGAGTCATCATTGAGCAGTTTTTGAGAGAAAGACCATTGAGAGCTTTTGGGAGAGATAGATCTGAATTCTTTGTAGAGAGAAGATTCTTGAACTCCCTCTTTTACTTTTGATATCTATTCATGTTATTCAGAATTATGATTTGTGCTTTATTTAACATGTCTGAGTAATTTGCTTGTTAGGTTTAGGGTTTTTCATAGGGTCTTTATGATTTATTAGATCTGAAATTTTTAGGGTTCTTAATCTTTTATGATCTTCATCCTTGGTTGTTCTTCACAATAGTTCTTGATTGATCACCTAGAATTATTATCTTAGGGAAATTAACTAATATGAGAATATGTTTGTTTTCCTGAATAAACCATTGATGAACAGAATTGTTTCTTACAAAGAGATTTGAATTTATGATTCTGTGAACTTATCTAAACCTGTTCTTAAAGCTGATTTTCAACTTAGGATTCTTACAAAGAGATTTGGATTTTCTGGTTTTAAATCTAGATATTATTTGCAGTGAGAACTGATTTAATTTACCAAAAGTTTAGAGTTCTAGATCTGATCTTTAGTGCTTGAACCTTAATTAATTTATCTGATTTAATATTTCATAATTTCCTGAGAAATTTCCTAGGCTTAACTCTTTTGATTTCCTGAATTTACAACACTTTAATTTAAATATTTGTTTTCGTTTATTTTTAATTCAATTGGTCTTATTTAGCATAATCTACAAAACTCTATAATCTATTGTGTTTGATTTTGAGTCTCTGTGGATTCGATCCCTAAGTACTGCAGTGATCTCTTAATTTGAGAGAGTAGCTCTAGGGTAAATTTGAGCATATCAATTGTGTGAAATTCAGGAAGGATTCTATGAAATTCGAAAAGGATTTTCTGAATTTCTTTGAACTTCATAATGACTTTCATACGAAAGTTTAGATTTCCAAACATTAGAATATGCACAAAAATGAAATCATTACCCTTCACGAATGGAGTATCTACTAATATTTGACACATTGATCCATAATATACAAATAATATTTTCAGAAACACATTTTAAAATTTGTGAAGAGTTCAATAATATCTAGGAATTACTTCTTAAAATTCATGATGGTCTTCATAAAATAATAGTTAAAAAAAATTACATCTTTAAAGAGTTCTTGCTTAAATTCAGATTGGTTTAAATATGTTAAGTGCTCTGCCATGGAACATCTTGTTCATCATCAAACTCTATGTTTCTTTTTTGGAACAATATACTCAACTTCCATACACTGTTTCTTTATGTGTTGGAGAAGTGTGTGATATCTTTGATGTGTTTCATTGTAATGTGGGGTTTTTGTTTACATATTGATTTCAGCAAAGAAGCATGGCTATTGAGAACGAATCAAATCAGATGGTTCCATTTCTCAATCTTTCGGACGTGCGCGTCAAGGTACTTCTTCGACGGTCTCCGTCTCGCTGACTTCGGCCAATCCTAATATTTACGGATCTCTTCCTAATATTTGTGGATCCCTTCCTAAATCATCTAGAGGTCTTCCTCATATTTACGGATCCCTTCCTAAATTCATTAATATATGAATGAAATTCCAAAGTAATAAGCAAGCAGACCTCTAACAATAACACTAGCAGTTACCATTCTCACATAACCATTCCAAATCTGTCTAGTTGAAATGGATGAGACAATTCTAAGACTGAATCTTGAAACTTTTTCAAGAAACAATCAGACTAGTAAAAGAAGAACACATGTCACTGGTCCCTTGGACTCTAAGCATTCATGTTACAGCATAAAAGCTGGGGAATGGTAACTACTAGTCTACACACCCATACTTGCACCTAGACGTTCACAAGAATCACAAGGATTTGCAAAATCAAAGTGTGTCAGGTTAGCATTCTTCTCCTTGGTCACAATCCACCTCCCAAATCTAGCCCCAAACCCAAAAAAAACTCCACATTCTTAACTCCATCAACCCACGTTTGAACTTTCACCTAAAGGAAAGAACCACATGATAACAAATCACACACATAAACTTCACCAGATCTTAATCCATTATATGAAACATTTCTCTTTGATTGAGAATCAAACTTCATAAACCCAATAAGGAACATGCCTTTGAACAGAATATGCAAAAATGTGAACAGAATTATGTTTGAACATGCTGGTAAAGAGAGAAAAATTCAAAAGACGACTCACAAATCCCCAACCACATCTATTAAATTCTTGGCCTCTTTTTAGTTGCATCTGTATAAAATCCATTTATTCCTTTGAGTAAAGCAACACCTCCTAAAAACCTAGCTTCACATGTGAATCACCAAAACCAAAAAAATCAAGAAATCAGTTAGTTTAAAGACACATTAACATGAAACAGATTCTCAAATTGATTTGCCAAGTTTTTTTTTACTTATTCCAGCAAAAACATCAACGGCGGCGCATCTAGAAAGCATTGTTACAAAGCACACATTCCTTATCCAATCAGACTCACCTATACTTTCTCCCAGTCATCCACTGTTGTTGTCACAGGAGGACTCTCCGCCGCCACACACTATCGTAGACTGATTAGCTTAAATAAACTCTGGTTGTTGATCGGAATCTGGTGAATGAAGATTTTTTTGATGTAGATTTTGATTGTAAATACACATCTCGGCAGCCACTGGAATCTTGGATCCATGGAGATGAAAGAAATGGAGACTCCGGTGACAACAAACATCGGAGATGGTCTTCGGCAACGAAAACAAAGCGAAGACGAGAAAGATAGAAGATATTGATTTTTTAGTGTTTTCTTAAAATTAAAAGTATTTAATTATATTAAATTTGTACTAAATGTGGAATATTTGAGAGTAGGTGCTAACTTTAAAAGAAAAACATAGATTAGTGTTAGTAAGGGGTATTTCTCTTAAATAAATTTATTAACGCCTTCTCAACTATCAGCGAGATACGTCGATGGTCGTGGTTGCTATTCATCATGAACAAAAATTCATTGATGCACCTTCTCACCGAGAGAGAACAGAGAAAATGACATGAAGAATAATAGATTGTCAAAAGACTTAGAAAAAAGGGGTTTGAAAACTATAAATTCGACGCCAGATGAACCCTTGGAAACAAAGGAAACCAGTTTTCTCTAGTTATTAATTGCCAAAACATAGGAAAGTTTTCATGTTTTTTTTTTTTTTTTTTTTTATTGCCAAAACAAAAGGAAAGTTTTCATGCAAAAAATGGAAATATTTTTACTTACAAAGACAAAAAGGAAAAATTACTAATAAACAGTAGTAGCAACGAGATATGAAACAGATTCGATTTTTCTCTAAGATTAGTCAATATGTTTTTGCGGTCATGTGTTGGTATGGTGTCCCGGAACGCAAGGGCTCTACTCCCGACGGTAACAATCTCTGGCCGGGTCGCTTTGTATTCCGTGTGCATTAACAAGCGGAAAGAAGATCAATACAGGAGGAGGAGAACGGAAGTAGTAGGAAAGACATGTACTGTTCTTCCGTTTGCATTAACTCGCGGAAGAAAGATCCATACCATGTCAGAGGATGAGGAATGGTGGAAGAAAATAGAAGAAAATCCTCCCTTTGATGAATTGATGCTGGAATCGGTTGTAGAGGTCTTTACTGACTCTACCGAGTATAGCAAAGTCAAACCTTGGCAGACTCTTACACAAAAATCATGGGGCGGCTCTGGTATGTGACTATATATACTTATCTAAACGCTCACATCAATTTATTTATTTATTTATTTTATTTTTATTTTTATTTTTATTTTTTATTTTTTTTTATGGGTTACTGTGGCTTGAAATTTATGTTGTAGGATTTGCAATCGCCGGAAAGAAAATTCTTACAAACGCTCATGTGGTGGAGCCAATGAATGATCACACTTCCGTGCATGTCAAAAGACATGACTCTCAAATCAAATACAAAGCAAAAGTTCAAAAGATTTCACATGAATGTGATTTGGCTATCTTGGAGATCGATAGCGACAAGTTTTGGGAGGGTATGAATCCCTTGGAGCTCGGAGACGTACCGCCTCTCCATGAAATTGTATATGTTGTTGGTTACCCAGAAGGTATTTTCTTGACAATGTTTCAAATTATCCTAAAGAGTATATATGCATGGCAATAGAAGAGACATAGATGTTTGCTCAAGTTTCCTATGGTCTTATAATTCGTATACCAATATACCTAAAAATTATGTTAAATGATAATAATTTATTCGACTTTGGTTACTAGCTAGAATTAATGTGCTCAAGTGCAGGAGTTGAAGAAGAAAAGAAATATGGTCAGTGTGACAACAATCTGCTATCAATACAAATGATCTTATTAGTAGTAGTAATATATAAATAGAAGAGAGATAGGTGTGTGCTATCGGTTTTCTAAATTCCTAGCTATGAGTTCCAGTATTGCATAATATCTAAGAAATGATAATGCTTGCATATATAGTCACGTTTATTATATTATATGTCGATTTTTTTTTTTTTTTTTTGATAACTGATGAAACTCTCTAATTATGCTTCCATTACTATATTTTATCTGCTCAAATGTAGCCGGTGACATGATATGTGTCGCAAAAGGTTTTGTAACTGGAGTTGAAACTAGAAAATACCTTCAGAGTTCCACGAAACTACTGACAATACAAATTGATGGAACTATCAACAATGGAAATAGTGGTGGCCCTGTTATTACGGGAAACAAAGTCCTTGGTGTAGCATTTGAAAGTACTGAATGTGAGAAAAGAATAGGGTAAGTTAAAACCTTAAATTATGCATGAATATTGCATACATTTGTGATCAAGAGGTGCAAGTGCAACCTTAACCTTTTGCATATTTTCCATTGTTTTTTCGGTTCTCTTTGGTTTTCACATACATATATTTATCCTGACGTTTTTTTTAGGACTCACGGTTCTGTAATCCCAACACCAATAATTAGGCATTTCATAGCTAGTGCAGAAGAAAGCTCCCAAAACGCCGTTTTTGGCTCACTAATTCTGTCATATCAATCTCTCGAAAATGATCACATCCGTCATCATTTTAAGATGAGTCCTGAAACGAAAGGAATTCTAATAAACAAAATAAATTCGTCGTCGGGGGCTCACAAAATTCTGAAGAAGAATGACATCATTCTCGCAATTGATGGTGTCCCAATAGGACATGATGATAAAGGTAATAATGGAACTAATTAAATATAGTTTTTTTTTTGCGTAAATGTTTTCGATGTTTACCTATAAAGTGAGGGTATGTTGATGCAGTTCCTTTTCGAAATGAGGAAAATTTCAATCATTTGGTCTCTATGAAGAAACCATATGAAAACATCTTAATAAAGGTTCTAAGGAAGGGAAAGGAGCATGAGTACAATATAAGTCTAAAACCGGTAAGTCCTCATTTGTCATCAAAATTTCATGCATTTCTTTCCAAATTATTGGCTACATATGTTGATTCACGTTTTTGAAATATGTTTTATTATGATGGTTAGGTGAGACCACACATTACGGTGCAACAATATTATAACCTTCCAAGTTATTACATATTCGGTGGTTTTGTTTTTGTGCCTCTCACTAAATCGTACATTGATGATTTGAGCTATATGTGTGCATGTGTATTACATGATGAGTACAAAATCACCGATGAGCAGCATGTCATAATCTCTCAGGTACGCTTTTCAAACTCAATGCCAATTGAAATATTAGTTTATTGGAAAGAATGAGGATAATTTATATAGTTGCGCTACTAAAATATTATTTGCTACTAGTTCTTTTCAGTCTCTTGATTTTGTCAACAATGAGAGCATGCATGAAAGTATTTCGAATAAATAATAACTTCTTTTTTTTTTATAGGTAATGTCAGATGACATTAACCAAGGATACAATGATTTCAAAGATTTACGGGTAATTTATCTATGAGACTTACTTGGATGCATGAATCCCAAACACCATTAATTTATTAATCTGTCTTGAGAAACACATTGCTATGTTTTCGCTAAAAATAAAATATATTTGTGGTGGGAACAGGTGAAAAAAGTTAACGGAGTGAAAGTAAAGAATTTTAAACACTTGTGTGAACTAATCGAGGGATGTTGTAGCGAAGATCTGAGGATGGACTTGGAAAATGACAAAGTTATGGTCCTCAACTATGAATCTGCTAAAACAGCAACATTTGAGATCTTGGAACGTCACAATATACAGTCGGCTTGGGCCATATATTGAGTAGTCTTCCGATCCGCATGCAAATTGACCGGCTCGTCTGCTTTGGAGTTGGCTTCATTTGCTGCTTCATCCCACGTTAAAAGATACTAGGATTGATTGTGAATTGGGATTCAACTTAATATGAAGAATCTTTTGCCTTTGTATAAAACTAATTTTTTTAAAATAACTTGGGAAGAATAGTTCAACTAGCTAGTTCCTAGTTTCCTACCCATCTGATAAGGTCCACTTTCTCTAGTAGAGCTTTCCATATCTTAAGACACACGCCTCATTGTTGCATGCTTTTCCAATAGCTTCATATGTAATATGTTAATGTGCAGCGTCTCTTTGAGTGATTGAAAGGGGCTTCTTCTAGGTTTTTCTTTTTTACTAATTCAATGCCCATGTGATTTGTCCAAACTTCAAAGAAAAATAAAGAAGGTTCCTTGTAGAAAAAGTAAATAATTTTCTCTACTATAAGGTAAAGGAAAGTTCTGACGAGAAAAAAATGGAAAGCCTTAGATTAAAAAAGGACTTCCTATTTAAACAGTAGCAACAACCAGGGGTTCGAATTTCCAATAAGCTTGATATGGTTTTCCGGTCGTGTGTTGTTATGGTGAGCCGGTACTCGAGAGCTAGGGTTCCTAGTTTACTCTCTTCTCTTTTCTTTTATCCAAGTTGCAATAATGCACTCACCAATACACAACCAACGGTACCAACGGCCTGCCGAGTTTCCAGATACAAAGATCTATACAGGAAGAGCAGAGTGGCAGCGGAGAGGGGTTTGGTTCTTCCATATGCAGTAATTGGCCGAAGAAAGATCCATACAATGAAGGAATGTGATAAGAAGATAGAATGGTGGAAGAAAATAGAAGAAAGTCTTACGATTGATGAACTGATCAAGGACTCGGTTGTAGAGGTATCCTCTACCTCTATCATGTACAGCAAATTCAAACCTTGGGTGACTCTAGACGAAAAATCATCCAAGGGCTCTGGTATGTGACTATACTTATCTCAAAACTCACATCAAGGTTGGTTAATTTATATGGGGTACTTTATATTGACTTCAAATATTGATGTTGTAGGATTTGCAATCGCGGGAAAGAAAATTCTAACAAACGCTCATGTGGTGAGGGCAATGAATGATAACACATCCGTGAACGTCAAAAGACATGGCTCTCCAATCAATTACAAAGCAAAAGTTCAAAAGATTTCACATGAATGTGATTTGGCTATCTTGGAGATCGATAGCGACAAGTTTTGGGATGGTATGGATCCCTTGGAGCTCGGAGATATACCGCCACTCGGAGAAGTTGTGTCTGTTGTTGGTTATTTAAAAGGTATTTACTTGACAATGTTTCAAATTATCGTCCGGGTATAAAGCATGTGAATAGCGGAGAGAGATAGATGTGGCTCATCATGAACCGCTCATGTTTCTTATGATCTTATAATTTATTTTCCAATATACCAAAAAATAATGTTCAATGATGAATTTTATTTATTTATTATGATTTGGTTACTAGAATTAATGTGCTTAAGTGCAGGTGGTGAAAATATCTGCGTTACAAAAGGTCTCGTACTTAGAGTTGAAACTAAAGAATACAATCACAGTGACAAGGATCTGCTATCAATACAAATTGATGCAAGTATCGACCATGGAAGTACTGGTGGCCCGGTAATTATGGGAAACAAAGTCGTTGGTGTAGCATATGCATTTTACCCTACAAAGAACTCAAGGTAAGTTAAAAGTTTTTTTTTTTTTTTTTTTTTTTTGGTTTAGAGGTAAGTAAAAAGTTGAAAGCTCTTAAACTGTAACATTTTTTTTTTCTGGTTTCTACATGCAGTTTTGTGATTCCAACTCCAGTAATTAAGCATTTTTTAACTGGTGTTCAAGAAAGCAGACACTATTCTGGTTTCGGTTCATTGGATCTATCATATCAATCTCTTGAAAATGTTCACATCCGTAATCATTATAAGATGAGCCCTGAAATGACAGGAATTCTTATAAACAAAGTATATTCGTCGTCGGGGGCACACAAGATTTTGAGAAAATATGACATCATTCTCGCAATTGATGGTGTTCCAATAGGAAATGATGAGAAAGGTAATATAATTGTACTAGATATTGCTTAATGTTCTCCTATGTTGTTTACTTATGAAGTGAGTTTTTCTTTGATGCAGTTCCTTTCCAAAACAAAAATCGGATAAATTTCTCCCACTTGGTTTCTTTAAAGAAACCAGGTGAAAAAGTCTTGGTTAAAGTCTTACGAAAGGGGAAAGAGCATGAGTACAATATCACTCTTAAACCGGTAAAATCATCGTTTGTTAACACTTTCTAAATTTTTTGGCTCTGCCCAATCATTCACACTTTTTCTGAACTACTTTGTATTGTACTACACACAGGTGAAACCAAGCGTTAAAGTGCAACAATTTTATAATCTTCCAAGTTATTACATATTTGGGGGTTTTGTTTTTGTGCCTCTCACTAAAGCATATTTTGATGAGTACCTTAGTGGGTGCAAATGTGCATTAGATGATACGTACAGAAAGGCTGGTGAACATCAACTAGTCATAATTTCCAAGGTTTGCTTCGTTTTTTTTTCTTTGTCCACGATACCTTTTTTTTTTTTTTTTTTAATTAAATCATGTCAATTTGAATCTGAGTTTGGAGAGAGAATGAGATATGTTGAGCGATGCTATATATATATATATATATATATATATATATATTGTCAGTAGGATGCTATTTATTTTTGACAAGAGAAGCTTATTAAGTATTTCGAGTTTAACTTAATAATGTCTTTTTTTGTTTGAATACATTGTTCTTAGAGAAGTTGTTTCTTGCTGTAGATATTAGAAGATGACATCAACAAAGGATATCAAAGTTTAGATGATTTGCAGGTAAAATATTTGTTACTTGTCTTTGCAATTATCATTTCTAGGAAAATATAATAGTCGTGGTGGAAACAGGTGAAGAAAGTGAACAGAGTGAAAGTTAAGAATTTGAAGCATCTATGCGAGCTAATAGAGAAATGTAGCACCAAAGATTTGAGGCTGGTCTTAGAAGATGATAAGGTTATGGTCCTCAACAATGAATCTGCTAAAAAGGCAACGTTGAAGATCATGGAACGTCACAAAATAAAGTCGGTCATATCTAAGGACATTTGTCTTCCTATGTTGCTTGATGATCCGTTCAAAGACAATAGGATCAACCTTCTTCCTTGGAGTATTCTTCCTATGTTTGAACACAAGGATTGATTTCAAAAACAGTTACTAATATATGACTAGCTATATCACATGGAGAATAAAAGAAGGAAGACCATATGTATATATGTTCAAATAGTCTTGGAAATAAAAACCAAATCCATGTGTACTGAACCAAAACTGAACAGAACCGAGAGGAACCAGAACCGAACTGAACTTGACGTAATAAATTGAACGGATACAAGATACTACACTTAAGAATCAAATTCGTACCAAATTGAAACTGAATCAAAACCGATTCAAGAACCGAATAGATGTCTACACTACAATTATATACCTAAAAGTTTTAGTTATTTTGTAGACTGAATAAAACATTACTCGGGAAATAAAATATCCAAATAACCTAACAAAAAAAAACCAAAAATATCTAAATAAAACTTTTCCGTTACAGCCAAAACAAAAAAAAACATCCAAAAATCATTTGGTTTTCTAACGGTTTCTCATTCAAGATCCAACCGAAAGAACCGAAATTCAAACCAAAATTCTAAGAAACTGAATGATCTTAAAATTAGGATCCAAAAGGTCCAAAACCAAATCGTACCAAACCAAATATCTGAATGCCCAAGACTAGGTTGAGGTTGAAGAAAAAATTGAAAAAAAGATAAAAAAAAGAGTTAGTTTTTTTTTTTGGTTAAAAAGTAGGAGTTTGGGCCTGTGTCTTAAATCTCCCTCATGGTCCGGAACCAACCTTTGCTAATACCTTATAACATGGCGTAAGGCATCCCTCCCACCGGATATCGAATTAGGGAGTACATGGATCCAACATGGATCCAACCCCTGCTCCTAAACCACTAGCCCAAGGAACCAGTGGTAGATAAAGCTAGTTGTTTTCTAATTTTTGTGCACAATTACATTCTCTTATGACTTTGTTAGGATAAATTGAAAAAAAAAAATATAGTAAAAGAAAGAGTTAGTTGTGTCTAATGTTATTGCACAGTTACATTCTCTTATGACTTTTTAATCTTACCATCCTCAAAAGGTGGTGCAGTATTATGCATTACAACAAGTCTTGTAACTAGAGTTTTCATTTTTCTTAACTAGAGTTTTCATTTTTCGACAGGGTATTCCTCGACTTGTTGACAACGATGTCGGGACCAGATATAATTCTCTCATAGATAAATGGAGTTTTTGAAAGAAAAAAAAAGGAGGATCATATTTTATGGTTTGAAATTAAACCAATCAGTCTGATCTATTTATTGATTTCTATGTGAATTGAATGTTTATAACAATAGGGACAGAGATGGCAGGGAGTTTTACAGAATTAAGTCATATTGTAGTTTAATTAACTTAGATGGAGATCAAAAACATAGAACATATATATGTTGTGCTTATAATACCTTTAACATGCAAAGAAAGAATGGACAAGAAAGAGATACCGAGATATTACGAGTTCAAGCTTCCTTGTGGAATTCTAAAACTTGCTGGACTTTCTCCGGAATTCATTAGAACAAGCAAGTCCCAGCTTTTTTTGAAGAGGAACGAACAAACAAAATTTTGTAGAGTCTTAACAGGTGAAAGTCTTTATGTAGTTCGAGGGTTGTTCTATATGGATCAAATCCTTTGGCATCTCAATTTATACCAACCAATACTAAGAAGAAGCTAAACAAGAATAGCAGAGAGAACTTGAAGAAAACATCTCTTTTTTCTTCTTTACAAAAGTCTCTATGAGAAGAGAGTTCACCATAACCAATACTTCTGAATCTGGGATTGAACAATGTTCTGACCAAAACGCTAGAATAGGCCCCCTGATCTGTGTGATGCAGATGAAAGTTTGGGTTAAGTATCTCTTTCAATCACTAAGTACGCTAAACAGCAAGGAGTTCCAAAAGTCTAAAACAACTGGATCCTTTTGGCCCCTGTTTTTGTTCCTTCTTGTGCAAAATTAAGTACCATCGTTCATGACAAGCATTGTGCAAAAAATACTTGTGAAAGATGAGTTTCTCTATTTCATAGAAGGTGAAAGACTAGAATCTGAATTCATCAGACATAAATGTCTCAAATTATAGATGTGAAGAAACATTGTTTATAGCTCAGGGGAGGGCAAAAATAGCCTTAAAAAAGTGGAGAAACACAGATAATGTTCGAGAAAATTGCTAACCGAATCAGAAATGAAGCAACAAGAAAGAACCATCACGAAGCTCTCAGCAACCCAAACCTATGTAGTGAGTTCCATAATGGCGGAAACAATATCTCCATCATTGGCTTTAAGAGCCTTAACAGCCTTAGCCTTCGAGACACCAGCTTGAGTCATGACGAGATCAATGTCCTTGGCTTCAACACCAGTCTCATCAACATCTTCATCGTCATCCTCCTCTTGCGGAACAGAAGCTGATTCAGAAGCATCAGTATTAGGGATCATGGAAGCAACGTCAGACATCTTGAACCTCTGAGCAGCTTGTGCTTGTAGCTGAGAGCTCATGTCATCAATCTTAGCCTCACCGAATATCACATAGGTATCAGAATTAGGACTCTTGAAAACATCCGGCTTCGAGATCACAAACAACACCTAACCAATACAATTGACATACAGAATCAATACACGATTGAAAATATCGATTAGTGTTAGTTCAGGTGGTGTTTCTTACATTCTTTGATCTCTTGATAGTCACTCTGCTAACATCTGTGACTGGTTTCATCCCCAGTTTCAGCATAGCCTTTCGGCTCTTCTTCTCGCTTCTACTTTGCTTGGAACTCTCATTCTCACCAGCTCCTTCACATACACACAACAGACACCACAACAACAATATGAAAACCCCAAAATCGTAATTCCAAACAAATCCAGAAAGCCAAATGAAACATTGCATCAGATTCAATCACAACAAATCCACAAAAATGATTCTAGAAACCATCTCAAAATCCATCATCTCTTTAAGTCTATTAAACAAAACAATCAAATCGAGAGAACATAACATACCATCTGCAATCTCATCGTCGTCGTCATCAACATCATCGTCGTCTTCATCTCCATCTTTCACATCCTCAACAACAACATCGTTCTCCTTCTGCTCTCCACACAACACACAACCAATCCCAAAAAAAAAATCATCAAATCGAAACAACCTTCGACTCGCTAAAAAAAAACATAAAAGAGAGAGAGGGAAAAGGAAATGAAACCTGGAGCTTCATCTGCTCTTTGATGGAATCCATAAGCTCCTCCTCATTCACTTCCTCAATCACTGGACCAGGCATCTTCTTCAGCCTCTTCTTATCTTCTTCGGAGGAGAAACAAAGAAAAACAAATGAAAACCCTTAAAACAGCGCAGCGAAACTAACCCTTTTCTCAGTTTCAGTGGCGACGTATATAAATAAAGTGCTTCGGGCTTACCCTATTATTTATTGGGCCTGAATATAGCCCGTTTGTGTTTTATCATTTAGCCCAGGACTAAGATACATTAGCCCATATAATTCGGATTGGAGAAAATCATGCCCAAAAAGTATATGATTTAAAAAGATGTATTTTATGTACGCATCAACTCTCCTTGACACACATAACAACACATGACACATGTACTATGATCTCTTTTGTGTCTCAGACATGTTGTACCCTACACCAACCACATCATGATGGTTTCAACATAAACAAAGTTTTTTTTTTCATTTTCTTTTTCAAATGAATTATTAGGCGTTGGTTGGTTGAAACTGACAATGATAATATCAAATTATCAACATATGAAAACATTTTTATTCTAAACCAGTCACTACATTTCACATCAGTTTCTGTATCTCTTAACCTATCAAACGTCAATCATAATTTAGTCATGTCCAAATGTCAATAATTAGAGTGAAGATCAAGAAAATGTTTGCTTTCTACCTTTGATATGTACATCTTCTCCACTCACAGTTCACATCCGATATATGCTTATTCTTGTTTTGGTTAGGCATTGTTCACTGCAAGACTTCTACTTGTGGTAAAATACTTTGGATTCAATGATTACAATCTCGTCATCAATGAAAGCTAGCCCTAGCCTGCACCATTTTTTCTCATGTAAAAATTTGGTTATTTTGTATTCATATCACGTGAGGCTGAAATAATTAGGTGGTTATACTTTGCGATCTTGACATGGATCCACAGTGAATTAGACAAGGCAGTTGTATAAATTGGTTATGTTTATTTTTATTTTTTTCTAAATGGGAATGTTTGGAGCTTTTCCATATGTATCCATTTCTCATTTAAAATTCTATTTTAAATTTTAGAAACAAAATGAAGAGATAGTTTTAGTTTTGATATTTAAACATATCATATTTAGAGAAAAACTGTCTTGATAAATCACAAAAACTAAATGAACTCATTTATGTAATGATATACATAACTACTTAAGTGATTGTATTTTAACAATTTATAAAACTATCAAAATAACAAATGCATGCATGTTTACAAATCCAAAATTTACAATTATTTTTTTCCTACTTTGATGCAAAATTTAATACGATAGATACTATAGTTAATATAATAGTTTTAAAACACAACATAAAACTGTTTGATACAACAAAATTCAAAGACAACTTTTAACGATATTTCAATTATCCTTGTAAAAACTTTCAGAAAAGTTATTATCTGACTAAATTTTATTAGTTAATAAAATTTTACTAGTACTTAATGTTCTAAATTTCTAATATTTGCTAAATATTGAAATTAGAACTTTTATAGTACATATATTACACACTTCCTTAATCCGTACCCTACATGTCAGCTCCGATGCGTTGATCGGTGGATGTGATGTGGTCACCCCAATTTTATCGTTGACGCCAAAAATCATTATAAAAGAATATCTGTTATACTATTTCCTATGATAATTATGTGAATCTGGAATATAAGTTAAAGCATGACGATATCTCGCCGACGTCAAGTGGGTGACGCCATCTCTTGATAGTTGATAACTCGATATGCTTGATACTCATCTCTCGAGTCTTGACCATATGTGGTCTTTTTGTTTATTTTCTCAAGGCGGTTTCTTATTTTTATCACATAAACATATTAATTACGTCTTTAAATGTGGTCGGTGGCCTAAAAAACTCAGCTCTTAATGTTTACCTATGAAATTTTCAAAGATTTAGGGCTGGCCTAATTCTTTAGTAATCAACAACGAACTTAGCGTTTATAAGTAGCTGCGGTTGGTACCGTTTAATAATTTTCTTATATACGGAAGTACACGACATTGTTTTCGTAGACTTTATTATTTTTATAAATTGGATACAAGTAGGTTATAAATAGGTTTTAGATTAAATGATAAATTAATTGATTAAAAAATAATATTTCAGTGCAACTTTAATATTTCAGTACAAACTTTATTTTCGGAAAATTTGTAAACTACAATACATTGTAACCAAACATCTAGAAATACAATATTACAAATTTATTTTCAAACATTTGATTGCAATATAACATTGTTAATATACTTTTAAAAGAGAATAAAAATAAAATTTCAAGCATGAAAAAGAGGATATTTTGTTAGTCTTTTGAAGGACAGGTAATCATATTTCATTGTGGTAGAATTTTACCCGCGGTACATCGCGTGCAAGTTTTTTAAACTATTTTTTAAAATTTTGATTATATAAAACTATACAATATGGGTTATAAGATTAATTATTTGATTATTTGATAGATTATAGTTTATATGCATTGTAATCATTAGGTAAATCTTGATTTCAGATCCTGTTAGAAGGGATATTCTAAAAAAAAAAAAAATCTCTACATAATATTTAATTAACCATATGTAGGCAACAAAATCTCAAAAATTAATATTATTCACAACAACTTTTAAAAACAATCACTTTTAAACCCAGGTCTTAAAATTTTAACTCGGCTCCTAACTTTTATTCACAACAACTTCTAAAACCAATCACATAAATTATATTTTATATAAAAACTACAATATAAATAAAAGAAATTTCAACCTGTGCTCTAGCACGGGTCCTGATCTATTAAACGATATAATGCTTACAATTGTTATTTTAAATCCTTTGATTTCAAAAGCTTTTTCCTACTAAAAATTTGCGATGATGGGTAGGTAGACAGGTAGTTATGGAGGGATGTACATGAGTTTTTCTAAAAGTGCAAACTTTTACATGTATAACTTTTAGAGGTTGTTATTGGATTGAATAATTTGTACTTTTATATAAAATTGTATAATTATATAAAACCAAAACATAGATTCTGAAATAGTATGTTTTATCTTTGGATTTGAGTCATTCTGTTTTTCACTTTCAAAACTATACAAACCCTTTTAAACCATATATGAATTTTAAAATAAAAAAAAATCATCAAATGAATAACATGAGATTTTAACAAGTATTTATAAATAATAGAACAATAACACATAATTAACACATAATTTAGATAAGTATTTTAAAATCAATAATTAAATAAGATTTTATTTTTGTTTGGATTTTCAAATCTAAGAAAATCATAGAATCAATAACTTCTTCTTGATGCCATTTGAGATCTGTACTCAAATCAAAATTATATATGTACTTTACATATCAAGCCGAGTTCAGAGTGCAGCGTTAACAGATGCTAAAAATATTGAATAGGCCGATGTCGTCAATTTTCAAGGTAATTCAAATTGCTTAGTAATACACTTCTGTAAGCTTATATACCTACACCTGCACATGCAACAATTGTGTTTTAAATAGTTATACGCATTGTGTATTACACAATTAACAACTTAGTAACAAAAATATAACAAGATAAATATGTGGGGAAAAGAATTTCTTCCTCCAATAGTCGAAATTGAACTGCCAATTTTTTTTGCCTTCAATAAGACTGTTTGAAACAAGCCCGCCCGTTTTTTTTATTACAATATATAATTAAACATCTTATACTACTTAATTAAACCAAACAAACCACAACTTATCATTAAACCAGCAATAACCAGCAACATGCATGGTGGAAACTTATAACATTAATCAACACAAATACACAACATCAATACAATAACTTTATTAACCAATCTATACAACAACCTAGCATAATTCTATCCAAGGTTCCAATAACATAACCATACATAACCATCAACACACAAACGAGACCCTAGATCATCCTCCTCCTCATCGCCATGATTCCATGTCACATATCTGGACACCACAAACAACAATTGAGATGCGTAAATATTATCATAAATACTTAGTGAGGCAATCCTCCCATCTACTAGACTATACACAAAAGCAACTGAGAAACCAATGCTTAACAAATAACAACCAAACACAAACAAACCAGGAAAAACAAGCATGGATGACAAGATTGGTGTCGACCCACACTACCTCAGTTTCGATCGACACCGACTCCGCAGATCGTTCTGTTCGAAGCCGAAAATCGCAGAACCGCTTCCCAAATCCCCACATCATCCGAAAACTCAACCAAAACTTCTGGAACTCATGGAAACCAACAACCAACCACAAGACACACAAAACAACACAAACAGCCACAAAACAAGCAAAACAAAGGATTCTCAGGCTTAGATCAGCCATGGTCATGCACTCACCTCTTTTGCAGAAAGTTCAGACCTTAAACGACGAATCCATCACCTTAGGGAGTTTCTCCTTCTTCTCTAGCACAAGACCTCCACTCCACAGGAACCGATCTCTCAAACAAGACAAGAATCACCACAATCTCTCAAGAACACTCTCTCCTTTCTCTTTTCTCTCTAACGGCGACAAAACAACTTTCCCCAAAATCCTTTAGGTCGACATCTCACATATAAATCCCGGTTTGGAATTCTACTTAAACCAAACCGCTCCAATTTGACGATTTAAAACGATCTGGTCGAACCAGAAAGTATTGGTGTCTATCGAGACTACCCTGATGTCAATTGACACCCATCCCCAAAATCTCATATTTTGATTCGTGGATATTACACTATTTCATATTCCATAGCAAAAGAATTATCCGTTACCATAGCAACTAGATCACCAGCAGCCTCAAGAAGACTCCATCCTTACCTTATAAAGGTCTTCGAGAATATCAATGATTGCATTACATGTTGCATAGCGATGTTACCCAATCAACAAAAAAGGTTGGCGATTCAATTCATTGGATGTCCTCAAATGACTATAATAACGACAATTTTAGAATATTTCTGCATATTTATTTGGCAAACTTCTAGTCAAATCCTCTTTAACTAGGCATTAAAATTTTCGTAAAATATCTCTGAATGTTTTCCGGAGTTCTAACTGTTCCAATCATGACAATTTTTGAATTTTTTCGCATAATAACTAACCCATAATTTAATATTCTAATAAATGCAATTTTAAACTTTATTCATATTTTTAATTTGAATCTTACTTCAATTTAGATTTTATTCGCCAAAAAAAAAACTTACTTTATACAAAAAATATTCATAATAATTTTATATTTTTACACAAACAAGTTTTATACAATTATTTTTTTTTAAAGGTTTTTGTCTAATTTTCTGACTTGAGCATTAATGTTTTTGAAAAACATCTCCACATATTTTTTGGAACTCTACCAATTCCTTTTTTGACACATTTTTTTATATACCTTCCAACAACCAAATGACATGAATTTTGGAATCTATACACCAAATAACTAACTCACAATTTAATATTCTAATGAATTTTAGTTTAGATGTTATTTATTTGGAATAATTCGAATCAGAGCTCTTTTAAACTCAAATCTTTTTGAAAAGTCTACTTTTAGGACGACATAATCTTGTGCACTATCCAAGATATTTTCTAACTTCTTGTTGGATATGTATTGTAAATTATTTTTTTAAAGTCATCTTTGATCTTTTTCGGAATTTTAATCGTTCGTTCATTAACTTTTTTTTTTTTTTTTTAAACTTTCTAACGATCAAATCAGAACAATTTTGGATTTTTTCCGCAAATTAAGCAACCCAAAATTTGATACAAACATTACCCTATTTTAACATATATAAATTTTGAATTGATAATTTTTATAAATATATATATTAAAGTAATTTTATATTATTAAATGAAAAATATAGATAAAAATCATTCAATCTATTAAATCTTTCATATATTACTATCAACTACTTATTAACATGCAAAACTTGATTATAATCTTACCTTGGTAGTAATCCATGGTACACATAAAGGTAAACATTAGAATTGGCCAAAAACAAAATGATCATTAGGATTTCTTTATTAATTTCTTTGTGGTCTTTTGGTTGGTGTTTTCAACCAAACATTGATTAAAATTATTTTTATGAATGGTTACCTAATCTAGAAGAAAAGTGTTTACAAATTTAAAGTCATAAAATAATACTCTAGAGAATTTAGTAAGACATTCGTTCCAGAACTACAAAAACGTGAAATATAAGATACCAAGAATAAAAAAAAGGAAGCAAGCATCAAACCAAACTCATCTAATAGATTGGAGAAAGCAGAAATTCTTCGGGAGACTACAACGTCAATACCAACTCTGAACAATTTGTTTTGAAAATTTGACAGTCTATTCTTCTGGAAAGGATATTCTCCAAGTGAAGAGGAGACTGGCTCCTCCGTTGACCCTTGCCCCCAAGTAGTATTGTCTGGTCGTTTCCTTAAAAACACCACTAACCAAGACCTGTGGTAGGATTTGAATATTTCGACTAACCGTCGGTCCATCTTAATATATGTGACGGGTTATCCAAAGGTTACATAGTTTCAGATGCCTCATCCAAACTTGATTGAGAAATGTTCACTTAAAAGATGATGCAAATTAATAATCCCTAAAAACTTTTTGATTCCTATCATTCTATATAAATCGTAAAATTCAGGAGATATAATAGTGTTTTTCTCGCTTATTTAATTGAGATACTAATCTCCAAAATAAAAAAATCAAGATTCAAATATACCGAAGTTAAGAAAAACTGCTAGTATTATTAGAATCAAAGACAATTCCATAACTGCCTAGAATGATTATTTTAAGCATGATTGTTTTTCTACAATTCTTCTAACACACTCTTTATTATTTTTCAAGCATGAAGTATTATATCGTGCGATGAGATAAGCATGAAGTAACTGGTAGATTAACATGCAGTATTAATTATTTTTTCAAATGGCACAAAAAATGAAGAGAAAGAGAAACACAAAACACTAAACATTACAAATAGCAAAGGAAAAAAAAAAAGAAGAAGAGAAAAACAAGATAAACTTTACGATTTCTATATTAATTCATTTTGTTATTTCTTTTGTCACCAGTTTCATACTTGAAAAGGTAAGAGGACGTCTCAAAATTAAATTCATATTTGCCACGTGGTAAACATTTTGCGGTGTGCATGTCCTTATATAGCACATCTATATGACTCAATGTGGGATATGTACAATAAGTGATAACACATATATCTCTCTAGCTCTCTTTCTCTATCCCCTCGCTTTAGATTTCACACCAATCATGGCAGCTTCTGCAACATCAAAGCTCCTCGTATCCGACATCGCCTCGGTCGTTGACCACCTCCCTTCAAACTACGTCCGACCAATCTCTGACCGTCCAAACATGTCCGACGTTGCAACTTCCGGCGATTCTATCCCTTTAATCGATCTCAAAGACCTCCATGGACCAAATCGAGCCGACATTATCAATCAGTTTGCTTATGCATGCTCCTCTTATGGCTTCTTCCAGGCAAGTCCCTATTCACTTTTAATTTCCTTACCAATTTACTCTATTTTTTTTTAAGTTCCACTCTTATATTTTCTCAGTTTTACACGTTATTATATATTTGCAATACATTATGTTTTCAATCAAATTTACTCTGTTTGTATTGCATGTTCCAGATCAAGAACCATGGAGTACCAGAAGAAACAATCAAGAAAATGATGAATGTGGCGAGAGAGTTTTTCAGGCAGCCAGAGAGCGAAAGAGTGAAGCATTACTCAGCAGATACCAAGAAGACAACGAGACTCTCCACAAGTTTCAACGTTTGCACAGAGAAAGTCTCTAACTGGAGAGATTTCCTTCGACTCCATTGCTACCCTGTCGAAGATTTCATCAACGAATGGCCCTCAACTCCAATATCTTTCAGAGAAGTCACAGCTGAATACGCCACAAGCGTTAGAGCTTTGGTTCTGACACTTCTTGAGGCAATTTCAGAGAGTCTAGGACTTGTGAAAGACCGTGTAAGCAATACACTAGGCAAACATGGTCAACACATGGCCATAAACTACTATCCGCCGTGTCCGGAACCCGAGCTAACTTACGGGCTTCCGGGACATAAAGATGCAAACTTGATCACTGTTCTACTTCAAGACGAAGTCTCTGGTTTACAGGTGTATAAAGATGGTAAATGGGTCGCTGTTCATCCTGTTCCCAACACTTTTGTAGTCAACCTTGGTGACCAGATGCAGGTAATATTAGGCGTTCAAATTTGAAAATTCCTCTGTTTTGTTAATCCACTCTCTTTGTGCTAACTTTTTGTGCTTGTTTCTCCTTTTAGGTGATAAGCAATGACAAATATAAGAGTGTTCTCCATAGAGCAGTTGTGAACAGCGACAAAGAGCGGATATCGATACCAACATTCTATTGTCCTTCTGAAGATGCTGTGATTAGTCCTGCACAAGAGCTGATCAATGAGCAAGAAGACTCTCCTGCTATCTACAGAAGCTTTACATATGCTGAGTATTTTGAAAAGTTTTGGGAGACAGGATTTGCAACTGAGAGCTGTATTGACTCGTTCAAAACCTCCACCTAAGATACTGTACTTTAGAATCAATCGTCAGTCATGACCGCGCTTTCCTTGATGGGAATTCAAAACCCCATTTTGTGTTGCCGTTTCAGAATAAGTAGTTTTCTTTAGTTAACGAATGTGCTCGAGAAATAAAACAAACTGCTGTGTGACATGGTGAACTCATTTTATTTGTATGTACGTTTACATATCGTAGAAGACATTTAAGAAGGAGAGACAGTAGAATGATATACATAGATCATGTTTATCATCAAGCAAATTATTTACATGTTATATGGTCACTCAAAACTAAAAGAATCACTTTTAATCTATAAAGATCGGACTTATTAGCGACGCCATACGAGAGAGGTCCCAAGTGACTTTTTGACTTTCTATCTATTTTTCTAATTCTTTTTATGGTTTTTAAAAATCTAACTAGCTGGGACAGACCGATGAGTTATGAACTAATTGATGGGATGGACCGATGAGTTAATGAGCCTTTCTTAAGTTTTCAAAAAAAAAAGATCAGACTTATTTTCAGTAAGCTATATGCCGCATGGTCAGTAGACCATTTGCGCAAACCATGACTCTATTTCAAAGTAATTCATTTGGTCAAGGAGGTTTAGGGCGAAGGTCGCAATTAAGCAACAACTACCGCAACATTTTAACCGTGCATTTCCGGATTAGTAACAGGGACTAAAACCTGGTGGTATCATTAGTCAGCAATAATTTTGTGTTGAAGAGGACATGTTACAGTCTCTATCTCATTGACATTTACTTTGATAAACTTCCGGTCAACCATCACAAGTCCTCGTTAGTATAAAACGCCGCCTTAACTCCGGGCCTACTGAAAATAAGAACTTCAAGGTACTCAAAGAAAACAGCATCCCTAACCATGCAGCCAATTCGCTGTGCACAGCATGCGGGATCACTTGGTAGCTTCTCATCTACTTTTTGACAACTCCTAAAAAATTAAGTTTGAGTAGAGTAGTAGCTGTGTGTTAAAAAAAAAAAAAGAGTAGAGTAGTAGCTTCTCACTTAGTACTTTCACATTCATATCTAGATCTCTCCCTACCTAGGCTTCTCCAACTATACTTGTTTTTTTTTGGATATCAAGAACTCCACATGTTGTCACAGATATGGGTGTGACAAATTATTAATCTGTCTGTAGTAACACTAATATGAGACAAATTATTATAACTATGGAAATTAATAAACCACATATATAAATTCTTAATAACACACATTACACTAGATTTTAACTGGGAAGAAGTTATATGTGACTAAAAATTTTAAATTTTAAATTTTAAATTTTATTTGTTTGTTAATTTTGTTTACTTTGTTTTGTGTTTAAGATTGTATAATTGCATTTTGATTGTTAAATTCTATGATCTAATCCGTGGCATACCGTGAGACAATTTTTTTTTTTTGTACATAATATATTTTTAATCTATTTAATTAGATATGATTGTTATTCTAATATTAATAGTGTTAACAAAATAATGAAATGATGTTTTACCCGTGTAGCACCAAGTTAATGATATTTTTAATTTTTTAAAAGTTTAATTTTTAGAAAATAAAAAACTTGAATAAACCAAATAATATCTCTGCTCATTTGTATTTAGAATCATTATGTACACATTTTTTATTCATCGATTGAGTAACATATGTCCGTTTTTGAAAATTTGAATTACATTATATACAAAACAATCACAAATTTTATTAAGTAAATGTATTGTATAATAATTAAAAATAATTTAAATAGAAGGTCAAACAATAAAGATAAAAAAATCATATATTTATGTTCGAATTAGGTAGAGAAATCATAGATTAAATTTGAAAATATTTTTTATTTTGCCAGAATTATTTATGTAGTTAAGTAAAACTAAAGGGTAAAATGTTAATATAGACTAATTTTAGATCGGCCTAGTCTTTGTACTAATTGAAGAAAAATACGGCCCAAACCTAATATTTTGATTCTATAACAAAAAGAAAACCTACACCTCTCACAATCAACCAGTAAATCCGGCTGTTCTTATTTCTGATTTGTTATACTGTTATTTCTCTCTAAAACAATCTGCTTTTTTTTTGTGTGTGTATGTGTGTGTTCTTGTTATTTCTGAAATTGTTTTAAGGTTGTAACTGTTGAGATCTTTCACAATGAAGTCGAAAAAGATGGACGTTGATACAGTCTACCAGAAGATCTGATTTGCCATATATTGTCATTCCTACCTACAAAAGTTTATGCTTTGACTTCAGTTCTATCGAAAAAGTTGTCGTTATCTCTTTGCTTTCACACCAAATTTTGAGTTCAATGGTTTGGTACGTCTGAAACCTGGAATGGGTAAGAGAGTAGAAGATGAGATTCATAGAATGTTTGTTGACTTCGTGAAAAGAGTAACGAGTTTGCAAGGCAACTCTGCTTTGAATAAGTTCTCTCTAAAGTGTGGACTTGATGTTGATCCGGTTTGTGTCATCCGCTGGATATTAAACGTGTTGGAACGTGGAGTATCCGATTTTGATTTATGCGTTAGTGTGGTGGACCTTCCTTCAAAGGTCTTTAGGAGTGAGTCACTGGTTAGGTTGAGGATAAAATATCAAAACGTTGATGTGGAACATGATTTACTTCCAAAGCTTAAGACTCTCTATCTTGGTTTAGTTGTGTTACGAAAAGCTGGTGATAATTACTTTAACAAGCTTATATCAGGTTGTCATGTTCTAGAGGAATTGTTTCTGATTGATGTCTACTCTGATGATGATATGTTGAACCGCCATGTGTTTTCTAAAACCCTTAAGAGATTGAAGCTATGTTATAGTATGATACATAATGAGATTCCTGATACAGTTTCATTTGATACACCAAATCTTGTATACTTGGAATACTCTGATTATATTGCGGGCAAGTACCTGAAAGTGAACTTCGCTTGTTAAATCTAGTCTCGATATCCGAATGAGCTATGGAGATTATAATGCTAATGCTAGAGAGTTTCTTATGGGAGTTAGCAATGTTCAGACCCTTCACTTACCTGAAAACTCTGGTGAGATACTTACTTATTGTTGTGAACCAATACTATAAGCTCTCTCTGTCGTGGAGAATAAGAATCATTCCCAGCTGTACTCAAGAACAGTCCGAATCTAGAAACACTTGTCTCCAAGGTACCAACACATATCATTTACTTCATTCCTCAACACACATTTAGATTTTGAAGGAGTTTTTTTTTCTTTTTTGATTCAAGGACTCTGTCACAAAGATACAATTAAATGTGAACAAGTTGATGGGTGCCTTTGCAAACCTTCTTCTGAAGACATTCTAACTTGTTTATCATCAAGTCCGGTCAAGGTTGTAAATATATTGAAGTTTGGTGACATGTTCTATCCTTTTGATGAGGCGATGAGGAAGCAGATAAAGCAGGTGAAACACTTTCTTGAGACAATGCCGAATCTTGAAAAAATGATAATATACTACGATGCACCATTTGATGAAGATGTGATTTATGTTTCCGAGCAACTTAAGATGCTTCCAAGAGTAGCTTCAGCTAGTTGCAACATCCAAGTTATTTCTTTACCCCAAGTGCACTAATCTCTCCTCAGGAGTAACTTTCCAATTTGAGGATTTTTTTTTCTCCTTCACCTTAGAGAAGATCAACACTGTTTTTGGTTCTAGTTTTTAGCTTAAGAAACAATATTATAGCACTTTGGCCTCTGTTATGCCTTGCTCTTTCAGATTCTTAATATGCATTCCACTTATTTTTTTTGTGTGTAACTTCATGTTTTATACAGGTTTCTAAGTTCTTGATTTCTTTCAACGGGAGACAGATCCCTTCATTAACTGAAGATATGATAATATAACTATAGAAGACAGATCCCTCAATGTTTCTAGACTTAAACAAATGTGATGGAAACATAGAAAATTTACCAAAACTTATAAACAAAGCAAAACAGTGAAACACTAACCACACTCCTCAGGAACAAAGAAAAACGGATACAAATCAATCATATAGTAGAAAACTTCTCGATCGAATATTTTTGCATCCATCGAATTAAGATCCTAAACATTAAAATCGGTTCTTTAAGCATCTCGATATATCTCTGCCTCTATTACTAAAGTTTTAATTCTATAAAATGTGTAATGCATTAAAAGAGTTGTTTAAAAGGCCATATATAAGAAAACGATTTTTATATAATTATCCTTAGCTAGATTTGTGCAAGTTTATTATCTAATTAATTGATTAGGACTATTTTTCTCTGTTGGTCACCCTCAAATCAAAAAATTGCTATGACAACTGTGGTCACGACTTGCCTCTACTTCGTGCTGGTGTCAAGCTTCACATGGGCATAGAAAGCCGAGGTAAATTGCTTAAGAACCATAAAATCCCAAGTTAAAGATCCCAATATAATGGATACTTGTCCAGTTGGAATTTTTCCAGATGGGTGCAGCAATTGGTGCCGCTTTACTTGCACATGTAAATGTATTCTTAGGATGGTTCGTTTCCAATGGTAGTAAGGAAAAACAAGTAAATATATAACCCCAAAACTAGATTTATCATACCGAGGATTGAAACAAGAGTAAATGTTATCAATTATCATTAATCAGTTTAATTTTTGCACACTTAATACAACACGTAATTGAAAAGAGTATATGTAATATTAATCCTGTGCATGATTATATATCTACCTAAAGATATTTGAGAAAACTATGATTTGTGACATGATATATCAGAATCTAATTTTCGACATACACAAAGTTTACGTTTTTTTTTTTTTTTTTTTTTTTTTGTTATAACAGAACAAAAGAAACTTTTAAAATTATAAGATTGAAAGATAAGATGTATATTGTTTTCTTGTTATAAGAAATTAGTATTATGTTAAAGTTGTGTTTACTTTCGTTTCTTTTTTCTTTTTGTTATAACAGAACAAAGAAAATTTTAAAGCTATAAGATTGAAAGATAAGATATACTGTTTTCTTGTTATGTGAAATTAGTTTATTAACAATTTTTTTAATGTTACAATAATGTAATAGCTTCTGTAGTATATTGATTTTGACTTGTTATAAAGTATTTTTAAAATTCTCGAGAAATAAACATCTTAGACTGGTAACTACATTATCTGTTGATTATTAGTTTTTTTTTTTCTTTCAATCTTGACTTTAGTTGGAAAAAAAACCTCCAACAATAAACACATATAATCTGCCAAAAGCCAGAAACAAAACTAACTGCTTTGCAATATAAATAACAAATCAAATTCAAGTTCAAAACAATCAAAATAAAAACCAAAGAACACACAAGAAATGGCGAGATCCTTGTATATTTGTTTATTCTTCTTATTCATTTCTTCGACATCAAAGCTAACCACAAGCTATCCTCTCTCAACAAAATCTCGATGGATCGTGGACGAGAAAGGGCAAAGGGTGAAGCTAGCTTGCGTGAACTGGCCGGCTCATCTCCAGCCCACGGTAGCTGAAGGGCTAAGCAAACAACCATTAGACTCCATCTCCAAAAAGATTGTTTCAATGGGATTTAACTGCGTTAGGCTCACTTGGCCTCTTGATTTGATGACTAACGACACATTGGCCCTTAAGGTTACTGTTAAACAGTCTTTTGAAAGCTTGAAGTTGTTTGAAGATGTTGTTGGGATTCAAACTCACAATCCCAAAATCCTTAATCTCCCCCTTCTCAACGCATTCCAGGTAAATATAGTGTTAAAGTACACCCGTTATTAAATATTGTCAGACCAATTTATGTTCAGTAGATGGACTATCTAAACCTGAACTAATTTGAATCAATGACAAATAATAAGCCATTTTTGTTTTGTTTTTTTTGTCATCAGGAAGTGGTATCGAACCTAGGACAAAACGGAGTGATGGTGATACTAGATAACCACTTGACAACCCCAGGTTGGTGCTGTGGCGAGAATGACCTCGACGCCTTCTTCGGCTACCCTAACTTTGATCCCAAAGTCTGGGTCAATGGCTTGAGGAAGATGGCTACTCTGTTTAAAAGTGCCACTAACGTCGTTGGTGTGAGCCTTAGGAACGAGCCACGTGGCGCTAGAGATTACCCTGACCTCTGGTTCAGGTACATCTTAGCTTTCAATTTTTTTTACCAAACTTTGTTTCCACTGAGAGAATATAACAACTTACACTTAAATAAAATGAGAAAATAATATATTTTTTAATCACAATTTTAATTCATTTTCTAAAGCTATTCTTATCAAACTTAACACAAGCTGATCAGCTATAATGTTACATAAATATGTTTGGATACACGTTGGTATACAATACATTTCAAAAATTTCACCATTTGCTATTGTTTCTATAACATTGTTCGTGGTAACTAATTGCATGCATGCGTGTTAATGGTTACGTGAAGGCATATGCCAGAAGGAGCAGAAGCAGTGCACGCCGCAAACCCTAAATTACTAGTCATCCTATCCGGCATCGACTTTGACACAAACCTCTCTTTCCTCCGTGACCGTTTCTTCAACGTAAGCTTCACCGACAAACTCGTATTTGAGCTCCACTGGTACAGCTTCTCTGACGGCAGAGACTCGTGGAAAAAACACAACTCTAACGATTTCTGCGCCAAAATCATCACAAAGGTTACACGCAACGGAGGATTCTTAGTTGGGAGAGGCTTTCCTTTGATCTTGAGTGAGTTTGGGACTGAAGAGAGTGGCCGTGACATCAGCGGAAACCGTTATATGAATTGTTTGGTGGCTTGGGCGGCTCAGAATGATTTGGATTGGGCGGTTTGGGCGTTAACCGGAGATTATTACTTGAGAACCGGTAAAACGGATATGGTTGAGACTTTTGGTATCTTGGATGCGAATTGGAAAGACGTGAGAAACGCTACTTACTTGCAGCAACTATCTGGAATCCAATATCCCTTTAAAGGTAAGAAAACTCCAAGTTCTAATGTTTTGGATATAAGAAATGAATAGCTTCTCAAAGTTAGCTCAAAACTCAAATTTTGGTTTTTTTCCTAAATTTAGGATCCTATTTTTTTTTTCCCATATAAATATTAATTCTTTAATTTAAAAAATCGCACATGACACATGAAATTGTTTAGGACTCATCAATTACCAAAAAAAAGAAAAAAAATCCATAATTTTTCTAGCTAGACTATAGATAGACTATATATTAGAGCATATGTAAAATTAGTATTTTCTGCAATTGGTAATACAAGTGGTTTTAACTGCAGCATTTAGAACCGTATTTGTTATAAATGTCTGAAGATTCTATAATTAAACACTATAAATTTGGCAATTTAAATACCGAATTTCGATGTATATGCAGGACCTGGATTGCAATCAAAGAACGTTCTCTTCCATCCATTGTCTGGACTCTGCGTCACCCATAATCCCTCAGACAAATTACCAACACTTCGATTAGGACCATGCCCTAAAGCCGACACATCGACCTTCAACCCCAACGAAGGCATTCTTTGGATCAATAAAATGTGCGTCGAAGCTCCAAATGTTGCTGGACAAAAGGTGAAGCTTGGAGTTGGCACCAAGTGTTCTAAGTTGGGACAAATCGCAGCTACGAAGATGCATTTGGCGTTCAAGTCAAGTAATGGTTTGTTGCTATGTCTTGACGTGGACGAACGTGACAACAGCGTCGTCGCTTACCCTTGCAAGTGTTTGACCAAGGATGCTTCGTGTGATCCAGCTAGCCAATGGTTCAAAGTTCTTTAAATCCTGTAGTTTCTATGTTTTATTCTTGAGATAATGTATTTGTAATCATCAATTCAAAACTACGATTTATGATTATGAGTCTTCAACCTTATATATATATTTTTACTTATCCTTGGAAATAAGAATTTATGACTCCCTTGAAACTAAAATAAATGGTTTCCAACACACCACCCAAAAATAAAACTATTCAAACTTTTTTGAAATAAAATTTGGTAAACACTGAATTAATAATAGTATAATCACCACAATCTATTTGAATCACTAGCTACTGATAATTTTTAACCAGATGAAAAAAATTTAGTGACAAGAAAATATTTTTTTACAATGTCATTTTAGTCTACCGGTTTATCCTACACATTCTATATACAAAAGGTGTATTCCAAAATTGGTAGATCATATTTTACCCATCCAAAACAACATATTTTTGATGTTATAAGGATCCTCGTGTCTTTTTCATCATTTCCTAAGAATTTCTCTTCATTTTCTTTTAAAAGATGGATTAAATCAATTGCAAATAATAGCTAGCTTAGGAAAAATTGATATATTAATAGAATGCATAATATAGATGGAAACTTTTATAAATATTTATCTTTTATTTCTAATTTTCTCTTTAACTAATTTTTTTGAATCACTGATCCTGCTAACAAGAAAAACCTTATTCTAAGTTTTGATTTTACCATGGAAACGTTCAAGAACATATGTGTTTGTCCTCGTTTCCGGGAGACTAAACGATTAGGCTGTTTCAGTGGAGATAGGCTCTCTTTATTACTACAAGAAATACAACATGATGATGAAGAAGTATCAAGTGAGATTGAGGTGTGGGTGAAAAACAAGTTGAGTAATGGAGATGTTTCGTTTACCAAATATTTTAATATCACTTTTCCTCAGCTTCCGTTGTTACAGTACCATACGGATATGGCTCGTCCAGGATAATCCATTGGAAATCACAAAATTATTATGGCATGGTGCGAAGGATATGTCAAGGAAGATGATGATAAGTGGTGTCCCTGCATCACCTTTTACCAAATTGATCAAGGTGGGATCAGAAAACAAATCGAGACAGGACGACATGGATCTCACTACCTTGACCTGTTTATTTGTAGCTATGTGTAAGTTCCAAATCTGATTCCAGTTCCAGACAAAGAAGGTTGTTTGGTGATCTCAAAACTTTTTTTTTTTTGTGTGTTTGTTTATTGTTGATCAAGGATCATCCTTCTACCATGTATTTTGACATCAACTATGTTGCTATATTACAGATGTTATTGACATAGACTAGTTTTGGATTCTGTAATGATCTTGACAAGTTTTACGTTTTGGTCCACAGTAGTATGTGTATCAGAATCACTCAAAACAGACATGTAACTATTTCATTCTTGTTATTTCTGAAATTATCTCCGAAAATCATGTTTTTATGTTGTATCTATTGAGATCTGTCACAACGAAGTCGAAGAAGATGGACATTGATCTAATCAGCAGCATACCAGAAGATCTGATTTGCCACATATTGTCATTTCTTCCTATAAAGGTTTCCGCTTTGACTTAAGTTCTCTAAAAAAAGTGGCATTATCTCTTTCCTTTCACACCTAATCTTGAGTTCAATGGCTTGGTATATCTGAAACCTGGAATGGGTAAGAGAGAAAAATATGAGATTCATTGAATGCTTGTGGACATCGTCAATAGAGTCACGACTTTGCATGGCAATGCTACTTTAAACAAGTTCTGTTGATTTAGTTTGTTTCATTCATTGGATATTAAACGTGTTGGAACGTGGAGTACCCGATCTTGATTTACGCGTTAGTGTGGTGGACCTTTCTTCAAAGGTCTTTATGAGCGAGTCACTGGTTAGGTTGAGGATAGAATATCAAAACGTTGATGTGGAATGGAAATTATTCCCGGCTCTACTAAGAACGGTCCGACTCTAGAAACACTCGTCTTCGAGGTCCCAACACATATCATTTACTGCTTTTTATAACACATGTTTATATTTTGAAGGAGTTTTTTTCCTATTTGATTCAGGGAATCCGTAACAAAGGTACAATTAAATGTGAAAAACTTGATGGGTGCCTTTGCAAACCTTCTTCTGAGGACATTCCTACTTGTTTATCATCAAGTCCAGTGAAGTTTGGTGACATTTTGTATCCTTTTGATGTGGTGATAAGAAAGCAGATAAAGCAGGTGAAACACTTTTTTGAGACAATGCCGAATCTTGAAAAAATGATAATATACTACGATTAACCCGACCCATTTTTTTTTTGAATAATAACAATATATAATTAAGCATCTCATACTACTTAATTAAGCATCTCATACTACTTAATTAAACCAACAGCCCACACATTACTAACCAACCACAATACCAATAATACATCCAATAATATGCACAGCGGAAAACATATAACATTAATCATCTCAAATATATACATCAATACAATAACAATCCTATCCATTCTATCCAACAACCTAGCATAACTCTATCCCAGGTTCCAACATCAACAACATAACCACTACACAAAAACTGAGACCCTAGATCACCCTCCTCCTCATCGTCATGATTCCACGTCTCATAACTGCACACAACAAAAAACAATTGAGATGCGTAAATATTATCACAAATATTTAGTGAGACAATCCTCCCATCTACTAGGCTATACACACATGCAACTCAGATTCCAATGTTTAACAAACAAGACAAACCCAACAAACCAGGAAAACACGCATCAAACAAGTTGATGTCGACCGACACTAGAGTGGTGTCAATCGACACTGCCTCCCATTTGATGTCGACTGACACCCCAACTGGTGTCGATCGACACCGACTCCATAGACGCGTTCTGCTCGAAACCGATCATCGAATCTCCATTCCAATCCATCTCCAATCCATCCATAACTCCCCCAAAGGCCACATGAACCAACATGAACCTCAAAGCAATCAAAACAAACAACAAAACACCAAGAACAACACCAAACCAGCAGAATAGAAGAGATCTCAGGCTTAGATCAGCCACGGTCATGCACTCACCTCTTTTGCAGATTAAGCAACGACGGATCCAGCACCTTAGGAAGCTTCTCCTTCTTCTCTAGCACCGGATCTCTCTTCCACAGGAACAATCTCCCAAACAAACCAAGAATCTCCCCCCCAAAACCATCAAACTCTCAAGCGCTTATCTTTTCTCTCTTTTTCTCTCCAAAAGTGGCGACCAACAACCAAACTCACGACTTAGATAGAGTTTTCCATTAAATACTTGGTTTCAGGATTCCACTTAAACCAAACCGACCCAAAATTCACCAAATAAAACAATCTGGTCGAACCAGAAAAGCTGGTGTCGATTTACACTACCCTTGGTGTCGATCAACACCCATCCCCAAAATCCCCAATTTGGTTCACGGATGTTACAACGATGCACCAGTTGATGAAGATGTGATTTATGTTTCCGAGCAACTTCAGATGCTTCCTAGAGTAGCTTCAGCTAATTGCAACATCCAAGTTATTTTTAACCTCTGCGTATCGTCTTCCTTTTCCCCAAGTGGACAAATCTCTCTTCAGGAGTAACTTTCCAATTTGAGGATTATTATTCTCCTTCACCTTAGAGAAGACCAACACTGTTATTAGTTCTAGTTTTTTAGCTTAAGAAACAATATTATAGCACTTTGGCCTCTGTTATGCCTTGCTCTTTCAGATTCTTAATATGCATTCCGCTTTTTTTTTTTTGTGTGTAACTTCATGTTTTCTACAGGTTTCCAAGTTCTTGATTTCTTTCAAGGTGAGACAGATCCCTTCATTAACTGAAGATATTATAATATAACTATAGAAGACAGATCCCTTAATATTTCTAGACATAAACAAATGTAATGGAAACATAGAAAATTTACCAAAACTTATAAACAAGCAAAACACTAACCACACTTCTCATGAACAAAGGAAAACAGATACAAATCAATCATATAGTAGAAAACTTCTCGATCGAATCTTTTTGCATCCATCGAATTAAGATCCTAAACATTAAGATCGGTTCTTTAAGCATCTCGATTCATCTCTGCCTCTATTACTAAAGTTTTAGTTCTATAAAATGTGTAATGCATTAAACAAAATTAAAGAGAGTTGTCTAAAAGGCCATATATAAGAAAACAATTATTATATAATTATCTTTAGCTAGATTTGTGCAAGTTTATTATATAATTAATTGATTAGGACTATTTTTCTCTGTTGGACACCCTCAAATCAAAAAATTGCTATGACAACTCTGGTCACGACTTGTCTGTACTTCGTGCTGGTGTCAAGCTTCACATGGGCAAACAAAGCTGAGGTAAATTGCTTAAGAACCATAAAATCCCAAGTTAAAGATCCCAATATAATGGATACTTGTCCAGTTGAAATTTTACTAGATGGGTGCAGCAATTGGTGCCGCTTTACTTGCACATGTAGATGTATTTTTAGGATGGTTCTTTTCCAATGGTAGTAAGGAGAAACAAGTAAATATATAACGCCATAACTAGATTTATCATACCGGGGATTGAAACAAGTGTAAATGTTATCAATTATCATTAATCAGTTTAATTTTTGCACACTTAATACAACACGTAATTGAAAAGAGTATATGTAATATTAATCCTATGCATGATTATATATCTACCTAAAGATATTTGAGAAAACTATGATTTGTGACATGATATATCAGAATCTAATTTTCCTCGTACACAAAATAAATTACAGTGGGTATTCTGTTATAGTAGTGTTTACCTTTGTTTCTTTTTTCTTTTTGTTATAACTGAACAAAATAAACTTTTAAAATTATAAGATTGAAAGGTAAGTTTGTTTTCTTGTTATAAGAAATTAGTATTATGTTAAAGTTGTGTTTACCTTCGTTTTTTTTTTTTTTTTTGTTATAACAGAACAAAGAAAATTTTAAAATTATAAGATTGAAAGATAAGATATACTGTTTTCTTGTTATATGAAATTAGTTTATAAACAAATTTTTTAGTGTTACAATAATGTAATAGCTTCTGTAGTATATTGTTGTTGATTTGTTATAAAGTATTTTAAAATTCTCGAGAAATAAACAACTTAGACTGGTAACTACATTATCTGTTGATTATTGTTTTTTTTTTCTTTTTTTCTTACCGTTAATACTATTAGTTTTTTTTTTTTTTTTCAATCTTGACTTTAGTTGGAAAAAAAAACCTCCAACAATAAACACATATAATCTGCCAAAAGCCAGAAACAAAACTAACTGCTTTGCAATATAAATTACGAATCAAATTCAAGTTCAAAACAATCAAAATAAAAACCAAAGAACACACAAGAAATGGCGAGATCCTTGTATATTTGTTTATTCTTCTTATTCATTTCTTCGACATCAAAGCTAACCACAAGCTATCCTCTCTCAACAAAATCTCGATGGATCGTGGACGAGAAAGGGCAAAGGGTGAAGCTAGCTTGCGTGAACTGGCCGGCTCATCTCCAGCCCACGGTAGCTGAAGGGCTAAGCAAACAACCATTAGACTCCATCTCCAAAAAGATTGTTTCAATGGGATTTAACTGCGTTAGGCTCACTTGGCCTCTTGATTTGATGACTAACGACACATTGGCCCTTAAGGTTACTGTTAAACAGTCTTTTGAAAGCTTGAAGTTGTTTGAAGATGTTGTTGGGATTCAAACTCACAATCCCAAAATCCTTAATCTCCCCCTTCTCAACGCATTCCAGGTAAATATAGTGTTAAAGTACACCCGTTATTAAATATTGTCAGACCAATTTATGTTCAGTAGATGGACTATCTAAACCTGAACTAATTTGAATCAATGACAAATAATAAGCCATTTTTGTTTTGTTTTTTTTGTCATCAGGAAGTGGTATCGAACCTAGGACAAAACGGAGTGATGGTGATACTAGATAACCACTTGACAACCCCAGGTTGGTGCTGTGGCGAGAATGACCTCGACGCCTTCTTCGGCTACCCTAACTTTGATCCCAAAGTCTGGGTCAATGGCTTGAGGAAGATGGCTACTCTGTTTAAAAGTGCCACTAACGTCGTTGGTGTGAGCCTTAGGAACGAGCCACGTGGCGCTAGAGATTACCCTGACCTCTGGTTCAGGTACATCTTAGCTTTCAATTTTTTTTACCAAACTTTGTTTCCACTGAGAGAATATAACAACTTACACTTACGTAAAATGAGAAAATAATATATTTTTTAATCACAATTTTAATTCATTTTCTAAAGCTATTCTTATCAAACTTAACACAAGCTGATCAGCTATAATGTTACATAAATATGTTTGGATACACGTTGGTATACAATACATTTCAAAAATTTCACCATTTGCTATTGTTTCTATAACATTGTTCGTGGTAACTAATTGCATGCATGCGTGTTAATGGTTACGTGAAGGCATATGCCAGAAGGAGCAGAAGCAGTGCACGCCGCAAACCCTAAATTACTAGTCATCCTATCCGGCATCGACTTTGACACAAACCTCTCTTTCCTCCGTGACCGTTTCTTCAACGTAAGCTTCACCGACAAACTCGTATTTGAGCTCCACTGGTACAGCTTCTCTGACGGCAGAGACTCGTGGAAAAAACACAACTCTAACGATTTCTGCGCCAAAATCATCACAAAGGTTACACGCAACGGAGGATTCTTAGTTGGGAGAGGCTTTCCTTTGATCTTGAGTGAGTTTGGGACTGAAGAGAGTGGCCGTGACATCAGCGGAAACCGTTATATGAATTGTTTGGTGGCTTGGGCGGCTCAGAATGATTTGGATTGGGCGGTTTGGGCGTTAACCGGAGATTATTACTTGAGAACCGGTAAAACGGATATGGTTGAGACTTTTGGTATCTTGGATGCGAATTGGAAAGACGTGAGAAACGCTACTTACTTGCAGCAACTATCTGGAATCCAATATCCCTTTAAAGGTAAGAAAACTCCAAGTTCTAATGTTTTGGATATAAGAAATGAATAGCTTCTCAAAGTTAGCTCAAAACTCAAATTTTGGTTTTTTTCCTAAATTTAGGATCCTATTTTTTTTTTTCCCATATAAATATTAATTCTTTAATTTAAAAAATCGCACATGACACATGAAATTGTTTAGGACTCATCAATTACCAAAAAAAGAAAAAAATCCATAATTTTTCTAGCTAGACTATAGATAGACTATATATTAGAGCATATGTAAAATTAGTATTTTCTGCAATTGGTAATACAAGTGGTTTTAACTGCAGCATTTAGAACCGTATTTGTTATAAATGTCTGAAGATTCTATAATTAAACACTATAAATTTGGCAATTTAAATACCGAATTTCGATGTATATGCAGGACCTGGATTGCAATCGAAGAACGTTCTCTTCCATCCATTGTCTGGACTCTGCGTCACCCATAATCCCTCAGACAAATTACCAACACTTCGATTAGGACCATGCCCTAAAGCCGACACATCGACCTTCAACCCCAACGAAGGCATTCTTTGGATCAATAAAATGTGCGTCGAAGCTCCAAATGTTGCTGGACAAAAGGTGAAGCTTGGAGTTGGCACCAAGTGTTCTAAGTTGGGACAAATCGCAGCTACGAAGATGCATTTGGCGTTCAAGTCAAGTAATGGTTTGTTGCTATGTCTTGACGTGGACGAACGTGACAACAGCGTCGTCGCTAACCCTTGCAAGTGTTTGACCAAGGATGCTTCGTGTGATCCAGCTAGCCAATGGTTCAAAGTTCTTTAAATCCTGTAGTTTCTATGTTTTATTCTTGAGATAATGTATTTGTAATCATCAAAACTACGATTTATGATTATGATTCTTCAACCTTGTATATATTTTTTACTTATCCTTGGAAATAAGAATTTATGACTCCCTTGAAACTAAAATTAATGGTTTCCAACACACCACCCAAAAATAAAATTAATCAAACTTTTTTGAAATAAATTTTGGTAAGCACTGAATTAATAATAGTATAATCACCACAATCTATTTGAATCACTAGCTACTGTTAATATTTAACCAGATGAAAAAAATTTAGTGACAAGAAATTTTTTTTTACAATGTCATTTTAGTCTACTGGTTTATCCTACACATTCTATATACAAAAGATGTATTCCAAAATTTGTAGATCATATTTTACCCATCCAAAACGATAATAAAAACAACATATTTTTGACGTTATAAGGATCGTCGTGTCTTTTTCATCATTTCCTAAGAATTTATCTTCATTTTCTTTTTAAAAATTGATTAAATCAATTGCAAATAATAGCTAGCTTAGGAAAAATAGATATATGTTAATAGAACGCATAATATAGATGGAAAATTTTATAAATATTTATCTTTTATTTCTAATTATCTCTTTAACTAAATTTTTTTGAATTATTGATCCTGCAAATAAGAAAAACTTTATTCTAAGTTTTGATTTCACCATGGAAACGTTCAATAACATATGTGTTTGTCCTCGTTCCCGGGAGACTAAACAATTAGGCTGTTTCAGTGGAGATAAGCTCTCTTTATTACTACAAGAAATACAACATGATGATGACGAAGTATCAAGTGAGATTGTGGTGTGGGTGAAAAACAAGTTGAGTAATGGAGATGTTTCGTTTACCAAATATTTTAATATCACTTTTCCTCAGCTTCCGTTGTTACAGTACTATACAGATATGGATCGTTCGGGATACTCCATTGGAAATCACAAAATTATTATGGCATGGTGCGAAGGATATTTCAAGGAAGATGATGATAAGTGGTGTCCTTGCATCCCCTTTTACCAAATTGATCAAGGTGGGATCAGAAAACAAATCGAGACAGGACGACATGGATCTCACTACCTTGACCTGTTTATTTGTAGCTATGTGTACGTTCCAAATCTGATTCCAGATCCATACTAAGAAGGTTGGTCGGTGTTCTTAAAACTTTTTTTTTTTGTGTTTGTTTATTGTTGATCAAGTATCATCCTTCTACCAGGTATTTTGACATTAACTATGTTACTATACTGCATATGTTATTGACATAGACTAGTTTTGGATTCTGTAATGATCTTGACAAGTTTTATGTTTTGGTCCACAGTAGAATGTGTATCAGAATCACTCAAAACATACATGTAAGTATTACATTCTTGTTATTTATGAAATTGTCTCCCAAAATCTTGTTTTTAAGGTTGTAACTATTGAGATCTGTCACAACGAAGTCGAAAAAGATGGACATTGATCTAATCAGCGTCTACCAGAAGATCTGATTTGCCACATAATGTCATTTCTTCCTATAAAGGTTTCCGCTTTGACTTCAGTTCTCCCAAAAAGTGGCATTATCTCTTTCCTTTCACACCAAATCTTGAGTTCAATGGCTTGGTATATCTGAAACCTGGAATGGGTAAGAGAGAAGAATATGAGATTCATTGAATGCTTGTGGACATCGTCGACAGAGTCACAAGTTTGCAAGGTAATGCTACATTAGACAAGTTCTGTTGATCTAGTTTGTGTCATTCACTGTATATTAAACGTGTTGGAACGTGGAGTATCCAATCTTGATTTACGCGTTAGTGTGGTGGACCTTCCTTCAAAGGTCTTTATGAGCGAGTCAATGGTTAGGTTGAGGATATAATATCAAAACGTTGATGTGGAATGGGAATCATTCCCGGCTCTACTCAAGAACTGTCCGACTCTAGAAACACTCGTCTTCGAGGTCCCAACACATATCATTTACTGCTTTTTATAACACATGTTTATATTTTGAAGGAGTTTTTTTCCTATTTGATTCAGGGAATCCGTAACAAAGGTACAATTAAATGTGAAAAACTTGATGGGTGCCTTTGCAAACCTTCTTCTGAGGACATTCCTACTTGTTTATCATCAAGTCCGGTGAAGTTTGGTGATATTTTGTATCCATTTGATGAGGTGATAAGAAAGCAGATAAAGCCGGTGACACACTTTCTTGAGACAATGCCGAATCTTGAAAAAATGATAATATACTACGATTGAAACAATTCGGCCCATTTTTTTTTTTTGAAAAATAACAATATATAATTAAGCATCTCATACTAAATTAAACCAACAGCCCACACATTACTAACCAACCACAATACCAATAATACATCCAATAATATGCACAGCAGAAAACATATAACATTAATCATCTCAAATATATACATAAATAGAATAACAATCTTATCCATTCTATCCAACAACCTAGCATAACTCTATCCCATGTTCCAACATCAACAACATAACCACTACACAAAAACCGAGACCCTAGATCACCCTCCTCCTCATTGCCATGATTCCACGTCTCATACCTGCACACAACAAACAACAATTGAGATGCGTAAGTATTATCACAAATACTTAGTGAGACAATCCTCCCATCTACTAGGCTATACACACATGCAACTGAGATTCCAATGTTTAACAAACAAGAGAAACCCAACAAACCAGGAAAACACGCATCAAACAAGTTGATGTCGACTGACACCCCCAACTGGTGTCGATAGACACCGACTCCACAGGCGCATTCTGCTCGAAGCCGATCATCGAATCTCTATTCCAATCCATCTCCAATCCATCTAGAACTCCCCCAAAGGCCACATGAACCAACATGAACCTCAAAGCAATCAAAACAAACAACAAAACACCAAGAACAACACCAAATAAGCAAAATAGAAGAGATCTCAGGCTTAGATCAGCCACAGTCATGCACTCACATCTTTTGCAGATTAAGCAACAACGAATCCAACACCTTAGGAAGCTTCTCCTTCTTCTCTAGCACCGGATCTCTCTTCCATAAGAAAAATCTCCCCCAAAAATCACCAAACTCTCAAACGCTTCTCTTTTCTCTATTTTTCTCTCCAAAAGCGGCGACCAACAACCAAACTCACGACTTAGGTCGAGTTTTCCCTTAAATACTTGGTTTAGGGATTCCACTTAAACCAAACCAACCCAAATTCGACCAATTAAAACAATATGGTGGAACCAGAAAAGCTGGTTTCGATCGACACTACTCTTGGTGTCGATCGACACCCATCCCTAAAATTCCCAATTTGGTTCATGGAGGTTACAACGATGCACAATTTGATGAAGGTGTGATTTATGTTTCCGAGCGGGAAAACGGCTAAAATATACCCCAACAATTTCTCGTTAGCTTTTTTATACCCCAATTTTGATACCCTGCAAATTACAGCCCCAACTCAAAATTAATACAAATTTCCTATCTAAACTCCATCAAATGTTTCGGTTTCGACATCCGTCCAAATGGTGTTAAGAGAAATCTTAACGGTTGACTAGTCAGCTTTGACGTGGCACTTCGGCTTGACAAAACGACGTGGGTGATCAAAGAAGAGGGTTCCCAACGAGATGCAGATGCGGTGAGTTCATCTAAATTTTTCGGGTTCAACATCTCTACACTCATAACTCTCTCTTTCCTTTCGAACAAACGATATGAACCCTAAAATCGATTTGGGGAAGAAATCGATTTTAATCCCCCAACTGTAAGACGACGTCGTTTTACATCAGTGCTCAACACACGCCAAAATGACAAAACGACGTCGTTTTGTCAAGCCGAAGTTCTACGTCAAAGCTGACTAGTCAACCGTTAAGCTTTCGCTTAACACCGTTTGGACGGATGTCGAAACCGAAAAATTTGATGGAGTTTAGATAGGAAATTTGAATTAATTTTGAGTTGAGGTTGTAATATGCAGGGTATCAAAGTTGGGGTATGAAAAAGCTAACGAGAAATTGTTGGGGTATATTTTGGCCGTTTTCCCGTTTCCGAGCAACTTCAGATGCTTCCTAGAGTAGCGTCAGCTAATTGCAACATACAAGTTATTTCTAACCTCTGCGTATCGTCTTTCTTTTCCCCAAGTGGACTAATCTCTCTTCAGGAGCAACTTTCCAATTTGAGGATTTTTATTCTCCTTCACATTAGAGAAGATCAACACTGTTTTTGGTTCTAGTTTTTTAGCTTAAGAAACAATATTATAGCACTTTGGCCTCTGTTATGCCTTGCTCTTTCAGATTCTTAATATGCATTCCACTTTTTTTTTTTTTTGTGTAACTTCATGTTTTCTACAGGTTTCCAAGTTCTTGATTTCTTTCAAGGTGAGACATATCCCTTCATTAACTGAAGATATGATAATATAACAATAGAAGACAGATCCCTTAATGTTTCTAGACTTAAACAAATGTGATGGAAACATAGAAAATTTACCAAAAATTATAAATAAAGCAAAACAATAACCACATTTCTCATGAACAAAGAAAAACGGATACAAATCAATCATATAGTAGAAAACTTCTCGATCTAATCTTTTTGCTTCCATCGAATTAAGATCCTAAACATTAAGATCGGTTCTTTAAGCATCTCGATTTATCTCTGCCACTATTACTAAAGTTTTAATTCTATAAAATGTGTAAGGCATTAAACAAAATTAAAGAGAGTTGTTTACAAGGCCATATATAAGAAAACGATTATTATATAATTATCCTTAGCTAGATTTGTGCAAGTTTATTATCTAATTAATTGATTAGGACTATTTTTCTCTGTTGGACACCCTCAAATCAAAAAATTGCTATGACAACTCTGGTCACGACTTGTCTCTACTTCACATGGGCAAACAAAGCTGAGGTAAATTGCTTAAGAACCATAAAATCCCAAGTTAAAGATCCCAATATAATGGATACTTGTCCAGTTGAAATTTTACTAGATGGGTGCAGCAATTGGTGCCGCTTTACTTGCACATGTAGATGTATTTTTAGGATGGTTCTTTTCCAATGGTAGTAAGGAGAAACAAGTAAATATATAACGCCAAAACTAGATTTATCATACCGGGGATTGAAACAAGTGTAAATGTTATCAATTATCATTAATCAGTTTAATTTTTGCACACTTAATACAACACGTAATTGAAAAGAGTATATGTAATATTAATCCTATGCATGATTATATATCTACCTAAAGATATTTGAGAAAACTATGATTTGTGACATGATATATCAGAATCTAATTTTCCTCGTACACAAAATAAATTACAGTGGGTATTCTGTTATAGTAGTGTTTACCTTTGTTTCTTTTTTCTTTTTGTTATAACTGAACAAAATAAACTTTTAAAATTATAAGATTGAAAGGTAAGTTTGTTTTCTTGTTATAAGAAATTAGTATTATGTTAAAGTTGTGTTTACCTTCGTTTTTTTTTTTTTTTTTGTTATAACAGAACAAAGAAAATTTTAAAATTATAAGATTGAAAGATAAGATATACTGTTTTCTTGTTATATGAAATTAGTTTATAAACAAATTTTTTAGTGTTACAATAATGTAATACCTTCTGTAGTATATTGTTGTTGATTTGTTATAAAGTATTTTAAAATTCTCGAGAAATAAACAACTTAGACTGGTAACTACATTATCTGTTGATTATTGTTTTTTTTTTCTTTTTTTCTTACCGTTAATACTATTAGTTTTTTTTTTTTTTTTCAATCTTGACTTTAGTTGGAAAAAAAAACCTCCAACAATAAACACATATAATCTGCCAAAAGCCAGAAACAAAACTAACTGCTTTGCAATATAAATTACGAATCAAATTCAAGTTCAAAACAATCAAAATAAAAACCAAAGAACACACAAGAAATGGCGAGATCCTTGTATATTTGTTTATTCTTCTTATTCATTTCTTCGACATCAAAGCTAACCACAAGCTATCCTCTCTCAACAAAATCTCGATGGATCGTGGACGAGAAAGGGCAAAGGGTGAAGCTAGCTTGCGTGAACTGGCCGGCTCATCTCCAGCCCACGGTAGCTGAAGGGCTAAGCAAACAACCATTAGACTCCATCTCCAAAAAGATTGTTTCAATGGGATTTAACTGCGTTAGGCTCACTTGGCCTCTTGATTTGATGACTAACGACACATTGGCCCTTAAGGTTACTGTTAAACAGTCTTTTGAAAGCTTGAAGTTGTTTGAAGATGTTGTTGGGATTCAAACTCACAATCCCAAAATCCTTAATCTCCCCCTTCTCAACGCATTCCAGGTAAATATAGTGTTAAAGTACACCCGTTATTAAATATTGTCAGACCAATTTATGTTCAGTAGATGGACTATCTAAACCTGAACTAATTTGAATCAATGACAAATAATAAGCCATTTTTGTTTTGTTTTTTTTGTCATCAGGAAGTGGTATCGAACCTAGGACAAAACGGAGTGATGGTGATACTAGATAACCACTTGACAACCCCAGGTTGGTGCTGTGGCGAGAATGACCTCGACGCCTTCTTCGGCTACCCTAACTTTGATCCCAAAGTCTGGGTCAATGGCTTGAGGAAGATGGCTACTCTGTTTAAAAGTGCCACTAACGTCGTTGGTGTGAGCCTTAGGAACGAGCCACGTGGCGCTAGAGATTACCCTGACCTCTGGTTCAGGTACATCTTAGCTTTCAATTTTTTTTACCAAACTTTGTTTCCACTGAGAGAATATAACAACTTACACTTACGTAAAATGAGAAAATAATATATTTTTTAATCACAATTTTAATTCATTTTCTAAAGCTATTCTTATCAAACTTAACACAAGCTGATCAGCTATAATGTTACATAAATATGTTTGGATACACGTTGGTATACAATACATTTCAAAAATTTCACCATTTGCTATTGTTTCTATAACATTGTTCGTGGTAACTAATTGCATGCATGCGTGTTAATGGTTACGTGAAGGCATATGCCAGAAGGAGCAGAAGCAGTGCACGCCGCAAACCCTAAATTACTAGTCATCCTATCCGGCATCGACTTTGACACAAACCTCTCTTTCCTCCGTGACCGTTTCTTCAACGTAAGCTTCACCGACAAACTCGTATTTGAGCTCCACTGGTACAGCTTCTCTGACGGCAGAGACTCGTGGAAAAAACACAACTCTAACGATTTCTGCGCCAAAATCATCACAAAGGTTACACGCAACGGAGGATTCTTAGTTGGGAGAGGCTTTCCTTTGATCTTGAGTGAGTTTGGGACTGAAGAGAGTGGCCGTGACATCAGCGGAAACCGTTATATGAATTGTTTGGTGGCTTGGGCGGCTCAGAATGATTTGGATTGGGCGGTTTGGGCGTTAACCGGAGATTATTACTTGAGAACCGGTAAAACGGATATGGTTGAGACTTTTGGTATCTTGGATGCGAATTGGAAAGACGTGAGAAACGCTACTTACTTGCAGCAACTATCTGGAATCCAATATCCCTTTAAAGGTAAGAAAACTCCAAGTTCTAATGTTTTGGATATAAGAAATGAATAGCTTCTCAAAGTTAGCTCAAAACTCAAATTTTGGTTTTTTCCTAAATTTAGGATCCTATTTTTTTTTTCCCATATAAATATTAATTCTTTAATTTAAAAAATCGCACATGACACATGAAATTGTTTAGGACTCATCAATTACCAAAAAAAGAAAAAAAATCCATAATTTTTCTAGCTAGACTATAGATAGACTATATATTAGAGCATATGTAAAATTAGTATTTTCTGCAATTGGTAATACAAGTGGTTTTAACTGCAGCATTTAGAACCGTATTTGTTATAAATGTCTGAAGATTCTATAATTAAACATTATAAATTTGGCAATTTAAATACCGAATTTCGATGTATATGCAGGACCTGGATTGCAATCGAAGAACGTTCTCTTCCATCCATTGTCTGGACTCTGCGTCACCCATAATCCCTCAGACAAATTACCAACACTTCGATTAGGACCATGCCCTAAAGCCGACACATCGACCTTCAACCCCAACGAAGGCATTCTTTGGATCAATAAAATGTGCGTCGAAGCTCCAAATGTTGCTGGACAAAAGGTGAAGCTTGGAGTTGGCACCAAGTGTTCTAAGTTGGGACAAATCGCAGCTACGAAGATGCATTTGGCGTTCAAGTCAAGTAATGGTTTGTTGCTATGTCTTGACGTGGACGAACGTGACAACAGCGTCGTCGCTAACCCTTGCAAGTGTTTGACCAAGGATGCTTCGTGTGATCCAGCTAGCCAATGGTTCAAAGTTCTTTAAATCCTGTAGTTTCTATGTTTTATTCTTGAGATAATGTATTTGTAATCATCAAAACTACGATTTATGATTATGATTCTTCAACCTTGTATATATTTTTTACTTATCCTTGGAAATAAGAATTTATGACTCCCTTGAAACTAAAATTAATGGTTTCCAACACACCACCCAAAAATAAAATTAATCAAACTTTTTTGAAATAAATTTTGGTAAGCACTGAATTAATAATAGTATAATCACCACAATCTATTTGAATCACTAGCTACTGTTAATATTTAACCAGATGAAAAAAATTTAGTGACAAGAAATTTTTTTTTACAATGTCATTTTAGTCTACTGGTTTATCCTACACATTCTATATACAAAAGATGTATTCCAAAATTTGTAGATCATATTTTACCCATCCAAAACGATAATAAAAACAACATATTTTTGACGTTATAAGGATCGTCGTGTCTTTTTCATCATTTCCTAAGAATTTATCTTCATTTTCTTTTTAAAAATTGATTAAATCAATTGCAAATAATAGCTAGCTTAGGAAAAATATATGTTAATAGAATGCATAATATAGATGGAAAATTTTATAAATATTTATCTTTTATTTCTAATTATCTCTTTAACTAATTTTTTTTGAATTATTGATCCTGCAAATAAGAAAAACTTTATTCTAAGTTTTGATTTCACCATGGAAACGTTCAATAACATATGTGTTTGTCCTCGTTCCCGGGAGACTAAACAATTAGGCTGTTTCAGTGGAGATAAGCTCTCTTTATTACTACAAGAAATACAACATGATGATGACGAAGTATCAAGTGAGATTGTGGTGTGGGTGAAAAACAAGTTGAGTAATGGAGATGTTTCGTTTACCAAATATTTTAATATCACTTTTCCTCAGCTTCCGTTGTTACAGTACTATACAGATATGGATCGTTCGGGATACTCCATTGGAAATCACAAAATTATTATGGCATGGTGCGAAGGATATTTCAAGGAAGATGATGATAAGTGGTGTCCTTGCATCCCCTTTTACCAAATTGATCAAGGTGGGATCAGAAAACAAATCGAGACAGGACGACATGGATCTCACTACCTTGACCTGTTTATTTGTAGCTATGTGTACGTTCCAAATCTGATTCCAGATCCATACTAAGAAGGTTGGTCGGTGTTCTTAAAACTTTTTTTTTTTGTGTTTGTTTATTGTTGATCAAGTATCATCCTTCTACCAGGTATTTTGACATTAACTATGTTACTATACTGCATATGTTATTGACATAGACTAGTTTTGGATTCTGTAATGATCTTGACAAGTTTTATGTTTTGGTCCACAGTAGAATGTGTATCAGAATCACTCAAAACATACATGTAAGTATTACATTCTTGTTATTTATGAAATTGTCTCCCAAAATCTTGTTTTTAAGGTTGTAACTATTGAGATCTGTCACAACGAAGTCGAAAAAGATGGACATTGATCTAATCAGCGTCTACCAGAAGATCTGATTTGCCACATAATGTCATTTCTTCCTATAAAGGTTTCCGCTTTGACTTCAGTTCTCCCAAAAAAGTGGCATTATCTCTTTCCTTTCACACCAAATCTTGAGTTCAATGGCTTGGTATATCTGAAACCTGGAATGGGTAAGAGAGAAGAATATGAGATTCATTGAATGCTTGTGGACATCGTCGACAGAGTCACAAGTTTGCAAGGTAATGCTACATTAGACAAGTTCTGTTGATCTAGTTTGTGTCATTCACTGTATATTAAACGTGTTGGAACGTGGAGTATCCAATCTTGATTTACGCGTTAGTGTGGTGGACCTTCCTTCAAAGGTCTTTATGAGCGAGTCAATGGTTAGGTTGAGGATATAATATCAAAACGTTGATGTGGAATGGGAATCATTCCCGGCTCTACTCAAGAACAGTCCGACTCTAGAAACACTCGTCTTCGAGGTCCCAACACATATCATTTACTGCTTTTTATAACACATGTTTATATTTTGAAGGAGTTTTTTTCCTATTTGATTCAGGGAATCCGTAACAAAGGTACAATTAAATGTGAAAAACTTGATGGGTGCCTTTGCAAACCTTCTTCTGAGGACATTCCTACTTGTTTATCATCAAGTCCGGTGAAGTTTGGTGATATTTTGTATCCATTTGATGAGGTGATAAGAAAGCAGATAAAGCCGGTGACACACTTTCTTGAGACAATGCCGAATCTTGAAAAAATGATAATATACTACGATTGAAACAATTCGGCCCATTTTTTTTTTTTTGAAAAATAACAATATATAATTAAGCATCTCATACTACTTAATTAAACCAACAGCCCACACATTACTAACCAACCACAATACCAATAATACATCCAATAATATGCACATCAGAAAACATATAACATTAATCATCTCAAATATATACATAAATAGAATAACAATCTTATCCATTCTATCCAACAACCTAGCATAACTCTATCCCATGTTCCAACATCAACAACATAACCACTACACAAAAACCGAGACCCTAGATCACCCTCCTCCTCATTGCCATGATTCCACGTCTCATACCTGCACACAACAAACAACAATTGAGATGCGTAAGTATTATCACAAATACTTAGTGAGACAATCCTCCCATCTACTAGGCTATACACACATGCAACTGAGATTCCAATGTTTAACAAACAAGAGAAACCCAACAAACCAGGAAAACACGCATCAAACAAGTTGATGTCGACTGACACCCCCAACTGGTGTCGATAGACACCGACTCCACAGGCGCATTCTGCTCGAAGCCGATCATCGAATCTCTATTCCAATCCATCTCCAATCCATCTAGAACTCCCCCAAAGGCCACATGAACCAACATGAACCTCAAAGCAATCAAAACAAACAACAAAACACCAAGAACAACACCAAATAAGCAAAATAGAAGAGATCTCAGGCTTAGATCAGCCACAGTCATGCACTCACATCTTTTGCAGATTAAGCAACAACGAATCCAACACCTTAGGAAGCTTCTCCTTCTTCTCTAGCACCGGATCTCTCTTCCATAAGAAAAATCTCCCCCAAAAATCACCAAACTCTCAAACGCTTCTCTTTTCTCTATTTTTCTCTCCAAAAGCGGCGACCAACAACCAAACTCACGACTTAGGTCGAGTTTTCCTTAAATACTTGGTTTAGGGATTCCACTTAAACCAAACCAACCCAAATTCGACCAATTAAAACAATATGGTGGAACCAGAAAAGCTGGTTTCGATCGACACTACTCTTGGTGTCGATCGACACCCATCCCTAAAATTCCCAATTTGGTTCATGGAGGTTACAACGATGCACAATTTGATGAAGGTGTGATTTATGTTTCCGAGCGGGAAAACGGCTAAAATATACCCCAACAATTTCTCGTTAGCTTTTTTATACCCCAATTTTGATACCCTGCAAATTACAGCCCCAACTCAAAATTAATACAAATTTCCTATCTAAACTCCATCAAATGTTTCGGTTTCGACATCCGTCCAAACGGTGTTAAGAGAAATCTTAACGGTTGACTAGTCAGCTTTGACGTGGCACTTCGGCTTGACAAAACGACGTGGGTGATCAAAGAAGAGGGTTCCCAACGAGATGCAGATGCGGTGAGTTCATCTAAATTTTTCGGGTTCAACATCTCTACACTCATAACTCTCTCTTTCCTTTCGAGCAAACGATATGAACCCTAAAATCGATTTGGGGAAGAAATCGATTTTAATCCCCCAATTGTAAGACGACGTCGTTTTACATCAGTGCTCAACACACGCCAAAATGACAAAACGACGTCGTTTTGTCAAGCCGAAGTTCTACGTCAAAGCTGACTAGTCAACCGTTAAGCTTTCGCTTAACACCGTTTGGACGGATGTCGAAACCGAAAAATTTGATGGAGTTTAGATAGGAAATTTGAATTAATTTTGAGTTGAGGTTGTAATATGCAGGGTATCAAAGTTGGGGTATGAAAAAGCTAACGAGAAATTGTTGGGGTATATTTTGGCCGTTTTCCCGTTTCCGAGCAACTTCAGATGCTTCCTAGAGTAGCGTCAGCTAATTGCAACATACAAGTTATTTCTAACCTCTGCGTATCGTCTTCCTTTTCCCCAAGTGGACTAATCTCTCTTCAGGAGCAACTTTCCAATTTGAGGATTTTTATTCTCCTTCACATTAGAGAAGATCAACACTGTTTTTGGTTCTAGTTTTTTAGCTTAAGAAACAATATTATAGCACTTTGGCCTCTGTTATGCCTTGCTCTTTCAGATTCTTAATATGCATTCCACTTTTTTTTTTTTTTGTGTAACTTCATGTTTTCTACAGGTTTCCAAGTTCTTGATTTCTTTCAAGGTGAGACATATCCCTTCATTAACTGAAGATATGATAATATAACAATAGAAGACAGATCCCTTAATGTTTCTAGACTTAAACAAATGTGATGGAAACATAGAAAATTTACCAAAAATTATAAATAAAGCAAAACAATAACCACATTTCTCATGAACAAAGAAAAACGGATACAAATCAATCATATAGTAGAAAACTTCTCGATCTAATCTTTTTGCTTCCATCGAATTAAGATCCTAAACATTAAGATCGGTTCTTTAAGCATCTCGATTTATCTCTGCCACTATTACTAAAGTTTTAATTCTATAAAATGTGTAAGGCATTAAACAAAATTAAAGAGAGTTGTTTACAAGGCCATATATAAGAAAACGATTATTATATAATTATCCTTAGCTAGATTTGTGCAAGTTTATTATCTAATTAATTGATTAGGACTATTTTTCTCTGTTGGACACCCTCAAATAAAAAAATTGCTATGACAACTCTGGTCACGACTTGTCTCTACTTCACATGGGCAAACAAAGCTGAGGTAAATTGCTTAAGAACCATAAAATCCCAAGTTAAAGATCCCAATATAATGGATACTTGTCCAGTTGAAATTTTACTAGATGGGTGCAGCAATTGGTGCCGCTTTACTTGCACATGTAGATGTATTTTTAGGATGGTTCTTTTCCAATGGTAGTAAGGAGAAACAAGTAAATATATAACGCCAAAACTAGATTTATCATACCGGGGATTGAAACAAGTGTAAATGTTATCAATTATCATTAATCAGTTTAATTTTTGCACACTTAATACAACACGTAATTGAAAAGAGTATATGTAATATTAATCCTATGCATGATTATATATCTACCTAAAGATATTTGAGAAAACTATGATTTGTGACATGATATATCAGAATCTAATTTTCCTCGTACACAAAATAAATTACAGTGGGTATTCTGTTATAGTAGTGTTTACCTTTGTTTCTTTTTTCTTTTTGTTATAACTGAACAAAATAAACTTTTAAAATTATAAGATTGAAAGGTAAGTTTGTTTTCTTGTTATAAGAAATTAGTATTATGTTAAAGTTGTGTTTACCTTCGTTTTTTTTTTTTTTTTTTGTTATAACAGAACAAAGAAAATTTTAAAATTATAAGATTGAAAGATAAGATATACTGTTTTCTTGTTATATGAAATTAGTTTATAAACAAATTTTTTAGTGTTACAATAATGTAATAGCTTCTGTAGTATATTGTTGTTGATTTGTTATAAAGTATTTTAAAATTCTCGAGAAATAAACAACTTAGACTGGTAACTACATTATCTGTTGATTATTGTTTTTTTTTCTTTTTTTCTTACCGTTAATACTATTAGTTTTTTTTTTTTTTCAATCTTGACTTTAGTTGGAAAAAAAACCTCCAACAATAAACACATATAATCTGCCAAAAGCCAGAAACAAAACTAACTGCTTTGCAATATAAATTACGAATCAAATTCAAGTTCAAAACAATCAAAATAAAAACCAAAGAACACACAAGAAATGGCGAGATCCTTGTATATTTGTTTATTCTTCTTATTCATTTCTTCGACATCAAAGCTAACCACAAGCTATCCTCTCTCAACAAAATCTCGATGGATCGTGGACGAGAAAGGGCAAAGGGTGAAGCTAGCTTGCGTGAACTGGCCGGCTCATCTCCAGCCCACGGTAGCTGAAGGGCTAAGCAAACAACCATTAGACTCCATCTCCAAAAAGATTGTTTCAATGGGATTTAACTGCGTTAGGCTCACTTGGCCTCTTGATTTGATGACTAACGACACATTGGCCCTTAAGGTTACTGTTAAACAGTCTTTTGAAAGCTTGAAGTTGTTTGAAGATGTTGTTGGGATTCAAACTCACAATCCCAAAATCCTTAATCTCCCCCTTCTCAACGCATTCCAGGTAAATATAGTGTTAAAGTACACCCGTTATTAAATATTGTCAGACCAATTTATGTTCAGTAGATGGACTATCTAAACCTGAACTAATTTGAATCAATGACAAATAATAAGCCATTTTTGTTTTGTTTTTTTTGTCATCAGGAAGTGGTATCGAACCTAGGACAAAACGGAGTGATGGTGATACTAGATAACCACTTGACAACCCCAGGTTGGTGCTGTGGCGAGAATGACCTCGACGCCTTCTTCGGCTACCCTAACTTTGATCCCAAAGTCTGGGTCAATGGCTTGAGGAAGATGGCTACTCTGTTTAAAAGTGCCACTAACGTCGTTGGTGTGAGCCTTAGGAACGAGCCACGTGGCGCTAGAGATTACCCTGACCTCTGGTTCAGGTACATCTTAGCTTTCAATTTTTTTACCAAACTTTGTTTCCACTGAGAGAATATAACAACTTACACTTAAATAAAATGAGAAAATAATATATTTTTTAATCACAATTTTAATTCATTTTCTAAAGCTATTCTTATCAAACTTAACACAAGCTGATCAGCTATAATGTTACATAAATATGTTTGGATACACGTTGGTATACAATACATTTCAAAAATTTCACCATTTGCTATTGTTTCTATAACATTGTTCGTGGTAACTAATTGCATGCATGCGTGTTAATGGTTACGTGAAGGCATATGCCAGAAGGAGCAGAAGCAGTGCACGCCGCAAACCCTAAATTACTAGTCATCCTATCCGGCATCGACTTTGACACAAACCTCTCTTTCCTCCGTGACCGTTTCTTCAACGTAAGCTTCACCGACAAACTCGTATTTGAGCTCCACTGGTACAGCTTCTCTGACGGCAGAGACTCGTGGAAAAAACACAACTCTAACGATTTCTGCGCCAAAATCATCACAAAGGTTACACGCAACGGAGGATTCTTAGTTGGGAGAGGCTTTCCTTTGATCTTGAGTGAGTTTGGGACTGAAGAGAGTGGCCGTGACATCAGCGGAAACCGTTATATGAATTGTTTGGTGGCTTGGGCGGCTCAGAATGATTTGGATTGGGCGGTTTGGGCGTTAACCGGAGATTATTACTTGAGAACCGGTAAAACGGATATGGTTGAGACTTTTGGTATCTTGGATGCGAATTGGAAAGACGTGAGAAACGCTACTTACTTGCAGCAACTATCTGGAATCCAATATCCCTTTAAAGGTAAGAAAACTCCAAGTTCTAATGTTTTGGATATAAGAAATGAATAGCTTCTCAAAGTTAGCTCAAAACTCAAATTTTGGTTTTTTTCCTAAATTTAGGATCCTATTTTTTTTTCCCATATAAATATTAATTCTTTAATTTAAAAAATCGCACATGACACATGAAATTGTTTAGGACTCATCAATTACCAAAAAAAAGAAAAAAAAATCCATAATTTTTCTAGCTAGACTATAGATAGACTATATATTAGAGCATATGTAAAATTAGTATTTTCTGCAATTGATAATACAAGTGGTTTTAACTGCAGCATTTAGAACCGTATTTGTTATAAATGTCTGAAGATTCTATAATTAAACATTATAAATTTGGCAATTTAAATACCGAATTTCGATGTATATGCAGGACCTGGATTGCAATCGAAGAACGTTCTCTTCCATCCATTGTCTGGACTCTGCGTCACCCATAATCCCTCAGACAAATTACCAACACTTCGATTAGGACCATGCCCTAAAGCCGACACATCGACCTTCAACCCCAACGAAGGCATTCTTTGGATCAATAAAATGTGCGTCGAAGCTCCAAATGTTGCTGGACAAAAGGTGAAGCTTGGAGTTGGCACCAAGTGTTCTAAGTTGGGACAAATCGCAGCTACGAAGATGCATTTGGCGTTCAAGTCAAGTAATGGTTTGTTGCTATGTCTTGACGTGGACGAACGTGACAACAGCGTCGTCGCTAACCCTTGCAAGTGTTTGACCAAGGATGCTTCGTGTGATCCAGCTAGCCAATGGTTCAAAGTTCTTTAAATCCTGTAGTTTCTATGTTTTATTCTTGAGATAATGTATTTGTAATCATCAAAACTACGATTTATGATTATAAGTCTTCAACCTTATATATATATTTCCAACACACCACCCAAAAATAAAAATATTCAAACTTTTTTGAAATAAAATTTGGTAAACACTGAATTAATAATAGTATAATCACCACAATCTATTTGAATCACTAGCTACTGTTAATTTTTAACCAGATAAAAAAATTTGGGAAAATTAGAAATAAAGGATCACTAAAAAAAAGTTTGTCTATATACACATTTTTTTGTAAATGGTTATTTTTACCTAAAATACTCATGCAAATTAATATACCTAAATTTAACAAATTATAACAATTTGTTATATAATAATAAAAGTAATATAATTTTTTACAAAAAAGAAAAATGTATAACTTGTTTTTGTGATGGATAAAATTTGATATAAAACATTTAGAAAATGTTTTCTACTGTTCTGAAAATCTAGGATGATGTGTTCTAACATTTTGTACCTGTTATACTAATTTCAGAAATAATTTTTGTTTTAAATAGTTTAGTAGCCCGAAATTCTGAATTCTACAGTATTCAGATTGTGTATTCTACGGTTTGTTTTATGTTCTAAACGTTTTAGTACAATCCTTCTACGATTTACTCTATACTCTGAAAACGGTAGAATATGTTTTATTCTTTTTACTCTATCTTTGAGAAAATTAGTAGATATCTACTACGGAAAAGTAGAATGGATACACTGAAACTTTTAGAGACCACTAATTATAGAAAGTGAATCTTAAATAAAGGAAACTAAATATTTATCTAATATTTAAGTATGATCGTAATTGATTGTTAAGATTACGTTTTTCATAATTTAGAAAACATTGTCTAACTGTTTTAGAAAATTTTAAAAGTGTGAAAACAACCCTAATCGATTAGTGCACTATTTTATGGTATCGTAAGCCGTTTGCCCATTTTCACTGATCGTTTCCACAGACGATCGAGTCTCATAGTATCTTCAATTCTTTTTAAAGTTTCGTCTGTTTTTGATGGCAATGCACATCTATGTTAAGAGTGGTGTGTCGAGATTGTTTGACAATCATGGAGATTTATTATTGATGAAGAAAATCATGGAAGATTACTAACTTTGGAATCGAGTACAACACATGGAGAATTGAAGATTATGGTTGCCGTCGATGTCACCAAAGGTTTTTTTTTTTTAACGACTTGGTAAAAGAGGAGAAACATAAAAGGTTTTGATGGTTGTAGAAGTCTCTTAATTAATTAGAGGTTTAGGTTTCCTATTTTGTTTTCTTATTTTTGAAAATAAGTACATTTTTCAAAATACTGTATATTTATATTTTTCTTATTTTGGTTTTTAAAAAATAAGGGTAAAACTAGGTTTTGATTATTATAAAACCTATATGACCAAACCTACAAAAATAAAGTGTATATGGACATTTTCAAAAAAAATGTCCTTTATTTCCAATTTTCTAAAAAAATTTAGTGACAAGAAAATATTTTTTTACAATGCCATTTAAGTCTACTGGTCCTAAACATTCTATATACATAAGGTGATTCCAAAATTTTTAGATCATATTTTTCCCATCCAAAACGATAATAAAAACAACATATTTTCGACGTTATAAGGATTCTCGTGTCTTTTTCATTATTTCCTAAAAATTTATCTTCATTTTCTTTTAAAAAATTGATTAAATCAATTGCAAATGATAGCTGAGGAAAAATTGATATATGTTAATAGAATGCATATATATACTGTAGATGGAACATTTTATTAATATATATCATTTATTTCCAATTTCCTCTTTAACTAATATTAAATGTTTCAATTTATAAAAAGTTAGAGGATTCAAAACTGGAAAAACAAGCACTAGGTTTCTTTGTTAAAATTGTGATATTGATTTTGTTTTTATTTTTTATTTTTATTTTTAATTTGAAAAGATTATTACGTAAATGGGTTACAGAAGCAGTTAAGGATTTTTTTTTTAATTTTAAATAATATTAAAATAGGTTTTTTTTTTGCTTTTTTTTTTTTTGTTTCTCTTTTCTCATTGTTAGGGGTTTATGTTTTTTTTTTTTTTTTTCCGGGTTTCTCATATTTGGTTATACTCTTTTGTACCTAGAAGAGTTACACATTTAGTTATACTCTTTTGCACCTAGAAGAGTTACAAATTCGTTTACTATGAGAAGAGTGAAAACAACTCTTCAAGTGCTTGAAGTAACCTAATCTGGACCCAAAAAAAAAAAGAGGAGAATTACAACATGGTTAAAGAAATGCTTGGAAAACTAAGTATTTTTTTTTATTTTTTTGGTTTTTTTTTTTGATCAAGAGGAAACCAACTGTTTTCATATTATGGAAAAACTATATATGTCAGGAGAAAATGGAATAATTGGACTTCAAAAAATTATTATTTTCAAGAGGATAATACTAAACTCACTCGTCGAGCTTTAGAAGTAGAAATGAAGAAATTAATCCAACCCCAACGGACTTTTACATATAGGCTGCTTTCCGTTAAAGCTCAATGGGAATTGATTCTTAAAACATTTTGGAAAGCCACTACCTGAAATTAGTCTTTGTATAACTAAGGAAAGGGGAATGGGACCCTACTTTTTGGAAAGTCCAAAATATAATATTTTCTTGCATTTGTTAAGTGACCTATTACGCTTTTTCCAAAAGATGGCTGCTTGGTCCGCCAAATTAAATTCTTCAAAAAAAAGGGTTTAGTAAAATCATTTACATGTCTTGCTTTCATCTTTATAAGATCATGAAAGATCCAACTTGTTGGACTGGACATGCTTAAGATTTGGCACTATTTGACATGTATGATTGGTAAATACGTTCATTCTAGCTACAACAAAGGGAAATAAAAATTAGTTATATATTCGTTAAAGGTGAAAATCAGATGAATCTTCTTCAATATTTATGGACATTTTCTTCTTCTTCTTCTTCTTCTTTTCTTCGTTCATCCTCTTCTTAGATCCTAGATGAAACTAAAGTTGTTAACTGAATACGATAGCTTGTAGAATACCGATTTCAAGATAATAAATATTTATGGACTAAATTAAAGTTCCACACGAGACATAGCCTTAACAAAGAACTCAAAAAATTCGCGGTGTATTAGACTGGAGATCAAAGTATAATTACATCAGGACTAAGAGGTTTTCTCTAGTCAATCTTAAGAAAAGGTGTTAACAAGTGATCCACATTATCTCTTCAAAGAATCTCCCAATCTCATGTCTTATATATGTAGTATGGTAAACCAGTACATCCCATCTACTAAACCCTAATTTTATAGTCTTGCGAAACAAGAAATCGACATAACCTCTCTATACTATAAATCATCATCATTCAGTATGTGATTTTGAAGCTATAGGTTTGTGCACAATTAACTAAAATAGTGAGGTCTTCTTGTTAAATAATTAAATATGTAAAAGTTTCCTTTTTTTTGTTGGACTATTTGTGCAACTCAAAGTCGTCTAAAATATATTTAACATTATCGTATCGTATCGTATCGCTTTTAGACTTCACGCCAGTGCTTGCTGATGCTATGCAATAACGTTACGTTCCAATTCATGTGTATGCGTCTCTTTTTTTTTTTTTTTTTTTTTAACATCTCATGTGTATGCCTCTCTATGTATATGTATAACACTTCTTTTGGGAATTCTTCTCTTTAAATATAAATTATTTCCACCACTCTACGAATAAAACATTTACAGATCATTTTACTAATATATCTTGAAAAAAATACAATATTTATCGTACGATTGATACTTTCTGACGTATATATATATTCCAAACGTAGGAAGAAAATTTCCTAGAAGAATAATACTTCTTTTATTGAAAACTTTGATTTTACTTGAGCTTTAGGCCTCAAATTTCATACATATACGATGCTTCTAGTAACATAATACAATTCTATACGTTCGAGGATTCAACTAAAAAAAAAAAAAAAAAAAAACATTTGAGTATTATAACTTGTATGTGGTCTAATGGTAGTTGGAAATGGGATGAAACATAGATTTGTTTTTTCCTGAGTTAGATTTCTACTATGAACAAAATCACATGCATGTTACAGAACAGTGACATCGGTCACTACTAATTTGTCTTGTCGGTTAATTTTGTAAAAAGTATGGGTTAGACATAAAGGAAATATCTATATTCCTATTGTCTAACAACATGTTCACTAGATTAAGATCCGTGATAAATCATGAGTTAAAATTTCAAAAATATGATTTCTTAGATAACTATGTATAATTTTGGATTTTTTATAGTGCACCTAACATGTGGTTAGTGATTGACCTACGTTCTTTTGATTTTAAGACCCGTGTTATTGTTTTTAAGAGTTTTTTTGGATAAAATATTATAGAATAAAATCATATGCTAAATATAAAGGTTTGAAAAAACATATATTTTGTAAGTTATATTGTTAATGATTCTAGATAAGTACCTTTGATATAATATTTGGTTAAATTTTATTTTGTAATCTATCTTGTAATCCACTATTTAACTTGTAACTAATTAATCTATTAATTTCGTAATATATCTCCAGTTAACGTTGTGGTCTATCGATAAAATCTGTGAAAAATAAATTTATAATATTGTGTTTAAAGATCTTTGGAAACAACGTGATATATGACTAAAATCTTCCAAAAATACAGTTTGGAATATCTATGATTTTATTTGTTACCATTAATATAATATATTAATTATCAATTTGGAATATCCTTAACATTTACATTTAGGTTAATACTTCTTTTATTGAAAACTTTGATTTTACTTGAGCTTTAGGCCTCAAATTTCATACATATACGATGCTTCTAGTAACATAATACAATTCTATACGTTCGAGGATTCAACTAAAAAAAGAAAAAGAAAAAACAATGGAGTATTATAACTTGTATGTGGTCTAATGGTAGTTGGAAATGGGATGAAACATAAATTTGTTTTTTCCTGAGTTAGATTTCTACTATGAACAAAATCACATGCATGTTACAGAACAGTGACATCGGTCACTACTAATTTGTCTTGTCGGTTAATTGTGTAATAAGTATGGATTAGACATAAAAGAAATATCTATATTCCTATTGTCTAACAATATGTTCATTACGATGCAAAATCGAACCTGGTACGTACCTTAAATGTAGATTAAAAATTAGGTGGGCCAAACTATATCTGGCATGTAATTAATTAGAGTGTATCTAGTTTAAACGAAATGGTTGTGGTTGTGATTGCCGGACTTTGGGAAAACAGACAGTTACAGTTTCAAACGGTATTGAACATTTTAAACGACTGATTTAGCATTTGAAAGTATTGCGTTTGTGAGAGTTTTATGACTGATTATACAATAAATTAGGTGTTACCCCGTGCTATAGCACGGGATTATATATTTTATTAGTTATTTTTTTTGTAATTTGTATTTTTTAATATATTTTTTTATTTTGACTTATCTACTTTTGTTTATATAGTGTTTATTTGTACATTTGGGGTTATACAGTAAATTGGAAATCATAATAGAATAAGTAGTTTGTAAAATATAGCTTTTCACGAAAACAGACATACCGCAATAATAGATAGTAGTTTTGTAAGAAGATAGATACACCCCGCTTCCATGACTTAATTTATAGTTTGATAAAAATACATGTTTTAACAGGTTTAACTCAAAAAAAAATTTATATTTTAAATTTTTTAAGAGTAAAAATATTACTATTACTTAAAAATTTTATAGACTTTAAATATATTATAATATTTTAAACTTTCGACGGAGTTCAAATATTTATAATAATATAAATATTCTATAAAATTTTAAATATTTATAATATCTTTAAAAAATTTTAAAAACGTAAATATATTATAATATGTTTACTTTTTAAAAGTTTAAATATTCTCAAATATATAACCAAATTAAACTGTTAAATTTGGATACCTGATAAATGAAGGTTCCTGCTCATTTGTACTCAAAACATTTTAGTCATATATTTATAGTGATTATAAACCATATTCCAAAATATTTAATCGATGAGGAATATACAATACACCTTTTCTGTAAATTAGTTTACAACTTTACATATAAAACTACTGCGTTTTTAATTCTTTTCATCTATACTACTCATAATTAATTACTATAATTTCGTTAAAGAAATATTAAAAAATCTAAACTAAATGATGATTTGTTTTTATTTAATTGTATTAAGTTGATTTGTTGTTTCCGTAAATATCTCACAATATAAAAGCAAATCAAATAAGTTTACATATATATATATATAATTTCGTATTCAATATATTGATTAATTTGTAAGTAAAAAAATATACAATCGATAAGTATTGAAGATTTCTTATTATTATTAATATTCGTAATAATTATAGGGATTAAATATAGTAGTAGTTAATATTTAATATTACTGAAGCCATTAAATACTTGGATACCAGTTTCCTTATTTATAGGGATTATACCTCTGTTTGGCGACGAAAATAATTATTCTTGAACCAAACAACATACAAGATCCGAATATTATAAACCTGGAGTACAAACAGATCCGTAGATTTTTTCTTCTATTACCGGGTTAAAGAGGATCCGTGTCCCAATCCGGTGGTAATTAAGTGGGCGAGCAATGAGTATTTTTTTCATTTAGTGAAATCGAAACTATAGGATAATTAAATTAAATTAAGTGATTCTCTAATCATTTTTAATGAAAAACATACCAAAACAAAGTCATGGTCCAATTTGAGTCTAGTGAGTACTTCAGGTTTAATAATATAGATAAACATGACTAAATACAATGATTTAATATATAATTATATAAAAGCTTTAAAATATCAAAAATTAGATTATTACGATAATAAATAAATAATCATGATTCAGCTGTCAAAAATAAAATATAAATAATTATTTTTAAAAATATATTTCATGATGGAATGTTTATTATTTTATGTATTTGGTTTATCATAAAAAATACGTCAAGTAATGTGAGAAATGGTAAAACATATCTTTGATTTCGTTGTTTTTTTAATTGCCTTTATAATTATGAGAAAATCTCTTCAAAGAAGCAATACTGTATTTGGTTTTCCTCCAACTCAAGTCAATTCTAAATTGCTTGTTTATATTGTTAAGAATATTTTCCTTCTGAACACCACTTAGAAGTATTTTTTTGGGTTCTTCTGTTTGTTTCTTCATAATTACTTGTTCAGTAACGTACATGTGATCTCGTTTGACCACGTAAAATTTCTGAAATATCAAAAGAGATTTTAAACATTTTATTTCAGTCTAAAATTATGAATAAACATAAACTAACTTACTGTAGAAAATTAGTTAGGGTTTGAGAATGTGATAGAGAGAATAGGATTACTTGAATATATAACAATATATATATTTTTAGTTATCGTTTGTTTTTTTTAACCCACCCACAATTATCCGTAACGGCAAACTTTTGAGATTCAATAATATCAAACATTAGCAACCATAACAACTGGCAAACTCTCGTTTACGAGTGATAGTAGGAGAATTAATTAACACGTAAGTCGTTTGGTTGGACATACTTTCACCATAAACCCACTTCGATGCTAATCCATCCGGATCATTTAGAAATATGAACGATGTATGGCAAAATGGGTATATTAAGAGAGATAGAAAAAAAAAAAAAAGTATGTGGAGAAAGATTCCATATTGAATGATGTCCACGAACTTAAGTAGTATATAAAGGGTTAGAACATCTCTACTAATTATCAATTGGTTTTGAGTTGGAAAGCCACAGTAAAGTCCGAATCTAACATAATATCAGAGTCTATACATGCTGGTCCGTTAATTAGTCCGACCCAAATAGAGGCTCGATCACTCCATTAATTGATGGCCCAAAAAAAGGTCCAATTCTATCGAGATAGCTAAAAAAAGAGCATTATCTCGAGGGGCGTGTGGAAAAAGATCTCACATTATAAGATATGATGAGACTTAAGTAGTATATAAAGGGTTATAGCCTCTCCACTCATTGCAATTGGTTTTGAGTTAGAAGGCCACATTAAAGCCCAAATCTAATAGAGTGAAAACTTTTTTCTAAGCATTTAGAGGTTTTTACATCATGTGAAGTTCGGTTTCTATAAGGTATATTTTTTTGATAGATTAGTAGTGGTACTAATCAAAATTTTAAAATGATTTCAAAATCGCCTCCATTATTGAAAGTAAGGATGTTCATCGTTAATATGACGTAGATAAAAACAATAGAAAATTTGACTATTTTTGGAATTACATGTGGAATGGTTTGTAAAATAGTTTATCATAATCGTGTGTCGAATATAATTAAACTTAATAAATTAGTTATCATTTATAATGTAAGACTAGATCATAAATTCTATAAAGACGACACCAAAAAAGAGAACCACGTAAATATTTATGAACATTTTTAATCGATGTAGATGCTTTTCTGGATTTAGTGTATTTATTCTATATGGTAATAACTATTTATATGCAACTTATCGTGTTATCCACTACAATTTACATTTTTAATTTATTAGTTTAGTGGACAATTAACATACAACTTCAATCCTGGTTTAATCGTTTGATTTATTCACTTTCAAATTGGGTGATCAGAATTTGAATATTATATATGTGTTTTCAATTATAATTGTCAATTTTATAGATATTTTAAATATTGAGAATATCCATTTTATCAAATAAATAGAATACCCATTTTTAATAATTTTGAAAAATTAGTATAAGCTTCAATTTGGAATATCTTAGTTTTTTTTGCACTAAAAATTCATTCCACTATTTCGAAGTTATAATGTTGAAGAAGACATAGAAGCCTATATAACATAAATGGTTACACAAGCAGCTATGTAAGAAACATTTAAATTCAAAATACATTTAACTGAATATGGGGTGTATTAAATCTAATATTATAAAATTAATTTATATATTTTTAATAGGATTTTATATGATTTTGATGATGTTAGGGAAATTTATATGATTTACTGTATAATTTTTTCAAATTCCAATTAAAACCATAAGATTTGCATTTCTATATTTTTAACTAAGAAAATCTTCTCAAAACCTTTTAAATCATTGAAAATCAAATCGTCAAAAATGTTTTCAGTAATAGTGTATTTTAAGTCATTACAATAATAATGGATTTTTTTTTTATAAAAAATACCCCTTTTTCTATGTCACCTTTCAAAAATACCCTTTCATGATGTCAATTTTCAAAAATATATCTTTTTAATATATAAAATGACAAAATTATAAATCTTAAACCCCAAATATTAAACCATATCCCTTAAAATCTATATCCTAAATGTAAATTGGAAATCTAAACCTAAAAAAATAAATTCTAAAAATTAATTTAACATAGTGTAATTGTGTAAAAGAGGGCAAAAATGAAAATGTTTAAAAATGGGCATTTTTGAAAAGGGGTATGCCAAAAATGGCATTTCTAACAAATTCTCTTTTTTATTAGATTTTTTAAATCTATAATTGAATAACATTGTATTTTTAATTTTAACACAAATTATTTAAAATGTTAGATTCAATAAAATGAACACATACAGGCGCAAAACACTATATATACTAATTTTGTGAAAATGTAAGAAGATGGATCACATATTCTAGATTTAAGAAACGAATTTTGATCACATTTTCATTAAGTATATATATTTTGCTTTGACGTATGTAGTGGGTATGATGATTTAACAGCTCAATTGGCAGGTCAATGAATCAACCGTGCTCTAAACGTTCTATAATTTTTCATGTTTAGATAAGACTTCTAATCAATTAAAAATTTCAGAAAATCATATACAGTCATTGTTTTGTGTGTTAATTTATATACACTCATACAAACCATTGACAATTTAGTTTTTGTTTAGATATTACGACACTTGTACACCTCTTCATTACAGCTAAATAATATAATTACGCAAGTGTTACTTTACAAATGTTGTCGTAAGTATAACGGCTAAATATATACGATGAAAGACGTCACCATGGCCGACGTCACACCTCAATGTTCCTAGATTACTTACACTATATATCATATAAGATTGACATTACCAAACTGCCTAACCATGGCAACTTCTGCAACATCTAAGCTTTTAGTGTCTGATTTTGCCTCTTCCATTAGGCATATCCCTCCAAAATACGTCCGGTCCATCTCGGACCGTCCGAACTTGTTGGATGTTGAAAGTTCCGGCGATTCAATCCCTCTAATCGATCTCCGGGAGCTCCATGGACCTAATCGAGCCGAGATTGTCCGTCAACTTGCTAACGCATGTTCTACTTACGGTTTCTTCCAGGTAAACTCCTCATTTAGTATTGTGCGTTTACATTTTTACTATGTTTTATCCTTAAAATTCACTACTTTACTTGGTTTTCATTGCAATACACTATCTTTACTCTGTTTCAAAAATTTCTTGTTGACTATGTAACAGATCACAAATCACGGAGTACCGGATAAAACAATCAATAAAATGCTAACCGTTGCTAGAGATTTTTTCCATCAACCGGAGAGCGAAAGAGTCAAACACTATTCCGCAGACTCAACAAAGACGACGAGAGTGTCCACCAGTTTTAATGTCAGCTCAGACAAAGTCTTGAACTGGAGAGACTTCCTTAGACTTCATTGCTTTCCCATTGAAGATTTCATTGAAGAATGGCCTTCTAGTCCCGTCTCCTTCAAAGAAGTCACAGCTGAATACGCCACGAGCGTAAGAGCTTTGATCTTGAGACTTCTTGAGGCCATCTCAGAGAGCTTAGGCCTTGAAAGCGACCATATAAGCAATATATTAGGCCAACACGCTCAACACATGGCCTTTAACTACTATCCCCCATGTCCCGAGCCCGAGCTTACTTACGGACTTCCCGGACATAAAGACCCAACCGTTATCACGGTCCTTCTTCAAGATCAAGTATCTGGTTTGCAAGTATTTAAGGATGATAAGTGGTTCTCTGTTAATCCAATTCCCAACACTTTCACCGTCAACATCGGCGACCAAATGCAGGTTAGAAATCAAAAATCAAAAATTTTGTTTAATTTTGTTTAATTTTTAATAATATTTTTGGAATAAAATTCTTCTGTTTCATGTGGTTGTGTCTCCTCGTTTAAGGTTATAAGTAATGACAAATACAAGAGTGTGCTCCACAGAGCCGTTGTAAACACCGAGAGGGAGCGATTATCGATTCCAACATTCTATTTCCCTTCGACAGATGCAGTGATTGGTCCAGCAAACGAGCTGATCAATGAACAAGAATCTCTTGCTGTTTACAGAACCTTCCCATTTGTAGAGTATTGGGACAAGTTTTGGAACAGATCACTCGCTACTGCAAGCTGTCTTGACGCCTTCAAAGCTTCAACAACCTAAAGAAAGTCGAAGCTTTGAAGGCGTCAAGACAGCTCGCAGTAGCGAGTGATCTGTTGGGCTTCAAAGCTTAAACAACCTAAAGAAAGTCTTCTTTACCACCAGTGCGTTGGGCTAGTGGTTTAAGTGCAGTAGTTAGATCCATGTGTTCCCTAGTTCGATTCTTGGTGGAAGGGATGCTTTACGCCATGCTATAAAGTATTAGTAAAGGCTGGTCCCAGGCCAAAGGGGAGATTAAGGCCTAGATCCGAACTCCTTGTACTAAAAAAAGAAAGTCTTTTTTGTATGAAATCCAATAATAAAATCCTTTCTATTTGATATTAAAGAGGTTCTGTACAAAAGAAAAACTTCCAAATGGCCAATTTTTGCAACTTTACCTTCAACCAGCAGAAAATGCAAATCAATCATACAAAATAAAAATTAATACGCTATATAAACCTTATACATATCTTTTACATGTTTTCACAGTCATATACATTAGATTACTAAAATTCTAAATATAGATTTGGACTCCTCGAGTACTTTAATTTGATATATTATGTGTTAAGTTTTAAAAAACTTTCAGTAAAGAAACATGTTATATTTAGAGCCGGCGCTAAACATTTACGGGCCACTGCCCAAATAGACCTAATTTGAACTACATAAAAAAAAAAATAGAACTGTTGAATAACAAAGAATTGGAGGCGCTGGGATTGAAACCCTGGTATAGGGCATTAAAAAGCAACCAATTTTACCAAAAGACAAAGAGAACTTCTCATAAAAAAAAGCCGATTAATAACTACATATTATCTGACGGCCGAAAGCACCTGCTTGCTCGCTTGTAGTCATGGCTGGCTGTAGTTATATTGTATATTATTTTTTATTTTGTATAATTAATTTACATTTCTAGAGATTGAGGGTTAAGCTCCAAAAAATGACAGCTTCCAGGTTTTACTCGCTCAAAAGGGGTGGGCAAAAAAACCGATATCCAAAAAACCAAACCGAACCAAACCGAAATAAATGGTTTGGTTTGGTTACGGTTAAATCTAAAAATCCGTTTGGTTTTCATTTTAATTAACCATTTGGTTTAGGTTTGGTATGGTTAAAAACTGTAAAACCGAATGGTTGTTTTGGTTTTTTATAAAAATTTAGGATAATTAGATATAATTACTAATTAGTTTCTCAAGTTTATAAATTTATATTATATAACAATATCAATATTTTTTTTTATTGGGCTTTAGTTATTGATCTCCTATTAATCTATCGAATTACAAAACCTTAACCTAAGTCTCTATTCCCTAACCTATATATTCATATTAATTTTATGCTTATTTTTAGTTATGTATCAACTATTTTTTTTTTTTTAAACATGGAATAACCGTTAAAAACCGGAACCAAACTGAAACCGAACGAAACTGTGATACATATGATTTCATTTTTAATAAAACCGAAAAAACCATAAACCAAAAAAACCAAACCTTAACCAAACCGAGTTACATATGGTTTCTTTATGGTTCCATTTTTATAAAACCAAAAAAACCGTAAATCAAAAAAACCAAACCGAAACCAAACCGAACGCCCACTCCTACTCAAAACTCGTTTAATAAGGACGGTGCAAGATCAGTTTGTTTCTTATGAATGTTAGCAAATGTTCTTTAATAAATACATTAAGACAAAACTATCACCACTAAACATATCTTTTCAAATTATATATAAACGTACGATAGAATCTTATCTTCTAAAATTATCAAAAGCCTTTGTTGAGTTGTTCCACAGCTTTTCACAAAGCTTTATATGCTCATAAAATTGTTTTTACACAAGTGGCCCGTTGAAGTCCACGGGTTTTGGCCCCACCACAAGTTCATAACAACCATATTTATAATTGGGTTGGCCAAAATCATCGAGGGTCGTACGTTGGAATCAGTGGGATGACGGAAGGTTCTTTTTATTTTATTTTTTGTAAAGAGTTAATTGAATGCTTAAGATTTGCCAAAGATATTAACAAAAAAAGATTTGTCAAGATTTGTCAAAGATAGGTAACGTGAGCTTGGGACCAAAAGTGGGGGCAAAGAAGTGGTGTGGATGATTGGTTCCGCTTATGTTGGAGCATTAACTTTTTCGCTATCCGGAGTTGCATACTTGCATTGCGTGACCTCATGAGCTAATCGCAATTGGAGCATTAACTTGTTTGCTAAGCTCTGTTTTTTTTTTCACTTCCTTGGGAAACAAGATTTATGTTATAGATAGCTAAAAGAGGAGGAAAATATTTATGTCTTATATTGAAGATATTGATGAATGAAAGGTTCTTTATATAGGAGTACAAAGAGAGAGTTTTGCTTGATGACAAAGTAAACCTAGTTTAAAAGTAATTCTAGAGACTTCTAGAAGATGGACCTTATAATGGGCATCCATCTATTATTCATAACACTCCCTCTTGGATGTCCATTATAAAAATGTAACTCAGAATGCAACTCAAAATGCACCGGAAATGTTGTTTCATTAAAAATCTTACCAGGAAAACCCAATGGGAAAAACCATGGTTAAAGAAAAAAGAGTGCAGCGAACAACTACTCCCCCTGATGAGTACACATGTTGAGATTTTTGAAACGACGTAATCCGAGATGATAAACCAACTTTTTGAAAGTAGCAGTAGGTAGCGCCTTGGTAAATAAGTCCGACAAATTTTCACTCGAACGAATCTCTAAAACGCGTACATCGCCATTTTTCTGCAGGTTGTGTGTGTAGAAGAACTTTGGTAGAATATGCTTTGTTTTATCGCCTTTGATGTATCTGTTAGTTTGCTTCATAGAACGCCAGGAAATAGCAGCACCTCCACATGTGAATACATATCCTATTTGCGATCTACAAGTATGAGGATCAGATAAGCATCATGTATCTGCAAAACCAATTAAATCTTTCTTGGATAAATAGGAAAAGAATAAACCCATGTCTTTCGTACCTTGAAGGTAACGAAGTATATGTTTAATCCCATTCCAGTGCCTTCAAGTTGGGCATGAGCTAAACCTTGCTAATAAATTCACCACAAATGATATATCAGGTCTTGTATGACTAGCAAGGTACATCAATGCCCCTATTACACTTAAGTATGGTACTTCAGGACCAAGAACCTCTTCATCATTTTCCCGAGGGCAGAATTGATCTTTTTCACATCAAGTGTTCTCACAACCATTGGACTACTTAAAGGGTGTGCCCCATCCATATAGAACCTTTCAAGCACATTTTCCGTGTATGTCTCTTGATGCACCAAAATACCAGTTTTTTAGGTGTTCAATTTGTAGTCCCAAACAAAATTTTGTCTTCCCGAGATATTTCATCTCAAATTCTCTCTTCAAATATTCTACTGTGAAAGAAATCTCTGCAGGAGTTCCCATGATATTTAAATCATCGACATGTACAACAATTATAACAAATCCTTTCTTAAATCTCTTTATAAATATGCATGGACTAATAGGGTCATTTTTGTAGCCTACTTTTAGTAAGTATTCACTAAGACGATTATACCACATACATCCTGACTGTTTTAATCCATAAAGAGATCGATTTAATTTTATTCATTATTGATCTCAAGAATCAAGTTTCACTACTTCAGGCAGTTTAAATCCTTCTGGAACTTTCATATAAATATCATTTTCCAATGGTCCATATAATTAGGATGTGACTACATCCATTAAACGTAAACCAAGTCCTTCTTTTATTGCCAAACTAATGAGGCACCTGAAAGTAGTTGCATCCACCACAGGAGAGTATGTCTCTTCATAATCAATTCCAAGTCTTTGTGAAAAACCTTGTGCAACTAAACGTGCTTTATACCTCACAATTTTACTACTTTCATTCTTCTTTCCTACAAAAACTCATTTATGTCCCACTGGTTTTACACCTTTAGGTGTAAGGACTACTGGTCCAAAAACTTCTCTCTCTGCAAGAGATTTTAATTCTGCATCTATTGCTTCATTCCATTTTGGTCAATCACTTCTTTGTGTACACTCTTCAATAGATGTTGGTTCATAATCCTCATCCATAACATCAACTGCTACATTGTATCCAAACATATCATCGACGTCGATTTGCTTTCAGTTCCATTTTATTCCAAACAAGACATAATTAATTGAGATCACTTCATTATCAGGCACCTGAATTTCTTTCTTTATCATGCCTAAGGACTCTCAGAGATTTTTCTTTCATAATTATTTTCTCTGTTTCACCATTGCTAATTTCTGCTCCTTTTATTTTTCAAGGATTTTTATCTTTGGAACCAATGGTCTACCACGTTTCAAACGTGTCTTAGACTCATTAGCAGTTTAATTTTGTCATTCTAGGATATTTATTCTTATTGGAGCATTTACAGCTGGTATATATGATTTGATTACACTTTTTGGGTCAATAAACGTGTCTGGCAATTGATTTGCTAAACTCTGTAAATGAATTATCTTTTGGACTTCTAATTCACATTCTTTAGTCTGACGATCAAGATAAGCCATTGGCAATTGATTCCAATTTATATCTTTCTCCAGCTGTTTATTTTCTCCCCCTATTGTTTTGGAAAACAGACTCATTAAAATGACAGTCTGCGAATCAAGCCTTGAATAAATCCTATGGATGGCTCAAGATATTTTATTATTGATGGAGAATCAAATCCAACATATATTCCCAACCTCCTTTGGATGTCCCATCTTAGTTCGCTGTGGTGGAGCAATTGGAACATATACAACACATCCAAAAAATTTAAGATGGGAGAACTTATGATGACTTGTTGGTCTGATGCAAATCTGTTCTGCTGCATGTAATATAGCATGTCCCCAAGCAGATATAGGGAGTTTTGATTTCATTAGTAATGGTCTAGCAATCAGCTGGAGACGCTTGATTAGTGATTCTGCTAAGCCATTCTGTGTGTGATCATGTGCTACAGGATGTTCAACACTTAATCCCAATAGATATGCAATAGTCATTAAAAGCTTGAGAAGTGAATTCACCAGAATTATCAAGACGGTTTGTCTTCAAAGGAAAATCTGGAAATGCTAGGTTTCGAGTTGATAACAAGGATACATGTGACCATCGACTAGATGCGTCAACTAAGACCATAAAATACCTAAAGGTTCCACATGATGGGTGAATCAGCCCACATATATCTCCTTGTATGCGTTCTAGAAAATTAATTTGTTTTAAATTTATCTTCGCTGGCAAAGGTCGTATAATCAACTTGCCTTGTGAACAAGCAACACATGAAAAATCATTAGGAAGAATCTTCGGGTTCTTTAATGAATGACCACATGAATTCGTTATTATCTTTTGCATTACTGTTGTGCCGGGGTGGCCTAACCGATCATGCCAAACTTTTAAAATTTCTGTGGACTTCTGGTTTACTATAGCATTTGCTTCTTATATTAATTGTAGTATAATAAAGCCCAGTGGAAAATGCAGGCAGTCTTTCCACAATATTTTAGAGCCTTGGGTATTCAGTGCTACCTTTGCTCATTGTCTCAATATGGTATCCATTTCTGCAGATATCTTTAAAACTTAATAAGTTTCTTTGAGACTTAGGGGAGTATAATGCATCAACAATTTCTAATTGTGTTCTCATAGGCAATGATATATTAGCTCTTCTAGAGCCTTCAATTATCTTTGCACTACTAGTTACGGTACTGACACTTGGTTCTTTCATTGTTAAAGAGGAGAAATAACTCCTATTTTTTTAAATGGTATGACTAGTTGCATTATCGACCAAGCATAAATCTCCACCATTCATTGTTCTTCAAACAAGTAAACAAAACTAAATTAATCTCAAAAGTATTACCTAATTAAAATATAAAGGGAAATTCATAAATAAATAAATATAAAGGAGAATTAACTTTAACCATGTCTCAAAATACATAAATGCATAGAATATAAAATTAAAACAAAACTAAATCTGAAATCCAAATAACTAAAAACCAAAAATAATAAAATAAAAGATAAGGTTGAATAAATCTAGCTCGATCAGTTTTTCTCTTCTTCAGGAGGGAAGAAATCAGGAATGTCTAGGTGAGTGAAATCACCAAAGTCAAAATCATCTTCTCCATCTTCAAACACAATATTTGTTTCCACTTTCTTTCCCTCTTCCTTCATTGACTGTTGGTAGAATTCAACAAGATGTTTTGGGGTATGACACGTACGAGACCAATGGTCTTTTCCTCAACAAAGGTAACATATATTCGGATATGTTGATTTCTCTTGTTGGTTACCACCTTTGTTTTCCCATTTCTGGTGAGAGTGGTTATTAAACTGAATCCCACGACCACGGTCTCGACCGTATCCACGTCCACGACCACGACCACGGCCACGGTCACGACCTTGACCATTATTATTGGTTTTATCATAGGATGTCACATTCGCTTCAGGGAATGGAGTAGAAACAGATGGGCGTAGTCCATGATTTTTCAACAACAGCTCATTTTGTTTCTCAGCTACAAGGAGACAAGAAATAAGTTGGGAATACTTCACGAATCACTTCTCACGGTAGTGTGTCTGCAGGACAATGTTATTAGCATGAAAAGTGGAGAATGTCTTCTCCAACTTGTCTGCATCCGTGACTTTCTCTCCACATAATTCCAGTTTGGAAGTTATTTTGAACAAAGCTAAGTTATACTCACTTACAGACTTAAAGTCTTGTAATCTCAGGTGAGTCCAATCATAGCGAGCCTTAGGTAAAATCACAGTCTTTTGATGATCATACCTTTCCTTTAGATCATTCCAAAGGATTTGTGGGTCTTTCACACTCAAGTATTCATTCTTGAGATCCTCATGGAGGTGATGACGAAGGAAAATCATAGCTTCGGACTTGTCCTTGCTTTCAGTTTGGTTTCCTTCTTTGATGGTGTCAAGGAAATCTTTTGAATCTAGATGAATCTCATCATCTAGTGTCCATACCAAGTAGTTGTCTCCACTGATGTCAAGAGCTCCGAATTCAAGACTAGTGAGTTTTAATATGACTGAAAAAATAATTAAATTTCATAAATATATGACAAGATGAAATTATGCACTTATTAGTGTGCTATAAAATAATTGTGGATCATACTTATGCACTAATTAGTGTGCTATATAAATAATTCTAATAAGTAGCTTAAGAATGAAAATAAATAATAAACAATAAAATAGTAACCGAAAACAATTGCAAAAATCAAAAGTGAGGTACAAAGACCTTGAACAGCAAATTAAAAGGCGTGATGTATATTAATTAATCCTACTATATTAATTTAGAAGTACAAATATGAAACAAACTTTAAAATGTGTAAAAACTACATTCAATTGCCATTAGAAAAAATTAATTAAGATTAATTAATTAATTAAATAAATAAATTTAATTAATTAAAAACGAAAATTGAGGACACATAAAATAAAAAAAATTGTAGAAAAGTAAAAAAAAAAATATTAGAATCAAAACTAATTCGTCCTTAAAAAATAATTAACAGCTAAGATTTTAAAAATCTAATCGAATAAAATCTATATAACCACAAATTTTATCAAAAAACTTTTCCAGCACAGGTTAATATTTTATCAAAAATCTAATCAAATAAAATATATATAACAGTTTGCTTAGATTTTAAAAATTAATAAACAAAAAAAATAAAAGATATAGATATAGTATAGTATCTATTTTAAAAAGTTATATTTTTTTTTTAGCCACCGATCTTTAGTATAATATATAATACAATGAATGTTGTTTTTAAAGAGATTTTTCATACCTTTCACTAGCTATATTTAATTGCTCCTTTTACATGTTAGTTATATTTTTTTTACTTACTTCACAACTATACCAAGAATTGCGTTTAATTGACAAAAGTTTAAGTAATTTTATTCATTACATGCAAATGTTTAATTGACAGGATTTCAATAAACATTTTTAAAATACGAAAATTTTAATATAAACAAAATTTTAATCACAAATCATTATAAATAACATAATAACAAAATAAATTATTACAAATTTTCATCAAAATAAAAATTTAGCCTGTGGTTTTACGCAGATTAGTACCTAGTATTTTAGTAAAGACGTAGATGAGTTTTAGTAACATAATTATAACTTATGGTGTCAAACGGGCCAGCCCGCACCCATCTAACCCGCCCCGCTGTGGACATTTTTTTTTGGACCGCTGCGGTCCGGCCCGTTTAGGACCGCGGGCAGTATATATATGTCCAGACCCGCCCTGCAAGACTCAGCGGGTTAACGGTCCGGCCCGCGGGCATTGTGTACATTCTTGGTTGTCAGTTTTCATTCTTAGTTTTTGTTCATTTTGATGTTGAATTTGTGTGATCAGCAATTAGCAGCTCTGTATTTCTTTTGATAGAAAATCTTGGAGTTGGTATGATGTATGTGTCATGGCATGGAATTTGAAAGAAAGTTTGAAAGTTGAAACACACAATCAACAAGAGCATGTAAGTATGTAACCATTTTCTATTGAAACCAAGAGCTTCATAGAAAAAGTTTAAAAGGAAGAAATAGTGAATTTTGTTGTTGATCATGCCATCAAAAATGGTTTTTCCTCTTAAAGAATAAAGATAATGCTGATAGTTGCAGAGAAATCAAAGAATTATGAAAACAAGGTTGCAGGTTTTAAGAACAGTTTTTTTTTTACAGGTTGCTAATTTATTTTTCAGTTACTATGGCTACAGATCTCGGATTCTTGCTTTGAAAGATGTTTTAGAAACTTGGCAGCGAGATCTTGCTAATCACCTTCTGATTCCTTCTGTTTTGATGGTAAATCGCTCTCAAAGTTGGCTGCTCGCTGGTATGTTTTGTTTCAGAGCTGTCTTACGGATTTGATCATAACTTGCTAACCGAAAACCCAAATCACGATCTGTTTCTTTCTGCGGCTTCATATGACTGGTTTGGAAGTTTTCACCAAGTTTCATAATTTTTTGGGTTGTTTTGCTGCTCCATTTATTATCTGCTTCAAGACTGATGAAAACATTTTAGTTCAAAAATTTCAGTTCAAGAGTTTTTTATTGACTAACACATTAACATTGCATAAATCAAATGAAAACATTGATAAGTGAATCAAATAAAAAACTCAAACATATTGATACATGAAGTCAAACTTGAAACAGAACTGAACTCAAACTAAAAAACCAGCAACAACTCACTTAAGTTCTAAAAAACCTGCAACAGCCTGCAATCTCTCACGGTCTAAAAAACCTGCAACAACACTCCGACACAAACTCTCAAAAACCTGCAACAACACTCCGACTCAAACTCTCAAAAACCTGCAACACAGATAGATTATATAGATTATCCGAGGAGCCCTTACTGAACTTCGCCCTTATCCCCTATCGTATCGTGAACGTGGAATTCATCATCCTTATTAATTTTGTCCTCCATCCGAACCTGTGACTCAACCTTCTCTTTAGCGGAGGAGAATAGTTCCGAGCTCAGACTCAAGCTCTCAAAAACCTGCAACAACTCAAACTTGTTCTCCATCAACATCTTCATCATCTACAACAGCTTCAGTCTCATCTTCACCATTATATACTTCATCTTCTTCTACATTTATTACAAAATAACAATGTTAATACACAATTTAAGCTTTTACAACTTTTAAATATAACCTTTAAAACATAATGTACATACCTCCTTCATAAGATTCAAAACCCTTTAGCCAATTGCGGCAACATATAAGTGCTTGAACATTTTTAGGCAGAAGGCGGCTTCTATATTTGTTAAGAACTCTAGTACCAATACTGAAAGAAGATTCTGAAGCTAAAGTGGAGATAGGAATGCTAAGAAGATCACGTGCCATGGAAGCCAGTTCTCCAAACCGTGAAGAGTTATCTTTCCAATATTTTAGAACATCCAAAATCTCAAGACCATTCATTTCCAATGCAGGTTCATCTAAGTACATATCCAAAGATGATTTTCCATTGACAACAACATTTGCTTTGCGAAAGGCAAAGAAATCCTATCAGCAGAACAAAACATAACTTTCATAAAAAAAAAAAAAAATCATAAGAAATACATATATCAAAACAGAACATAAGAACTGACACTGTAATTGCTAAAGTTTCCTCTTGATTCTTCATCATTCTGTGGAACATTTCCACTTGTCCTAAATGGAGGTTGTGTTGTCTTTGACTGCTTCTCATATACTTCAAAAAGCTTATGTAGTTGATCTCGCAAATGTTCTATCTTTTTCTCACAAGAGCTCATATCAAGTTTTGCAAAACAGAATTCTGCAAGTGTGAGTTTCAACCTTGGATCAAACACTGTAGCCATTGCAAAAGTATCACTAACTTCTTCCCAATACTTATCAAACCTCTCTTTCATTGGGACAATCATTTCTCTGATTACTTCATCTTGGTTATGCTCATTCATTGCCAGCCAATTCTGGATCTTCCAAACTTGCATGAAATACAAGTTTAAAGTTGGATATGTAGATCCAGGAATAAGATTAGTGATATGATCAAAATGCTTGATCTAGAGTTAAATCAATAACCCAAAGCACTCTCAACCACGATCAAGTGGTGTCGTTGAAGCACTTCAGGGTCGAATCCACAGAGACCAAACGATACACTATGAAATTATGTAGACCGAGTATAGCTAAAGCAATAGGAAGATTGTTTCTCAAGTAACCAAATCAAAGCAGAAAATAAATAAAGGTTTGTAAAATTTAGAGGAAGTGTTGAGCGCAGGGAATCAATCAAGGGTTATGATCACGAAATTGAGTGATGGATTGGGATAGCTTTAGGAACAGTTCTTGAACTCAAATCTCAAATATAAAACTAACCTACTGTCGCAGTATTAGTTATCTATGCAAGGCAATCGGATGAATTCTAAACCATCGTTTGAATCTAAACAATCCTAGCAAGCTTTAAATTCTAGTTTGATTATGTTCACAAGGTGCCCCAACTTCAACTGTCGTTGGCTAAGGATCACCTTGCTCACCTATGTTCTTTCAAGTAATTCAACAACACTTTTGATGCCTAGATGAATTAAACTTATGATCATAAACTAGGTAGCTAATCTAGTTTAAGCAATAAACTCAATGATAGATGAAGAACTCAATAGGTCAATCCCAAATCTAACAATCTAAATCAGTGAATCATAAAAGCCCCTTTGAAACCCGAAACCCAACAGTAAGGGGGGTGTATTGAAACTATGATTTTGGAGAATTTGATGAGATTTAGGAAATTTAGAATTTTGATAGATTTTAGGGAAGTTCATATGATTTTCTGTAAAATTCTTTCAAATCCCACCTAAAACCATGAGATTTGGATTTCTGTATTTTTAACTAAACAAATCCTCCAGAATCCTCCAGAATCCTAAAAGTTATTAAAATCCTAATCCACAAAACTGTTTTGAATAACAGTGGATTTTAAAGTAGATTTTTAAATCATCAGTTCAATAACAAGAGATTTTAAAGTAGATTTTTAAATCATCAGTTCAATAACAGTGGATTTCAGAAGACTTTTTAGAATACATGATTGAATAACATAGGATTTGTAACTCTTACACAAATCACTTAAAATGTCAAGTTGAATACACCCCCGTAAGACTACTCAGACATCGAACAGAAGCAATTTCAAATCAAATATGAAGAAAACATGTTTGAATTGCAAAAAGAGATAATAGGGTTCAGAATTCTTCTCCGAAGGGTTAGAAAGGATTAGAGATCTTCTCCCAGGCTTACAAGTGCTCAAAAACGGCGTAGAGTAAAAGTTGTTTTTCTAGGGGTCGAACCCCGTGGTTAAATAGTAAAATAAATCCCTAAAAATTCGGTATAAATCGGAAAAGGAAATATTGCGTCGGGGATGAGAATGGTCGATCTAGAAAGGATCAGTCGATCCAGAACGTTTTTCTGCTCTCACTCCATCTGCTGACTAGCTCGATCAGTCTTCAACCAATTTAGCTCCAGATGCATATTTTCACCCCCAAAACGCTCAGATTCCTTCCAAAGTCACCTAGAACCTGTAAAGTCTCACAAAGGACTAAAAGGACTCTAAATGCACACTTGGACCTAGGAAAAGACTCAAAACAAACCTAAAAACTATAGTTAAAACCCTATTAAATGCAGACACATCAATGCTCTAAAAAATCACTCAGTTGCTTTAGTCGGTGCCATTCCTCTTCTGAAGGGTGAAACTTATAGTTTTTGGGATCCATGACTTTGAGATTACCAAATGCAGCTCGATACTTGAGAGCCCTATCAAGCATGTGGTATGTTGAGTTCCATCTTGTCTTCACATCCGTCAGCAAACCAGCCTTCATATTTAAACCAACATTTTGAACACACTTTTCAAATAAAACCTCACGATGTCTAGATGATCCAACAAATTTGATACTTTCCCTAATCTTATCCAATGAATCACCAACTGCTTCCAACCCCTTTTGAACAATGATATTAAGAACATGTGCTGCACATCTGACATGGAAAAACTCTCCTCCACACAACAAATCATCTCGGATCAAAAGCTGAGATTTGACGATGTCTTGCATTGAATCATTGTTGCTAGCATTGTCTACTTTGATGGAGAAATTTTTTTTATCAATTCCCCAATCCTTCCATTTCTCTAGGATCTCCATCGCTAAGTGTGTACCTGTATGTGGAGGAGGTAAAGCAGTAAACACTAAGATCTTGTTTTTCAGCTTCCAATTTATGTCGAAGTAATGTGCTGTTAGACACATATAGCCCTCATGAGTGATTGCAGTCCACAAGTCAGTAGTGAAGCTAATCTTTCCAGGAACATTAGCCAATTCTCTGTTCAAGTTACCCATCTCACTCTCATAAAACTTGTAAACATCTGCTGCAGCTGTATTCCGACAGAAAAACTTCACATCCGCATTTAAATACTACCAAACAGCCCTAACTCTCTCATATTCCACATAAGAAAATTGGAGATCATGCTGGATAATAGACTTAGCTACCATTTCCCTGAAAACATGTTGATCAATCTTACTAGCTTGCAATCTTGCTTCTGAATCAAGCATCATCTTACCAATATCACCATCCCTAAGCATAAGCTTACATTTTTCCAAATGGCGTCTATATGTGTTTGTACCATTTTTGTGTGCATTGTACGCATAATCCTTCTTGCAATGTTTGCACAATGCTCTTTCTTCACTAATACCCAAGCTGTTAATCTTCTTAATCACTGAGAAATGATCCCATACTTCTAAGTACTGCTTTCTTTTTTTTGGTTTTGATGACCCTCCCTTGGCAGCATCTTCATCAACATTAATAAATCCCTCATCATCATTAGCATCTTCATCAATATCATCATCTTCAACAACCTCAAAGACTTTTCTTTTCTGAGGATTCTGAGCTTTAGGTGCTTCTGGTTCATAACTCACTTTTGTTTCTGTTTCTGCTTCTTAGATGTTTCTAGTGCAGCACTCACACTTTTTCTTTGCTATGCAGATTTTTCTGATCCGTTAAACACTCTACTCTCATGTTCAGCATTTGCAGCATTGATAAACCTTTGAGATTCCAGGTCTACTGATCTCTGTTCATAAGAGTCATGCGACTCTTGTGACTTCTATCAAAACAAAAGTAAAACAACTCTATTACTAAAATATAATTTTGAATCAAGAACAGATCACGACTGAAAAAAAAAAATCAGGAACAGATCACGGCAGAAAAAAACAAAAAAAAACAGGAACATATCACTTATCCTTTTCTATATAGGTCAAGAGGTAAAGTAAGTAAAGGAGACTAAGAGAAGAAAAAAAAAAGGTAGAGAATTCAGCCGTGATAAGCATAACAGCCAAATTCACATATAATCTCTCTGAACAAATCACATATTCACATATCAATCATACATGAACAAATTACATGAACTTGCAACTTAGAACACTAAACTGAAAATGCAGAAATTCCATTAACACTTTAACAGCAAGACAATCATACATAAAAACCTGCAACTTAGAACATTAAACTGAAAAATCAAAAGTTCAAAACAGAATGTAATCAAAGGTCAAAGATAAGTATGAAACATTACCATTACAGATGTGTTCAGACCTGTATGGCTTCAGCTTCCAAGCCTCCACTGATACTCACAAACAAAAATCTCTCAAGTCTCACCTCTATGTCGGAGTCGTAAGTCGTAAAAAATAAAAGACTCTTCAGTTTCCTTGTTAAGCAAACTGAAAACACTCTTAAGTTTAGGGTTTTATAAGTTTTACTCTAAAACTTTTAAAGAATCTAAGTGAAACAGAAGTTTCAAAGAAAAGTTTCAGACTTTGACGGGTCGATCCGCAAACCCGCAATCCGCAACGGGTTAGCCTGCTCCAACCTGCGACCCGTGATGGACTAATCCGCTAGGCCCGCTATTTTATGGACACAAAATATGATGTTCAACCCCGTCCCGCCATGATACTAAATGGGCTAGGCCCGCGGGCAGGAGGCCCGCTTGACACCTCTAATTATAAGATGTGAATGTAGATGCAATAATAAGACGTAGAGGTAGATGTAATTAACAAAATATTATATTATATTTAAACTATAAACAGATCTTATGTATTAAAAGTAAAGTAAATAATAAACATAATTATATTTACCAGATAGTAAAGATTTAGATAAATTATAGTAACAAAATATTATATTAGATTTAAACTATAAACAGATCTTATGTATTGAAAGTAAAGTAAATAATAAAATATTATGTAATACATAATTAGTAATAAAAATATATATATATATATATATTTTTTACCTCAATAATAAAATATATTTTAAATATAGTTATAGCAATAATAATAGATTCTCTTCTTGTGAATCATTGAATCATAACATCTATACTATTAATTGGGGAGTACACTTAGGGATAAAAAAAAAATATATATATATATATAACATATATCCATGTTGTCAAACAGACCCATTTGCCTACATAATTAAAAAAAAATTAAACTTTCCTAAAACAATGGTAACAACTATTAAAGAAATAAATAATTAACTTTTTTATAATTGGTTATAGATTTGGTATCTAGTTTTTGATATGGGTATAAAACATAAATAATTGATTTCGAATATATTAAGTTTTCCAAATATTTTTCTAAATTAAATATTAAACATGTAGAGTTTCCTAAATGAAATTAAAGCCAACAAGATTACAAAATGAGATTTAAAATATTATAATAAAAACGAATTTATATAGTTATTAAAATTTGATAAAATAATAAGAGTTTTCCGCAATTAATAACATACCAAAAATCCTGAATGTGGTATGAGTTCTTTGTCTTGCTCTTGAATCGATTGGAATGGAATAAGAAATCGATTTCTTCGCCTTTTTGCTAATAAATCCGAGTTCTCATGAAAAATAGCAGAATATATGAAATTAGAATGACTAGTGTAACTTATTATTTAACAAGATTTCCATAACAAATGAATCTAATTAATTTTGAATAGTATTTATGAAAATAACTTAACTTAAATTTAAATAGATGATTTATTTTAAGAAATCTTGAAATAAAATCAGTAATTATTTACCAAATTCCTAAAATTTAGGAAACATATACAATTATACACCATTCTAGCACTATTTTTGTATCTATTTGTTTCTGCAAAATTAAAATAAAAAAGTGCATCTGTATTGAGTATGCATAATATACCTCTTGCTAACATCTACTATATTCTTTTTTTAGTTCGTCAATATTATGTTCTATGTCCAGTTTATGATTTATGATTCTTATGATTTTTAAATTTATAATTTTCTGTCGTGTATATAAGCATTTATAAATCAAGATATTTTTTGAAAGCGTATATTTTTCTACCTTGAGATTGTATATAAGGGAAGATTGTGGTATGAACGGGTGTTCATCCAATTGACATAGCATCTGCAAAATAATAAAATTACATTTGATTGCTTAAAAGAAGTCCACGTTTTTTATATGAACCCGCTAAGTCACAAAATAATATATTAGTGTTTGTTTTGTTCAGTTTTATATAGATTTATTTAAGAAACCTCTGTAAGAAATTCTTATTAGAGTATGTAGTTGAGCTTTGCATTAAAATTTATTAACTTTTGAAACCAGCAAATACAGCAAGGGGTATGTATACATAATCTATAAAAGTACAATTAATCTTCCATGACTATATTGTAATCAGTTGTATGTATTAAATTATATTATTTTCTTATTTTTCCAAATATATGATGTTAACAATCTTTATTAAAATGACACTATAATTTGGGATGTATATGGAAAAGAAAAAAAAACACACACATGGCAGTAAAATTTTATAACATGAGCACCTTGAAATTTGTTTTTAAATCATGTTATCTTTAAAAAGTCTATTAAATTTTTCCTTGAAATTTGAGTGTTTGAGTGTTAATCTCAATACTTTTTAAATTTTTATAGACTTTTAAGTAACGGTTATCTTGAATCTCTAATGAAATATTCAAGGTAAGGATGACTCATAGTATAAAAAGTTCTAATCCAAATCTTAAAGTACTGATTAACACTCAAACACCCAAATATTCATAAACTAAAATGACAAAATTTTGGGTTAATGACATTATACTATATAAATATGTTTACACATACTAAATAAATAATTTTAGTTCTTGACGTGTTCTATTAAATATTAAAATACATTTAATTTTTTCAAATAAATCTTACTATTTTCATTTGAACTGCATAAGTTCAAAAAAAAAAAAAATACATAAAATATGTTCTATAACAGTTAAAAGTATTTAAAAAAACATAATCTAGTATAGGTGAAACATATATAAAATAGTAAGGATAAAGAAGTCAATTAATTTCGTAATATTTTTATTAAAACATATGATATATAGATATACTATGAATTATATTTATGTTTATTTCATACGGGAGTTCAAGAATTTATGTTTTCGTCCAGTCCCCTCCCGTTTTCAATCGGAAATACAAAATTGTCCCATATCCGGAATGTCCCATATTGGGAATGCTTTCTATTATGCAATTAAAATTTGAGAACTGGTGTAAGACATAATAGAACTTGACAAAACGAAAAGAGAGTTACGGTCATCCTAAATATTTATATATGTTTCAAACGGGTTTTCATCGCTGTTAGCGGTTATATATCCAATTTGATACTTCACAAATTTAATAGAATCTAACCAAACATTTATTGGATTTAGTTTGTTACCAGTCTAAGCGTTATGTTGTTTCAAATTTTAAGATACTCGTGAAATGATTATTATTTTAAATTTTCAAACATTAATAACCAAACCAAATATCAAACTAAAATCTCAATTAGTATAAGTTTGATTATATATACAAAATTAATTTTGTTTATAAACATAACCCCACATGTACGTGCGGGTCCGAACCTAGTAATAATATAACAAAGAGCAGATTCATTGAATCATTATATAATAATTAAATAAACAAATAATAAGCATGATTCTCTTTTTCGTTGAATCATTGAATCATACTTCACCGATCTATATAATAATAGTCATCGGTTTATGTGTTTCGATATAAGGATCGATATTATGAACCATGAGTTGATAATAAACATGATTCTTAATATATAAGAAAGTAAATAAATGAACTAAGATTTATACGGTTTAGCTTTAAAGAGCGTGTTGATAACGTGTTATAGATAGATAAAAGAGGAGGAAGATATTGGTGCTGATAACGTGTTCTAGATAGATAAAAGAGGAGGAAGATATTGGTGTCTTATTCCAATGAATGAAAGGTCCTTTATATAAGAGTACAAAGAGAGAGTTTTTGCATGATGACAAAGTAAACCTTGTTTAAAAGTAATTCTGAAGACTTCTAGAAGATGGACCTTATAATGGGCATCCATCTTTTATTCATATCAGTTTAGTGTTAATTTTTAATGTTTATTTTGTCTCATCTGTATGTTATAATTTTTCATGTTTGAGTATATTTAATTTTACTTGAAAAATAGAGGAATTATAGTTCAATTTTTTTTTAAAAAAAGCCTAAAATGTTTGTTTTGTCTCACCGTAAGGGACAAAAAGCACGTATGATGTTTTTTAATGTGTGTCTATATGCAATGGTGAATCGAAATCGGGAATACCCTGTCATGTAGATACATTATCATGAGAATTGTAACGCCCCAACCACCACTTTTTAGTAGGTTCCATATCCATTTCCAGTCCATGAACCCACTTTTTATAATGGGCCTCACATCTTTTCACTAAGCCCATGAGCCCACTTTTTATAATGGACCTTACATCTTCTCACTAAGACTACTCCAGCATAAGCACGCTTAATTGTAAAGTTCTTTCATGACTATTGACCGAAAAGATAAATGCACTTTGGTGATATAGATAATCAAATCAATTCTTTTAAACATCTCCGCAATTCTCTGAAATCAGAGTGTGACAAGAATTGTATTGTGCAAAGGTTAAGCACAACAAAAACCTGTCCTCTTTGTAGATTCCAGCTTCAGACTGATGATGCCAAGTGTGATCAGGGAGCATTACCTTTGAGGCTTTGACGAGAAGGCAGTCAATTAGAAAAATAGAACCAAACACAAGGTTCAGGGGTTAAGTGACTTAAGTTTTCTTCTTCTTCGGTTCATCGGTTCATATTTCGATGAGTCTGGATTCGGAATTGTTTTGCCTGACCGCATGGGCCAACTGCAATTTGCGCAATTAACTTTACCTTTTTTTTTAAAAAAAAATCACCTTTATTTTTGCCTAGTGTATTCACTCAAATGTACACACAAAAAAAACTTAGTTTTTATTTACTTTGCAACCAAGAAATTAATACATAGGCCTTTTGTTATTATTATTATCCATTCTTGTTATTTTTTAAAGTTATTTTTAGTTCATTAACTAAATGGAACCAAAATTCATCAATTCGAGTTTCCACCGAATTTATTACAACTCTAACCATTTTTATTTTATGCATTAAATTATTCAAAGAAAACGCGAATTGAAATTAAATTTTGTGCAATCGATCTGAGTTTATCGGAAAAATAATAATAATTAAGTATATAAAACATAACAATCTATAACATTAATTAACTATTTTTGCTAGTTTTATTGTAATTTATTCTAAAACGAACTGAACCTGATCCAAAAACTGAAATAATTTTTGTATCTATTTTGGATTTCCAAAACTTAAAACATAAAAATCCCAAAATTCCAATCGCTTAAAAGTTAAAACTAAAATTCTAGGCGTAAACTTAATCGTGGACTGATATCAAATGACATTTCTGTTGATGGGCCTATATAGTATTAAAGGAATAACAACAATCAAAACAACCTATAATACAAAGGCCTGTTTTGTTTTCTTTTCATTTGTTCGATCTTTTCCTTTTCTTTTACAATTTGCATAATTAGATCTTATATGTTTTATGCAAATTTAAGTTTAAATTTAAAGAAGGTATCTTTGATCTTTGTTTTTTTTTTTTTTTTTAATTCTTGAATTATAGTATGTTTAATTTTTAATTGTTATTTTGTCTCCTTGTAAAAATGTAAGATTACTGCGCGTACAAATTAATATCAGCCGGAACAGAAAAATTAATTCCAACTTTTGAAAAATGGAAAATGTTGTCAAGAAGACAAAAAAAGAAAAAAAGTTGTAAGAAAATAAAAGACAACTGTGGAACTTAGATTGTACAGTTTCCTTATATGACACTGATAGGGCAAAGTTTGTTCTCTCTATATAAACAAACTTATTTTCTTCCCTTCTTCATTACAATAATATCTAACAAAGCTTTTCAGAGTTTCAAAGAATCTCTCTTTACAAGTTTCAAGTTTGATTATAGAATCATGAATTCATTGTTCAGTATGTTTGATTCCTTATGCGCAGGGATTATGAGGAACAAAGCTACATCTAATCTGATAGGATCTCCCTAGGATAGAACTCTGATAAAGGCTGATAACTGGTGAATGGTAACGTGAATCGATGATGATGTTGAAGGATGAATGATTGGCAAGTGAAATTGTGTGAAGATCGACTGATGGAAACAATGATTCGATGGAGATAGATGTTTAGGTGATTGTATGGATTGAGATAAAGTGAAGAGTTTCTGAATCACAAAGTGTATAGAAACCCAGAAATCAAGAACGCATTCAAGAATTCGAATTGAGGAAAAAGTTTGACAATACTTGTTCATACAACTTCTTCGCTAAAGAACAAAGAGGCGTAGCTTTGGGGTTTTATAATTAACCCTAGGGCTCGACACTCCAAACAACAGGAAGTTCAAAATAAAACAACAAGATGTTTAAAGGAAATAAGAAAACAGCAAAACGTCTCGGTGACCTGTAGTAGTACAGAAGTCACTTGTACTAGTACAGAAGTACATTATTCCCCATTGGTAATGACTTCTAGATAACTCGACGTAGTGATCCATTTGCCTCATTAAAAACCATACTGAGAAAACCCAGTGGGACAAAACTCAGCTATGGGAAAAAGAGTACAAACTTCACACCTAAGTTATCTAGCTATCATTACCGGGTGAAGTCTTCATGGTGGATATGTTGAAGACTTGGATCCTTGGTAAGTCGAATGACCCATCAGCTATGAGTGAATGAGCTTCCTTGGCCATCTCCTTAGCTCTTGAACGAGTGATCCTTCCCACGATCTCTGGTTTCTCTGCAGCTTCTGACTCCTTGCTAACCACGATCATATCATCCTCCCCCTCTTCAAAAGGATTTGTTCTAAAATCGGAATCTGCATAATAAGGAAGCAAGTCAGAAACATTGAATGTTGAAGATACATTATACTTACCTTGAAGATCAATCTGGTAGGCGTTGTCGTTGATCTTCTTGATGACTTCAAATGGACCATCAGCCCGTGGTAGAAGCTTGCTCTTCCTCTCTTCTAGGAACCTATCCTTGCGTAAGTGAATCCACACTAAGTCTCCTTCTTCGAAAACGAGCTCCTTTCTGCCCTTGTTCGCATGCTTCTCGTATTGCCTTGTCCTTTTCTCTATGTTCTCCTTAGCTTTAGCATGTATCCTCCTCACCTGTTCAGCCTTTTCTTTGCCATCAAAGCTACACTTCACACTTAAAGGTAAAGGAATCAAGTCTAGAGGTGATTGTGGATTAAAACCATAAACAATTTCAAAAGGAGAGAATAGAGTAGCAGAATGCTTAGCGTGATTATATGCAAACTCAACATGTGGTAGACATTCTTCCCATGACTTGAGATTGCTTCTCACTAAGGTCCTGAGGAGTGTAGATAGCGTCCTGTTCACCACTTCGGTTTGCCCATCTGTTTGCGGGTGACATGTGGTTGAGAATGATAGCTTGGTTCCTAGCTTAGCCCATAACGTCCTCCAGAAGTGTCCTAGAAACTTTGTCTCTCGGTCTGAAACAATAACTTGAGGCATTCCATGTAGACGTACTACTTCCCTGAAAAACAAGTTAGCTACAATAACAGCATCATCCGTCTTGTGACTTGCAATGAAGTGAGCCATCTTGCTAAACCTGTCAACCACAACAAAAATCGAATCTCTTCCATTTCTGGTTCGAGGTAAGCCTAGAACAAAATCCATAGAAATATGAGTCCAAGGTTGAGAAGGGATAGGGAGAGGAGTGTACAAGCCGTGGGGCTGTACCTTACCCTTCGCCATTTTGCAGATATGGCACCTAGAACAAACCTTCTCAACATCTTTCTTCATTTGCGGCCAATAGAAGTGTTCTTGCAGTCCAAGTAGAGTCTTTGACACTCCAAAATGTCCAGCTAGTCCACCTCCGTGAGCTTCTCAGATCAGCAGCTCTCTCATGGATCCCCTTGGTATGCACAATCGATCCTTAAAGAACAGATATCCATCCTGCCTATAATAGTTTTCAAAAGCAAACTTATGGCATTTGCCATAGCTCTCAGCAAAATCGATGTCAGTCTCATAAAGTTCTACTATTCTATCAAAACCTTCAAGCTTAGAAGACAAAGTAGACACGAGAGTGTACCTCCTGGATAATGCATCGACGACTACATTATCCTTACCTTTCTTATACTTAACCGTGTAGGGAAAAGTCTCAATGAACTCCATCCATCTGGCATGTCTCTTGTTGAGCTTCTGTTGTCCTTTGAGATGCTTCAAGGACTCATGATCAGTGTGAATAACAAACTTCTTGGGCCACAGATAATGCTGCCACGTTTGAAGAGCTCGAACCAAGGCATACAGCTCCTTGTCATAGGTAGGATAGTTCAATGTCGATCCTCCTAGCTTCTCACTGAAGTAAGCTACTGGTTTCCTGTCCTGCATCAAAACAGCACCTATACCCACTCCGGAGGCATCACATTCAATCTCAAAAGTTTTCATAAAGTCAGGAAGTAAAAGAATAGGGGCAGTGACAAGCTTCTCTTTTAAGGCTGAAAATGCCTTCTCTTGTGCTTCCTCCCATCTGAATCCTACATCCTTCTTGATAACTTATGTAAGTGGCGCTGCAATAGTACTGAAGTCTTGAACAAATCGCCTATAGAATCCTGCTAGTCCATGAAAGCTCCTGACTTCTGCCACGTTTTTGGGTGTTGGCCACTCCTTGATAGCCTTGACCTTCTCATCGTCCACTCTAACTCCTTCTGCACTAACAACAAAGCCTAGAAAAACAACCTCAGTAGTACAGAATGAACATTTAGCAAAATTAGCAAAGAGGGATTGAGAACGAAGAACATTTAGAACTTGGCGGATGTGTTCTAAGTGTTCTTCTAGAGCTTTGCTGTAGATGAGGATGTCGTCGAAGTACACAACCACGAAGACGCCTATGAAAGGTCTGAGAGCATGATTCATTAAACGCATGAAGGTGCTAGGAGCATTGGTGAGACCAAACGGCATGACTAGCCACTCGTAGAGCCCTTGCTTGGTCTTGAAAGCTGTTTTCCATTCATCTCCTTCCTTCATTCTGATCTGATGATACCCACTCTTCAAATCGATCTTTGAGAAGACTGTTGACCCACATAACTCGTCCAGCATGTCATCTAATCTCGGAATTGGATGTCTGTACTTCACTGTGATATTGTTAATAGCTCTGCAGTCAACACACATCCTCCATGAACCATCTTTCTTGGGTACAAGCAAAACTGGTACTGCACATGGACTGAGACTCTCTCTGATGTGTCCCTTGCTCATCAGCTCTTCTACTTGCTTCTGAAGCTCTTTAGTTTCTACTGGATTAGTTCTGTAAGCTGGTCTGTTCGGTAGAGCTGAACCTGATACCAAATCGATCTGATGCTCTATCCCACGTATTGGAGGCAAGCTTGGAGGTATCTCTTCTGGAAACACATCCTTGTACTCCTCTATAATCTCTATCATCTCGTGTGGAAGTTCTTCTGCGGGCTTGGTACTGGTGAGTGTCTCCTTATACACAAACATGAATGTGGTCATCTCTGGATCAAATAGCTTGTTGAACTCGCTGTGATTGATGTACATGCTGTGAGACACTTTCTCTGTATCCTTGCGGTTCATGTGAAGCTGGTCCTTGTAGATTTCGCTGGGTGTAAGTGGTAGAAGAGTAACCTTGCGTCTCTTGAACTCAAACGATTGCCTGTTGGTGTAGCCATCATGAAACACCTTTCTGTCGAACTGCCATGGTCTTCCCAAAAGGATATGACTTGACTTCATCAGAATCACATCACAAATCAGCTCATCCTCATACTTCCCAATCGTTAGTTTCACCATCACTTGCTGCGAAACTGTCAAAGCTCCCTTGTTGTTCAACCACTGCAACTGGTAAGGTCTTGGATGTGAAGTGGTCTTGAGATTAAGCTTCTGTACCATCTCTTCACTAGCTGCATTAGTACAGCTTCCACCATCAACGATCAAGGTGCAGACCTTGTCTTGAACCATACACCGTGTGTGAAATAGGTTCTCACGTTGTCCTCTATCATCTGGATGAATCTGAACACTTAAAGCTCTGCGTGCTACCAACATCTCCCCCATGACTGCTGGTTCACCTTCTTCACCGAATTCAGACTCTGGTTCACTCTCTGAACTGTCTACTGGCACAATTTCTCCTCCTTCTTGAAGAAGAAACATCTTCTTGTTAGGACAGCCTCTGGAATAATGCCCCATTCCTTGGCATTTGAAACACCTGATATGACTTGTAGAGGTGCTACTCTTAGGCTTGAAATCGATCTTAACTTCCTCTTTGACTGTGGCTGTCGCGGGTTTGCTGTCCTTGGTGAAGGCGGGTTTACTGAATTCTCTTGGCTTGGACATGTTAGGCGTAAATGCTGTCCTCACCCCCTTTCTCTTGATCTGCGATTCAATCAACTCTGCCTTATGTACCATTTCTTGCACATCTTCATAGTCCTGCAACTCTACCTTGTCTTGAATCTCTCTGTTCAACCCTCCAAGAAACCTAGACATAACCATGTCTTCACTTTCTCTTAGATCAGCCCTGATCATAAGCGTTTCCAGCTCTTGGTAGTAATCTCTAACAGACTTAGTGCCTTGAATGAGACGCCTAAGCTTGTTAAGAATCTCTCTCTGGTAGTGTGTAGGCACAAACTTCTTTCTCATCTGCGTGACCAACTGTTCCCATGTAGTGATAGCAGGCTCTCTCTGTCGATGTCTAGTGAGTCCCAACTGCTACCACCACAACAAAGCATAGCCATTGAATTTGGATATGGCTATCTTCACCTTGTTCAACTCATAAGTACCTTGAACTTGGAAGTTTGATTCCATCTTCCTTTCCCAGTCTAGATAAGTCTCTGGATCATTGGTACCATGAAAAGAAGGATACTGAATTTTGAGGTGCTTCAGCTTTTGCCTCAAAGGATCATAACCCCTACCATGATCTCTGTTTCTGTTCCTCCTCATTGTCTCTTGACTATGATCTGAAACTTCTTCTTCTTCGGAATACTCTCTATCTGAATCAATGTATATTTGATGCCCAGCTACTGCCTCAGCTCGTCGTGGACGTATGTGTTCTCTGCCAGTTATGCGATGCTCTCTTTCTGTGCCTTGAGTGTTTCTTCTCTGATTGAAACAAGTCTCTCTTCCCCCGGTAGGTGACTGAACTGTTCTGATCCGTGTATGCTTGGAAGAGGTTCCCACGTGAGCCTTTCCTTTAGCTAAACGAAGGGCCTCATTAGGACTAGGCGGGTCTGAAAAACTCTGATTTGAAGCGCTAGTTGCTTGAGCTATATCTTTGATTTGCTTATCAAACTTGTTACTGAGCTGCTCCATCTGTTGCTGAAACTGAGTAGACATTGTCTTATTTGCTTCTGCAATTTGCTTTGACATGGCTTGGTTCAAAGCTTCCATAGCTTCTGGAGAAAGCTCCATTGTACCTGGAAATTAAAGAAGAAACTCGCAGTAAAATGTTCCTTGAATGAAAGAACGAAAATAAACTCTAAGACTCGAAATAATTAAAACCCTAATTGCAGTCAATTTTCGAAACAACACAAAACTAAGTCCTAAACTCGCAGAACTCGATCTAGACACAAACGAATCACAAAACTTCAAACCCTAAAACTAAACAACGAAATTAAGCAAAAAAAACTCAAGAGATTAGGGTTTTGAGAATTACTTAGCCTTTGGCACAGAGTTGGCTCTGATACCACATGATAGGATCTCCCTAGGATAGAACTCTGATGAAGGCTGATAACTGGTAAATGATAACGTGAATCGATGATGATGTTGAAGGATGAATGATTGGCAAGTGAAATTGTGTGAAGATCGACTGATGGAAACAATGATTCGATGGAGATAGATGTTTAGGCGGTTGTATGGATTGAGATAAAGTGAAGAGTTTTTGAATCACAAAGTGTATAGAAACCCAGAAATCAAGAACGCATTCAAGAATTCGAATTGAGGAAAAAGTTTGACAATACTTGTTCATACAACTTCTTCGCTAAAGAACAAAGAGGCGTAGCTTTGGGGTTTTATAATTAACCCTAGGGCTCGACACTCCAAACAACAGGAAGTTCAAAATAAAACAACAAGGTTTAAAGGAAATAAGAAAACAACAAAACGTCTCGGTGACCTGTAGTAGTACAGAAGTCACTTGTACTAGTACAGAAGTACATTATTCCCCATTGGTAATGACTTCTAGATAACTCGACTTAGTGATCCATTTGCCTCATTAAAAACCATACTGAGAAAACCCAGTGGGACAAAACTCAGCTATGGGAAAAAGAGTACAAACTTCACACCTAAGTTATCTAGCTATCATTACCGGGTGAAGTATTCATGGTGGATATGTTGAAGACTTGGATCCTCGGTAAGTCGAATGACCCATCAGCTATGAGTGAATGAGCTTCCTTGACCATCTCCTTAGCTCTTGAACGAGTGATCCTTCCCACGATCTCTGGTTTCTCTGCAGCTTCTGACTCCTTGCTAACCACGATCATATCATAATCCATCCTCTTATGGATCCTCTACTTCTTCCTCGGGTGTTCAAGCCGTGTTGACGGAGAAGACACCAAAGAAGTTTATAGTGGAGAAACCTCTTACCCTGAGGGTTGCACCGTAGTTTGACGGGCTTCATTGCTTCGAAACCATAGTTACTTCTTGATTTTTTTTGTTAGGTCTTGTGCTTGTTACATACTTTTTAATAGTATTATAAATGAATGTGTTACTTAAATTCAAATAAAAGTGATTGATTCAACTGGTTCATAAGTTTCTTTATTTGCTATTTCTTCTTTGAATTCATGTTCAGTGACGATGTTCTTCCTGATTTGTTTGCTATTATGCAAGAATTGATTAGGGCCTAAACGTGAAATAGTTGCTATGACGATTAACCAAACTTCGCAAATAGTTTTAAGACATAATAAAATTTAAGTTACATTTATTAGGGCCTGGACATATAAATAGACTGAACTAATTAGCTAAACGGAACTAAAGTTTGGCTAATTCGGTTCATTGGATGAAACTATAATCGGCAAGAGGAAGCATGTAATTCGATAAAAGCCAAACAATTTTTTTGACATTTTCTCTTAATTACCAAAAATATATCATAGTAAATATTTTTTTCCCAAAATTAACTGAAATTACATATTGGATAGAAACTGAAAATATCCATTCACAAATCGAACCTAATTTCCTTTTAGGTTCTAATCCAGCATTAGTTTTTTTTTTCTTTTCTTTTGTTGAATCGAAAAATTTGTCTTCTACAAACAATCCAAACTTTAATTTGATTTAGCACGGAACATTTTCAGGTCGAACCTAACCAAAGAAAATTTTAAAGGCCGAAGCCCAATAAACTTCGACACTAACACTTTCTTTACCGATGAGATTTTTTTATATTTCAAATTTCAGTCTCACGACTGTCCGTCTCTCACAGTCAAATTAATTGACCATATACAAGCTTCATTTTCTATAACTAGGAAGCCTTGGCATTCGGGTTCCTGGACCCGAGCGGATTCGGGGTCTCGGATTTTACACGCTACTCGAACCCGATCCAAACCCCTTACTTCGGGTCGGATTCGGATTTAGGTTTCGGGTTCAGGGTAATATGCTCAAGCCTAACTAGGATGAATTTCTGGTTGCATAGTGATCTTAGAATACGATTTATGATGATAGAGTTTGTCAATTTATTTTCACCTAGCTAATAATTCTTCATATGGCAGAGATAATTTTGTTTTTTTAGTTTCTATTGAATTGAATTAGTCACATGGGACATGTTGAGGTAGATGGTTGATTTATATTGCTCTGTTGTTGTGTTGGCTCTATACATTGCAATAAACTAGATTTTAGTTGACTAAGCACACACTGTTTGATATATTCCTTAGACATTGTGTGTTGGCTTAAAATAAAATTAAACTTTGTGACTCTGACTATGACGAAAGATAAGAAATTCAAACAGCAAAAAATTAGAATAATTCCAAGAAATGGAAACATTCTTGGTCAAATTCATCCAAAGACCATATCTATATAAATGCTTAAGCTTCCTTAATATTAATCCTCAACTACATTACATCTCTCTCTCTCTCTCTCTCTCTCTCTCTCTCTCTCTCTCTCTCTCTCTCTCTCTCTCTCTCTCTCTTGGAATGAGGAACCACAGAACATCAATCTTTATTGTACTAACTCTGGTAATAATACTTAATGGGCAGACCGGTTTCTTGGCGGGAGCCGGAGCTGTGAGCAAGGTATTCCAAAATTATATAAGTTCATTCTTTTACCAAACAAAATAAACAAAGACTAAAAAACACTAACAAATTTTGGTTCTTTTGTGATGATCAATAGGTTCATATAGTGTATTTAGGTGAGAAACAACATGATGATCATGAGTTTGTCACGGAGTCTCATCATCGGATGTTGTGGTCACTTCTTGGAAGGTATGTATGGATAAGTTCTCCATTGTTATAATATTGTCTCAATTTCTATACTCATCATGGTTCTTGCTTTTGCTTCATCATTCATGTTAACAGTAAAGAGCAGGCCCATGATTCAATGGTGCATAGTTTTCGACATGGCTTCTCAGGGTTCGCAGCCAAACTTACCGTGTCCCAAGCTAAGAAAATAGCAGGTATACTCAATCCTAAACTCACACATACTTGGCATCTAAGGAACCATACACATATATTTACATTACATCTCGATTGTCTCAACAAGACATTTTGATTTCGTTTTCATTATTGCTAATGCTTTTTGGCAACAGATTCACCTGAAGTTGTTCAGGTCATACCGGACAGGTTCTACAAACCGACAACAACTCGGACTTGGGACTACTTAGGCCTTTCGGCCACCAATCCAAAAATATTCTAAATGAAACCAATATGGGTGAACAAATGATCATCGGCATCATTGACACAGGTATGAGTATATCTATTTGACTATTTGTACGTTTCTTAAGTTTCATGTTCATATTGATTCCTCTGTTACTATGTATTAGCATCTCAATGACTAAAATATTTTGTGCGATGTAGGAGTATGGCCAGAATCTGAAGTATTTAATGACAATGGAATTGGACCGGTGCCAAGCCACTGGAAAGGAGGCTGTGAAACAGGAGAGGATTTTAACTCCTCTCACTGCAATAAAAAGCTCATAGGAGCCAAGTACTTTATCAATGCTTTTCTTGCGGAGAACAAAAGCTTCAACTCTACAGAATCACTTGACTTCATTTCCCCTAGAGGCTACAATGGTCATGGGACACACGTAGCTACCATCGCGGGCGGTTCTTATGTTCCCAATACTAGCTACAAGGGCCTAGCTAGAGGGACTGTATGAGGTGGGGCACCGCATGCTCATATAGCAGTGTACAAGATTTGTTGGTATCTGGATGATGAAGACATAACGATTTGTTCAGCCGCTGCCATCTTGAAAGCAATGGACGAGGCTGTCCATGATGGTGTTGATGTTCTGTCTATTTCTCTAGGCTATGAACCGCTATACCCAGAAACTGATGTTCGAGATGGGATAGCTATTGGTGCATTCCATGCAGTATTGAAAGGTATTACCGTTGTTTGTGCGGCCGGTAACTCGGGTCCAGCGGCTCAATGATAAGCACATAAGAGGCACGTGTGAGGAGCTAAAGAAATAGATAGTAGTATAAATAGCGAGTAGAGTCTATTGTAAGGAGGCATCCTGCGTGATCATTGTGTGAGTTTGTTAGAGATCAGAGCTGCGACTCTGTTCTTGGTGATAAGAGAGGAGAACTGTAACTCCAATCTTATCAGTTAGGGTTCATAGTTTGTATTGGAGAATTGAGAAGAGATAAGAGAGAAGAGATCACACCTTCAAACTTATCAAATGGTGCGCTAGTGATCTGCGATCGAATCAAACGCTGAAGAGATTTAATCACAATGTGTCTCGAGGGATTTCCCATCTTCGATGGTGTTGCTGGTGAATTGCGATCTTGGATTTCATGGCTGGAGGAGTTCTTTATTCAGGAGGCTTTCATAGGAGATGAGAAGCTGAATCTTGCACAGAGTCTTCTCGAAGGTGACGCTGAATCTTGGTTCTATATGCGACAAAAGATATCTCTCTTTCAATCGTGGAACGAAATGAAGGAATCGTTGTTATGTGCTTTTGGTACTGAGGATGATCCAGAGAGAATCAGCTTGGTCTTGGAGCGAGAACGACGATGGGAGAAACTCCAACAATCGTATATGGCGAAGCGATCGTCTCCACAACGGTCTTCTGAGAAAATCCAACCGTTTTCACTGGAGCAAGCTCATGATCATCTGGAAATTTCTGACGAATCATTGAATCAAGTCGGTGCAATCGTTGTTGAGAAGAAAGGATCGAAGAAGGAGCAAGATTCGTGTTTTGAACCAACTGGTTCCGAAACAGAGTCGAGTCTCACATCGCAACCACAAGCTGAATCACAATCGCTGGACGTGGATTGCGGCGTAAACGCAAACGCAACATTGCCAACGCCACCGGTATGCGTTTCTGATCCTGAGCGTGTGCCGACTATTGATATTGAACTTAGGTCAGTGAATTCAATGTTGCAAAATCAAGGATTTGTGATGATGAACGAAACTTTGAAGCAAGAATTGATTCAGAATAACAGCCAGATAACTAAGGTGGATCTTGAAGGTGTTGCTGCGATGTCTCAAAGTTTGGTTGGTATCACTAAAAAAGCTTCTGCATACAAGGTGTTTGACAAAATGACTCCACAAAAAGAAAGACTGAAATCAATGAAGAAGAGGAAATGCTTGAAAGCTTGGAGGTTCAAATTCAAATATACAAACAGGACAAAGTCAAGAGAATTGATCAAACATCAGCTCTTTGCTAGTGAAGATGGCAAGTCCATCAGTTTTTGTTTTCATGATACAGTTGGATTGGTGCAGAGGAGGAGAAGATTTCAGAGCCTTAGACTACATAAGAAATCTCACTTGTCAAGGGTGTTGTGTGACATTAAGATGAAACAGATTATCATTGGTGATCTGCAGCCTATGATCATGGCAGTTGGCGGAGTAGCAAGGCTTGCTACTCTAGATGAAGCTATCCAAGCACACAAACTCTCATGCTGTCCCCACCTGCTTTTTTCTACGCAGTATAATTTGACGCCATCAGCTTCCATTTCTGTGTTTGGCGCTGGAGAAGCTATCCTTTTATCTCCTACTGCGACTGAGCTATGGCATTCGTCTTGTGCACACCAAATGTTTGCTCTCAGGCCTAACAGAGTTCGAAATAAGAGGAAGCTAAATTTGTTCCCCAAGAACTGGATGTTTAAGTTCAAAACAAGAAATCTGCAGCAAAATATGAAAATGGGACGGAGGAACAAGTCAGATAAGCCAAGGTTACGGTTCACAAGGATGTTGAGATGGGACTCAAGAAGCATGCCACAACTTCTTAGCGTGTATATGCAGCTCAGTACAAGAAACATGGAAGAGAGCATGGAAACAGAATGTTCCCCATACACCAAACTTTTCAAGCTCTAGTTGAAGTGGCAGTTCTTCATACGGCGGGACAGCAGCAAGTATTGAAACTGTTGGTGACACACTTGGTGGTTCGTGAGCTACTACACAGCTTGTGGGCAAGCTGTTTTGAAAGGGAGGAGTATTGATAAGCACATAAGAGGCACGTGTGAGGAGCTAAAGAAATAGATAGTAGTATAAATAGCGAGTAGAGTCTATTGTAAGGAGGCATCCTGCGTGACATTGTGTGAGTTTGTTAGAGATCAGAGCTGCGACTCTGTTCTTGGTGATAAGAGAGGAGAACTGTAACTCCAATCTTATTAGTTAGGGTTCATAGTTTGTATTGGAGAATTGAGAAGAGATAAGAGAGAAGAGATCACACCTTCAAACTTATCACTCAAACAGTTACAAACTTGGCTCCTTGGATCATCACAGTAGCTGCAACTACTCTAGACCGATCCTTTCCTACACCTATGATACTTGGGAACGATAAAGTGATATTGGTAAGAACAAGATATCCACCATTTATATTATTATAATCAAATGATTTCAAAACATGTACTCTGCAAATGTTTGATAATCTGTGTCTTATATTGCAGGGCCAAGCAATGTACACAGGTCCAGAAGTTGGCTTCACTAGCTTGGTTTACCCGGAGAATCCAGGGAACAGCAACGAAAGTTTTTCTGGGTAATACCAAATCTCTAGTTTCTTATTAAGACCAAATCTTACAATATGAAAAGATAACTTATTTGAATTTACCTTGGTTCTTGTAATGCAGTACATGTGAGCGTCTTATCATCAATTCTAATAGTACAATGGCGGGGAAAGTTGTGTTGTGTTTCACAGAATCACCTTATAGTACTTCTGTATCGAGGGCTGCACGTTATGTTAAGAGAGCAGGTGGTCTCGGTGTAATCATTGCAGGACAACCAGGAAACATTCTCCGACCATGTCTAGATGATTTCCCTTGTGTTGCTGTTGACTACGAGCTCGAGACCAATATACTTTTTTACATCCGTTCCAATGGGTATGAATAACATAGACTAACATTCTCACCACTTAAGAGTAGTAAGAAAAATAAGCAACATTTTTTTGTTATTCAGATCACCTGTAGTGAAGATTCAACCTTCTAGGACACTCATTGGTCAACCAGTGGGTACAAAGGTAGCAAGTTTCTCATCAAGAGGGCCTAATCCAATATCGGCTGCAATCCTTAAAGTATGTTAGAATAAAGTCTTACCTGTTCTGTTTTGTTTAAACTCATCAAGTTATCTTACCTCATATGTTGTCAATCAAATGAATGTAGCCGGATATAGCAGCACCAGGAGTGAGCATATTGGCGGCTACAACCACCAATACCACTTTCAACGACCGAGGATTCATTTTCTTGTCAGGGACATCAATGGCGACTCCTACCATTTCAGGAGTTGTTGCGCTTCTCAAAGCTCTACACCGTGATTGGTCTCCTGCTGCCATAAGATCAGCCATTGTTAGTACAGGTTCTTGTCTTTTTCATACAATAGCATCAGCCATTGTACATATGAAAAAAGAGAAACATACACTGATCTTGGTATCATCTTTACTCTGCAGCTTCGAGAACAGATTCATTTGGAGAGCAGATATTCGCAGAAGGGTCACCTCGGAAGCTAGCTGATCCGTTCGACTATGGTGGAGGTCTTGTGAATCCTGAGAAAGCTGCAAATCCAGGTCTTGTTTATGAATTGGGATTTAAAGACTATGTTCTCTACATGTGCTCTGTTGGTTACAACGAGACATCAATCTCTCAGCTTGTTGGTATAGCAAAAGTCTGTTCAAATCCCAAACCATCTGTCCTTGATTTTAACTTACCTTCCATCACAATCCCAAACCTCAAAGACGTAGTGACTCTCACCAGAACCCTCACTAACGTTGGACCACTAAACTCGGTCTATAAAGTAACGGTTGAGCCACCCTTAGGCGTCCAAGTTACTGTGACCCCGGAGATGCTAGTTTTCAACTCTACAACCAAACGAGATTCTTTTAAAGTAAGAGTCCTGACAACACACAAAATCAACACTGGTTACTACTTTGGAAGCTTGACTTGGAGTGACTCTCTGCATAATGTAACCATTCCTTTGTCTGTCCGAACGCAAATTCTGCCTTACTACTACGATGTGAGTTAAACAAACAAAAAACAAAATACTAACCATTTGTATCTTATTGTGCAGTTTGTACTAACCTAAATATTGAATGTGATTTTATTTTACATCAAATTTGAGCGGACAAAATTCAATAAAAACTGGAAGCTACACATTTTCTTTGGTTCAATAAAATTCAATATAAACCTTGATTTCAACTGATAATTATTTTGAATTCGTCAATCGTCATTAGTTCCCAAATATAACCATGTTCCATTTATATATATATATATATAATATTAATATGAATGGGGAAATTAATTTGGTTAATGAAAACTTATAATCAGATATTACACTTTTTTTATTCATTGCAGAGAAGTCTTCTTCTGACCTATATAGATTTTTCATCTGTTAAAAAAAAGAAAAAAAAAAGGTTTCATCTCTTTGGAGGATGAGATACACGACGTGTTTGGAGGTGGTATAGGTCACTATTGAAGTAATATTAATATTATAAGTTGTAAGGCTTTAAGTAAATATAAGCAAGGAGACAACTTTGGTGTTCTTAATTTACTTAGTTCCGATCTCCGTATGTTTATTCTTCAGAGTTGACATTTAAATCTGAATCTGAATCAAAGTTAATATTTAATCTGACATTTGATGTTTAAAGTAACCTATCAAAGAAAATGTAATAGTATGCTTGATCTGAATACTTTTAACTTTCAGTAGAAAATTGTTTAATATTTTAACTTCAATGTATGTCGTTTGAAGTAGTGTAAGACAATTGTGTAGTTTATTTTGAAGTATTTTTTTAAAAAAATAATCTATAATTTAAAAGATATTGACGAACAAAGACATAATTTTTTTTTCTTTTCTTGAATAGCTACTTGAATTCCGTTCTTCAAATCAAATCCAAGGGTGCTCAACTAAAAATCATATCAAATCAAAGGAAAAAAAAAAAGGATTCAAATATCCCATAGTTTAGAAGATTGTAAAGAAGAGTATTCCCCAATACCGCAAAAAATAGATAATGTTTATCAATATAACTTTCTCGAGATTTTAGAAACAAATCCGAAGTAGCAATTTGGTGCATGTAAAATCACGAGTAATCGAAAAATCATCCTCGAACGATTTGATAGACAACAAGATAGTCATGTCAAAGGATGTTGTGACGTTGCCAAAAGGATCAATCTCATGATTCTCGCGGGAGCAAGGAGAACTATCCAATGTAGGGCATCAACAAGAATTCCAGAGACTACGATTTTACAGTCTAGGGGATATTGTTTTAAATCCCAAAGCGGAAGGTAAGATCACTTCGATAATTGGAATATTCTTCGAAGCACAAGATCTGGATGATGGGAATTGTGACTATTGAGCATTGTTTGAAAGCGTTCGATAACCTGATAGATAGAAAAATATTTATATACATGTATTTAAACAATTTTTACAATTAATTCTCTAATGTCTATTATAACCAAATACAATTTTTATGATTTTATTAGTAATTATAAAATTATAAATAATATTTCACAGCCTTATTATATAATGTTTAGTTTTCAAACCTAGTAAATCATGTGCTAGCTACAAATGTTAATTTTGTCCAGGCCCGGACCGTCCATAAGGCAGGTAAAGCATGTGCTTTAGGCAACCGATTATAAACTAATTTTGAAGGCCACACATGTGAGAAAAATATAGTCTAGTGGTTCTTCTTTCATGTTATATCATGCAGTTCTACAGTTTGACTCCCCTAGGCCCTAGCCTCCTTTCGATTTTACATTATTTAAATGCAATATTAATATTAGGCTACTAAATTTTTTAAAGCTTTAGGCCACATCAGAGTACGGGCCGGCCCTGATTTTGTCATATGTAATATTGAAGTTTAGTTTTAACATATTTAAAGTTTAAAAGATAATTCTAAGAAAGTAAAATTTTTTAAGATATAAACGATAATTCTAATAAGTATATCGTTGGGATGTAACAATTCACCACCACTAATAGATCGCAACGTCTTTGCTGTTCATCATGACTGTTACTCTCGATGGTGTGATCCCTCTTGACTCCGCACTCGCCTGGGTTCGGCTCTGATACCACTTGCAATGTCTCGACCGTCATATCTGTTAGTAAGCCCCATGTCTACTCATGGCCCATGGACCTACCCATATTTGATGGTCACAAGATTTTAAAGACTTGTTTACCAACTTTACAAATCACCACATAATCTTTTCCTCTGTTTTGTCCTCACTCGCATAGTTCCGACAATAACTTTTCGAAATCTCACTGATCCTGAAATTACTCCAAAATAGGCATGCTTAACTGTAGAGTTCTCTCATAACGTTTGACCGAAAAGATAAATGCACTTTGGTAACATAGTTGGCCATATCAATTCTTTTAAACCTTTCCGCAAAAACTAGGTGTCACAATTCTCTCCCACTAATAGATCGCAACATCCTCATTGCACACCAAGACCATCACCCTCAATGGTGTGAGCCCACTTGACTCCAGACTCATCTGGTTTGGATCTGATACCACTTTTAGCGCCCCGACCGCCACCTCTTAGTGGGCTCCATGTACACTCCTTACCCATAATCCCACCTCTCTTAGTAGGTCCAGTGTCCACTACCGGCCTATGGGCCCACTCACATCCAACGTTCGGTTTGCTACGTCCGAAAGGTTTTAAAAACTTGTTTACCGACCCTACATATCACCAATGATCTTTCTCTGTCCTTTGTCCTTACTCGCACTGTTTTGACAATCAAATCTCCGAAGGTCATCCATCCAAGAACTACTCTAACATAAGCACGCTTAATTGTGAAATTCTCAGGACCTTTGTCCAAAAATATAAGTGCACTTTGGTGACATAGGTGACCAAATCAATTATTTTAAATCTCTTCGCAAAACGGGACGTCACAACTCATCATGGTTCTTGCTTTTGCTTCATCATTCATGTGAACGGTAAAGAGCAGGCCCATGATTCAATGGTGCATAGTTTTCGACATGGCTTCTCAGGGTTCGCGACCAAACTTACCGAGTCCCAAGCCAAGAAAATAGCAGGTATGCTCAATCCTAAACTCACATTTACTTGGCATCTAAGGAACCAAACACATATATTTACATTACATCTTGATTGTCTCAACAAGACATATTGATTTAGTTTTCATCATTGCTAAAGCTTTTTGGCAACAGATTCACCGGAAGTCGCTCATGTCATACCGGATAGATTCTACAAACCGACAACAACTCGTACTTGGGATTACTTAGGCCTTTCTGCCACTAATCCAAAGAATCTTCTAAATGAAACCAAAATGGGTGAACAAATGTTCATCGGCATCATCGACACATGTATGAGTGTGTATATTTGTACATTTCTTAAGATTCCTGTTTATATTGATTCCTCTGTTACTATGTATTCGCATCTCAATGACTAAAATATTTTGTGCAATGAAGGAGTATGGCCAGAATCTGAAGTATTTAATGACAATGAGATTGGACCGGTGCCAAGCCACTAGAAAGGAGGCTGTGAATCAGGAGAGGATTTTAACTCCTCTCACTGTAATAAAAAGCTCATAGGAGCCAAGTACTTCATCAATGTTTTTCTTGCAGAGAACGAAAGCTTTAACTCTAATGAATCCCTTGACTTCATTTCCCCTAGAGGCTACAATGGTCATGGAACACATGTGGCTGCCATCGCAGGCGGTTCTTATTTTCCCAATACCAGCTACAAGGGCCTAGCTGGAGAGACTGTACGAGGTGGGGCCCCGCGTGCTCATATAGTAGTGTACAAGACTTGATGGTATCTGGATGATGAAGATATAACAATTTTTTCATCCGCTGACATCTTGAACGCAATGGACGAAGATATCCATGATGGAGTTGATGTTCTGTCTCTTTCTCTAGGCTATGAACCTCTGTACTTGGAAACTAATGTTCGAGATTGGATAGCTACTGGTGCATTCCATGCAGTATTGAAGGGTATTACAGTTGTTTGTGCGGCTGGTAACGCAGGTCCAGCGGCTCAAACCATTGCAAGCTTGGCTCCTTGGATCATCAAAGTAGCTGCAACTACCCTAGACCGGTCCTTTGCTACACATATGACACTTGGGAACAATAAAGTGATATTGGTAACAAACAAGATATACGCTATTTATATTATTAAAATCAAATGTTTTCAAAACATGTACTCTGCAAATGTTTGATGATCTAGGTCTTATTTTGCAGGGTCAAGAAATATACACAGGTCCAAAAGTTGGCTTCAGTAGCTTGGTTTACCGGGAGAATCCAGGGAACAACAACGAAAGTTTCTCTGGGTAATACCAAATATCTAGTTTCTTATTAAGACCAAATCTTACAATATGAAAAGATATGTTTTTTGAATTTACCTTTGTTCTTGTAATGCAATACATGTGAGCGTCTTATCATCAATTCTAATAGTAAAATTGCGGGGAAAGTTCTGTTGTGTTTCACGGAATCACCTTACAGTACTTCAGTATCGAGGGCTGCACGTTATGTTAAGAGAGCATGTGGTCTCGCTGTAATCATTGCAGGACAGTCAGGAAACATTCTCTGACCATGTCTAGATGATTTCCCTTGTGTTGCTGTTGACTATGAGCACGGGACCAATATACTTTTTAACATTACATACGTTCAAATGGGTATGAATTACATAGACCAACATTCTCACCACTTAAGAGTGGATAGAAAAATAAGCAACGTTTTGTTGTTATTCAGATCACCTGTAGTGAAGATACAACCTTCTAGGACACTCATTGGTCAACCAGTGGGTACAAAGGTAGCAAGTTTCTTATCAAGAGAACCTAATCCAATATCGGCTGCAATCCTTAAAGTACGTTAGAATAAAGTCTTACATGTTCTGTTTTGTTTAAACTCATCAAGTTATCTTACCTCATATGTTGTCAATCAAATGAATGCAGCCAGATATAACAACACCAGGAGTGAGCATATTGGCGGCTACAACCACCAATACCACTTTCAACGACCGAGGATTCATTTTCTTGTCAGGGACATCAATGGCGACTCCAACCATTTCAGGAGTTGTTGCGCTTCTTAAAGCTATACACCGTGATTGGTCTCCTGCTGCCATAAGATCAGCCATTGTTAGTATAAGTTCTTGTCTTTTTAGATACACTGCCATAACATTAACCATTGTACAGATGAAAAAAGAGAAACATACACTAATCTTGGTATCATCTTTACTCTGCAGCTTTGAGAACACATCCATTTGGAGAGCAGATATTCGCAGAAGGGTCACCCCGGAAGCTAACTGATGCGTTCGGCTATGGTGGAGGTCTTGTGAATCCTGAGAAAGCTGCAAATCCAGGTCTTGTTTATGAATTGGGAGTTGAGGACTATGTTCTCTACATGTGCTCTGTTGGTTAGCACGAGACATCAATCTCTCAGCTTGTCGGTAAAGCAACAGTCTGTTCAAATCCAAATAATATGTCCTTAATTTTAACTTACCTTCCATCACAATCCCAAACCTCCAATCCTAAACCCTCACTAACTCCGTCTATAAAATAGCGGTTGATCCACCCTTAGGCATCCAAGTGACTGTAACCCCAGAAACGCTAGAGTTCAACTCTATAACCAAAAGAGTTTCGTTTAAAGTCAGAGTTTCGACCACACACAAAATAAACACAGGTTACTTCTTTGGAAGCTTGACTTGGAGTGACTCTGAGCACAATGTGAGTATGTCACCGTTCCTTTGTCTGTGAGAACGCAAATTCTGCCTTACTATGTAGTACGATGAGAATTAACAAACAAAACTGCGCGCCAAATTGTTGATGTCCGAATCGGTCACAATTAGAGTGTATAGTTCGGAAAAAAGGATCGAAATTCTCTTTATGATTCGGTTCCGGAGCACAATAAATCAGACTACAAGGTGGACTAGACGAGTCAAAATAGCGAAAAGAAAGACAATGGACGAGCTAAGAGCTCGTCGATTCTATGCTTTTAACGAGAGAGAGCTTGTTCTCTTGGTATCTGTATTCTTTCCTCTTTTTTGCAGGTCCTTTTCGCGAACGCCGTACGTCCGTTATTTATAGGTAATTATGTTGGTTCGTCTGCTAAAAAGACCAAAATAGTTTTCCTTAGCTTGTAAATTTATTTGGGCCTTTTCTGGGCTGGGTTTTTTGTGGGAGTAAGGGTCCACCCCTAACAGGAATGTTGAGTTTGTACTAACATATTATATTGAATGAAAGTGAATGTGGAGTTTGTACTAACACATTTGAGCGGACAAAATTCAATAGAAACTGGAAGCTACACATTTCTTCGGTTCAATATAAAAATTATAACTAAAATAAAACTTGATTTTCAAGTGGAAAATTAGTGATTCTTTCTATTCGTCAATCGTCATTAATTCCCATAAGTTCCATTTAAATATATACTAGGTTCGGACCCGCACGTACGTACGTGTACGTGCGGAGTTATAAACAAATTTATTGATTATAAAATTAATGATCCAAATTTATATACTCCCTCCGTTTCAAAATATAGGATGTTTTAGTAGAAACACACATATTAAGAAAAAGTTACTTTTAAAAAGTTTAACCAATGAAACTCAAGACTGCATAATATAAAATATAAAATTAATCTAAAAGTTACATAGAAAATTAGAAACATCATATATTATGAAACAAAAATAATCCTCTAAACATCCTATATTATGATACGGAGGGAATATTATTTAAATATTTAGTTTGATTTTTTGTTTGGTTTCACCAATATTTTAAATTCCGGAACAACCCAACAAAAAGGCAATGAACCAATTATTTTCCAATATAGAGTAAATTTTGTTTTTCCAATTGAAAAGGGGACGGGATGCAAACAAAAATTTTCTGATGTCCCGTTTGCGTTTGAGACTAAATATTTAGTGTCAAGTTTGTTAATTTGATAAAATATTTAGTGTTCTTTAAACGGGAAATTTCTAATGTCCCGTTTGTTAATTTGATAAAATATTTAGTGTTCTTTAATATTAGTTATGTTAGCCAAAAAATCGTTTATAATAAGACAGAGAGTACAAAATTATTTGACTATTTTGTGTTTATTATTTTATAGTGCGAGGTTATGTTTGTAAATATATTTGTTTGGTATACCAAATCATTATCCGAACTCAGAATGGTTTGATTTAGGTTTGGTTTATAAGTTATTGAAATAAATTTATTATAATAATTTATCAAGTATTTTGCAGCTCCGATTTGGCAGTTAGACTTGGATCAATAGTGAAATGGGTTAGTGGTAGGTTATATTTACATTAAAATCTTGAGTTATCAAATCAAATATATAAACTGCCAAAAACGAATAAAACCCGTGAACCAAATCTCCTAAACGAACCCATTGATTTTAATAATTAAATCTCTTAAAACTTTTAAACATATTTTTCTTAACTATAACATAATTTTTTTACAACTATAAAAGTTTAAACGTATACAGCTAAAATCTATGTTCTGTAACTTTTTTATAGTTATAAAGTATAATTCTCCCTCCGTCTCATAATATAGGATGTTTAGAGGATTATTTTTGTTTCATAATATAGGATGTTTCCAACTTTCTATGCAACTTTTAGATTAATTTTATATTTTATATTATGCAGTCTTGATTATGATTGGTTAAAAATTTTAAAAGTAACTTTTTCTTAATTTGCGTGTTTCTAGTAAAACATCCTATATTTTGAAACAGAGAGAGTATTATAGAGAATTTTTTTTAATAAATCATTCCATATGTCTAACCTTGATGCAAATATCGGGAGGTAGTGAGACTATAGTAGTGTCGTTGGAGTCGGGCCTTCCCACCAACAAAAGCATCATGTGCTTTTTTTTTTTTGAATGAACACCATAACTTAAACCTAAACCGAGAGTTACGTAGCATAACAATAAAACCTAAATTAAAACAACACCAACGCAATAGAGATAAGGAAAACTAATACCAAAAAAATAGTAATTGTCAAGAGCAACTTTAAAAACAAAAGAAACTATTTATGAGTAGATTTTTTTTTCTTTCTATCCTTGGTGATTCTTATTTATAATATCTTTCTCACTTGTGATTCTCACTTATAATATCCTTCTCACTTGTATTCTCATCCTACATTGCTTTAGTCCAATGCTTCTTGCTTACGTGCTGCCTCAACATTATCGTTTTAGGTCTTGCATCTGTAGTTAAAAAGGTTAGATTTAGCATATCACTTGTGAATTAATCTGATTAATTCTCACTTAATTATAAGATACACGACACTAAAACTATTAAAGAAAAAGATTTTGGATACTTGGACAACGCTCATCAAATGAACGATCTAGGAGTAGTGATGCAGACCTAGTTAATTATCAACATGGCTGTGACAACACAACTTAAAAAAATAAATCAATTAGAATCTTAGTAATATCACACGTATAGCTAGTTTATAGTTTCTGCCAAAATAAACGTCGTTTATTCTTTAAAATGCTTCAAACCTTTGAAATGGATGGTTAATAATGATTTGAGAACAGTTGAAGGCAGTGAAAAATGTCCTAGATATCTGCATCAATTTTCACAAATTAGTATTCATAATAATACTCTTATCAAGCCATTGAGAAATTTAGAATGTTATTTACCTCGAACAACCATATATTGGCAAATTTGATCAAACGGACAATCATTTCATCGCCGTCGTTTTCACATGTATTATAGATTTCGCTTGGATATGCATCGTCGTTCGAAAGACTTTAGTAATCACAAAGTTCAATTGTTTTTTCTACTCGTTTTTTTCGTTGGAAGATGAGTTAATTAGAGGCAAGGTGAGTTTTCGTTTCTTTCCTCAATAATTATTTATAAAGATGTTAGTCTGCTGCTGTTTAGGTTTGATAAAAAAGAACTTAAGAATATCTTTTGAATTTAAAGAATATCTTCACAATCTCCAAATTAAATGGGCATAATTGTAGTTTCAAATAGTTATGGAATATTTATACAATTGATGTATGTTTAGTTATGGAGAATTCATTAGTTTGATTTTTGTATTGGAATACGCTCCTATAAATCCGATTAGAATATATATGGAATGTTAATTTTGATTGTGTCTTTGGAATATACTCCTATTAACCCGACTATAATCAATAAAGTAGCTACGTAATTATAGGAGATTGCATTAACTAATTATCATGGTTAGTTTCTCTTTCTCCATTATACAATATTTATCATGATAAATTAGCATATTTACCTCTCTAATTATTTTCTCAATTTGTTCACACTCACAGATCTCTGTAGAATCTGCGGCCTATTAATCTTAATCAGAATTGTTTATCCATAATCCGAATAAAATTAGATACATCTTAATCAGAATTGATGTCTGTTTGGATACACCTTTTATAATAGGGGCATTATATGAAATTTTGTTTCGTTTAATTTTTTTTTAATCCTAAGTGTACTCCCCAATTAATAGTATAGATAAGTGAGAAATTAATTGGATTATAAAAAACTTATACATGTCCCACATAGAAAGAAGCAAAAGTCGACAGAGCTACATATATGCAGAGTAGAGGCATCATCTGTCGCCGAGCTCGGTAACGTGAGCTTTTAATCCGAGTGGAGGCTTTAAGGGTAATGGTACGGTAATGTGGGATTAAGGGGTCGGGCACAGGATTGATTGACCCGCCCAATTCAAGTCAGTTTCTGGCTGTGGATTGTTTACGGTCGAGCTTTCCGAGTCCTATATGTGACCCCTTGATTGGATCACAAAACTAAGCCATTACCTTTTTTTTCCCTAATTAGCTTCATTGGAAAACAAGTAATCAGATATTACACTTTTTATTCACTGTAGAGAAGTCTTCTTCTGACGTGTATAAATTTCATCTGTTTGGAGGTGGTATACGTCACTTCCTGAATTTACAAATAACTTACTTTTATTTCTATAATTTAAACTTTTTTTTTCTTTTCTATAATTTAAACTATTTAACTCATGTAACTTTGATTAATAATGGTGAAGTTTCTACTTTATATATTTCTTTATCCCCAAATGTTCTCCAAGCCCATACTCTCAGATTTTTTCATAAGGTATATGTTTTTTTTTTAGTTTCTATTTATTTTCATGCAATCTTCCTTGATCAGTAGTGGTTCTTGATCTATTAACTATTGAGGAAGACTTCAGGGGGTTTGTTTCTGCGGTTTAAAAGTGACCTAAAAAGCTACCAGATATGTTTAATTAAGGCCCTGCTCAGACGAATCATGCTGATGACCTCATCCGTGACCGTGAGTATATATAAAGATTTTATTTACGGATTTACTAACAATATAACTTAGACAATGGTATGTTTTTATTTATCAATAGTATTCTTTACATATTCTTTCAACAGAAAAATATAGTATAGTACTTGAGTGGATCACAACTAGGCCATTACCTTTTTATTTTTTTTTCTCTAATTAGTTTCCTTGGAAAAAATGTAATCAGATATCATATTACACTGTTTTATTCACTGCAGAGAAGTCTTCTTCTGACCTGTATAGTTTTCATATGTTTGGAGTATGAGATCAACGACGTGTTTGGAGGTGGTATAGGTCACTTCCTGTATATACAAATAACCTACTTTTATTTCCATAATTTAAACTATTTAACTTATGTAACTTTGATTAATAATGGTGAAGTTTCTAATTTGTATTTTTCTTATCCCCAAATGATGTAGAATGTCTGCATTACCCTACTTTTACTACTAGGATAAACAAACTTTTGCTGGAAAAAGGCCGATTATATGGCTATATATTTAACGGCCACAAGCAGATGTTTCGTCAGCTTGGGTCTTCCGCCGGCTCTGTCCAAGTTCATACTTTCAGATTTTTTTCATTAGGTATGTTTTTTTTGTTTCTATTTATTTTCATGCAATCTTCCTTGATCAGCAGTGATTCTTGATCTGTTAAATTAATTAAAATATAATAATATTTTTTATAATATGCTACATGAAGTAAATATAAGCAAGGAGGCTACGTTGATGTTCTTAATTTAATTAGTTCTGATCTCCGTATATTTATTATTCAGAGTTGACATTTAAATCTGGATCTGAATCAGAGTTAATATTCAATCTGACATGTTTAAAGTAACCTATCAAAGAAAACTATTATAGTATTCGTGATCTGAATAGTTTTAATTTTCAGTAGAGAATTGTTCACTATTTTAACTTCCATGTATGTCGTTTGAAGTAGTATAAGATAGTTGTGTAGTTTATATTATTATTATTCGAAGTATTTAAAAAAAAAAGAATTTAAAAGACATTGAAGAACAAATTATGAAGTTTTTAATGGTAAAAACATGAGATGATTTTTTTTTTTTTGAACAACTACTTGAATTCCTTTCTTCAAATCAAATCCAAATAGGGGTCAACAAAAAAATCAAATCAAATCAAAGGACAAAAAGAAGGATTCAAATACCCCAAAGTTTAAAGATTATAACGAGGGATATTTGCCAATGCCGTAAAAAGATAGATAACTTCCTTGAGAGGTTTGACACAAATCCTAAGTAGCAATTTCGCACATGTAAAATCACGAGTAATCGAAAATTCATCTACAAACGATTCGATGGACAGAAAGATAGTCATGTCAAAGGATGTTGTGACGTTGACAAAAGAATCAATCCCATGATTCTCGCCGGAGGAAGGAGAACTACCCATTGTAGGGCATCAACAAGGATTTTAAGGATTACTATTTTACAGTCTTGAAGATATTGCTTTAAATCCCAAAGCGAAAGGTAGTATCACTTCTATAACTGGAATATTCGCTGAAGCACAAGATCCGGATGATGGAAATTGTGACTATTGAGCATTGCTTGAAAGCGTTAGATAACCTTGATAGATAGAAAAATACTTACATACATGTATTTAAAAAATTCTTACAATTAATTCTCTAATGTCTATATAACCAAATACAAATTTTAGGATATTATTAGTAATTATAAAATTATAAATATTTCTATAATATTTCACAACCTTATTATATAATGTTTGGTTTTTAAACCTAGTAAATCATGGGAAGGTCGCGACATGTGTTAGGGGGATATTGGTTTAGGATTTAGAAAAAGTTTTGAAGACTTCAAAAGTTATGTAAAATTTGTTGTTATTCAATCAAGACTTTTTAAAACTCTTTAAAAGTTTGGTGTTATTGGTTGTGGATTTGTAAAAAATTATCTAAAATCTTGATAAATCTAGTGTTATTGGATTAAGAGTTTTATAAAGTCATTAAAAGTTTTATTTTATTCAAGTAAAACAAATGAATCTTGGATTGTTAATGAATTCAAATTTTTTGTTATTAGTTTAGGATTTTATTTCATTTCCTTCATAAAAAAAGTCATGAAAACTCTTTCATCAAATAGAAAGATTTTGAAAGATTTTACAAGATTAGGAAAAACAAATCAGCAAGATTTAAAATAACTTCCTAAACAATCTCTTATAGAATACTTCATTTTTACTTTCTAATTTTCTATGATTTTTAAAATCAACAAGATTTTTAAAAACATAAAGTCATTAAAATTCTTTCTAAACCAATACCTCCCCCTTAATTTTGTTATATGTAATACAGAAGTTTCGGAAACTAAAACTTTTTAAAATATAAACGATAATTTTAATACATATATAAAAAAATATATATATTTAGCAATTTTAATTTTAAAATTTAAAACGATTCTTTGAATACGGATATAAAAAATGATAAAACAATTTTAGCTTCAAAAGTAAAAAGTAGTTCCAATACGTCTTAAAACAAAACAAAAAAAAAATAGACAAATGTAAAAAGATAACTATAATTTTAAGTTGGTAATTTTAACGCCTCGACCGCCGCCTCTTAGCAGGTCATGTATACACTCCCAAACTATGTTTCAAAATTCGCTAGGCGCTAGTGGGGCGGTTGGGGTGGGCCTAGCGCCTAACGAGAAAATCAGAAATTAAAGGGGAATTAATCGGAGACTAGTTTTAAGGTTATATTATTAAATAAATAATCAAATATAAATATGTAGTATTGAATATATGTATAATTCTATTTATGTTAAAAAAAAATCAAATAACATATAAAACTATAGTATTGTCTTTAAAATTACAGTAAAAATATAAAATCGTAATTTAAAAAAAAACTTTATGATTTTCATGAAAAGTTTGTACACTAGTTATTGTAAAACATCACAAATTTTTAGTTTAGATGTCTAAATAACAAAAATTATTTGATTTATATTTGGCTCAAAAAATAATCGGTATACACTAAATTAAGTTGGGAGTAGTCGGATTAAGCGGATGATAGTCGAATTAAACATGCATAATCGAATAATTGATGCTAGGCGGGGATTAGTCATTAATCGAGGCGGAGAGGGTGGACCTAGCAATTTTTCGGGGTGTAATCGGTGCTAGGCGAAGAATTTTAAAACAAAACTATATGTCTACCTCTCATAGTGGGCCCATGTCCATTCCCGGTCCATTGGTACACCTATATCCGACAGTTAGTTTGCTACGTTTGAGGTTTTAAAGACTTATTCACCGATCCTATTGATCACCAAATGACATTTGCTTGTGCTTTCTCTTCACTTGCACATTCCGTCAATCACTTACTAGAAAGTCATCCATCCTGAAATTACTCCAACATAAGCAAGCTTAACTGCAGAGTTCTCTCAGGAACTTTGACTAAAAAGATATGTACACTTTAGTTACATAAGTGGCCTAATCAATTATTTTAAGCCTCTCTGTTAACCGAGGTGTCACAATTCATCGCCACTAATAGTTCGCAATGTCTTTGCTGTACACCATCACTGTCACCCCCGACGGTGTGAGCCCTCTTGACTCAACACTCGTCTGGGTTCGGCTCTGATAGCACTTTTAATGTCTCGACCGGCATCTCTCTTAGTAGGCCCCATGCGTATTCCGGCCCACGAACCCACTCATATATGATGGCTGCAAGGCTTTAAAGAATTGTTTACCAACTCTACAAACAGCACATAATTTTTTCCTTTGTTTTGTTTTCACTCGCATAATTCGGACAATCACTTCCCGGAAGATCACCCATTCTAAAACTACTCCAGCATAAGCACGCTTAACTGCAGAGTTCTCTCACAACCTTTGACCAAAAAGATAAGTGCACTTTGGTGAAATAATTGGCCATATTAATTCTTTTAAACCTCTCTGCAAAATATATGTGTCACAATTCTCTCTCACTAATAGGTCGCAACATCCTCGTTGCACACCAAAACCATCACCCCCGATGGTGTGAGCCCACTTGACTCCACACTCATCTAGTTTTGATATGATACCACTTGTAACGCCCCAACCGCCACCTCTTAGTGGACCCAGGTATATTCCTAACCCATGGTCTTACCTCTCTTCGTGGGAGCAATGTCTACTCACGGTCTATGGGCCCACCCATATCCAATGGTTGGTTTGTTACGTCTGGAATGTTTTAAAGACTAGTTTACCGATCCTACAGATCACCAACGATCTTTCTATATGATTTGTCCGTACTCTTACAGTTTTGACAATCACTTCTCTGAAGGTCAACAAAAATTAAATGTGATCAAAACTTTTGTCCAAAAATATAAGTGAACATTGGTAACATAGTTAGTCAAATCAATTGTTTTAAACCTCTCCACAAACCAGGATATCACATTTAATTTTGAAGTCAGGCAGACCATGGTTGGGATGTCAAGATCGTTGACTATATCTTAAATATAATTAAAATATTCTATTAAAAGATATAATTAAAATATATTTCTTAAACCCACTCAAAACTATATCTTAAATATAAAATAGAGAACCCAAACCAAAAAATATTTTTTAAGTATCCAAAAGATGACAAAACCAAAAATGACCAAAAAGAATATTTTTGAAAAGAGGTATGGGTTGCATGGATACGAAAACGGATACACGGAAGCAAAACGTTTCAAAACAAGAAACGATTTTTGTTTTTTTTCAAAATTAGGAATTAAATTGAAACATTTTGGAAATATATATATATATAATCAAACAACAAATATAAAAATAATATTAAAAGGGATATTTGAAGCAACAAAAATTTTAAACATAAATATAAAATAATTGAATTAAATCACTAATAATACTATATATTTATATGTATAATGAATTCTTATATTTCCAAATTAGTTATTTATGAAGTTTCTAAACTTTTAAAAAAAATCTTTGTGTTTCCAAACTGAATTTTCTAGGAATTTTTTTTGTGACATGTTTCTGTGTTTCGATGAGTTTCCGTTTTCGAAACGGGAAACAGACCTCAAAAAGAGTTTTTTTTTTTTTTTTTTTTTTTTTGCCAAATAGAGTTACTATGCAACATACTCTACAAATGGTTGTTTTTTTAAGTTTCTCTTTTAGGGTATTATAAGATGAGGTACGTGAAATCTAAATTTGATTTTTAATATTTAAAATTATCAGATAAAATATAACATCGATATTTGAATTTACTACTTCAAATTTAACATAGTTTTCTTATGCCTGCATATTACGCAGATCTAATCTAGTTAAAACATAGATTTTTAGAAGATTTTGTTAAGATTTAAAATTATAATTCTCTTATCATCTTTGTTTTTTTTTTTTTTTAATTGCTCTGAATCATCATATAAGAAAATATAATTTTTTCTGCATATATTATGATTTAAATTTTTTTAAACAAACATATATTACTCAAGTCTTAAATGATGAAGGAAAAACTGTGTGCTGAACGTCCCACATCAACCAAAAATTTTAGACAATGATTTAGAATTTTATATGCCCAAATTGAATCTTAATCTGGATGAGCAGAAAACTTAACTTAAAAACAATCCAATTTTTTTTTATCGATTTAATTTAATTCTTTCGTCAAACCATTTTATTACTAATTAAAAAATTCAATTTTTTAAAAATATAATTATTGAATTATTTAAATGTTATAAAATTTGAAAATAACATAGATATTTAAACTTATAAAAAACCGTTTAAATTGTCTCTGGACGAGTTTAAATTGATATTAATATAAATTCAAAATATCAATAACATGTGTTGTATCATTATTTATTATTTTGATATAATATTAGATTTGTCAAGCTAATTTGCTTTAATTGTAATGGCATAAAATAATTGTCATGTGTACAGTGGATTATTACTTAATTTGTTAGTTGTCGTGTCACAAATCTCAAATAATTGTCATGTGTAAAGTGGAATTATTACTTAATTTGTTAGTTCTGGTGACACAAAGTTGCTTATTAAACTTTGTCTTTTTTACTCGACCATGACTCCCACATCAACCAAAGAAAGACTCACACAAACAAGAAAAATAATCAATCAACCAAGTCATAAAAAACACATTTAATAGATTCAATCTAGCTCATGATCATGAACTCACCTACCTCTTAAGATAAGAAGACTCTGACTTACAATTTAGAAAACAATACCATATTAAGCTTCTCTCACACCTCTTGCCTCTGATCTTCACTCGCAAGGACAGATTTCTCAAAAACATGCACATAAAAGCTTCAAAAAACTTTTCAAGAACTCTCTTTTTTTCTTCAACAAAAGAGGACGAAATAGGCTATCAAAACCCCTAAAACGTCGATCTTCCCCATTTATATCGAGCCCTAGTGTTTCTCAAACCCAACCGATCAAACCAGAAAATCAAAAAAGGAACTCGAACCCTAACCAATTAATGGTATCGAGAAACATCCCTATGGTGTCGACTGTCGAACGAAACTTCTATGGTGTTGATCCTCAACCAAAAATTGGTTCATGGAGTTACATGTTATGCTGACTTAATTAGTTAAAAAATATAAATATCTAAAACATTTTATAATGTAAGTTATGATTCTATTATCATCTTTGCTTGATTTTATTTTAAATTGATTTAAATGATGTTTAATAAAATATAATTTATTTTCTGCATATTTTGTGATTTGAATTTTGGAAACAAAAATAATTTATTCAATTCATGAAGGAAAAATTTGTATTCAAAGTCGCCCATCAAATAAAATGTTTAAAGAATGATTCAGAATCGGTATGTAAACAAGACCAAATTAAATCTTAATCCGGATGCACAAGCAAGAAACTTAACTTAACAACCAGCCAAATTTAAAAATTTGTATTCGTATAATTCAGTTCTTTAATCGAATCATTCTATCAATAACTTAAATTTTTATAATGTTTCAAATATAGTTATTGATATACTAAAATTTTATAAAATTTAAAATATTATGAACATTTGACCTTGTAAAAAGTTTAAATTGTCTCTAGACTAGTTTAGATTGATATTAATATAAATTTAAACATGTGTTGTATTATCATTTTTTTATTTTGTTAGCGTGTTGAACTTGGCAAATTAAAGTGATTTAATTGTAAGGGCATAAAATATTTGCCACGCCGTGTAAGGTCGATTAAAATCGTATATTCTTTTAGTTTGTCAGATCGAGTGTCACACTTTTCGACAACTCAGAGTTGAATAACATTTAAAATTCATTGTTTGAAATAAATATTAAAATTTTGTTTTTCCGAAACATTTAACGTGAGGAAAAGGAGAACATGGTATCCACTATCCAGCCATATATAGAGAGACGCAAAATAGTTTATATAAAGCCTTTTGCTTCACTGATAATCTTCACTGATATATCTCTTTTATCATTTCAAGAGAGAAAATGGGCAAAACCATAATTCTCATGCCATTAATTCTGACTGTAGCTCTTATTGTGCAGAGCTGTTTCGGCATTGCTGAGACCAAGGTACTCCACATTTATGAGATATCTCTGTTGATAGCAAAATATATAATACTATATGAAATACTGTTGTTTCTTTGTGTTCAATAGGTTTATGTAGTTTATCTGGGAGAGAAGGAGCATGCTGATATAAAGTCTGTCACTGACTCCCACCATCGGATGTTGTGGTCACTTCTTGGAAGGTATGATTTACTACCTGCAACATAGGAACTTTAGGGAGACATACATATGTCGAAAGATCGAAGATAGTTTACTTAGTTAATTGTCATGTTTCAGCATAGAGGCTGCCCATGATTCAATAGTGTACAGTTATCGTCACGGCTTCTCAGGCTTTGCAGCCAAGCTCACTGAGTCCCAAGCCCAAGAAATTTCAGGTACTTCTTAGAGTTCAACTCTTCTGTTTCTTGACTTGACTTGATATGGACCAAGTAGTTATTTTCTTGACTTGTCTATTGAGAACAGAACTTCCTGAAGTAGTACAAGTCATACCGGATACAATATACGAACTGACAACAACTAGAACTTGGGATTACTTGGGTCTGTCTCCGAGTAATCCACAGAGTCTCCTACATAAGACTGCCATGGGAAGTTCGGTCATTGTTGGGGTCATTGACACAGGTATTTGCCTAATTGCCTGCAGAAAACATCTTTGATTTGATTACCTTGAAATACATGTTTATTGATAGAAAGAGTACCAAATCACTGCCACAGGCGTGTGGCCAGAGTCTGAGATGTTTAATGACAACGGCTATGGACCTATACCGAGCCGTTGGAAAGGCGCCTGTGAAACTGGAGAAAGCTTCAGTCCCTCGAATTGTAACAGAAAGCTGATAGGAGCTAAATTCTTTATCGATGGCTTTTCTGCTGAATTTGAAGTCTTGAACACAACACAGAGACCTGAGTACATTTCCCCAAGAGACTTTAACGGTCATGGAACTCACGTCTCCTCTACCGTTGGTGGTTCTTTTGTGGCTAATGTGAGCTACTTAGGCCATGGAAGAGGAACTGTGAGAGGCGGTGCTCCTCGTGTCCATATAGCAATTTATAAGGCGTGTTGGCTACATGGAGTATGCTCAGGAGCAGATGTCTTAAAAGCAATCGATGAAGCTATTCATGATGGTGTTGATGTTTTGTCACTCTCTCTTGGATTGAAGGTTCCTTTATATCAAGAAACTGATATGAGGGAGCTGCTCTCTGTGGGAGCATTCCATGCAGTAGCAAAGGGCATTCCTTTTGTAGCTTCAGCTGGTAATAATGGCCCTGGGGCTCAGACCATTTCGAATGTAGCTCCTTGGATCTTGACGGTGGCTGCAACCACTCAAGACCGTTCCTTTCCCACAGCCATAACACTTGGGAACAATATAACAATACTGGTATATTCATGACTTAAGAATTACTACATGGTAAACTCTTTTGCTAAAGATATATAACCCTTATGTTATAGATTTCTTCTTTCCTTAATTTAGGGTCAAGCACTCTTTGCTGGTCCAGACGTCGGCTTTGCTGAACTTACTATCCCAGAGAAACCATTTTCCAGGTAACTTTGAATCACCTATTTCATGTTTTGACTGTATACACTTGATATTGTGTATACATACGGACTCTGATGCCTTCAACTTAATTGCAGTGACTGCGCCGAGCTCCCGGGTAATCCTAAAAATACAATGGAAGGAAAAGTTGTGTTATGTTTCACATCAGATTCAAACTCTGGGGCTATGGGTAATGGTATACTCGCAGTAAAAAACGCAGGTGGTCTTGGGGTAATTGTTGCAAAAAATCCAACCTACTCGCTTATTCCATCTCGTGACTTTCCATGTGTTATGGTAGACTTTGAGCTCGGCACTGACATTCTTTTCTACATACGCTCCACTAGGTAACTTTTACCAAACTTTCACCGTACCGTCTCTTTGACGGATGATTGATTCAAACATATATATATATATTACTGACCGACCACACTTTTTGGGTTTTATTTTGCAAGCTCTCCAATTGTAAAGATAGGCGCTTCAAAAACACTTGTTTCATACCCCGTGTCGACCAAGGTGCCATTTTTCTCATCAAGAGGACCCAATTCGATTTCTCCAGCGATTCTTAAGGTATATCAACCCCTTTAATATCTTAACATTAGAAAGTAAAAGATAAATACATCAAACATCATCTTTATGTTATGAAAGACTTTTACTTGAAAATTATGAAAGATATGACAGCTTAGCTCTCTCTTAACCCTAATTTTCTCTTAGAGTTTAATTGTTGGGACTTATACCTACATAGGCCATGATACAACTTAGATTTAACCTAAACGTAAAATCCATAACACCCAAACTTAATGTATTAATAATTAAATTAAATAATTAAACCAAAATAATAAAAACATTTGATTAGGGAATAAGCGAAAGTCAAAAAGTAGTATGTATGAGTTGAAGTTAAGGGAGCTAGCAGAACATAGGCTGAACAACAACAGAAGACGTATAACACCATCTGCATTAGGAGTTTTTCACTTAGTTGTTCACCAATATTAAAAAGAGAAATAATATAGATGGAGAGAAAGGAAAAAATTGTTTATCATATTAAAAGCTCAATGATAAACTTATCTCACACATAACACAATTTTATTGGTATTGTTTTATTTTTATATTCTCTATATAAAACAAAAATTAAATTGTATTAACTCTATTGAAATAATATATCTGAAAAGTTGGGATATAGTTTCGAGGAATGCATATGCTAAAGTCATATCTATTGTCGAGAAAAGAAGCTCCAATAATAACTTTAGAATAAAACGTCCTTTTAGCCGTTTTGAGTTGATTCTAGTTCTGGACAGATGGGAACTCCTATTCATAAACGACTCGCTTATTCAGTTATTCCCATCTCAATTGATTAGATTGATTTAATTATTTTACAGCTTAAAATATAATTCTATGATTTATTTATATAAAAGATATTATTAAAATACTTTACTAAACTTTTTTTGATGACTAATCATCTGTGTATGCAGCCGGATATAGCAGCACCTGGTGTGAACATACTAGCAGCTACTTCTCTAAATAGTTCTGTCAGTGATGGAGGATATGCTATGACGTCAGGTACATCAATGGCCACTCCTGTTATTGCAGGAGTTGTAGTGCTCCTCAAAGCATTACACCCTGATTGGTCACCTGCTGCTATCAAATCAGCTATTGTCACTACAGGTTATTATTATCGACCAAATCTTTGTTTCATATACTTTTAAAATTAAAGAATAACATATTGATCTGGGCATCACATTTCACATTGCAGCATGGAGAACTGATCCATCCGGGGAGCCCATTTTCGCAGACGGGTCAAGCCGCAAGCTAGCAGATCCCTTTGATTACGGAGGAGGCCTTGTGAATCCAGATAAAGCTGCAAGACCAGGTCTCATATACGATATCAACACTAATGACTATGTCTTGTACTTATGCTCTACTGGTTACAATGACACCTCCATTTCGCAAGTCGTCGGAAAGGAAACAGTATGTCCTAACCCGAAGCCTTCTGTTCTTAATCTAAACTTGCCATCCATCACAATACCAAACCTAAAAGACAAAGTCACTCTCACCAGAACTGTCACTAATGTGGGACCACTCAACTCAATCTACAAAGTTGTGATCAATCCCCCTTCCGGCGTTAGAATGACCGTGAAACCAAATATTCTAAGGTTTAATCCTAGGATCAAAAAAGTTTCTTTTACAGTGACAGTTTCGACAACGCACAAAGTAAATAATGGCTATTACTTTGGAAGCTTGACATGGACTGACAATGTGCGCCGTGTGGTCATCCCAGTATCTGTCAGAACACAGATCCTCGAACGATACCACGATGAGAACTGATGTAAGGGAAAAGCATATACGTGAAAAGACTAGTAATAATGCTGAAATCCAGATTCAATATTTTATTGTCTTGTTGAAGTGTAAAGCATAATGCTGATGAATTATTAATAATAATAATCTATATATAATAGCAAATCCACTTTTTTGTGTCATATTTAATCTAACGGCTGAGATGATTCTATTATTTCATCTAACGGTTGAAACTTATTAATGATTCCAACAGTTGCAAGTTTTTTCTCTCAAATCGTTTCTTTTCGTCATATTTAATCCAACGGCTGAGATGATTCTATTATTTCATCCAACGGTTGAAACTTATTAATGATTCCAACAGTTGCAAGCTTTTTCTCTCAAATCGTTTCTTTTCGTCGCACCCCCATCTTTCAAAAATTGCACCTTTTAATTTTTGCATCTCTTCGTCGTACCTCCATCTTTTATCGCACCTTTTCACTTTTGCATCTTTTCGTCGCACCCCCATCTTTCAAAAATTGCACCTTTTAATTTTTGCATCTCTTCGTCGTACCTCCATCTTTTCTCGCACTTTTTCACTTTTGTACCTCTTCGTCGTACCCCCATCTTTTTAGAATTGTATATTTTTATTGTTGCACTTTTTTGTTTCACACTTCAATGTTTTATACCTCTATGTTTTACACATTTATATTTTACACCTCTTTGTTTGTTATATATAAACTTTTATGGACTACATAAACAAGTTTCAAATTTATTGTTTTTAGAGTATTTTTAAAAGTCTATATATAATAGCAAAGCCACTTTTTTGTGTCATCTTTAATCCAACGGCTGAGATTGGTTCTATTATTTCATCTAACGGTTGAAACTTATTAATGATCCCAACAGTTGCAAGCTTTTTCTCTCAAATCGTTTCTTTTCGTCGCACCCCCGTCTTTCAAAAATTGCTCCTTTATATTTTTGCATCTCTTCGTCGTACCTCCATCTTTTACCGCACCTTTTCACTTTTGCATCTCTTCGTCGTACCCCCATCTTTTTAGAATTGCACATTTTTATTGTTGCACCTTTTTGTTTCACACCTCAATGTTTTACACCTATATGTTTTACATGTTTATATTTTACACATCTTTGTTTATTATATATAAACTTTAAAGAAACTGCAAAAACAAGTTTCAAATTTATTGTTTTTAGAGTATTTTTAAAAGTAAAAAATAAAACAAATAACTTTTTTATTGGAGTGTTTTTAAATTAACCTGCATCAATATCTATATCAAGGTATTTTTATGAACTAACAAGTTAGTGTCCATTCCAAAAAATTGGTTTTGTTCCCTCCACCGTTTGTTCTCATATATTAGATTATAGATTAACGAAAAGTTTGGTTCTTCTTAAGTACTTTGTTTGTCTTTATGTTGTCGGTTAGATAATTCACTCAAGATAGCAATTACATTTAATTATTTACTCAAGATAGCACTTACATTTAATTTCTTCAAGTTAAATAGACTAACAAAAGGACATGTATCTATAGTACAAAGGGGCGTAACAAAGGGGCGTAATTTTTTAAATATTGGGCCTGTTCATTTTAATTTTTGATGAGAAGTTTTTTTACAATACAATTATAGGAAGTTCTGTCTCAAATGATTTTTTTCTTTATCATTTAAAACGTAGCATGAGTAAAATAATGCTATGCATTGTAATTAGTATGACGACGTAGCAAGAGTAAAATAGTGTGTCAATGAATAGTTTCTTCTAAAATTTCATTCGTTAAAAAAATGCAAATATCTAAATTTTCATAGTTTCAATTTTGAAGTAGAATTTTATGAAATTTGAGGGTCATCTTTAATCTAATGGATGAGATTGTTTCTATTATCTCATCTAACGATTTAGAATTATTAATTATCCCAACAGTTGCAATTTTTTTTTTCTTCTAATAATCGTGTTTCTTCGTCGTACCCCTATCTTTTAAAAATTGCACCTATTAATTTTTACATCTTTTTGTTTCACACCTCTATATTTTCACACCTCTTTGTTTACATATATATACATATTTTTATTGAAAAGAGTTTTTGTTCTTTGAGTATTATTAATGATCTCACCCTTTGTTAATGATCTTAAAAGTTGCAAAGTTGCGGTCCAACAATTGTGTTTCTTCGTTGCACCCCCAACTTTCCATGTTCACACCCGTTAGTTTCACACCATTTTGTTTTACACCTCTTTGTTTATATAAAGTTGCAATGTTTTGATCCAACAATTGTGTTTCTTCGTCGTACCCATAGCTTTCAATGGTTGCACTTGTTAGTTTTTGCACATTTTTGTTTCACACATTTTTGTTTCACAATCTTTGTTTTTATATGTATACAGATTTTTATGGACTTTGAAAATAGTGTTTGTTATTTGAGTATTATTAATAATCTCACCCTTTGTTAATGATCTCAAAAGTTGCAAAGTTTCGGTCCAACAATTGTGTTTCTTCGTTGCACCCCCATCTTTCCATGTTGGAACCCATTAGTTTTCACACACTTTTTTTTACACCTCTTTGTTTATATAGAATTGCAATGTTTTGATCCAACAATTTTGTTTCTTCGTCGTAGCCCTAGCTTTCAATGGTTGCACTTGTTAGTTTTCGCACCTTTTTGTTTCACACCTCTTTGTTTTCACACTCTTTGTTTTTATATAGATAAAAATTTTATGGATTTTGAAAAGAGTTTTTGTCATTTGAGTATTATTAATGATCTCACCCTTTGTTAATGATATCAAAAGTTGCAAAGTTTATGTCCAACAATTGTGTTTCTTCGTTGCACTCCCAACTTTCTATGTTGGCACCCGTTAGTTTTCACACCCTTTTGTTTTACACCTCTTTGTTTATATAAAGTTGCAATGTTTTGATCCAACAATTGTGTTTTTTCGTCGTACCCCTAGCTTTCAATGGTTGCACTTGTTAGTTTTCGCACTTTTTTGTTTCACACCTCTTTGTTTTTATATATATACAGATTTTTTATGGATTTTGAAAAGAGTTTTTGTTATTTAAGTATTATTAATGATCTCACCCTTTGTTATTGATCTCAAAAGTTGCATAGACTTGATTCAACAATTGTGTTTCTTCATCCCACCCCCAACTTTCCATGTAGGCACCTGTTAGTTTTCACACCTTTTTGTTTTAGACCTCTTTGTTTATATAAAGTTGCAGTGTTTTGATCCAACAAGTGTGTTTCTTCGTCGTACCCCTTGATTTTAATGTTTTCATTTGTTAGTTTTCGCACTCTTTTGTTTCACACCTTTTTGTTTCACACGTCTTTATTTTCATATTTTTGCATCTCTTCGTCGTACCCCCATCTTACAAAAATCGCACATATTAATTTTTGCACATTTTTCACATCTCTATGTTTTACACCTTTATATTTTACACTTCTTTGCTTATTATTATGTATAAACTTTTATGGAATACAAAAAAAAAGTTTCAAAATTATTTTTTTTCTGAATATTTTTTAAACTTACAAGTTAATAAATAAAATCATAGATTTATATGTTTATATATTATAGAAACTCACTTTTAAGGGTCAATTTAAATATAACGGATGAGATTGTTTTTATTAGCTCATCTAACTGTTTAGATTTGTTAATAATCTTAAAAGTTGCAATATTTTGATCCAACAATTGTATTTCTTCGTCGTATTCACAGCTTTCAATGTTCACATTTGTTAGTTTTCACATATTTTTGTTTCACACCTCTTTGTTTATATATATATATATATATATATATATATCTATTTATGGACCTTGAAAAGAGTTTTTGTTATTTGAATATTGTTTAACACCTTCAAATTTAAAAATTCTGAGTATTATTTTCTTATAATTTATTAATTAACATTGATTCACTCATCTTTGTTTTAAAAATTGGATTGTTTTATTTATTGACTCATTCATCTAACTTTTGTTTGGTGTCGTTTTCCATCTGACCGTATTGATCATCTCTTTCAAGTATTAATTTAGGTAATTAATTGTGATTTCTAATTTTTCATAGATTTATTTTTTTAGTCAATTTGGTTGGTTGCAGTTGCAGCTATGAGCTATTTCTCCCTGATTCTCTTATTACTTTTTATAAATTTTGATAGAACAATGAGTTAAAATTTTATTTTATGTAAATATTTTTCAAAATTAATTATCTGAATATAATTCAGTAAACCTAGATTTTTATATCTTTAACATTATTCTCTTATTGCCACTGAATCGATTATTTATTTTTATATATACAACAAATATTTTATTTAACTAATTTGGTTAATTCATCTTAATTAGTCATTATTTTGACTTTTATATTATATAGTTAAAAAATTATCGCAAAACTTTTACTCAAAATATGAAATTAACAATGTTAACCATTTCAAGTTTTCACTTTCCCGTGCGGCAACGCACGGGCCGACATTCTAGTAATAATAATACTATTATGTGAAATCGGTTGTCAAATTCATACGTAAATAAAATTGCCATAAGCACTCTGAAGATTCATCTGAAGTTATTTTGAATGAGATCTTTCAGCTAATTCCTTGAAATAGTACTATTTCAAATAGTGCAAAAAAAAAAACAGAGCTACATATATATAGAGAAGAGACATGATCTGTTGCCCAGCTTGGTAACGTGACCTTGTAATCCCAGTGGAGGCTTTGTGGGTAAGTTGATTGATACTCAGGGGTATTTGGTGAAGTTGTCGGGCACGGGGTATCGAGTCTAATGTGACTTCTTCAGCCGAATACAACTGGACAACTACCTTTCTATTTATTTTTTCATCATAAGTAATCAAATATTACACTTTTTTATTCATCATGCATTGTAGAGAAGTCTTCTTCTGACCTGTATAGCTTTCATCTAAGCTATATAAAATTCCATATCGAAATTAGCAATCTCCACAATCACTTCATGTACGGATCAAATAATTCAGAACTGAAATATATTACAGAAATTTTAGAATACCGAATTTTATATGTTGTATGAAACTCATGATACATATTTTACACTATGTTCTATGAAATTTAGAGTACATATTCTAAAGAATTCAAAATATGTTCTACGCTTTATTCTATATTTTGAAGAAATTAGAATATATATTCTAAAAATTGTATTTATTTAATATTAAAAATTATCCATCACATATATATATATATATAAAAATATATATATATATATATTTTAGATGTCTTCATCGCATTTTCATGCAAATCAGAGAAAGAATGCTAAATATCTTTTTCATATTACACAAATATTCAAAATTGATCCAAAACTCACAAAATGAATAAATATAGTATTTAACATTCAAAAGGTTTTATGTTTGAAAGAATTAAATTTAGTCGATTTGATGCTCGATGAAAAAAAAAAAAACACATAATGAAAAAGAGGCTAATGGAAATTTTGTCTATTTGTGAGATAGTAGACACACATAAATGTTTTAAGCACTTAGTAGACCACTTATATATTTCTTTTCTTTTGAATCTCTTATTTTTTTTTTAGATTTATTAGAAACTGGAAAATAATAATTGGCAATAACTTACAAAGAATGTTTTTTATTTCCAATTATTCTTTGAAGCAAGACATTATTTTTCCAATTTTCTTTAATGAGTAGAGATAGATACATTTTTAATTTGAGTTACTTCGTCTCGATTGATTGTTTAATGTTTTATTTTTTTTTTAATTTATATAAACTGATATTAGGATTTGTTTTTATCAAATTTCATTTTGTGGTTGTTGTATTTCTCCGACCACCACATTTTTAATGAGTCTTACGTCTTTTTTCGGTGCGTGAATCCATTTTGATTTGTAGGTTGGTTCGCTATGTCCGAACGGCTTTAAAGATTTTTTTATCTATTCTATAAATCACCACAAGATATTTTCTGTGTTCTGTCCAAATTTACACGATCTCGACAATCACTTCCTAGAAAGTCACCCATCCTAAAATTCATTAGAAAACTTAGATTGAGCTACTCGACAGCTACACTCAACCTAAAAAGAATAGTCTTGTGGTAAGAGTTCGGATTGTCCTCTAATTTTCCCCGAAAACAAAAACCTTAACTGCTTGATGTATAAGTATCAATATAAAGGTTGAATGGTTGATAATGTAGACTAGTATTTCTTGAATAGTATAAAGGCTGACCATATTGACTCTAGCAAAACGTGAGATCAAGGATCATTTAAGATAACAGAGACGAAACCAAGGACGCAAACCAATAAGGAACATTACATTCTCGTATATAAAGGCATGTATTTGCTTCATTAATCAGTATCTCCAACTCAAACCAATAAGGATCCATATAACTGTCCATCTATCCTTTAAAGATATAGGATGGGCCAGATAAATATTATCATCACTATGGTTCTAACTATAGTTCTGAATCTGCAAATCAGTTTTGTCTTTGCTCATGAGACCAAGGTACTTAGCATTTATGAGAGATATTTCATCAAGCAACATAACCATATTCAACTTTGAGTAATATTGCTCGTGACCAACGTACAGGTTTATGTGGTTTATCTGGGAAAGAAGACACATGATCATCCTGAGTCTGTCACTGAATCCCACCATCAGTTGTTGAGGCCACTTCTTGGAAGGTGTGATTAAGTAGTAATTCTATAGATGAGATTATATATTATTTTCTCCGTTCAAATTAAATATATGATGTTTAAGGTAAGAACATGCATGTTTAGATAAATTGTTCTTATTCTTTAATAAAGTCATTTATATTTAACTAAAAAATCAACTAATCATAAAAAACTGCATAATGTAATTATCACAAAGATTAAATATATATATATATATATTTATTTATATATATATATATATATATATATTAAAATTTGCATAACAACTTGCAAAACAGCTTATATTTTGAACGCATGGAGTAGTTGAGAATCCATCCTATAGACGGTTTCAAAAAAAATTGTTCCATTAAGACTTTACAAGTTTTTAATTATAAATGATGATAAATTGTATATGGTTTGTTTGATATAGTTTTGTAATGATAATTCAAATTGTCATGTTTTTCAGCAAAAAAGAAGTCCATGATTCGATAGTGTATAGTTATCGACATGGCTTCTCAGGTTTTGCTGCCAAGCTTACAGAGTCCCAAGCCCAGCAAATTTCACGTACTTGCAAAGTCGAACCCTTCTCTGTTTTTTGACTAAACATAATAACTCAAGAAGTTATTTTTCTGAACAAACCATTTCCCCTTTGAGAACAGAACTGCCTGGAGTAGTACATGTCATACCAAATACACTATACGAACTGACAACAACCAGAACTTGGGAATACTTGGGCTTGTCTCCGGGCACTTCAAAGAGTCTTCTACATAAGGCCAACATGGGAAGCCAAGTAATCGTTGGAGTCATTGACACAGGTATGTGCATAACGTCTTATTGATTCTCTTAAATGAGATATTTATTGATAGAAACCATCCAATATGCAGGAGTGTGGCCAGAGTCTGAAATGTTTAATGACAAAGGCTATGGACCCATTCCTAGCCGTTGGAAAGGTGACTGTGTATCTGGAGAACTCTTCAACGCCTCGATTCATTGCAATAAAAAGCTGATAGGAGCGAAATACTTTGTTGATGGCCTTGTTGCCGAAGTTGGAGTCTTGAACACAACAGAGAACCCAGAGTACCTTTCCCCGAGAGACTTTGACGGTCATGGCACGCATGTTGCCTCAACCATTGGTGGTTCTTTTCTGCCTAATGTAAGCTACTTAGGCCTCGGAAGAGGAACTGCAAGAGGTGGTGCTCCGGGTGTTTATTTAGCTATTTATAAGGCGTGCTGGTCTCAAATGGGATGTTCAAATGCTGATATCTTAAAAGCAATCGACCAAGCTATTCATGATGGTGTTGATGTTTTGTCACTCTCTTTGGGACCCACGGATATTCCTTTAAATCTAGAAACTGACGTGAACCTTTTTGCTATGGGATTATTCCACGCGGTAGAAAAGGGCATTCATGTCGTAGCTTCAGCTGGTAATAATGGCCCTGCGGCTCAGACCATTGCGAATGTATCTCCTTGGATCTTGACGGTGGCTGCAACTACTCTAGACCGTTCCTTTCCCACAGCCATCACACTTGGGAACAATATAACGACACTGGTATATTCATGACTAATGAGCTGCAAGATAAACACTTTTGCTAAAGATTTAGGGTATATTGAATTTTTTCTTTGCTCAATTTAGGGTCAAGCAATCTTTGCTGGTCCAGAACTCGGTTTTGTTGATCTTACTTACCCAGAGAGACCACTTTCCGGGTAACTTTGAATCATGTTTTGACTATATAAACTTGAGAGTCACGCATGTGTATTTGGAACATCCGAACATGATGCCTTTACCTTTACAGTGACTGCGCCGAGCTCCCGGCTAATCCCAACAAAACAATGGAAGGAAAAGTTGTGTTATGTTTCACAGCAGATTTAAATCCCACCTCCATGGCTGTAGTAAATGCTATAACCGCAGTAAGTATTGCTGGTGGTCTCGGGGTAATCATTGCAAGAAATCCAACCTACTCGCTTATTTCATCTCTTAACTTTCCATGTGTTATGGTAGACTTTGAGCTCGGAACTGACATTCTTTTCTACATACGCTCCACTAGGTAATTTCACCGTCTCTTCAACCGATAGTTTCATGGATCATGGATACAAACATATATTACCACATTTTTTGGGTTTTGTTTGATCAGATCTCCCATTGTAAAGATACATGCTTCAAGAACACTTGTTTCACACCACGTGGCGACAAAGGTAGCAACTTTCTCATCAAGAGGACCCAATTCAATATCTCCAGCGATTCTTAAGGTATATCACAGGTTTCCATACCTAATCAACACATTGAGATTCTTGAAGTTTTCTATGACTTATCTTCTGCCTACTACAGCCAGATATAGCAGCACCTGGCGTGAACATACTAGCAGCAAACAGAACAGGAGTTGTTATGAGGTCAGGGACATCAATGGCTACTCCTGTTGTTACAGGTGTTGTAGTCCTACTCAAATCATTATACCCTCATTGGTCTCCTGCTGCTATCAGATCAGCTATTGTCACCACAGGTTCGTATTATCTTCAAATGCTTTGTTTTTCTTTCTTTCTTCAAATGCATTGTTAGAATGATCAAGATAACATATTGATCTTGGGATCAAATTTTACATTTCAGCATGGAAAACTGATCCATCCGGGGAGCCCATTTTCGCAGACGGGTCAAGCCGCAAGCTAGCAGACCCATTTGATTACGGAGGAGGCCTTGTGAATCCAGAGAAAGCTGCAAGACCAGGTCTCATATACGACATGACCATTCATGACTATGTCTCGTACTTATGCGCTACTTATTACAATAACGTCTCCATTTCCCAAGTCCTCGAAAAGAAAACAGTCTGTCCTAACCCCACGCCTTCTGTTCTTGATCTAAACTTGCCATCCATCACAATACCGAACCTCAAAGACGAAGTTACTCTCACCAAAACCGTCACTAATGTTGGACCACTCAACTCAATATACAAAGTTGTCATCGATCCTCCAATCGGCATTAATATGACGGTGAAACCAGATACGCTAGAGTTTAACTCTACGACCAAAAAAGTTTCTTTTAAAGTGAGAGTTTCGACAAGGCACAAAGTAAATACAGGCTATTACTTTGGAAGCTTGACATGGACTGACAATCTACACAATGTGGTCATCCCAGTATCTGTCAGAACACAGATCCTCGAACGATACCACGATGAGAACTGATGTAAGGGAAAAGCATCTTCTGCGCAAGTACTTTATTGTTGTGTTGAATAATATGTAAAGCATAATGCTGATGAATAATAATATCGTGTGTTTTGTTTTGTTTATTCATCCGTACATAAAATGGTCAGAGGCACTCACGAGATTCATCTGTAGTTATAATAAAAACAAAAACCCTTAGCTGGTTGATGCATAAGTATCAATAATAGGTTGATAATAAGGACCCGTGATAATATACACTAGATTTGCTTGAGCTGTCAAAAAAAAAAAAAAAAAAAAAGACTATTTTACTTGAATAGTAAAAAGGACGTCCATATTGACGACTCCAGCAAAACGTGAGAAAGATAAGACAGACAAAACCAATGACGAAACTCAATGACGCAAATCAATGACACAACCCAATAGGTACTAAGGAACATTCTAGTATATAATGGCATGCATTTGCTTCAGTAATCAGTATCTCCAACTCGAACCACATAACTATTCCTCTCTCCCTTTTAAGATAGAGGATGGGACAGATAGATATTATCATCGCCATGGTTCTCACTATAGTTCTATATCTGCAATTCAGTTTCGTCTTTGCTGAGACCAAGGTACTTAACATTTTATGTGAAGCAACATTACCATAGATATTTAACATTGAGTAATATTGTTGCTTTCTTATGACCAACAGGTTTATGTAGTGTATCTGGGAAAGATGACACATGATGATCCTGAGTCTGTCACTGATTCCCACCATCAGTTGCTGTGGCCACTTCTTGGAAGGTTGATTTCTTAGCAATTATATATTCTACAAATAAAATAATAAGTTGGTTTAGAGTTACAAAAAAGTTATCAGTTAATGATTATGAATAAGGTATACTATTGGTTTAGAGTTACAAAAAAGTTATTCATCAAAAAATGAATGTATTTATAAAAAAGTGTTAAAAACTAAAAAAAATAGATTTCTCTTAACTATATGATGTTTTATGACAATTAAAAAAAAGCATAATCACTAGGTATTCCTGAAACATAGCAAAAATTTTAGTAAAAAATCCAATGTATATACTTTATTTTATTGTAAATAAATTACAATATACTGTTCTCCCTTGCATGGCAAATGTTCTCACCTGCCTAGTTTATATTTATAATACATAGAAAAAAACACTCTTTTTGATTTGGTATTATTAAACATATAAAATTTAATACATATCTATATTTCCCTCATATGTTTGTGTTGTATTATATTATTTTCATTTTTTTTTTGTTGATAGCATTACATATTAGTATATTTATGTGCTAAGAAGACCAAATAATTATTTGTTTAGAGGTTCGTTTAATAACGATTTCACGCTATATTATTGTCTATTTTTGTACTGATTTTAGTATTTTTCATTCAACTATATATGTCTTCATCCATTTCCATGTTCCAAATTAACAACGGTGTTTAATATATACGACATATGTATAATTTAAATATATACAAATTATATTGAGAAGAAAAAACTTTATTAATTTATTAAAAAGTTCAAAAATAATTTTGAGAAGAAAGAAAAAGATTGAAACAAAAATATTCTGAAAAAAAATAATAAGAAAAAAAGTATTATGTATTTTAGTAAAAGAATTAGTACTATATGACAAGTTTGTTTAATATTTACTTAAATATAGTTAAATGTCATCTTTTCAGCAAAAAAGCAGTCCATGATTCAATAGTGTATAGTTATCGACACGGCTTCTCAGGTTTCGCTGCCAAGCTCACAGAGTCCCAAGCCCAGCAAATTTCAGGTACTTGCAAAGTCGAACCTTTCTCCGTTTCTTGACTTCACGTTATTTTTCTGAACAAACCATTTTCCCCTACGAGAACAGAACTGCCTGAAGTAGTACAAGTCACACCAAATACATTATACGAACTGACAACAACTAGAACTTGGGATTACTTGGGCCTGTCTCCGGGTAATTCAGAGAGTCTCCTACATAAGGCCAACATGGGAAGTCCGGTCATTGTTGGAGTCATCGATTCAGGTTTGTGTCTATGAAGCAATATATACCTTTAATACTCTAGACATGTTTATATACAGAAACCATCAAATGTATGCAGGAGTGTGGCCAGAGTCTGAAATGTTTAATGACAAAGGCTACGGACCAATTCCTAGCCGTTGGAAAGGTGGCTGTGTATCTGGAGAATTATTCAACGCCTCGACTCATTGCAACAGAAAGCTGATAGGAGCAAAATACTTTGTCAATAGCCTTGTTGCTGAGAACGGAGTCTTGAACACGACAGAAAACCCTGAGTATGTTTCCCCGAGAGACTTTAGCGGTCATGGCACGCATGTCGCTTCAACCATCGGTGGCTCATTCCTGCCTAATGTAAGCTACTCTGGTCTCGGAAGAGGAACTGTGAGAGGTGGTGCTCCGGGTGTTTATTTAGCTATTTATAAGGCGTGCTGGTTTCAAATGGGATGTTCAAATGCCGATCTCTTAAAAGCAATCGATGAAGCTATTCATGATGGTGTTGATGTTTTGTCACTCTCTTTGGGATCGGGTGTTCCTTTAAATCTAGAAACTAGTGTGAGTTTTTTTGCTATGGGATTATTCCACGCGGTAGAAAAGGGCATTCATGTCGTAGCTTCAGCTGGTAATAATGGTCCTGCGGCTCAGACCATTGGGAATGTAGCTCCTTGGATCTTGACGGTAGCTGCAACTACTCTAGACCGTTCGTTTCCCACAGCCATCACACTTGGGAATAATATAACAACACTGGTATATTCATGCCAATTAGAGAACTATAAGACAAACTGTTTATCTAAGGATCTAAAGTTTAAACCCAATGCTGATGATTTCTTCTTTGCTTAATTTAGGGTCAAGCAATCTTTGCTGGTCCAGAACTCAGTTTTGTTGGTCTTACTTATTCCGGGTAACTTTGAATCACCTATTCATGTTTTAACAATATAATCCCTTGAGATTGAGTCTTTGGAACATTTCAACTTGCAGTGACTGTGCGGGACTCTTGGATAATCCCAACAAAGCAATGAAAGGAAAAGTTGTGTTATGTTTCACAGCAGATATAAATGCCCGCTCTAGGGCTGTAACAATTGCTATAACCGCAGTTAAAAATGCTGGTGGTCTCGGAGTAATCATTGCAAGAAATCCCCGTTCCGTTAACCCAAGTCATAACTTTCCATGCGTTACGGTAGACTTTGAGCTCGGAACTGACATTCTGTTCTACATACGTTCCACAATGTATCATCACCAAAACTTGTCTGTTTCTTTGTGGACTTTCATGGTTGATGGTTCCAAACATATATTACCACACATTTTGGGTTTTGTTTTGCTAGATCTCCCATGGTAAAGATACATGCTCCAATAACATTTGTTTCACACCCCGTGGCTACAAAGGTAGCATCTTTTTCATCAAGAGGACCCAATTCGATATCTCCAACAATTCTTAAGGTATATCATTTTTTTTCCATACTGATCCAACATTGGAGTGAGAGGGAGAATGAAAATCTGTGAGCCGCTTCTTTGTTACATTTAAGTATTTAGCGGGCAAATAACTATGCACTGCGTTTCAAAATTTACCACTGGTATGTATTTTACACTTCTACAAAACGTTCCCAAGACTAAAATCTGACCTACCACACATAGCGTTTTGGGAAACGCTATCTAAAACTGAGATGTTTGTCAACCAACACTATATTATACATACTGCTACCAATACCCCAATTTCCTGTAGTGTAGATTCTAAAAGTTTTTGATGACTAATTTCTACAGCCGGATATAGCAGCACCTGGCGTGAACATACTAGCAGCTATTTCTCCAAATAGTTCTATTAACGAGGGAGGATTTGCTATGATGTCTGGGACATCAATGGCTACTCCTGTTGTTTCAGGAGTTGTAGTGCTACTTAAATCATTGTACCCTCATTGGTCTCCTTCTGCTATTAAATCAGCTATTGTCACTACAGGTTCTTCTTATCTTCTTCAAACATTGTTAGAATGATCAAAATATCATATTGATCTTGGGATCACATTTTACCTTGCAGCATGGAAAACTGATCCATCCGGCGAGCCTATATTCGCAGACGGGTCAAACCGCAAGCTTGCAGATCCGTTTGATTATGGAGGAGGAGTCGTAAATCCAGAGAAAGCTGCAAGACCAGGTCTCATTTACGACATGACCATTGATGACTATGTCTCGTACTTATGCTCTACCTATAACTACAATGACGTCTCCATTTCCCAAGTCCTCGGAAAGAAAACAGTATGTCCTAACCCGAAGCCTTCTGTTCTTGATCTAAACTTGCCATCCATCACAATACCGAACCTCAAAGACGAGGTCACACTCACTAGAACCGTCACTAATGTTGGACCACTCAACTCAATATACAAAGTTATCATCGATCCTCCAATCGGCGTTAGTATGACCGTGACACCTGATACGCTAGAGTTTAACTCTACGACCAAAAAAGTTTCCTTTAAAGTGAGAGTTTCGACAAGGCACAAAGTAAATACTGGCTATTACTTTGGAAGCTTGACATGGACTGACAATCTGCACAATGTGGTCATCCCAGTATCTGTCAGAACCCAAATCCTCGAACGTTACAACGATGAGAATTGACGTAAGGGAAAATCATCTTCTGCTCAAGTACTATATATGTTGTTGTGTTTGAATAATATGTAAAGCATAATGCTGATGAATAATAATGTTGTGTGGATTATAATAATGTTGTTGTTAACAGAGCCGACCTTTGCTTTATAGGTTCTTGGGATATTTCAGATTGAAATGTGTTGTTAACTTTAGTTTTGCAACCGTTCTTGACCAAGTTTGAACATTTTTTCAGAACCCTGTTCGGCCAGGATTGAACCTGACTTTCGTTTTTAAAAGCATTAGGAATGTCTTCTCCATTTCCTCGATGGGGAAAAAAATATAAAACAACTACTTGTCCTATAATATTCCTTAGTTCCAAAATAGCTACATGAACAACTTTAAACTGGCAAACGTTCTTCCTATACCCATCAGTGCATCATCGGAGGTACAATAAATTAGAGGCATAATGTCATACATAAAGTTATATGAGTGCTAAAAACCCAGAGGCGATAACAAAGAACCTATAAAACAGAGGTCGGACGGCTCTGTTTCTTCATATACAAGTTTCCAGTTTTTTTTGTAACTTTCTATCTCCTTTTCTTTGACTTTGTGATATAAAATTCAACGAAACTAATTCTCAACATGATTGATTAATTTAGCAAGAAAAAAAACTACTTAAGTGTTCTTAATCTGACCAGTTCTAATCAGTGGTCGGCACAAAGTCATTTTCACATGTTATTTTCTAGACTTTCTCAATATGAGTATTATTTATCCATGGTAGATAACTATTTAGAGTTTCTTAGTTAAGAAACTGTACTTCAATGGTTAGTACTTAAAATTCAATGTATTGAGTACTTAAGCCAATAAAGTACTCTAGTATTCTTAATACGATCATTTTGATCTCAATAGAGAACTATTCTAGTGTTTTTCTGCTTTTGGAAAATGTAAAACCTTCAAAATTTGATAAACCCATTCAAAACAATAAGTATCGATGATGAAGATTGAGTCAAAAGTAGCTGGTAAATAAGCACATCTTCATCGAAAGGAAAACTAGTCTAGTGTTCATAATCTGACCACTCCTAATCTAGGTAGGTTACATTTATAGTCATTTCGCCAAGATACTTCTCTGATATTACTCTACTGTTCTAAATCTATTCAGCTCTAACATTCAGTATTTGATATTGTAAAAGTCAATATTTAAAAATTTTAAGTAACTTTTCCAATATTGCTAATCTAGTCAGCTTTAATTTCAGTAGAGAACTATTCAAAATTTCTTAGTATTATGAAATTCATCGTTTGAACTAATGTAATTTATATATACAACTCTAGTGTTATTTTGATCACTTCAAAATCATATCAGAGAACTATTCAGAGCTGCTTAGTATTGAAAGTCCAAGGTTTAAAATAATATAGATTTTTTAATTTGAACTATGTCAAGATTTATACATTGACTCTTTAAAACAAGCAACCACATGGTATCAACTAACAAAAAATAAAGCAAATTAATGACACCATAAACCTCGTAGAAGACATAGTCCTCGATTCTTATATAAAGTCTTTTGCTTCATTGATAATCTTTAACATTGAATCATATATTTCTCTTTCTCATTTCAAGAGACAAAATGGGCAAAACCATAACTCTCTTGGCTTTATTTCTGGTTATAGTTTTGAATGTACAGACCAGTTTCGTCGTTGCTGAGAGAAAGGTAATTGGTATTTATGAGAGATTTCTCTTCATCATGCAACATAAACATATCTAACATTGACTAATGTTTATTATGCTCTGTGGTCAAATAGGTTTATGTAGTTTACTTGGGAGAGAAGGAACATGACAATCCTGAGTCTGTCACTGAATCACATCATCAGATTTTGTGGTCACTTCTTGGAAGGTATGATTTAGTACTTCTACAAAAGAATATTTGGAAGACATATATGTCTAAAGATCGAAGATATTTACTTACTTGAGTCATTGTCATGTTTCAGCAAAGAGTCTGTCCATGATTCAATAGTGTACAGTTATAGACATGGTTTCTCAGGCTTCGCTGCCAAGTTGACAGAGTCACAAGCCCAGCAAATTTCAGGTAGTTTTAGAGCTGAACTCTTCTCTGTTTCTTGATATGACTAAAACCAAATATTTACTTTTTTCTGAAAAAATCAATGTCCTATCGTGAACAGAACTGCCTGAAGTAGTACAAGTCATACCAAATACATTATACGAAATGACAACAACAAGAACTTGGGATTACTTGGGCTTATCTCCAGGAAATTCAAATGGTCTCCTACATAAGGCCAACATGGGTAACCAAGTAATCGTTGGAGTCATCGACACAGGTATGTGCGTATATAAAAAGTGTTTGATTCTCTTAATGAAAATTTACTAATAGAAAGCATCAAATACGGTTATAGGAGTGTGGCCAGAGTCTGAAATGTTTAACGACAAAGGCTATGGACCTATACCAAGCCGTTGGAAAGGCGGATGCGAATCTGGAGAATCATTCAACGCCTCAATTCATTGCAACAAAAAGCTGATAGGAGCCAAATACTTCGTTGATGGCCTTGTTGCCGCGAGTGGAGTTGTGAATAGAACAGAGAACCCAGAGTACCTTTCCCCGAGAGACTTTAGTGGTCATGGCACGCATGTTGCCTCGACCATTGGTGGTTCTTTTCTTCCTAATGTAAGCTACTTAGGCCTCGGACAAGGAACTGCAAGAGGCGGTGCTCCCGGTGTTCATATAGCTATTTATAAGGCATGCTGGCTACAAATAGGGACATGTTCAGGAGCTGATGTCTTAAAAGCAATAGATGAAGCAATCCATGATGGTGTTGATATTTTGTCACTCTCTTTGCAATCTAGTGTTCCTTTATTTCCAGAAACAGATATGAGGGAGCTGACCTCTGTGGGAGCATTCCATGCGGTTTCAAAGGGAATTGCTGTTGTAGCTGCAGCTGGTAATGCTGGCCCCACGGCTCAGACCATTTCTAATGTAGCTCCTTGGATCTTGACGGTTGCTGCAACCACTCAAGACCGTTCCTTTCCCACAGCCATAACACTTGGGAACAATATAACAATACTGGTATACATATGTTCTGTTTTGGTAATCTTTGGTGGTAAGAGCCAACGTATATGCTGAAAACTTCTTCTTTGTTTAATGTTAGGGTCAAGCAATCTTTGGTGGTCCAGAACTCGGTTTCGTTGGTCTTACTTACCCAGAGAGACCACTTTCCGGGTACCATTGAATAACATACAACATGTTTTGATCATTTTATTGTTGAAGACGTTAAACCCGCGAGATTGCGTAATAGGACATGATGTAGCTTTTAACTTGCAGTGACTGCGAGAAGCTCTCTGCTAATCCTGACAGTGCAATGGAAGGAAAAGTTGTGTTGTGTTTCACAGCTAATAAACCAACAAATGCTGCTATAACCGCAGTAATAAAAGCCGGTGGCCTCGGGTTAATCATTGCAAGAAATCCGACCCACTTGCTCAGTCCAACTCGTAACTTTCCATATGTTTCCATAGACTTTGAGCTCGGGACCGACATTTTGTTCTATATACGTTCCACAAGGTATATTTCCAAAATGATCTCAATCTCTTTAGCAAACTCATTCGACTGAACATATTGGGTTTTGGTTTTTCTTTAGATCTCCCATTGTAAAGATAGAGGCTTCAAGAACGCTTGTTGCACGATCCGTGTCGACCAAGGTAGCTACTTTCTCATCAAGGGGACCCAATTCAGTTTCTCCGGCGATTCTTAAGGTAATTCTCAGACCATTTCATACATTCTAACCTCTTAAGCTTCTGTTTTATAACCCGCTACTCTGTTATGGCAGCCGGATATAGCAGCACCTGGTGTGAACATACTAGCAGCTATTTCTCCAAATAGTTCTTTTAACGACGGAGGATTTGCTATGATGTCAGGGACATCAATGTCTACTCCTGTTGTTTCAGGAGTTGTAGTACTCCTCAAATCATTACACCCTGATTGGTCTCCTGCAGCTATTAAATCAGCTATTGTCACTACAGGTTCTTATTATCTTCAACCTGTTATTAGATTGAATAGTAAGAATTTAATAAGAGCATACTAATTCGTGAGAACACATGTTTACATTGCAGCTTGGAAAACAGATCCATCAGGAGAGCCGATTTTCGCAGACGGGTCAAGCCGAAAGCTAGCGGATCCGTTTGATTACGGAGGAGGCCTCATGAATCCAGAGAAAGCTGTAAAACCAGGTCTCATATACGACATGACCACAGATGACTACATCTTGTACTTATGCTCTGCTGAATACAGTGACGTCTCCATTTCCCGAGTCCTCGGGAAAGCAACAGTTTGTCCTAACCCCAAGCCTTCTGTTCTTGATCTCAACTTGCCTTCCATCACAATCCCAAATCTTAGAGACGAAGTCACTTTCAAAAGAACCGTCACTAACGTTGGACCTCTGAAATCAGTATACAAGGTTGTAATTGATCCTCCAACAGGCGTTAATGTGACTGTTACGCCAACGGAACTAGTGTTCGACTCTACAAATACAAAGCTATCTTTCACTGTTCGAGCCTCGACCACACACAAAGTAAACACTGGTTACTACTTTGGAAGCTTGACTTGGACTGACGGTTTGCACAATGTAGTCATCCCAGTATCTGTAAGAACACAGATCTTGCAACGATACTACGATGAAAACTAAGCCAAAAACCGAGTACTATTGATAAATAATTCTATTGTTGTGTTGAAGAATATGTAAAGAATACTATTGATAAATAAATAAATTAAACTAGGAGAGTTACCCGCACGCTTGTGCGGGCAAGAGTTAAATAAAATCAAAATGTCAAAAAAAAAACCTATTTTCAAATTATTTTTGTGTTTTTTTTAAATATTTTCAAAATTGTATTTAATTTTGTATTTTAAACTTTTAATCTGACATTTCTAAATGGACTTTCAATATATACTATCTTGTTAAAAAAAAAAATTAAGCCCATTTGCAAAATGGGAAAAATCCATTGAGCCTGATCCATATTATGTGGTTAATTTTAATTAGGTAGAAGTTGGGTCAAAATAATTTAATATTTCGTTTAAACCATCAAGTAAATTTGGAAAGCAACCCTTAAAAGGTTTTATAGTACTTGATCATACAAACCTTCAAAATAATTATAAAGTTAGCATATACAAAAAGATTGTTAACAAATATGCCTTCAGCTGGAATTAAATTGCCAAACAAACCAAAAAAAAAAAAAGTAGACTAGGTGATGGCGATGGCGAGGAGACTCTAGGGTTTCGGCCCAACAATGAGCTGGTATCTGGGTGTTATAGCGATCTGGTTTTTGGTTAATCTTTATGGTTATGAAAGGTTTCACGGTATCTTGGTGGTGAGGATTACACGGGAGATTTGGGGGATTTGGGTTCATGTGGGGATATGGAATTTTGAGGGTTCATCCAGATACGGATCGAGATTTGGGTCTTTGATTAGCTCCGTTATGGTTGGATTCTTTTTATTTGGCGGATCTGGTACGGAGCTGTTATTGTGGTTCACATTAAGATTCGGGGGTTCTATTTTGGCAAGGTGGATTTGGTTTGATCGATTGTTCGAGGATTTTGGATTTACGTGGTTTTTCAGGGAGTTATCTCCGCGATTTGATTCTCAGCTGCAAGGTTATGACCCTCCCGGATCTAGTGTCTGTCAAGGGCATCTTCTGCGATTTGATTCGCGGCTGCCAGGTTATGATTCTCCCGGATCGGGTATTTGTTCAGGATTTTTCTTGCGATTTGGTTATCAATGCTTGGATGCGGAAGGGCTATTGTGCGGGTATAAATTGGTGGTTGGGGAGGAGAGGTTTTCTCATCCGCAAATCATTTTTTCTCTCTTGAGTTCGTCCTACTTTTCTCTCTTTGGTTCTTTTTGGTTTCTTGTGCGTTCTTCTGTGTTCGTTACGATGTTGCAAAGTAGTCTGTTCACAAAGGTGTCGTCTGGGAAGAAGCTTGCTGAGTTGCCTCTGAAACGGAAGATCAAGATTCCACATTTCGACAACTCGGCTTTGATTGAAGGCTATTCGAAGACGGTGATTGGTCGTTGCTTCAACCCTCGAGTGCAGGATATGAAAGCGTTGTTGCTTCTGTTCCCTCGCATTTGGCAGTTGGAGGGTAAGGTTGTTGGTGCTGATCTGGGCCTTGGGAAGTTTCAATTCGACTTCGACAGTGAGGAGGACATTGTGGAGGTGCTCAAGATGGAACCTTTCCATTTCGATCATTGGATGGTGGCTCTTGTTCGTTGGACGCCGCCTGTCGACCCTTCGTATCCGGCTTGTCTTACCTTCTGGGTTCGTGTCTTGGGTGTGCCTCTCCAGTTTTGGGCGGATCCTACGTTTAGGAGCATTGGAGAAGACCTTGGGGAGGTCCGGGAAGTGGACATTGATGGAGGACGGGTGAAGGTGATTATTAATGGTTTTAAGCCCTTATGTTTCGAGTCAGAGATTGAATTTGATAATGGTGAACAAACTCTGGTTTCTCTGCGGTATGAGCGCCTATTTGGTTATTGTCGTCGGTGCTTCAGTCTCTGTCACGAGGAAGCTTTGTGTGGCGAAGACAATGGTGGAGCAGTGGTTAATTCCACTCATTCGTTCCCTGAGGATAATGGGGATCGCAGGCTCCAAAGCTATAAGGGTGCGGTGAGTGGTGAGAGGAGGCGCCAAAATAATCAAGACGGGAAGCGTCCAACTGCAAGCTCTATTCGGGAAACAGGGGAATCTTCCAGGCAGGGTTCTCATCGTCAGGATGTTCGGTCGTATCAGGGTGGTCAGAGGTCTCGTTCTCATTTCATTACAGAGGGAACCATCTCACCGTCCTCGACGATGTGCAGATTCTTGCACTAGGGATACAACGATGGTCACGGCTCCTATTACAGAGCTTGATACAGCGGTGAGCAAGACTGCGGTTGGGGAGGGCTCTCCTGCATCCCAAGTTGTGGAGCAGGCCCAAAAAAAGGTACGTAAGGCTCTGTTTCAAGAGGCCACACTGGAGATCACTGGGGCAGTGGCGCCTACTAACACGGGTGAGGATTTTGTTGAGCAGTTACCTGGGCAGGCTACATCTCTGGTTACAAATGAGGGTGTGGATACCATCATGGGGGAGGTTGCACTGTCTGGGCAGGGGCACTCCACTACAGCCTCAGAGGTGGTGGAAGCAGTCACTGATGCTGTTTCAAAGGAGCATGCAGTGATGGATGTTCCTGTGGGGGAGTCGGATGGGATGATGGATGATAGCGAGGAGGAGACTGGTGATGCAGGTCCGACTCAGGTCGTTGATTCGGGTGAGACAAAATTCGGTTTGTTGACTGATATTGCTGTTTCTCAGGGTTCAGATGAGCTAATGGAGAAGGGTGAGGTGACTGAAGCGAAAGGGGACAAGGTGGTCAAGTCAAAGGTTGGTCTGCTGAAGGGAGGGGCCTCAAAGAAGTTAAACGTCTATTTACGCAACACTCCGAGGAGGAGACCAGCACCAAAGGCTTCAGATCAGGGAGGGGAGGGTCATAACCCGAAGAACCAGGATATGGGGAAGGGTGCAGCAGGTGGTGGCAAGCCACCAAAACCAATAGGTTGATAAATGAAGATCCTTAGCTGGAACTGCCAAGGCTTGGGAAATAAGGCGACTATTGGACATCTTAGGGATCTTTGGTTTCAGCATCGTCCGGATTTTCTGTTTCTTTCTGAAACAAAGCAACCTTTTTCTTTTATGGAGCAGTTTGTAGGCCATTTTGGCTATTTAAATTTAATAACAGTTGATCCCATTGGTTCCAGTGGTGGATTAGCACTTTTCTATAATAAAGATGATTTTAATGTTTCAATTGTTTATGAGTCAGATAGAATGATTGATATTGAGGCAATATACAAAGGCAACGTGTTTAATTTAACTTTTGTTTATGGGGATCCAGTCTCTAAAAATCGGGATTTAGTTTGGGAACGGCTAACCAGGATGGGAGTCTCTAGGAGCTCCCCATGGTTCTTAATTGGAGATTTTAACGAGTTAACTGGAAATCATGAAAAAAAGGGGGGGACTCTCCGTCATGCATCCTCGTTCCGTTCTTTTAATTGCATGATCCAGGATTGTGGTCTTTTGGATTTTCCATATCTTGGAGATTTTTGGTCATGGCGTGGTTGGCGAGATAAGAAACCGATTCGTTGTCGGTTGGATAGAGCTCTAGGTAATGAGGATTGGCATGCCATTTTCCTGGACACGGTGACAGAATATCTGCCTATGGTGGCCTCGGATCACAAGCCTTTATTGTCTTTTATCGGTGCAAAGTACCCACGAGGGAAGCAACGCTTTGTGTTCGATAGGAGATGGCTAGGGAAAGACGGTTTGATGAGTGCTATTTATTTGGGTTGGGCTGCAGAGGAGCGACAGGGACAGGGGGAGTTCGTGGACAGAGTGAAGAATTGTCGGCGGTCTATTTCGCGGTGGCGGAAGTCGCATGTTCTGGTCGGCCGGTAGACAATTGAGACTATTACAAGACAACTAACGGCGGCACAGGCGGATGATGCAACCACTCCGGAAGAGATCACGACGTTAACAACACAGCTGAGGGAGGCATATCGTGATGAAGAAATTTATTGGTATCAAAAGAGTCGGAATAGATGGATGCGAGTGGGCGATAAAAATTCAAAGTATTTCCATGCACAGACCAAGCAACGCAGGGCTCGGAATAGAATTGTGGGACTTTTTGATAAAAATGATGTGTGGTCTACGGATGATGATGTGATTTCTCACACGGCGGTGTCGTATTTTGAGGAGCTCTTCTCTACAATCAACCCGGCTACTTGTGACGATGTTCTTAGGGAAGTAAATACGGTAATTACGGACGAAATTAATGCCAGTCTGACCGGTCCTGCTACAGAAAAAGAGGTACGAGCGGCTTTGTTTCTGATGCACCCCGATAAGGCTCCAGGACCAGATGGGATGACAGCATTATTTTATCAAAAGGCATGGAAAGTGGTGAAGCTGGATTTGCTTCTTTTGGTGAATTCGTTTTTTGCTCAGGGGTCTTTTGATAAGAGGCTGAACACAACACATATTTGTTTAATCCCTAAAGTGGCTAAACCAACCCGCATGGCGGAGCTAAGGCCGATCAGTTTGTGTAATGTGGGATATAAGATTATCTCTAAGATTTTATGTCAAAGGCTAAAAAGGGTCTTACCATCACTTATCTCGGAGACTCAATCTGCGTTTGTCCCTGGTAGATTAATCTCGGATAATATCTTAATTGCTCAGGAAATGTTTCACGGACTTCGAACAAATCATTCTTGCAAATCAAAGTTTATGGCCGTCAAGACGGACATGAGCAAGGCGTATGATCGTGTTGAATGGGTTTTTGTGGAGCGGGTCCTGCGGAAAATGGGTTTTTCGGAGAAATGGATTTCCTGGATTATGTATTGTGTGTCATCAGTGGAGTATCGGGTTTTACTGAATGGGCAACCAAATGGGCTTATTCAACCGGCTAGGGGTTTGAGGCAGGGGGATCCGTTATCGCGCTACTTGTTTATTTTATGTACGGAAGTGCTTATTGCCAATGTTCGGAAGGCGGAGAGGGATAAGTTGATTACGGGTATAAAGGTGGCAAACCAATGTCCTCCTATCACTCATCTCATGTTTGCTGATGATAGCTTGTTTTTTTGTAAAGCTACAAAGGAGGAGTGTGGGGCTATTTTATTGGTTTTGAAGGATTATGAGGCGGCATCGGGTCAACTGATCAATTTTAATAAGTCCTCCCTCCAATTTGGCCACAAGGTTCCGGAAGACACCCGGTTGGCAATGCAGTCGATTCTTAGTATTACTAATTTAGGTGGAATGGGGTCATATTTGGGCATACCTGAGAGTTTGGGGGGCTCGAAGACGAAGGTTTTTTCCTTTGTCCGAGATAGACTCCAGGGTCGTACAACCGGATGGTCAGCAAAACTCCTTTCGAAAGGAGGGAAAGAAGTGATGATTAAGTCAGTGGCCACTGCTGTTCCAACTTTTGTGATGTCCTGTTTTCGGATCCCAAAAACAGTTACGTCAAAACTTACTAGTGCTATAGCTAATTTTTGGTGGAGTACTACTGGTCAGTCTGGTGGTATGCATTGGGTGGCATGGGAGAAACTTTGCTCAAGTAAGCAACTCGGAGGTTTGGGTTTTCGGAATATTGATGATTTTAATTCGGCTTTGTTGGCGAAACAGTTATGGCGTTTGATAGAATTCCCAGACTCACTTTTTGCAAGGGTTTTTAAAAGTCGGTATTATCGGCACTCAGATCCTATGGATCCAATCAAATCTTACTCCCCATCCTATGGTTGGAGAAGTATTGTTTCCGCTCGCTCTCTGGTAAGTAAAGGGCTTATTAAACGAGTAGGCTTTGGGGATACTGTTTCTGTCTGGACAGATCCCTGGATTCCAGCTCAATTCCCGAGACCAGCGATAAGTAAGGATTCTTTTCAGGATCCGTTACTTAATATCCATGATCTGATTGATCGCACTACTAATACTTGGCGGATGGATCGGCTCGCTGATCATTTCGACCCTGCTGATGTGGCTTTGATCGGGGCTATACCACTGAGTGTTACCCTGCAGAGAGATCTCCTTGGTTGGCATTTTACAAAATCGGGCAAGTATACGGTTAAATCAGGGTACCATACGGCACGGCTGGTGGTCCCCACAGCACTTAAGCCGCTGGTCTGTGGTCCTGATATTATTCCTCTAAAAGCTAGTGTTTGGAAAGTAAAGTGTCCCCCAAAGATCCAACACTTCATATGGCAAGTCCTATCGGGTTGTATTTCGGTCACGGAAAATTTACATCGTCGGGGTATATCTTGTGATTTGGAGTGTGCGCGGTGTGGTTTTCCATTAGAGACTGTCAACCATGCCCTTTTTGAGTGTCCCCCTGCACGTCAAGTTTGGGCTCTTACCAATGTTCCGACGGGTACACTTGGTTTTCCCACGACTTCTGTGTTTGCAAATATGGACCATTTTCTTGGGATACAAAATCCCGGGTCTCAGGCTGTAGCTTTTCCGTGGATATTGTGGTACATTTGGAAAGCTAGGAATGCGAAGTTGTTTGAAAATGTCGTAGAACGGCCGGATGACACAGCAAGGGTAGCGGCAAGTGAGGCGGCGACTTGGTTTGCGGCACAGGCTGAAGAGGAGGAGGGTTTAACGGCTCCGGAGCGTACCGAATCTCGGTTATTACGGGAGAGGGTCCCTATTCCTTCGGCGTTTACTGGTATCCGTTGTTTTGTCGATGGTTCTTGGAAGGACACAGACAAGTTTGCAGGTGCAGGCTGGGTTTGTTGGTCGTCCCAAGACTCCACTCCGCTCATGGGTGCCTCAAACTTCCGGCGAAGTCTCTCACCGCTTCACGCTGAGGTTGAAGCTTTTTTGTGGGCGATGCGATATATGATTGGCCATGATTTCAGAGATGTGACGTTTCTCACTGACTGCTCGGATTTGGTGAAGATGGTGTCTTCCCCGTCAGACTGGCCGGCTTTCTCTGCCTATCTTGATGACATCAGGGTGGATATGGGGGAATTCTCACGCTTTTCGTTGTCCTTGATCTCCAGAAATGCGAATGTTCTTGCGGATAGATTAGCACGACAAGTTCGTACTCAAGCGCAGGCTATCACTTTTGTTAACTCTTCCTTTCCTCATTGGCTTGTTTGAGTCAATCTTTTGTTGTTAAAAAAAAAAAAAATGCCTTCAGCTTAAACTTCTCCAGTTTACCCTTCATGCTGCATTATGTGCTTAATGTAATAACGTCCAGCAAATTCCGAGCTAAAAAAATAGAAAACACATCCATAAGTTAGACCCTAACATGATACACCACTTGATATTTTTGAACATTAAAAACTTACATAGCCTTGTGATTCTCAAGTCCTACAAACTCCGGTTTTAAGTAGATCTTGGAGGAGGCCAATGTGTTTACAATACACAGTTCACCTATGGATGTTTTAAGTGTTAAAAAGATTATTAGATGAGTATACAACCTACTCTTAAGAATTTTTTCAATCTAGCAAGTTCTATTAATAGTACATACCTTCATACTCTCCAACCCTCCAGAAACGCAGTACACAAAACACCGGTTCAGTTTGATATGTGAGATGGCATCCAGTTGACACCCATGAAGACATGAAAAGATTAGCATAGTAATCCATTGCACGACACTTTACAGTTTCATTCCTACAAATGAATATACTTGTTACACTCTACAAAATAAAGTCAGACTTATAAATCTTAATATGAGTAAAGATGCAATAAATGTGACTTACCTGCCATTTAATAGTGTCGAAACAACTTCATAAACACCATTTCCATGATTTCTTCTGTCATCAACAGCTACTATACATCCGCAAACATCTCTATTTGGAAAAAAGTCAAAAATATTTTTTACAATGTTTGTATCCAAAGCTTTTTGGCATTCACATGAAACTATTTTGGTAAAAGTTCAATTTGTACTTTTCTATTGAGGTACCAATACACAAAGTTCCAAAATTCTTTTAGAGTTTCTAGATAACTCAACACAAAGCTAAAAAACAATCCATTCCAATTTGGTTATACTATGTTAAAATAAATAAATTACAATTAAATTTCAAAAAACGTGTCGAAAGATATGTGATGATTGATCCTTCCACGATATATATCATCCATATCTTCGAATCGGAAGTAATTTTTGGAGTTGATTGATTCGAGCAGCAACATGGTTGAAACATCCGTAAACTTGATCTGAAAAGGATGATGAGTATTCCTCTCCCTGAGGGTTGGATTGATGATTTGGAAATTTCGAATCTGATACCATTCGCCCTCGTAAATATACTTCCAGAGCTTTTTAAGTATAGTTGGGACAAAGGCGACCTCAATCGTGTCACCCTTCAAGGTTTGTTTAAAATCCTGTGAGTAATCTAGTATATAAACACTATTAAAATAAAGATTTATGTAAAATCGATTTTCGATTAATTGCTCTAACCTTCGTATCCACAAGAAGAAGAACTCGTTTTGTGAAGAACTCGGTGACATGCCAAGAATTCAAGACTTTAGCGTGAATACACCAGTTCGTTCGTCCTCGATGAAGATCATAAATGTAATCGATTCTCATGATTTTACCAAATTAGGGTTTCTTACTCTTGCTTCACTGTTTTCGAAGACGAAAATGGGATTTCGGATTTGTAAGAATATAAACAGTCACGATTAAACGTAGCGTTGCGTCTTAATCGTTTTAGTGTCTTTTTTTTTGTTTTTTAATATTTATAATTTTAATAGGTATAATTATGATTATAATTACAGATTAGTATTATTTTTTATAGTCGGTATATTTGATGTTAATTTATTTTTACAATGGTATAAGCATTTTTATAATTAATCGAAACAATATCGTCATTTGCAAAAAACATTTGTGTAACTAATTTATCTTAACAATATTGTCATTTTTGTAACAGTCCTCATAGTAGTTAATAAATACACATTATGATACATTTTACAATTATTTAATTTCATTTAACATTGTTTATAACAACAACAAAACGATTTATTAAATATATATTATTCTCATAAATATGTAAACTTTTATATATTTTTTTGAAGCCCATTTTCAATTTTCATGAATTTGATGAGCCCAATACAATCGGTATGGTTAATTAAATCACGATAGATAAAGATTTGCGTCACATTAATTTACTACGTTTAGACAATAGAAATTATTTTTGAAAGTAATATAAATTATAGGTCATACAAACATTACAAATAGTTATAAAGTTTACATATTCATAATAGTTTTTATTTAAATAACCTGCCTTCACCTTAAGCCCCTTATACGATTATTCTTCATGCTCCATCATACGATTTATGTAGTAGCGTCCAGCAAATTCGGAACTAAGTATAGAAAGCAAATTCATAAGTTAAACCCTAGCATGATATACTACATGGTATTAATAAACATTTAAACTTACATAGTCTTGTGATGCTCAAGACCTTCAAAATCCGGTTTTAAAAAGATCTTGGAGGAGGCCAATGTGTTTTCAATACACGGTTCACCTAGAGATGTTTAAAGTGTTATAAAAGTTTTGTAAATGAGTATACAAAATAGATAGTCTTTAACATTTATTAAAACTTGTAAGTACTATTAACAGTCATACCTTCATACTCTCCAACCTTCCAGAAACGCAGAACACAAAACACTGGTTCGTTACGATATGTGAGATGGCATCCTGACGACTCCCATGAATACATGAAAAGGGTAGCATAGTTGTTTACTGCACGGCACTTGATAGATTCATACCTACAGATGAAGTTAATACAAACATTTTTTAAAGAGTGAGACTTAAAAATCTTAGCAACATCAAATGTGGAATAAATGTGTCTTACCTGCCATTTAATAGCGTGAAAACAACTTCACCAACATGTTCTCTGTTGTCAGTTACAGCTACTACACATCCGCAAACATCTATTTTTTGCCATAAAAAGACATTTTTTTATTTCAAAAAGATGAAAAATTGTTTCCAAATCTATCATATACATAAAACTATTTAGTTTCTAAGTTCTGTTTGTACTTTTATATGGGAAGAACCAATTCTCAAAGTTCTAAAATTATGTAAAGTATAAAGATTCACCAACACAAAGATAGCAATATCTAAGAATAATTGTTTATGAATCTATCATGCACATAAAACTACTTATGTATAAGTTCTATATTTGTACTTTATATGGGAGGGACCAATCCACAAAGTTCCAAAATTCTTAAAAGTCTAAAGATTAAACAACACAAAGATAGCAAAAATCTTTATCCACAGGGTATAATTGAAAATTTTTTAAACCGTATATTAAAAACGTACCAAAAGAAATGGGATGATGGATTCTTGAACGATATATATCACCCAAATCTTCGAATCGGAAATAGTTTTTCGAATTTACTGATTCCAATTGATTCATGGTTGATTCTTCCGTAAACTTGATTTGGAAAGGATGATCTATCTAAAGTCTCATAACAAAGCTTGTTCATCATTGGAGCCTCGTCCCATATTATGAGCTTTGCTTCTCTAATTAAATCAGCAAGATCAGATTCGGCATCTATCAAACAAACAAAATATACATTAAGATTGATTGGAATACCAAATCTTGAATGAGCCGTTCTACCACCTTCCAAAAGCAAAGCAGCTATACCACTCGAAGCAACATTAAGAACAATATTACCTTTAGACCTTATATCAGCACCAAGAATTGTCCACATAAAAGTTTTTCCAGTACCACCGAAACCATGGACAAAAAACATACCACCTTTATTGTGATTCACAGAGTGAATAATTTCTTCATAAACACGTCTCTGCTCATCAGTTAGCATAGGTAACAACTTATTGTACAATTCCTGTTGTTTTGGAGGCTTATATATTCTCTCATCTGCGATAAGCCTATTTTCTCATGTGTTCATTATACTATCATCTGGTCTAGGCATTGTCTCGAAGACCGTAAGAGATGTCCCATTTGATCGTAACATGATTCTATTTCAGTTAAACATATATTTTCTATCTGAGTCCGTGACAACATTAGACCTACCACAGAAAATTTTAAACATTTTATTATATATAAATATATATTTTTTTTTCTTTCGAAAACGGAATATTTTGATGAAAGAAAATAAGTTTTTGAAATACCTGGATCGTTCCTGTTTCTCCTTTCTTTAAACAAAATATCCTCACACAAGATGTCTTTCGTTTTATTCTAAACTTCAAGAGGAACAGTTAAACTCTTTGTATGCAGTAGGATCGCAAATAACTTTCTTAAAAATTCCCGAAAACACCATTCACCTACTTCGTTTATAGCTGCAATGTACTCCTTATCATCATCCAATAATCCCAAAGCATAGCAAGCTTCTTGGAAATCACTATAAAGTTACCATTGACTGTTTTTAAATAGTCAAAACTTGTTGGTCCTGGAATTTTATTAAGCAGTACTCGCAAGTAATAGGCTTGTCCTACAGAAGGCGGTACATACGTAATTCTGCCTATTGCAAAACTTTTCCGTTTCTCTGACCTTGGCTTCCAAAGTTTTTCTCTCTTATTCCACACAAATTTAGATGGAAATTCAGCATACGTAAGTTCTCTGGCCTGAGGATAAATCTTGTTGCATTCCATCCAGCCCAAAAATTTAGAAGTTCTATTTGTTGTACGGTGCAATACATCTTCTATTGGATCATCCTGATTGTAAATAACCAATTCTTGTCCTGGAAGATGAAACGGGAGTTTTTCTACGACTGTAGTACGATAACAAATCGGGAAAGCAAAACTTCGCCAAGAAGCCTCACATGCAGATACATACCTAAAAAATATTGGATTAAATTTGTCACGTATAATTTAATATGAAAATATTTGACAATCCTATTAAGTTGTTACCTTCAATTGAAAAACTTTTTAATTTCATTTTCCTGATCTTCTTCTCCTACTTTGGCTCTAACATAGTCCGGACCTTTAGTGATGTACTTGAACAAATATTTAACTGAACGTGTCTGGTTGCACCACTCAACATTTATATGAGCACGAAAACGGAGTGATAAATCACGATTATAGGGAATAACGTAACTATTATCGTATTGAAATCCTCTTTTCTCCACGATTCTCCCATCGTTTCGTCGTCTATATATTGGATAGCCAGCATCGTCGACAACAGTATTATCCATGAATGGTTTTGGGAAGAATTTAGTGCATTGCCCATTATTCATGCAGACACTATCTCTGTTCATATGACCACACGGACCATGGATCATCACATCAGAAACAACTTCGTACAAATACTTATCCACCTCTTTATCAGGAATTTCAGCGCTTATGTATTTATCAATATCGTCTGATGTACGCATCTTATTGTCTGGATGTAAAAACAGAATCATGTGCGCATGAGGCAGACCCCTCTTCTGGAATTCTATTGTATACATCGCTGAAAATTTTTAACAAATAAATATTTTTAAAAAACATTAATAAGTTATTTTTTTCCAAAGACTAATATAAATAATAATAATTAAAACTTATTAAATACATACCAGAATTTACAATACCAAAAGTTTTTTCCTTTCTCACTTGGTCCATTAATCTATCAAGTTTCATCTTGAAAACTCGGCTACATATATCAGGTCTATCTTCTTTACTAAGACGATGCCTTGCTAGATAACGATCAATTTCAGGCCACCTTGGGTTGCACGTAAAAGTTATGAAAAGATCAGAAAATCCAAAATACTTGCAAGTAGACATGGCGTCGAGATAATGTTGCATCATATATCTTTTTCCACCCGTAAACGGATGATGGAATAAATATTCTTTTTCCATGTTGTGCAAGGTCTTCATGTCCTTTTTCAGCAGCTTCAATTATCTTATCGACTCTTTCAGTTCGGAGTTTGCTTTGGTTCATCCATATGTAGTTCAACCTGTTCGACTCGATGGTAGTGAATGCATCGACTAAAAACTGCTGGAATAATTTGCCTGCCATAACAATAGTCGAAGACTCTTCATATCTTTCAAATATTCTATACGCATAAAATTCCCTCATGGTAACGGTTTTCCTTTTACGTCCACGGGTATCCATGAAACCTATATCGATACCTAATCTGAAACCATCTTCACCATAAGGGAACAACAATGGGTACTGTAAAGGCAAGTATGCGGGATGAAGCTCACTTATTCTCTGTAAATTACCCGAACGACTTTCTATAACAATGTCACGTTTATTCACACCAGCCGTAAAATCTCCGGGTATTAAAGCAGCTACCTCTTTACTGGTAGGAAGATTATGAGTTCTTGCATCAGTAGTTCTTTCTGAAGGTAAGATTAATCGCAGACCTTCGCTACCTTCTTCCATATTAAATCTTTCACGTGCCGATCTAAACGCCTTAACATGTGGATTATGACTATCAAGCATTTTTTTAATAGTTCAACAATCTCATGTTTTAAACCTCCAGAAGATCCTGATGATCTATATCAACAACAAAACACAAAAATTAATAATAATAATGATTAGTAGATACATAAAATTATTCTAAAGATATTTAACAAATAATTAAGATATGGTAAATATTTAAATACATATTTATCAATATATATAATTACCTAAATGCAGAAATTCTATTAGTTATCTCGTTACATACGTCATGTATATACAATTGCAAAAACATTGGTTCCTTTCCAGGTTCTGGTAAGATATCACCGATACGATGATAGTTTTCTCCGCACATCTGCAATAAATACGGCCCTCTACCATTATTTATTGAATGGTTAATTTTCCCACCTAATGATGTGAACGAAAACATCATGTTGTACGCTCGTATGTTATCGCGGAAGTTTTTACCCCTATCGTCATTATTATAAAACAACGATAATAATGTTTTAGGCGCAGTCTTCAAAGTAGGAAGTATTACTTTGCCGCGATGGCAACACAGTGAAAAATCCGGCTTTGCCTTTTTAGTTCGTTTGTTCACCCGTTCTCCATACCACATATATGCTCCACAATTATCACATAAAAAATAAGGATCTCCATCATCATAATAACCTACATATACATTTTTAAAAAAATTATTATTTTAAATATATGTTAGATATACATACTTATTTACAAAACAGTCGTATAACGAATCAGATATGCATCGAGATATACCATTATTTAATAACTTAGCTTTTATGGGAGGAAAGCCAAGAAACATCTCAGATGTCGCATTGCTTTCATTAGTATCGAATGAAATCCCATCAGTAGAGCTGTCTGAATCACTTTCATCGTTCGTATCCGAATCAGTTGCGACGAAACATGCGAAATCTTCCTGTAATCCGGGAAGAAGGAAATTTTCTGCATAGGTAACAATTGGATTAGTTTTAGCATATATATATATATTTTATATATATATACTCATTTTTAAATCCCTTCCCGAACATATTACCTTTTTTCTTCCTTTGTGCCCGTTTAGACTTCAGTATTTGCATTCTTTTCAACCTTGCCATCTTATGTGGATCAGGATACTGAAAATTCAGTGCATTCGTAAAAGCAGGAAGATTTATCGTAGAACTAACACCTGTAGTTTAATAATGTTGTTACGTGCAATCTATTAGTTTCGAATGTAACATATATCTTAATGTAAAGAATATAAAATGTCTGTACGTTTTCTAGAGACGGCATGTGTCGTTACATTCTTCCTCCGATATGGAATCTTCGAAGGTCTCATTATAATACGTCAAGTGTAGTAATCTGCAAAATGAAATTCAAAGTACGATCAAGAATTCATATAATCGAGTAATTCTGACAATTTTATTCTAAAATTCGCTGTTAGGTTTGTTTATATTGGAAGATGGTGCCGTATATATGATGCCATCTAAAATGTACTAATTATTGATATATACGAATATTGACATATGTATCTATATATCATCTTAACTTTTTTGAATATTTTTTTAAAAATATGTTATTTATCTTTCTATTATGTATGGAGATCTTTAATACGTATTTTTTGAAATTTACTTTCTTGATCTTTGTCATTTTTTTTTTTTTTGTTATATTTCCATAATCTTGTAGATCATTATCGGGTCATTACTGAATATTTAGTTTTATTTTTATATTTTCAAATTTTATATTATATTTATTGTAACAAATTTTTAAAACATGTTAAACTAAATATTTTCTTCCATTATTAATATTATACTATTAACGAACTTTCCGCTGAATTGTCATATCATAATTATTATTAATTATGAAGATAATTTCATTATGTTATAAAACTAACATTTGATAAACATTAAAAATGATAAAATCCCTTTTAAAAACATAACGAATTATAATAACATCGTGATGATAATCAGAAATAAAATTAGTTATTATTATTGAATATCAAAATATGAAACTAAAATTCAAAAACGACATTCTAAGGTCTATCCTTTTTCATGATATATCTTTGCGTACATATTTCTTGTTTTTCACACACCAGAAATATCCGGAAATATCCTTATCATAAGTGTTAATTGACTCATTGATAGGTATGACATTGCACTCCATCCAGGATTGAAATTGAGATTTCTTGTTCGTTGAGTTCGAAATACTATTTTCACCGTCAACAATGGTATTTTGAACGTCAAGATGCGCCAATGAGTTATCTTCAGAAGAACTTGATTCTCTTCTGGTTTTCCTGACTTTTTTTTTAACTGGTTCCGGAATGAGATCCTCACAAAAGTAAACAAATTGTTCTGGTTGAATTTGCGAACGGAGCGAATCTTCATCAGGTCCTGATCTTTTTTGGGTGGTTCGACGAACTCCAGATGAACGTTTCATTATGATTCTGCACGTATACAGTTGAAACATGACAATGTAATTTCAATAATACAAAATAATAAAAGCTTGAATTTTGCTTTACCTTATACGTCAAACAGCACGAACTTAAGAATTGGTTCAGTTTTTTCTTTCTTTCTAGTTGACATGATAAATCAATAAGACTTATATATATACATATAAAATGTATAAAATTAAGATTTTAATGTAAAAAATTTGTTAACATAATCGTTAATGGTCATTTTCTTAAATTATCGTATTGAATATTCAGATCATTAAATTTGGCCTTTTATTTTTAACATATTATCATTATTTATGGAATTTTGAAATATGTTTAAAAAGATTTAGGTTGGGGTTTAGAGATATTCTAACTATTAAAATTTCCCAAATGATTTTATAGTATGATATTTATTAAATTATATTGTATATATTTTTAATTTTCGTTTATTGTAACATAATTATAGTAATTGATAGAATTAAAGTTTGACCAATACAAATACGCTAAGAAGTTTGAAAGCATTCTTAATTGTCCAAAATAATAAAATCTTTCAATTCAAAAATTAAAACAAAAAAGTTGAAAATAAAAATTAACCAATATCATGTTTTGAAATGACGCAACTTTTTCAATCTCGAGGTTCAGTTTTGATTTTTTTCCTTGTCATCATGCTATGACCCCCGGACGATCCAATATTGCTGTCTGTATAATCTCTCTTAGATGAAGTCAAATTCATTTCAGCTGGTGCGATTTGCAACTTATGGTCGTCGAGATCCAAAGAATTATTCGAAAGTTCATTCCTTCCATATAGCTCCTACATTGAAATTACATACATTAAGATTTAAAAGGTATAGAATTCATAATGATATTATGGATATATGTTTTTTTTTTTTTTTTTACTTTAGTACCTTTCCAAATTGCACAACCATGTCTTCCTTTTCCCAAAACTTTTCGACAACATAAGCAGACTTGTCGCTTTTTAAATTCTCGATTGTAATCGAAATTTTAAACAGCATAGTCCTCCCAACCAAGGCAGAGAGACTTCCAGGAATAGGTGCAGTATCGTCCTGAAAAAATGTCAAATCTTGATTAAATACTTGTTTTTATAACTTTAAACCAAAAAGAATTCAAATGATACTATACTTACTTTAGGTTTTTCCAAAGCTAGTTCTTCTGCTTTTTTTCCAATAAATAGTTGGGCAAGACCGTCAAAGAAGATCAGCTTAATCTTTTGTGAACTTCCGTACCCAACATGAAGTATGAGTTTATACCTTATAAACAGTTTGGTAAGACTTAAATGTGCGTATAGTTATAATCCACTTTTAAAAATTTAAGAGACAATTTGGTACTTACTTGTAATCAACTTCCATAACATCAGAATCACAAACTCCACAACTATGTAGTAAATCCTTTCCAGCTTGAGATTCTGGTGGATATGGCTGCACCTTCTTATTGCAAACTTTACAGGCAATATAATACCATTTGGGCAACACTTCAACAGAGTGAATTGTCGCGATTGTCACACATGTTCGCGCCTGTAAAGAATTAATCAAACATTTATTATCCCAATTATAATTCAGAAAAAAATAAGATCACGATATCAATTTTACGTTTGAATCATTACCTCAAGTGCATAAACGATTTGGTCCATAGTACTCTTTTCGTTCACAATGAAAAACTCCTCATATAATGTCACCTTGGGTTTCTGAGGGCTTGGGTCATCATCAAGTTGTACTAAATCAACAGCATCAGTAGGCAACCTATATAGTTATGATAATAATAAGAATATGTGTATGATTTAAGCATGTCGTGCAGAATAATATAAAGGATATATATATATTCATATATATACATATATGTATACTTACTTATTTAAACGCGTCTACTTCGACATAACTGGATTTATGAGAATATCGGTAGAGTTGAACGCATTGGAAATACTATAATTTCCTGTAACATGGATTTAATTGGCAACGTTAGATTTGACAATTATAAGCTTTAAGTTTTGTTTTTTCTGAAAGTAAGATATTACCTTTCCATTCCTTCAGGCATGCAAATCGTATTACACAAACGACAACAGTATCTTGATGTTCTTTTATTTGTGTATCAAAGTCCTTTGCAAGATCCCCCACACCGTGCAATTTAACCGGGTTCCACTATATTACGAATGCATGCAAAAGAATAAAATTTAGTTATTTATTTTAGATTAAATTAATTTTCAAAATATTTACTAAAGTTACATACGTTAAATCTTGCAAATCGAAGCTCAATTTGACATTATCCTTCCCTTTCGTTTTGACGCTATCAAGATTTCCAACACTGACGATTTGGCCGATTACATCTACGAAAAAAAACATGAATTAATATTTTGTTTTTTTCATATAAATATAATTTTTAAAAACAAAGTTAATTAACAACTCACCAAACAATATATTCTTATCTAATTCTCCAGATAAGATAGTAGTAAACGCCTGAAAATATTTTTCTGGAACACGAACTGGGAATTCATCACATGGTTTCACAACAGTGGTTCTATAAAAGACGATTTTAAATCCCAAAGAACTTGTCTTAAAACTACTATCATAATTCACTAAGCTGAACGTATCGACTATTTTAGACTCGCCGACAGCGAGTTGATTTTGAAACCTGCTAACCAAACCATCTTCAATAGATGCATGTATCCTTGTACCCTATATATAACGATTTAAAGTTATAAAACTAATATCCAGTTTCACTAAAAATTTCATAGATAATTCAAATAAACATGACGCTTCAATTTAAAATTAGAACTTACATCACTATCAACGAAGACCATCTGAAGGGACTTGAATGATTTCCAAAGTCTTATGATACGGACTCTTATCTTTGATGGTCTAAAGCAGGGTTGACATTGTCTAACTGAACAAAAGGTTGAACGTTCATCTTTTTAGAAGTCATATTGAATTGAGCATACAACTCATAAACACATTAGCGGAACAATATTTATAGAGATGTTATACAACCGACTTGATTTTTTAATTTTTTAGAATATTTTCTTACTTTATTTTGTTAAAACGATAATGATGAGGAATGTAAACATATCATTTATGAATATTCTCGATATGCTTATTATCATTATTAAAAAAGTATATTTAACATTTTTTTAGTCTTTCAGATTTAATGAAATTCATCAAGCAGTTGTAAATTACCATATATCGTTATTAAAATAAATGTTATTTTGTAATTTGTAATAATGGTTTTTAATATTTTTATTTAAACAAATCTCTTTATGTTAAAATTTGCAACTAACTAAATTTAATAATAATCCAGAAAAATAATATTTTAATTATTTTATTAAATCCCAAAAAATCATCATATATAAACTTACAAAAGTGTTTTTCAATAATTTTCTAAAAATACGGAACTTCGAAGAACGGTTTTGAGCATAGTTATCAATAAGGTCTTCGATGCTTCTCAAAGGAGTCCTCAACAGCAAGATGAATATAGGAGTCAAGTGAATCTCTGTATTTTGCAGAAGGATAAATTCTAATCAGTATTTTTTTTAATATCAACTAATCATTAATCAAATAAAGTAAGATTTTACTATTACTGTAACATCCGTGTTCCGGGAATAGAGTTTGGGTTATGTTGAGTAAACCAAAAGAGTGGATTTTAATTAATTTTGGTTTAATTAAATCCTGGTTTAATCTAATTAAACCAAAAAGCCCTAATCTCTTTCTCAACTCACGCCTCCTCTCTTGCTTTTGTGCTTTGGTCGACATTTTCATCTGAGAGAGGGAGAGAAAGACAGTTGAGTGTTGGGTTATTTGGTGCAAAGGAGAAAGAGAATGAGATCAACCTTTTTCCTTAGTGTTAAGAGAGAAACAGAACTGTCAGGATTTGGGAGAAGGAAGATTCGACGGGTCAAATCGTTTTGAAAGGTACTGATTTTTGGTATGGTTGTAGGTAAGAGATTTTCGTACACTCTCCTTTTTACAGAAGTGAATTTGGGTTAATAGTTTAGAGATATTGGCAGTTTCTGTAAGTGTTTCTCATTCGCGGATTGAGACCAGCGGGTGTTACGGGGACGATTTCGGTTTCATCTATAATCTGATCGTGCTGAAATTTTGTGGAAGTCTTGACGTATATACCTTGCTTGTCACCGGAGGATGAAAGTAACGGTTAGTTTTGATTCGTGGTTTCACTTGTGAAGTTGTTCTTTTCTGTTTTCTTGGCAGTTTGTTTTCAATATTGTTTGTTGTTGTGATTGGTTGTAGGAACACGCTATTGTTCTTGGATATTGGTTCTCCCTCTCATTTGGTTGTATTTATTTTTTGTGAATCACTTGTTAAGGTAAGTGCAAGACCATGGCTTATCTAAGTCAGAGATTTCTCAATCTACTATTATATGTGTTGTTTGGCTTGTTGATGATTTGTTGATCATATGATTGTTGGTTGATGGTTAGAGATGTCTCTATTGCTTGTGTGTATAGCCCAGTAGATGGGATGATTGCTCACTGAGTGTTTATAAAATACTCATGCATTGCAATATGTGTTTGTGGTGCGTAAAGACAAAGTGTGACCGTGGAATCAAGGGCATGAAGAGGAGGATGTTCTAGTGGTTCGCTGGTTGTCTAGCTTCCTTTTGTTAGGTTGCTAGAGTTGAGTCCTAGAATGTTGCTTGGATTGCTGGTTCACTGTTTATGTTGTTTGATCATTAGTTTGTGATTAAATTAATATTACAATATATTTATTGATATTGGTAATGTTTTCCGCTGATGATTGTGATTGTGGTTAGGTGGCTAGTGGGTATGGACCACTAGTTGTAGTTTATTATTATACATATTATATATTTATTTATTATTATTATTATTTATTATTAAAAAAAATGTCGGTCTTTTCATTTTGGTATCGAGCCCTACGGTTCTAGGTTTGGGTTTACTAAGTTTTGTGTTGTAGATGTTGGGATTGCATGTCTTGGTTGATTATGTGAGTTAGTCAATTTGTGTGGCAAGAGTCCAACATCCTCTTCAGCCTTCATGAGATTCCACGGTGAGTTATTGTTATGTTTCTTGTGTGGTATTGATTTGTTTTATGCTTAGCCTCGTTCTGGAAGTGCAGTGGTTAAAGGTGTTTGAGTTGTTGATCATGGACGGGGACGTGGTCGTGGTCATGGTCGGGCGGGTCCCGAGGCCAGCGAGGGTGTGGTCCAGAGTTCCACGATGAGGTACGCCTGTGAGGGTCGCAAGCGTACGTGGAGGACCATGAGGGTTAGCCGGTGTGAATGCCTGGGGTGCTGGGAACTCGGTGGGGTTGCAAAGGAGAGCCTAGGGTCTCAGATGATCTTGCCGGATCATTGGCGTGCTGTTGGAGCGGTTACCGAGAGGGGTACCAGCAGCTCCAACAGACCGCATGTGGCTGGTGCCCAGGGCGCATGCTGGAGGGTTTCCATCTTATGTTAAGAGGATGAGTAGTTGTAGATGACCAGTATGAGATTATTCTCAAGAGGTATCGAGCTCAGAGAGGCGGATAGGTGGATAATGCGTGTGGAGCAGATATGTAGCCAGTGGTTAATCCAGTTGATATTGAAGTTGAGGCAAGGCGAATATTGCAATGTTATACTTGGACCACATGAGGTACTCTTTTTTGGTCGAGATGTTTATAGTGGTTAAGGATTGTTTCTCCCGAGGGGATGGTGATTCTCCTAAATACCGATAGCTCGAGGGGTTGGGGTCTTGAGAGTGGCGTAGGGGGGATTATGTTCTCCCGAGGATGATTAGTTCCCCTGATACCAGATCTGAGGATTGTGTTCCAAGAGTGAGACGGATAACTCGAAGACGCTGGTCTCGAGAGTGAGATCGGTATGGCTCGAAGGTTGCGACCTAAGGGTGGTGGATTGGGAGCAAGCAATACCTAGGACGTGAGTATAAACAACCCGATTGAATGTAAACCTCGAGAGATTGACGGTGGTTTAATCTCAGGTTTAGATGTGTTGACCAATGGGTCGTGGTTTTATGAACCGAGCGGTTATGAATGTGTGGCTGTTTCGCCAGGATTGAGTGGTCGGTGGTTCTCGAGTCCCTGAAGAAGGCTGCAAAGGTGTATGAGCCGGCAAGGCAAGGTTGCCGTGCACATAAGATTCATGAGAAACCTTCATGGCAGGATAAACTAATCATTGCGACGATGGTGGATGAAGTTCATTGGAGATGGACAAAGTTACTAGATTTAAGGTTTTGGTAAGCTTGTTGGGGGAAACAAGTCAAGTAAAGGGTTGCTGCCCAAAGCATTTGATTTGAATTCGGAATATAACGTATGGTACTTGTTTGTTTATTACGCCGTATTGATGATTTGTTGTAGAATGCTTTTTTGAAAGCTAATTTTGATTAATCTATCTTGTGGAAGTTTTCCTAAGAGATAAGTTACTAGAGGTTCTTGACTCCAAGGCAAGACATTCGGGTGGCTTCGAGTTGATGTCGGTATAACTTGAGTGTTTGTTTGCGTAGCTGAGAAGCACAGAGGATTTGTCGGAGCAACGGTTTCAACCGTCCAGTGTATCATTGTGGGGATCCAATGTTATATGTCAAGAAGAAGGATGGAGTTTCCGGTTGTGCATTGATTATCGGGTTTGAACCGTCACTGTGAAGAAAGTACCTCTTTCCTGGATCATCGATGAGTTGTGGATCATTTGAAAGCACTTGTTTCCAAGGTAGATCTGGCATCGGTTATCATCGATACCCCAGATAGAGGCAGATGTGAGAAGACTGCTTTAGATCGAAATATGGGCACTATGAGTTTGGGATGCTTTGGAGACTAACGCGCAGCAGCGTTTATGAGATTGATGAACAGTGTGTTTTTCAGGAGTTTTCTGGATGTATCTCGTCATCATTTTCATCACGATATCCCGGTTTATTCCAAGAGTCCCGAGGAGCATGGTTATTGAGGGCAGGTGGGAAGCCTGCGGAGCAGAAGCTGTTTGCCAAGTTGAGCAAGTGTAGTTTTTAGGAGCAGAGAGGCTTTCTCAATCCATTGTTTTCTGAGGTTTCAGATCCTAAGAGAAGATTCAAAGCTATTAGTGGATTGGCCTAGACCAGAATGCCACAGAGATCAGGAGTTTTCGGACTGCAGGTTACACAGGAGATTTGTGGAGGGGTTTCAAGCAGAGCAAGTCCTATGACTAAGTTGACAGGGAAGGATGTTCCTTTTGTCCATTTTGAGTTAGAGGTGAGGGGCTGCAAGCCTGAAGGAGTGTTGATCATCTGCGCCAAAGATTGGCTTGGCTCCAGGGGAGAACCCTATGTGTTTATACAGATGCATCTAGAGTTGGTTTGGGGTGTGTTCTGATGCATGGCATGGAAGTGTGATTGCCTACAGCGGTGCATGAAGGCAACTATCCTACTCATGATTTGGAGATGGGTCTGTTTTTTTGCCCCGAAGATTGGAGATCCTATCTTTATGGTAAAAGTACAGGTGTTTACAGATCATAAGAGCTTGAAGTATATATTCACTCAGCCTGAGCTGAATTTGAGACAGAGGCGGTGGATGGAGCTTGTGGCAGATTATGATTTGGAGATAGCCTATCATCCTGGTAAGGCTAACACGGTTGCAGATGCTCTGAGTCAGAAGAGGGTAGCTTCGGCCAAGAGCGGAGAGGAGCCCTGGTAGGGAGATCGTGCTTGAGCTTGTGTGTGTTTCACAGAACCGTTGGGTTTGGAAGCGCAGAGATGAGGAGCACCTCCCAGTGGAGTGCTGGCTCAGAGAAGGATTTGGGGCTAGTGAATGCCTCTAAGGATGTGGATTCGAGTAATGGTCCCCGATAATGGTACTATCTTGGTGCACGGTCGTGTGTGTGTGCCCAAGGATGAGGAGTTGAGACAGGAGATTCTGAGAGAGGCTCATGCGAGCAAGTTATCCATTCATCCAGGAGCGACCAAGATGTACCGTGACCTCAAGAGGTACTATCATTGGGTCGGGATGAAGAAGGATGTGGCTAATTTGGTTTCGAGGTGCGACGATGTCGCTAGTGAAGGCTGAGCATCAGGTTCCGGGCGGGTTAATGGCAGCCCATTCCCGAGTGGAAGGATATGATCACTATGGATTTCGTGGTAGGATTGCTGTCACGGACCTTTGATGCTATTTGGGTCATTGTGGACCGGTTGACTAAGTCGCACATTTTCTGGCCATTAAGAAGACTGATGGAGCAAAATGGGTTCAAGAAGTATGTGAGGGAGATAGTCAGTTGCATAGGGTGCCAGCGAGCATTGTGTCCGATAAATTTAAGTTCACTCGGTGTTCTGAAGGCATTTCAGCAGAGATGGGCACTATGCATGGAGCATAGTTATCATCCCGACTGATGGACAGTGAGAGGACGATCCAAACACGGAGGATTTGCTAGGATGTGTGTGGTTCGATGGTGGCCATTGGGCGATCATCCGAACCTGGTAGAGTTTGCTTACAACAACACCTATCGGCAAGTATTAAGATGGCCTATGAGGCGTTGTATGGGAGGCCGTGTCGTACCCCATTGTGTTGGACTCAGGTGGGGAGAGGAGCATATATGGGGCTAGTTTTGTTCAGAGACCTCGAGATCTGTTCTCAAGCTACGAAGGAAGCCTCGTGATGCAGAGGAGTTATGCTGATAAGAAAAGGAGAGAAGGTGAGTTTCAGGTGGGAGACAGAGTGTACCTCAAGATGGCCATGTTGCGGGTCCGAACAGGTCATCGGGACGAGACTAAGTTGAGTCCAGGTATTGGGTCCTTCGAGTGACTCGAGCGAGTTGACCATTGGCTTATAGACTGAGTTACCTGAGGTTATGCGTGCATTCCACAAGGTTTTCCATGTTTCTATGTTGCGGAGGTGTTCCACGAGGATGATCGTTGTTGCTAAGATTCATGAGCATCTTCAGCCTAACATGACTTTGGAGGCGAGACCGTGAGGTTCTCGAGAGAGGACATGAACCGAAGAAGAAGGTTCCTTTGATGAGAGTCCTTTGGACTGTGATGGTGTTGAGGAGCGACTTGGGAGCTCGAGGCTAGGATAAAGGCAAGGTTCCGGAAGTGGTATGAGAAAGCCGCACTCTTGTTTAGCCTGGTCCCATCTGTAATCCGTGGCTCAGAGCGGAAATGAGTATTCCAGCCCATCTCTGTTACTCGGTCGCCGGTGGTTGGTTGTGCGACCTCACAAGATTGAGGTGGTGTCTGGGTACAAAAAGTTTCTGTGAGGCGGGGTTTGGAAGAAAGTTTCCTGAAATAAAGTTTAAAAGATGGAAAGTGCAATAAATATGGAAAGTTTTATGGGAGTTAAATTTGTCCATTTTAGCGGAGAACAAAGGGGGCTTGGGTGTGGCCTTAGTGGCGGACTTTGAGTCAGTGTGCCCGTGTGTGACGGTCCTCTTTGAGACATACTGTGTGGCCAGTGGCGGTCCTTTGTAGACGTTTGTTTGCCTGCAAGTGGCTGTTTAGCTCAGTGTCTTTGTGACGGTCCTTCTGGGACACATGGCCTTGTGGCGGGCTGTTTAGCCAGAGTGTCTATGTGACGGTCCTTCAAACGATGAGCATGACGGTCCTTCCATGATGGCCTGTGGCGGGCTGTTTAGCCAGAGTGCCTTGGTGGCGTCCTCTTTTAGGACATTTGTTTGGCCTTATGTCCTCTTTAGGACATTTGTGTGGCTTTGGTGGCGGCAACTTTTAGACGTTTGTCACCTTGCGGTCCTCTTTGGACACTTGTGTGGCTCAGGTATGGTCCTTTTAGACGTTTGTTTGGCCAGGGCGGGCTGTTTAGCCGCAGTGTCTTTGTGACGGTCCTTCGGGACAGATGGCCTTTGTGGCGGCTGTTTAGCCAGAGTGTCTATGTACTGTCCCTTCTCAGACAGATGGTCTTCGTGACGGTCCTTCGGGACATGATCTTTGTGGCGGGCTGTTTAGCCGAGTGCTTTGTATGTCCTCTTTAGGACATTTGTTTGGCCTTGGGGCGGTCCTCTTTAGGACATTTGTTTGGCTCTTGGTGGTCCTCTTTAGGACATTTTTGTTTGGCTCCTTTGTGGCGTATATGATCCTTGTGTGGTCATGAGGTATTCCAGTGAGGAATATGTGGTTGGTAGGACATTGAGATGTTTTTACGCGAGCCAATGAAGGAAACCCGGATGTGGGATAGGACTCGGACGTGTTCAGAATCGTTTGCTCGCGACTCTTGGGGGACTTAGGTTCTCCTAGTACTACCATATTCAGAGACTTTGTGGCTCGGGAGTATGGTTGGTATACTTCGGATGACGATCCGGGGGCGCGCTGTAGGGTGGCAACCCGAGAGACGAGTTTGACTTTTCCTTATATATTATGGCATGCGGGCTTCGGCTCGATGAGAGCACAACATTTGGTGCGACTTAGGTCTGATGAGGAGCCAATAAAAACTCAAGGTTTAGCCTATGAGTAAAGGAAAGTCCAAAAGTCAAGAGCAAATGACGCCTGGAGCGGAGCTATCGCCAGAGGTGACCTTCTGTGATCGGTCGGAGGAGCGGCCGTGGAGACGTTGCAACGGGAGTCCTGGCTGATGGTTGTTCGGATTGGGACAATCTAGTTTGGTGGGGGAGAATTGTAACATCCGTTCTGGAATAGAGCTGGGGTTATGTTGAGTAAACCAAAAGAGTGGATTTTAATTAATTTTGGTTTAATTAAACCGGTTTAATCTAATTTCAAAAACCAAAAAGCCCTTAATCTCTTTCTCAACTCACGCCTCCTCCTCTTCAAGTTTCTTTGTGCTTTGTCGACATTTTCATCTGAGAGGGAGAGAAAGACAGTTGAGTGTTGGGTTATTTGGTGCAAAGGAGAAAGAGAATGAGATCACCTTTTTCCTTAGTGTTAAGAGAGAAATTTAACTGTCGATTTGGGGAAGGAAGATTCGACGGGTCAAATCGTTTTGAAAGGTACGATTTTTGGTATGGTTGTAGGTAAGTGAGATTTTCGTACACTCTCCTTTTTTACAGAAGTGAATTTGGGTTAATAGTTTCAAGATATTGGCAGTTTCGTGTGCTTTCATTCGCGGATTGAGACCAGCGGGTGTTACGGGACGCATTTCGGTTTCATCTATAATCTGATCGTGTGAAATTTTTGTGGGAAGCTTCTGGACGTATATACCTTTGCTTGTCACCGGAGGGATTAGAAAGTTAACGGTTAATTTTGATTTCGTGGTTTCACTTGTGAAGTTGTTCTTTTCTGTTTTCTTGGCAGTTTGTTTTCAATATTTGTTTGTTGTTGTGATTGGCAGGACGCTTGGTTGTTCTTGGATACTGGAAAGCCTCCTCATTTGGTTGTAAAATTTATTTTTTGTGAATCACTTGTTAAGGTAAAGTGCAAGACCAGGCTTATCTAAGCTGGAGATTTCTAATCTACTTGTTTATGTGTTGTTTGGCTTGTTGATGATTTGTTGATTGATGATTGTTGGTTGATGGTTAGAGATAATCTATTGCTTTGTGTGTATAGCCCAGTAGATGGGAGGATTTGCCTTTACTGAGTGTTTATAAAATACTCATGCATTAAAAATATGTGTTAGGTGCGTAAATGTAAAAAGTGTGACCGTTATAATCAAGGTAATGAAGAGGAGGATAAATTCTAGTGGTTCGATTTGGCTGTCTAAATTTTTGTTCCGCTAGAGTTATTTCCTTATGTTGCTTAATTGCCTAAATTCATTTATGTTGTTTGATCATTAGTTTGTGATTGGAATTAATATTGGCTAATTATATTTATTGGATATTGGTAATGTTTTCCGCTGATGATTGTGATTGTGGTTAGGTGGCTAGTGGGTATGGGACCACTAGTTGTAGTTTATTATTATATTATATTATATATTTATTTATTATTATTATTATTTATTATTAAAAAAAAAAATGTCGGTCTTTTCAATTACCTTAGGTCTAAATCGAACCTATAGTCAGTATCATCCAAATCTTTGATTCTTGACTCACCATGATCAACGTAATTGTACCTAAATATTTAAAGTTAGTCAGATACATCCACATATTTCTAAAATATATAATCGAAAGACCATCCAAAGTAATTTTCTGACTTACATGAACATGTAGTCTGCAAAATCTTCACTCTTCGGGTCCTCGACAATCTCCGAGCATCCATCGCCGTTGGTTAGAAGAACATTATCATCTAGTATTACCGATGTTAAATAAACAAATTATTCATTATCATAATAAACTGTACTGAATTACTAAACTAATTATCTATAAACAAACATAATCACCTCCGAATCTTACTTTCCACATTTTGAACAGCAGACCCTCTTCCGTTACGCAGTTTGAAAGTTTTGAACATATGATTGGCATAGACTCCTGTTGCGAAGCAGTCAAGTACATATCCCCTTTGGAAAAAGGTTTGTTGATATAATAATGTCAATCTACGTATTTTATCAAGCACTTAAAACAGTTCTTAAAAATATTACTATTCATATATAAACTTACTCAATCGACTCGATAGTGAATTTTATGTAGCGATCCATCAAGCTCCAACGATAGACACCATCTTCTTTTTTGAAACTCTTGATTTCACCCATATTGGTGATGCATCCAATCAGATTAACTGCCATAAAAACGATTAATATGTGTTAAAAATAACAAATTAATCTTTTATAAAACAATCCATTATAAAGTCCGATTTACCGTAAGGCCATCTTCCATGAAACGCATTATCAAAAACACGTTTAAAATCTAGATTATTAAAAGATTTGGAAATGATAGGATCTCTTGCAAAACTGATTATAGTTTTGTCTGTGAAGAAGATCCGATAACCGTTTTTAGTTTTCTGGATCTGTTCTCTGTCATTCTTGACTTCGAACTTCTCTATAACATAAGTTCGATCCTCCGACAATTTAAATTCCGGAACACCATTGAGTGATGCCGGGATAGTAGCATGTCCAAATGTACCCTAATTCAGAGAATGATTTACCAAAGTATTTAGACACACGAATACATATGAAGTAACAACGAAATAATTCTGTATAACATACCTCTTCGTCTACCAAGATTAGTTCTGTCGACACATCATTCGAACGATCTCTCACTCTCCATGAACGGAAAACCTTGACACGAATCTTCCATCCCATTGTCCAAGGACACAATTTGTCGAGCATCACAAATCTCGCCAATTTTTTTTTTTTTTTTGTCTTTAAAAAAAAGTATTTTAGTTGGAGAGAAGTTTAGTAAGAGAGTGAAATGAAGAAGTTGAAAAGACAGTAGTTTGGTTTTAAGTTTTTAAACTCGACTATAAGAATTTATAAGGTGTTAATGGTTGCATAAAAAGTATCGACTCGAAGGGGTGTTACCATCCACACCTTTTAACTACATAATTGAAAGGTTCATGAATATGTAAAAATCAGAGGGGATGTCTATTTTGAATACAAAAGGTAATTAATATAATATAGTTTTCGTTTTATGAATTAATTAATAATTGAATAATATTATAAATCAAATTAAAATCCAATCACATTATCATAGAGGATTAAAGTATTATTTTTATCTTATAAATATGAAGTATAAAAGTCATGCACTTTAAAAAAATCAATTTCAAATTTCCATATCAGCAAAGGCATCCAACATCTGTGTGACTTGAGGACATGGAGGATTGATCATGACACTGGTACAATTGTGCACTGTGGTAGCCATCCATGTATCTACATTAATAAAATTTGATAATTAGTTAACTTTTTATTAAAAAAGCAATTATAGATTTATCAGCAAGAAATGGTCCGAACCTTTATTACTTTCGAGCTTGGCAAAACGTAATACACATATGATAATATCATTGTCACGATGTATCCAATGGTCATAGAAGCTGTTCGCGTAGTCTTTTGGTAAACGACATGAGAAATGTTCACCCCTACAATTTATCATCACTGAGTACTTCTCAAATCATTGAAATTTAAATTAGAAAGCTCAATAATTTAGAGCAACTTACTCAATATTTTCAAGAACAACAAATAACTCATTCCATTCTTTGTATGGTGGACCTTGTTCCATGGTATTTCCAACACTAAAGACTCTTCCGATAAGATCTACGAAAATTTATACAATAATTTAACTAATCAAGCACTTTAAACTTAACATATAATATAAAAATAAATTGGTACCCTTACCTACACAATATTCAGAATCAAAATATCCACTTTTAATATCACTGAATGATACGAAAGAGTAAAATTGATCTGAAGACAAAGGAAGTATTTTCTTAAACCATGTCCCATCTCTCCAATGTATTCTGAAACGATGGTCAGTTGGCCTAAAACCGCCATCAACATTGCTTAATGAGAAACTTGATAACATAATCCATTCACCTTCTTCCAAATCGTTAAGAAAGATGTCACGATAAGGAGAACCCATCAATACATGGATTTTTGTACCCTACGTAAACGTTATACATAAGTAAATAAAACTAAATTTAAATTTATAAAACATTATATAATATAAATATACCTTCTCATCTACTACGATTAAGTCTGTTGACTTGAAAAGAGGATGACGACACTCAAATTTCCTCAGAATTTTTACGTTAATTTTCCACTCATGAACGAAGGGGTTTAGGTCATCCACATCGAAAAAATAGTCTCTCTTCCCGAACTTTTTTTTAATAGCGTTGGATAGGAGGTTAGCCATAATAAACTTTTTTTTCAAAGAATTCTTAGAGAGTTCTGTCTGGCAAACGTATTTATATATACATAATACATAAATCTGTTTTAGAATATTTACATCTAAAGATATTGTCAAATATTCTTTATATTTATCGTGAAAAATTTAATGGTATTTGTAAAACAATCATAAATTAGTAAATCATTATTGTCATATTTCCAGTCATTTTTATAAAATTTCTATTTTGTATAAGTATTCAATATTTTTCAGATATCTACATTCCAAATTATGTTATAACCACCAAAATTTCCGCATGATAAAAATTAAAATATTCATTAATTTATACTGACTGCAAAGCTTATTAACAAAATATTATTATTTTCACAGCTATATTTTATATTATCTACATATTTTTATGTAATTAACATAATTAGTTATCCGTAAATAACATAATTAGATATATATATATATATATATATATATATATATAATACAATAGAATTCTTTGATTTGATCATACTATAATTATAATGCTCAGTTTCAAATTATTTAATTAAACTCATTCAATCTTAAAGTCAAATAATCTGTTAATATTATTTATACAAAACTCGCTGAGAATTTCTTCAAAATAAGTTTTTTATATGATAATCACCAAAACGGTTATTTCATAAATTTAAAAATCAATTAAAAGGCCGAGCTCAAATACAATAGATATTTTATGATATATCAAATTACACTTTAATTATTATCAATATCAGTTCTCCATTAAGGCAAAATCCTCAAACATCTGCGTGACTTGAGAACATCCAGGATTGATCATGACCATTGTACAATTGTGTACCGTTGTTGCCATCCATGTATCTACATTAACAATAAATAATTAATTTATATTTTTCAATTATAAACAATAATATTTCCAGCGTGTATAAATAATTCAAACCTTTGATAGTCTCAAGTTTGGCAAAACGTAACACACATATTATATCAAAATCACAATGTATCCAGTCATTGAAAAAGACATTCGCGTAGTCTTTTGGTAAACGACATGATAATCGTTCAAACCTACAATTATACGTTATGTAGAATTAGAGTCATTAACGAACACGAACGTATTGTTAAATCATATTTCGTTAATAGAACGACTTACTCAATATTTTCCAAAACGACGTACAACTCATCCCATTCTTTATATGGAGGACCTTCATCAAAACGATTTCCAACAGTGTACACTCTTCCAATAATGTCTGTTCATAAGAATTGCATTATAAATTATTTTTCAGGTATTTCTTAAAAAATTTATATAATTATTTTAATCTCACCTACACAATGATCATGGTCTAATTTCCCTCTTTTGATATCATTAAATGATACAAAAGAATAAAACTGCTTGGAAGACAAAGGATGGATTTTTTTAAACCATGTTTTGTCTCCCCAATGTATCATAAAACGATGATCAGTTAACTTTAAAACACCATCAACAATGGTTAGTGAGAATCTTGATAACGTTATCCAGTCACCTTCTTCCATATCGTTTAAAAAGATGTCACGATAAGGAGGACGCATCATCACTTGAATTTTTTTACCCTATATTATTAAAAAATATATAAGCAACATAATATGATTTTTTTGTTTGAAAATTATCATACGGGATACACAATGTGAAATTACCTTATCATCGACTACAATCAAGTCAGATGATTTAAAATTAGGATGGCACACCTCAAACTTCCTCAGTATTTTGACGTTAATCGTCCACTCATGAACAAAAGGGTTTAGGTCTTCCACATCGTAAAAATAGTCTCTCTTTCCGTTTTTTTTTTAATGGGATCGAACAGCAGGCATGCCATGTTTATAAAAGAGAATAAAAATTTATGGTAAAACTAAACCTACGATGTTGATTTTTTCAACTTGTAATCGGAAAAAAAATATATATATATATATATATATATACATTATTATTTTTTTTTTTGGAAAATGTATATTTATGATATTATCAAAACTCAATATTACTTACCATTAGATAAATTCGATGGTATATATTCATTCTCAGTAATCACCAATATATTTGTATATTTACATAAACTTAAATTATTTACATAATCTTTTAAGAAACTTACGATTTTTAAAAGTTTTAAATATTTATAAAAATATATCACTCAACGAATATAGGAACTATATATCAAACATTACATACCATATTTTTTACGATTTATGAGAATAACTTTAAAGTCCAAGACTAAGATATGTTTTCTTTACGATTTATTTTAGAATAATAAAATAAAGCATCGATTATATTTTATGTCAGATAATAATAATTTAAAATTCAAGAACAGCAAACGATTAAGATAAAATTCTTAACATTGTTAATGATTTATAAAGGGAACACGAAGTTTATCCCAATCAATTTTAGGAACAACACATTCTTTTTCATCTTTCTCAATAACAACCCTAACATCTTCTAGTCTGTTTCGCTCTTCAATCAAGTCGATTCGCCCCTCCAAGATATCGTCTATTAGCGAGATCTGAGCATCGATTGTTTCAAGCTGACAGTTCAAGCCGACAGATTCTTCTTTTTGTTGATGTACTCTTTCATCATATCAATAATAGCAGTAAAATGTTTCGTCGTTTCCTTTAGAACCACGTCTCTCGATTTGCGGAACGCTTGTTTAACTATGTCGATTGCTCCATCTTCCCAGCCGAAATCTGACATAGGCTCTTTCCGTTTCCTAGAACTTTCACCTTCCATCTATGATTTTGAAAAAAAAATATAAAGATCTTTAAACTTTCAAACAAAGAACTGCTGGTACGAAAAAATTTAATGAATATCGTTTGGGATCTTACCACAAGGTTATGGATGATAATAAGCTTTTATTTTACTCTTTCTTTCTTGACAGGGGAAAACAAAAAGTCACGATAATAATAATAATATAAAGACTTAGAATGCTTAAATATTAGTTCTAAGAGTCGCGATGGTTTTCTAATTGGCATCTATTAAGGCCAGGCCCATATAATTTAACCAAGAAAAACATTTGATCCTCTCTGTCAAATTTTATTAGATTTTAAATTAATTAAATTCACGTGAGTCTACTTGTGAAGATAATTGTTATTTTAGAAAATACTTAATAAAAGTTAAACAAAAATTCTGAAACATATTTAAATAAATTAAATAATTATTCATGCCCAAAGTTTCAACAAACTATAGATTGATGCTCGTATGACGAAATTATTCATCATCGTCATCTTCATCACTGGAATCAACGTTTAGCCAGCGTCTGTAAAAATAAAGCAATTCAGGATTAAACTTCCCACATAATTTTGTTTATACATTTTTTTTCAATTTATTAAATTAATGAACTTACAGCATATCGCCAGTATTAATTTCATCCACTTCATCTTCAAGAATGACCTTTGAGCATCGCAACTGAGACATCAAACATTGCATACCTAGCAAAGTAGAATTTAAGTAAAATGATATTTTGGATGGTATATGAGACTAATATTGAACAGTACCTTCGTAAACAGAGATCCTCCAAAACAGAAGAGTACACATTATTGGTTGATTAGTAGTATAGGTAGGCGAAGACATAATTTGTTTCCGTTTCTCAAGAAATGCAGTACAAACCGAACCAACAGCAACACATTCAATCTCTTGGCCACTTTCAGAAAAATAAAATGATTGTATATAATTTAATAAAGAACTGTTTAAAATAAAATTTCTATGTATTTACAATGTTATAGAAAGTTTTTAAAAATATCTTACTTGTGTTCAAGGATAGTGAAGGTCACAACTTCATTCTCTGAAATGTAGCCATTTTGATGATCGAGGAAATCAATCATCTGCGAATTGTTTACATGTACCACCATTCCTAAGACATCTAATATAAAAAATAATTTTAATGTTTATTAAATATAGTAAAATTAAGATGGATGTATGAACATGAATTGAGTATAAAAACTTACCTACACAACAATTCTTCTCGTCAGGCGTCGCATTTTGCATTCTTGGTGCATCATACATAAGAATAAAATTGTCAGTACTTCGTGGATTTATTGGAACCATTTTTGTTTTTTCCTGGATCAGGATCTCAAACGGATGGTTTGAATTTCGGGATGATTGTTGACCTTCAATCACCTTAAATCCAGAAATCTCGTACCAGTCTCCTTCATTGAGCTTTCCATAGTAACAGTCTACATAAAGTTCCGCATCTATCTTGGCATCAATCCTAGTTCCCTAAAATATAAACATAATTTAGCATTCCATTTTTTTTTTTTGTTGTATAACTCGATTGATATTTGCTAAAACTGCTAAATGGGATGAGGAAGAAAATTTACCCTTTCGTCGACCAAAATCAAACTTTGATAAAAAGGCTGTCCTTGTATAAAATGCGGTGGCCATTCTCGAAGTATTTTCACAGCAACTTTCGGGTTACGTAAAGTAGGATTCAGATCTTTCAAGTACAGCACCATCCCGATTGGACTTTTTTTTGCGTGTATTTAGAAGCTAGAATAAGTATCAGAGAGAACTTTCAATTTGTTGTACTTCAAATATTCATAGAGGAAGGAAGATAAGGATTTTTACAATTACAGTTAAATATTTGTGTAGATTGTATTAAAACTCAAAACAGTGAAAGCTGCATGAGTATCTGTTCGATATGAATTAATCAATGTTTTCGTATTTTCAGAATACTTTATTTAAAAAAAAAAATAAACTTGACGGTTGAAACTCTAAATTCCAGACTGCATGCATTCCCTTTTTTATTTTCAGCTTGCATGCTGACATCTTTAATTATGATGCATTGGACTATCGTTTTTTTATTACTAAGACTTTTGTTGAAATTTCATTGAAAAACTAAAAGTCTTCCACTTCATATTTATTTTTAAGTAATTTATATGTAGTTAATTTTTAAATTTATGTTTAAAGGAAAATTACTGGTTATTAAAAACATAATTCGTTATATGTAACTAATTTGTTTAGCTCATTATATGTAAATAAATAATTAAAATATTTCATTTTATATCAAAGCAAGAATTTTTAAAAATCCAACTACTAACTAAATATAAAATAATTAAAATCCCATCAAATCCCTAGAACGCCATAAAAAATTCATGGAAGCCAGTCTTCTATCCGCGAGTCCTCTTCCTCGATCTCCTATAATTCAATTAAGTAGAACGTGAAAAAGTTTATAAACGAATTTCGTTTTCATCTATGTTATAGCATGAACAAAGATGTTATTCTTACAATTCCATCATTTTCGCAACCTCAGAATTGCGAGGATTGAGTGTTATTCGCGTACAAACTGTAGAAGATATACTTCTTTTTCCTGCAAAGTTATAACAGAATTTATTCCTTTCAATACACGATCATCATAAATATGCAATAATTTTTATTAAATTAATTGTATACCTTGGAAATCTTCAATAACACCCCAACGAATAACACAAATTAAACGTTCACCCTGGAATGATTTTAAAGCATCGTAGAATTCCGCAGCCGTTTTTTCGAATAATTCACACCTTAGTAGGGTTCCACTAAAATTAAAGAATTAAAATTTGTGTGATTTAAAATAATGGATTAAGAGTATGATTATGTATAATATAAAATATATATGAGTTTTAAAATTTACCTGAAATCACAAAGATCAAATGAGATTTTGTGGTTAATTGAGATATCCTCTCTTTTTTTTTTAATTTTAAGATTATCTTCAGTACTTTCCAGCTCATCATCTTTTTCATCTTCTTCAAAATCTTGGACATAATCTTCGTCAACTTGATCATTGTTACCACTGTTATCTGTTTGGTGTTCGCTATCATCATCAGTTTCTTCCTCAGTATCATCCTCTTCTTCATCTTCTTTATAATCATCATCGTCCTGATCTCCAACATCAATGTCATCATCAGAGTCTTCAAAGATCGTGCAATCTGTTTCATATTGATCATGAAAAGTAATGTTTTTCTTTTGATCTGAACCATATCGAGTACAGTACTTAAATAACATACGGATATTATCACTTTGTGTGACATCCTCATGTTTTCCATTATTTTCCACCCCTTTGATTTCCTCTTTTTGTTGTAATTCTTTGAAATTACATCTGAATTCGCCAACATTTACAACCTCACCAATAATGTCTGTATAAAATTTAAATTAGTTCAAATATAATGAATCTCAAATAGTATTTGAAATTTCTTTTTAAAAAACTGAATTATTCCCTTACCGATTAAGTAATCTTCACATTGGGTACCATCATGGATGAGTTTGAAATCGACGAAATCATAGAAATCTTCCCCTCCAACAATTGAATTCTCTCTTATCTTGGTATTGTACAAAATAACAATTTTGTAACGATGTGTAGTAGCTAAACATGAACCATTCTGTTCAACAACCTTAAAGTCTTCGAAATCAAGCCAATCACCAACCTTGAACTTTAAGACAAAACGATCATAAACATCTCCACGAAAGGAGCATTGGACCTTTACACCCTAATAAAACATAGTATTATTAATTATCGGATAATACGATTTTGTTACATGTCTTAAAATATTTTTAAAACCTTGTGATTTGTAACTTTCAGGTATAATTGCATATAAACTTATTGTTTGAAATATATAATGAGCTTATAATTAAATTAAAGTAAATACCTTAATATCAGTTAAAACCATCTCCAAACTTGGACCTTTATCTTCCCACAGACATAAGACCTTCACACGAATTTTCCATTCATATTTTGAAGAGTTCAAACGCGAAACATCATCAAAAAGGCTATACCTAACCATAATTTCTTGCTTTTTTCGTGTGTTCTGTGGATTTCTTCTCTGATTTAGGTTTAAAAAATCAAAAGTGTCGAATAGACGTATATATATACAATTTTATATATTCACAATTTACATTTTTTCGGAAGTGATATTTTTAAATTCCTGTTTACCAAATCATTTTACTATTCTGTAAAGATCTCGACATTGATATATCTTTATATTTCCTTTTATTTTTGAGTTAAATAGTAATCTTCTTAATGATTATCATTACGGCTTTAAATGCGTAATTTTTTTTGTTTAAAAAAAAAATAAATCATGATCTTACACTATATTCTAAACTGTTTTAAATATAGAATATCTCTTAAGATTTTCAACCCTACTTTACATAAGGTATAAAATAACAATTTTAGATTTTTCTAACAATGATCTACAAATTTTTGAACATAATAATTATCACATTTTTAAGAATATTAGCATCATTATGTCTTTTCTCTATTTTTTTCAAAATTGAGATAATAATCAAGAACCTTAGTAACCGATCGTTTAGATATCATAATATTCATAATACTATTCTCTAAATATCATGCTTATATTATCCTTACGTCTGAATATGAGCTACGACACGAAGGATTGTTCTTCCATATGCAGATTGTTTTCATTAATTAATCAAATTATTCAAAATATTAGACATAATTTTTAACATTTTTTATGTTAATAATAGTTATGAATATAACATTTTATTTTTTTATTTTGTTCTTATATAATAATCAAGCACCCTGGTATTCGATCATTTGATCGTCATTATTAAAGTATAATCTTATATTATTAAAATAAATTATCATTGGACTATTTCTATCTCATAAAATATTCAACCATCTAAAACAATATCAATAAAAATACGATTATAAGATCGCATAACATTCATCCTACTATTCTCGAAAAATCGTCTTCCTCCTTTCTTCACGCCTGATTTTTCGCAACGACACCAATCATATCTTCTTCCATACGCTGCCTATTTTTAAAAATAATAACAATGTTATAAATTATATATAATGGAATTTGATTGAGATTATTTGAAGATAATTAGCGTGTAGTTTAGAAGGAACGGAAACGACTCTGTTTTTTTGCGATCAATAGCTTCTCTGCAAATATTCATAAAAATAGGATTAAGATCAGAATTTACAGACAAATGGTAATAATTTGTTTCATTAAATTATCAATCTGCAATAATAATCAGTAAATGCAAATGTTAATATGATTTTCTGAATCAAATATATTTATATATATAATTAATTTTCCTTTTAAAATAAAAATACCTGTTTTTCACCATACGATCATTGGTAGATTCATCTAAACAATGTTTAAATTTAATTTGATCATTAGAAATATATTAATATAAGGAATTTTAAGTTTAGCAACATACCTTTTAGCAATATATTTGAAGATGCAGAATTCAAATAAAAAAATTCGATAGCCCTCGCCACCTCCACCTATTCATTTATATTTATTTGTTAGAACCACATACTTATAAATTAATTTTTATAACGATGATAGAGTAATTTACTATTAAAATTTAAATTACCAAACATCTCTCATCACTATGATCATCTTCAGAAGCTTTCCTGCAACTATAGAAATAAGTCTTTCTATTTAGCATCATCAAACTATAAAGATTAAAGTTTAAAGTATTCATAAATAAAAGACCTAGATTTCTTGTCCGAGAACATAGAACTAAGATCACGACCATGTACCAACTCACCTGAAACATAAGAATTAGTATAATCGTTTTTACAAAACATTTAATAAATCAAGAAACCTATACAATATAATATAAGAAGTAATAATGAAACCATACTCAAAGTTTTGGTAATGCTCGAACCTGCGTTCCAAACAAATACTACAGAAAGAGGACATGAATCATTAAAACACGAACACGAATACGAAGAACTATATAAGGGATCATCAAAACTATAATACATATATAATTTGAAGAACATGAGAGAAAATTAGGGTTTTCTCTATTTTAAAGATTTCGGATTATGGAGAATTATTAGGGTTATACCTATACATATATATATGTTTACAACCTATAATTTTAGGGTTTCGAATAGGTCGGTATATTTTGGTTGGGTTTTTTTGAAAGCCCATTATTTTAGATTTTAGCGTTTCAAAATTTATTAAATCACGTTTTGACGATTATATAGATAAGATATTTAATTATTTAAACTTTTTATAATTTTCTAAATTAATTTGAAGGGTAAAAACGTCCAGATTGGATTCTTATTAATGGCAAATTAGTAATCTTAAGTCTGAGGATGAATGTGGTGCGTTTCAGCAACCTAAATAGAGATCAAAAGCTTGTCCGAAAATTTTTCAGGGGAAATTTTCATTAAGGGCAAGAGAGGTCAAATTTTGTGAGATTGGCTGTGAGCCCTCTCGACTTCTCCTTTAATCTATATATATAAAGTTAACTTTGCTCACTTCTCCTTCCTCCACATCATCATCCACCTAATCAATTCTTTTTTGCATAAAAAACATTATTTTTAATATTCATTCATTACATATTTATTACTTATAATTGATAATAGTAAAAATAAATAAAAAAATTGACTAAAATTAATTAAATTTATAATAATATAGACAATAATGTAATTTTTTAGTAAATAATAAAATAATAACTATCTAAAATGAATTAAGTAAAATAAATAAAAAAAATTAAATAGTAAAAGTAATAATATAAATGTGTTTTAGTAATAATGTTATTATTAAAATTATAACCAAAAATGATTATATTCCAAAATTTTGAATGAGTTAATGAGTTTTAGAATGTAAGTAAGATTTTAATGCATGGTGGAGTAAAAAAACAAGTTATGTAATTGTATTTATAAAAATCTAAAAATAAAAATAAAATTGAAGTGAAACATTAGTTTCTAAGAAACATATACCATAAAGATTTATTATTAAATTTTACTTCTAAGAAAGAAAATATTAATTAATTAACTTAACTTAAAAGGTTTGATCTAAAAAAAAGTCACTGTAAGGGGTACACTTTTTTTTGGAAAAATTATGAAAAAAAATTTTGAAAAAATAATCTATCTAAAAAACAAAATCAATAGTTAGGAAATATAGAAAAATGATATGTAAGCCGTTACATAAAGTGTTATGTGATTTGTATAGCATATCTCATAAGGTATATTATCAACTGGAGCTACAATTTTATAACATGATATAAAACAAATATAAAAAATATAGCATATATAGATATATATATATATATATATATTATCAAATGCTTTTAACCCAAAATATTGGCAAAAACAACATATTTAAAGTACACTATGTTTTTTTTAGAACGACGAATCTGGGGTTGCATCACAAAATTAACATATGCAAATAACATATGATATTTTAGAAAAATATGTAACTTGGATTAGTGAATAGATATTCATTTTGGGGTTTAAACGTTTCATCATTTAATCATTCTTGACTTAGTCGGAAAATCTATAATGGCAGATGGTGCATTTGGACAACCTCATTGTAGCGACATAGCACTAAATTTGTTCATGAAACTTTGTATATTCGCATTTAATGTAGGATATCGATATGTTTAATTGGTCTTTATAATTAGGTCAACGATCAACATTGACGTTAGAGCTTTTAAAATTATGTTTGTATGGGATATGAATATGGAATGAACTCTTTTAAAGATAAAAGATCAGAAGATTGTCGACAATATTATTGCACAGTAGACAAAATATGTTATATATAGATTAGTAAAGCAAGTATGGCATTTATATAGATTTATCTTTAGTCTTCAAATTATATTCATATTCAATGATTTTAATTAAAACCCTAGGTAAAATCACAAATAAATATAACAAAGAAATATTATCTTCAAAAATATATATGTTGTATATCACTGAGTAAGGTAAGTTTCGTATTTATATAGATTTATACTCAAAATTTGGAATGATTATATTTGAGCTCAAAAATTTATATTGATAAGAAATATTTTAAATTAAAATCCCGCGCGTGCGCGGATAGAAATAGTTTCAAAACTCTTATTGTCTTGTAGATCGCAAAAATGACTTCTCTGCTATCCGTTAACGAGACATCATATTATCAAAGGGAACAAAGTCATTCCAACCTCAATGACATACCGCTAAAGACCCAATAGGCCAACACAATCTTAAGGCTTACAGATAATAAGGCCCAACGACAGAAACACAAAAAAAAAAAAAAAAAAAAAAAAAAATGAAAACAGAATTGTAAGTAATTGAGATTTTTAAACATTCTTAATCAAAAATCACTAACTAATCACTACAAACACAAAAGCATTGACAAAAAACTACAGGTTACTAATTGAATAATAAAATAATTAAAGGATTACCTACATACAACCACATTACGTATAATAAAACCAAATAACAATCCAACGATAAAATGACAAATAATTTTAATTAAGCACAACTAACGACTAAAGCGAGACAACAACTATTACTATACCAACTTAGCTTCTAATTCTATATTAAAAAAAAAAAAAGATCATGATGATTTAAATTTATTAAAAATAAAAAAAAATTGACTACATTATACTAGCTGAAAAACACAGAAAAAAATAAACCAACAAAAGAGCAAAGAAAAATATACCAACAATATAACCAGACAGAAGGAGGAAAAATACATAACCAAAAAACAAATTAACAAAACAACCGAAAGAAACACCTTCACCTAACTCCCGCGCGTAGCGCGGATCAAAGGCTAGTATATTAGAAAATAATACCATTGTCTAAGTTTTGTTGTTAGTAAATCGGTAAATGAGATTTTTCACGGATGAGGTGATCAGCAAGATTATTCTGAGCAAGGCCATAGTTAACCAAATCTGGTAGCTTTTTTGGTCACTTCTATGGATGAGTTATTTTAGCTCAACCACAAAAAAAAGACCCCTGAAATCTTCCTCAATGGTTAATAGATCAAGAACCACTACTGATAAGGAAGATTGCATTGAAAATAAATAGAAACTAAAAAAAAACATACCTAACGAAAAAATTTGATAAGAAATGTACAATAATACAAAGTAGAAACTTCACCTAAGTTACATAAGTTAGAAATATACGAATGGTTAGTAACGTTTAATTTTCATCGTAGTAGTTCTCCAGTGGTTTTTCGTTTTTTATTTAAAAAGGTAATGGTTTGTGTTCGGCTGAAGAAGTCAAATTAGACTCTGAAGCAGTTGGCTAGAAGCATGACCCTCGCCAGGCACACAACTGGCAGAGAGAGCTACTAGAGAACTCGATTGAGCTAATCCGAATTTACCGAACCAATACCCTTACAGCCTCCACTTGGACTACAAGCTCACGTTACCAAGCTCGGCAACATATCATGCCTCTTCTCTATATATATGTAGCTCTGTTTTTTTTGGCTTCTTTCGATGTGGGACATATATAATTTTTCATAACCCAATTAATTTCCCATTCATATTATATATATATATATATATATATATGTATTTAAATGGAACATGGTTACATATGGGAATTAATGACGATTGACGAAGACAAAATAATTATTAACTTTTCACTTGAAAATCAAGTTTACTTAAGTTCAAATTTTTATATTGAACCAAAGAAAATATGTGTAGCTTGATCCAGTTTTGTATTGAATTTTGGCCGCTCAAATTTGAAGTAAAATTAAATCACAAATTCACTTTCATTCAGTATACGTTTAGTACAAATGGTTACTTTTGTTGGTTTAGTTCTCATCGTAGTAGTAAGGCAGAATCTGCGTTCTTACAGACACAGGAATTGTAACCTTATGCACATTGTCACTCCAGGTTAAGCTTCCAAAGTAGTAACCTGTGTTGATTTTGTGTGTGGTCGAAACTCTGACTTTAAAAGAAGCCCGTTTGGTTGTAGAGTTGAACACTAGCGTCTCCGGGCTCACAGTCACTTGGATGCCCAATGGTGGTTCAACCATTACTTTATAGACAGAGTTTAGTGGTCCAACGTTAGTGAGGGTTCTGGTGAGAGACACTACGTCTTTGAGGTTTGGGATTGTGATGGAAGGTAAGTTAAAATCAAGAACAGATGGTTTGGGATTTGAACAGACTGTTCCTTTACCGACAAGCTGAGAGATCGATGACTCGTTGTAACCAGCAGAGCACATGTAGAGAACATAGTCTTCAAGTCCCAAGTCATAAACCAGACCTGGTTTTGCAGCTTTCTCTGGATTCACAAGACCTCCACCATAGTCGAACGGATCAGCTAGCTTCCTAGGTGACCCTTCAGAAAAAATCTGCTCTCCAAATGGATCTGTTCTCCAAGCTGCAGAGTAAATACGAGTATTCAGAATAGTATGTTCTTGTTGTATCTCTCTTTTTCTAGCATTGGATGAAGAAGGTAAGAACCTGTAGTGACAATGGCTGATCTAATGGCGGCAGGAGACCAATCACGGTACCGAGCTTTGAGAAGTGCAACAACTCCTGAAATAACAGGAGCTGCCATTGATGTTCCAGACAACATAATGAATCCTTGGTCGTTAAAAGTTCTATTGGTGGATGTAGCCGCCAATATGCTCACTCCTGGTGCTGCTATATCAGGCTGCATTGCAACATTCATATGATTAAAAACATCTTGAGGGAAAATAATCTAATGGGTCTGGAAAAGAAAACAGAACATACTTTGAGGATGGCAGGCTCGATAGAATTAGGGCCTCTTGATGAGAAATCTGCAACCTTTGTACCCACTGGTTGTCCAACAAGTGTTTTGGAAGGTTGTATCTTCACAACAGGCGATCTGCAAATTACAAATCCATTAAAATTCAGCCTTGTGTATCATCACAATGACAGTTGCGCTGATCATTGTTTTCTCACAGTTCATATGTTCATACCCTGTGGAACGTATGTAGAAAAGTATATTTGTTCCCAGCTCGTAGTCAACAGCAACACAAGGGAAGTCATCTACACATGGTGAAAGATTGTCGCCAGGGTTTCTTGCAACAATTAAGCCAAGACCACCAGCTTTCTTGACATAAGACACGGCACTTGATACAGTAGTGTAACGTGTTGACATTGTGAAGCACAACACAACTTTCCCTGCCATTGTACGATTGGAATTGAAGAATAGAAGCTCACATGTACTGCAAAGAGTGTGATGTCACAAAACTGATGTATTCTGTATGGAAAGATTTGGTTAATACTAAAAAACTTTGATCTTACCCAAAAAAACTTTCGTTGCTATTCCCTGGATTCTCTGGGTAAACCAAGCTAGTGAAGCCAAGTTCTGGACCAGTGTATATTGCTTGACCCTGCAATAAAATGGTCACAATAACATACATAACATCATACACTATATATGTTGTGAAAAAATCAAATCTTGTTGTTACCAGTATTGCTTTATTGTTCCCTAGTATAATACGTGTGGGAAAGGATCGGTCTAAAGTCGTTGCAGCCACAGTTAAAATCCAAGGAGCCGTGTTTCCTACAGTCTGAGCCGCAGGGCCAGAGTTACCACCTGAACAAACAACTGTGATACCCTTCAATACGGCGTGGAATGCTCCCGTAGCTATGGCAGCGCGGATATCAGTTTCGGGGTAGTAAGGAAGACGATAGCCGATAGACAGGGACAAAACATCAACACCATCATGCATAGCTTCATCCATAGCTTTCAAGAGATCAGCAGACGAACAAGTATTTATGTCTAAATCATCAAGATACCAACAAGCTTTGTACATAGCTATACGGGCACGTTGTGCCCCACCTCTCACAGTCCCTCCAGCTAAGCCCTTGTAGCTCGTATTGGGGACGTATGAACCACCCGCTATAGTGGCAACATGCGTGCCATGGCCGCTGTGGTCTCTAGGGGAAATGAAGTCAAGTGATTCCGTGGAGTTGAAGCTTTCGTGCGTCGCAAGAAAACCATTGATGAAGTACTTGGCTCCTATAAGCTTTTTATTGCAGTGAGAGGCGTTGAACATCTCTCCTGATTCACAGCCTCCTTTCCAGTGGCTTGGTACCAGTCCAATGCCATTGTCATTAAAGACTTCAGATTCTGGCCATACTCCTGCAACCTCATAAAATGATTTCTTAGTTGAGATGCTATTAGATAAGGAAACAAAAGCAACAAAGAGAATTTAAATAAGTGTAGCAAAGAAAAATATGCACTCATACCTGAGTCTACAACGCCAATGATAACTTCTTCACCCATATTAGTGTCATTTAGAAGATTTTTCGGATTAGCGGCTGAAAGGCCTAAGTAGTCCCAAGTTCGAGTTGTTGCCAGTTCATAGAAACTATCCGGGGTGACATGAACAACTTCAGGTAAATCTGTTGTCAAAGAGCAAAGAGCATCATGTAAAAAAAAAATGCCTTATGTTTCTGTTTCCTTTAAAGCCAAGAAAATAAAAGCCTTAAAAACTGTGAACCTGCTATCTTCTTGGCTTGGGACTTGGTAAGCTTGGCTGCAAAACCTGAGAAGCCATGTCGGTAACTATGCACCATTGACTTATGGGCATCCTCTTTACTGTAACATGGAACACACCAACGAATCTGAGTAATATTTTGAGACACTATATTATTTAACTTAAGAAAGATAAATTTTCCAGACATACCTTCCAAGAAGTGACAATAACATCTGATGATGAGATTCCGTGACAGACTCAGGATCATCATGTTGCTTCTCACCTAAATACACGATATGAACCTATTGAAACATAACCAACTTTGTTAGTCTAGTGGCTAAAACAGAAACATTTATATTACTGTCGACTACCTTGCTCTCAGAAACAGCTTGTGCCACGAAAGTGCTCAGCCCGTTGAGATTTATCACTAGGCTTAGTACCACAAAACTTAAGGTTTTGCAACTCTTCATTCCAAAAAGATGCAATTTACTTGAAGCCTAATAAATATCGAGGAAGATGAAGCATTTATATAGATGTCTACTCAAGAAGATTTTGACCAAGAATGTTTCCATTACTTAGAATTGTTCTGACTTTTGCTTGTTTGAATCTCCTAAGTTTCATCATATAGTCAGAATACAAAACCCACACAGATAATCTAAAGAATATATCAAGCTGTGTTGCTTAGTCAACTAATGATGGATCAAACACACAAATGATATGAAGACATTGTAAAATATATAGCAAGCAATGAGGAAATTTACTTTATATGCAGCTAACCGATTGGGTTGACTCTCTTGTCCATGCTCAAACAATTAAACTTGAGGTGTAAGCATGCTAGAATTAGTATGCATTTTGACCAAAGAAACGCGTTGTTAACCCTGCTTCATGCTGTTTCGTTAGCTCTACAGAAATCAGAAAATGTCTTCTGAAATACAAATTTGGTGAAAGTTGATTTCAGAGAGCTAGCTTTCTGCAACAATCATCAGTTTCAGAATGGTGATTTGTGAGCTATAAAAACTCGGCTCTGTTAAATCAGCTTTCAGCAAATATGAAGGTCATGGATGTGTCACGTCGTCTCGAACATGTAGCTTTGCCTTGAAGCGATAGATCCATGTGTATCTTGTATGATCAGTACCAAATTACGAGATGGTACATTTGTAATTTATAATGAATAGATTACGAGAGCTAAAAAATGTGTAAACGTATAACTTTTAATTTACAGTATTAAATACAAAGCTCACAAAATGGTTAGTCGTTAATTATAGGTTCAATTTTCATCGTAGTAGTTCTGCAGAATCTGCGTTCTTACGGATACAGGAATTGTAACCTTATGCACATTGTCACTCCAGGTCAAGCTTCCAAAGTAGTACCCTGTGTTGATTTTGTGTGTGGTCGAGATTCTGACTTTAAAAGAGACCCTTTTGGTCTTAGAGTTAAACATTAGTGTCTTTGGCGTCACGGTCACTTGAAAACCCAATGGTGGCTCAACCTTTACTCTATAGACCGATTTGAGTGGTCCAACATTAGTGAGAGTTCTGGTGAGGATCACTTCGTCTTCGAGGTTTGGGATGGTGATTGAAGGTAAGTTGAAATCAAGAACAGATGGTTTAGGATTTGAACAGACTGTTACTCTTCCGACAAGCTGAGAGATTGATGACTCGTTGTAACCAGCAGAGCACATGTAGAGAACATAGTCTTTGAGTCCCAAGTCATATACAAGACCTGGTTTTGCAGCTTTCTCAGGATTCACAAGACCTCCACCATAGTCGAACGGATCAGCTAGCTTTCGAGGTGACCCTGCTGCAAATATCTGCTCTCCAAATGGATCTGTCCTCCATGCTGTAGAAAATAAATGCTTACTGAGATAAGTATGTTCTTTTGGAGGTAACTTGATAGATTAGATGAAAAGAAGGTAAGAACCTGTAGTGACAATGGCTGATCTAATGGCAGCAGGAGACCAGTCACGGTGTAGAGCTTTAAGAAGCGCAACAACTCCTGAAATTGCAGGAGCCGCCATTGATGTTCCTGACATCATATTGAATCCTCGGTCACTGAAAGTGGTATTGGTGGTTGTAGCTGCCAATATGCTCACTCCCGGTGCTGCTATATCCGGCTGCATTACATACAACATTAGTACACAATTTGATTGTTTGAGGAAAGAAAATAGAAAATGTAATGATTGTGACATACTTTGAGGATCGCAGCTGCAATCGAATTAGGTCCCCTTGATGAGAACGTTGCCACCTTTGTACCCACTGGTTGCCCTGTGAGTGTTCGAGAAGGTTGTATCTTCACAACAGGCAATCTGCAAACCATAGTTCAGGTGACACATAGTCTCAGATATGGTGTTCCTTACTTTCTTAAAAATCCTAAGTGGTGAAGATATAGTATCATACCCATTGGACCGTATGTAGAAAAGTATGTCAGTTCCAAGCTCCCAGTCCACAGCAACACAAAGGAAATCATCTAGACATGGTCGGATAACATAACCTGGTTGTCTTGCGATGATTACACCGATACCACCAGCTTTCTTCACCGAACGTGCAGCACTTGATGCAGAAGCGCTGTAAGGTGATGTTGTGAAACACAACACGACTTTTCCCACCATTGTAAGATTAGAATTCACGGAAAGTTCCTCACAAGTACTGCATTACAAGAACCAGAGGATGTCAGAGTATTTTATCTTATTCATATTGCAAGATATGTTGAAGACTGACTGAACATTACCCAGAAAAACTTTGGTCGCTCTTCCCTGAGTTCTCTGGATAAACCAAGCTGGTGAAGCCAATTTCTAGACCTGTATACATTGCTTGACCCTACAATATAGTGGCCAAACTCACAATAAGACACAGATATGTAATCTGAGTAGAACAAATAATATTAAAGAGTGAAAATCTTATTGTTACCAATATCACTTTATTATTGCCAAGTGTAATAGGTGTGGCAAAGGACCGGTCTAGAGTAGTTGCAGCCACAGTCACAATCCAAGGAGCTGTGTTTGTCACGGTCTGAGCCTCTGGGCCAGAGTTACCACCGGCACAAACAACAGTTATACCCTTTAAAACTGCATGGAAAGCTCCAGTAGTTATCCCATCGCGGATATCAGTTTCGCCGTACATAGGAACGTCAGAGCCTAGAGAGATTGACAAAACATCAACACCATCATGCATAGCCTCGTCTATAGCTTTCAAGATGTCAGCTGATGAACAACTCATTATGTCTTCATCATCCATATACCAACAAGTCTTGTACATTGCTATACGAGCACGAGGTGCTCCACCTCTCACAGTCCCTCCGGCTAGGCCCTTGTAGCTTATGTTGGGCACATATGAGCCACCCGCAATGGTGGCAACATGCGTGCCATGACCATCATGATCTCTAGGGGAAATGAAATCAAGTGATTTTGTGGAGTTGAAGCTTTCGTTCTCCGCTAGAAAACCACTGATAAAGTACTTGGCTCCTATGAGCTTTTTGTTACAATGAGATGAGTTGAAAGCTTCTCCTGATTCACATCCTCCTTTCCAGTGGCTTGGCACCGGCCCAATACCATAGTCGTTAAATACTTCAGATTCAGGCCATACTCCTGCAACCAAAGAGAACATCTTAGTCATAAAGACATTAAGAAGAGGAATCACAAAACCAACAGGAGACTTAAAGAAATGTACATATAAAGACTAATACCTGTGTCGATAACACCAATGATACTTTGTGCACCCATATTAGTTTCATTTAGAAGATTCTTTGGATTGTCAGAAGAAAGGCCTAAGTAATCCCAAGTCCGAGTTGTTTTCAGCTTGTAGAAACGATCCGGTATGACATGAACAACTTCAGGTACATCTATTGCCAAATAGCAATTAAAAAAAAAAAAAATTAGACAGGCCTGTTGAGACATGTGATATCTCATAGTATAATTTATGTCCTAGGTGTCTGATTCTTGAAATGCCAAGAAAAATGCTAGAAGAAGAATGAGTACCTGCTATTTTCTTGGCTTGGGACTTGGTGAGCTTTGCCGCAAAACCGGAGAAGCCATGTCTGTAACTATGCACCATTGAATCATGGGCATCTTCTTTACTGTTAAATTTGAACAAAATGCAAGAAATCTGAGTAACTTTCTGAGACATCATTATACCAGAGAAAGAGAAACTATCGCTTAGATACCTTCCAAGAAGTGACCATAACATCTGATGATGAGTTTCCGTGACAAAATCCGGATCATCATGCTGCTTCTCACCCAAATGCACTATATGAACCTATTATTCATTATCAAAAACAGAACTATGTTAGGTCTCTCTTATATGTTCTCTGATGAAAAGAACTACCTTTAATCATTCTCAACTACCTTCCTCTCAGCACTGCCTTGTGCCACAAAATTTCTCTGCACATTGAGAAATATTACCAAACTCAGTACAACAATAGATGTTCTGTAATTCCTCATTCCAAATCACAAAGTCAAAAGAGAGATGTTAATACTAATGAAGGAGAGAATAAAACGTTTATATAGATATATCTCCTAATTCCTAAAGACGTGTTAGGCCAAGAATGTTTCCATTTTCTTGGAATCGTTCCCAAGTTTCATCATAGTTTATAATTAAAACCCTAGTTGCTAACACACAAAATCTAAAGAATATATCAAGATGTGTCTGTGTGCGGCGGCTAAGTCAACTAAAGTATAGTTTATTGCAATGTATGTAAGCAAAAACAAATGAAACAGAGAAAATGAGATGGATGACTAACCTCAACAAGTAATCCTCCCCCTAGGGTATGATTCTTGCTCAATGTAACTTCTTTGGTCTACACCACGAATAAAAAAGATCGCTTCTTTGGATAAATTCAGAGCTTTACTTGCTATGTTCCATGCTGTCTCTGGTGTTCCAAGCCAAACCATAGCTTCACAATGCTCTCTTCAACGATCATCTTTCTTGACATATCAGAAAAAATCTTTAGCTAGAAACAAAGGATCGAGACCAAGACTTGAGTCTTTGGTGGCCGATGAATTTCAGCGCCGGAGATAATGGGAACTACGACGGTGAGAAAAGAAGAGACGAATCGTCGTCAGAATGTTTGTTGTTTATTGGGCTTGGCCTTATTAAATTAATAATGGGCTTTTATGACCCAATTGTACGCTTACGAACATACATAATGGACCGAACCCAAGTTGCAATGCAGCCCCTCTGATATAGCAGCACCAGGAGTGAGCGGTGGCTACATCCACCAAGGATTCATTATATTGTCTGGAACATCAGTGGCTGCTCCCGTCACTTATGAACAAAAGAAAACCATGTCCCATTGTGTAACCATGTTCCATTTAAATGTATAATATATTATATGAATGGGAAATTAATTGGGCTATGAAAATCTTATACATGTCCATCGAAAGAAGCTAAAAAAAACAGAGCTACATATATATAGAGAAGAGGCAAGATTTCTTGCCGAGCTTGGTAACGTAAGCTTGTAATCCGAGTGGAGGCTTTAAGGGTATTGGTACGGTAAGTTCGGGTTGTTGCCTGCCAGTTGTGTTCTGGGCTTCTGGCGATGGATCAGCTTCGAGCGATGCTTCAGATACTTCTGCCGAACACAACTTGTACCAGTACCTTTTTATTTTTATTTTTTGGTAATTAGCTTCCTTGGAAAACAAGTAATCAGATATTACACTTTTTTATTCATTGCAATTAGGAGAGAAGTCTTCTTGTGACCTGTATATGTTTGTAATTCTTTGAGCAGAAGTCATGTCACTTCCTGAATTAAGGGATCCATAGGAGAGGGTTTGGGAAATGATGGCAAGGGTCTAGCTCTCTAGATAAGGGGACAAAAAAAAAAAAATTCATTCACTGATCTAAAGCAAAAATACTTCTTTGAGTAAAATTTGCATGGATATATCTCATAAGTGGTTTTAAATAAAATTAAATAAGTAAATTCTACGACAGATGTGAACTCTTTATGAAGCAATTCTGGTTTGTTTATTCAATCTCACGCCTGCAATCTTTTAATGGTTACAATGACATTATTATTGTAATCAAAATCAAAGGACAGTGTGCTCGATCGATCTTGTTTCAAAAAGCAAAATACTTCATTGAGTAAAAGTTTCCATAAAGTGTCTCATAAACAATATTGGACATATCATCGTTTGAGTTAATCAATACAACCAAAGTTTATTAGTTCTTCTTACAACCAGAGTGTCCATCAAGCTCTTTAAATAACGTGTGCAATCTAAGGAAAAAAATACTGAACCAGACCATTGAAAAGCTATTTTATGTGGACAACGCTTCTCACAAAAAGAGCAAATATATCGATCCATATCAAGGTTGTTAGGCAGAACATGTACCTTTTCCTCGAATTCCCCAAAATGAAACAAAGATGAACCAGTCTTCATGTATAAGTCCCGCCCAAGCAGACAGTCAATGTGTAAGGTGACACAACAATACTCATCACACATATAAAACCGTCCTTTGGGATCTACCTTTCCCTCACAAACTTCGCACCAATACGTCACGGTGGTACTTGTTTCATCCCCATAAGAAAGAGTGAGCGTGTGATTATCATGCTTATACCTCACCTTTTCAGGTAACGTAGCACATTTAAAACACAAAGCAAAGTCACACTCAACAATGCAGTTGAATGTTTCATGTTCAGCTGCTTTGCAAATCGAACAAATTCTTCTCTCTTTTGGTTTGGATGTTAGGAACAAAGGATGCATATGACTTCCATGGACTAATGGTTCAGGAATCTTAGCGCACTGCACGTGTAGACGGAAACTACATTCTTCTTTGACACACTCGTAGAAAAAACCGGCTACACAGTACCGGAAACAAGCTTCACATACAAAAGGATCTTCCAAAGCACTGAAATATTGTTGAGTGAGCAGATGTGGATGTATAGGATGATATATTTTCCGAGAAAGATTTGTACAATCTTGGTGGAGAATGAAATCACATTGCATACTGGAATAAAACTTACCAAAGTAGATTGGTGTGGTACATGCTCTACACTCCTTGTTCTCGTCGTAGTCTCTGTTTGAGTTATCATCAAGTCTCAAATGATGATCTTCATGACTGATATGTTTTATGATTCCATCGCTTATCTTAACAAATGGCTCAACCTCTTCAATATCCTCTTCCGGCTCTCCTTCAAGTTCTTTACAATCCCATACATTTCCTTGTGTGGCACATCTTGAATGAACTGCATACGAACATCCTCCTTTGATGCAAAAATAGCCTCTGTAATCATTAATGATGCTTTTCCGACAAACGCCACAAATCAAATATTCTTTGTCCTCAAAGGAAGTGGTAAAAGAGATACGATGTTGATGGCGTGATATCCTTATGACACGAGGTAAGTTGATACATCGTAGTCGTAGATGGACAACAGAGTCACAAGGAGGACACATATAGATAGGGGAGCTCGCATCGGCCAAGGCGCATAGGTTGCAAGTTAAGGAAGCATGTCTTGGAAACAAAGCAAGAGTATGCTCATGCCACCTTGCACGGTCTATATGTAAGACTGGAGGTTTCTTAACACAAGCCATATTCATAGCAAAATTGCGCGACAAGCAACAATAGAACGTCCAGTCGAGATATCTATCACAACAATAGCATTGTCTAGTTCTTCCGACGTTCTCTCTCAACGAGGCTAGCTGTAGAGAATGTTTTCGATGAAGCTGATGTTTGATCTCAACTGGAGCCTTGTTATATTCTTCATGATTCTTCAACTGGAGTTACTAGTTTTCCGATAAAGATTTTGGTCAACTTCATTGGATTTCTTTTAAGAAAATTTCTTTTCCGTCAAAGCGATAGTGTCTGATATGAATTTTTATTGTTGTAAGCACGGATTTATGCCATTTTAATTCTTTAGTGATAGATTTTTTTTGGACTAATTGTACTATATCACATATTTTGTTTGCGATGGTGGTATGTATGTTAGGGGATATGTTAGATCATCTTAAGTATTGTTTTTTTTTTAGAAATGGCACCATCCTGTGAAGTCCCCAAATATCCTTCTCGACTATATGAAGATGGGAAATCACCCTAGCAGAATAGGAGCATGAACCACAATTGTTTTTCTTTATCAAAAATTGGACCCTTAAAAAAAGGATTAGGCTCAGATGTGTGGAATCCCAGAGTTGCAACATGAAGACATCTGATGTTTGATCTCAACTGGAGCCATGTTATATTCTTCATGATTCTTCAACTGGAGTTAAAAGATATATGTCTGGAACACTAGTGTTAAGTAGTGTTAATTTGGTCCCACAATTTCGCACATCTGAGCCTAATCCCAGTGTTAATTTGGACCCACAATTTCATGTTGCATCAGATTTTTTAATCCCATCTAAAATAGAAATACTTATCGCCTTTTTCTTGTAGGTTCGTGTTAGGCATATGCTTCCAGTTTCAGTGGATAACATGTATCCTACATGGTGCCACACGAATGACAACAAGGATCCAGATCTGGACAACTTGATTCAAGATGTTTTTCATAATCGATTAAGAGCCAATGCTTGGAAAGGATTGAAAACAGTCAATGTGAGGATGAAGAAATGATAAGTAAAAGATGTCGAAGATGGTGAGATTAGAAGTAGTCAAAAGGAAAAAAAGTTAAAAGAGGTTCACTCTTGTGATGAGGAAGGAACAAAAGTTCCAGACATGAAGGAGAAATTAGCAAAGAACATATGATGGTTAGATTTTGTTTCCTTTGCTGATATGTGGACACAAATGTTAATGTTACTTGAAGTATTGTTAACTGATAGTATGATTTTCTTACATAGATGCCTGCAGGAAGAAAGTAAAGAGCCATGTAAGGAGCCAAAAACCGGAGCAGAACCAAAAGAGGCTACTTTTGACAATAATGAAGATGATGAGGCACATAGTAAAGCACCTATAAGTTATAATTTTCTTGTCTAGTATGAGTTTTTTTTTTTTTCTTCATGCGTGTAGTTTACTTTGAATTCCGATATTTTTCTCAATTCCGCAGTCTTAGATTGTAGAGATGAATGAAAATTCAAAGGAAGAATTTCCAATCTCACGAGTTGTGAAGAAAGTTTTAATAGTGAGAAATAAGAAGAAAAGGAGAGAAGACGAAATATCTGAGGATCTTTCTTTATGTGAAAAAAATGATGCGACTAAGGTTGAAAAGAAGAGGAGTTTGTTTAAGGTATCAATGAAAGCTGCAACCAAGATTGTACATCACTAGGAAAATGTACATGTGTCCACTGTTGTTCGTTAGCTCTTTATAGGTAATCATGAAGAGCATGGTGCAACGCTTCAATCTGATTAAAAGTGGTTTCAAAATCAACTAGTCTGAAAGCATTAGCTGCCTTCTTTACTAAACCAAATGCTTCTCGGCCTCTAAAACGGACCAATATATTCTTGTACAGGTGATAAGTGCATATTCCACGGCTAGCCTTTGGATAAACTGTTTTTATTGCTTTCCCAATTGATTTATGTCTGTCCGAAATAATGGCAAGGCTTCCGTCATCTGGTATAACACAACTTAGTTGCTTGAAAAACCATTCCATGATTCATCGTTTTCTGTATCAACAAAAGCAAAACCAATTGGGAAAATCTGAAAATTTCCATCTTGAGTTGTAGTTGTAAGGAGTGTCTCTTTGTATTTTCCCTGCAAAAAATTGCCATCAACAACCACCACCTTCCTCATGAACGGAAATCCAATTATGCTTGCACCAAATGTTAGAAACAAATACTTAAATCTTTGAGACTCATCCACTTCAAGTCTTGTAAATGTTCTAGGATTTTCCCTTCTTATCATGTACAAGTATGTAAGTAGTTCATATCCACTCTATGGACTACCACTAACCAACTCACGAGCATATCTTAGTTAAAGCTTTCCAATAGCCTATCTATCCAAAAACGGTAAATATTAATGTTAGTATGTAGCATAGTATACAATGATAGGAAATAAAATAGTACCTTGAGATGAAATCGTTTATTTGAACGCTTCTGCAACGTGCTTTGGCAAGACCTTGGGTCCAACTTCACCTACGAAATCCTTGTATAACATTCTAAGTATCTCATGAATTGCTTGTCGGGCACGTGTTAAACGCTCCGTAACTGAACATGTATGTTCTGAAACAAACACACAAACTTGAAACTTTGGATAGTCTTTTGTTGTTGTAGCTCGTACCCTCCAAGTACATCCTTTTATCAACCACTTGACAATCAGTAGATATGGTGTGGATTTATAAACAAAAAAACAAACTTCTGAACCACGGTTAGTATCTTTAGCCTTGTTTTGAAGTGCTCTTTTGTTTTATAACATTGTCCAACAGCCAAATCCACAAACAACAATTCAAACTTTGCCAAATGTTCATCTTTCTTTTGTTTTTCAATATAAATACATATACTCCTCTTCTTCATTGGTAATTTACTTTTTTATTCTTCTTCTTCTAGTGGAATCCCAGAGTTGGTAAAGTTCTTATCGTCAGAATCTGTTCCATCAGAATCGTCATAAAAATCAAATCTAGTTTCGTCGTCGTCAGCATCATCACTCCTTAGCGACAACATCTTCAACATTAACATCGTTGACAGCCAAATCATTATCTTCTTCCACTAAATTGTTCTCTTTTTTTGCTCGCTTCCTAAGTAACTTGGGATTAACAAAATCACTAGTGCACTTTTGATTCGATCCACCCATAACTTTCTCCTTCACTTCAACACAAAGTCGTAACGTATCTTTCTTCAGTTGCCTTAAGAACGTGTGAAACTGTCGAGTATTGCCAATAAATACTGGAGGTGTATCATTCTGTAATTTCTGTAAAAGCATCTTCGAAATCTTGTAACTCAACCCAGCATCATATACTTTGTTCTCCAAACAGTAATCCTCATACACCATTTAAATACAATCATCGTAACTCGTTTTGATGTTACACTCTAGAATTCAACAACCTCTCTTATTATCCACAACAAAGAACCATTTCGCTTCCTCAAAGACTCACTTACCACATAAGAAAATCACTTGATCCATGTGAAATCCAGTTCCTTGATATGTGACAAGATTACCGTGACGAACCTAAAACAGAAAACATGAAGAGAAATTCCAATATTTTAGAAACCACCTAATCTAATCATATATATATAAGTAAGGTTTTGATCTCTCTTTATTGGTTGATTTTCATTTAAAAATTTCCAATTTATTTTATTTTTAATTAAAACAACACATTAAATCATATACATTAATGCATACTTTAAATTCATTCTTTACTACTAAATTGTAACTGAAATTACATAAATTGTGAATGGACTTTTTCTCCTCCATTCATTTTCATTTAAACACACTATTAATTATAACTGAACTCTTCTAATTTAATTATTTTAAAAATATAAATTTCATCACTTTTTATCCTATAAATAATCATTCTCACATTCTCCTCCACCATATCTCAAATCCTAAATATTTTCTTTGTTTTTTTATAATGTTCTTGCATAGGTTGAAATCCCAATTAAGAGTTTGATTATTTTTTGTTTACTATATCTTTTACTTTTTTTTGAATTTTTTTGTTTCTTTGTTTTACGTACTCTTTTGTTTTGAGAATTTGTTAAAAAATACCCTTTTTTATATATCCTTTTTCAAAAATACCCCCTTTTTGCCATTTTTATTTTTGCCCTCCTTTAATTTTTAATGACCATTTTACCCTTAGATGAAAAATATTTTAATCAATAAAAAGAAAAACAAAATTTTTCCGCCAAAAAAATTTCCGACATATTTTCCCGACAAAAAGTTTTCGAAAAAAATATCCCGCCAAAAAAATTTTTGTCAAAAAAAATTTAATAAAAATTTTCGACAAAAAAAATTTCCCGCCAAAATTTTTCCCGCCAAAAAAAATTTACAAGGTTTTTAAAAGGGTTTATAAGGTTTCTACCTTATAAACACCTTGTAAAGGCTTTTACAAGATTTTTTAAATAGTTTTAAAAGGTTTTTTAAACACTTTGTAAACGCTTTTACAAGGTTTTTAAAAGGTTTTCAAATGGTTTTTAAAAGGGTTTTAAAAGGTTTTTAAACACCTTGTAAACGCTTTTAAAAGTTTTCTAAAAGCATTTACAAGTTTTTTAAAAGCGTTTACAATGTGTTTAAAAACCTTTTAAAAACCTTATAAACGCTTTTAAAAGGTTTTTAAAAGCATTTACAATGTTTTTATAAGGTATAAATTTCAATATTTTTGGCGGGAAAATTTTTCGATTTTGGCGGGAAAAAATAATTTTTGACGGGAAAATTTTTCTATTTTGGCAGGAAAATATTTTCGATTTTGGCGGAAAAAAAAATTTTGGCGGGAAATTTTTTTGGCGGGAAAATATTTTCAATTTTGATGACTGTACATTCTTGCTGTCACTCAAAAAAGGGTAATTTAGGTATTTTGTATATAAAGAGGGGTAGTTTTAAAAATGGTCAACATAAAGGGATATTTTTAAGAAGGGGTATGGAAAAAGGGGCATTCTCAAAAATGCCGCTTTTTTTTATATTATTTTGATTTAAAATACATATGTATTCTAATATAAATAATAATTTTTTGATGACAATAATAATATTTTTGTTATAACCATCTCATAATAAGAGAATCAAGCTAAAGAAAGTATCTTAATTCTTTACTTATGTTTGATTAGTTCTTACAAATTCATGTCTATTTATTTTATTCATAAAATTTGAAATGTTCTCATGAAAGAAAATTTTGTAATATAATTATCATATCAAATTTTCTTACCTCTCTCTTACCTCCAACAAAATTGTATTAAATATATTTTAGAATACTCATCATTATGTTTAGTTTCTGATTCAACATATAATTATAGAAAAATCATTGTTTTAAAATTTAATTCAAATATGTATCTTACGGATTTTGCTATATAAAAACCAGTTTGATATTTATTTTCTTTCTAGCTTTTACTACAAGGATGAAAAATTAATACTAAGCATAGCAGTATAATTTAAATTAAGGGGAATATAAAAAATTGTAACATAATTATCAAATCAATTTTTCTTAACTCTCACTTACATCCAACAAAATTGTAATATATTTATTTTATAATAATAATCATTATATTCATTTTGTGATTCAACATATAATCATATTTAATTTTGAAAATTTAATATTTATTTTTAATTAAACAACATATTAATCATATACATTAATGCATACTTTAAATTCATTCTTTACTACTAAATTGTAACTGAAATAACATAAATTGTGAATTGACTTTTTTCCCCATTCATTTTCATTTAAACACACTATTAATTATAATTGTAACTCTTTTAATTTAATTATTTTAGAAATATAACTTCCATCAATTTTTATCCTATAAATAACCATTCTCATATTCTCCTCCACCATATCCCAAATCCTAAATATTTTCTCACATTCTCACCCTCCCAACAGAGTATCGGATACTTCTCCTGCTCTCTCTTGCCAACCTCCTCTAACCTCCGGTTCCAGTCCTTTGTTCTTTCGGAGTTCCCCCTTCGCGCATTATCCAGCGACCTCATCTCCGCCTCTTGTGCCCACCCGAAGAACCAGGCTAACCTCATGGTCTCAACTGGTGTGTTTGTTGCCGTTCCTCCCGGCAACCGCCGCCGCGATACAACTCCTCGCGGAATCTCCTGCTTCCACTCTCAACAGAGCATCGGATACTTCTCCTGCTCTTCCGTACCTGTTTCGGATACTTCTCCGTCAGGTCCTCTTTGCAGTCAGTCCAGAATCACTTTTGTTGGTTCAGACTCCGCCCATCTGTGGTGGTGCTTATTTACCAGAACCTCCTCCAGCGTTCCTGCAGTTTGCCTTCAACCTAGAGTCACTGTTGATAGCTCGAAATTCAGTTCAAAGTCACAGTGTTTGGTGACTATCGTTTTACCAGTTGAGCTTTTTGTGTTGTATGCATCTTCTCTCATGGGTGTTCTTGTGATAGTTTGTTTCGACACATCTCCTGGTTCCCTATCAAGCTTTGTCAAGTTTGTGTCTCTATGTTTAATCTCTGCTTGTTCTTTTGCTTTAATTTCAAAGTTTGCTATTCGGGCATGTTCGAATATGCTCTATCCCTTTGTACTTTGCTAAGTTTGAATGAAGAGTTTGGGTGCACAAAAAAAAAAATGCATACTTTAAATTCATTCTTTACTACTAAATTGTAACTGAAATAACATAAATTGTGAATTGACTTTTTTCCCCATTCATTTTCATTTAAACACACTATTAATTATAGTTGTAACTCTTTTAATTTAATTATTTTAGAAATATAACTTCCATCAATTTTTATCCTATAAATAACCATTCTCACATTCTCCTCCACCATATCCCAAATCCTAAATATTTTCTCACATTCTCCTCCACCATATCACAAATCATAAATATTTTCTTTGTTTTTATAATGTTCTTTCATAGGTTGAAATCTCAATTAAGAGTTTGATTATATTTTTGTTTACTATATATTTTACATTGTTTTGAATTTTTATTGTTTCTTTGTTTTATGTACTTCTTCTTTTCTTCTTTGTTTTCTTGTATGATTTTGATTTAAAATACATATATATTCTATTATGTATAATAAAATTTTGATGACCATAATAATATTTTGGTTATAACCATCTCATAATAAGGGAATCAAGCTAAAGAAAATATCTTAATTCTTTACTTTAGATGTTTGATTAGTTCTTACAAATTCATGTATATATTTTATTCTTAAAATTTGAAATGTGCTCATGAAATAAATTTTTGTAATATAATTATCAAATCAAATATTCTTCCCTCTCTCTTGCCTCCAACAAAATTGTATTAAATATATTTTAGAATACTCATCATTATATTTACTTTGTGATTCAACATATAATTATATAAAAATCATTATTTTAAAATTTAATTCAAATGTGTACTTTAAGGATTTTACTATATAAAAAACCAATTTGATATTTATTTTCTTTCTAGATTTTACTACAAGGATGAAAAACTAATACTAAGCCTAGCAAAATAACTTCAACTAAGGGAAATATGAAAAAAAGTTGTAATATAATTATCTTTTTTTTTTTTTACAACAAAAAAGATCAGCTTATAATTGCCAATTGGTTGGAAAAATGTTTACAAACAAAACAGGATGCGGAGATGTACGCGCTTGGCGTGCCAAAGAATCCGCAATTACATTTGCACTTCTTGAGACTAAAGATAAAGAGAAAGAAAAAAACTCCTCCCTGTCTACCTTAATATCCGCGAGATAGGACTTGAAAGCCGGCCAGTCTTGAGGCGAAGACACCATCTTCACCAAGTCTGAGCAATCTGAATAAAACGCCACCTCCCTATAGCCATGTCCAATCATACAACGCATAGCCCAAACAAAAGCTTCGACTTCAGCATGTAGCGGAGTATAATTATAATTATCAAATCAATTTTTCTTAACTCTCACTTACATCCAACAAAATGTAATACATTTATTTTAGAATAGTAATCATTATATTCAGTTTGTGATTCAACATATAATCATATAAAAATCACAATTTTTTAAATTTAATTCAAATATGTACTTTAAAGATTTTTCTATATAAAAAAACAAATTAATTTTTTGTTATTTCTTATCTATTCTTTCTTACAAGGATTAAAAATTATAACTAAACCTAGCAATATATCCTAAACTAAAGGGAATGAGAAAAAAGTTCTTTTTAAAAAATCATTGAAAATCGTATTTTAAAATTTTAATTGCACTTCATATGATTTGATTTTATGGGAAATATTTTTTTTTTACTTTCAGAATAGTTTAGTTGTTAATTATTAAACACTTTAGGTTATGTGTTAGTTTATATGAAAAACTTATATTATATATTTAAATCACATAGTGAAATTTTGTTTTTATTATTAATAATATTTTATTATCTCAAATGCTCAAAAATACTAATGAAAATTATTTCAAAGTTGAAAAAAAAAATATAGAACTTTAAGAAATATGTATAATGTATGTATAATTATATTTAAATAAGTTATATATTTTTTGGTATGGTATGATTTGAATAAATAAACGTGTAAAAAATGTTAATGACATTTAAATTAGTTTGTTAAGTTTTTTTTATGATTATCAAATAAATTTAAATTAATTAATATATTCTAATATACAACAATTCGTGCATTTGCATGGGATATTACGTAGTTTCTTTGAAAGTTAGCTTTTTTAGGAAATATTGGCCACCAAACTAAACCAATAAATCTGTTATTATATATTTTTAAAAACAAATCTATCATAACATAAATAAAATCTGTTATAATATGATTGTAAAAACAATTTTTTCATAACACAAATAAAAACTGTCATTGTGTAATTGTAAAAATAAATCTGTCTTAACTTAAATAAAATCTATCACAACATATAATAAATCTATAAGCACTGTTAAAATCATTCTAACAATTGTTTTTTTACTTTAATAAATCTATTACTAAACCGCAGATTAAAAAAAAACTGTCATAACATAAAACAAATCTATCATAACATAAAACAACAATGTATCAAGGGTAGGTCAATCTAGCATTTCTTTTTTAAAATAAAAATCTGCTACCATTCCGTAGATTTTTGGTAAAATAAAAAAAAAAGGAATTGGCAAGAATGACCAAACAAAAACCCAAAATTAACTAAGTGACTACTCTAACCATAAACCTACTATAATTTCTGTATAATATACAATATATACATATTTGTCCTTACTATACTCACTTCTTCCACCATAAACCACACCCCCTACTTCCTAACAACCACTTTCTATCACCATCACACCAATGACCGTCTGACCACCGCCGGACCATCGCCGGACTTTTGCCGGACCACCGCCGGACCACCACCGGAGCATCGTCAGACCATCGCCGGACCACCACTATCCCTAAACCATAAAACCCAAAAAGATAATTTACTTTATCTTTGATCCTAAATTCTATTTTTTTCAATTGATGGTTATATTATTTGTCAGTTTTTTTTTTGGTTACTCACCTAATTCACCCTAAAAAACAATCTGTCGTAATAAAAAAATAACGTGCTATCGATCAGTCAATGTCAATATTGTAATTATTTTCTCATCATAATTATTTTGTGTGTCGATAGAATTATAATCTCATAAGAAACATTGTAACCACTAACTAAAATAATTTGTCTTAGAGCATCTCTAACAAACCCTCAAACCTTCAAATTTGAAGGGCTTTTGAATTCCAACAGACCTTTAAACCTTTAAATTTTAAAGGTGTGAATAGTGAGCCTTCAAATTTGAGGGTGCACTATTGACACCCTTAAATTCTTTTACAAATTTCATTTTAGTCCTTGTAATGTATATATCTTACAAATAATTATATCTAATTCAATTGTTATAAATATATCTATATAAATTTAAACACACTAAATTAAAAATTATTGATATATAAAGGATATATCATTTACAAAATATTATTTTTTACAACGATAATGCAATAATTAATCATATATGGGAGCACTATAAAAATAGTTATATTGAGTAATTTTATATATTTACATGTAATTTTCTTTTATGTTTTTAAAAATTTACATATTAATATGTTTTATCATATAAGGTTTTGTATTTTTTAAATATTGTTTGATGTAATTTTTTATTGTGTTATATATATACATATATGAAATTTTTAATCATTATAACTAATTATTACTAATACTGTTTATGTGTGTTTTATAATAAAGTAAATAATATTTTGTATAATAAAATAAATAATATTTTGTGTTGTATAATATATAAATTGTATGTTATAGATTTATTTATGAGTTTTTATCGACTTTTGGAAATATTAAGGACTATATTGTAAATCGATTAGTTTTTAAAGAATTTTTTGAGGGTTCACTGTTGGAGCAAACCACCCTCAAATCTTTATTTTGAAGATTTGCTCCCTGAAGTCTTATTGGAGATGCCCTTATAGTATGAAAGTATGTGGTAACAACAACAATAAGTCTATCTTAGAAAATAAATCTGTCACTAAAATTAAATTTGTCGTAACTACTAACAAAAAAAGATCTGCCAAATAAAATTAATATGTCATAAAAAATCTGTCACAACCAATAAAATCTAGTACAAACAAAAAATTTCTGACAAACGGCAAACCTTTAGAAAAAAAAAATATGCAAATTTTTTCTTTTTGTCTAAAAAATCAGAGAGTTATTTTGGTATATATTCCTATCAAAACGAAAAAAAGTAGCTTAGACATAAAAAAAAAAAAAAAAAAAAAAAGACTAATTTAAATAACTATAAGATTTTATTAAAAAAAATGTTTATAAAAATCACCAACTTTCAAATTGTGGCAAAAAAACCACCAACTAACTTAAATAATCCTAATATGTTATAATGATCTTTTTACATTTTTCCCTATATTTTATAAGTTACTTAAATAATAAACCCATAATCTGGGTCATTCTAACCGATTTCCATTTTATTTACACCTCGTTTACAAGATCAGGAAAGAAAAAAAAACAATTTATTTTGGAGAACAAGTGTTGAGAGTTAAGGCTTTACTAATCCATATCGGTCCCCTGTTTTGTGTCCCTGTTTCGCTGAAAACAAACACGTGGTTTAAAGCATGTGTAGTCTGGTGCGGTGGTGGATCACAAGAAGTGCAAAATCTAATAAGTTCAGCCTACAAGACAAGTGTCAAATTATCATCACTCCAGAATGTGAGTTCAAGTTTACACATGCAGTTTCGTTCATTGTAAAAACTAAAAACTTGAAGAGAAAATATTCAATCAAACAAGTTTTTTCTTCGTAAACTTCTTTTATCGGATCTCTTATTTTATTTTATTTTTTTGTTCTTTGTCAATTGTCAGTCATGATGAAACTATATTTGTTCAAGATCACCGACTAGTTAAAGGCTCCTATGACCAACAGTTTCGTACTTACTTCAGCGTCCGTCGTAGTTGTGGAAGGCAGCATGACTTTCTCATGGAGATAGCCACGGAGAAGAAGTTGAAAGCAGAGAAATTGAAGGAGGAGGAAACATGATCAAAGGAGAAGCCGGCAGCCTGCTTGAGAACGATAAGGCGACTAAGAAGGAGTTGAACAGAGAATTAGATGGATGGATTGAGGGAGAAGTCTCTGTAGCACTTTGTTCTGGAACGAGTAGATACGGCTCATCCCTCTCGGCAGCTTACCCTAAAGCTTCTTAAAAGGCCATTTTCCAATTAGAGATTTTGCTTCAAGTCCTTCACAGTCGAGACAAACTGTTTCAAACAGAGTCCTTTGATGTGCTGCTGAATAATCTCCTGATCACAGCTTTGAGATTTCTTAGTAAACAAGGCAACAAGCTTCTACTATTGTGTTTTTAGTTTTTAGAAAACACAACTTTGTTTACTCAGACATCTTGTTTGGGTTTCGAAGAAGGTCTGTAGGACTGGTGGCAGCAGCTATGGTGGAAATTTGGTGTTACTCCTGCGAGATTTGAGGAGCTCCAGAGTGTTTGACTAATCAATACAGTAGAATACAAGTTTCAAAATACATCTTACAACCAGATAAATCTCCATTGTTATTGAATCATAAATACAAACTGAGGAAGACAATATTAATCTAGACCTGAGCAATGTCCATCAAGCTCTTCGTTATTGTCTCGTGACTAACACATAAAGACAATTTACAGAGCAACATATTGATCCAGACCTTTGATAAAATGTCTTGTATGGACAACGCTGCTCACAAATGGAGCAAACCGGTCGAGTCATGTAATGATTGTTAGACATAATGTGTACCTTTTTCTCGCAATAGTACCAAATTGTACCAGGCTTCATGTATAAGTTCTTCCCAAGTAGGCATTGGAAGTGAAGGGTAACGCAACAATACTCATCACACACATAAAACCGTCGTTTGGGATCTACTTTTTCCTCACAAAGTTCGCACCAATACGTCATGGTACTTGTCTCCTCTCCATATGAAAGAGTGAGCACATGCTTATCATGCTTATACCTCACCTTTTGAGGTATGGTAGCACATGTAAAACACAAAGCAAAGTCACACTCAATGCAGTTGAATGTTTCATTTGTTAATACAAAGAATTGTGGATCCTTGCAAACCGAACAACTTCTCCGTTGCTCCTCTGGTTTGGTTGTTAGGAATAAAGGATGCATATGACTTTCATGGACTAATGGCTCAGAAACTGAGGCGCACTGCACGTGTAGCTTGAAACCACATCCTTCTTCGCCGCACATATAGAAGAAACCAGTTATGCACAACAAAGGACAAGTCGTACATCTGTTGTTCCGTTCTATTGCATCGGCATATCCTAGAGTCAAGGTAAGAACATGGGGATGTATTGGGTGATGTATTTTGCGAAGAAAATTTGCACATTCTTCGTGGAGAATGAAATCACACTTCATACATGAGTAGTAGTTACCAAAATAGATTGGCGAGTTGCATATTTGGCACTCCTTATCCTCGTCGTAATCTCTGCTCGTATTCACATCAAGTCTCAAATGATGATCTTGATGACTGAAATGTTGTATGATGCCATCGCCTATTCTCACAAACGGCTGAACTTCACCAATGTCTTCTTCTGGCACTCCCTCAAGTTCTTTACCATCCCACACATTTCTTTGTGTGGCACATCTTGAATGAACTGCATACGAACAACTTTCCATGATGCAAGAATAGCCCCCGTAATCATATTCGATGTTTCCACGACAAACACCACAAGACAAATTATCTCCTTGGTCAAAAGAAGGTGTAAAAGAGATACGATGGTGATGGCGTGATATCCTTATGACCCGCGGTAGCTTAATACACTTTTGATGGAGGACAAAGTCACAAGGGGGACACATATAGATAGGGGAGCTTGCATCGGCCAAGGCACAAAGGTTGCAAGTCAAGGAAGCATGTCTTGGAAACAGAGCAAGTGTATGCTCATGCCACATTGGATGGTCTATAGATAAAACTGGTGGTTTTTTTGCACAAGCAATATTGATAGCAAAATCGCAAGCCGAGCAATAATAATATAGTTTTTCAAGATCTTCATCACAACAATAGCATTCCCTGGTGTCGAAGTAACTAATGAAGGCAAGCTGGAGAGAATGTTTTCGATGAAGATGGTGTTTGATCTCAACTGGAGCCTTTTCATATTCTTCATGATTCTTGCCCTGGCAACCGACGCAGAAAAAGTATGTAGCGTCTACTCCAGTAATCTTGAACTTCAGCCATTTTCCGGGGAAACAGTCCCACTTTTTGTGGTTGTTGTAGTTTTCACTCACATGAAATTTCCCATTTCTCATATATACTTCTACTTGAGGGCATAAGCAAATAAAGTTACCCGACTTTGAATTCATAGAGATGACGAATGAGAATATTTGATAGATGAGGGACATGAGCTCCGGCTCAGGGTTGAGCTGTAATGTTTCATACAAAGGTGTATTGGTGTCCCACTCCAGCTTCCAGTTCCAATCCAAATCTGTAGAGTTGACTATTCGAGAAATGAATGATACGAGGTTTTGCAGCGGCCTTGGCTGGGAATCCAAATCCATAGAGTTGAAAACAGAGATTGTTTGAGTGATGAGTGACATGAGCTCCGACTCCGGCTGCGAATTCAAAGCCATGGATCTTCCAAGAGATATTATTTGAGTAATGACTGATGTGGCCTTCAAATCCCATTTCCAAAACACATTGTCAGGGAGAAACACTAGTTGAGAAATGAGTGATATGAGCTCTGACTCCGAATCCATTAACTTGGTGAGAGAGATTATGTGAGTAGCCAGTGATATTTGTTTTTGTCAAAGCACACAACGACCAGCTTTTGAACTTTTGACTCCGAATCTATCAAACTTGGTGCGTACCCCACATGGGTTGTCTTTTTGTTCTTAGTCTTTAAGTAGGGCCGCTATTTGCGGATCTGGGTTCAAGTTTATAAGTCAATCCGGTGGCCCGATCTTTGGGGCAAACAAGTATACATTTAATTCCGGCTCAAAACTGTGAACACACCGAACCAATTATTTAAAAAATAATCATATATATAATAGCACACCGCTCCACCTTAGCATAATTTTTAATAAATTTTGTGGGCTTTGTCTCTAATTTAAAATTATGTCGGTTTTGTCCAGTTTTATAAGCCTATTCTTTTTTCTTTAATTTTTCAGAACATAAGTATTTTGCAGGACTTTCTCTCTAATTTGAAATTATATCGGTTGTCCAGTTTTATAAGGCTACTCTTTTTACTTTAATTTTCCAGAATATTTTGCTGACAAAATATTAAAAACATAGAAATATCACTATCAAGATATTTTTAATCGATATGATTCTAAGATAAACCATCAGCCCAAAACTTTAAAACCAGTAAAAAAAATCGAAATATACAAGAAAAGAAAACAAAATGGTATATCTATGTATATTTTAGATTCAAAAAAAAAACAAAATTAAAACAAAATGGAGATTGGACCAACACAGTTTAATCTTTTAATTCATAGAAATCAACTTAATAACTAGATAAACCAAACAAAAAGAAACGAAACTCTTCACAATAACACATTAAATAATACACTATCAACGAGCATCAAAATAAAAAGAACAACAATCTAAACTACCAAACAACCTACTAATGATGAATTTACAAGAAACTGACTTTACCAAATTAGACACATAGTTAAGTCAACTAACAGACAAATTCTACAATGTAAATCAATGTTGATAACTTCCGTTACACAATAAAACGACGTCATTTGTAAGTTAAAAATAAAATAACAGAGCCGCTGCGTATATTGACAAAGAATTTGAACCCTAGCTTTTACTCAAATTCAGATTTAAGCCACCAATGGATTCTGTGAGAATCGTCATATGAACTCCACTGCCATCCCTGGGAACGTCTCAGCGAGGAGATGGTGATCTCCACCATGAAATCTGGAAAGTGAGGTGAAAAATAAACTATTTGTTTGAAATTTAATAAATTATAATGGAGAAATAGAAAAAATTCATATTGGAATTGGTCAACGGAAAGGCTTAAATGAGGAAGAAAGAAAATTTTACTGATTAGTACACGGTTCTATGGATCGTGAGAAGGAGAAAGTCCAAATAAGAGATTAGCGAAAAAAATATAAATATGTGTTTGGTTAAGTATTGATTGACTAATCAAACAGGTGGCAGGTTCGAATCACCATATCATGTCTTTAGAAAAAAATATTATTAATCGACGTCATTTTACTGTTTAACTGATCTTACTGACGCTGACTTAACCCTGTAAAATATATCCGTCGGTTAACTTAACTATGTGTTTTATTTGGTAAAGTTAACAAAAGTTTGCGATTTAACGTAAAAAATAATAAAAATTGACAATTTAATTACTGTAAATGAAATTAAAGTTTTTTTCAACATTTTTGCTAATTTCATGTTTTTAGTGGTATTTTTTCAAAAATAAAATAGAATGGTCAATAGAATAACAAAGAATCCCGCGCAACGCGCGGGTCTCATCTCTAGTAATAATAATTACAATGTAATCAATTTAGTTCGATATAAATAGTGAAATGATGATGTGCCTATACTACTAGGCCTGGGCACTAATACCCATTACCCGTATTCGACCCGTTACTCGGCTCGTACCCATCCCGAAAAAAATGGTACCCGCAGCTTTAGGGTCGAGTAAAGAGTATTATAATTATATTACCCGTGAGTAAAGGACGAGTATAGGGTATTAGTTTAGTTTTTAATACCCGTCCCATTACTCGTCCCTTTACCCGTTTTGTTATCCGACCCGTAAATACCCTTTAATATTTTGTATTATTATTATTTATTATTAATTTATAAATATATTATAGAGTTAAAGTTAAAGCCTAAGTTCAACTTAGTCCAACTGGACGCCCAATTGAATTAATATTTTATTTTTATTTTTTAAGTTTGTAATTTTCTAATTATTTTACCTATATGTTGCATATATTTATGAATTTTTTCTTTTTCAGATTTTGGAATATGAAATTATTATTCCGATTATTGACAATTTTTTTTATCGGATATTTATTTTTCCGGGTAAGAGTAAAGCGTCGGGTATTTAAAGGGTCAACTATTTTTTTCCCGGGTACCCGTTTTTTTGGATACCTGTTATTTAAGGGTTGAGTACGAGTAATTTTTTCTATTACCCGTTAGGATCGGTCGGGTATAGAGTATAAGAAAATTCAAAGGTACCCGTCCCGTGCTCGGTCTTAGCCTATAGTATATAGTATCGAGTTAATAATAATTTTAATTCATATTTTAATTTTTTTATAATGTAAATGTTCATAATTTTAAATTTATTATAAATGACATAAATAAACGGTTCGATTAGAGACCCAAATTAAAACAGATACAAAATAATCTTAATTTAATTAATTAAATACTATTCTATATAAATAGGAAAATAATCTCCAAAATGACTGCGAGAAAAGATAATCAGGACAAATAAACAATGAAATTATAAAATAAAAAATAAAAAAGTTGCACAGTTAGAATTCAAATTACACATGATGTCCTTGAGAAGGATCAAGAACGACAAAGAAACATACCCAATATGAATAAACCGAGAGCGAGAGCTCCATATATAGACTGGAAGGAGAGGCCGAGAGGGTTTGAGGAATATATATATAAACATGATGAGGGTTTTGCGCAACCAAGTATCTTGCTTCCTGATCAATGTGCTCGAGACTTCAAGATCAATTAAGAAAACTGAAACTTGTTCAAGAATCAATAAATAGTGACGCTAAGCAACATACTTCTTTCAAAGATTTATGTAGAAATAATTTTTTTACAACAATATTGTACACATATGACTAATCAATACACATACAGCGAATTTTTAATAAAATTTCTTACAACCGGTCTATCCGCATACTTCTCATTCTCTTTTGCGTGAACCTTCTCTACAAACTATGGAACAAAACATTGATCCTGATCCAGACATCTGCAAAGCTATCTTCTGTGGACAGCGCTTTTTACAAAAGAAGCAAATAGGACGAGTCATATGATGATTGTTGGGTACTATGCTGACATGTTCCTCTAAAACCCTCCACGATGAGCCAGGCTTCATGTATAAGTCCCGCCCAAGCAGACATTCGACGTGTAGGGTAACACAACAGTACTCATCACACACGTAAAACCGTTGTCCCGGATATATTTTTCCCTCGCAAACTTCACACCAATTCTTCAATGTACTTATTTCCTGCCCATAAGAAAGAGTGAGCACATGCTTATCATGCTTATACTTCACCTTTTGAGGCAAAGTAGCACATCCAAAACACAAAGCAAAGTCGCACTCAATGCAATTGAATGTTTCATTTGTCGAATAAAAATTTATTTGCTTTTCTTTGCAAACCGAACATATTCTTTGCTCCTCTTCTGGTTTGGATGTTAGGAACAAAGGATGCATATGACTTTCATGAACTAATGGCTCGGAAACTGTGGCACACTTGACGTGTAGGTTAAAAGTGCTTCCTTTGTTACTACACCCATAGAAGAATCCAGCCATGCGCAAATGAGGACACGCTGCACATAGAGTCGTAAATACCTGATCAATACTACCATATCCTAGAGTGAGAGGATGTGGATGTATCGGATGATTTATTTTGCGAGAAAGATTTGCACATTCTTCGTGGAGAATGAAATCACATTGCATGCATGAGTAGAAGTTACCAAAATAAATTGGTGTGATGCATGCTTGACACTCCCTGTTCTCATCGTAATCTCTGCATGTGTTCTCATCGATTCTCAGATGATGATGTTGATGGCTGAAATGCTGTATAATTCCATCGCTAATTCTAACAAACGGCTCAATTTCTTCAATGTCTTCTTCTGGCTCTCCCTCAAGTTCTTTACCATCCCACACATTTTTCTGTGTTGCACATCTTGAATGAACCGCATACAAACAACCTTTCTTGATACAAGAATAACCCCTATAACTATTGTCGATATTTTTGCGACAAGTACCACAAAACAAATCTCCTTTGTTAAAAGAATAGGTAAAAAAGATACGATGGTAATGACGTGATATCCTTATGACTCGTGGTAAGTTGATACACTTTTGATGGAGATGACGACTTTGAATATTTTATGAATGAGTGATATGAGATTCGGCTTCGGCTCGAGAGTCAAGATTTGATGAACGAGTGGCTTGAACTTTAACACGAGCATTACGTCGATAGATGAATGTCGTTCCATATAGTTAGCATAGAATCGTAATATGAGCTCCGACAACACCTCCGGCTGAGAATTCAACTCTATAATAGAGTTGAGGACAGAGATTGATTGAGTAATAAGTGACATGAGCTCTGAGTCCGGCTTCGGCTTCGGCTGCGAATTCAAATGTATTGAACTGACCAAAGAGAATATTTGAGTAACAACTGATAATATGGCCTTCAGGTCCCTTTCCCAATCGAGAAACAATAGTTGAGTAATGAGTGATATGAGCTCGGACTCCAAATCCATAGAGTTGCAGCTAGATGAGAGCTCTGGTTCCGGCTCCAAAGTAAAGATTTTTCAAAAGAGTGACTTGAGTTGAAACTGAAGCCTCCAAGATGAATTCGAATTCATAGAGTAATCATAGAGTAGCAATATGAGTTCTTGCATCAGCGGCTTTGGCTTGGGATCCAAATCCAAAGAGTTGAAAACAGAGATTGTTTGAGTGATGAGTGATATAAGCTCTGATTCCCGCTGCGAATTTAAAACCGATGAGCTTACCAGATCATTTGTTTGAGCAATGAGTGATATGAGCTCCAAGTCCCCATCAGGACCTTGAAATAATTGTTGTGTAAGGTGTGATATGAGGAGCTGCACATCCTCGTCAAAACTTTGAAATAACTCCGAATCCATAAGAGTTTGTCTAGAGAGATTATCTGAGTAACTAGTACGAAAGATATACTGTCTGTATTTTGTCTTTCATTAAGCATTGAAGGATCAGCATCAAGTTGATATGAGAGATATTTTTTTTTAGCCAAAGCATTGAATGATCATCCATATGGGTTGTCTTTTCGCTAACTAGATAAGATATTGCACGGTCACGAGTGTATTGACAATAAAAAGTAAATGTATAGTATAACTAGCATTTGACCCGCGCTACGCGCGGAAGTTAAATAAGGGTGTTTTTTTTTGTGGTTTTGTTAATTTGTTTTTTGGTTATGTATTTTTCCTCTTTTCGTCTTGTTATGTTGTTCGTATGTTTTCCTTTGCTCTTTTATTGATTTATTTTTTCTGTATGTTTTTTCAGCTAGTATAATGTAGTCAATTTTTTGATTTTTAATAAATTTAGATCATCATGATCTCTTTTTCGTTTAAAAAAATATAGAATTAGAAGTTAAGTTTGTATAGTAATAGTTGTTGTCCCACTTTAGTCGTTACTTTAATTAAAATTATTTATCATTTTGTTGTTGGATTGTTATTTGGTATTATTATATGTGGTTGTAGGTAATTTTTTAATTATTAACCTGTGTGAGTAGTTTTTTGTCAATACTTTTGTGTTTGTAGTGATTAGTTAGTGGTTTTTGATTAAAAATGTTTAAAAATCTCAATTACTTACAATTTTGTTTTCATTGTTTTTTTTTTTTGTTTGTTTCTGCTGTTGGCCCTTATTTTCTGTAAGCCTTAAAAATGTGTTGGTCCATTGGATCTTTAGTGGTATGTCATTGAGGTTGGAATTGCTTTGTTCCCTTTGAAAATGTGATGTCTCGTGAACGGATAGCAGAGTAGTAATTTTTTTGATCTACAGGACAGTAAGAGTTTTGAAAATATTTCTTTGATGCTTGTTATCCTTCTTCATTCATCCCTTTCATCAATGCACACATTTTTTTTTGGGTGTATTTGGGTGTTTTTCTATTTGCTTCACATCTGTAGGGGGTAATTGGTTCTCCCCTAATGTTTTTGTTCCAGTTAAGTGTTAATTGGTGTGCAAATCTTTTTTTTTTATTGTTTTATTCCTTTCATTTCCTATGTAATGTATCCATTGTTTTTGAGATCTTAGTTTGAAGTTTTGTTTCGGTTGGTCCCAGAGTGTGGTTTTCGATTGGATGTGAATTGTGTGTTGTAAAATCTAATTTTTGCTTCTATTATGCTTTTTTAAAAAACATTTTGGGGTGTATATTTTTGTGGCCGGTTTAGTAAGTCATTCAATTTAAGTATAATGTGAACAAAATCTGGAATTCGAATTTCAGCATCTTTTCCCTCAACTAACGGTGTATGTATCTCTTACATTTTTTTTTGTTTAGTTGTGTTTCCTTGATCCTTTGTAAGTGCTTGTATTTTTTTTTTTCGTTTGAGTTGCTTTTTTCTTTTGGTTTTTAAGTAGTCATGTTTTTCAAAGCCGACATTTTTTATGATCTAGGTGTCCCTGAAACTAAATACCTCTTTGCATATGTCTATCTCCTTGTGGTCGTAATACTTTTAAACCTGTTTTTGAAATTGTTTGTGGGAAGTTTTTTTAATATATGTTGATCTTGTATGTTCTATTTTTGTTGTCATGGTAAGTGGTGGACTTTTTTTTTCCCCAATCGTTTGTATTCTTGCTATACTTTCAGTTATGTTAGCTCGTTCTCTTGTTTAAATTCTTTTGAAGGCGTAGGTAATGTTTATGAAGGAGGAAAACAAATACTTTTATTTTGAATTTTGGAAATTCTTAGAGGATTATAACATTGTTGAATCTTAGTGTTTTTTCTTAAGCTAAAAGATTAATTTGAAAGATATCCTTTAGGTGTTCCGAGATGAAAAAAATTAAGAAAGGAAGGGACGCTTTAGGTCGCACACCGGCGGACGACGGAGTGGAGCGTAGTGGAGTTCTACAGTATATAAAACATGTATTACTAATGGATTGAGCTTTAAAAAAAATATGAAACTGGACTTTTAAATAATTATGAAACCAAGAAATATGAATTGCTTAGTGGGTTGTATCAAAAATTTGGGTTTATTAAACTTAGGTAGTGGTTGATGTGGCAGCCACCAGGAGTGAGTAAAAGTTAACTTTATATATATATATATATATATATATATATAGATTTATTTATTAATTTAATTCGAAACAGATTACTGTTACTGTAACTGTTAAAGTGGATATTGAAAACGTTGCAGAGGAATTTTCATGTTGGCAGCGTTACGGTAGAGGTCTTACTGGATCATCATCTGTTGGTTGGGGAGGTGGTGTTGATCGTGCTGGTGAGTCTACAGCTAGTGGTAATAAGTATGGATGGCAATGGTATAAGGATCCGAGGTTGGCGTGTCTTGGTTACAGAAGCATCTTTCCTTCTGATGCAACTCGTGAGTTTTCTTAAATCGAATAGAAGCTTTTTTAGTTCTTAAGCTTCTTCCAATATGTTCACCAACTCTTTTTGTTTGTTTTACAGCGCCTTTAGTTGAAGCAGATAAAGAAACTGATGAAAGCAATTACCTTTTGTGGAGATTAGAGCATGGAGTTGCTGAAGGATCAGCTGAAATCCCCAAAGGTATGATGATCTGTTTCTTATCTTTTTTTTTTCTCAAGTCATTGATCTCTCTTCTTCTTTTCTGTGTATTTAGAATATGTTTTCTGTGGCTTGTACAGGCGAAGCAATACCGCTTGAATATAATTTTGTTGGTCTTAATGCGATAAGTTTTGACAAAGGCTGCTATGTTGGTCAAGAGCTTATAGCTCGTACTCATCACCGTGGTGTCATCCGCAAACGGTTAATCCCTTTACGATTCATCGATAGCAATGGAAAAGGTAAAACTGAAGTTGTATCGAATTTTCTTGCATCTTATGATCAAGAAATCAAGTTCCGGTCTTAAACCAAATCTCCGTATCAAACTGCAGAGTTAAACCAGAAAATAGCGGCTGGAGCTGAAGTAGTCGAGTCAGGAACCGGCAAGAAAATGGGAACGGTATCAACAGCTTTAGGTAGCCGGGGAATGGGTGTAATGAGGGTAGAAGAAGCCTTTAAACCATCTTCTGAATTAACAGTAATGGACTCAGAGGATGTGAAAGTCGAGGCAATCAGACCAACATGGTGGCCGGCTGAGTGGTTCCAGTAGAATCAATCAGAAGTTGCTGCAGCGTAGTAGTAACTATTAAAAGGTACATTTTTTTGTGATTTTACTTGGTAGAGTTGAAGAATTGAATGATCCTTCTGAGTAAGTAATGCAAGTTTGTTTCTTTTGTCAGATTATTTTTTGCAGTTTTAAACAAATAAAGTTGAATACTTTTCCCGCGAGGTATTCTTGATCGGGAAGGTGTCTTTGTTTATGTTAATGGCGGCAACAATTTCGAGCTCGTAGCTTTTCATTGTATTCAACTGTTTTAACTAATAAAGATTGAAACTTTCCGGCGAGTTTTAGCCACCGGATAGTTTTGTACTAATTACTACAAGTTTTGTTGTGTCCTCTCTTATCAAATTTCAAGTTGTTGAGTTTTTTTTTTTTTGTAGATAAAACTTGGTAAATGTTAAACTTCTAAATAGCTTAAATAAATCAAAATTTCAAGTTTGGTTCAGAATTTTGGTATGATTTTGTTCAAATAAGCTTGGTTCAATTTCGGTTAAGCGTTGGTTAACTGTTTCGTCTTTTCATAACTATAATTTCTTTAAGAACGGAAAGCAGCGACGTCGTTTGTATCTAGCAGAGAGGGCTCTGGCTGTTATTGAATCTTCCGTTTGTTTCCTTGTAAAGCAAGTCTCCATGAGAAAAGGCATTGTAAACCGTCTTAGGGTTTTAGAGTTCTCTGTGCACACAAGGTGTTCGACGAATTGACTCGGTGAGACAGAAACTAAGAAAAGACTCTAATCAACATGTCTTTTGAGATGTTCGAAGAACAAAAGCTTCACAGGAGAGGTTATTAGACTATATGGAAGATCAGAATCCTTGCTCATCTTGGTATTCATGGATTGAAAGAAGCTTTAAAGATTGAGGAAGAGGATGGGAACAAGTATGTTAAAATAGCTGAAGATGAGAGGCTTTCTACGAAGTTGAGTCCAGGTCTTGAAGAGAAGAACAAAAAGGCAAGGTTGGAGATAAGGCTTTGCGAAAGATTATGAAGGAAGAAACAGCTTCTGGTATGTTAAAAGTTCTTGACAAATACTATATGACTAGTTCTTTAGCAAGAAGGTTTTACTTGAGACAAAAGTTACATAGTTTTAGGATGAATGAAACCAAGTCTGTTATGGAAAACGTTGATGAGTTTCAGAGGTTGATTGATGAACTACGGAATGCTAAAGTAGAGATGTCTGATGAAGACCAAGCTATATTTTTGTCGATATCTTTGCCAAAGCAATTTGATGAGGTTAGAGATACACTTACGTATGATAGAACAAGCTTGACGCTAAAGGAAGTCATTGATGCTGCACTGTCCAAAGAGATGGAGCTAGGTGGATAGAGGGTATAAAAACAAGTTTAGAGAGAGTTCAAGAACAAGGATTGAAGTAGAAAAGTTTGATGGGAGAGGTGATTACATTTTGTGGAAGACAAGGATCCTTGCTCATTTTGAGATTCTTGATTTGATGGAAGCTTTAAAGATTGAGGAGGATGGAAACAAAGCTGTCGGAACAGATGAAGGTAAGAGCCGTTGTGTAACTTTGAGTCTAGATCTAGAAGAGAAGAAAAGAAAGGTAAGGAGCATGATAATTCAGAGCTTAGGAAATCAAGATTTGAGAACGAAAATTATGAAGGAGGACTCAGCTGCAGGTATGTTTCAAGTTCTAGACAAACTCTATAATACTAAATCTTCAACTAGCAGGAGTTACCTACGATATAAGCTGTATAGTTTTAGGATGAACGAAAGCCTTTCTGTTGAGGAAAACATTGATGAGTTTGAGAGGTTAGTTGATGATCTAAGTAACGCTGAGGTCTCTATATCTGATGAAGACCAAGCTATACGTTTGTTGGTTTCTTTACCAAAGCGATTTGATAACCTTAGAGATGTTATAACATATGGTAGAACAAGCCTTACATTAGATGAAGTGATTTGTGCCTTACTATCCAAAGAGTTGGACTTTCGAAGCTCTGCAGAAAGACGTCATGTGAGAGGCAGGTCTGTTAGTAGAGTTCAAAATGCTGGCAATAGAGATAGGTCAAAATCCAAAGGGACGAGAGGGGTTTGCTAGATTTGTGGGGAAGATGGCCACTACAAAAGCCAGTGTCCATCTAAGGAACAGACTTACGAAAAAGGAGAAGCATCTGTTAAAAGAGGGAATAACAGAACACATTAGGAAGTCTCATACGCATTCCTTTCTGCGCCGTTGTCTCTCTGTAAGTGTCAATAATTAACTTTGATTGGTGACTAGCAAAAACATACTAATTTGTGGCTCTACTTGTTTGTTTCTCAGTGTCTTAAGTGGAGGCAGATGAAGAAAAGCATAAAACCAACTACCTTACCAATCTTAACAGTTTTACTTAAGAGTGTTTTAATTTCAGCAACAGCTTGATGTGAAAGAAATTGATATTAGTTGAGATTTGAGACTTTACGAGTTGCATGTAAACATAAATGATGATTTTATTAAAACTTCAAACCTCTCCTTGAACTGAGTTAAGAACCTAAAAAAAAACAAAACTGCATTCACTTTCTTATGGCACTAGGCACAGATCGTGTGACACAAAATTAGAATTTTCCAACTTCGATTCGAAGCCTTAATAACCAAATAACAAAAAATTTATTAAAATAGAGTGTGCGTGTAACACAAGTTATGCAATGAAGTAGATAAAACCCTGATTTCATTCCTCTATTCCAATCACCGATCGTAGAGCACAATCCGACACAAAGGGCAAGTGTTTTTTCGTACGAGCCACTCCACGAGACAGCTATCGTGGAAAACATGGGAACAACTCATGCGAGTGAGTATTTTCGAACTAAAGACTAGACTCCGGAGACAGATGGAACAAGACTCTGTTTCCATGTTCAAACTCTTCAGTTCATCTGCTTCAATCCTCCCTAGTAGAACCATCCCCCTCACTACATTTAATAATCTCTCGGCGTCCGACTGAGGAGGAACGGGAATAACCTCGACGGACTCCCGCTGGTAAGTAACTGTGACGTGCACGGTCAACTCAATGTTATTTTTACCAAAACCTGAGTTGATAGCAGTAGTTGAGATCTTTGGGACTAAGCGATCGCACAACCACTGGTCTTCGCTATGGAGTAGATTTTGGAGTGATGATTGGATGTCGTGGTGACTACAACTAGGAAGACTGAAATTGGTGGAAAGATATGAATCTGGCTCTGACGTTCGGGTTTGATGGCCTGTGGTTAGGTTTACACGGATCTCTTTGTTAATGGTATTGATGCTGAATCGGACTGAGTTTGTATATTCTTCTGATGGAGAGAGTCTTATCCCTTGGACCTGAATATCCACTACGGGTTCGGGAATGGGACCATTCATGTTTGAAAGAGGATTATCAAAAGAGAGACTCACGAAACAGAAGAGGACTTAGCAAGCCGTAATGAGAGCAATTAAGAAAAAAAGAGAAGTTGTGAAGCTTTAGGGTATCTCGTAGTACGAGAGATATATATAAGCGTGTTCGAGGGTCATAAGTGTCAGATTTTAGTTTCCTTATAGTTTTGTGTCACCAAGAAGTTTCCTTTTCCTTTTTTTGGGTCGGTGTCAACATCTCTATGTGAGTGTCAATATTTCCTAATCATAATTGGAGACTAGCAAAAGCTTTACTAATCTGTAGCTCTACGTAAACTAGGAATACAGTATAACAATTTTGAAAAACCAATCTTTAACAATTTTACTTAGAGAGATTAATAATAGCTATGTGTACATATAGCTTATGATATTACAAACTGATTTAAAAGCCCTAAAAAGAACACATTCAATTTCCTACACAGTCAGAGCGTGTGACACAAAATTAGAATCTCTAATTACTACGATCGGATACCTTAATAACAAAATTACATTAAAAAAAAAAAAAAAAAAAAAAAAGATCCCTAAAAACGAAAGCGTCTGACCCAAGTTGTGCAATAATCCTTTTGTTCCAATCATCGACCGTAGAGCACAGTCCGACACAAGGGACAAAGGGACAAGTGTTTTTACGCTTGAGCCACTCCGAGAGACAGTGATTGTGGAAGACATGGGAACAAGTCATGCGTGTGACTTCGCTAGGTTTCGAATCAGAGACTAGACTCTCGAGACAGATGGAACAGGGCTCTGTTTCCATGTTCAAACTCATCAATTCCTCTGCTTTCATCTTCCCTTGTAGAACCACCATCCTCAATAATCTCTCGTCGTTCATAACAGAGACGGTGTTCTTGTAAATAACCGTGAAAAGAAATACATGGTCACGCCGTCACGGTGAAGCCGTTTTGTGCCAAAACCTAAGTCGATAGCAAGATCTGAGATATCTGAGGCTAAGGCATGGCAGAAACAAAGCGGAGGAGGGTAGCTAACGAATCTATCGTGGAGAAGCCCTCGGATGTACAACTACGGAGATTGATATCGACCAGAAAAGGTCGTAAAATCGGAAAGGATCTGCTGGTTCGGTGGCCCGTTGTTGGGTTTACATAGATCTCTTCGTATATGGTGTCGAAGATGATGAGGACTGAGTTTTGTTGTGAATCGCAAAGTTTCCTTGACTTGATGGATCAAAATTTCAATTCGGGAACAATCGGACCATTCATGTTTTGAAAACGAAAACAGAAACTCTCTGAAAATATTTGGAAGAGATTCACACACAGAGAAGAAGCAGTCGTAAAACGTAATGAGAGCAAAGTCTGAGAGAAGAGAATTGTGAAGCTTTAGTCTTACCTCTAGTAAGACAGATATAAATATATATAAGCGTGTTCAACGGTCATATATTTCAGGTACACCTCGGCAGACACGTGCGTGTTCTCTTATGTCTTTTTTGAGTAATGGTGGCAACTTGTCTTGTGGGAACTTGGTAGCAACTTGTCTTGTGGGAAGGTTGGCAACTTGGTGGATTGGTGGCAACTTGTCTTGTGGGAAAGTTGTTAAAGGGTGAGGACTAGGGTTCGAGGAACGTCTGGCACACCAATAACCTACTGGTGGATTGGAATATTCACAGTGATGGGTTAGGATCGATGCCCTGCAAGGCCAGCTTGGGGTCCGTTTGGGCGGCGAGCAGTGAGGCTAGCGGGGTCCACGGGACGGATTGTCACACCTTGTCTGAAGACTATGCATTTGAAGTATGTTTATTACGGCAAACTGGCCACTTTTGAGAGGCTTATCTCTTGTTGTCCTGTCTTGGAAATGTTGAAGATTGTTCTCAAGCTACGGGATTGTATACGTGCACTGACGCTCAAAATAAACCTACGCGATTATATGGGTATATGTGGTACTAATAAATATGGTGTTGTGATTGATGCTCCTCCACTGAGCTCTTTGACTATTAATGATGATGAAGTTGAAAGTTATATACTCCCTCTGTTTGACAAAAAGTATCATTTTGACACATTTCACACAAATTAAGAAAAGCTTGAATTATACATATTTACCCCTATTTATTAAGTGATTAATGATCATAATTCAATGGAAATAGCTTTGGGTTTAGGGGTAAAAAAGAAAATTTAGCGTTAAAACACTCATTGGAAATGTAAAATGACATTTTTTGTGAAACAAACAGTTTTCTCCAGAATGACACTCTTTGTGAAACAGATGGAATAATAAACCATTTGTGTGCCAATGCCAAGTTAGATATTAATCTCGATTTTGGTTTGCCCGATTTTGATGAAGCAAGCGTCTCATCGAGGAGAAGCAGCATCCGCGATTTTCTGCTTGGGATTTCAAAAGTCAGGGAAATGATCATATGTGAAGACACTTTAAAGATATATATATCATGTCAATTCCGGTGTACAGTCTCTATTATGCAAGTCATATGACTCATATTATTATTTTTTTTGGTTCAAGATCTTCTGTCATTTCTCGAAATTAAACCCGCTGCCTCAGTTTGGTTACATGTCCCACCTCCACCTGTATGCTTACTTTTATATACCTGATTTGAAATTGAAATGGTTACTAACTTTTCTTGAGAGCTGCCCAAACCTGAAATCCCTCATTTTGGTAATGATCTCCCTAAACTCTATGAGCTTCTTATCTTTATAAATGTGTTCTGCCTATCTTCTCATTGCCTTTTCTTCTCTCTTTTTTACCTCAGGAATGGAATTTCGACGCTACAAAATTCCAATCCGAAGAAATGAATCAAATCAGTTTTCCATTTGTTCCCAGAGTGTTTGCTATCTTCAAAAGCCACGTGATCGAACATGTGTCTGTGGAAACGGTCTTTGCTTTTTGACACGTGTAACCAAAGTAGCGGAGTTGTGCGGTTGTCTAGGAAGTAAAAAATGGATAATAATATATGGGCCTTCATAATCTGGCCCATTTTTGAGTTATATAAAGCCCACGTAACTAACCCAAAATACAGTTTTGCTGCGGTTGTCTTGTGTTGTGCGAGGCAATGGCTACGTGAAAATTCGGAAAAACACACGTTTTCGTATTTACTTGAACAAGAGACCAACTTCATTACAATTGTATAACAGATGTAATATTATTATTTGGAATATACTAGAAGATTTCGTATCTTGGTTAATTGGTTATTAATTTCTTTGCCAATTCTACAACAATTCATCTCCAAATCAATTTATATAAATGTATTTTCCATTTTATTCGTTTGAACATTGTTTTAAAAACTATGTCGCTTCTTATGAAAAACCTTGTTTGAATCTCATCAGTCCACTTCTCAACAAGTATATATTTTCGCACTTCCTTGTTTCTCAAGAAACCTCCTAGTTTCCTTGTCTTTCATAATTAAGCCAAGCAAACAAACTAATGGGCCAGCCTCAATCTTAATAAGCATAGTCCCTTGAAAGCGTGCCCCTCAAGTACTGGTTTAAACGGCTGGAGTGCTGGACCTAAACACACGAAAGTGGAAACAGACTTGAAGAAGAAGAAGAAGAATAAATATTTCTTTTGTTCACGAGATCAATCGATGTTATACAATAAAGCTAGAGAGTAGGCAACAACAATTTTCAATCTCATCGTGCCCCTTGCAAAGAAGAAAGCAGTGTCTCTGCATTAATATAGAGAGGAGCCGAAACAACATTCAATCGTTTTTAGTGACCAGATACTAGCAGACCCTGAAGTTTTAAGAAACCTTTTTAGGCCACAAAGCAGAGAAACAAAGATTAAAAATATCTCTTCAAGATTCCTCATACTCTATACTACAATGACTTCCAAGAAACATGAGCTTCCATTAACCTGAACAGCTCGTTACTAACTCTGTTATGCAAACGTTTCTCAAAACAAAAGAGTGAAACAATTGACTTACAGTAAACAAGACTGGAGCTTTGTTTCAAACATAAAGATCGAGCTCAAGTTGTTCAAAGTGTGTTCTGCCCAAGTCCTAGAGTTGTTGAGTTTCTCATCATCTCATGACATGCAACCACATAAGGAAGCAATGCATATATATCGGCCACGATCTTGCCTCTCCCTCAGCAATGTACTGCAAGTCGATACAACATCTCTGTAATAACTAACCCACAGACAAATATTCCAAAACCAACGGCAGCATCCCTGTAACAATACTCTCTCTTGTTTCTTTAATTTTTGTTTTTCATTCTCCAAGATAAGTACGATAGTTTTTGTTAGACACTTTTTTTGCGGTTCTTTTTTTAATTAAAAAAAAAAAAGGATAATTATTATAAAGAAAAAGGAAGTCTATAAGCTAAATAATTAATAGCAGTATATATACTTTCCAATACTCAACTTTTGATAAGACATAGTTTTCTGCAGCTCTTAAAAACTCTCTCTCTTTCTCATCCTTCTTCAATTCAATCTCTTCCTTTTTCCTTGCAATTCAAGCATCCATAGTTTAGATTTGTTATCTTTAATGTCGAACATACTCGATGAGAACTCTGACCACTTGCGAAAAGAAGTATCAGCTTGTGATGATGAAACTGAATTCCCTATCATCAACGAATTAGACGAATACGCAGACGAAGAGTTCGTGACGACGAGTATTAGGATCCTTTTGGTCGATGCAGATTCTAATTCTCTACTCCTCATGAAGACTCTCATGGCACAATACTATCAAGGTACGTATCTAGTTTAGATTGAACTAGGGTTTCTTATTATTGTTTCTTTGACGAATTAGGGGTGGAGTTAGGGGTTTTAATCCAAAATTAAAAAAAAAAATAAAAAAATACTAGTCGTATCAAAGAATACATATATAGAAAATCTGAATCTTAATTAAGTGAAATTCATTCAAACTTAAACTAAGGTTTTTTTAATCGATTACAACAAATACCATACTTAAACATTGTAATTAGCTCTCTAATTAAGCTTTAATATGAAAAAAGAAAAAGAAAAAAAAAGAAGACGCCATAAATTAAAAATATGTTTTCGACTAAGAAGAGTTTGGGATACCAATGCTATATATCCGTTCAAGCTAAATAAGCCCAAGTGAATCAGGTCACAAAAAGGTCTTTTATCTTGTCATACATAGATACATTAATTTTTTACTCATGATAGGTTTGTAAATTCCTCCTTAAGTTGCGGTAAATTAATTGTTGAAAATAAAAGATTGTGGTAGATTTAGCATTTATCCACTTTTTGAATAGAAGCAAAAAAAAAAACAATATGGCAGTCATTATGTTTAATTTCGTGTTGCAGTAACAACGTATGAGACGGGAGAAGAGGCCATGGCTTTCTTGATGAAGAGTAAACTTGAGATCGATCTCGTAATTTGGAATTTCCATATGCATGATATCAGTGGACTCGACGCTCTCAACACCATTGGTAAAGAGATGGATTTACCCGTAGTAAGTAAGTATATATAAACTATACCATTATTTTTTCTCGATATTATAACGTAGTAATTGGAAAATCATTTCTAATCTTTCTATATGTGAATTATATGTGTCAAGTTATGTCTCATGACCAGAATAAGAAAACGGTGATGAAATCTATCAAGAACGGCGCGTGTGACTTTCTTGTGAAGCCAATGAGCCAAGAGGTCGTTGCAGTTCTATGGCAACATGTTTTTCGCAAGAGGATATCAAAATCTTGTTTAGATCAACTAGATACGGTTGAGTCAGATTCCTACGAATTCAACGATTTAAAGCAAGACGATCTCTATCATAGCAACGGAGAAGGCTCAAGAAACACTTCAGATCAAAAAGAAGACAAGTCTACGTCCAAGAAACCGCGAATGTCGTGGACTGCTGAACTTCACCAGAAGTTTGAAGCAGCTGTCGAAAAAGTCGGCAGGGTTGGGAGTAAGTAATCACACACTACATCATCTTTGTATATCGATAAAAAAAAAATTCTTGATTATAATAAAGATATAATCTTACCCTTTGCATTTGACAGCGCCTTATCCCAAAGAGATTCTCAAATGCATGCAAGAAGAAATGAATGTCCAGGGGCTCACTAGAAACAACGTAGCCAGTCATCTTCAGGTAATTAATATATATATCAGAATCATCTTTATTAATTCCACTTATGTTTTTGTTTTTTCTCGTTTCTTCGGAGACAAGAAACCATGCATTAATTAGGGCTGATAATTTACAACTATTGCGATGGCAGAAGTATCGTCAAAGTTCCAACAAAAAGACATGCAGTCCTCAAGAGACAGGCCAAGAAGATTTTGACTGGTATAACGCTGGGCAAGATCCCACTCTCATAGCTTCTAATCCGCCCCTAAGCTCAAACGTCAATCTCCAAGCTACACCACCGTTTTTTATGACCCATCAAGGTGCGCCTAGAGCGTCGCATTCCATGAACGATCAAGCCGCGGTGAACGCCCAACATTCATCAAACGGTTACCCGCCGATGAACAACTTTGCCGTGGAAAACCATTTGACTTACATTCCGCAACCACCACAACTCCATCATTCTCTAAATTTACCCTCCATGCTACCTAAGCAAGAACTTGGACACCTATCGTCAGCCATAGATAATTCAGATCTGCTCATCTATGATCAGTCAAGTTTACCTTTCAATTACGGCGAGTATTTCCCACATGCAGGATTCAACAACAACAACAATCGTGATCATTTCCAACCTGCAGGATTCAACAACAATCGTGATCATTTCCAACCTGCAGGATTCAACAACAATCGTGATCATTTCCAACCTGCAGGATTCAACAACAATCGTGAACCTTTCCCACCTCCAGGATTCAACAACAATTTCGATAATCAGCTTGGTCCAAAACTGAATTCTCATGTTTAAGGTGATCGATCATAGCATTTTCATTAATTTTATTTTTGGTCTCATACGTAGAGGATCTTTATTATATCCCACAAAAGCGAATAGCAACACCTGGTTGCGATTTGCGTTTGGATCATAAGCAGTAATTGTTTTTCTTTTTTACTTTGGGAACCTATAAGTTAGTAGTGAATGATCTATATATTATTTTTATTTGATGATTGGGCAATCTCAATAGCAACATTACTAAGCAAAATAGTTTTTTATACTGTCGACGCAAACACCATAAGCAAAAGTAAAGCATACACTGATACACACGTATATGCTTGCGTTTGACGTACGTTTGCTTTTATAATTAGCATATAAGTTTTGTTTGAAGTAATTAAGATTGTGAATTTGCTTTTTTTTTTTTTTTTTAATGCATTATTAAATGCAAACGAAAGAGGTCAAAGGCTCATTAATTTTATTTGCAGTTGAAAACCATCGAGTCATATTCATACTTAGTTATGTAGTTTCTCAAGAAAACTTTAATATGATTTACTACCAGAAAACTTACCCCATCCGCTAACAAAACTCACTAATCAAACAATCTTCCGAACCTAAATCCAACCTTTCCACAGAGATTTGCCATTATAACATCATAAATCCTGTACCAGAACCTTCCAACCGAACCGCCAACTTCAAATCAAGAAAGAATAGAGGTGTCGTCACCTGACGTAAGAGTGTGAGGAAGACCAATGCATCTTTGAAGAAAATACATCAACGTTGTGCTTTGACCATTATAAGAATGTAGACATGACTAATCCATATCACTCGACATCTCAGCTGTTTTTGTCTCAGTTTCACTTCTTACTCTTCGGTAGAAAAGAACATATGCAGCTGAGTTTTTAATTTCAGATTCATTTACAGATGACACATGACTGTCATCGAAATGATACCATTTGTTGTCGTCGATCAACTGCAGGAACAGTGAAACATATGATCAGAATATGGTGATACAGATTATGATGCATTTATACAAATGCACGCAAGGAAAAGGAACAAACGAAATAGATAGTGAGACCAATCAAGTCACCAACCTTAGCGTAGGCTGTGTAGTGACCACCACCAAGTCCACCGTAATGATTACTAACGGCATATAATTCATATATATATGACTGGCCATTATTGTTTTTCACGTACTTTCTCAAGTCTAGATCCTGAATTGGAAAATTTACAAACGTATCAATCTTGTTCTTGAGATATCTGCTATATGTGAACCGTTTTAAATGGAACACAAGAATATCTGGCAGTTTCCACAGGTCTAGCTTTTTGTTCGCTTGTCTGTGTTCTTTGCAGCTTGGACAAAACCTGGTTCAGAATGGTGACATATATGGTCAAGAGCTAAATCTTCATATAAATAGATCAGCTTATGCAACTACAAGTTCAAGATACGAGCTATACCACATGTCATCCGGTCCCAGAGGTTCTTCTGCTAAATAAGCCTCCAAACACGAATACAGGGATATAGCTTCTTGCCTTGTCTTCTTTGCTGAAAAACTTGTTTTATGAACCTCTGGAAGGTCACACAAGTAGTTGGAATCATACTTTTCATGTTCACCCTCATTCCACTCGACTAAAACTCTTGTAATGATACCAGGGCTCACAGAAGATTCAGACTGAAGTGGTTTGAAGTTCAGACCACGTTCATCTGTCAAGAACATCCTGAAGGATAACTCTCGATCAGCTGCATCGTCTATCTCGGCATCTAGGGATGATAAACTTCCGGATGTTTCGTCTTCAGGAGAATCAGCAAAGTGGCTGTTGTCATTTCCGTTACGAATATTAGATGGGGAATGGACCCTGTGCAGAAGTGACAGAAATCCAGAGATAATTGCATCAATGTCAGTTCCACTTAGTGGTTCTGAGTTGACATAAGTCACAAAAGGAGTTCCAAAAAATTTCACGTCTCTGCCTCTAACACTCTCCTGAACAGCCCTGTGGAACCCAATAATTATGATCCATAAAGCTTAACCCAACAGGAAAAAGGGAGTTCTTGTGTAACAAATCAAACCACACATGCTTACCTTTCCTTCCCTCCATGAAGAATTTCAAGTTTTGCTTTCCCTGAACCTTTCGGCATCTGATTCAACCGATACGCCACAATATGATCATCATCTTTTATCGCACTTAGTGACTCCAGGTGATTCTCGAAATATCTAAAGATCTTGTGATCATATACCTGAGAGGACAATTCCACACAATCGTCAAGGATTTCAGCCCCAACAAAAAGGATGAAAAAAAACATATATTAATAGGAGAAAGGAACACGCCCAAAATCATACCTCTGCAAGTAAAAGGCTCTCATCATCGGCTAAGCAGCAAGCAGTACCTAATGCAGTAATGAGATCTCTACAAGATCCATGTTTAGGCACCATTACAGTGTATGGCATCGGAAGACGACTTCCATCGCAATAAAACACCGTAACTGTCATTGGTCGCGTAAGTTTTGATGGCAAAGGTACAGACAAGTACATGAAGGGATCAAAAGTGATTGAGATTTTTCCGCAAACTGGACAAACCAGAGTTGACTTGTATTGTCCCTAAAAGATATTAAGTACATCATAAGATATGGTCGAGAAGTAAAGACAGAAACTTGTAGTACTTGTATGAAAAACTAGAATTACATGAACATTCAAAGGAAGAAGTGATTAGGAAACGGTAAAAGATACTTACTTGACAGACGTCAACTATTACAGAATCATTTCTGGCCTTATGATAATTCCAAAGCTCTTCAGCAACTTCATCATCCGGACGACTTTCAGAATCTTCAAGTTCAATGTAAGGTTTTCGTTTTACCTTGTTCAAATCTTCATGCAACCCATCCAATAAAAAAGCAAGCAGTTCCTGAGACAACAATTTAATACATCATACACAAAGCAAAACAAAATGAAATAGTCTGGCAAAGAGGGAAGCCGAAAACATCAACAATGCCAGGAACAAAGAATTTGCTCAATTATGCATTATCACACATATTTAAGAAAGATTACTAACTTGAGAATCATGCTGATTGTAACCACTAAACTGTGGAGCAAATCTAGCCAATTTTGTCTTAAAAGTGCGTGGTGCAACTGCGTTCCTTCCTGATGACCATAATTTCTTCAACAAATCACCAAATGCGATAGCAAGCTCACCCTGTATAATTAAGTGTTAGAGTTATATTCAGAAAGCATGTGTGCGTACCTTCACATGAGGAAATTGAGAAGACATTAAAGTATCAAGCACTTACACACATTCCCAAAGGATTATCTCTATTTCTGTCGTCACTATAATCGTGCAAGAAGTATTCAACAATTGGATGTGTGTGAGCCAAACACTGAAGAGCGCTATTCATAAAGCAGGTATTTCCCAGATTACTCAATCCTGCTAATCCTCCCTTCTCTCCTTTTCTAAGAATACTCAAAGAATCGCCGCCGTCGTCTTCAGAAGATATTCTGGGAAAGAGACTAAACTTGGAGGTGGCGGAATGACCATTTGATAAGGTAGGCCCCCCAGCAATTGTAACACACGACCTCGAAGGTTCCAGAGGCACCAACGCTAACTCATTTCCTGCCGAGCTCATAGCAGATTGAGATGAAGACGACCCATCAACTTCAAGAAGAATCTGCATGGGATGCACCAGTCATTGTGGAACAATGAAAGTAAGTGAGATAAATAGGATTCGTTTTCCAATGATAAAAGGACAAAAGACATGCATTATCAAACAAGTTCCTCTAAGACAATGACCGAAAATCAAGTTAAGAAAAATTGTAGTGCAAGTTGACAAAGGTGATTCGACAAGACAATTCTCTAGATACTTACATCTTGGTCCATCTGAAGCCTTGACTCTTCCAGGCTCTTGTTAGATGAAGGATTCAAGAGTCCGTTTTTCCTCTTATCGAAGTAGTCCCAGATTTGAGCCTGTTTATGCATATCAATGTAAATTAAAGAACACATCACCATATGAAACAATGCGTATGTCATCAGAAAAAATAAAGAAACAAAACACTTCAGACACACACCTTTTCTTGCGCAACACCTGTCGTAGCACAAACCTTCTCATAAAGTTCCCTTACAGAGGCCTGAAACACAAACAATCCTTTTAAGAAAGTGACCAAACTGGGACTAATAGTGAATACACAAAGAGTCTTATGATGTGCATAAGCACAACAAGTAGGTCGAAGCAAAACTAAGAGCCAAAGTAGAGTATGAGGGGGCAACCTAATACTTGTTTTCCCAACCGTATTGCTGTTCTGCTTTCATCTCGTCCGTCTGTCAATATAAGGCAGAGTGGGTAAACCTCTACACTATAACTCTTACTGTAAAATCCTTGACAGATCATCTTCCTTGCTATTGGAGGACCTCCACTATACCTGAAAGAGATATAAAACCAGGTTATGCCATTGAAAACATAATTTATTTAAGCAGCAAAATCTGGAGTAACATAAGAAACGCTCACCATTCAACAAGTCTCGTCCAAATTTCTTGAGGAACTAAAACGTAGTCTTCTCCTTCCACCAACAATCTACGAAGCTGTGGATCATTAATGTCGCCCTCACTTTCGATAATATCACTGTTATCAATCGGTCCAGGCCTCGAAGCTTCCAAAGACTCCCCACTTATACACTCACAAGACTATCTTGAACACAGATACAGAAAACAAAAATCTACATGTAGGTTTGAACGAAGAAGCATTACGTTATACTACTTTGATCATCATCATCATCATAACTAAGTAAGGAGACAAACCTAGTAGAGATGACGAAATATAAGTTCCCTTCCTTCAAATTGTTATCCGATTCGGTAGTCAGCTCCGATACGATACGTTTCTCTTCCTCAGGAGTGAATGGCAAATCAGAGACTCCGTTCTCAATTATGAAATCGGAATTAGGTATCGTCATCTTTTCAATAGATGATGAACCGTTCAATGCCAAGATCAACCAATTTCAAACAAAGTCTCAGAGAATCGGAGAGGATTAATAGAAGAATGAAGGAATTGAAGGAAGCCTAAATTGGAGGAGAAGAATAAGCAAGAGAGAGAGAGAGAGTGAGAGAAAGGTCGTTTGTTTGGTAAGTTTGTGTAATTTGGAAACACTAAACCGTGATTAGGTGATTCGGTTCAGTTTTGATTTGATCCAAAACTTTGTCCGGTTATCATTGTTAAAAAAAAATAGGAAAAATGATTGCCAGCTACTTTAAGTATACACCAACACATAGCTACACATACAAACAATATAAATGTCTTGTTAACTACGTGAACTATTGTCATCACATAAGGACATCCATAAACAAACATATGTTATGTCTACAACACTATAAACATTCGAGATTAGTCGGAATCCGCTGTTGACCGGTATTGACCAATATTTACCAGTGTTGACCGACGTTGATTGTTGACAAGAAAAAATCAAAAAAAAAAAATTTCTTTTCCTAATAATAATAAATTTTTTGTTTTTATGTATTTTTGAAAATACAAAATTAAAAATGATATTTAAATAGAAAAAGTATAAGTTTGTTATTGTTTATGAAAAAATCTACTACACATCAAATTTTGGTGGTATATTTTATATTATTTTTGGTATATTTTCTGTATTAAAAAACAGACGATTCGTGGGTTCACCCTTACGGGCGAACCTCTCTTATTCATCCCCTTTAAATTAAGGAAACAATCTTAATTAAAGAAACAAAATATGTTGATCAATCAATTTTAAAATTGTTAATTTTAATATTATATTACAATTTTAATTATCACATCTAAAACCCTAACCATTTATTATAAACTCAAACCGACATATAATTTTATTTAATTGTAAAATCTAAACCCTAAACACTCTTTTATAAATCCAAACAGGCATATAATTTTATTTAGTAAAATTTAAACTCTAACCACTCTTTTGTAAACCCAAAGAGACATATAATTTCGTTTAACTGTAATATGTATACCCTAACCACTCTTTTGTAAACCCAAACTGATATAATTTTATTAATAAAAGATCTCTTTTTAAAAATATGACATGACATGCCATATTATTGTATTCTGATTTGTTAATTAAGAGGGATGAATGAGAATGTTCACCTCTAGGCTTAACAAAATTAGTTACTTTATATACCACAAATTTTGTTTTTCATATTATTTTTATTTTTATTTTGGTAAATAATTTTCTTGTATTTTTTTGTTGTTATATGTTGTTTTTGTAAATTAAACAAATCATTTATCTTTTTTATTTTTTTATCAAAAATACATAAAAATAAAATCATTATTATTTTTAGAAAAAAAAATATTTTTTGAATATTTTTTTCTGGTCAACGCCGGTCAATATTGGTCAACGTCGGTCAATTCTGGTCAACGCCGAATTCCGGCAGACCTCGAATGTTTATGGTGTTACAAACATAACCTATGTTTGTTTATGGATGTCCTTATGTGATGACAATAGTTCACGTAGTTAACAAGACATTTATATTGTATGTATGTGTGGCTATGTGTAGTATACAAGTAGCTGGTAATCATTTTTCCAAAAAAATACGGTTATAAGTTTTTTTTTTTTTTTGGTAGAATGGGGGAGAGTGTCTCCCGCTTTAAGTTGGGTTGCAAATAAATACTAAAACCGAATGTTTACTTATTTTTTTGGATTTTTAAAATGATTTTGTAGTAATTGACTGGTTAAGTTTGGTTACTGTTTCATGAGATGATTCATGCACTGTGTACTAATCCGAGTTGTAAAGGGAATTTTCATGGCTCTTAAAACGGATTATGTATGGGTAGACAGTTGGATTATGTATGTGTGAGAACGGTGACGTATCTCCTCGATGGCAAGACTCATGGGTTGGTCTTTCCCCTTTTATTTTTATACTATGATAAGCAAAACAGAGGCAGTCAAGCAGACGGATAAGCTACCGTGTAGCCGCTAGACTCAACCGTCGTTGCAAATATGAAGTGTATAGATACGAGTAAGGGATGGAGATCGATGCTTTGAGCTTCCATTTGATCAACAACTAATGACTGATTGATTGACTCTGTCAGAGATTTAGAAAGGGGTCAACCGTCAACAGTGATAACTTGAGCACAATTTGCGGAAAACGAGGATAACAAGAACAGAAAGTGTGAGAAGACGCTGAAGGAGCTTAAAAGGTCTGAAGGAAGTGGTGAGCCCTTTACAGGAGAAGTTCTTTGCCCTTTTTAATTTGGTGTACAAAAAAACAGGTTATATTGATGCTTAATGAGCTGGGTAAGAGACTTGGGCTTGAGAAGCGCAAGCGCCCATTTTAGTTAGCTTCTGTGCGACCAAATGGGATGCGGAATTTAAAGTTGAGTTTACTAAACCCAAATGCTAATAGTACATCGATAAGTACATCATGTTTTTGGGAGGGTGTCACGTGCGAGAATAAATGTAAGTATCTAACGAGGTGATTTCACTGGTCCTTGATTATATTTCAAAGTCAAACTCAAAAATCTTCAAAGCCTATATCCCTTACCGGTTGCAATTGCTATGGGGAGATTCCTTGTTTCAGTTGGAAGACTTTTAGTCTCAAGAGGCTTGATATTTCAGATAATGAATTAGTAGGTCATAAGATTTCACAAAAATTCTATTTAGTGTTGACCATCACAACAAAGGGTACTTCAGAAATCCCTACACTTCGAAAGCTGTTCATCACTTGATTTACTACCCAAAAAATTACCCCTTCAACTATAAAAAAAAACTCACTAATCAAACAATCTTCCGAAGAACCTAAATCCCACCTTTCCACAGAGATCTGCCATAATAACATCATAAACCTGAAGCAGAACACTCCAACCGAACCGCCAACTTCAAATCAAGAAAGAATAAAGGTGTCATTACCTGACATGAGTGAGGGAGACCTACGAAACCTTGAAAAAAATGTATCAACGTCGTGCTTTGTCGATTATAAGAATGTAGACATAACTAATCCATATCACTTGACATCTCAGCTGGTTGTGTCTCAGTGTCACTTCTCACTCTTCGGTAGAAAAGAACATATGCAGCTGAGGTTTTTATTTCTGATTCATTTGCAGATGAAACATGACTATCGTCAAAGTGATACCATTTGTTGTCGTCGATCAACTGCAGGAACAGTGACACATGATCAGATAAAGAACTCATCAGAAGGACTACTAGCAAGCACAATCGAACAACTGTCAAGTGGATATAAATTCTAGTCTATTATATGATAAAAACAAAATTTTTCTGCATTAATGCATATGCACAAGTAAAAAACAAACGATTTCGATAGTGGGACCAATCAAGTAACCAACCTTAGCGTAGGCTGTGTAGTGACCACCACCAAGTCCACCGTAATGATTACTAACGGCATACAACTCGTATACATATGACTCGCCATTCTTGTTTTTCACATACTCTCTCAAATCTAAATCATGAATTGGGAAATTCACAAGCGTATCAAGCTTGTTCTTGAGATATCTGCTATACGTGAATCGTTTTAAATGGAACACAAGAACATCTGGCAATTTCCAAAGGTCTAGCTTTTTGTTTGCTTGTCTGTGTTCTTTGCAGCTCGGACAAAACCTGGTTCAGAATAGCCAGAATAGTGAGATAGATGATCAAAGCTAAATCTTCAAATGATTCTATCAATTTATGTGACTTTAAAGTTTAGGCTAGGAGCTATACCACATGTCATCCGGTCCCAAAGGTTCTTCTGCTAAAAAGGCCTCCAAACACGAAAACAGAGATATGGCTTCTTGCTTTGTTTTCTTTGCCGAGAAACTTGTTTTATGAACCTCCGGAAGGTCACTCAAGTAGTTGGAATCATACTTTGCATGCTCACCCTCATTCCACTCGACTAAAACTCTTGTAATGATACCAGGGCTCACAGAAGATTCAGACTTAAGTGGTTTAAAGTTCAAACCACGTTCATCTGTCAAGAATATCCTGAAGGATAACTCTCGATCAGATGCTTCGTCTATCTCGGTATCTGGGGATATCTCAGTATCTGGGGATGATAAACTTCCGGATGTTTCATCAGCAGTAGCATCAGCAGGGTGACCATTGTCATTTCCTTTATGAATATTAGATGGGGCATGGACCTTTTGCAGAGGTGACAAAAATCCAGAGATAACTGCATCAATGTCAGTTCCACTTAGTGGTTCTGTGTTGACATAAGTCACAAAAGGAGTTCCAAAAAGCTTTGCGTCTCTGACTTTAACACTCTCCAGAACAGCCCTGTGGAATCCAATAATTATGATCCAAAACAAGGTTAACCCAAGACGAAAAAGAAAAGTTCTTGGGTAACAAATCAAACGAAGCATGCTTACCTGTCCTGCCCTCCATGAAGAATTTCGAGTTTTGCTTTTCCTGATCCTTTCGGCATTTGATTCAACCGATACGCCACAATATGCTCATCATCTTTTATCAAACTCAGTGACTCCAGGGGGTTCTCAAAATATCTAAAGATCTTGTGATCATATACCTGAGGAAAATTCCACACAATCGTCAGGGATTTCATCCCCAAACAGGATGAAAGAAAAATATTAATACAAGAAAGGAACACGCCCAAAATCATACCTCTGCAAGTAAAAGGCTCTCATCATCGGCTAAGCAGCAAGCACTACTTAATGCAGTAACGAGATCTCTACAAGATCCATGTTTTGGCACTGTTACAGTGTATGGCATCGGAAGACAACTTCCGTCGCAATAAAACACCGTGACTGTCATTATTCGCGTAAGTGTTGATGGCAAAGGTAAAGACAAGTACATGAAGGGATCAAAAGTGATTGAGATTTTCCCGCAAACTGGACAAACCAGAGTTGACTTGTATTGGCCCTAAAAGATATTATATACATCATAAGAAATGGTCGGGAAATAAAAGACAGAAACTAGGAGCACTTATATGAAAAACTAGAATTACATGAACATTCAAAGGAAAAACCGAAAAAGTGATTAGGAAACGATACTTACTTGACAAACGTTAACTATTACAGAATCATTTCTGGCCTTATGATAATTCCAAAGCTCTTCAGCAACTTCATCATCCGGACGACTGTCAGAATCTTTAAGTTCGACGTAAGGTTTTCGTTTTACTTTATTTAAATCTTCATGCAGCCCATCCAATAAGAAAGCAAGCAATTCCTGAAACAGCAAATTAATACATCATACACAAAGCGAAACAAAATGAAATATTCTGGCAAAGAGGGAAGCCGAAAACAACAACAATGCCAGGAACAAAGAATTTGCTCAATTATGCATTATCACACATATTAAAGAAAAATTACTAACTTGAGAATCGTGCTGATTGTAACCACTAAACTGTGGAGCAAATCTAGCCAATTTTGTCTTAAAAGTGCGTGGTGCAACTGCGTTCCTTCCTGATGACCATAATTTCTTTAACAAATCACCAAATGCGATAGCAAGCTCACCCTGTATAATTAAGTGTTAGAATATATTCAGAAAGCATTTGAGTACCTTCACATGAGGAAATCGAGAGACATATAAGCATCAAGAACTTACACACATTCCCAACGGATTATCTCTATTTATGTCGTCACTATAATCTTGCAAGAAGTATTCAACAATTGGAGGTGTGTGAGCCAAACACTGAAGAGCGCTATTCATAAAGCAGGTATTTCCCAGATTACTCAATCCTGCTAATCCTCCCTTCTCTCCTTTTCCAAGAATACTCAAAGAATCGCCGCCATCGTCTTCTGAAGTTATTCTCGGGAAGAGACTTAACTTGGACGTGGTGGATTGACCATTCGGTAGGGTAGGCCCACCAGCAATTGTAACACGCGACCTTGAAGGTTCTAGAGGTACCAAAGCTAACTCATTTCCTGCCGAGCTCATAGCAGACTGAGATGAGGACGACCCATCAACTTCAAGAAGAATCTGCATGGGATGCACCAGTCATTTTCGAACAAAAAAACGAACATTGAAAATAAGTGAGATAAAAAGAGTTCGGTTTTTATAATGATAAAAGGACTCAAAAATTGTACTGCAAGTTGACAAAGGTGATTTGTCATTACTATGCATTATCAAACAAGTTCCTCTCACCAAAGATTTAAGACAATGACCGAAAATCAAGTTAAGAAAAATTGTAGTGCAAGTTGAGAAAGGTGAACTGTTAAGATTTGTCAATATAAGTATTACAGCCAGTTCTCTAAATACTTACATCTTGGTCCATCTGAAGCCTTGACTCTTCCAGGCTCCTGTTAGATGAAGAATACAAGAGCCCATTTTTCCTCTTATCGAAGTAATCCCAGATTTGTGCCTGTTTATACATATCAATGTGAATTAAAGAAGACATCTCCATATGGAACAATGCGTATAAAAATAAAATAGACATAGAAATGAAACACTTCAGACACACACACCTTTTCTTGCGCAACACCTGTCACAGCACAAACCTTCTCATAAAGTTCCCTAACAGAGGCCTGGAAACACGAACAACCCATGAAAGAAAGTGAAAAAGTTGGGGCTTAGTAGTGAATACACAAAGAGCCTCTGGTTGTGCATAAGCACAACAAGCAACTAAGAGCCAAAGTAGAGTAAAACGGGGCAACCTAATACCTGTTTTCCCAACCGTATTGCTATTCTACTTTCATCTCGTCCGTCTGTCAACATAAGGCAGAGTGGGTAAACCTCTACACTATAACTCTTACTGTAAAATCCTTGACAGATCATCTTCCTTGCTATCGGAGGACCTCCGCTATACCTGAAAGAGATATAAGACCAAGTTACGCCCTTGAAAGCATATTTTATCTACGAAAGTTATAGTGTCCCAAGCAGAACAAAGAGTCTTCCCCTTTAAACACAATTCAATCAAATGATGGGAATAATAAAGGAAAAGCTCACCATTCAACAAGTTTCTTCCAAACTTCTTGAGGAACTAAAACGTAGTCTTCTCCTTCCACCAACAATCTACGAAGCTGTGGATCATTAATGTCGCCCTCACTTTCGATAATATCATTGTTATCAATCGGTCCAGGCCTCGAAGCTTCCAAGGACTCTCCACTCGATTGGTCAACATATTTCTGCCAGCTTGTATGCCACCTACACTTACACAAACACAATAACCTAATCTTAGAAATCTATAGAATCGAATCAAAATATCACACAATAGATCTCAAGATGCACAAGAATGTCCTAAATCTAAACATCAGATTTGAACAGAGAAGCATTTCAACAATCAAATCTGTGAAGCAATTATAAACATTCCCATGCATGATACTACTTAGATCATCATCATCAAGCTAAGTAACGAGAAACAAACCTTTTAGAGACGACGAAGTACAAGTTCCCTTCCTTCAAATTATTCTCCGACTCGGTAGTCAGCTCCGATACGATACGTTTCTCTTCCTCGGGAGTGAACGGCAAATCACAGACACCGTTCTCAATCATGAAATCAGAATTAGGGATCGTCATCTTTTCAATAGATGATGAACCGATCAATGCCAAGATCCACCAAAATTTCAAACGAAATCGCAGGATTCAACGGGGATCTGTGAGAGAGGAAACAAACAACGGCAAGTCCAGAGAGAATCGGAGGAGTATGCAAGAAAAGAAATTGAAGGAACCCTAGATTGGAGGAGTCAGAGAAGAGAGAAGAGAGAAGAGAGAGAGAGACGAGAGGTCTTCTTATTGGATTCACGATTTTATGGTTGTTTTCTAATTAACAACAACTGCCAAATTTTCCAAACAAGTAGCAATTTCTTTTCTTGTAACTTGGACAATGGAAACACTAAACCGTGATTCGGTTCGGTTTTTCAATTTTTTTTCTTAGGTAATTGCAAAATAAGAGACAATAAACCGATTCGGTTAGATTATGTCCGGTTATTATTAAAATTATTTCGGCTTTTAGTTCAGTTGCAAAATAGTAAAACCGTTTGATTATTGTGTTTTTTTTTTTGCGTATTTCAAAATTGCTTTTGTGATATGTGATTGGTTATTGTTTAGAACATTTTTTTTTTAACTATATAATTCATTCACTTTAGAATTTGGTTATCTTGCGTGACGTTGGCCACTGGTCTGCAGCAGGCCAGCAGCACTTGCCGGAAGACTTGTTGGTTAGGTGAAAAATCACAATCTAGCATATTGTGGCAAACCGATGGATGCTCATTGGTTGTTTGTTTGGCGAATACTTCCATTTTGCCTTTTTTCATGTCATTCTAGTCCCAATCAACCATTTTAATTCATAGTACTCCCAATGCATTACATAAAACCTAGGGACTCTACAACGCAAATGATCAAATAGGACCGAAATGCAACAAATCAAACATCTTTCTTTACTTAACTCTAGAGAAGAGAAGACGTTAATGATCTAACTCTTTTCTAATCTTAGCTCATGATTGGAAAAAACTTTTAACATATCAAATGAGTGAAAAGCTGAATCGGAATTTAAGGAGATCCATAGCTTAATATAGTTTTGTAACGTGGGATACACCCAATTTCTTATATATTATACTTTCTTCTTTCTTTTTTAAGTTTTAAAACAAAATAAATTTTCAGAGTTTTTCTATCAAAAAATATTAAATGGTCAAAAAAGAAAAAGAACAAAAAATTATCAATCTAAAATGAAAACAAAATTTTTATTCTCATTCACCGTTCTGGCTCTCTTCTCCCTCGTTGTGATAGGTTTGTAATCATTTTATATGTAACATATATTCTTTTTGTGAGAACAAACTATGAATACCTTATATGTTAAAAAAAATTCAACTATGGTATATATAACTTTTTTCGGAATTTAATTGCATCATCTAATTACATTGTATCGGTTTTGCTCTTTATATAAAAAATTCATACTAGACATAGAAAATCCATCTACAAATGTTTAATGTTTTATAATATAACTGTAACAGGAGTGGTTGGAGATGTACAAAAACAAAAAGTACAAAAGAAAAAAATATGGTGCTCTAGGCCTTTACCTGATCAAAAACCTGGGAAATGTGTCATCAAAGAATGTGAGTCTAAATGCAGGGAGAAGTGGAAAGGGAATGGTACAGAGGCTTCATGTCGTCCCCAATGCAACTGCCATTTTCGTTGCCCATGGCTTCAGGGCCAGGCCTGACATATATGAGTGCTAATTTATTGATCTGACTGCAAATGTTGATTAAGAATTTAAGTTTTGACCTAATTTATTTCATTATGTAATTATTGACCCTCAAAAAAATTATGCTTTATTTTACCTTTTTTCAATTTTGTTTTTAAATGCTCAAGGTCAGATTTGCATGGTGTGTATATGTTTTTTGTTTCTTCTCCTTCTATCATCTATTTGGCCACAACAGATCGATGCATTAGCCTAATTTACTCTCTTTAAAGAGAGAAAACTTTAACGCCAAATGAGATAGTGCCGGTTCTTTCATTTTTTGTGGATTTATATGGATGCCACTAGACGGTGGTCACTTCTTTTCTTACCTTCACTAAAACTTACATCATCAATATAGTGATAGTGTACCTCTTATAAGGCACGTCTTAGGGCATTTATAAAATACATAATGTATTGCTGAGAGTAGTTTTTTTTTTTTAAGTTTTATATAAAAAGACCGTCAATTTTAAAAATTCCATAGAAATGTTTTTGAGTTTCAGTCTAGGATTTGAAAAAAAATATTCAGGTTTGAGCATTAGATCCATTATAATTTCGAGTTGGTTATATAAACTAATAAAATGTTTGTTGGAGTTAGTGGCCTAGCTAGTGAGTGACTTGTTACTTGTACCAATCCTCATTTTGAGCAAGTTGGAGACTTGGGGTAGCCCAATAAAATGGAAGTGCTTCTGTCTTTACATGCATTACCCTCGTGCTCTATCTAATGCCCAGCTAGTTACAAATTACAATGTAAGGTAGAGTACCTTTGCCTTGACCTTAGCTTTTAGATGTCATCTTCGTCCCTGTACCCCTTGTTACCTTTATCATTACGAGGTGGGTTTGACCATTTCTCATCATCATGTTATCAAGTGCATATTCCACCAAAAAGCGATTTTTTTTGACATCGGTGATCCTAAATAGAACCTACCAGGACACAAGCCAATCCCAATTAACTTACGATCTCATGACCAATACCAATGTAAGTATAGCTCGAACAGTGGGCCTGTTAATAGAAAGAATGCCCAAGAAAACATGTGCCTACCAAAGACTCCAAACCAAAGCTCACAAAGTTGTACAAAATCAATACAACATAAACATGTGTATACTGCCATGTGCATGTCAAAACCATTTCAGATGATAAAGCTAGCTAAGGTTAGTTACCATAATCTTCACATTTATATTATTCTTGTTTCATCAAGCTCAAAATTCTGCAAAGAGTTCTTTAATTCCGAGAAAATATCGCGTTTTTAGCAGCCAGAGGACTGGCTCTTCAAGAGCGAGCTCTCATATTTCAAAAACTATTCGGAAGTCTCACCAACGCTTTGCAGCCTTTCATATTCTTCAGAAGATGTTTTTGGAATACAAGAAGAGATCAGGCCTCTTTAGTGCAATGCCTTTCAACTTGTGAGAGCTTTGATCTATTTGACATTTATCAAGGTGAAGATTTTTCAGGGAATTCAACTTCATCTATGGAAAAGAGGCGAGGTGAGACGAGGCGAGGCTCGTGGATCCTCCCAACTTCCCATATCTTGCATCCCTTGTGCAACGTTGTCAAGTCTGTGCAGCCTTCGAGGGCCTAAGATTGATTATTATCAAGATAAACAAGGGTAATTTACTTGCTCTTTATTGGTTATTTTTTACCTACAAAACGATTTATACCAAGAGATCGACAATAGAAAGAACATTAACTTTTTTTTATTGCATAGAATTGGAAGTTGAGTATCCTACAACTGTTAGAATGGTTAAGAATACCAGTGAAAAAAAGTTAGAAACCTAAACACTGACAACATGATAATTCAAAGAAAACTAAATTCATCCAATCCAAAATTAAAGCAGAGGAGGGATCACATTACGTGTGTGAACCTCATAATTCTTTGTTCCCTGAAGCATTCAACTCCAACATCACCGGCTGCATCACCGATTCACCACCAACCAATCTTCATAGCAAGTACACTCTATCAATGATTCAATGGGTTCAATAAAAGCAGTTTCCCTGTGGATCTTTTTCCTAAGTTTCTATAACAATAAGAAATGTTGGCTGTGAGACACATCCAAATCAAAGCCTTCTTATAGTTTTGTGAAGGCAGAACAGTGATAAGGTCTGCTCACAAAACTGCTTTCTTATCACCATCTTCCTCATTATCTGCAACTCTAACCTTCTTATTTGCCCGGTCTTCAAAACTTCCTGGCAAATCTTTTCTCCGCTTATTTGTACTCAAACGAAAAAGAAAGCTCTTCTCTTTCTCCACCACATCACTCTGATGAGAATGTTTAATCTCAATGTCTCTAGAACCCCAATTCCTAGCATCATCCTTTCCCTTACCATCCTCCTTCTCATCCCAACAAGGAAACTCTCTGTACTGAAAACTAAACTTCTTAGGCACATAACCACAACAACTCCAAAGCTGACGACTAAAAACAGACGAAACACATTCAAACAGAGACAAATCACCACCAGGAACTCCTTGTACATGAACCCTTTCTTCAATTGGTATCTCTGAACAAGGCTTCAATATTGGAACAGTCTCACTCTGAGTCTGAGTAGAAACATTCCCCATTCTAATCGATTTAGAAACCGGTTGTTGTAACTTCGACAATTCCATGTCATTGTTGTTTTTGATCTTACACTTGTGACAAACAAACAAATCGTCTCCTTTAACATAACGAGAACACCATGTGTGAACCCAAACGCCACATTCATCACAATCAACCATCTCTTTACCATCATCATAATTCACACCACAAACACAATCTACAGTCCATGATTCGTCAACCCAATCATCGTGTGGCTGATTCATCATCTCAAATTTACCCAGAAAAAACAAAAACAAAAAAAAAACCCTAAATTTCTCTGATTCTTTCTCCAGTTTTACCCAGAAATCGTCCTAAATTTCGAAGCTTTGTAAAAAAAAAAAAAAAAAAAAAACAATTCGTGTATTCTCAACGACGATTGTAATGTTTACGTGAAAAGAAACCCTATCTTGACGTAAATCTATGCATTCTCGCCTCCGAAGAAGACAAAGGAATCAACGCAAGCAAGATAGGGAAGGATGATGATGAATTGTTTTCGCGTTCATCGATTTAATAGTGGGCCTTATTAACTTTATTAGACTTGTCTTTTTTTTTATTCTCAAAAAAAATAACAAAAAAAAAAGACTTGTCTAAATTAAATAATTAATTATGACACAGTAATTCTATAGTAAAAATAAAAAAATCAATTTTAGATGGTTTTGCTTCTGAAAAGTCTATTCCTCTTTTTTTTTTATATAATACAAAATATTTTATTGATTGTTGTAGGTTTTCGTTTACATTAAGCAAATCAGAACGAATATAAAGAGGAATAGATAGGTGAAATATGAAATCTGTGATAACAAATCTTTGAGCAGCCAATGTATCTGCAAGGTGGTTTGTTTGCCTTGTAGACCACATGAACACAATTGATTTGAAACGCATTGCCCATCTTTTTATTTCTTGGATCCAGTTGTATATATCAAACCTTTGACATCCACAGTTGCTTACTTTAATCAAAGTCTGACAGTCACCTTCACATATCACTTTGCTGAAACCACTGAGCCAGGTTTGTTGCATAGCAAAAGTAAGACTTTGGCATTCAGCTTCCAAAGCTGATATAACAGCAATACATGCTTGGCAAAAGATTCCCTGTTCATTCCGTATTAACCAAGCTGATGTCGATCGTCGTTTGTTGTTGATGAAGCTGCCATCGTAGTTGCACTTTACCCAATCAGGAGAGGTGTTTGCCAAGATTTGGTGCACGTTCTAGCGTTTCCGCAAGGATATGAACCATATTGATTAAACCTCTCATTATTCACATCCACATATAACCATTCATCTATTTCCTGTTTCGCTTCTCTGAAGTTATGTTGCCAATTTTTGTCCATGTTCTGGAAGGTTCACTTGTTGCGGCTTGTCCACAACTTCCATAAAATCAAGAACGGTAGATAAGACCGTCTATCATAGATCCTTTGATGTTTGTGAACTCAAAAATCGCTCTAAGCTTGGATTCAATCGTGACATTTGGGTTTAGTAGTCCCTTCGGAACATCCGATAAAACTATATTCCTCTTATTTGGTTACCACTCATATAATTTTATATTAATGAAAATAAAAAAATCAATTATAACATTTTCATCAAAAAACATATGGCATGTTTTATTTAAATGAATGGAGGACCAATTTTAAGGATCAGATGGAGAGAAAATTAAACAAAGACAAAATCTTTTTAAAATAATGTTGATACGAAAGTTTGATATTAGAACGTTGACATTTCATTTTTTTTTTTTGTTAGAACTATGTAATTACTGATCACTTCAATGAGGAGATGTTCTCTTCGAAACTCAAACCATACATAGCGTCTAGCAACTAGCGATATGAGAGATCTAAAATTAGATAAGAACTCTTGTTGCACTACTGAAATTATACAAACACATGGAAACTCTTATAATTATAATATACTATAGATTTGTAAAATAATAATATGTTTTTTTTTTTTTTAGTTTTTCTTATTTTTATGAAAATTGAAATTGGAATTTTCAAGTATTTCTGATATACATATTCTCATATTTAAAATGGTGATTGAGAAACAGTTTTTTTAGAAAGAGTGAGTCTCATGCCTTTATAGTCTCAGTTAATTAAGCAATCTAAATCAAAATTTAAGGAGATAGGTAGCTTAAAATAGAAATGCTCAAATGTGTGATACGTTCATCAATTTCTCATATATTGTACATATATATATACATATATATGTGTGTTCATTTTCAAACAAACAATCAATTTTAGAAAGAAAAAAAATAATAATTTATTTATATCACCGAAGATGAACAAATCATTCTCATTTACCGTTCTAATTCTTCTCGTCGTTCCTTTGCTAGGTTAGTATTGATTTATAATAATTTTTTTTTTCATCATTGAATCAACAAAACTCAATTCATAGTCAATCCCTACTATGTGGGGTAACGCGACTTAGTGGCGTCGAACTCCGGTAGGATCGATCGCAGAAGTGGTGTTGTAACCACTTGACTAAAGCACTTTCCAATTTATAATAATTGTTATATGTAACATTTAGTCATGTCATAAAATATTTATATATGTGGCATTTAAAACTACCAATTTAACTATAATTTTAACATTTTTGTCATAATTAACTTTCACTATTGAATTTATCATATTGAGTTTAACTCTTTTACAAATATTCTATACCAGACCTAGAAACTGATACTTTCACCTATTTTGTTGAATTTTTTTTATATATAAATATAGATGGTCATATATTAAGAAGAATTATTGTGTTATAATCTGATTTGACCTATTTTTTAGTATTGTTTGTTCATCCTCGAAACAATATCTTATTAAATCTCTTATCAATTTAACAAAAAAAAACAATCACTTATTCTTACTTTTAATTTGTTCAAAACATCTATTTTACAAGACAAAAATAATTCTTTTTAAAAATTAAATAACTTATAATTCATGTTTCATGTACAATAGTAATAGGATTGGTGGATGGTATATCTCAAAAAAGAGAGAGACACCCAACAGAAGGGTGGTGTGCTAGGCCTTTACCTGACCAAAAACCCGGGCGATGTAACCGAGACCGTTGTTTGGTCAGGTGTAGAGAGCATCCTAATTTCAAGTTTAAAGGAGGGAAAGCAGTGGGTACTTGCACAAGTAGTAATACTTGCTTTTGCACTTATCGTTGTCGATAGTTTTAATGCATGTTACAAATAAAAATCATTTTTTTTTTGACGTCTCTTATAATAAAATAAGCATATATTTGTTGATTTCATAGTAAAATATTTTGTATTAGTGGTATTACCAAATTTTGATATAGTTTAAGATTTCGTAATTTCCGTGTGTTATTTAGTAAAAAAAAACTAAAAAATCGTTGTCTATTTTGTTATTTGGACGTTTAATATCTTTTTTAGTGGAATAAAAATATTTAGCTTATTTAAATTTGTTCTAAAATGTAGTATTTGTTTGTATAGTCATTAGTAGATTTCTACCTAAAGTTAACAGCCGTTTATACAAGTGACATAATTAATAGCTTTAAATTTTAATCCCATGTGAATTGATATGCTAAATTTTGAAACATAATTTATTTATCCGCTACAAAAAAATTACTTTTGTGTTATTTGTGAGAATTGTCCGGTTTTTAAATGATATACAGTAAGCCTCTATAAATTAATAATGTCGGAGCAATAAAATTTTATTAATTTATTGAGGTTTTAATGGTGTTATAGTTTTGAAAATTTTCTATTAAAAAAGTAAGATATTTTTGTTATAATTCACATTTTTATATAATTTTTTAGTTTATAATTTTGGCTACCGTAATAGGATAAATGTCATTAGTTTAAAAAATTATATATATGAAAATATAGATATTCAAACGTTCATAAGAAATCGCTGTTACTATTTTTCATGATGATGATGAAGTCAAAAAAGATATTGCGGTACTTTTAGAACTAGTTACATGTAATAAAATAATTATTACGTTTAGGACTCTCCACAATTTTCTATACGATTTGAGAAGACAACACCAGCAATAAGAAAAATTAGAAATGAGTTCCAATAAATATGCAAATTAAAAAATAAGCAAACAATAATAGAGTCATATTTCACTAAATTATATATATAATATATAATTTATATTAGGGTTTTATTTATTTATGATATTTATGAATCATATTTTTATATAAGATGTCTAAAAATATATTATTTTATCATTTTATCGAATTGTACTATTTTTTATCTCGATTTAATTTGAAACAGCAGAAATTTTTTATTAATTTTTAGCAAATATTAATTTATAGAAGTTTTACTGTATATGATTTATTTACAAATGAATTGAACTGGTCTGGTGGGTATCAAATCCAGAAGCATCAAACGACACGAACAGATGCAATCAAATCGACTCAGATCAATGGACGTCTATGAAACAAACAGTCTATGGACGTCTTCCTGAACCCAAGGTTGATCCAGAGCCCAAATTGAAGGCACTGAGTGATCTCGCCATAAGGCATGTGATCTGAAAGACGAAGAAGAAGATAACAACATCTAGGATTTGATTAGATTTGACTAAATAGGAATTTGTTTTGCTGATAGAGGAGTTTGTTTTTTATTTTTTGTTCGGCATGTGACAGTGATGTCTAAACATAAAAATCAAAAAGGGATTGTTTGTGATCCGAACCCGGGACCTGCTGGTTCAATATTAAACATGTTACCACTGGACAAAAAAAAATTTCTCTCTTTTTTGTAACATCTGATTTTTTTTTATTATTAAGTATTTGCCGTACAATAATTAATCCTCAAGAGAAAGTGTAATATTCTCATGGACAAAAACAATGAATTCATTAATTTTTGTAACCATTTTGATATATTATTGAAAAAAAACGTGAGCTTAAAATTTAGCACCATTAAACAATTATGTCACCCATATAAACAACTGTTAACTTAATTGTAGGTATGATATCCACTAATGATTTTGTAAATGAATACATTTTAGAAAAATTTGAATAATCAAGATAATTTTATTCCAATAAAAAAAACGAAGTATTAAACATCTAAACAAATAAATGGCAATATTTTAGCTTCTCTATGTGTTATTTAAATGATAAATTTTTGTTATTATTTTCTAATATAAGTAACCATCATCAGATTATGATAATTTGTATGCTATGTTTTGAAAAAAAAAAATCTATATATCTATTAAAACACATCGACTTATAAAAATTTTCTATAAATTCGGTTAACGACTGTTAGGACGAAAGATTGAATCGACCAATACATAAAACAATAAAAATATTTTGACAATATTTTCAGTAAACAAATATTTTAAAATACATTTAAACGAGGTATTAAATATCCAAAAAAGTAGATGAGGTATTTCAGACTTTTTCCAAGGATTCTTAAATATAAATATTTTAATATTTATGTAATATTTTCCAAATTAGTAGTATGTTTAGCTATATATTTTTGTATATATCTCTATCTAATTTTACATCACATATAGATCTTTTTATGAAATTAAACCATAATTTGGGAAAACAAAGATTCAGATTAATTAGGATAACATAAGAATTAGTGAAATCAGCATCTCTATTTTATTCTTATGTAGTTCCGAGAAAAAAAATACTACTAAGGAGCTTTTAAGCGTATCTTTATAGCTGTAAAGCTGGTGATGGAACTGGTAAGTTGGTAACTGCTTCGAGTACCGTACGAACTGGTAAGTTAGGCTGAACGGTAGTTTCTAATATTTACTTGCTGTAATAAGAAAGGTAAAATACTAATAATGAGTGAGAGAGTAATCAGATAGTTCTGATTTCCGAAACTTGTAATGTCATTGTCATTGTTTGTCGGCAAGTGATGTTTTAGTTTAACTCGTGTTTATCCGTCTGGGCCATTCGACTTTTACAATTTTTGATTCTCTTTAGTCTTTTATCACAAGAAAAAGAAAAAAAAAATTGATTCTTAGTCCTTGGATTTATGAAAAGTAAATAATTATGTACAAAGGGTTTATTTGACATTTTTGAAATATAATTAAATATGAAAATGATATTTAAAGAAAATAATTTGGGGGAAGAGATTCATTAACGAAAAAGGATAAAACATTGGTCTTTTTCATATCATGTTTTAAATCGACTAATCATAAATGTGGTGGTAAATTAAGAAAAGGGGTGTTATGTAAGTTTCGAGTTCTTGAGAGAACGGATATTGTTTTAAAGAAAATTTTAAATTTATGTAAATATTTGTAATTTTAAAGAGTGTAAAAAAGTGAAAATGTGTGAAGTGATTTTAGTGTAATGATCAATAAAAAATCTAATTGTAAAAAGGTACCATCACACCATAGATCGAATCCCGCTTTTTACGAATGTATAAATTTTTCTAATGGACCAGTATATTGTGACCCAATTGATAAATAATAATAAATATATATATATATATATATATATATATATATATATATATATATATTCAAACATGTACGAATATATACCTCATAAAACAAGTAAAATTAGAACTAAAACCCACATGTTACGAGAACTTGTATTTGTAGCGACGATTATCATTAGCTGCTAGTCAACATATCTTGTGATCTGCACATGAACTGTTTATATGTAGCACTAGTGTACTTGAATCATCAGATTGCTGCAAGATATTTTACATTTTTATACAACTAGTTGGATTATGTTTACTGCAAAGTTGAAAACTACAAATTGTAGAGACAAACAATTAGTTTGTTTTTTCTAATATGTAAACTCACGATAGTTCATGATTTTCTTGTGATCACTCGAGGATCGCTGAGGTTAGTTTTTAAACCATTGGTGTCATTATATGGTAATACATCAAAACAGAACAGTCTAATAGTCAGTGAAAGCATCAAAACAAACCGGAATTTTAACGGATATCGGGTTCTCTACAAATTGTATAGGAATTAATAACTAAAACTCGTGTCCTGCCTACCCCCATGCTAACATTAAAAAAGGAGAATGTTAAATAAATAAGACTTGAAATGTTCCTAAAATCAAATCGAATATGATAACGAAATATAACAAATAGACTATATGACCAATTGATCATCGATGGTCTTAGGTAATTGTACTTTTAAATTGATAAATCATATATATCGATGGTAACTATTATAGCGTATTTTTTAAGAAAACATAAACTAATACACATCAGAAAACAATGCATTCCTTTTGTGCCATGTGTTGTTTTAGTAGTCGCCATTCTTTGTATCATTACGTTAATCCCAACTCTCAACTACTACTATTTTGTTACTTGTTTACTAGAGTGGGAAACTTGTAGATTACTTTTTTGTTAAAGAAACTTAAAATCATATCAAGGGTTGATTTTTTTATTGTTAATATGAAAATGTAAATAACACCTCTATTATTCTGTGAAATTAAAATCAATATATTGATGTCATTAATTTATGTATTGTTTTGGTGTTAGAGACGTAAATAAATAATGGCCTTGATTGGTAGTGTATATAAGTGAGCATATAGATTTTAGAAAGCCAATCACGTTTTGTTTAAAAAGCATAAAGAAAACATAAAAGGCTTTTAAATGTTCTACAGCTTAATGTTCTTAAAGGAAGCATTTCCCAAGCATAATAATTTTAAAGTTATTAAAATATAATTTTATCCTTATTAATCACTTAGAATTTACTATATTTGTATATTTAAAATGTCTAATTTTATAATTTTATGTTTAAATACTAATAGTTGTACCAATCACATATTATTGTTAAATAAATAATATCATACAGCTTATGCAGTATACTGCATAATGCTAATGTTTCATTAACAATTGTTCCAATCAAAACCATTATTTATTTTTCAAGAAATTTATATTTTTGGATAAATAAATATTAGAGTTTGTAGGTTCAGGTTTGCTAAGATCTAGCTCTGTCCGAAACTTTGCAGAGACGTGATCTCTTCTATCTTGGAGTACGACCGATTTATCTACTTTATCCGGTCGTTTTAACTTTTTCACCACAGTAAAAAATTAACATTAAACTCATCTAATCCCAAACGAACCTCACTAATGTTTCTCATCTAATCAAACTTTAATCACGATTAATCCTTTGGTTAATTACTCTTTTGTCCTCTTCTTCTTTCTTCTTCTCTCTTCCCTTTCTTGGTGGCTCTCCCCTTCTTATAGCTACTGTTCCCTTTTTATTCATTTCCCTTCCTCAAATCTCTTTACTTTGATCGTTGGGTTTGTCTAAAAATCGGATTTTTATTTCTGGGTTTTGGTTCGATTTCTACGATCATGGCGGTCATCGGAGCTGATACTACGGTGGTGGAAGCTGGTGGTTTGATCTCTTCGCCGTCGCCTCCGTCTTCAGTCACCAGTCAAGAATCAGGAGTCTCTTCTAACAACAGCGATCACGGCGGAAATGGAGAGATCGGAGTCCACGTGGCGAGATCCGACGGTGGTGAGAGTTTTAAGCGTGATATGAGAGAGCTTCATGAGCTCTTATCTAAGCTTAACCCCATGGCTGAAGAGTTTGTTCCTCCTTCTCTTACTAAGCCAGTCGTTAATGGCTTCAACGGTGGTTTCTTCGCCGTTAACAATGGTTTTGGTATTGCCGGAAATTTCCCTGTGAACGAAGACGGTGGCTTTCGTCGGGTAAGGACATGGCTATTTTGTCTCTTATCTCTGTGGTTTTTTTTTGGGATTTTTTTTATTACAATTACTCTCTAGGGTTTTTGATAGATTTATCAAATTTGGTTTCTCTGTTTCTTCTTTATGTGTTTATAAGTTGGAAAAATCTCATCTTTTTGTGTCAAAATGATTTGATTTGGAAACAGAAGAAGTCGTTCGGACAACAAGGGAAAAGGAGAATGAATCCTAGGACAAGTTTGGCTCAACGTGAAGAGATCATTCGAAGAACTGTCTATGTGTCTGATATTGACCAACAGGTTTTTATAAAAGTCTCCACCTTTCTCTAGTGTTTAAGGTCTTACTGTGTTTTTAACTTATTCTATCTTATTCTTTTGGTTTAAAGGTCACTGAGGAGCAGCTTGCTGGTTTGTTTATCGGCTTTGGACAGGTTTAATTAGCTCATCTATAGACTACTACATCTTTGTTTTGTGGTGTGTTATGGTTCTGTTGTTGACTATATTTTGTTATTTAGGTAGTTGATTGTCGTATATGTGGTGACCCTAACTCAGTACTTCGGTTTGCTTTCATTGAGTTCACTGATGAAGGTACCATTAGTTTTCATTATGTAATCTGTTTTCTTGGATTTGTGTCTGTGAATGGTTGGTTTATGGTTTGGTTATTTTGGTACTTGTAGTTGGTGCAAGGGCTGCGCTGAATTTGTCTGGGACGATGCTTGGATTCTATCCTGTGAAGGTTATGCCTTCCAAAACCGCTATTGCACCGGTTAACCCGACGTTCTTGCCGAGGGTGAGATCCTTTCTTGTGTTTCACCAACTTCTGAGTGCAAAGTTATGGTTTTTTTAGAATCAAGATGTTGATTTTGTAGTCTTGTGTTCGTTTTTTAGAGTGAAGATGAGCGTGAGATGTGTGCAAGAACTATCTACTGCACTAACATCGACAAGAAGGTGAGTTTTTTTTTTTCTTGTTTGGTTTTTTCCTTTGCTGAGCTATTCCGAAACTTAAAGGAGCTAACTTTGATTAGTTTCACTTTTCAACAGCTCACTCACGCGGACATCAAACTCTTTTTTGAGTCTGTGTGTGGAGAAGTGTACCGTCTGAGGCTGTTGGGTGATTATCATCATCCAACTCGCATCGGTTTCGTTGAGTTTGTCATGGTAAAGCACATCTTCTTACGGTTGTATCAATAGATTAAGCTTCAAAGTACTGATCTTTTACTCTTTCTGCAGGCTGAAAGTGCCATAGCTGCCCTCAACTGCAGTGGTCTCCTTCTTGGTTCTTTACCGATAAGGTCCAAAGAGCAAACCAACTCTTAAAACATTCTCTCTGTATTAATTATGAATCTCTGAGCATTAATTGTATTTTGATGGTTGGATTATGCAGGGTGAGTCCGTCAAAGACACCTGTTCGTTCCCGTGCTGTCCCGCGACATCCTATGCATTAACGGTTTAGCTACACAGGCTTTTATATATATTTTCTGCACCTCCACAGACATGTAAAGAATGTTTGTCTGAAACTTTTCTTCTGGTCTTTTGCTTTTCATTCCCCTATGTAATGCTGTGAAGCTTGATGGATGCTTCTGTTGCCTTTTGCTTTTGGGATCGTTTGGGTAAATCTCTTAGGGAGAGTTTGTTTTTTTTTTTTCGATTTGGGTTCCTACGTTTAGATGTTTACCACAGTCCAGAAGAGTAAAACACTGAGAGAGAGGCTTTTGAAGAAGATTTGTCTCTGTTTTAATGGGCGCTTTTAGTTATTTATTTTTACTCTTTACCCCCCTGAAGTTGTTAAAAACTTGCTTTGTTGCTTAAAATGTTTTCTACTTTTTAGAGTTAATCAAATTACCTTATTGTCCTCGTTTGTAGTATCTGATTAAAATGTTTTGTTTTATATATTTAATCAAGAAGAGTGTTAGGTACATAGTAGTCTGTGTTCATAGTTGACAAAGTCAGTTTCTGTTTCATTTTTAAATTCGGACACGTGAGTATATCATATTGAATGAGTCTGTGTGACAAAAATAATTAAACTAGAGTTATCAGAGATAAATTGAAAATTATAAAAATGAATAAACGTGAGTGTATCATATTGAATGAGTCTACATTTTTCACAATCAGTTAATTAGGTGTATATGAAATTTAACAAAAAAAAGTAAAGACTAATTTTTAGGTATATGTTGTCATGTTAACGTCGAGAATCAAAAAAAGTCGTCGCTAAAAATAAACAAACAAGGACTATCAGAAGCATTTATACTTTTAACAAAGAAAAAAAAGAAGAATCTTGAAATTCATTATTTTACCTTTAAAACTTTTAGATATTTCTTAAAATGTTTTTTTTTGCTAAAAAAAAAAAATGTTAGATTATTGTTTGTGTTCATACTTTAAGTCAAATACTCGAAACGAATTAAATTTATGGTTTCAAAAATATCTAAACTTAGAATTATCAAAAACAATATTAAATTTGACCCAAAAAAAATCTTTGGAAATTTTAAGCTGATTTTTTTTTTGTGTCTTTTAAAATTTATCTTTTTTTGTTCTTCTTTGATCAGTAAATAAATATCAGTCAAATGTTGAATTGGTCAATTTAAAGTTTTTACTTAAATTAATTGTCAAACAAGTCAACTTGGTCAGAGTTGCCTTATTTAATCGGCGAATAGTTTAAATAAACACCAAAGGATAATATTGTAATTTGCAAGTATCACACGTCAAGCGTATGTGGTGGCTCGTTGCATTAACAACAGTGCTTTGATCCATCTTTGCGCTTTTCGAGAGATGTGGTGGCTCTCGTTGCACTCATCTCTGTATTAGCTTTGACACCTTTTGTACTTTTCCAAAACACACAAACAAACAAAAGGTCAAAAGTGTTGTGTAATGATGCTTAATGACTTTTGTAATGATCCTATCTACTTCTATACAAACTTTCAATACATTGATTGTTTATAATATTTTATATCATGTAATATTAATTTATTTTAATATTCTCTCTGTTTTAAAATATATGATATTTTGATTAAAACACACTTTATAAAAAAGATTATTTTTAAAAAATTTAACCAATCATAAACAAGACTGTATATTATAAAATATAAAATTAATCTAAAAATTGCATAGAAAGTTGAAAACATCATATATTATAAAACAATAATACTTTTCTAAACATCCTATATTATGAAATACTAAATATCTTTTAATTCACATTATTCCAACTTATCAATTAGAAAAGTAAAAAATATACAGTTTTTTTCCATTTGTGTAAAATATTCAGTTCTCTTAAATTAAGAAAATAAATAAATTTTGTATAAAAGTAACTTTAATATACGCATTTTTAACTTAAAAAACTTATAAAATAAGATAGAAGAGGGGGGTGGTAATATAAAATAAAATGAAACATAGTATATTACAATTTACACTTTAGAAGATCTAATAACCTGAAGAAAGGAGTAATGAGAAACTGAAGAAAATATCTAATACTTTATAGTTTATTGGGTAGATTCTACAATGCCTTTTTCGTTTTATAATCAAAATGGACTTTCGTAAAATTTTGGCCTTCTTGCCATTTTTAAATTTATGCAAAAAAAAGAAAATTTTTTTTATCAATACAATAAAAGAAGGATGTGTTGCTCTCCTCTTCTGACACATCAGCCTCAACATTAAAGCATGACTTGACACATCAATTAAAATCAATAGCCAATAAAAACATTTGAATTAATATAGCTAAGATTTCTAAACCAATTACAAAATTATGTGCCACATCATGTTGTCTTTCAGTTATTGAGTTGATTTTTACTGGGAAATTTTGAAATAGATTCTTGAATTGCCAGTTCTTCAACTTTTGACTCCGGCTATTGTACCTTCTCTTTTTTGGGGGTGAAATATGCCATGTTGCACTAAGATTCTTACGGTTGATGTTTATTGTTTTAGGCAAAACTTCATTGGAAGAATTGTAGATGACCGTATCAAAACTTTCGCAGCAAAAGTCACAAAACAAGTTATATTAACCAATATTTATGAACTGTTTTAGCATATTTAATTGAATATAAATACTCATTTCATAGACATGTAAAAAGTCCATCTATTTCGATTTCTATACTTTCATTTAGGTTTCTTTACTTGTGTTCAATAAATTTTATCCAAGAAGTTTTATCAAAACCGTATTTTCTCAGCTGATTGCAATTCAAATAAAAGTTAAAAATATAAATGTGTTGTATCTATATAATGTGTGTGTAAAGGAATAATATATCTATCAAATGAAAAAAAAGTCAAATTCTATAAAAAATATATATATGTTTTAAAATTATATTTATACTAAAAAATTATTCAAAATAGTATCTCGCTGTTAGTCATATTTTTTACACGTGAAAATGAGTAAATTTGATTTATTTTTTTATTTTTTCTTTAAGATTGTTCTAGATTAACATATATAGCTTGAAGAACTTAATGATAAGCTTGTCAAGTGAATGATAAGCTTCCAACTTGATCGTAAGCTTATCAAGTGATTAAATGGGTTTGTTTAGTTTAGGTGTTAGGGTAAGATAAGAACAAGTATAAATATGTTGTAATGTTGTAAGAGATAAATTATGTGAGATTTACGAGAAAGTTTGAAGTGCCTAAACCTAAAGTACTCTAAAAGATCCATCAAAAATATTTACAATGTAAACATCAAAGAGTAATCTGTTTTACTATTCTAGAGAGTTTGTGAGTGAGAAACAAATCAAAAACTAATGGTTTATAATCTCTCAACTTATTTGGTAATAAAACTTAAAATATTTTCATAAACTAAATTTATGAAATAAAAAACTCAAGTATCATATGATGATGTAAATAATAATAATAATAAATTACTATTAAAATTATCAAAAACTTATATGAATTGATTCCAAATAACATATACTCCCTTCGTTTCAATATATTGGATGTTTTGAGGTTTATTTGATGTTTCAAAATATAAGATGTTTTCAAGTTTCTATGCAGCTTTTATATTATTTTAGTATTTTATATTATGCAGTCTTGTTTATGATTGGTTGAACTTTTATAAAGTAGTGTTTTCTTAATCTGCGTGTTTTACTCAAAACATCCTATATTTTGAAACGGAGGGAGTATTAAATTATGAAATCGAGAAAAACAAAACAGAAAATATGATAAAAATAAAATGAAAAAACAAATCCCGCGGCGTAGCGCGGGTACCAACCTAGTAACTATTTAAAAGTTAAAACTATTGAATCTAGACTTAAACTTGAGTTCTTCTTCCTCCAGCTAATTGTTGGAATCTTGACCTCACTTCTCTTTAAAGGCTAGATTCATCTCATATCTCTATTACTCTTTGATTTGTTACTCAGTCACAAACCTTCTCAGTAACTTAGAGAGGTTACTCTTTGGATGCAGACATTATTACTTGTTCTTGATGGATCTATTATAGTACTTTAGGTTTAGCCACTTCAACCTTTATCTTCTGAATCTCACATATCTATAACTAATACTAGTTTTAACCTAAACACTTTAGTTAAAACAACCAAACCCATTAATATTAGACTTCAACACTTTTATGACCCAAAAGCCTTTTTCTTCTTTTTTCTTCTTCTCTTCTTCGTCTTATGTTGCCTACTTTTGTAAGCTTTTCTATTCTGATTCTCTGTTTCTCTTTTGTAGGATTAAGCTATGAATCAACTTCCAACACTAATCAGTGGAATTTTCTTTCTTCTCAATGGAACTCAATCAAATAGTGGAATCTAATGATCAAGATCATCACAAGATGTCAAGATCCAAAAATGTTTCAATTTTGATTATCAACATAAAGAACATAAATTCAAAAAAGAAAAATTCTCATCTAGAATTTTGATGTTGATATAAACAACTCAATTTTTATTTCGTCTAACCTAGATATCAAAAATATAGCAACTTTGGGCACCATTATTTTGCAAAATTCAGAATTAAGGTTTTGTCTAATTTGTGAGATGATAAAATACATGTTTTAGTCGAGTCATACATGTTTTAAGTTTTAACAAACGTCATAAAAATCAACTCAACACTAGTAAGGTGTTTTAAGACCATCTCCAGTGTATATCTCTATTTTTTATTCTATTATAGAGTAAATCTAAAATAGAGCATGATTTTTCTCCAATGTGTTACTCTATACTTGACTCTAAAATAGAGGTAGTGTAAAAAAATAGAGTTGAGAATAGAGTTACTCTATATATAGAGTAATCTCATTATTTTTTCTATTTTAGAGTAAAATATAGAGTAGGTTGGAGCAAATGTTGCTCTATAATAAAGTTTTGACTCTAAAATAGAGTGGGGTTGGAGATGCCCTAAAAAAGCTGAGGTTTTTAATTTTTTTTTTTTAATTTTATAATTATAGTTATAAAATTAAACTAAATCAATTGGTGGAAGTCTCCTACATTAAGAAGTATAGGGTTCTAGTCCCAGATAATACTACTTATAATAGGTCACATAATTTGCATTCAATAATAAATCATCTTAATAACATTTTTCTTTTTTTTTAGACTCAAAATTCAATATTTTCCCGTACAATTTGTATGAGTGTAGATTTATCGATATACACAATAGTATGAGACTTGATTGTGAAACATGAATACTACAGGTACTTTTCCGCAATTTTCCAAAAATAGTCACTCGTCTTCCTCCTCTCACAGAAACAAAAAGAAAAAAACCTAAATTTCTTTTTCCTACTCGTCTCTTCATCGTCGTCGTCACCGTCAGAGGGAAATGCTTTCGAAAGCAGCGAGAGAGCTTTCATCATCAAAGCTTAAACCCTTATTCGCTCTTCCTCTCTCCTCCTTCAAATCCTCCATACGAAGCAACACAACAAACCCTTCTCCTTCATTTCTTAATCACTTCACCACTACATCAAAATCTCCATTTTTTCGTTTCTACTCTTCTTCCTCTAATGTGCTTCCGCTAAACAGAGATGGGAATTACAATGATACCACTTCAATCACCATCTCCGTATGCCCAGGTTGTGGAGTTCATATGCAAAACTCAAACCCAAAACATCCAGGTTTCTTCATCAAACCATCAACAGAGAAACAGAGGAACGATTTGAACCTTCGTGATCTCGTACCAATCTCTCAAGAACCTGAATTTATAGATTCAATTAAACGTGGGTTTATCATTGAACCAAACAACAGTTCTTCTGGCTTAAACCCTAAAGACGAAGAAACAGAACAAGAACCATCAGATGTTAGACCATTGGTATGTGCTAGGTGTCATTCACTTAGACATTACGGGAGAGTGAAAGATCCAACAGTTGAGAATCTACTTCCTGATTTTGATTTTGATCATACTGTTGGTAGGAGACTAGGTTCAGCTTCTGGTGCTAGAACTGTTGTGTTGATGGTTGTTGATGCTTCTGATTTCGATGGTTCTTTCCCAAAGAGAGTAGCTAAGCTTGTTTCGAGAACTATTGATGAGAACAATACGGCTTGGAAAGAAGGGAGATCAGGAAATGTACCTAGAGTTGTTGTTGTTGTGACTAAGATTGATTTGTTACCTAGTTCGTTGTCTCCTACTAGGTTTGAGCATTGGGTTAGACAAAGAGCTCGTGAAGGTGGGTTAAGTAAGATCACTAAGTTGCATTTCGTTAGTCCTGTTAAGAATTGGGGAGTTAAGGATTTGGTTGAAGATGTTGCGGCTATGGCTGGGAAGAGAGGACATATTTGGGCGGTTGGATCGCAGAACGCAGGGAAAAGTACGCTTATTAACGCTGTTGGGAAGGTGGTTGGTGGGAAAGTTTGGCATTTGACTGAGGCTCCTGTGCCAGGAACTACATTGGGGATCATTAGGATTGAAGGTGTATTGCCTTTTGAGGCTAAGCTGTTTGATACTCCGGGGTTGTTGAATCCACATCAGATTACGACGAGGCTTACAAGAGAGGAGCAGAAACTTGTTCATATCAGCAAGGAACTTAAACCAAGGACTTACAGGATCAAGGTATGGCTCTTTAGATTGAATGTCTTGTTGGCTTTTTTGGATACATGTAACCAAATTTGGGATTGTTAATTGGAGTTTTTTTTTTTGGTTTACAGGAAGGTTATACAGTGCACATTGGTGGGTTAATGAGACTTGACATTGATGAATCATCTGTTGATTCGTTATATGTAACGGTTTGGGCGTCTCCTTATGTTCCACTTCACATGGGGAAGAAGGAGAACGCTTACAAAACACTTGAGGACCATTTCGGTTGTCGATTGCAGGTAAAGCTTTTTAGTTGTAGATGATAGAAATGTGATGAACACCATTGAGACTACAAAACTTTGATATGAAAAGAAACATAACATGAAGACCATTTCGGTTGTAGATAATTATCAACTTGTAACTAACATGAAGTAGTTAAGATCAACGCTTGATTTGAACAGTGCCCTTAATACAAGTCTTAACCTTTTTGAACATTTTGATTCTTGATGAAGCCGCCGATTGGAGAGAAGCGTGTTGAAGAGTTGGGGAAATGGGTTCGAAAGGAATTCCGAGTGAGTGGAAGCAGTTGGGACACGAGTTCAGTAGATATTGCTGTTTCAGGTCTCGGTTGGTTTGCTATAGGACTCAAAGGAGATGCTATTTTAGGTGTATGGACTCACGAGGGGATTGATGTATTCTGCCGTGACTCATTGCTTCCGCAAAGATCACACACTTTTGAAAACTCTGGTTTCACTGTCTCCAAGATCGTTGCCAAAGCTGATAGAAATTATAACCAAATTCACAAAGAGGAAGCTCAGAAAAAACGAAAACCCAACAAGTCTTCTTCTTCAGATTCTGTATCCGACAGAGAAAATTGCCGCGAGGTGTCACAGCCTTCAGATATAATACCAACAATGTAATGTAACTCTTTTTATAAGATAGTTATCTTTTTCTTGGGTTTGTTAAAGTTACTCGTTCTATGAAATTCACAAAGATTGATGTTTCTTTTTTCTTCTAAGCTTATTTTATTTATAGAAAAAGGTTCATTACATCGACTAGTCTGAACACTAGAGTTGAACCTATTGTGAGTATATTATTAGCAACCGATCTCAACCGAACAAGTTTGAAGAAGAAGAAGACATTGTAGAACATAGAGGATTTGTATTGAATTATACATAATGGATCATCAAACAAACATAGATAGGTTTGGTCTATTTCACCCCATAAGCTTAAGATACACAAATTGAAAAAGAGTGAAATAATCAGAACTCTCAGCTGCAAATAGGACATGGAACAAGACCGTTTTCGTTACACTCATTACACCTCACAACCACAGCAGCACTACCCCATCCTTTCACCATCTTACAGCTTCCATTACACCTAAAACACGGCAAGAAAAACAAACCGCCGCACCCATCACACGCGCCGCTCTCGCATCCTCCGGCTTTCTTTTTCGGAATCCCACTGATCAGCTCTCCGAAAGAACCTTCCTCAACTAGTCTCAACACTTCCTCTGCTCCACCAATATACACTCCCTTCACAAAAACCCGAGGCGGCAATGCAGTAGCAGCTCCATCATCCTTAACTCTCTTCCCCATTAGACTCACGAGCTCTTCCTTAAACCCTCTATCCATAGACACATCTCTCTCACAAACCACAACTCCTAAACTCTCAACCGCGCTTCTCACAGCGTTACACTCCTCAAACGTCCGACGAACACCGCGCAACGACGTCGTGTAGATCACCACTCGGTTCTCTCCTCCCGGGGGACAAATCCTCTCAAATCTCTCAGCCGATTTCAGATCTAACGATTTCGTAACGTTTCTCCGATCCGAGGCATCTCTGTTCGGATCTAACGGTTTCAAAACATCGTCGTTCAAGTTTTTTTTAGGGTTTCTCCGATTAGGTTCAGAGTTCTCTTTGTTCTCTCCGCCGAAGACTTTATACTTAACCGGAGTCTTCGGAAGAGGAGTGAATCGGAAACTCTCACCGTCGAGACCAGACATTAGTTCCCATGAGTTAATAACCTCCGGCTCAGACTTGATTACCCTTGGCTCAGACCACAATGACGACTTAGATTTAGTACCGATCTTGAATTTCTCCGGTGGCGTCATAGGCATGTCGGAGGAGAATGCGGCGGAGGAAGGAGGAGGAGAAGAAGGAGGTGGATCGAGAGTGAGAAGACCGTAAGTGGTGGAGGTGAGTTTGACGATGTGGTGGCCAAAGCCGGAGCTTCCACCGCCGATTTGAGTGAAGTCTTCGTCGTGATTGAGGAGGTTCGATGAGACGCAACCCATTGTCACCGGAGATTTGGTGTTTTTTTTTTTTCTCTTCTCGAGTTTAACGCCGGAAACTTCCTTTTTCCGAGATTCAAAATTGAGTTTTTTGAAATATTTTGAGAGGAACGGTCGAGTAAGTGAGATTAAGACAAAGCTCTAAAGTGGGAAAAATGTGACTTTTGCTTTGGCTCTGAGGAAAAAAAAACCAAAATATTTATTTATTTTTGTGATTGTTTTTGAAGTAAAGTAAAGTTAAAGATGTGATTGTTTGAAGAAGATGTAAAGGTTTAAACTATTTGTTTTTTACTTTAAAAGTTTGAATATAGTTTTTTCCATACATAAATATTATATTAAGTTTTTTTTTTGGGATCAAATTAAAACTTAAAACAGTTATAAAAAGGATAGTTTAAAAATATTTTCACTGTTATAGAATTAGTATGAGTATATATCATTTTCATAAGTGTTCATTTTCATGCAAACAATACACCAAGTGTTTTCTTTCATGCATTACATGTAACACTTGTCCCCAACCTTTTCATCCTTGTCTTTGTCTCCTCTCTCTATAAATAGGAGTCAAGAAGAAGAGGAAAATGTGTAATGAGAAGTCTTATTGTCTCTCTAAGTTTCTCTCTACTTTCTCTAGTTTTCTCTCTCAAATCCATATACTCATCTTCTAGATATTTTCTTCTTTTGATTCTCCTTATAATCAAGTACTTGTTACCTCCAAGCTTATAGTTCACAACACGTTATCAGCACGATCGTCTCCTGATCCATCATCATTAGTTTGTAGTAACATTCAAGGTATTGAAGTTTGTTTAAATCCAATTTGATTTGATTAGTTTATATGCACATTACTATAAGTATTATCTATAGAGTAAAAGTTTATTCATATTTCTTGATCTAATGGTAGGCTCTGCCTCCTAAACCCGTCCAAGAAATATGAATAAACTTTTACTCTATAGATAATCCATTTCTTGATAATTCATAAAATCCGTCCAACTGGAACAGCTCCACTTTCAGAAGTGAATGTTGCTACATCCAACTATAATAATTGGCAAGAACGAGGAAGTGGACGCGGACGCGGTCGAGGCCATTGTCATAGTCGTGGAGGAGGTCGTGGACGAGGAAAATGAAGAGGTTTCTCTCCTAATGACTTTAACACAAGAAAAACCAACAAAAATTTTCAAATCAATAATGTTGGTCGCGTTATAAAGAAACAAGGTGAAAGTACTTGTTACAGATGCGGCATGAAAGGACATTGGTATCAGACCTGTCGTATTCCAAAACATTTAGCCGATCTGTAGCAAGCATCCCAAAAGACAAAAGAAAGGGATGTTGAGACCAACCTCATCTATGATAAAGCTGGATTTTCTTTCCATGGCCTAAACAATGAACCCCATCTTGATATAGCAGATTTTCTCGTTGATAATGAAAACGAAAAATCATGTGAATAAGGCCGATATACCATGATATGTTTTGTCATAGTTTGATATGTACTTTATGTTTATAAAATGTCTTTTTTTGGATAGTAGTTTTATTGTAATATATAATAAGCCTTTTGTAAGACTTTCTGTTATTTTATTAATGTCTATTTTATAAATATTTTATCTCAGAAAATGTCAAATTTTGAGATTGAGGATGGAGATATGTGTCTAGCAGACAGTGCTACAACGCACTCAATACTTAAAGAGAAAAAATATTTTTCCTCTCTCAAAATAAAACACTCCGCTAGAAGCGTGAGCACTATATGTGGTAATGCAAAGATTATTATAGGCTCTGGAAAAGCTAATTTTTCAATGCCAAGGGGACAAAATTTGAAATTGATGCATTATATTGCCCTAAGTCTCATAGAAACTTGATTAGTTTCAGAGATATCCGAAGAAATGGATATCATATAGAGACTCTGAATAAGAATAGCATTGAATATCTTTGCATAACATCTGAGGAGAAACATATATTGGAAGAATTGCCAGTGTTATCCTCTTGATTGTATTGCACAAAAATAAATAATTTTGCGTCTTTTGTTACAGTAAACTCTAAGTTTACTAGTACATTTAAAATATGGCATGAAAGACTTGGACATCCTGGTTCAGTCATGATGCAAAAAATTGTGCAAAATTCCAATGGTCATCCATTGAAGAACGAAAGGATTTTTAGATCTGATGAGTTTTCATGTGATGCATGTTCTCAAGGAAAACTCATAATTCGGCCATCGCCAACCAAAATTGGGAAGGAATCACCACTGTTCTTAGAGAGAATACATGGTGATATATGTGGACCTATCCATCCTTCATGCGGGCCGTTTCGTTATTTTATGGTAATGATTGACGCATCTAATAGATGGTTAAATGTGTATCTATTGACAACACAAAACACGGCCTTCGCAAAATTCATTGCCCAAATAATCAGGTTGAAAGCTCAATTCCCTGATTATGCCATAAAGAAAGTCAGACTTGATAACACTGGTGAATTCACTTCACAAGCTTTCAATGACTATTGTATGTCAATAGGAATCGATGTTGAGCATCCGGTTTCTCATGTTCATACACAAAATGGCATGGCTGAATCTTTAATTAAACGGCTACAACTCATAGCTAGACCGTTAATATTGAGAACAAAGCTCCCAATTTCTATATGGGGTCATGCTATATTGCATGCTACAACATTGGTCCAAATACGACCCAACGCATATAATAACTATTTCCCTTTACAATTAGCATCTGACCAAGAGCCAAAGATATCCTATCTCCGTATTTTTGGATGTGCGGTTTATGTTCCTATAGCCCCACCCCAAAGAACAAAAATGGGGCCACAAAGGAGATTAGACATATATGTCGGTTATGCATCACCAAGTATAATTCTATATCTTGAACTGCAAACTGGTGATATGTTTACGGCACGTTTTACCGATTGCCATTTTAATGAAGATGAATTTCCAGCGTTAGGGGGAGGAATCAAACAAGTACCAAAAGATATTACATGGTATACACCATCTTTGATATATCTTGATCCCCCTACAAATCAACGTGAACTGGAAGTTCAGAAAATTGTACATTTACAAAATTTGGCAAATCAATTACCAGATGCATTCGTAGATACAAAAAGGGTGACAAAATCATATATCCCCGCTGCAAATGCACCATCAAGAGTTGAAATTCCTAGAGAGAAACTCGATGGAAGCAAAGCTAATGAACCTAAGGTTCAATTGAAAAGGGGGAGGCCAATGGCCTCTAAAGATAAAAATCCCCGAAAGAAAAAAGAAAATGGGAGATGAAAAGGTTCTGGAAGAACCAAATAAAGAGAAAAGTCCTCAGGATGATACAAAAAAATATGAGGTTTCTATTAACTATGCGCAAAATAGAAAATTATGGTATAGAGATGAAATCGATGATGATAATGGAATATTCTCTTTTTCTGTATCTAAAGAGATCGATCATGAAAAAGATGATCCATATACCAGGTCTGTATCAGAATGCGAACATAGGCCTGATTGGGAGAAATGGAAAAAGGCTATGCAACTTGAGTTGCTCTCCCTCAATAAAAGAAATGTCTTTGGACCTCTTGTCACTGCATCTAAAGATGTAAAACCTGTTGGTTGCAAGTGGGTATTTGTGCGAAAAAGAAATGAGAAAGATGAAATCACACGATATAAAGCCCGACTTGTTGCACACGGTTTTTTCTCAAAGGCCTTGAGTTGATTTTGAAGAAACATATTCTCCTGTCATGGATGCAATTACATTCATGTACTTAATGAGCCTAACGGCTTCTAAGAATTTAGAGTGTACCTTATGGATGTAGTGACATCATATTTATATGGATCATTGGATAATGATATATACATGAAAATCCCATAAGGATTTAAGATTCATGAGGCATTAGACTCTAAGTCTAATAAAATTTGTGCGATCAAACTACAGCGATCACTTTACGGATTAAAACAATCCGGGCGCATGTGGTATAATCGCTTAAGCGAATACCTATTGAAGAAAGGGTATGTTAATAATGAAATATGCCCATGCGTCTTTATAAAGAAATCTCCATCGGGATTTATGATCATTGTTGTATATGTTGATGATCTGAATATAATTGGAACTCAAAAGGAGATTGATGATGCAAGAATCCATATGAAGGAAGAGTTTGAAATGAAAGATCTTGGAAAGACTAAATTCTGTATCGGGCTTCAAATAGAACATTTCCAAGATGGAATATTTGTGCATCAATCAATTTATACAAAAAAAGATTTTAAAGCGCTTTAATATGGACAAAGCGACTCCTTTGAGTACTCCAATGGTCAATAGATCTCTGAATGTCGATAGTGATCCATTCATACCTTGTTAATTAACATGAAAATACTTGGTCCCGAAGTACCTTATATGAGTGCTATTGGTGGACTCCTGTACCTTGCAAATTGCACTAGACCAGATATTGCATTCGCTACAAATCTACTTGCAAGATACAACTCATCCCCTATTCGCAGGCATTGGAATGGGTTAAAACATATTTTCCGTTATCTTCAAGGTACGATTGACATGGGATTATTCTATCCTATAAACTCTTCGGTTGGTCTAGTTGGTTTTGCAGATGCAGGATATTTATCAGATCCACATAAGTCCCGCTCCCAAACTGGATATGTTTTCATAATTGGAGGAACTGCAATCTCATGGCGCTCACAGAAACAGACTTTGGTCGCCACTTCCTCAAATCATGCAGAAATAGTTGCTCTTCATGAAGCATCGAGGGAATGTGTATGGCTCAGATCAATGACTAACCACATACAAGAATCAAGTAGAATAGTTACCAAGAAAGAGCCAACAAAATTATTTGAAGACAATGCTGCTTGTGTTGCCCAAATCAAAGAAGGTTACATCAAGAGCGACAAAATAAAGCATATACCTCCAAGATTTTTCTCCTACACTCAAGAACTCGAGCAAAAGAAGGAAGTTGATATCCAACATATCCGCTCAAGTGATAATGCATCATATCTATTTACAAAGGCACTTCCTACTTCAACATTCAGAAAGCATATTCATAATATTGGAATGCAGTATCTACGAGATCTGTGAAGTTTTTTTCGAGTGGGAGTTTACACTACTGTACTCTTTTTTCTCTTGTCATGGTTTATCCCACTGGGTTTTTCCATGATGAGGTTTTTAATGAGGCAATGTGTAACTCATCACTGGTGATGGATACTCAAGGGGGAGTGTTATAGAATTAGTGTGAGTATACATCACTTGCACAAGTGTCCCTCTTCATGCAAACGATACACCAAGTGTCTTCCTTCATGCATTGCATGTAACACTTGTCCCCAACCTCTTCATCCTTGTCTTTGTCTCCTCCCTCTATAAATAACAGTAATATAGAAGAGAAAAAGGTGTAATGAGAAGTCTTATTGTCTCTCTAAGTTTCTCTCTACTTTCTCTAGGTTCTCTCTAGTTTTCTCTCTCAAATCCATATGCTCATCTTCTAGATCTTTTCTCCTTTTGATTCTCCTTATAATCAAGTACTTGTTACCTCCAAGCTTATAGTTCACAACATTGAGAGGTATATAAGTGTTTTCAATTGTTTTACAGTTGATTATTTATGATATCTAGTGATGAAAGTTTTTTTTAAAAAATTATAGACACAATTTTCTTTTTGTTTGTTTGTTAAAGCCATTAAAAAACAAGTTCAAATTGTTTCTTTTAAAACCTTGATATACATATTTGTTTTCTTAGTTGTGCTATAATGCAAGCAATAATTTGTTTGTGAGAAACTAAAGAGATGATTTTTGTTAAGTTTATGATAATTTTGAAAGGTTGTCTTTTCATTTCTAACGAGTTGACTAGCAAATTATAGTTTCATCAATTTCGCTATTGTTGGATTGAGATTTTGAGATTACATAATCTCTAAATGTCATTTTAGTTCTAATTTGGATCTCGCATCCCTTGTAATAAGTTGCTACATAATTATCTAATTTCTAAAGGCTTTTAACGGTTTAATTGTCAATATGGATGATTGATTCGCTCGTAGTTGTCATGATATGTTTGGACTGTTAGGTCAGTTATAATACTACATTTTTTTAATTGTGTATTGCATTCTCCATTATTGTTTTTTAGCATTTGCTAATTAATAATTACATTACTAATTACTTAATCTCAGATTTTTAGTATTTTTGTTTGGACAATTCTTCTTTCTTATTCACTCCCTCTTAGTTAAGGAAACAAATTATTAATTAAAGAAACAAAATCTGTATATAATTCAATTTTAATTATAAACATTATATTATAGTTTTTAATTATAACATCTAAATCGAAATTACATTTTTATAAACCCAAACCGACATATAATTTTCGGTTTAAATCCTAACCACTCTTTTATAAACTCAAACCGACATATAATTTTCTTTAATTGTAAAATCTAAACCTTAATCACTATTTTATAAACCCAAACTGACATATAAATTTCTTTGATTGTAAAATGTAAACCCTAAACCCTAACCACTCTTTTGTAAATCCAAACCGACATATAATTTAGTTTAATTATAAAATCTAAACCCTAAATCCTAACCACTCTTTTATAAACCCAAACCAACATATAATTTCGTCTAATTATAAAATCTAAACCCTAAACCCTAACCACTCTTTTGTGAACCCAAATCGACATATAATTTCGTTTAATTATAAAATCTTAGCCCTAACTACTATTTTGTAAATCCAAACCGACCTATAATTTTGTTTAATTTTAAAATCTAAACCCTAATCATTATTTTGTAAACCCAAACCGACATATAATTTTGTTTAATTGTAAAAACTACACTCTAATCATTCCTTTATAAACCAAACCGACTTAATTTTTTTTATTAAAAAATCTACAGAATTTGTTTTCTTAATTTGTTTTGTCTTTTTATTTTAATATTGATTTATTTTATTAATATGATATGACATGGCATTTTGTTGTATTTTGATTAGTTAATTAAGAAGGGCGAATAAAAGATGTTCACCCCTAGGGTGAAACCATGAATCTTTCTTTTTGTTTTCTTCAAAGGAAATACATGCAATTCTACATAGTTTTAACTGACAATATCACTTTCTTTATGCTTACAAAATGTATCTAGAACCATATTATTCTAAAACTCATGGAAAGCATGTTGTCATTAAATCATGTAAGAAAGCCAAAAAATGAGAGAACATTGATCTCCTTAAATCAAATGCAGAGCAATTTTAGTTGACAAAACATTTGAGATTTTAAAGAAATGTCTTGGATATATGTTCTTTCAGGAGCAATGTGGCATATCAATAATTTTTTTTGTAATATTATAATGTAAAGTTAAGTTAGAGATGTTGAGTGACTGAATTGAGGAAAATCGGTATATTCATACCTAGCAGGGGTATGTTAAATTCCTATCCCAGCTATGACATTGAGCAAATCCATACATAAGGTTCAATAAAATTCAAATTGGATGCACCAACTCGATAAACGGTGTAAGAACATACACAAGCCGTAACGGTGTTAAGAGACCGTTAACAGCTGCATATGTGGAGGCCACGTATGAAACGACATCATTTTGAGAGACAAAAGAAAGATCTTCTTTTGGTCAAAACGACGTCGTTTCATACATCTTCTTCCTCTTTTCTTATTTCTCGACTCGCGTTTCTTTGTTCTATGCTCAATTTAGGGTTTCTTAAAAAATTAGGGTTTAGGGTTCAATCGATCAAGATGTCTTCATCCTCAGCTTATTCAGGTGCGTAATTGAGAACATAATGTTTTAATTTTCCTTTTCATTGTGTATTTTGATAGGAAGTTTATTTATTTGTGAATTGGAGAATCGGTTAATTGTTGAAGGAGTGAGCGACAAATTTATTGTGATTGGAAGAGGAATCCCACGAAAATGTAGATGTGGTCGATTCTCTGTAATGAAGACTTCAAACACAATGAAAAATCCTGGAAGACTCTTTCATTGTTGTCATTGGATCTGACGAGGTAATGTATAAGCTAGGTGGTCATATGAAAATTATTCTCATGTGATAACCTTCTCATTTGTGTATTTTTGTATCAGAATCAGTCTCATTTATCAAAGTGGACTGACATAAGCATGGTTGAGGAGATGGAAGAGGTTGAAAGTGTGGTTGAGAAGATAGAAAGAGAAGTGGGTAGCTTAGCAAAGCGATTAGATGAGATAGAAAATTTCAAGAAAATCGTAGAAAGATGTGAGAAAGAGATTGTAGAGCTCAAATGTGTGGTGAGATCGTGTGAGAAAGAGATTCAAGAGCTAAGGTGCTTCAAGAATATGATTGTGTGTGGTGGTTTGGTTATGGTTTTTGTCTACTATGTAACGTTTGTGTGATGTGAACTTGATATGGATTTGAAATAAACAAAGTGGCTGTTAACGATCTTAATATTACAAAAAAACGTACCAAATCAATAAGTTTTGATCACACAAAAACTGAGTAAAGGGAATATGAAGAGAAGCTGGAAAATAAATAAGTTTGGATTACACAAAACTAGCAAATATTCGAAACTTCCCTGAGATAACCACAAAAACTTTCAATCTCATGGGACAAAAACAAAAAAAAACAACCAACAATCTTCCATTCATTTCCTTCCTTCCATTCAGTTCCTTCCTTCATTCCATTCATAAACTGAAAAATCAAAAGAATAAACCTGAGTAATGAAGATATTAATAAGCAGAAGTATGATCATAAAAAGAATAATTACCTAATCATGTTGAGAATTCTGAGATGGTTGGCAGGGTCCTTGGCTTTGCCCTTGACTTGGTCCTTGAATTGGTGTTTGGCTTGGTCCTTGACTTGGCCCTTGACTTGGTCCTCCATCAGATTTCTTCTTAGTCCACCTTTTACCCACGACTTCTATAGCTGGAAACTTCTCTTATTATGTCCCACGGTACTGCACCGTCCACAACGACTATCTCGACCTGCTTTTGAAACTTTGATCATCTTCTCCGGAGGTTCTTGTTCTCCTTTTCCTTTTGAATTATTCTTTGGAGACTCATTCTTGCCTTTCTTTCTTTTTCTTTCTTTCTTTTTGGGACCTTTTGTTATTTCTCTTGGTGGTGGTTGAATCCTAGGCTCCTGATACCTTATCCAAAAACCAATCCCATTAACTGCTGAGATCGACACAGAGTATATCTTCACATTTTTTGATGCCAAGTACCAATCTCAAGTAATATAATCCTTAGGGTTATGTTTTTTGGTCAGAATGATTCTTAAAACATGGCGGCAAGGAATCCCTGTCATATTCCATCTTCGACATGCACATGTCTTTGCATTGATATCAACCTTAAATCCATGTTTATTTTAGAACCTCATACTGCTCATTTTCACAAGGAATTACCTAACAATACTTTCGCCATTTTTCTTCCTCCTTAATGGTGTTGGCTACTTTGAGAGTGTATTTCCTTGACGTTTCATCGCCTTCTTAAGCCTCACATCTATACGTATCATCGTTTGTCTCCTTATTGTCTCCAACATCTCCACTAATGGCATCTCCCGTGCTTTGTTTATAGCATTGTTGTAAGACTCAGAAAAATTTTTAGAAACATCCTCACAACTTGATTGCAACCGAAGAAGGCACGCCTACAGTTCTGCGGATTTCTTTGCATGACAGCCTCATACACACCCTCATCAAACTTTTTCAATTTATCAATGGCTCTATTATACTCCGCTTCGTTAAAACTCTCCGCAACTGCCCAAAACAACTTCTTAGGCAAATCTTTACCTGGATAAACTCTTCTAAGATTACCATAAATATGGCGTGCACACATCCGGTAAATCTATCGTGGGATTCAGATGAGTTCTAGCTTGGAGACATCTAAATCACAAACCCTAATTTGCGATTCAGAGCTAAAACTCACTTGAATCACAAATTAGGGTTTGTGATTTGGGGATTTTGGGAGGAAATAAGAATCATGTTCGATTTGGGGATGTAATTAAAGAAGAAAACGATGTCTTTGTACCAACTAACGGATCTCGTAAACGCCTAATTAACCCCGTCTGGCTAGTCAACGTTGTGCTTCAAATGCCAAAGTCAACAAGACTTCATGATTTAAATAGAAGTCAACAAAATAGTGAGGATTTTTCTCAACAAATAAAGAATTCGTGATTTAAATCAACGAAAATGCTAACACCAAGATTTTAATAACATTTTTCCGTAAATTTACTATTAATTTATAAAAGTTTTATTAGTAATCCAAGCAAAGCCTAAACCCACCCACTTTAAACCATTTCAGTCCATTAGTGATGACATACATACAAGCCCATAAGTGATTAATACACAGTACTGTTTAGTGTCCTTAAATTAGAATTAAATTATTTTTTGGAAAAGAATAGTTATGGAGAAAACAACAACAATTATTGATAGGCGCAGAGAGTAGGACAATGCCTTATTGGCTCAGGCCTTATTCAGGTCCCATTATGTGGTCAATGTTAATGACTTTATTGCCCTGAGATTATAGGTGTACTCTAATCGTACTAATTAAACAAATGTCAGTAATAATTGAACAACTAATGTCAATATACCTAAAATTTATTTATTGTTCACTTTATGAAATTTATAGACCACTAACTCACATGGGCATGGTCTCATCACGCACTCTAGCCTCTATCTCTCTAATGCTATGCTAAATGCCTAAATCTAAATCCACCTACTAAATTCCTCCTAATAGGTAATAATAGTGACAAAAAATATTCCTCTTTAGGAGAATAAACTTCGAATTGATTTATATTATACAAATTAATTATTTTAACTCCATGTAACTATATATCCTTAACGATGTTCATCTTGTTTCTCCGCATATATCTCTACAACATTACCAGATATGGACAGCATAATTTAGCACATTATTAGAGTTGTTTTTTCTATTTTAATTACTGTTATATGAGAAATAACTTAAAAAGAGGTACATCTTTGATAGAATAGAATAAAAATCAAATACTAATGTTAAAATGTATTAAAAACATGGAGGTTCATTCATGCATTGCGAAAGAATTATAATCTTGTCGGTAAATTAAATATTGAATCCTTACGACGAGCTTTATCAAAAACCATTACCAAATGTGTCTAACTCCCAATAATTTTTGGACATGGAGGTTTTGACTAGTCCAAGCAAAAACTCACTCACTCATGATACTCTTTTCTCGATGCTATATAAAAAGTTAAAATAAAAATCAAAGAATCTCAGTTTCAAAGTTGTATTTTGGCTAAAACCATTATTTTGTAGTCTTCGAGGTCTTGTCGTCCTTCAATTGCACGCCTCGTTTTTATTATCGTCGTATTCGTATCTATCATGTATGCATGAGTATTTTTTTTTTCTTTTTTTTAGTTTACATCTGTAGACTGTAATTTGCAGTTTTATTAAGCATAAATAACCACTCTTTAAACGCCTTACTAAATCCAAATTCTAAGGTAGTAGAACCTTAGATAATGATTTTCTGATAGGGATAGGGTGAATTGTATTTTTCATGAAAATGTACAATTTGCTGTATAATTCTTTGTTGCACTTTTTAGCTTTTTGCTCTAGAGAACCCACATACACACACACATATATATATATATATATATATATATTGGTTATTGCTGGTGATAATGTGAGTTTTAAACCATTTGAGTTTAATTGATATCAACCAAAATTATGAACCGACCGAGATTAATATTTGATCTTAAAATTATACTAGTAAATAGATGTATATAGTATTTATATTGGCATTGTTAAGAATTTAGCTTTACCAGTACATATATTGTCTGTATTTATATTTTCAAACATAGATTTGTTAGGTCTCCGATCCATATAATATATGAATTTGTAAGGTTTTTTTTTTCTAATGAACTTTAGTAATAATTATTAGTTTGGCTGAACATATCATATATAAAGAGAGAAAAAGCTATCCAATACCATACTTCCACTATGATTTATAGTCACTATATAAAAATATTTCTTATCCAACATAGCAACAGTTCTTGAAGACTACATTCTCTAGCCACCCAAGTTGTAACTATCCGAATTTTTTAACTAATCTTTTTATTTTGCAATTTACGAAGAAGAAACGTAGTTACTGGATTCTTTTACACAAGTGACGCCAATGAAAGAGAGCTAAATTACAATTAACAAAAGAAGTATGAAAACAATTAGTATATCATTTGGGAACTTTGGATTCTTGGTACAACGAGGCATTAAAGTCTGTGGCTCTCTTCTTCTTGAAAATATATACAATGTCATCTTGGACCGTCAAAATCTTTCATTTACTATATTACTACATTGATGGTTCTATTTAATAATCCCATGTAACATCTGTGCAAGTGCACTTGCCTATTAATATATCAACGTAACGTTACCCAAAAGCTGCAACCATTTCTGATGCCTCCTCCCTTTATATACTAATTATCATCACAAATATATTTTAGTCTATTTCTTAATTTAGTTAATTTGTTTTTATTATAATCATCATTAGTTCATCAACAGCTGTTCTTATGTCTACTTTTTGTTCAGTGGAGAATGTGTAACTGTTGCTTTAGTTTTTGGACGTAAGCGAAACTGTTTTATATGTACACACAAATCAAGCACGAGAGTTGAAAGAGATAATCCCTTTTGATTAAACTGAAACAAAACTTCTATGATGGTATTTTTAACCTTTTTATGTTATTAAGAAAGAATATCATTAGTTATAATTCCATTATAAAATTAAATTACGGAACTTAAGCTATAAGAAACAGTTTAAATTATTATTTTACGTATAATTATTGTTTCTATCTATACAAGAAAAAGTTTATGATATTTTTGATATAACAAACCAAGAATCTATAAAACACCATTTTTTTAATCTTGATTAAAGCAAGTATTCATTCATTTGTAGTGTACTCATATCAGTTTTTTTTTTTTTTTTTTTTGAAATACTGTTAATATGTAAATTAATAACTAACCCAATATATATATATATATATAAGAATTACCAAATAAACCCATTTATTTATTATTTTTGTCGTGTCTACTATATATATATAATTATATACACAGCCACTCATGTTAACTTCCTCAGTCTCGTAGTTACTTTACTTACATGAGCATCAACTTCACTTAGCTGAGTACTTACATCTTTTTTTCTTTCTCTCTGGGTCTTCAGTAACGTTACTTTAAGATGGCTAAGAAGAGCGGAACGTCATGGTTCACGGCCGTGAAAAAGATTCTCTGGTCACCATCAAAAGACTCAGACAAGAACACGAGTCACAAGAAAGAAACTGATTACAAGGTCTTAATGTCAACTCTCTGCTATTTACTAACACTTTAAAAACTCGTCTTGAATAATCTTTGAATAAGAGTTTCGTTTTTTTTTTTTTGGGGCTAATTTGCAGAAAAATGAAAAGAAAGGATGGATATTTAGAAAGACGACCAAACTCGAAACTACAGATTCTGTAGTACATGATACTGTCCGTACGGTTCCTGCGGTGGAGACAGTGGAGGAAGAGAAACCTGCGGTGAATGTTTCCGCCGTGGATGAAGCTGTAGCCAAGATCGTTAAACTAAAGGCACCTCCGGGTTTTATTAGACGTCATTGTGCTGCCATTATTATTCAGACAGCTTTCCGAGGCTACCTCGTAAGTACAATTTCTTAAAAAAATTTTAGGAAAGTTTTGTTCATTTACATTTTCATATTTTGAATTTCTTAAAATATTGTTTTTAGGATTTTCGGTCAATATTTTGTGTTATGTGTTCTTAATGATTTCTAAATTTGTCTATAAAAATAATTCTTAAATTGTCAAACACTTTGCCAAAATTATAAAAAAGATTGTCAAATTATTGAAAATATCATGTGCTAGTGGTTGTTTTTGTCAAACATTTTATTAAATTTACAATTGTAAAGATATTATGTTTTATTCAAAAGAAAAAGAAGATATTATGTTATTTGTCTAAATGAGTTCATTTTTTTTTTAAATGAGAATTTTGGAATTTTTGGTTGTCTAATATTTGCTTTTATATGAAAAAAAAAGTCGAGGAGAGCATTACGGGCATTGAGAGGGATAGTGAAGCTACAAGCATTAGTGAGAGGTAACAATGTAAGAAACCAAGCCAAACTCACTCTAAGATGCATCAAGGCATTGGTTCGAGTTCAAGATCAAGTGCTTAATCATCATCAACAACAACGTTCGAGAGTCTTATCATCATCACCATCCCGTAATTATAACGTTGAAGCAAGACGTAACTCGATGTTCGCTGAATCTAACGGTTTTTGGGACACCAAAACATATCTTCAAGACATCCGTAGCCGTAGATCTCTGGTTAGTGAGTCAACATTTACAAAACCCACATCTTACAATTTGTTTCTTTGTGATGCTGATCATTAAATTGTCTTTTTTTTTTTTTGTTCTTTTGCAGTCGAGGGATATGAGTAGATGCACCAACAATGAATTTGACTCTGAAGAAACAGAATCTATTTTGCAGAAAAAGTTAGAGATTGCTATTAAACGTGAGAAAGCACAAGCACTTGGTCTATCTAATCAGGTATTTTTTTTTTGGCATCAATCTGAAAATTGATAACCAAAACCTTATGATTTAATTACTTTTTTAAAAAATTTGAGAAAAATGGTAAAATTTGATTTTAATAACAATTGAACAATCCAAAAATCTGATTGAAATGTTAACTTAATTACCTATAAATCAAATTATTCGAATTCTTTAGGGAAAACAGTGTTTTTATTTGTTTTGAAAATATTTCAAATCAAGGAAATAGTTCAAAAATAAAAATTGGTCAACTAGATAATTTTGTTTGTATGAATAAAGATTTAAAATTTACGAACTAGATTTTACATATTTTGTTAATAATTGAAAAAAATTGATTGAAAATTCAGAACTTTTCATTTATTTTAAAATATATAGTGTAAAATGATACTAATTTACCGGGTTTATGTGACAGATTCGGAGTCGGTCGTACCGGAACCAATCAGCCGGTGACGATAGAGAGCTTCTAGAGAGAACACAATGGCTTGATCGATGGATGGCTACAAAGCGATGGGACGACACAATCACCAATTCTACAAACGTTAGAGATCCAATCAAGACTCTTGAGTTAACCACTCATCATCATCAAAGATCGTATCCAGCGACTCCACCATCGTGCAGAGCTTCAAGATCCGTTATGGTGAGATCAGCTAGTCCGAGGATACCGTGTTCGCCTTCTTTGGTGCAGCCAAACTACATGTCGGCTACTGAGTCGGCAAAGGCTAAGGCAAGGACTCAGAGCACGCCACGTCGGAGACCGATTACTGCTAAGAAGCGGCTCTGTTATGCGGAGGAAGAGAGTTTGAGGAGTCCGAGCTTTAAGAGTGCTTATAACGGTTGTCTTTGGGGAGATCATGAATCTGATTATTCTTGTTGTTACGGTGATGGATATGCCGGAAAAATCTCGCCTTGTTCGACGACTGATCTCCGGTGGTTAAAGTGAGAGACTTCTTTTGTTTTTGTAATATTAACGATCATGCGACTTGTTTAGGGTTTTATTGTTTCCTTGTGCCAAAAGCTTTAGTTAGATAAAAAAAAGTTACAATTCTCAGTTAAACAACTTAACATCGATTCTCTAAGCCGTAGACAATCACATAAATTATACAAAGGCTTTTGTTAAAATTTGGCTACAGCAGAGACATGTTCTAAAGTGTAACGTCCAAGTCTACCAGTTCTATACAGATTCATTATCTTAGAAGCAACTCTGAGATCAGCAAACTCACTTGCTTCTTCTGAAACCCTGAGAACCGGTCTTAATGCAGCGAATTGCGTCTCTATAAGATTCCCCATGCTGATTTCGTCTTCTAAGTTTCCGTCGAATGCTGAAATCGTCTCATACAGAACTCTTCGAACATCGTAAACTATAAAATCCTGAAAATGGAGAAAAAAAGGAAAATTGATACATCAAATGAAGATAGATTACTTATTAGCAGATAATGCTAGTATCTTGTATTCTTGTTCTCCTACCTGTGTATGATCTGTTGCGTACCGAGTCTTGCGTCTGCCATCAGACTTGGAGCTTTCATTGGATAAACTTCTTGTTAAATTCTGAGTTTCCCGCAATTTTGCCCATTTCTTGTATTCATGGCTCGAGTTTAGTATAGTCAGAAAGAACCGTGCTAGTTCGATCACCCCAACTATATCATCCGGGATAGCTCCTACATTAGGGAACAATAACCCGATAAGCTCACTACATTATCTGGGAATAAGAATAGAGAAAAAAATCCTCAAGGGATAAATCTTCATCAATCTGTGCTGTTTAGAGCTGATCAAACCTGTTAATGCCAATTTAGAGCAGATCTCAGCGTCAAGCAGATTAGGAGGGAAAATTCCAGGCGTGTCCAGTACATAAACGTTTGGATGGCTACCGATCTGAAAACAAATAAATTCTCAAACCATACAAAATCTTGTAGCACCACACAAACCTCAGATACACGGGAAGGTAAGTAGTACCCATGAATGAAAAATAACATAGGCAAGTGACACAAACGTAATAAGCATACAGAGAAACTGAAGTGACATAATTTCAAGTAAGGGACCAAACCTTCAAGCTCATTATGTCTTTAGTATCTCCAGGCTGCGAGCTAACTGTTGTATGCTTTAGCCTACCTTTCTCTGTAAATTTGTTAAAATAAAATCATGTGGAATTGAGATTCGGACAACAGAGCAACGATCTTTCGAGAGATAGGAGTTTACCAGCAGCACTAATCCTCCCAATTTGATGAAGAGAGTTAGCGAGAGCGGACTTTCCTACGTTAGGAATCCCAAGAAGCATCATAGTTGTAGTATGACCAGAATGACCAGCCTTGTGCAATTCCCTAACTTGACGCTGCAAGAAGTTGAGAAACTGAAAAAAGAAAGAGTCGTCTTTAAGTATCTTTAGAGAAGAAAGAACTGAAAGATGAAATCTCGAGAATTAGCGGTTACTTGCTTGACACGTTCATTGTTATGTGAATTTACTGCAAACGAAAGATAGTTTCTCTCCTTAAAGTAATCCATACACGTCTTCAACTCCAAAGGATCCGCCAGTTCCATTTTGTTCAACACAATGATCCGTTTTGACGGTAAAGGCGAAAACTTTCTCCACAATTCATACTCAGAAGACAATGGAATCTACACACACATACAAAAGAGAAGCAACAAACAAAAACAAAACTTAGTTTAGTTCTCTGAGGCAATTAATCGAACACCTGGAAGGCAAAAAGTGGTGGAGAAAGAAGAAAACAAACACGAGCATCTCTGATCTCAAGTACAAAATCGACTAGCGGAACACGTTCGGAGATTGCCCGAACCGCTGCGGCCATGTGTAGTCCATACCATCTCCGGTTAGGGTTTCTCGACGCACTGATCACGGCGTCGCCGATTTCCCTCGCAATGTTCCAGCTTCTTCTAGCCGTTGCCATTTTTTTAACATAAAGCAAACGCGCGTTTCGAAACCTTAAAAGCCCATAAATATGAACCAAATTTGAGCTTAAATGGGCCTTCAATCTTCAAACCCAAAGCCCATATTTAACCCAATTTTATTTAAGGAACTAGATTGATTCGGGTTTATTATCATCGTCCCTTGACTAGGTTTTGTTTACTCCTGTCCTGCACTTCAAGTTCTTGGTGTGTGTGTAGAACTCACAATTTAATTTATTGTATGAAGCAAGATTATGATTTATTAGTTGGTTTTGTGTTTCCCTGACTTAGCTGATTAGGAGGTTTTGATTTAAGAGGTTCATTGCAAACAATGGATGAGGCTACTAGGGCGAAAAACGTAGCTGATGAAAAAATGAAGGCTGGTGACTTTGTTGAAGCTCATAAATTACTTATGATAGCTAAAAAGTTCTTCCCGAACCTCGAAAACATTTATAAGATGATAGTCGTATGTGAAGAACATTGTTTTGCAAATAAGAATATCAACGGGATGGAGAATTGGTATGATATACTTCAGGTTCAGCAATCAGCTAATGCGGACACGATCAAGAAGCAATATAAAAAGCGTTCGTTGCTTCTACATCCGGACAAGAACAAGTTTGCTGGTGCCAGGGCCGGCCCAACTGTATCTGATGCCTAAAGCTAAAATTTTTTTTTTTTGCCCATTAACAAACATTTAATAGAAAATATTAACAAAATAGGCTATTATGTGGCTCGAACTCGGATCATGACGGTAGAAACGAGGCATACATTACCACTGTACCACCGCAACATCCGCAACATCATTAACATAATGCCCCGTATATTAATAATAAATATTGGTGCCTAAAGCCCTTGCTTTACCAGCTTTAGGTCAGGGCCGGCCCTGGCTGGTGCAGAAGATGCTTTCAAGTTGGTTGGGCAAGCAAATAGATTGTTATCTGATAAGATGCAACGTTTTTTGTCTGATATCAGATACAGATCCCTGTTATTGTTTCCTACCATGCATTTCATCCAATAAATCTCAAGATCAGAGTGGTGAAACCAAATCGATGGAGATGCATTGGGCGTGCTTTGACTGCTTTGTATGCTTTGCGTTCTTTGCGTGTATTATTAGTGGGCGTTCTTCTTCTTCTTCTTATTCAATCTCCCGGTATGAATCATTCAAATACTGGGTTTCCCTAAATTTTGGCTTCTCTTATTTGTTTCGTTTAATTTTGTGTCTTCTTCTATTGGGTTTGTTTGATCTCTAATCTCTTGTTGGAACGTTTGAATTTTATTGAAGGCTTTGAATCCAATTGTATTTGGGGTTCTTCTATTGTTTTTTTTTTGGATTAGCTTATGTATTTGTGTGGATTGATCTGTAGATATTTTTTTTGAATTAGCTTATGTATTTGTGTGCATTAATCTGTAGATGTTTTTTTTGGATTAGCTTATGTATTTGTGTGGATTGATCTATACTCTGTAGATGTTTTTGCTTAAGTCAGGTTTAGTATCATCTCTGTTGTTCTCTAGTAACCATGGATTATTGAGTTTAGCATATTACAAACTACCGTAGCTTAAGAACCATGACAAGTGAGTTTTTAGTGTGGTATTTAGTGAGTTTTAGTGTGTTATTTAGTGAGTTTCTCTAGTAATCAATAAAGTTCTGGAGAAATGTTCCCTGAGTTAAGATTGAATTGATTGTGGTTGTGAGTGAGTGTTAGTTGTGTACTTGTGTAAGAAACGTCTCATCTCATGGATTTGTGTTGTGGTTTGCAGAACAAGGTGATGAATGAATCAAATGATGAAGAAGAAGCTCCTAGTGGTGTTGTTGGACAATCATCATCATCAAATGCATTACAATCTAGAATACTAGTAAGTTCTTCTCATCATGCAAAAAGAAATAAGAGATCATTAGTGTGGAATCACTTTGTAATAGAAAAAACTGATAACGATGAAGAAAGGGATTAGTGTAAGAAATGTCCAAATAGTTATTTGTGGCAGCCTACTAGTGGAACATCTAACTTGAAACAACATTATGATAAATGCTCACTAAATGTGGACGTAGAAAGAAAGAAGGTGAAGTTTGATGATAAAATTGCTAGGGAGAAGTTTAGTAGGGTGATTATACGACATAATCTACCTTTTCTTGTGGTTGAATATGAGGATCTTAGGCATTAAAGGATATGCTTAATTTAGATAATGATTTGCTGTGTTAAGGAGAATTTTTCTATGTGAGATGCTGTTCACACATATTAAATCTTATTGTGCAGGATGGTTTATTTGTTATTAGTGGTGCATTGACTAAGATTAGAGAAACTATAAAATATCTAAAAGGCTCAAAGTCTAGACGTATTGCATTTGGGGAATGTGTTGAAGGTGATGGTGAAGTTCTTTTGTCTTTGGATGTTCAGTATAGATGGAATTCAACTTACTTAATGCTAGAGAAGGTTTTAAAGTATGGGCGTGCTTTAAATAGGTTTAAAGTGGTTGACAAAAATTACAAACATTGTCCCTCAACTCAAGATTGGAAGAGAGCAAAGTTGATTCATGAGATTTTGAAGCCCTTCTATAGTATTACTACTTTGATGTCTGAAAGAAGTTATTCTACATCTAACTTGTACTTTGGGCATGTATGGAAGATTCAGTGTTTGTTGGAAGTGAATAAGAATCATGATGACAACATGAATAGAGATATGATATATAAGATGAAGCTGAAATATGATAAATATTGGGAGCAATACAATTTTATACTTGCGTTAGGAGCTGTTGTAGATCTTCGGATGAAATTTAGACTTTTGAAGCGATGTTATGATGAACTTGATCCATTTAGTTCACAAGCAAAGATTGATCACCTTGAGAGTGCGCTTTATAATCTATTTGAAGAATATAGAAAAAATTTTGAAGAATACAGAGTGCGCTAATATATGGAGTTCTTTTGTTCTTGTTGCAGGTATTAAGGAAGAAGATTAGAAGACAGCTTAGATGACAACTTAGAAGAAGATTAAGGAAGCTGGTGGTGTTGTTTTCTGGATTATTATTATTTAAAATTTATGGTTTTCAAAATTTGAATAATTAGAGACATATATCATGTTTATCATAAACAATTTATGTATAAAATTACACAAGCTTTAATGACTTTATAAAATTACAGGAGGTTTAAATTTCTGATAATGATATAAAATGGGTCAACTCATTTAACCCATTAATCTATTGAGCTAAATGAGTTTTGGGTTAATCCAAACCAGTTGCTTAATGAGTTGAATTGACTCATTATCCATTGAATACTAAATCTCTATGGTTATGGGTTGGTTTGGATTGGTTTACCCAACTTGACACCCCCTAAATTTTTGCTTCTCTTATTTGTTTCGTTTAATTTTGTGTCTTCTTCTATTGGGTTTGTTTGATCTCTAATCTCTTGTTGGAACGTTTGAATTCTATTGAAGACTTTGAATCCAATTGTATTTGGGGTTCTTCTATTGGGGTTTTTTGGACTAGCTTATGTATTTGTGTGGATTGATCTGTAGATGTTTTTTTTTTTTGATTAGCTTATGTATTTGTGTGGATTGATTTGTCCTCTGTAGATGTTTCTGCTTAAGTCAGGTTTAGTATCATCTCTGTTGTTCTCTAGTAACCATGGATTAGTGAGTTTAGCATATTACAAACTACCGTAGCTTAACCATGACAAGTGAGTTTTTAGTGTGTTGTTTAGTGAGTTTTAGTGTGTTATTTAGTGAGTTTCTCTAGTAATCAATAAAGTTCTGGAGAAATGTTCCCTGAGTTAAGATTGAATTGATTGTGGCTGTGAGTGAGTGTTAGTTGTGTACTTGTGTAAGAAACGTCTCGTCTCATGGATTTGTGTTGTGGTTTGCAGAACAAGTGATGAATGAATCAAATGATGAAGAAGAAGCTCCTAGTGGTGTTGTCAAATGCATTACAATCTAGAATACTAGTAAGTTCTTCTCATCATGCAAAAAGAAATAAGAGATCATTAGTGTGGAATCACTTTGTAATAGAAAAAGCTGATAATGATGAAAAAAGGGATTAGTGTAAGAAATGTCCAAAGAGTTATTTGTGGCAGCCTACTAGTGGAACATCTAACTTGAAACGACATTATGATAAATGCTCACTAAATGTGGATGTAGAAAGAAAGAAGGTGAAGATTGATGATAAAATTGCTAGGGAGAAGTTTAGTAGAGTGATTATACGACATGATCTACCTTTTCTTGTGGTTGAATATGAGGAATTTAGGGATTATTATAGTTATTCAAACCCAGATTATAAGTGCTATACTAGAAACACAGCTGCAGCTGATGTGGTCAAAACATGGGAAAAGGAAAAACTTAGATTAAGGTCTGAGTTCGAAAAATCCCTAGTAGGATATGTTTAACTTCTGATTGTTGAACTACTGTTTATGGAGATGGTGGTGTTGTTTAGAAGACAACTTAGAAGAAGATTAAGGAAGATGATGGTGTTGTTTTCTGGATTATTATTGTTTAAAATTTATGGTTTTCAAAATTTGAATAATTAGAGACATATATCATGTTTATCATAAACAATTTATGTATAAAATTACACAAGCTTTGATGACTTTATAAAATTACAGGAGGTCTAAATTTCTGATTATGATATAAAATGGGTCAACTCATTTAACCCATTAATCTATTGAGCTAAATGAGTTTTGGGTTAATCCAAACCAGTTGCTTAATGAGTTGAATTAACTCATTATCCATTGAATACTAAATCTCTATGGTTATGGGTTGGTTTGGATTGGTTTACCCAACTTGACACCCCCAACTTAGATGCATATCACATGTTTTAAACGGATTTATTGGGAATGGGACTTAAACCGTTGTTCTTCAATATTGGTATCTAAAGTCGTATATTAATGACAACATAAAAACAATGTAAAAAAAAATGAGCAATGAAAACGGGTTATGAGAAAAATTCCAAGGTGTCCAGAATCTTAAAAATAAAACTACAGTACAAATTTCGCATACAAATTTGTAACTTCAAACATAAAACTGAAATGTAAGTTTTCATACATGCAATGGTCGATACATATACCAAATAGAAAAAGAAGACTTAAAGCTCAACTTAACTACCTTTAGCAGTCCATTTGCTTATCATTTCATCGAATCATAGACGTTCTTAGGCGGTGGCTCTATCCAAAGGCTCCTAAGAGGGCATAGTTCTTTCTGCATCTGCCACATATATTTCACTTTCGGGAACTGCTTATGGTACCTGCCTTCATCGAATGAGTATGATGTACAAGTCTTGCTTTTTAAGCCACACTTCGGGAAGTAGACACTGTTCCTCATCCCTAGAACATCCACTCTCGTCTCTGAGGAATACATACTTGCAAAGATGGTCACACCATCAAGAGTAGTACTACTCATCTCCTCCCAATTCGAGGAGACAAGTTTATACACCATCGGCTTCTCCCTACTACATGTATACATGAGAAAGAGCTCTCCCTTCTGCTCAGTCAAGTAAATTCTCTTCGGCCTATTTAACCATTCGTCGCTATGAATATAAGGGCATCTGTGTTCAATCCATGCTTGATGACTCACTGTGCGGGAAGCTAGATCAAAGTCAACTAAAACACCTCCTGAGCTGAAGCAATAAAAGTGACCATTGGCATAGACAAGGTTGCTATGCATGTAGGGGTCAAATCCAGGAGAGCAAGAAAAATCTTCAGTGGCCCACTCAGTCGCTCCAGGATAGCAAATGCTTATATGAACGTTGTATCTCGTAAACGGTCTTAACGCCATTACCACACAAGTACCCGATGTGGGGGTGGAGGAGAAAGCAATGGCCTGAAAAGACAACTCACACTTTGGCAAGTTTATAAGCTCTCGAGTATAAGGGTTGAAGAAGAACATGTCCACTAAAGTGGATCTGCGCATAAGCAACCATCCGTCTTTCGAGTAACAAACATCGGTTCCAGCTAACTCGGGCAAATTAAGTGTGTACCTCTGTCGTTCCATTGGATCATAGAGAACAATCAAGTCGTCACGTTTCCGAAAGGTGATAACCCATGGATGCTTTCCCGCAATCCGAACAGCTTCAGCGGCTTTGCGCCATGCCTTGCAGACAGCTGACGCACGAATGTTATCTCTTAAGACAAGACAATACATTATTAACTCCAAAAGGCTTGATGGAAGGTCTGCAAAAGGGAAAACCTTCTTCTCTTGCCCATTGTTACTGACATCTTCGTTTGACCTACATATAAATTTCGATCAACAAGTTAACTTATAATTGGGGAATGCATACGTCTTAAAAACCCTAATTGTTTCATAGTCGAAGTTATTATATTTAAGGCATCAGATCAGTAAATCATGCTAGATTCTACATTTAATAAGATATTTTAGAGAACCCACAGAAAAAAAAAAAAACCTGAAACATCGTAAACAGGTCGTCATAAAACCCCTAAATTTGCTGAACTTTTGAGAAATTATGAAACTAAATCTTGAAAACCAATTCAGATTCAACCGAAATTAACAGAAGAGATACATATAGAATCTTAGAATCCCTAGATCTTGTGCTTACGATTAACAAAACCAAAGAAACGATTACGATTAATACAACAAAAAAAAAATAAAACCCTAAACCATCGTGGATTTGTCTTAGAATCCCTAAATCTTCTGATTCCCCAGAGATCCTTCAAATCATGTACCTATTGTGATTCAAAGACTATAATCTAATGATCAAATACTTTGAGAAAACCTTTGATATTATATTATAATTTTCAATCCGAGAGAGTATTGTGTGTATGAGAGAGAGAGATAGAGAGAGATAGAACTTACAAGATAAGCTTTTCTCTCTGATCAGTCATTTTAATTTTTGAGTCACACCTGATAAATAAAAAAGACAGAAGTAAAAGTATTGTCACAATTGATACCTATTTATAAAAGGTTTCAAAGTAAGCCATGTGTCATGTGAGTCATGTGTATTGATTAGATTTTGACAGGTTTTCAAATTTTTTTTATATTTTACTTAATAAGATTAGAAAATTAAATAATATATATAGACTAGATAATGTTCCGTGGGTTTACATTTTTGTAAATAAAATTAAATTTAATAAAAATATATTAAAATATATTATATATTATTTATATATATTTTTTACTATAATACACAGATTTATATCCATATACAAATCTTTTATGTATGTTACCATTATAAGTGTATTTTTTGATTTCTAGGTATACTGTATGTTACAAATCTATTATTTACCAATACCTAAAAAATGTCTATATGAACAAATTAATCTAACTATTATATGTCTCTTTACTTTCACTTTTGCATAGTTTCTTAAACCACTATAATTGTTGGTTCAAAAAAGATTTTGAATAAAAAATAAATTACATCACAATAGTGTATGACTAACCATGAAGAGAACCTCAGTTCTGCCCTCCTCATTTATAGAGAGAACCTTGCGTCCAACCTCCTCCACCATGGAGAGAACTTCGCTCTGCCTTTCTCCCTTGGGGAGATAACATTGCGTCTAACCTCCTCGACCATAGAGAAAACTTCGGCTCCGCCCTCCTCCTGTGTAAAGAGAACATGTTCACATCTTTTAGCTATCTAAAAGTGCCTTGCTCAAGCAACCAATGAAACTAAAGACCCTTTTCCAACATCACAAAATCTTTTGATAGTAACTAATGTTAAAAAATTTTCAATATATTTCATGGAAGTTTCTTTGACACACCATGATGTAGTCTCTGTCTCCAAACTCATATGGATCTATCAACAACGATTTATGTTTTTCTAATATATCTACGTTGTTGTAGGCTTGTGTTTGATTAGCCTATTTTATCCAACCAGGTTGATAACCTTCTCCTCTTTATCTTCTTTTGAGAACGAATGTTAACAATTATGTTTGCACAAAAAAAAAAGGTCTATGACCAACCAATCAAGGTTGAAAAATTAGAAGAAAATTAATTTAACATAATTAATGAAATAATAGAAAATTATAAGCACGGTAATATATGAATCTCAAATAATTGAAAGATGTAAATATAAATTCAATGAAAAATCTAAAACTACTATAATATATTTTAAAATACAGTATTTGAAAAAGAAGATGTATATATATATATATATATATTAATCTTCCATTGGTTTTGGGTCAACATCTTAATCTTACCTATTCCAAACTGAAAAGGTAAAAAGTAGGAGTATATTTTGGTTTAAAAAATAAGAAAAATTTGTCTTTACATTAAAAAATTTTGACCAATAAAAAAAAGTTGAAAGCAATATTTTTGAATAAATGATTTTGTTAGATGAATAATATGAGATGATCTATGTTTATATAGAAGTATGTATTCTTATTTTTTAGAATTAATAATTTTCTGTATATTTTACTTAATCTCTTTTTTATTTTATGAGAAATTTTATTCCAATGAGCCTTTTGTTTTTTTTTTTTTTTTAAATATTTCTTGCTTTCCACTTTCTTGTAAAATGTACTATCGTTCGACGATAAGAACGCTTTTGTTTAGTTGATTTAGTGTTATATAATCTCTGTTGTTATCTTGCATTTGTGTATTCATCTTTTTTTATGCTAGCTGTTCTGCAAATTAATATAAATAATAATAACAACGTGAGAAATTTGTTAATCCCAAAAACCTTAGTTATTATGCATAAGAAACTTTGTTAACACTTCAAAGTCAAAGATTGCATACTATTCATTATGGAATTGAGAAACGAAACAAAATTCAAAGAAACGACAACGAAAACACGTGGTAATATCTAGGAATCTTTTAATATATTTGCTTCGATTAGACAACAAACAAATTGCCTTCGAGACTTGTTTAAGAAAGATGATGTTTCAAACAAAAGGTAAGAAGAAAATTTTACCAAGAAATAACAAAGCGAGTCGAAATTATTTTGTTTGGTGAAAAATATGTCATCATCTATTTGCTTATATAGAGGGGTGTATTTACAATCATTTTCCTTTTAGGATTAATTTTCCTAATATAATAAGATTACAATTACCTTATGCATCGTTTTACCAAACTTGAAAACTGTGATTTTTGATCGTTAAAATTGACACGTGTCACGATATGATTAGTTACTAACTTTGATATGTGATTTCTAATCGTTAAAATTGACACATGTCACGTTCTGATGAGTCATTAACTTGGATATTTAATCCTTAAAATTGACACGTGTAACAATCTAATGAGTTACTAACTTTGATATGTGATTTATGATCGTTAAAATTGACACGTGTCATGATTTGATGAGTTATTAACTTGGATAATTAATCGTTAAAATTGACACGTGTCATGATCTGATGAGTTATTAACTTGGATAATTAATCGTTAAAACTGACATGTGTCACGATCTGATGAGTTACTAACTTTGAGAACCAAACTTTATATAATAAGATAAGATATTTAAAAATATTAATGTAGATGTGTATCATATTATCATTTTTCTTAGATTTTGTTTCCCTTAAAAAAAAAAAACTAACAAAATATAGAAAAAAATAAAACTAACATAATACAGAAAAGGATTTGATAATATAGAGATTTGATATGAGCATGTTATTTTTGATATGAAAATTCTTTAGCTATAATCCATCAAGAGAAAGTGCAAAAGATAAAAATCCATTAAGACATGTGTTAATTTATCGATTAAATGTTGACACGTGTAAAAAAATTAACATTTTTCTTAACGAAATAGAAAAATTAATAAAAAACATATTTACATATATTATATCTAAAAAATTTACTTTTCATTTCCTAAACAAAAAAAAGAAAACTAATAAACACAAAAACTGAGAAAAAAATTACATACGCTAATTTTACGTGTGTTATTTGGCCAATTAGATTTTAACATGTATATCAAAATTTTGATTACTTAATAAGAATATTAATATAGTATAACTAAAATTTATAAATGCAGTCATAAGTAAACTCATTTCTATTAAAAAAATAATATGATGCATTTATTATTTTGATATTAATATTTTAGCTTTATTGTGCGAGGCGTTGTTCTCAACTTCAACGGTCTGGTCCGTCGTTCTCTCAACCCTCCTCTGATGTCGGTCCGTGGCAGCCTCGTGCTCATATGGCTTCCATGTCCTACAATCCCAACAACTGGGTGCTTGACAGTGGCGCAACGCATCATCTCACCACTGATTTGAATAATCTTGCTCTTCATCAACCTTACACAGGTGGTGAAGAGGTTACTATTGCTGATGGCTCAAGCATTTCCATCTCTCACACTGGTTCATCAACTTTCCCAACCCTATCCAGACCTCTTGCTTTGAATAATATTCTTTATGTCCCAAATCTTCATAAAAACCTTATTTCAGTTTACCAATACTGCAATACTAATCAGGTGTCTGTGGAATTGTTTTCTGCCCACTTTCAGGTAAAGGATCTCGGAACGGGGGCCCGGTTACTCCAAGGCAGAACTAAAAATGGACTGTACGAGTGGCCGCTGTTGTCCAACAATACCATCTCCCTATTTGCCTCCTCTACACCCAAAACATCTCTTTCCTCCTGGCATTCACGTCTTGGCCATCCAGCAGCACCTCTTTTACAATCTATTATTTCAAAGTTTTCAATTCCTGTTTACTCTTCTTCTCAAAAACATGTTCCTTGTTCATACTGTCTTATTAATAAAAGTCACAAACTTCTCTTTTCATCAAACACCATTGCTTCCCACTCTCCTCTTGAATATGTTTACTCAAATGTTTGGACCTCTCCAATAATTTCAAATACTACCTTATCCTTGTGGATCATTATACCCGCTATACCTGGTTTTAACCTTTACGCCAAAAATCCCAAGTCAAAGAAACGTTCATAGAATTCAAAGCCCTTGTGGAGAATCGATTTCAGACAAAGCTCCGGACTTTATACACAAACAACGGTGGCGAGTTCATTGCCCTACGTCCGTTTCTCGCGAGTCACGACATTTCACATTTCACAACACCTCCTCATACGCCGGAGCACAATGGCCATTCAGAACGAAAACACTGACATATTGTTGAGATGGGGTTAACGTTACTTCACCAAGCTTCGATTCCGACGTCATATTGGACTTATGCGTTTGCCACTGCGGTCTACCTCATAAATCGCCTCCCGAGTTTGGTTCTCCAAGATGCATCTCCATACTTCAAGTTGTTCCAACAGGTCCCTAACTATCTCAAGTTACGGGTCTTTGGGTGCTCATGCTTTCCTTGGCTTCGACCTTATGCCAATCACAAATTGGAGCCACGGTCGTTAGCTTGTGTGTTCATTGGATATTCCTTGACGCAGAGTGCCTATCTTTGTCTCGATCTTCAATCAGGAAGAATTTACACATCTCGACATGTTTAGTTCATCGAAGATAGATTTCCCTTCTCTCACATCCTTCCAACACCTACAAATCTTGACCATACATCTCGTTCCGTTCCCAACTCTGTATCTTCAATACCACTTATTCCCCAACCACCGTCGCTCGTACAGACTCCGTTCCTACCGCCCCCGCTCATCGATCCTCACCGCCGGTCAACAACTGACACATCATCTTCTTCGTCTTCGAAAAATGTTGATACAGTGGACAACATGGCTCAATTATCAGGCCCAACACTACAGGTTAGTGATTCTCAGGCCCATAATCCATCTCACACGGGCTCTAGCCCACAAACCTCAAATCCACTACCCTAACCATCTTTGTCTCACTCCCACTCATCGTCTTCGACTTCTTCCCGTCATCCTCCTCTGACTCCGCTGATTCCCCGCCTATTGATCCACCACAACCAAATCAACCCCAGCCAACTAACCAACACCCACCTCCCACAAACAATCACCCCATGCGTACAAGAGCTAAAAATAATATTACAAAACCAAACACCAAATTCTCTCTTCTTGCCAGCATCAATACCACCAAACCATATATTCCCACCGCGGTGAACCAGGCATTGAGAGATGAAAAATGGCGTGGAGCTATGGGTGATGAGATGAATGCTCAAATCCGCCACAAAACCTTTGATTTGGTGCCTCCGATGCTTGACAGGTATAAGGCACACTTGGTAGCTCGCGGATTCAATCAAGAGTATGGCATCAATTACTCTGAGACATTTAGTCCGGTGGTGAAGTCGCTAACCATCCGCCTTGTTCTTCAACTTGCTGTTTCTCGATCTTGGTTGATTAAACAACTGGATGTCAATAATGCTTTTCTACAAGGAACTCTCACTGATGAAGTTTATGTCACTCAACCTCCTGGATTTGTCGACCTGGACCGTCCTCATCATGTATGCCGTTTGAACAAGGCACTCTATGGACTGAAACAGGCTCCCCGTGCCTGGTATGAAGAGTTGAAAACCTTTCTATGCTCTTTGGGGTTCTTAAACTCCCTTGCGGATACCTCGGTATTTATTTACAACCAAGATTCTCATGTTCTATATTGTCTGGTGTATGTCGATGACATTATCATCACTGGGAGTAACTCTGCTTGGGTTGGTGAGTTCATCAAGGCTCTCTCAAATCGTTTCTCATTGAAGGATCCAACAGATTTGGCTTATTTTCTTGGTATTGAGGCGACAAGAACTTCCATTGGGCTCCATTTGATGCAGCATAAGTACATTATTTATTTGTTGCTTAAGACGAAGATGATAGAGGCGAAACCGGTTGCCACACCCATGGCGAGTAATCTAAGGCTCTCAATTCACTCTGGCAACGCTCTCACTGATCCATCTGAGTAAAGGAAAGTGATCGGTAGCTTACAATATTTAGCCTTTACAAGGCCGGATATCGCATATGTCGTGAATAATCTGTCCCAGTTCATGCATAGGCCAACTGACATCCATTGGCAAGCTGCAAAGAGGGTCCTTCGCTATCTTGCAGGTACCTCTTCTCATGGCATTTTGCTTCGCTCCAAGTGCCCGTTGGTTCTTCACGCCTTCTCTGATGCTGACTGGGCTGGCGATCGCAATGACTTTGTTTCAACAAACGCATACATCCTTTATCTTGGCTCTTCTCCTACTGCTTGGTCGTCAAAGAAACAGAAGGGGGTGGCCCAATCCTCGATGGAAGCAGAGTACCGTGCGGTTGCTAACACTGCGTCTGAGGTTTTATGGGTATGTTCTCTACTGACATAACTTGGCGTCAAGCTGCCTCTAACACCGGTCATTTACTGTGATAATCTTGGTGCTACATATCTCTGTGTCAATCCTGTTTTTCACTCTTGGATGAAGCATCTGGCATTGGACTATCATTTCATTCGAAATAATGTTGCGACGGGGGCTCTACGTGTGTCACATGTCTCTACACATGACTAGCTTGCTGATGCTCTTACCAAGCCATTGCCTCGTCATCGCTTCACACATCTGTTAAACAAGATTGGAGTGTGTCAACTCCCTCCATCTTGAGGGGGCATGTAGAGTATATAAGTAAATGATAGATTAGTAATTCTTTAATCCCTAATTACCTCTGCTGTACACACTATATATATTGTAAACATTCATACTAATAGAATTAAGCCTTCACTTCTACACTTTACGTAGAAGATAAGGTTCTCTCCCATTTCCTGTAAACTTTTTTTTTTATGTGTTGCTTTTGTTCTTATGATGATTTGTAATCTAGAAAGGAAGAAGACCTCATTAGTCATAAGGATTTTGAATTCTAATTTAATCCCAACCATCCATCATGGTAGTGATGAAGACATTGATGACAAGTGTGAGGACAAGTGACTAGCATTGCTTCTTAAGTTTGGCTCAATTAACCTGAATATGACATGCACCTTAGCGCTTGTCATTTTGATTACCAAATAATTATTAAAAAAATATACAACAAATCCAATTTAAAAACTTACTAACTATAAGACCATATACATGGATACAAAGTAATTATTTTCTTATATTTTAGGCTTCAGTAATTGCATGAGCCTATGCAAAAAAAAAAAGTTAAGATTTCCTATAGTTTAACTATTGAAGGCTCTACACGCGCGCGGCGTTCCTTATACTTAGATTAGGGGGTGTCAAAATGGATCCAAAATTATGGATCAACTCAAACCAAACCGAACCAAAAACTTATTGAGTTTGATAGTTTGAGTTTTAAAGGATTAATGGATAAATGGATTTAATGGATTGAGTTGAAATGGATTGGAGTAAAATGGTTGATGAGTTGACTAAAACCAAGTCAAATATAGTTGAATTGATTTTAAATACCAAATTAAACCGATTTTGTTTTAATTAAATGTGTAAACACCGGATTGAACCAATAAAAATAAACAAAACCAAACTTCTTCTTCTTCGTCGAGTCCTCAATTTCAAACTTCTTCTTCTTCTTCTTCTTCTTCTTCTTCTTCTTCTTCGACGGAAACAGACTCAAGCTTCTCCGTTCTTCCCCTTCTTATTCGATCATCTGGGACTCAATCTTCAGGTATGAATCACTCAAACACTGGGGTTCCCTAAATATTTGCTTCTCTTATTTGTTTCGTTTGATTTTGTGTCTTTCTTCTATTGGGTTTGTTTGATCTCCAGTCTCTTGTTGGAACGTTTGAATTCTATTGAAGGCTTTGAATATAATTGTATTTGGGGTTCTTCTATTGGGGTTTTTTGGATTAGCTTATGTATTTGTGTGGATTGATCTGTAGATGTTTTTTTTTGATTAGCTTATGTATTTGTGTGGATTGATTTGTACTCTGTAGATGTTTCTGCTTAAGTCAGATTTAGTATCATCTCTGTTGTTCTCTAGTAACCATGGATTAGTGAGTTTAGCATATTACAAACTACCGTAGCTTAACCATGACAAGTGAGTTTTTAGTGTGTTGTTTAGTGAGTTTTAGTGTGTTATTTAGTGAGTTTCTCTAGTAATCAATAAAGTTTTGGAGAAATGTTCCCTGAGTTAAGATTGAATTGATTGTGGCTGTGAGTGAGTGTTAGTTGTGTACTTGTGTAAGAAACGTCTCGTCTCATGGATTTGTGTTGTGGTTTGCAGAACAAGTGATGAATGAATCAAATGATGAAGAAGAAGCTCCTAGTGGTGTTGTCAAATGCATTACAATCTAGAATACTAGTAAGTTCTTCTCATCATGCAAAAAGAAATAAGAGATCATTAGTGTGGAATCACTTTGTAATAGAAAAAGCTGATAATGATGAAAAAAGGGATTAGTGTAAGAAATGTCCAAAGAGTTATTTGTGGCAGCCTACTAGTGGAACATCTAACTTGAAACGACATTATGATAAATGCTCACTAAATGTGGATGTAGAAAGAAAGAAGGTGAAGATTGATGATAAAATTGCTAGGGAGAAGTTTAGTAGAGTGATTATACGACATGATCTACCTTTTCTTGTGGTTGAATATGAGGAATTTAGGGATTATTATAGTTATTCAAACCCAGATTATAAGTGCTATACTAGAAACACAGCTGCAGCTGATGTGGTCAAAACATGGGAAAAGGAAAAACTTAGATTAAGGTCTGAGTTCGAAAAAATCCCTAGTAGGATATGTTTAACTTCTGATTGTTGAACTACTGTTTATGGAGATGGTGGTGTTGTTTAGAAGACAACTTAGAAGAAGATTAAGGAAGATGATGGTGTTGTTTTCTGGATTATTATTGTTTAAAATTTATGGTTTTCAAAATTTGAATAATTAGAGACATATATCATGTTTATCATAAACAATTTATGTATAAAATTACACAAGCTTTGATGACTTTATAAAATTACAGGAGGTCTAAATTTCTGATTATGATATAAAATGGGTCAACTCATTTAACCCATTAATCTATTGAGCTAAATGAGTTTTGGGTTAATCCAAACCAGTTGCTTAATGAGTTGAATTAACTCATTATCCATTGAATACTAAATCTCTATGGTTATGGGTTGGTTTGGATTGGTTTACCCAACTTGACACCCCCAACTTAGATGCATATCACATGTTTTAAACGGATTTATTGGGAATGGGACTTAAACCGTTGTTCTTCAATATTGGTATCTAAAGTCGTATATTAATGACAACATAAAAACAATGTAAAAAAAAATGAGCAATGAAAACGGGTTATGAGAAAAATTCCAAGGTGTCCAGAATCTTAAAAATAAAACTACAGTACAAATTTCGCATACAAATTTGTAACTTCAAACATAAAACTGAAATGTAAGTTTTCATACATGCAATGGTCGATACATATACCAAATAGAAAAAGAAGACTTAAAGCTCAACTTAACTACCTTTAGCAGTCCATTTGCTTATCATTTCATCGAATCATAGACGTTCTTAGGCGGTGGCTCTATCCAAAGGCTCCTAAGAGGGCATAGTTCTTTCTGCATCTGCCACATATATTTCACTTTCGGGAACTGCTTATGGTACCTGCCTTCATCGAATGAGTATGATGTACAAGTCTTGCTTTTTAAGCCACACTTCGGGAAGTAGACACTGTTCCTCATCCCTAGAACATCCACTCTCGTCTCTGAGGAATACATACTTGCAAAGATGGTCACACCATCAAGAGTAGTACTACTCATCTCCTCCCAATTCGAGGAGACAAGTTTATACACCATCGGCTTCTCCCTACTACATGTATACATGAGAAAGAGCTCTCCCTTCTGCTCAGTCAAGTAAATTCTCTTCGGCCTATTTAACCATTCGTCGCTATGAATATAAGGGCATCTGTGTTCAATCCATGCTTGATGACTCACTGTGCGGGAAGCTAGATCAAAGTCAACTAAAACACCTCCTGAGCTGAAGCAATAAAAGTGACCATTGGCATAGACAAGGTTGCTATGCATGTAGGGGTCAAATCCAGGAGAGCAAGAAAAATCTTCAGTGGCCCACTCAGTCGCTCCAGGATAGCAAATGCTTATATGAACGTTGTATCTCGTAAACGGTCTTAACGCCATTACCACACAAGTACCCGATGTGGGGGTGGAGGAGAAAGCAATGGCCTGAAAAGTGTGAGGTTAGGAGGCTGAATGAATATTATTAGATGTGTAAAGTACAGTATATATAGTGTTACATAAGAGACTAGGTATTTAGCATTGACCAATATGTCCTTTACATATATACATCTCTATATGCCCCCTCAAGATGGAGGTAGGTACCGAACTCCAATCTTGGGAAGTAGCTCTTGGAATCGTGGTCGGGGTAAAGGTTTCGTGAGAGCATCGGCGAGCTGATCTTTGGTGGAGACATGAGCAACACGTAAAGCCCCGGTCTGAACATTATCACGAATGAAGTGATAGTCTAGCGCGAGATGCTTCATTCGGGAGTGAAAAATGGGGTTAGCTGATAAGTATGTGGCACCGACATTGTCGCAATAGATCACCGGTGTGGCAGGTAATGTAATACCAAGTTCAGTGAGCAAGGAGCAAACCCATCGGATTTCAGAAGCCGTGTTCGCGACCGCCCTATATTCAGCTTCAGTAGATGATCGAGCCACACCTTTTTGCTTCCTGGAAGACCACGCAATGGGGGACGCACCTAAATACAAAATGTAAGCATTGGTGGATACAAAATCATCAACATCGCCGGCCCAGTCAGCGTCGGAGTACGCATGGAGGGATAATGGTGTCGTTGGACGAAGACGAATACCGTGACTCACCGTTCCAGCTAGATAACGAAGAACACGTTTGACCGCCTGCCAATGCATATCCGTGGGACGATGCATAAATTGGGAGAGTTTATTGACCGCAAAGGCTATATCCGGGCGTGTGAAAGCTAAGTACTGCAAACTGCCAAGAACCGTGCGGTATTGACGAGGATCACCGAAAACAGAACCAGACAAGAGAGACAGTTTTGGCGTAGGAACCATTGGAGTCGCAACCGGTTTGGAGTTGATCATGTTTGTCTTGCTCAATAAATCCAAGATGTACCGGCGTTGCATTAGGTGAAGGCCAGTCGTCGTGCGTATGGCCTCAATACCCAGAAAATACGTCAAGTCGGTAGGATCTTTTAAAGAAAACCGCCGTGAGAGTTCACCAATAATTGTCATAACGAGACCTGGGGTAGAGCCAGTGACGATAATATCATCCACATATACCAAAATGTAGACAATCTGAGATCCACGAATATAAATGAACACCGATGTATCAGCTAAGGAATTAAGAAAGCCGAGAGAACAGAGATAGCCTTTTAGTTCATTGTACCAAGCGCGCGGCGCCTGCTTCAATCCATAAAGAGCCTTGTTAAGACGGCAGACATGATGTGGGCGAGCAGGGTCAACAAATCCAGGAGGTTGAGATACATAAACTTCTTCCGTGATCGTGCCTTGGAGAAACGCATTGTTTACATCAAGTTGCTTAAGACACCACGAATTGGAAACTGCGACCTGCAACACAAGCCGTATCGTGAGTGATTTCACAACCGGACTAAAGGTCTCCGAGTAATCCAACCCATACTGTTGTGTGAACCCGCGAGCCACCCATCGAGCCTTGTAACGATCGAGATTACCATCAGGCAAGTACTTCAACGTGAATATCCACTTCGTATCAATGACATTCATGTCAGGACGAGGAGGAACCAAATCAAAAGTATGATTCCTTGTTTGAGCAGTCATCTCATCACTCATAGCTGCACGCCACTTATCATCTTTAAGAGCCTGGTTCACCGTTCTCGGAATAGGCGGATTGGGGTGGGTAGTGGTGGCGAGAAGGGTGAGGCGAGTTTGGGGTTTGGTGATATTGTTTTTACCACGAGTTTGCATAGGATGTGTGTTTAGCGGAAGAGGCGGAGGTGGATTGGGTATCGGGGATGGAGGAGTAGACGGTGACGGGGATGGCTGTGGTTGTGGTGGTGACGGGTGTGTTGGTGGAGAGGATGATGTCGAGGACGAAGAGGAAGAGTTGTTAGGAGATGGGCTTGGGCTTGTAGGAAGTGTAGTTGGGCTTTGGTTATTATTGGAGGGAGTAGGAGATGGGCTTTGATTGGATTGGGATTGGGCTTGTGCATGACTCCTATCACTCGTACCTGCAGAATTATTTCCTGAACCCAGTAACGATGAACGATCGCGTACCTGGGAAGCCGAAGATGACGACGAAGTCGTCGGCAACGGTAGGTGAGGATCAGTGCCTGGGGGCGGCAGCGGAGCAGGCTGTACAAGTGGCGGAGTGGACGTTGGAACGAGACGAAACGGAGGATTTTGAGTGGGATTAAAATCGGATGGAGAGGAGGACGAAGAAGAAGCAAGCTTTAGGAAAGGAAACTCTGTTTCGATAAATTGAACATGCCGAGAAACATATATCCTACCGGTGAGGGGATCAAGACAGAGGTATGCACTCTGGGTGAGAGAATACCCCAAAAATACACATGATTGGGACCGTTGATCGAGCTTGTGTCGAGCATATGGACGTAGCCATGGAAAACATAAGCAACCGAAGACCCGAAGCTTCAAGTAATTTGGTTGACGTTGAAAGAGCTTCACATATGGAGATACATTGGCAATAACAGGAGTGGGTAACCGGTTGATAAGATACACAGAAGCTGCAAAGGCATATGTCCAATATTGAGGTGGAAGAGATGCTTGATGAAGAAGAGTCAGACCCGTCTCGACGATATGGCGATGCTTTCGTTCGGAGATACCGTTGTGCTCCGGTGTATGAGGCGGAGAAGTGAGATGAGAGATGCCATGCTCAGAGAGGAACGATCGAAGGCCCACAAACTCGCCCCCATTGTCTGAAAACAAGGTTCTGATTTTTGATTTAAAACGAGTCTCTACAAGCGCCTTGAACGCAATGAAGGTTTCCCGCACATGTGATTTTTGTTTCAATGGGTAGAACCATGTGTACCTAGTGTAGTGATCCACCAGAATAAGATAATATTTATAATTGTCGACAGAAACAAGAGGTGAGGTCCAAACGTCGGTGTAAACATATTCGAGTGGTTCATGAGATAGAATAGTGTTTGAGTAAAAGGGTAGCTTATGGCTTTTATTAATGAAACAAGAGGAACAAGAAGTGTTTTGTTGAGATGAATGAATAAGCGGTAAAGAAAACTGAGACACAATTGTTTGCAAAACAGAGGAAGAGGGGTGACCAAGACGTGAATGCCATGAGAAAAGAGATGTTTTTGGAGATGGAGAAGCGAATAGAGCAGCGACCGTTTCGGGTGTGACCGGCCACTCGTACAACCCGTCCTTAGTTCTGCCTTGGAGTAACCGGACCCCCGTGCTGAGATCCTTCACCTGAAAGTAGGCAGGAAAGAATTCCACAGATACTTGATTAGTATTGCACAAACGGTAAACAGATATTAAGTTCTTACGAATGTTGGGAACATAGAGTATATTGGTTAAGTTCAAGGTTTTAGAGGGGGTTGAGAGAGTTGATGAACCAGTTTGCGTGATAGGGACAGTAGAGCCATCAGCGAGAGTAACTTCCTCGCCTCCATGGTAGGGTTGATGGAGAGACAAGTTGTTCAAGTCGGAGGTGAGATGATGCGTTGCACCGGAATCAACGATCCATGGGTTGGCAGCGTTCGCATGTACCATGTTAGCGCGGGGCTGCCATGGGGCAGAGGAGGACGTCGTAACACCACCTTGTTGTAGCTGCGAGCAGCGACGGGCACTATGGCCAAAGACACCACAAAGCTGGCACCGACCCTGGTAGCCACGAGACGTATGATCCTGTCGTGGTCGAAACTGTTGCTGCTGCCATGTCTGGTTGTTTTTGTTGGTGGAGGAGCGAGTACCACGGTAGTTGTTGTTATTGTTGTGATTGCCATGTCGGTTGTTGTTGTTGTTGGGACCGCGAGACGTTGCAACATTGGCAGCAATAGGCAGATGAGATGAGTTGACCATCAAAGCATGAAGCTTAACCTCTTGATTGATCAACTTTTCATATGTCTCAGTAAGCGAGGGAGCAGTGTCACGACCGGAGATCTGATCAACCACTGTTTTATAGTCATCCGGAAGACCTTCTAGAATGAAATCAATCTGATCTTCATGAGGATAAGGAGCACCAAGCAAGGCCAGCTGATCAAACCGAGTAGTAAACCCTTGAAAGTACTCGTTAATCGATTTGTTACCTTTGACCCAGTGTTTGATTTGTTGTCGGAGCTGCAAAATGTGACCTCGACTCGGTTTGGCATACGTCTCAGTGAGTTTCTCCCAGATCTCAGCGGAAGTAGTAGCAGTGGAGAGAAGAGGTTGTATCGTAACAGAGATAGCTCCAAGCAGAGAGCTATATAACAACCGGTCTTGACGTTTCCAGTGAGTGTAGTCACGATTAGACGAGACAACATTGTCGGTAGTGACAGTGGGCGACGGAACCACCACAGATCCGTCAAGGTAGCCAGAGAGATCATAGCCATCAAGCAACGCATGAACTTGCCGACTCCACATGAGAAAATTGGTGTCCGTCAGTTTGGTAATGTTCGTCATACTAACGTTGACAAGGGAGGTAGAATCAAAGGCAACTGTTTCGGAAGAGGTAACGGGTGAAGAAGCCATGAAGGACTAAAAAAAATTTTAGGGTTTTGTTTAGAGATCGATAAGCTCTGATACCATGTGAGGTTAGGAGGCTGAATGAATATTATTAGATGTGTAAAGTACAGTATATATAGTGTTACATAAGAGACTAGGTATTTAGCATTGACCAATATGTCCTTTACATATATACATCTCTATAAAAAGACAACTCACACTTTGGCAAGTTTATAAGCTCTCGAGTATAAGGGTTGAAGAAGAACATGTCCACTAAAGTGGATCTGCGCATAAGCAACCATCCGTCTTTCGAGTAACAAACATCGGTTCCAGCTAACTCGGGCAAATTAAGTGTGTACCTCTGTCGTTCCATTGGATCATAGAGAACAATCAAGTCGTCACGTTTCCGAAAGGTGATAACCCATGGATGCTTTCCCGCAATCCGAACAGCTTCAGCGGCTTTGCGCCATGCCTTGCAGACAGCTGACGCACGAATGTTATCTCTTAAGACAAGACAATACATTATTAACTCCAAAAGGCTTGATGGAAGGTCTGCAAAAGGGAAAACCTTCTTCTCTTGCCCATTGTTACTGACATCTTCGTTTGACCTACATATAAATTTCGATCAACAAGTTAACTTATAATTGGGGAATGCATACGTCTTAAAAACCCTAATTGTTTCATAGTCGAAGTTATTATATTTAAGGCATCAGATCAGTAAATCATGCTAGATTCTACATTTAATAAGATATTTTAGAGAACCCACAGAAAAAAAAAAAAACCTGAAACATCGTAAACAGGTCGTCATAAAACCCCTAAATTTGCTGAACTTTTGAGAAATTATGAAACTAAATCTTGAAAACCAATTCAGATTCAACCGAAATTAACAGAAGAGATACATATAGAATCTTAGAATCCCTAGATCTTGTGCTTACGATTAACAAAACCAAAGAAACGATTACGATTAATACAACAAAAAAATAAAACCCTAAACCATCGTGGATTTGTCTTAGAATCCCTAAATCTTCTGATTCCCCAGAGATCCTTCAAATCATGTACCTATTGTGATTCAAAGACTATAATCTAATGATCAAATACTTTGAGAAAACCTTTGATATTATATTATAATTTTCAATCCGAGAGAGTATTGTGTGTATGAGAGAGAGAGATAGAGAGAGATAGAACTTACAAGATAAGCTTTTCTCTCTGATCAGTCATTTTAATTTTTGAGTCACACCTGATAAATAAAAAAGACAGAAGTAAAAGTATTGTCACAATTGATACCTATTTATAAAAGGTTTCAAAGTAAGCCATGTGTCATGTGAGTCATGTGTATTGATTAGATTTTGACAGGTTTTCAAATTTTTTTTATATTTTACTTAATAAGATTAGAAAATTAAATAATATATATAGACTAGATAATGTTCCGTGGGTTTACATTTTTGTAAATAAAATTAAATTTAATAAAAATATATTAAAATATATTATATATTATTTATATATATTTTTTACTATAATACACAGATTTATATCCATATACAAATCTTTTATGTATGTTACCATTATAAGTGTATTTTTTGATTTCTAGGTATACTGTATGTTACAAATCTATTATTTACCAATACCTAAAAAATGTCTATATGAACAAATTAATCTAACTATTATATGTCTCTTTACTTTCACTTTTGCATAGTTTCTTAAACCACTATAATTGTTGGTTCAAAAAAGATTTTGAATAAAAAATAAATTACATCACAATAGTGTATGACTAACCATGAAGAGAACCTCAGTTCTGCCCTCCTCATTTATAGAGAGAACCTTGCGTCCAACCTCCTCCACCATGGAGAGAACTTCGCTCTGCCTTTCTCCCTTGGGGAGATAACATTGCGTCTAACCTCCTCGACCATAGAGAAAACTTCGGCTCCGCCCTCCTCCTGTGTAAAGAGAACATGTTCACATCTTTTAGCTATCTAAAAGTGCCTTGCTCAAGCAACCAATGAAACTAAAGACCCTTTTCCAACATCACAAAATCTTTTGATAGTAACTAATGTTAAAAAATTTTCAATATATTTCATGGAAGTTTCTTTGACACACCATGATGTAGTCTCTGTCTCCAAACTCATATGGATCTATCAACAACGATTTATGTTTTTCTAATATATCTACGTTGTTGTAGGCTTGTGTTTGATTAGCCTATTTTATCCAACCAGGTTGATAACCTTCTCCTCTTTATCTTCTTTTGAGAACGAATGTTAACAATTATGTTTGCACAAAAAAAAAAGGTCTATGACCAACCAATCAAGGTTGAAAAATTAGAAGAAAATTAATTTAACATAATTAATGAAATAATAGAAAATTATAAGCACGGTAATATATGAATCTCAAATAATTGAAAGATGTAAATATAAATTCAATAAAAAATCTAAAACTACTATAATATATTTTAAAATACAGTATTTGAAAAAGAAGATGTATATATATATATATATATATATATTAATCTTCCATTGGTTTTGGGTCAACATCTTAATCTTACCTATTCCAAACTGAAAAGGTAAAAAGTAGGAGTATATTTTGGTTTAAAAAATAAGAAAAATTTGTCTTTACATTAAAAAATTTTGACCAATAAAAAAAAGTTGAAAGCAATATTTTTGAATAAATGATTTTGTTAGATGAATAATATGAGATGATCTATGTTTATATAGAAGTATGTATTCTTATTTTTTAGAATTAATAATTTTCTGTATATTTTACTTAATCTCTTTTTTATTTTATGAGAAATTTTATTCCAATGAGCCTTTTGTTTTTTTTTTTTTTTAAATATTTCTTGCTTTCCACTTTCTTGTAAAATGTACTATCGTTCGACGATAAGAACGCTTTTGTTTAGTTGATTTAGTGTTATATAATCTCTGTTGTTATCTTGCATTTGTGTATTCATCTTTTTTTTATGCTAGCTGTTCTGCAAATTAATATAAATAATAATAACAACGTGAGAAATTTGTTAATCCCAAAAACCTTAGTTATTATGCATAAGAAACTTTGTTAACACTTCAAAGTCAAAGATTGCATACTATTCATTATGGAATTGAGAAACAAAACAAAATTCAAAGAAACGACAACGAAAACACGTGGTAATATCTAGGAATCTTTTAATATATTTGCTTCGATTAGACAACAAACAAATTGCCTTCGAGACTTGTTTAAGAAAGATGATGTTTCAAACAAAAGGTAAGAAGAAAATTTTACCAAGAAATAACAAAGCGAGTCGAAATTATTTTGTTTGGTGAAAAATATGTCATCATCTATTTGCTTATATAGAGGGGTGTATTTACAATCATTTTCCTTTTAGGATTAATTTTCCTAATATAATAAGATTACAATTACCTTATGCATCGTTTTACCAAACTTGAAAACTGTGATTTTTGATCGTTAAAATTGACACGTGTCACGATATGATTAGTTACTAACTTTGATATGTGATTTCTAATCGTTAAAATTGACACATGTCACGTTCTGATGAGTCATTAACTTGGATATTTAATCCTTAAAATTGACACGTGTAACAATCTAATGAGTTACTAACTTTGATATGTGATTTATGATCGTTAAAATTGACACGTGTCATGATTTGATGAGTTATTAACTTGGATAATTAATCGTTAAAATTGACACGTGTCATGATCTGATGAGTTATTAACTTGGATAATTAATCGTTAAAACTGACATGTGTCACGATCTGATGAGTTACTAACTTTGAGAACCAAACTTTATATAATAAGATAAGATATTTAAAAATATTAATGTAGATGTGTATCATATTATCATTTTTCTTAGATTTTGTTTCCCTTAAAAAAAAAAAAAACTAACAAAATATAGAAAAAAATAAAACTAACATAATACAGAAAAGGATTTGATAATATAGAGATTTGATATGAGCATGTTATTTTTGATATGAAAATTCTTTAGCTATAATCCATCAAGAGAAAGTGCAAAAGATAAAAATCCATTAAGACATGTGTTAATTTATCGATTAAATGTTGACACGTGTAAAAAAATTAACATTTTTCTTAACGAAATAGAAAAATTAATAAAAAACATATTTACATATATTATATCTAAAAAATTTACTTTTCATTTCCTAAACAAAAAAAAGAAAACTAATAAACACAAAAACTGAGAAAAAAATTACATACGCTAATTTTACGTGTGTTATTTGGCCAATTAGATTTTAACATGTATATCAAAATTTTGATTACTTAATAAGAATATTAATATAGTATAACTAAAATTTATAAATGCAGTCATAAGTAAACTCATTTCTATTAAAAAAATAATATGATGCATTTATTATTTTGATATTAATATTTTAGCTTTATTGTGCGAGGCGTTGTTCTCAACTTCAACGGTCTGGTCCGTCGTTCTCTCAACCCTCCTCTGATGTCGGTCCGTGGCAGCCTCGTGCTCATATGGCTTCCATGTCCTACAATCCCAACAACTGGGTGCTTGACAGTGGCGCAACGCATCATCTCACCACTGATTTGAATAATCTTGCTCTTCATCAACCTTACACAGGTGGTGAAGAGGTTACTATTGCTGATGGCTCAAGCATTTCCATCTCTCACACTGGTTCATCAACTTTCCCAACCCTATCCAGACCTCTTGCTTTGAATAATATTCTTTATGTCCCAAATCTTCATAAAAACCTTATTTCAGTTTACCAATACTGCAATACTAATCAGGTGTCTGTGGAATTGTTTTCTGCCCACTTTCAGGTAAAGGATCTCGGAACGGGGGCCCGGTTACTCCAAGGCAGAACTAAAAATGGACTGTACGAGTGGCCGCTGTTGTCCAACAATACCATCTCCCTATTTGCCTCCTCTACACCCAAAACATCTCTTTCCTCCTGGCATTCACGTCTTGGCCATCCAGCAGCACCTCTTTTACAATCTATTATTTCAAAGTTTTCAATTCCTGTTTACTCTTCTTCTCAAAAACATGTTCCTTGTTCATACTGTCTTATTAATAAAAGTCACAAACTTCTCTTTTCATCAAACACCATTGCTTCCCACTCTCCTCTTGAATATGTTTACTCAAATGTTTGGACCTCTCCAATAATTTCAAATACTACCTTATCCTTGTGGATCATTATACCCGCTATACCTGGTTTTAACCTTTACGCCAAAAATCCCAAGTCAAAGAAACGTTCATAGAATTCAAAGCCCTTGTGGAGAATCGATTTCAGACAAAGCTCCGGACTTTATACACAAACAACGGTGGCGAGTTCATTGCCCTACGTCCGTTTCTCGCGAGTCACGACATTTCACATTTCACAACACCTCCTCATACGCCGGAGCACAATGGCCATTCAGAACGAAAACACTGACATATTGTTGAGATGGGGTTAACGTTACTTCACCAAGCTTCGATTCCGACGTCATATTGGACTTATGCGTTTGCCACTGCGGTCTACCTCATAAATCGCCTCCCGAGTTTGGTTCTCCAAGATGCATCTCCATACTTCAAGTTGTTCCAACAGGTCCCTAACTATCTCAAGTTACGGGTCTTTGGGTGCTCATGCTTTCCTTGGCTTCGACCTTATGCCAATCACAAATTGGAGCCACGGTCGTTAGCTTGTGTGTTCATTGGATATTCCTTGACGCAGAGTGCCTATCTTTGTCTCGATCTTCAATCAGGAAGAATTTACACATCTCGACATGTTTAGTTCATCGAAGATAGATTTCCCTTCTCTCACATCCTTCCAACACCTACAAATCTTGACCATACATCTCGTTCCGTTCCCAACTCTGTATCTTCAATACCACTTATTCCCCAACCACCGTCGCTCGTACAGACTCCGTTCCTACCGCCCCCGCTCATCGATCCTCACCGCCGGTCAACAACTGACACATCATCTTCTTCGTCTTCGAAAAATGTTGATACAGTGGACAACATGGCTCAATTATCAGGCCCAACACTACAGGTTAGTGATTCTCAGGCCCATAATCCATCTCACACGGGCTCTAGCCCACAAACCTCAAATCCACTACCCTAACCATCTTTGTCTCACTCCCACTCATCGTCTTCGACTTCTTCCCGTCATCCTCCTCTGACTCCGCTGATTCCCCGCCTATTGATCCACCACAACCAAATCAACCCCAGCCAACTAACCAACACCCACCTCCCACAAACAATCACCCCATGCGTACAAGAGCTAAAAATAATATTACAAAACCAAACACCAAATTCTCTCTTCTTGCCAGCATCAATACCACCAAACCATATATTCCCACCGCGGTGAACCAGGCATTGAGAGATGAAAAATGGCGTGGAGCTATGGGTGATGAGATGAATGCTCAAATCCGCCACAAAACCTTTGATTTGGTGCCTCCGATGCTTGACAGGTATAAGGCACACTTGGTAGCTCGCGGATTCAATCAAGAGTATGGCATCAATTACTCTGAGACATTTAGTCCGGTGGTGAAGTCGCTAACCATCCGCCTTGTTCTTCAACTTGCTGTTTCTCGATCTTGGTTGATTAAACAACTGGATGTCAATAATGCTTTTCTACAAGGAACTCTCACTGATGAAGTTTATGTCACTCAACCTCCTGGATTTGTCGACCTGGACCGTCCTCATCATGTATGCCGTTTGAACAAGGCACTCTATGGACTGAAACAGGCTCCCCGTGCCTGGTATGAAGAGTTGAAAACCTTTCTATGCTCTTTGGGGTTCTTAAACTCCCTTGCGGATACCTCGGTATTTATTTACAACCAAGATTCTCATGTTCTATATTGTCTGGTGTATGTCGATGACATTATCATCACTGGGAGTAACTCTGCTTGGGTTGGTGAGTTCATCAAGGCTCTCTCAAATCGTTTCTCATTGAAGGATCCAACAGATTTGGCTTATTTTCTTGGTATTGAGGCGACAAGAACTTCCATTGGGCTCCATTTGATGCAGCATAAGTACATTATTTATTTGTTGCTTAAGACGAAGATGATAGAGGCGAAACCGGTTGCCACACCCATGGCGAGTAATCTAAGGCTCTCAATTCACTCTGGCAACGCTCTCACTGATCCATCTGAGTAAAGGAAAGTGATCGGTAGCTTACAATATTTAGCCTTTACAAGGCCGGATATCGCATATGTCGTGAATAATCTGTCCCAGTTCATGCATAGGCCAACTGACATCCATTGGCAAGCTGCAAAGAGGGTCCTTCGCTATCTTGCAGGTACCTCTTCTCATGGCATTTTGCTTCGCTCCAAGTGCCCGTTGGTTCTTCACGCCTTCTCTGATGCTGACTGGGCTGGCGATCGCAATGACTTTGTTTCAACAAACGCATACATCCTTTATCTTGGCTCTTCTCCTACTGCTTGGTCGTCAAAGAAACAGAAGGGGGTGGCCCAATCCTCGATGGAAGCAGAGTACCGTGCGGTTGCTAACACTGCGTCTGAGGTTTTATGGGTATGTTCTCTACTGACATAACTTGGCGTCAAGCTGCCTCTAACACCGGTCATTTACTGTGATAATCTTGGTGCTACATATCTCTGTGTCAATCCTGTTTTTCACTCTTGGATGAAGCATCTGGCATTGGACTATCATTTCATTCGAAATAATGTTGCGACGGGGCTCTACGTGTGTCACATGTCTCTACACATGACTAGCTTGCTGATGCTCTTACCAAGCCATTGCCTCGTCATCGCTTCACACATCTGTTAAACAAGATTGGAGTGTGTCAACTCCCTCCATCTTGAGGGGGCATGTAGAGTATATAAGTAAATGATAGATTAGTAATTCTTTAATCCCTAATTACCTCTGCTGTACACACTATATATATTGTAAACATTCATACTAATAGAATTAAGCCTTCACTTCTACACTTTACGTAGAAGATAAGGTTCTCTCCCATTTCCTGTAAACTTTTTTTTTTATGTGTTGCTTTTGTTCTTATGATGATTTGTAATCTAGAAAGGAAGAAGACCTCATTAGTCATAAGGATTTTGAATTCTAATTTAATCCCAACCATCCATCATGGTAGTGATGAAGACATTGATGACAAGTGTGAGGACAAGTGACTAGCATTGCTTCTTAAGTTTGGCTCAATTAACCTGAATATGACATGCACCTTAGCGCTTGTCATTTTGATTACCAAATAATTATTAAAAAAATATACAACAAATCCAATTTAAAAACTTACTAACTATAAGACCATATACATGGATACAAAGTAATTATTTTCTTATATTTTAGGCTTCAGTAATTGCATGAGCCTATGCAAAAAAAAAAAGTTAAGATTTCCTATAGTTTAACTATTGAAGGCTCTACGCGCGCGGCGTTCCTTATACTTAGATTAGGGGTGTCAAAATGGATCCAAAATTATGGATCAACTCAAACCAAACCGAACCAAAAACTTATTGAGTTTGATAGTTTGAGTTTTAAAGGATTAATGGATAAATGGATTTAATGGATTGAGTTGAAATGGATTGGAGTAAAATGGTTGATGAGTTGACTAAAACCAAGTCAAATATAGTTGAATTGATTTTAAATACCAAATTAAACCGATTTTGTTTTAATTAAATGTGTAAACACCGGATTGAACCAATAAAAATAAACAAAACCAAACTTCTTCTTCTTCGTCGAGTCCTCAATTTCAAACTTCTTCTTCTTCTTCTTCTTCTTCTTCTTCTTCTTCTTCGACGGAAACAGACTCAAGCTTCTCCGTTCTTCCCCTTCTTATTCGATCATCTGGGACTCAATCTTCAGGTATGAATCACTCAAACACTGGGGTTCCCTAAATATTTGCTTCTCTTATTTGTTTCGTTTGATTTTGTGTCTTTCTTCTATTGGGTTTGTTTGATCTCCAGTCTCTTGTTGGAACGTTTGAATTCTATTGAAGGCTTTGAATATAATTGTATTTGGGGTTCTTCTATTGGGGTTTTTTGGATTAGCTTATGTATTTGTGTGGATTGATCTGTAGATGTTTTTTTTTTGATTAGCTTATGTATTTGTGTGGATTGATTTGTACTCTGTAGATGTTTCTGCTTAAGTCAGGTTTAGTATCATCTCTGTTGTTCTCTAGTAACCATGGATTAGTGAGTTTAGCATATTACAAACTACCGTAGCTTAACCATGACAAGTGAGTTTTTAGTGTGTTGTTTAGTGAGTTTTAGTGTGTTATTTAGTGAGTTTCTCTAGTAATCAATAAAGTTTTGGAGAAATGTTCCCTGAGTTAAGATTGAATTGATTGTGGCTGTGAGTGAGTGTTAGTTGTGTACTTGTGTAAGAAACGTCTCGTCTCATGGATTTGTGTTGTGGTTTGCAGAACAAGTGATGAATGAATCAAATGATGAAGAAGAAGCTCCTAGTGGTGTTGTCAAATGCATTACAATCTAGAATACTAGTAAGTTCTTCTCATCATGCAAAAAGAAATAAGAGATCATTAGTGTGGAATCACTTTGTAATAGAAAAAGCTGATAATGATGAAAAAAGGGATTAGTGTAAGAAATGTCCAAAGAGTTATTTGTGGCAGCCTACTAGTGGAACATCTAACTTGAAACGACATTATGATAAATGCTCACTAAATGTGGATGTAGAAAGAAAGAAGGTGAAGATTGATGATAAAATTGCTAGGGAGAAGTTTAGTAGAGTGATTATACGACATGATCTACCTTTTCTTGTGGTTGAATATGAGGAATTTAGGGATTATTATAGTTATTCAAACCCAGATTATAAGTGCTATACTAGAAACACAGCTGCAGCTGATGTGGTCAAAACATGGGAAAAGGAAAAACTTAGATTAAGGTCTGAGTTCGAAAAAATCCCTAGTAGGATATGTTTAACTTCTGATTGTTGAACTACTGTTTATGGAGATGGTGGTGTTGTTTAGAAGACAACTTAGAAGAAGATTAAGGAAGATGATGGTGTTGTTTTCTGGATTATTATTGTTTAAAATTTATGGTTTTCAAAATTTGAATAATTAGAGACATATATCATGTTTATCATAAACAATTTATGTATAAAATTACACAAGCTTTGATGACTTTATAAAATTACAGGAGGTCTAAATTTCTGATTATGATATAAAATGGGTCAACTCATTTAACCCATTAATCTATTGAGCTAAATGAGTTTTGGGTTAATCCAAACCAGTTGCTTAATGAGTTGAATTAACTCATTATCCATTGAATACTAAATCTCTATGGTTATGGGTTGGTTTGGATTGGTTTACCCAACTTGACACCCCCAACTTAGATGCATATCACATGTTTTAAACGGATTTATTGGGAATGGGACTTAAACCGTTGTTCTTCAATATTGGTATCTAAAGTCGTATATTAATGACAACATAAAAACAATGTAAAAAAAAATGAGCAATGAAAACGGGTTATGAGAAAAATTCCAAGGTGTCCAGAATCTTAAAAATAAAACAACAGTACAAATTTCGCATACAAATTTGTAACTTCAAACATAAAACTGAAATGTAAGTTTTCATACATGCAATGGTCGATACATATACCAAATAGAAAAAGAAGACTTAAAGCTCAACTTAACTACCTTTAGCAGTCCATTTGCTTATCATTTCATCGAATCATAGACGTTCTTAGGCGGTGGCTCTATCCAAAGGCTCCTAAGAGGGCATAGTTCTTTCTGCATCTGCCACATATATTTCACTTTCGGGAACTGCTTATGGTACCTGCCTTCATCGAATGAGTATGATGTACAAGTCTTGCTTTTTAAGCCACACTTCGGGAAGTAGACACTGTTCCTCATCCCTAGAACATCCACTCTCGTCTCTGAGGAATACATACTTGCAAAGATGGTCACACCATCAAGAGTAGTACTACTCATCTCCTCCCAATTCGAGGAGACAAGTTTATACACCATCGGCTTCTCCCTACTACATGTATACATGAGAAAGAGCTCTCCCTTCTGCTCAGTCAAGTAAATTCTCTTCGGCCTATTTAACCATTCGTCGCTATGAATATAAGGGCATCTGTGTTCAATCCATGCTTGATGACTCACTGTGCGGGAAGCTAGATCAAAGTCAACTAAAACACCTCCTGAGCTGAAGCAATAAAAGTGACCATTGGCATAGACAAGGTTGCTATGCATGTAGGGGTCAAATCCAGGAGAGCAAGAAAAATCTTCAGTGGCCCACTCAGTCGCTCCAGGATAGCAAATGCTTATATGAACGTTGTATCTCGTAAACGGTCTTAACGCCATTACCACACAAGTACCCGATGTGGGGGTGGAGGAGAAAGCAATGGCCTGAAAAGACAACTCACACTTTGGCAAGTTTATAAGCTCTCGAGTATAAGGGTTGAAGAAGAACATGTCCACTAAAGTGGATCTGCGCATAAGCAACCATCCGTCTTTCGAGTAACAAACATCGGTTCCAGCTAACTCGGGCAAATTAAGTGTGTACCTCTGTCGTTCCATTGGATCATAGAGAACAATCAAGTCGTCACGTTTCCGAAAGGTGATAACCCATGGATGCTTTCCCGCAATCCGAACAGCTTCAGCGGCTTTGCGCCATGCCTTGCAGACAGCTGACGCACGAATGTTATCTCTTAAGACAAGACAATACATTATTAACTCCAAAAGGCTTGATGGAAGGTCTGCAAAAGGGAAAACCTTCTTCTCTTGCCCATTGTTACTGACATCTTCGTTTGACCTACATATAAATTTCGATCAACAAGTTAACTTATAATTGGGGAATGCATACGTCTTAAAAACCCTAATTGTTTCATAGTCGAAGTTATTATATTTAAGGCATCAGATCAGTAAATCATGCTAGATTCTACATTTAATAAGATATTTTAGAGAACCCACAGAAAAAAAAAAAAACCTGAAACATCGTAAACAGGTCGTCATAAAACCCCTAAATTTGCTGAACTTTTGAGAAATTATGAAACTAAATCTTGAAAACCAATTCAGATTCAACCGAAATTAACAGAAGAGATACATATAGAATCTTAGAATCCCTAGATCTTGTGCTTACGATTAACAAAACCAAAGAAACGATTACGATTAATACAACAAAAAAAAAATAAAACCCTAAACCATCGTGGATTTGTCTTAGAATCCCTAAATCTTCTGATTCCCCAGAGATCCTTCAAATCATGTACCTATTGTGATTCAAAGACTATAATCTAATGATCAAATACTTTGAGAAAACCTTTGATATTATATTATAATTTTCAATCCGAGAGAGTATTGTGTGTATGAGAGAGAGAGATAGAGAGAGATAGAACTTACAAGATAAGCTTTTCTCTCTGATCAGTCATTTTAATTTTTGAGTCACACCTGATAAATAAAAAAGACAGAAGTAAAAGTATTGTCACAATTGATACCTATTTATAAAAGGTTTCAAAGTAAGCCATGTGTCATGTGAGTCATGTGTATTGATTAGATTTTGACAGGTTTTCAAATTTTTTTTATATTTTACTTAATAAGATTAGAAAATTAAATAATATATATAGACTAGATAATGTTCCGTGGGTTTACATTTTTGTAAATAAAATTAAATTTAATAAAAATATATTAAAATATATTATATATTATTTATATATATTTTTTACTATAATACACAGATTTATATCCATATACAAATCTTTTATGTATGTTACCATTATAAGTGTATTTTTTGATTTCTAGGTATACTGTATGTTACAAATCTATTATTTACCAATACCTAAAAAATGTCTATATGAACAAATTAATCTAACTATTATATGTCTCTTTACTTTCACTTTTGCATAGTTTCTTAAACCACTATAATTGTTGGTTCAAAAAAGATTTTGAATAAAAAATAAATTACATCACAATAGTGTATGACTAACCATGAAGAGAACCTCAGTTCTGCCCTCCTCATTTATAGAGAGAACCTTGCGTCCAACCTCCTCCACCATGGAGAGAACTTCGCTCTGCCTTTCTCCCTTGGGGAGATAACATTGCGTCTAACCTCCTCGACCATAGAGAAAACTTCGGCTCCGCCCTCCTCCTGTGTAAAGAGAACATGTTCACATCTTTTAGCTATCTAAAAGTGCCTTGCTCAAGCAACCAATGAAACTAAAGACCCTTTTCCAACATCACAAAATCTTTTGATAGTAACTAATGTTAAAAATTTTCAATATATTTCATGGAAGTTTTTTGACACACCATGATGTAGTCTCTGTCTCCAAACTCATATGGATCTATCAACAACGATTTATGTTTTTCTAATATATCTACGTTGTTGTAGGCTTGTGTTTGATTAGCCTATTTTATCCAACCAGGTTGATAACCTTCTCCTCTTTATCTTCTTTTGAGAACGAATGTTAACAATTATGTTTGCACAAAAAAAAAAGGTCTATGACCAACCAATCAAGGTTGAAAAATTAGAGGAAAATTAATTTAACATAATTAATGAAATAATAGAAAATTATAAGCACGGTAATATATGAATCTCAAATAATTGAAAGATGTAAATATAAATTCAATAAAAAATCTAAAACTACTATAATATATTTTAAAATACAGTATTTGAAAAAGAAGATGTATATATATATATATATATTAATCTTCCATTGGTTTTGGGTCAACATCTTAATCTTACCTATTCCAAACTGAAAAGGTAAAAAGTAGGAGTATATTTTGGTTTAAAAAATAAGAAAAATTTGTCTTTACATTAAAAAATTTTGACCAATAAAAAAAAGTTGAAAGCAATATTTTTGAATAAATGATTTTGTTAGATGAATAATATGAGATGATCTATGTTTATATAGAAGTATGTATTCTTATTTTTTAGAATTAATAATTTTCTGTATATTTTACTTAATCTCTTTTTTATTTTATGAGAAATTTTATTCCAATGAGCCTTTTGTTTTTTTTTTTTTTTAAATATTTCTTGCTTTCCACTTTCTTGTAAAATGTACTATCGTTCGACGATAAGAACGCTTTTGTTTAGTTGATTTAGTGTTATATAATCTCTGTTGTTATCTTGCATTTGTGTATTCATCTTTTTTTTATGCTAGCTGTTCTGCAAATTAATATAAATAATAATAACAACGTGAGAAATTTGTTAATCCCAAAAACCTTAGTTATTATGCATAAGAAACTTTGTTAACACTTCAAAGTCAAAGATTGCATACTATTCATTATGGAATTGAGAAACGAAACAAAATTCAAAGAAACGACAACGAAAACACGTGGTAATATCTAGGAATCTTTTAATATATTTGCTTCGATTAGACAACAAACAAATTGCCTTCGAGACTTGTTTAAGAAAGATGATGTTTCAAACAAAAGGTAAGAAGAAAATTTTACCAAGAAATAACAAAGCGAGTCGAAATTATTTTGTTTGGTGAAAAATATGTCATCATCTATTTGCTTATATAGAGGGGTGTATTTACAATCATTTTCCTTTTAGGATTAATTTTCCTAATATAATAAGATTACAATTACCTTATGCATCGTTTTACCAAACTTGAAAACTGTGATTTTTGATCGTTAAAATTGACACGTGTCACGATATGATTAGTTACTAACTTTGATATGTGATTTCTAATCGTTAAAATTGACACATGTCACGTTCTGATGAGTCATTAACTTGGATATTTAATCCTTAAAATTGACACGTGTAACAATCTAATGAGTTACTAACTTTGATATGTGATTTATGATCGTTAAAATTGACACGTGTCATGATTTGATGAGTTATTAACTTGGATAATTAATCGTTAAAATTGACACGTGTCATGATCTGATGAGTTATTAACTTGGATAATTAATCGTTAAAACTGACATGTGTCACGATCTGATGAGTTACTAACTTTGAGAACCAAACTTTATATAATAAGATAAGATATTTAAAAATATTAATGTAGATGTGTATCATATTATCATTTTTCTTAGATTTTGTTTCCCTTAAAAAAAAAAAACTAACAAAATATAGAAAAAAATAAAACTAACATAATACAGAAAAGGATTTGATAATATAGAGATTTGATATGAGCATGTTATTTTTGATATGAAAATTCTTTAGCTATAATCCATCAAGAGAAAGTGCAAAAGATAAAAATCCATTAAGACATGTGTTAATTTATCGATTAAATGTTGACACGTGTAAAAAAATTAACATTTTTCTTAACGAAATAGAAAAATTAATAAAAAACATATTTACATATATTATATCTAAAAAATTTACTTTTCATTTCCTAAACAAAAAAAAGAAAACTAATAAACACAAAAACTGAGAAAAAAATTACATACGCTAATTTTACGTGTGTTATTTGGCCAATTAGATTTTAACATGTATATCAAAATTTTGATTACTTAATAAGAATATTAATATAGTATAACTAAAATTTATAAATGCAGTCATAAGTAAACTCATTTCTATTAAAAAAATAATATGATGCATTTATTATTTTGATATTAATATTTTAGCTTTATTGTGCGAGGCGTTGTTCTCAACTTCAACGGTCTGGTCCGTCGTTCTCTCAACCCTCCTCTGATGTCGGTCCGTGGCAGCCTCGTGCTCATATGGCTTCCATGTCCTACAATCCCAACAACTGGGTGCTTGACAGTGGCGCAACGCATCATCTCACCACTGATTTGAATAATCTTGCTCTTCATCAACCTTACACAGGTGGTGAAGAGGTTACTATTGCTGATGGCTCAAGCATTTCCATCTCTCACACTGGTTCATCAACTTTCCCAACCCTATCCAGACCTCTTGCTTTGAATAATATTCTTTATGTCCCAAATCTTCATAAAAACCTTATTTCAGTTTACCAATACTGCAATACTAATCAGGTGTCTGTGGAATTGTTTTCTGCCCACTTTCAGGTAAAGGATCTCGGAACGGGGGCCCGGTTACTCCAAGGCAGAACTAAAAATGGACTGTACGAGTGGCCGCTGTTGTCCAACAATACCATCTCCCTATTTGCCTCCTCTACACCCAAAACATCTCTTTCCTCCTGGCATTCACGTCTTGGCCATCCAGCAGCACCTCTTTTACAATCTATTATTTCAAAGTTTTCAATTCCTGTTTACTCTTCTTCTCAAAAACATGTTCCTTGTTCATACTGTCTTATTAATAAAAGTCACAAACTTCTCTTTTCATCAAACACCATTGCTTCCCACTCTCCTCTTGAATATGTTTACTCAAATGTTTGGACCTCTCCAATAATTTCAAATACTACCTTATCCTTGTGGATCATTATACCCGCTATACCTGGTTTTAACCTTTACGCCAAAAATCCCAAGTCAAAGAAACGTTCATAGAATTCAAAGCCCTTGTGGAGAATCGATTTCAGACAAAGCTCCGGACTTTATACACAAACAACGGTGGCGAGTTCATTGCCCTACGTCCGTTTCTCGCGAGTCACGACATTTCACATTTCACAACACCTCCTCATACGCCGGAGCACAATGGCCATTCAGAACGAAAACACTGACATATTGTTGAGATGGGGTTAACGTTACTTCACCAAGCTTCGATTCCGACGTCATATTGGACTTATGCGTTTGCCACTGCGGTCTACCTCATAAATCGCCTCCCGAGTTTGGTTCTCCAAGATGCATCTCCATACTTCAAGTTGTTCCAACAGGTCCCTAACTATCTCAAGTTACGGGTCTTTGGGTGCTCATGCTTTCCTTGGCTTCGACCTTATGCCAATCACAAATTGGAGCCACGGTCGTTAGCTTGTGTGTTCATTGGATATTCCTTGACGCAGAGTGCCTATCTTTGTCTCGATCTTCAATCAGGAAGAATTTACACATCTCGACATGTTTAGTTCATCGAAGATAGATTTCCCTTCTCTCACATCCTTCCAACACCTACAAATCTTGACCATACATCTCGTTCCGTTCCCAACTCTGTATCTTCAATACCACTTATTCCCCAACCACCGTCGCTCGTACAGACTCCGTTCCTACCGCCCCCGCTCATCGATCCTCACCGCCGGTCAACAACTGACACATCATCTTCTTCGTCTTCGAAAAATGTTGATACAGTGGACAACATGGCTCAATTATCAGGCCCAACACTACAGGTTAGTGATTCTCAGGCCCATAATCCATCTCACACGGGCTCTAGCCCACAAACCTCAAATCCACTACCCTAACCATCTTTGTCTCACTCCCACTCATCGTCTTCGACTTCTTCCCGTCATCCTCCTCTGACTCCGCTGATTCCCCGCCTATTGATCCACCACAACCAAATCAACCCCAGCCAACTAACCAACACCCACCTCCCACAAACAATCACCCCATGCGTACAAGAGCTAAAAATAATATTACAAAACCAAACACCAAATTCTCTCTTCTTGCCAGCATCAATACCACCAAACCATATATTCCCACCGCGGTGAACCAGGCATTGAGAGATGAAAAATGGCGTGGAGCTATGGGTGATGAGATGAATGCTCAAATCCGCCACAAAACCTTTGATTTGGTGCCTCCGATGCTTGACAGGTATAAGGCACACTTGGTAGCTCGCGGATTCAATCAAGAGTATGGCATCAATTACTCTGAGACATTTAGTCCGGTGGTGAAGTCGCTAACCATCCGCCTTGTTCTTCAACTTGCTGTTTCTCGATCTTGGTTGATTAAACAACTGGATGTCAATAATGCTTTTCTACAAGGAACTCTCACTGATGAAGTTTATGTCACTCAACCTCCTGGATTTGTCGACCTGGACCGTCCTCATCATGTATGCCGTTTGAACAAGGCACTCTATGGACTGAAACAGGCTCCCCGTGCCTGGTATGAAGAGTTGAAAACCTTTCTATGCTCTTTGGGGTTCTTAAACTCCCTTGCGGATACCTCGGTATTTATTTACAACCAAGATTCTCATGTTCTATATTGTCTGGTGTATGTCGATGACATTATCATCACTGGGAGTAACTCTGCTTGGGTTGGTGAGTTCATCAAGGCTCTCTCAAATCGTTTCTCATTGAAGGATCCAACAGATTTGGCTTATTTTCTTGGTATTGAGGCGACAAGAACTTCCATTGGGCTCCATTTGATGCAGCATAAGTACATTATTTATTTGTTGCTTAAGACGAAGATGATAGAGGCGAAACCGGTTGCCACACCCATGGCGAGTAATCTAAGGCTCTCAATTCACTCTGGCAACGCTCTCACTGATCCATCTGAGTAAAGGAAAGTGATCGGTAGCTTACAATATTTAGCCTTTACAAGGCCGGATATCGCATATGTCGTGAATAATCTGTCCCAGTTCATGCATAGGCCAACTGACATCCATTGGCAAGCTGCAAAGAGGGTCCTTCGCTATCTTGCAGGTACCTCTTCTCATGGCATTTTGCTTCGCTCCAAGTGCCCGTTGGTTCTTCACGCCTTCTCTGATGCTGACTGGGCTGGCGATCGCAATGACTTTGTTTCAACAAACGCATACATCCTTTATCTTGGCTCTTCTCCTACTGCTTGGTCGTCAAAGAAACAGAAGGGGGTGGCCCAATCCTCGATGGAAGCAGAGTACCGTGCGGTTGCTAACACTGCGTCTGAGGTTTTATGGGTATGTTCTCTACTGACATAACTTGGCGTCAAGCTGCCTCTAACACCGGTCATTTACTGTGATAATCTTGGTGCTACATATCTCTGTGTCAATCCTGTTTTTCACTCTTGGATGAAGCATCTGGCATTGGACTATCATTTCATTCGAAATAATGTTGCGACGGGGGCTCTACGTGTGTCACATGTCTCTACACATGACTAGCTTGCTGATGCTCTTACCAAGCCATTGCCTCGTCATCGCTTCACACATCTGTTAAACAAGATTGGAGTGTGTCAACTCCCTCCATCTTGAGGGGGCATGTAGAGTATATAAGTAAATGATAGATTAGTAATTCTTTAATCCCTAATTACCTCTGCTGTACACACTATATATATTGTAAACATTCATACTAATAGAATTAAGCCTTCACTTCTACACTTTACGTAGAAGATAAGGTTCTCTCCCATTTCCTGTAAACTTTTTTTTTTATGTGTTGCTTTTGTTCTTATGATGATTTGTAATCTAGAAAGGAAGAAGACCTCATTAGTCATAAGGATTTTGAATTCTAATTTAATCCCAACCATCCATCATGGTAGTGATGAAGACATTGATGACAAGTGTGAGGACAAGTGACTAGCATTGCTTCTTAAGTTTGGCTCAATTAACCTGAATATGACATGCACCTTAGCGCTTGTCATTTTGATTACCAAATAATTATTAAAAAAATATACAACAAATCCAATTTAAAAACTTACTAACTATAAGACCATATACATGGATACAAAGTAATTATTTTCTTATATTTTAGGCTTCAGTAATTGCATGAGCCTATGCAAAAAAAAAAAGTTAAGATTTCCTATAGTTTAACTATTGAAGGCTCTACGCGCGCGGCGTTCCTTATACTTAGATTAGGGGTGTCAAAATGGATCCAAAATTATGGATCAACTCAAACCAAACCGAACCAAAAACTTATTGAGTTTGATAGTTTGAGTTTTAAAGGATTAATGGATAAATGGATTTAATGGATTGAGTTGAAATGGATTGGAGTAAAATGGTTGATGAGTTGACTAAAACCAAGTCAAATATAGTTGAATTGATTTTAAATACCAAATTAAACCGATTTTGTTTTAATTAAATGTGTAAACACCGGATTGAACCAATAAAAATAAACAAAACCAAACTTCTTCTTCTTCGTCGAGTCCTCAATTTCAAACTTCTTCTTCTTCTTCTTCTTCTTCTTCTTCTTCTTCGACGGAAACAGACTCAAGCTTCTCCGTTCTTCCCCTTCTTATTCGATCATCTGGGACTCAATCTTCAGGTATGAATCACTCAAACACTGGGGTTCCCTAAATATTTGCTTCTCTTATTTGTTTCGTTTGATTTTGTGTCTTTCTTCTATTGGGTTTGTTTGATCTCCAGTCTCTTGTTGGAACGTTTGAATTCTATTGAAGGCTTTGAATATAATTGTATTTGGGGTTCTTCTATTGGGGTTTTTTGGATTAGCTTATGTATTTGTGTGGATTGATCTGTAGATGTTTTTTTTTTGATTAGCTTATGTATTTGTGTGGATTGATTTGTACTCTGTAGATGTTTCTGCTTAAGTCAGGTTTAGTATCATCTCTGTTGTTCTCTAGTAACCATGGATTAGTGAGTTTAGCATATTACAAACTACCGTAGCTTAACCATGACAAGTGAGTTTTTAGTGTGTTGTTTAGTGAGTTTTAGTGTGTTATTTAGTGAGTTTCTCTAGTAATCAATAAAGTTTTGGAGAAATGTTCCCTGAGTTAAGATTGAATTGATTGTGGCTGTGAGTGAGTGTTAGTTGTGTACTTGTGTAAGAAACGTCTCGTCTCATGGATTTGTGTTGTGGTTTGCAGAACAAGTGATGAATGAATCAAATGATGAAGAAGAAGCTCCTAGTGGTGTTGTCAAATGCATTACAATCTAGAATACTAGTAAGTTCTTCTCATCATGCAAAAAGAAATAAGAGATCATTAGTGTGGAATCACTTTGTAATAGAAAAAGCTGATAATGATGAAAAAAGGGATTAGTGTAAGAAATGTCCAAAGAGTTATTTGTGGCAGCCGACTAGTGGAACATCTAACTTGAAACGACATTATGATAAATGCTCACTAAATGTGGATGTAGAAAGAAAGAAGGTGAAGATTGATGATAAAATTGCTAGGGAGAAGTTTAGTAGGGTGATTATACGACATGATCTACCTTTTCTTGTGGTTGAATATGAGGAATTTAGGGATTATTATAGTTATTCAAACCCAGATTATAAGTGTTATACTAGAAACACAGCTGCAGCTGATGTGGTCAAAACATGGGAAAAGGAAAAACTTAGATTAAGGTCTGAGTTCGAAAAAATCCCTAGTAGGATATGTTTAACTTCTGATTGTTGAACTACTGTTTATGGAGATGGTGGTGTTGTTTAGAAGACAACTTAGAAGAAGATTAAGGAAGATGATGGTGTTGTTTTCTGGATTATTATTGTTTAAAATTTATGGTTTTCAAAATTTGAATAATTAGAGACATATATCATGTTTATCATAAACAATTTATGTATAAAATTACACAAGCTTTGATGACTTTATAAAATTACAGGAGGTCTAAATTTCTGATTATGATATAAAATGGGTCAACTCATTTAACCCATTAATCTATTGAGCTAAATGAGTTTTGGGTTAATCCAAACCAGTTGCTTAATGAGTTGAATTAACTCATTATCCATTGAATACTAAATCTCTATGGTTATGGGTTGGTTTGGATTGGTTTACCCAACTTGACACCCCCAACTTAGATGCATATCACATGTTTTAAACGGATTTATTGGGAATGGGACTTAAACCGTTGTTCTTCAATATTGGTATCTAAAGTCGTATATTAATGACAACATAAAAACAATGTAAAAAAAAAAGAGCAATGAAACGGGTTATGAGAAAAATTCCAAGGTGTCCAGAATCTTAAAAATAAAACTACAGTACAAATTTCGCATACAAATTTGTAACTTCGAACATAAAACTGAAATGTAAGTTTTCATACATGCAATGGTCGATACATATACCAAATAGAAAAAGAAAACTTAAAGCTCAACTTAACTACCTTTAGCAGTCCATTTGCTTATCATTTCATCGAATCATAGACGTTCTTAGGCGGTGGCTCTATCCAAAGGCTCCTAAGAGGGCATAGTTCTTTCTGCATCTGCCACATATATTTCACTTTCGGGAACTGCTTATGGTACCTGCCTTCATCGAATGAGTATGATGTACAAGTCTTGCTTTTTAAGCCACACTTCGGGAAGTAGACACTGTTCCTCATCCCTAGAACATCCACTCTCGTCTCTGAGGAATACATACTTGCAAAGATGGTCACACCATCAAGAGTAGTACTACTCATCTCCTCCCAATTCGAGGAGACAAGTTTATACACCATCGGCTTCTCCCTACTACATGTATACATGAGAAAGAGCTCTCCCTTCTGCTCAGTCAAGTAAATTCTCTTCGGCCTATTTAACCATTCGTCGCTATGAATATAAGGGCATCTGTGTTCAATCCATGCTTGATGACTCACTGTGCGGGAAGCTAGATCAAAGTCAACTAAAACACCTCCTGAGCTGAAGCAATAAAAGTGACCATTGGCATAGACAAGGTTGCTATGCATGTAGGGGTCAAATCCAGGAGAGCAAGAAAAATCTTCAGTGGCCCACTCAGTCGCTCCAGGATAGCAAATGCTTATATGAACGTTGTATCTCGTAAACGGTCTTAACGCCATTACCACACAAGTACCCGATTTGGGGGTGGAGGAGAAAGCAATGGCCTGAAAAGACAACTCACACTTTGGCAAGTTTATAAGCTCTCGAGTATAAGGGTTGAAGAAGAACATGTCCACTAAAGTGGATCTGCGCATAAGCAACCATCCGTCTTTCGAGTAACAAACATCGGTTCCAGCTAACTCGGGCAAATTAAGTGTGTACCTCTGTCGTTCCATTGGATCATAGAGAACAATCAAGTCGTCACGTTTCCGAAAGGTGATAACCCATGGATGCTTTCCCGCAATCCGAACAGCTTCAGCGGCTTTGCGCCATGCCTTGCAGACAGCTGACGCACGAATGTTATCTCTTAAGACAAGACAATACATTATTAACTCCAAAAGGCTTGATGGAAGGTCTGCAAAAGGGAAAACCTTCTTCTCTTGCCCATTGTTACTGACATCTTCGTTTGACCTACATATAAATTTCGATCAACAAGTTAACTTATAATTGGGGAATGCATACGTCTTAAAAACCCTAATTGTTTCATAGTCGAAGTTATTATATTTAAGGCATCAGATCAGTAAATCATGCTAGATTCTACATTTAATAAGATATTTTAGAGAACCCACAGAAAAAAAAAAAAACCTGAAACATCGTAAACAGGTCGTCATAAAACCCCTAAATTTGCTGAACTTTTGAGAAATTATGAAACTAAATCTTGAAAACCAATTCAGATTCAACCGAAATTAACAGAAGAGATACATATAGAATCTTAGAATCCCTAGATCTTGTGCTTACGATTAACAAAACCAAAGAAACGATTACGATTAATACAACAAAAATAAAATAAAACCCTAAACCATCGTGGATTAGTCTTAGAATCCCTAAATCTTCTGATTCCCCCAGAGATCCTTCAAATCACGTACATATTGTGATTCAAAGACTATAATCTAATGATCAAATACTTTGAGAAAACCTTTGATATTATATTATAATTTTCAATCCGGGAGAGTATTGTGTGTATGAGAGAGAGAGATAGAGAGAGATAGAACTTACAAGATAAGCTTTTCTCTCTGATCAGTCATTTTAATTTTTGAGTCACACCTGATAAATAAAAAAGACAGAAGTAAAAGTATTGTCACAATTGATACCTATTTATAAAAGGTTTCAAAGTAAGCCATGTGTCATGTGAGTCATGTGTATTGATTAGATTTTGACAGGTTTTCAATTTTTTTTTATATTTTACTTAATAAGATTAGAAAATTAAATAATATATATAGACTAGATAATGTTCCGTGGGTTTACATTTTTGTAAATAAAATTAAATTTAATAAAAATATATTAAAATATATTATATATTATTTATATATATTTTTTACTATAATACACAGATTTATATCCATATACAAATCTTTTATGTATGTTACCATTATAAGTGTATTTTTTTTATTTCTAGGTATACTGTATGTTACAAATCTATTATTTACCAACACCTAAAAAATGTCTATATGAACAAATTAATCTAACTATTATATGTCTCTTTACTTTCACTTTTGCATAGTTTCTTAAACCACTATAATTGTTGGTTCAAAAAAGATTTTGAATAAAAAATAAATTACATCACAATAGTGTATGACTAACCATGAAGAGAACCTCAGTTCTGCCCTCCTCATTTATAGAGAGAACCTTGCGTCCAACCTCCTCCACCATGGAGAGAACCTTCGCTCTACCTTCCTCCCTTGGGGAGATAACATTGCGTCTAACCTCCTCGACCATAGAGAAAACTTCGGCTCTGTCCTCCTCCTGTGTAAAGAGAACATGTTCACATCTTTTAGCTATCTAAAAGTGCCTTGCTCAAGCAACCAATGCAACTAAAGACTCTTTTCCAACATCACAAAATCTTTTGATAGTAACTAATGTTAAAAAATTTTCAATATATTTCATGGAAGTTTCTTTGACACACCATGATGTAGTCTCTGTCTCCAAACTCATATGGATCTATCAACAACGATTTATGTTTTTCTAATATATCTACGTTTGTTGTAGGCTTGTGTTTGATTAGCCTATTTTATCCAACCAGGTTGATAACCTTCTCCTCTTTATCTTCTTTTGAGAACGAATGTTAACAATTATGTTTGCACAAAAAAAAAATGTCTATGACCAACCAATCAAGGTTGAAAAATTAGAAGAAAATTAATTTAACATAATTAATGAAATAATAGAAAATTATAAGCACGGTAATATATGAATCTCAAATAATTCAAAGATGAAAATATAAATTAAATAAAAAATCTAAAACTACTATAATATATTTTAAAATACAGTATTTGAAAAAGAAGATGTATATATATATTAATCTACCATTGGTTTTGGGTCAACATCGAATCTTACCTATTCCAAACTGAAAAAGTAAAAAGTAGGAGTATATTTTGGTTTAAAAAATAAGAAAAATTTGTCTTTCCATTAAAAAATTTTGACCAATAAAAAAAAGTTGAAAGCAATATTTTTGAATAAATGATTTTGTTAGATGAATAATATGAGATGATCTATGTTTATATAGAAGTATGTATTCTTATTTTTTAGAATTAATAATTTTCTGTATATTTTACTTAATCTCTTTTTTATTTTATGAGAAAATTTATTCCAATGAGCCTTTTGTTTTTTTTTTTTTCTTAAATATTTCTTGCTTTCCACTTTTTTGTAAAATGTACTATTGTTCGACGATAAGAATGCTTTTGTTTAGTTGATTTAGTGTTATATAATCTCTGTTGTTATCTTGCATTTGTGTATATATCTTTTTTTTATGCTAGCCGTTCTGCAAATTAATATAAATAATAATAACAACGTGAGAAATTTGTTAATCCCAAAAACCTTAGTTATTATGCATAAGAAACTTTGTTAACACTTCAAAGTCAAAGATTGCATACTATTCATTATGGAATTGAGAAACGAAACAAAATTCAAAGAAACGACAACGAAAACACGTGGTAATATCTAGGAATCTTTTTACATAGTTGCTTCGATTAGACAACAAACAAATTGCCTTCGAGACTTGTTTAAGAAAGATGATGTTTTAAACAAAAGGTAAGAAGAAAATTTTACCAAGAAATAACAAAGCTAGTCGAAATGATTTTGTTTGGTGAAAAATATGTCATCATCTATTTGGTTATATAGAGGGGTGTATTTACAATCATTTTCCTTTTAGGATTAATTTTTTCTAATATAATAAGATTACAATTACCTTATGCATCGTTTTACCAAACTTGAAAACTGTGATTTCTGATCGTTAAAATTGACATGTGTCACGATATGATTAGTTACTAACTTTGATATGTGATTTCTGATCGTTAAAATTGACACATGTCACGATCTGATGAGTCATTAACTTGGATATTTAATCCTTACAATTGACACGTGTAACAATCTAATGAGTTACTAACTTTGATATGTGATTTATGATCGTTAAAACTGACACTTGTTACGATCTGATGAGTTATTAACTTGGATATTTAATCGTTAAAACTGACATGTGTCACGATCTGGTGAGTTTTTAATTTTGATCTCTGATCATTAAAACTAACACGTATCCTGATCTGGTGAGTTACTAACTTTGACAACCAAACTTTATATAATAAGATAAGATATTTAAAAATATTAATGTAGATGTGTATCATACTATCATTTTTCTTCCACTGAGGGGCTTACGCCAAGGGGATCCTCTGTCGCCGTACTTATTTATTCTTTGCACAGAGGTGCTGATAGCAAATATTAAAAAAGCTGAAAGAGAGAAGAAGCTGACGGGCATCACAATTGCTCGAGACAGCCCCACCATATCTCATCTGTTATTTGCTGATGATAGCCTATTTTTCTATAAGGCAGAAGTGTCTGAACGTCGGACGGTGATGGACATCATCGGCGATTATGGTAAAGCCTCCGGGCAAGAGGTTAACTTGGAGAAATCTTCGATCATGTTCAGTAAGAAGGTTCCACCCGCAACAAGATCTCAGATAAAATCAGTTATGGGTATTTCTAAGGAGGGTGGTATGGGCTCTTATTTGGGTATTCGTGAAAGTCTTCAGGGTTCGAAGACGAAGATGTTTAGCTATGTGAAGGATCGGATGGATGACGGAGTTAATGGTTGGTCTGCAAAGTACTTATCGAAAAGGGGTAAGGAAATCATGATAAAATCGGTAGCGCTGGCACTACCTTCTCATGTTATGTCATGTTACAAATTGCCACAGGAACTGACATCTAAACTAACGAGTGCTATTTCTACCTTTTGGTGGAAGTCTAACGATAAGGCTCGTGGTATGCATTGGGTTGCTTGGGATAAATTATGTAAAGATAAGTTAGAAGGGGGTTTTGGATTTCGTGCTCTAGAACAATTTAATGATGCCATGCTGGCTAAACAGTTTTGGAGGCTGATTCATCATCCGAACTCCTTGATGGCTCGGGTGATGCGAGGTCGTTATTTTAGGAATAAACACCCTATGTTGGCAAAGAAACCAAATAATCCTTCCTTTGCATGGAGGAACATTTACTCTACCAAAGATTTGGTGGGGCAAGGAGCAAGATGGGCGGTGGGTTCTGGTTGCTCAATCTCAGTTTGGCGGGACCCATGGTTACTGGATGTCCGGCCTAGACCAGCTAATTGTTGGGGAAGCCAGTGGCTTCCAAGTTTAATGGTTAATCACTTAATGAATCCAATCACGAAAGATTGGCATCTGCCTATATTAGAGGAGCATTTTGACCCGGTGGATATCCCGATTATTCGAAGTATGTCGGTCAGTAAATACTACAAACCGAATCGCTTAGTATGGCATTTCACCAAATCCGGGAAGTATTCGGTGAAATCGGGCTATCGGTTGGCCCGAGATTTGATCATGGAAGCTGAATACGGGCCTTCGTGTATGGCTCTTCGGGCCCAATCATGGAAACTTCAGGTTCCCCCGAAAGTCCAACACTTCTTTTGGCAGGTTGCCTCCGGTACCCTTCCTGTGATGGAACAGTTAGCGCACCAAAGGGTTCACTATGACATTATCTGCAAATGGTGTGATTCCGCGGCAGAGTATAAATCACGCATTTTTCAGTGTCCTCGTTTACGAAATGTTTTGGAATTGGCTCAAGTCTCTTTAATTCCGGATGGGTTTCCATATGCTTCAATCTATGCAAATTTGGATTTTATTTTCTGGCGGGCTTCGTCCCAATCGGGAGTTTCGGATATAGCTTTCCGTCTTCCTTGGATTCTTTGGTCAATTTGGAAAGATAGGAATAGGAAATTCTTCCAGGGAATAGAGGGCAAACCGAGTGATATTTTGAACCAGGCAAATAATGACAGGTTACTGTGGGAGGAGGCCAAATCCTTATCAGGGAGTCATCGACATCTTTCACCTCCTTAGAGGTGAGGGAGCCCTCTCTACGCTGTCAGGTTGATGGTTCCTTGAAAGGTTCGGATCCTTTCCAAGGTATGGGTTGGTGGTTTTGTAATGGTTAGGATTCGACACGTCTTCTGGGAGCACGAAGTCTTCGACGTGGCCCGTCCCCATTACATGCGGAGTTACAAGCCCTGATCTGGGCTATGGAATCATTGCGGGTGGCTGGGTTTGATTGTAAAACCTTCGAGACGGATTGTGCCGAATTGATAGCGATGGTGCAGCTGCCTGAGGATTGGCCGGCCTTCTCAAATTTGCTGGACGAATTCTCCTTGCTCCGATCCTCTTTCCCTTCCTTCACTCTGAATAGGATCTCTCGTTATTTCAACGTCAGAGCAGATTGTCTTGCCCAGTCTTTAAGATCTTTACTTTTTGAGACTTCTTTTGTAAATTATTTTTCTCTTATTTGGGCAACCAATCGTGGAGTGATCTTTTAATTTATTTAATGTTTGGTTGAAAAAAAAAAAACTAACAAAATATAGAAAAAAAAAACTAACATAATACATAAAAAGATTTGATAATATAGAGATTTTATATGAGCATGTTATTTTTGATATGAAAATTCTTTAGCTATAATCCATCAAGAGAAAGTGCAAAAGATAAAAATCCATTGAGACAGGTGTTAATTTATCGATCAAATGTTGACATGTGTCAAAAAAATTAACATTTTTATTAACGAAATAGGAAAATTAATAAAAAAACATATTTACTTATATTATATCTAAAAATTAAATTTTCATTTCCTAAACGAAAAAACAAAACTAATAAACACAAAAACTGAGAAAAAATTACATACGCTAATTTTACGTGTGTTATTTGGCCAATTAGATTTTAACATGTATATAAAAATTTTGATTACTTAATAAGAATATTAATATAGTATAGCTAAAATTTATAAATGCAGTCATACGTAAACTCATTTCTGTTAAAAAAAATAATATGATGCATTTATTATTTTGATATTAATATTTTAGCTTTATATTCGTTAAGATACATTGCATAGAATTAGAACCGGGTGTAGTATGACAATTGACCAAATATATTTGTTAAATTGTATTGAAAAATAGAATATGTAAGGTTACAACCCCTGTTTTAGAAATTGTTAGGCGCTAATCGGACGGTCGGGTGAGTATAGCGCATAGTGAGAAAATATATGGCCCACACATAATACACCACCACCCGGTCCACCACCATCTTTAACAGAAATGAGGCTTCAGAACAAGAAAAGGAAAATGGAGGCCAGGTTTGCCCCGTCTGTCCTAGGAAGTCCAACCGAATAATGCATTATATCATTCATTTTGGGGCATGGTAAGCTGGGACTGTTAACTTTAAAATGTTGCTCTAAACATATGCATAAGTTAATATTTCAGCAAAAGCTAATTAAGATAAATAGTTTTGAGTTTCTATGACAACACATATGATTAAAAATTAAACTGGATTTGGAGGCAGATTATAAATAACATATGTAGATGTATCAAAATATGATGTATTTTTTTTTTTTTTTTTTGACAACAAAATATGATGTATTTAATTATATAATTTTGGAGGCAGATTATAAATATCTTTATCAATAACCTATGTAGATGTAAAATATGAATATATGATGTACGGAGTTATATAGTTTTGGAGGCAGATTATTTAAACATGAAATTTTAAATTATTAAGTTATTATGGTAGATGATGTATCAAAATTTATGAACATTCACGAGCTTGGTTTCGAAGAAAATATACAATAATTCTGTTTAGGCAATAAAGATTCTTTATATATCATTATTTTAAGAAATATATATTTGGGTTATTCTAGTGACTAATAAGTGCATGTAAACCTTGCAAAGAAAAAAACTTTTTTCAAAATATTTTATTTACCAAACAATTAACTATTTTAGGTTCCAGCAAAGGTCTTTTACTTATCTGCGTATATGATACTTTTGTCGCTAGTTATTTAAAGTGGTGTTCTAAAGTATTAGCTTTTGAAAAAAGTAATGCTATATTGGCTTGCCCTTAGAAAACAGCGTAACAAAAAACAAAAGGAAAGTAAATAGGTTATGAAAATGTTATTAGGCTCAAATAATTTTCAAAAAAATATAAATTCCTATTATCCCCTTGGTGCGTTCATGGATCCTTAGAAGATCCATGGATTCTGAAACATGAGTAAATAAAAACTTCTCAGGTGCAAAAAGACTTTGGACTCAGACGTGCAAGGGATTCAGCTGCAACAGAGACATGGAGATGTTGAGATGCAGAAGATGAGAGGAGGGTAAGTAAACTAAAACCTTAGACATTTTATTTGTTTGATATAACGCTTTTTTCTATTTTCATTCTTAGTCTAGAAGTCAGGACTGAAGAGCGAGTGAATCAAGAAAAAGATTTGAAGATAGATGTCAAAGAGGCCATGAATAGGAGTTGACATTATACAAACATGCAATGGTGTATAGAATAGTAATAAAACATGACTTAGATGTTCTTAATTTAAGTTACTCATCTTCATTTATGATCATGAGTCGTTTTGACTTAACTCATTCTTTTTTCTTCAAAGCTGAATAGATTTTTCAGAAACCGAAAGTAGAGAACACCGAGAGGTAAAGGGGAGAAGCTCAAGAGAATTTGCAACAACAGAGGTTTCAGGTAAGAAACTGATACAATACCTAATTATATTTCTTTTCGGATGAAGAACAAAGTCTACAAGAAAATAGAATATAATACACTATGTTTGTTTCTAATGTGACTCCTCATTTGATTTTATAGTCTCAATCTACTTATTCTTATGACAAGCCAGAGGATCACAATGTAGATGCTCAACATGATCTGTATGATCAAAGAAAGAGAAATATTGAAAGGGAGAGAAGAGTTGCTCGCTTAAATTTTTATCTATCTTTCAAAAATGAGTTAGATGAAAAAGATTTCCATGTGTGTTATTATTATATTTGTTGTTCTCGCAACCCACAGTTGTGTTTGATGAATGGAGTCGAGCCAGAAATCTGATGACAGAAAAGAGATTTACTGATTCACTTTTGAATCAATAATAATGTTTCTGAAGTAAACCAGTAAATCTCAATGATGTCATCAATTTTTTTGGCTCGACTCTATTCGTCAAATGCAACAATGGATCACATCCGAGGAGAAAAACAAAAAACAATAATAACTCACATTTAAATCTTTTATCATGTAATGGATATGTGAAAGAAAATAAAATTAACAAAATGTTGATATCTCAACTGAACAACACCTCAAACGAGCAACTCTTCTCCCATTCTCAATATTTCTCTTTCTCTGTTATTGCATATCTTTTATTGAGCATCTTTGTTGTGATTTTGTAGCATGTCTTAAGAATAAGTTAATTGAACCCACAAAACAAAAGGAGAAGTCAAAGTAGAAATTAATAGGGCGTACCATGTTCTTTTTATTTGTAGACTTTGTTTATAATCCACAAAGAAATAGAATTAGACATTGTTTTAGTTTATTTACCTGAAACCTTTATTGTTGCAGATTATCTTGAGCTTCTCTCCTCTGCCTCTCGATTTCTTACAAGTGTCTCCAACTTTAATGTAGTTCATTCGAAAATCCTACCATATTTTTTTTCTGAAAAAAAAAATCGAGTTAAGTTAAAGGACTCAAGATCACAAGCTTTTGAGATCTGTAAATTAAATTAAGAACATCAAATTTCAGGACTTACAAATTCTTCTATATATCCTTGCACGCTTGTATAGTTTCAACTCTTTTTTATTGTGTCTTTGATATTTATCTTCAAATCTTTTTTGATCCACTCTCTCTCGAGTTCTGACTTCTAGACTGAAAATCAAAATTAAAGAAAAAATATTAAACTCCATAAAGTCTTTCTTTCACCTTAGAAATTCATATAAAATCACGTGTTTCAGAATTCATAGATCTTTTAAGGATCCATTAACACACCAAGACGATGTAGCAAATTTTGTTTTGTCAAAATTTTCTTTAAACCTAATATTTTCCAGTCACTTTTCACCGTTCTCATAACCCTATTTACATTTCTTTTGTTTGTGTTGCATTGTTTTCTAAAGCTTAAAGCCATGAGATTAAATAATCTCCATACATTTCGATCAACAAATTGAAAGAAGGAAAAAAAACACAAACATATATATATATATATATATATATATATATAATACCACAATAAAGCCATGAGACTAAAAAAATATTTCAAATTTACATTTACCAATTTTTGGAGTCATAGCAAGATGCTTCAGATCAATTCAATAAATCATGGTAGATTATACATTTAATATACAATTTTTGTTTCAGAAAACCAAAGAAATTATTGCGACCAAAGAAAAAAATACAAAATAACCGAAGTTAACAAATCTTTAAACTTTCTTAAATCCCTAAAATTTGAAAACCAATTCTAAGATTCAACCAAATTTAACAGCGGGAAACATATCAATCCAATGAACTACTCAAATATGATTACGAAAAAGAAAAAAACTATAAACTAATAAAATACTTTGATATAAATCATTTTCAATCTGAGAGTATTGATTGAGATTGAGAGAGGTTGAGAGAACTTACAGGATAAGCTTTCCTCTCCAATCACACATTTTGAGTCAACAGATAAAAAAGACCTATAAATACTTACTCTAAATATATTTGGTCAAACTTATTTTCTGAATAATGTGATGTGTCAGATATCTTTCTTACTCAAATAGGTTTAGGTCAAAATTGGTTTAATGATATTTTTGAATAGAAATTTGAAATAAATTTTTATCTTTAAAGCCATTACTTTTATCAATGTATCCAACCAAATTTACAATTAAATATCTATTATTCATATAACCAAACACACTTAAAAGATTTAACATTAATTAAAATTAGAATTCTCCATATATTATCCCATCACAGTTAATAATATAAATATTTTGTTAAGATTTGAAATTATTATTCTCTTGTCATCTTTTTTTCAGATTGTTTTTTTTTTTTGTTTTTAATTCATTATATAAGACATAAAATTATGAAAATATAACTCTTTTGGCATATATTGTGATTTTTTTTAAATGGACTTATAATACTCAATTAACAAAAAAATTATGTGTGTATAACGTCCCACATCCGCTAAAATGTTATATAAAATTCATAGTCATATTATAAAATAGATCTAAATGAACCCAAATTTAAATCAGTAGGAAGCTTTAACTTAACAAGCATACAAATTTTAAAGTTTGTATACGAATTAATTCAAGATTTTTATTTTAAATGTTTAGTTTTACTATATATAGTAAATTAATAAAATTAATAAAATTTTAAAAAATATTTTGAATTTTTAGACGTACTAAAATTTTCAAATAATATGGATGAATTATATTGTCGTACAGGTAGACAAAACGGTATTTGTATCAATTTTAGTAAAAAAATAAATTAAATATCATTAATCTGAAGTTTCATTGTAGACTAAATTCTCATTTTAATTTTTAATGCTACTAATATCAGGCATGTCGGGTTAAAGTAATTTAACTACGATTGTGTATAACAATTATATGTAGGAAACTATGTAATCACACACATATGTACAAAATAATATTTAGGAGACAATACCTAATTATATTTTTTTCGGATGAAGAACCAAAGTCTACAAGAAAATAGAATATAATACACTATGTTAGTTTCTAATGTGACTCCTCATATGATTTTATCGGTTCAATCTACTTATTCCCAGGACAAGCCAGAGGATCACAAGGTAGATGCTCAACATGATCTGGATGATCAAAGAAAGAGAAACATTGAAAGGGAGAGAAGAGTTGCTAGCTTAAATTTTTATCTTTCTTTCAAAGATCAGTTACATGAAAAATATTCTCATTTGTATTATTATTATATTTGTTGTTCTCTTTAGACGCGATCCACAGTTGTGTTTGACGAATGGAGTCGAGCCAGAAATTTGATGACAGAAAGGGGATTTACTGATTCACTTTTGAATCAATAATAATTTTTTAAAAGTAAATCAGTAAATCCCAATGCTGTCATCAATTTTTTTGGCTCGACTCTATTCCTTAAATGCAACAATGGATCACATCTCAGAAAAACAACAAAAAACAATAATAAATCACATTTAAATCTTTTATCATGTATTGGATATGTGAAAGAAAATAAAATTAACAAAATGTTGATATCTCAACTGAACAACACCTCATCAAGTCTCAAGCGAGCAACTCTTCTCCCATCCTCAATATTTCTCTTTCTCTGTTATTGCATATCGTTTATTGAGCATCTATGTTGTGATTTTGTGGCATGTCGTAAGTATAAGTTAATCGAAACCATAAAACGAAAGGAGAAGTTAAAGTAGACTTTTCTTATAATCCACAAAGAAATAGAATTAGACATTGTTTTAGTTTCTTACCTGAAACCTTTGTTGTTGCAGGTTATCTTGAGCTTCTCTCCTCTTCCTCTCGGTTTCTTAAAAGTGTCTCTAGCTTTAATGCAGTTCATTAGAAAATCCTAGCATATTTTTTTCTGAAAAAAAATCGATTTTAGTTAAAGGACTCAAGATCACAAGCTTTTGAGATCTGTAAATTAAATTAAGAACATCAAATTTAGGTCTTACAAATTTTTCTACATCATTGCACGCTTGTACAATATCAACTCTTTTTCATTGTGTCTTTGATATTTATCTTCATATCTTTCTTGATCCACTCTCTCTCGAATCCTGACTTCTAACCTGAGAATCAAAATTAAAGAAAAACATTAAACTCCAAAGTCTTTCTTTCACCTTAGAAATTCATATAAATTCATGTGTTTCAGAATTCATGGATCTTTTAAGGATCCATTAACACAGCCAGAAGATGTATAAAATTTTGTTTTGTCGAAATTTTCATAAAACCTAATATTCTCAGTCACTTTTTATCATTTTCATAACCCTATTTATATTTCTTTTGTTTGTCTTACATTGTTTTCTAAAGCCTAAAGCCATGAGATTAATATAGTCCCTCAATACATTTCGATCAACAAATTGAAAGAAGGAAAGAAAATATATCTATATATATATAGAACCACAATAAAGCCATGAGACCATATATATATATATATATATATATATATATAACCACAATAAAGCCATGAGACAAAAATATATTTCAAAGTTAAATTTATCAATTTTGGGAGTCAAAGCAAGGTGCTTCAGATCAATTCAATAAATTTAATATGCATACATTTAATAAATTTCCCGTTGTTAATCAGATCATACATTTAATATGCAATTTTTGTTTCAGAAAACAAATAAATTATTGCGAACAAAGAAACAAAAATAAGATAAATACAAAATATGATTAACAACGGAAAACACATCAATCCAATGAATATGATTACAAAAAAAGAAAAAAAAAAGAAAAAAAAAAAAGAGAAAACAACCCCTAATCCATGTTTAAATATACACGGAAAGAAGACTATAAACTAATAAAATATTTTGACATAAATCATTTTCAATCTGAGAGTACTGATTGAGATTGAGAGAGGTTGAGAGAACTTACAGGATAAGCTTTCCTCTCCGATCAGTCATTTTGAGTGATCAGCAGCTAAAAAAGACCTATAAATACTTACTCAAAACAGCTTTGGTCAAACTTATTTTCTGAATAATGTGATGTGTCAGATATCTTTCTTACTCATATAGGTTTTGGTCAAACTTGGTTTAATGAATTTATACTAGTATTTTTTAATACAAATTTGACATAACATTTTTATTTTATTTTCAAAGCCATTAGTTTTATCTATGTATCCAACCAAATTCACAATTAATTATCTACTAGGTAATAGCACAGGCAAAAAAAAATTATTTAAATTTTAAATTCGTAAAAGTGAATCAAATTTTTATTATTTTGAATATTTAAATTAAGTGTTTGTACAATATTGGTATTAAATCCAAATATTAGATTACAGTAGATTTTAGTTTGGATTATTATGTGTATATAATCTAGATGTATCTATTTTGGAAGAGAAAACACATCTCCTCTCGTCCCATTCAGTTTGTTCCCGTGTTTCTTATCCATCAATGTTTTGTAATCTTTTAAATAATTACTCGTTAGACGATGATTATTAATAGAGATTAGATAAAACATTTAAACGGATACCTGAATTTCCCGTTGAATACCTATTTTCATAAGAGCTTGATTTCCCACAAACCATAGGAAGGTATGTACCCTTTCGGGTACCACTGCTCCGCATATGCAACTGAAAAACTTTGACATATTTGGTTTTTGGAGCATTATTTCGGGTTACCATGGTATAAGCAAGCTAACTATAAACTTACCATCAAAAGTCACCCCCCATTTTGACATTACCATGGTATATTGCACACTCCGCTAGTGTTGTAACACCCGCGAACCATTTTTTTGGTATTTTGGTGAGGGTGTCGATCGACACCACAGGAGGTGTCGATCGACACTAATTGTTTCTGGTTCGACCGGTTCGATTTAATTATCGATTTGGACCGGTTTGTTGTAGGGAAAACTACCAAACCGAGATATTTAAGTGTTTTGTCGACCAGAAGGGTTTTGGGAAAGTTCTTTTGTCGCCGCTTTGTTGTTTTTGAGAGAAAAAGAGGAAAAAGTGTGTTCTTGAGCTTTTTGGTGACTTTTGGTGAGATTCTTGGCTGTCCTTGAGAGATTGGAAGCTAGGAAGGATCTAGAAGCTTGCTAGGAAGGTTGGATTCGTTGCTTTTGGTCTGAATCTTCCTGCAAAGAGGTGAGTGCATGACCATGGCTTATCTAAGCTAAGAATTCTAGTTTCTATGTGATTTGGTGCTTATGTGGTTGTTTCCTTGAGTTCCCTATGTTATTTCGTTGCTATCTGGGCTGGGTTGGGCTTCTGGGAGTGCAAGGAGCGGTTTGGAGAAGATTGGAGGCGAGATTCGGAGTTTCTGATCGAGGGAAATCGCTGCTCGGTATCGGTGTCGGTCGACACCAGTTGGGGTGTCGGTCGACACCAACGCGAGGACGGCTCGGGACTTTGGCGAGTGTCGTTCGATGCCATGTGGAGGCGTCGGTCGACACAAACTAGGGTTTTCGGGAGTGTCGGGCAGGGTGTCGGTCGACACCAGTTTGGCGTCGGTCGACACCAGATAGTCAGTGACGATCGACACCATCTGGTGTCGGTCGACACCCCTTGTTCAGTTGCATGCGTTGTATATTGCCTGGTTTGTTTTATTGATTGTTGTTTGTGGCTTGTAGAGATCTTATTGCTTGTGTGTATAGCCCAGTAGATGGGAGGATTGCCTCACTGAGTGTTTATCAAATACTCATGCATCTCAATTTGTGTTTGTGGTGCAGGTAAAGGCAAAGTGTGATCGTGGAATCAAAGGCAATGAAGAGGAGGATGTTCTAGGGACTCGATTGAATGTTGTCTGGCATTTGCTAGGGTGCTAGAGTTGAGTCATTAGAAACATTGCTAGGTTGCTGGTTCCATGTTTCTGGTTGTTTGGTATTGATTATTGCTTTGCTATAGTATTGGTTTATTATTGGAATATTATTGGATATTGATTATGTTTTCCGTTGTTGAATGTGTTGTGGTTAGGTGGCTAGTGGGTATGGGACCACTAGCTGTAGTTGTTTTAATATATTATATTTATTATTTATTTATCAAAAAAAAAAAAAGGGTTGGTCTTTTCATTTTGGTATCAGAGCCCTTACGGTTCTAGGTTTGGGTTCGCTAGGCTTCTGTTGTAGATGTTTGGGATTGCAAGTCTTGATTGATTATGTGAGTTAGTCAATTGTGTGTGGCATGGAGTCTTAGAACATCCTCTTCGAGCCGAGTGTGTGATTCCACGGTGAGTTTATGTTTCTGTGTAATAATAGAAATTGTTTGCTTAGCCTTCTGTTCATGGTAGTGCAGATGGTTAGAGAGGGTGCTGTGGCTGGTCGAGGTCGTGGACGCGGACGTGGTCGTGGACGCGGACGTGGTCGTGGTAGGGGCAGAGTCCCAGTGGTTAGTGAGACCGAGGACCAGAGTGTGACAGCTGAGGGTGTTGGCGAGTCGCAGGGTATTCCGGGGATTCCGTGAGTGTGGCAGAGGGGGCGGTGTTGATGCTCCAGTGGCCGGTGATGCTAGGGACCCGGTGTGGGGGTCCCAGCGGGTGGAGTCCCTGGTGTTGACCTTGCGGCTTTGCTAGCACAGGTGTTAGAGCGGTTACCACCAGTGGTACCGGCTCAGGCTCAGGTAGTGCCACCGGTGGTGGCGGAGGAGCGGCAGCCAGTGGCTGCGGATGCGGGAGTCCATGCTCGTTATCTCAGCATGTTGACAGAGATGGGTCGGTTGCACTGAGCAGTTTTAGGAGGTGTAGATCCTACTGCTGCGGATGCGTGGAGGACGAGAGTGGAACGTAACTTCCACACTCGAGATGTCCTGAGGAGTTTTGGGTGGACATAGGGGTCTACTTTTTGAGTGGTGATGCTGAGTTGTGGTGGAGATCTGTGGCTGCTAGGAGGGTGCAGCGGGAGATGACTTGGGCTGACTTCGTTTTGGAGTTCAACCGCAAGTATTTTCCTAGAGAGGCATTGGATCGTCTGGAGGTGCAGTTCCTTCAGTTGTCTCGGGGACACGGTCAGTGCGGGAGTTAGACTTGGAGTTCAGTCGACTTCTTTGTTATGGAGGTCGGGCTATGGAGCCTGAGGAGGCTCAGATCGGAGGTTCTTGAGGGCTCTACGTGATGACTTGAGAGTTCATTGTAGAGGGAGGAGTTATGCTACGCGTGCAGAGCTGGTTGAGACTGCAGCAGAGATTGAGGAGGATATCCGGGCACAGTCAGTGGCGGTAGCTCCAGCAGTTCAGCCTAGTAAGGCTCAGCAGCAGGGTGGTTCTAGCAGGGCGGTAGGCATGCCCAGGGAACCAAGAGGAAGTGGGAGGCTACGCAGAAGCCGAGCGGTGCGGGTTGCTTCGGTTGTGGGAGCAGGGATCACCGGGTTGCTAGTTGTCCCAAGAGGAGTGTTCCGACGGCAGGACCTCGGGTGTGCTATCATTGTAGGGAGACAGGGCACATCAAGCCTTTTTGTCCCAAGCTGCAGCCGGCAGCAGTGGCAGCGTTGCAGCAGGTGCAGCCTGGGGTCAGCAGGTGGCACGGATTGAGCAGGGCCTCGGGTTAACACGACAGTGGAGACTGGTGGAACCAGTGCCGGGCGATCACGGTATAACTTCTCGGTACTTAATCCTTGTGAATTTTAGTAGGGTCAGATTTTATGTTCTGTGATATAGTGTTAGGTTCTCAACACATGAGGTTTGTGTAGGGACCTTGTTGGTGGGCGGGTTTAAGTCCCACGTTATGTTTGATTCTGGAGCTTCGCATAGCTTCATTACTCCAGAGTGTGCAGAGTGTGCGGGGATCAGCGGGGATCCTGAGAGCGCACAGGAGTTGTTAATTGCGGGAGGCAAGTTCCTGAGAGTTATTGGACGAGCTAGAGGAATTGATATTCAGATCGCAGGAGAGTCATGGCCAGCGGATTTGCTTATCAGTCCCGTGGAGCTGTATGATGTTATTCTCGGGATGGATTGGATGCATCGGCATATGGTGCATTTAGATTGCTATCGGGGTAGAGTGGAGTTTGAGCGACCAGGAGGGAAGTTGGTTTTTCAGGGTATTAGACCGACTTCAGGGAGTCTCGTGATCTCAGCCATTCAGGCTGGGAAGATGATCGAGAAGGGCCGTGAGGCTTATTTGGTCACTATATCTATGCCAGAGTCAGTGGGGAAGTCTACGGTTAGCGGTATTCCAGTAGTGGAGGAGTTTGAGGATGTGTTTCAGTCTGCAGGGATTACCACCATCTCGGTCGGATCCTTTGACCATTGAACTGGAACCGGGGACGACACCGCTATCCAAGGCTCCTTACAGAATGGCTCCAGCAGAGATGGCAGAGCTGAAGAAGCAGCTAGAGGATTTGCTGAGTAAGGGATTCATCCGTCCTAGTGTGTCACCGTGGGGAGCGCCGGTGTTGTTTGTCAAGAAAAAGGATGGGAGTTTCCGGTTGTGTATTGACTACAGGGGTTTGAACCGGGTCACTGTGAAGAACAAGTACCCTCTCCCGAGGATTGACGAGTTGTTGGATCAGTTGAGGGGTGCTACTTGGTTCTCCAAGGTGGATCTGGCATCGGGTTATCATCAGATACCGATAGATGAGGCAGATGTGAGGAAGACTGCTTTCAGGACGAGGTATGGGCATTATGAGTTTGTGGTGATGCCTTTCGGCTTGACTAACGCACCAGCAGCGTTTATGAGATTGATGAACAGTGTATTTCAAGAGTTTCGGATGTATCTGTCATCATTTTCATCGACGATATCCTGGTTTACTCTAAGAGTCTGAGGAGCATGCAGTGCATTTGAGGGCAGTTATGGAGAAGCTGCGGGAGCAGAAGCTGTTTGCCAAGTTGAGCAAGTGTAGTTTCTGGCAGCGTGAGATGGGCTTTCGGGTCACATTGTTTCGTGGAGGGGTTTCAGTAGATCCAGAGAAGATTCAGGCTATCGGAGATTGGCCTAGACCGCAGAATGCCACAGAGATCAGGAGTTTCCTTGGATTGGCAGGTTACTACAGGAGATTTGTGCAGGGTTTGCAAGCGAGCACGTCCTATGACTAAGTTGACAGGGAAGGATGTTCCTTTTGTCTGGTCGAAGAGTGTGAGGAAGGCTTTGCAAGCCTGAAGGAGTTGTTGACTACTGCGCCAGTGTTGGCTTTGCCTGAGCAGGAGAACCCTATGTGGTTTATACGATGCATCTAGAGTTGGGTTGGGTTGTGTTCGATGCAGCATGGGAAGGTGATTGCTTATGCTTCGCGGCAGTTGCGGGTGCATGAAGGCAACTATCCTACTCATGATTTGGAGATGGGTGCTGTAGTTTTTGCCCTGAAGATTTGGAGATCTTATCTTTATGGTGCAAAGGTACAGTGTTTACAGATCATAAGAGCCTGAAGTATATATTCACTCAGCCTGAGCTGAATTTGAGACAGAGGCGGTGGATGGAGCTTGTGGCAGATTATGATTTGGAGATAGCCTATCATCCTGGTAAGGCTAACACGGTTGCAGATGCTCTGAGTCGGAAGAGGGTAGCTTCGGCTCGGAGCAGGAGATGGAATCTCGGTAGGGAGATCAGTGCTTTGAGCTTATGTGCTGTTTCACGGGAACCGTTGGGTTTGGAAGCAGTAGATAGAGCAGATCTTCCGAGTAGAGTGCGGTTGGCTCGGGAGAAGGATTTGGGGCTAGTGAATGCCTCTAAGGATGTGGGTTCGAGTATCGGTCTCAGATAATGGTACTATCTTGGTGCACGGTCGTGTGTGTGTGCCCAAGGATGAGGAGTTGAGACAGGAGATTCGAGAGAGGCTCATGCGAGCAAGTTATCCATTCATCCAGGAGCGACCAAGATGTACCGTGACCTCAAGAGGTACTATCATTGGGTCGGGATGAAGAAGGACGTGGCTAGTTGGGTTTCGAGGTGCGATGTGTGTCAGCTAGTGAAGGCTGAGCATCAGGTTCTGGCGGGTTACTGAAGAGTTTACCCATTCCTGAGTGGAAGTGGGATATGATCACTATGGATTTCGTAGTAGGATTGCCAGTGTCACGGACCTTTGATGCTATTTGGGTCATTGTGGACCGGTTGACTAAGTCAGCACATTTTCTGGCCATTAAGAAGACTGATGGAGCAGCGGTCTTGGCTAAGAAGTATGTGAGGGAGATAGTCAGGTTGCATGGGGTGCCAGCAAGCATTGTGTCTCGATAGGGATTCTAAGTTCACTTCGGTGTTCGGAAGGCATTTCAGGCAGAGATGGGCACTAAGGTGCATATGAGTACAGCTTATCATCCCCAGACTGATGGACAGTCAGAGAGGACGATCCAGACGCTGGAGGATTTGCTGAGGATGTGTGTGCTGGATTGGGGTGGCCATTGGGCCGATCATCTGAACCTGGTAGAGTTTGCTTACAACAACAGCTATCAGGCAAGTATTAAGATGGCTCCTTATGAGGCTCTGTATGGGAGGCCATGTCGTACACCATTATGCTGGACTCAGGTGGGGAGAGGAGCATGTTTGGTGCTAGTTTTGTTCAGGAGACCTCGAGAGAAGATTCGGGTTCTCAAGTTGAACATGAAGGAGGCTCGGGATAGGCAGAGGAGTTATGCAGATAGGAGGAGGAGAGATCTTGAGTTTCAGGTAGGAGACAGAGTGTACCTCAAGATGGCCATGTTGCGGGGTCCGAACAGGTCATTGTCGAGACTAAGTTGAGTCCGAGGTATATGGGTCCATTCGAGTGATTGAGCGGATTGGACCAGTGGCATATAGATTGGAGTTACCTGAGGTGATGCGTGCATTCCATAAGGTTTTCCATGTGTCTATGTTGCGGAAGTGTCTCCGTGAGGGAGAGGAGGTGTTGGCTAAGATTCCTGAGGATCTTCAGCCTAACATGACTTTGGAGGCGAGACCAGTGAGGGTTCTCGAGAGGAGGATCAAGGAACTCGGAAGAAGAAGATTCCTTTGATGAGAGTCCTTTGGGACTGTGATGGTGTTGAGGAGCAGACTTGGGAGCTGAGGCAAAGATGAAGGCAAGGTTCAAGAAGTGGTATGAGAAGCAAGCCGCGACTTGAGCTTGTTTAGCCGGGTCCCATCTGTATCCGTGGCTGGAGCGGGAATGGAGTTTTCCAGCCCATCTCTCTTGTTACTCGGTCGCTTGGGGTGGTTGGTTGTGCGACTCAGTAACAAGATGAGGTGGTGTTTGGGGTACAAAGTTTCCGTGAGGCGGGGTTGTGAAGAGAAGTTTCCAAAAGTGGAAAGTTTCCAAAAATGGAAGGTGCTAAATATGGAAAGTTTTATGGGAGTTAGAATTTGTCCATTTTAGCGGTGGAGAGCCTTAAAGGGGCTTGAGTGTGGCCTTAGTGGCGGACTTTTGAGTCAGTGTGCCCGTGGGTGGCGGTCTTTTTAGACATTGTGGGGTCTTTGTGACGGGCTTTTAGCCGAGGGTCTTTGTGACGGTCCTCGTTAGGACATTTGTGTGGCCTTGGTGGCGGTCCTTTTAGGACGTTTGTTTGGCCTTTGTGGCGGGCTGTTTAGCCAGAGTGTCTTTGTGACGGTCCTCTTTAGGACATTTGTGTGGCCTTGGTGGCGGTCCTCTTTAGGACATTTGTGTGGCCTTGGTGGCGGTTCTTTTAGGACGTTTGTTTGGCCTTTGTGGCGGGCTGTTTAGCCAGTGTCTTTGTGACGGTCCTTCGGGACAGATGGTCTTTGTGACGGTCCTTCGGGACAGATGGCCTTCGTGGCGGGCTGTTTAGCCAGAGTGCCTTGGTGGCGGTCCTTTTTAGGACATTTGTTTGGCCTTGGTGGCGGTCCTCTTTAGGACATTTGTTTGGCCTTGGTGGTGGTCCTCTTTAGGACATTTTGTTTGGCCTTGGTGGCGGTCCTCTTTAGGACATTTTATTTGGCCTTTGTGGCGGCCCTTGTGGCGTATATGATCCTTGTGTGGTCATGAGGTATTCCAGTGAGGGAATATGTGGTTGGTAGGACATTGAGATGTTTTACGCGAGCCACGGGAAGGAAACCTGGATAGGGATAGGACTCGGACGTGTTCAGAATCGTTTGCTCGCGACTCTTGGGGGACTTAGGTTCTCCTAGTACTGCCATTTTCAGAGACTTTGTGGCTTGAAAGAATGGTTGGTATATCGACTTCGGATGACGATCCGGGGGCGCGCTGTAGGGTGGCAACCCGAGAGACGAGTTTGGACTTTTTCCTTATATATTATGGCATGCGGGTTTCGGCCTGATGAGGAGCCAACATTTGGCATGCAGACTTAGGTCTGATGAGGAGCCAATAAAAACTCAAAGTTTAGGCCTATGAGTAAAGGAAAGTCCAAAAGTCAAGAGCAAATGACGCTGGAGCGTGAGTCTATCGCCTAGAGGAGACCTTCGTAGATCGGTCGGAGGAGTGCGGGCCGTGGAGACGGTTGCACGGGAGTCCTTGACTGATGGTTGTTCGAGATTCGAGGACGAATCTAGATTGGTGGGGAGAATTGTAACACCGCGAACCATTTTTGGTATTTTGGTGAGGGTGTCGATCGACACCACGGGAGGTGTCGATCGACACTAATTGTTTCTGGTTCGACCGGTTCGATTTAATTATCGATTTGGACCGGTTTGTTGTAGGGAAAACTACCAAACCGAGATATTTAAGTGTTTTGTCGACCAGAAGGGTTTTGGGAAAGTTCTTTTGTCGCCGCTTTGTTGTTTTTGAGAGAAAAAGAGGAAAAAGTGTGTTCTTGAGCTTTTTGGTGACTTTTGGTGAGATTCTTGGCTGTCCTTGAGAGATTGGAAGCTAGGAAGGATCTAGAAGCTTGCTAGGAAGGTTGGATTCGTTGCTTTTGGTCTGAATCTTCCTGCAAAGAGGTGAGTGCATGACCATGGCTTATCTAAGCTAAGAATTCTAGTTTCTATGTGATTTGGTGCTTATGTGGTTGTTTCCTTGAGTTCCCTATGTTATTTCGTTGCTATCTGGGCTGGGTTGGGCTTCTGGGAGTGCAAGGAGCGGTTTGGAGAAGATTGGAGGCGAGATTCGGAGTTTCTGATCGAGGGAAATCGCTGCTCGGTATCGGTGTCGGTCGACACCAGTTGGGGTGTCGGTCGACACCAACGCGAGGACGGCTCGGGACTTTGGCGAGTGTCGTTCGATGCCATGTGGAGGCGTCGGTCGACACAAACTAGGGTTTTCGGGAGTGTCGGGCAGGGTGTCGGTCGACACCAGTTTGGCGTCGGTCGACACCAGATAGTCAGTGACGATCGACACCATCTGGTGTCGGTCGACACCCCTTGTTCAGTTGCATGCGTTGTATATTGCCTGGTTTGTTTTATTGATTGTTGTTTGTGGCTTGTAGAGATCTTATTGCTTGTGTGTATAGCCCAGTAGATGGGAGGATTGCCTCACTGAGTGTTTATCAAATACTCATGCATCTCAATTTGTGTTTGTGGTGCAGGTAAAGGCAAAGTGTGATCGTGGAATCAAAGGCAATGAAGAGGAGGATGTTCTAGGGACTCGATTGAATGTTGTCTGGCATTTGCTAGGGTGCTAGAGTTGAGTCATTAGAAACATTGCTAGGTTGCTGGTTCCATGTTTCTGGTTGTTTGGTATTGATTATTGCTTTGCTATAGTATTGGTTTATTATTGGAATATTATTGGATATTGATTATGTTTTCCGTTGTTGAATGTGTTGTGGTTAGGTGGCTAGTGGGTATGGGACCACTAGCTGTAGTTGTTTTAATATATTATATTTATTATTTATTTATCAAAAAAAAAAAAAGGGTTGGTCTTTTCAAGTGTATCCGTCGACAATCATCTGTCTTGTCAAAATCTAATAGTTCTCCCATCATCAATAACCCAACTATGACCTGGATAAATAACCTCTCGCAAACCAACCCTCACACTTCTCCATGTTGAAGACCAGTTACTCTTAACACCAGTCCACATATTTTAATGGATGGTGCCAACTTTATACTTGCTCTTCACCACTCGAGCCACATTCATTAATCAATCTCCAACCCACATTTACTATAAGTGCTTTGTTCATGTATTTAGCTGCCCGAATACCTAACCCTCCTTTACACTTACGTAAGCAAACTTTATCCCAAGAAACTAAATTTTGTTTTCTTTTCTCTGGCGTGCTGCCCCACAAGTAGGATCATGAGACCTTATCCAAGGTATGGTGTCAATCGACACTAGCGGTTTTGATGCTGCTCAGTTAAGTTAGTTTTGGTTAAGCTAGTTAAGCTATTTTGGGGAAAATCCTATTTGTTCTCTTTAAAAGGGGCGGTTTGATCCTTCTTGGGGGAGATCTGCTTGCTCCCAACCGTCGCCTGCCCTGGAAAAAAAGAGCTGAGAGACTTTCATGGGTCTTGGGAAATGGAGGAAGGAGGGAGGTGGTTTTGGGGATGAGAGAGGAGGAGAGAGTGAATTAGGTTGGAGTGAGGATAGCTTATCTTTTGCGCGGCTACCAAGAGAGAAAGAGAAATGAGATCTTGTGTTTGGGGATTAAGAGGAAGAGAAGATGGATCCATCTCCTACATGACTGTGAGGAGGTGTAACATCCTGAACCCAAATTTAGGGTGGGTATCGATCGACACAAGGAGAGTGCCGGTCGACACTACTAAATTGGTGGTGTTTCGGTTCATTTTAAAATAAATAGATTTAGCTTGGTTTGGGTTTTGAAACCCTAAGTCTTGTTTTAGAAGGCACGAGCAGCCTCTCTGTGTTGATTTTTGTCTTTTGTCGCTTCTAGAGAAAGAGGAAACAGAGAGAATTACCTTGGGAGCTTGATCTAGAGGCTTAAGGAGAATGTTAAGGAGAAGGCTTCAAGAGAGGAGAAGAAGATCAGTAGCTTTCTGGGCGTGAATAGGTTGTTGTGGCCTGGTTTCTTGCTGTTCTTCATCTCAATCTTCTTTATTTGCTAAGGTGAGTGCATGACCCTGGCTTATCTGAGCAATTAGGGTTTGTGTGATTGATTTGGTGATTATATGATTGATTACTTTTTGGATTGATTACTTTTTGTTTTGTGTGCTTTTGTGGTGTTTGTGAGGCAATGTTTGGCTGTTCTTGGTTGTGTCGTCTTGGGAGATGATGTGGTGGAGTTTTAGTGTCGGTTGATGGTGGAGATCGTCAACGGAGGTGTTCCAGAGGTTGGGGGACGACCGACACCAGGCGGGTTTCGATCAACACCATTTGATGTCGCGGAAGGAAAATGCGTTGCAAAATTGGTGCAGTCTAGTGGTGGTGTCGACTAACACTAGGGCGGTGACGATCGACACCAGGTGTCTGTGGACACAGTTTTGGATCTTATTGTCTGTTTGGACTGTTTTTATGTTGTTTCTTTGTGTATGGTCTTAACTGCTTGTGTGTATAGCCTAATAGATGAGAGGATTGCCTCACAAAGTATTTGTGAGAATACTTACGCATCTCAATTGTTGTTTGTGGAGTGCAGGTATGTGACGTGGAATGATCTAGGGTCTTGGTTTTGTGTTGTTGGTCTTGATATTTATGTTGTTGGAACCTTGTTTAGTAGCATGCTAGGTTGTTGGATAGAATGATTGGGAATGTTCTTGTATTGTTGGTATGTTTTCGTTGTGTATATTGGTTGTGGTTGGTTTAATGATGATTTGTGGTTTGGTGGGTTTAATTAAGTATTATGAGATGCTTAATTATGTTATTTAAAAAAACGGGTCGGATTGTTTAAGGAGGGATGCAAGTCCTAGGTGGTGGCGTGAGAGGAGAAGAGAGGCTCCCACATAGTTGTTGCAGCTGTAAGTTGTATGGTTTGTTGTGTATAATTGTTTACGGAACGTTTGTTGTGGGAAATAGGGATTTTTGGTCAAAAGTGGCAAGAGGTGACGAGGAAGCCGAGTTGCAGGCTGGGTGTCTGAAGATGGTTTACGTCTGAGACAAGAGTGTCAATTCCCGAACTCTTTAAAACTTCCTCATCTCTTAAAGTTTTGTTTTCACATTCAATGATGAATCAAAGCGAAAAACGTAAACCAGTTTAGGTTAATTAAGGTTGTGAGGCAACGTAGCTCACTGATTAACAAAATTTCACAACAATATTAACGAATAAAACTCTTGTATTTATACCACAGAGTAATATTATGACATATTACTGATGGATGGTAATAGTAAATAGTATGGTTGCACATAGGATTTAAAGTTTGCAATTGTCACTAGCATTTACTTAGATAACAGTAGCAACCTAGTTTCTTTACTCCTTTGTCCTGAAAATGTTCACATCTGCCCTCAAAATGCATTATAGCTTTGCAAGCTTTATCGCATTCTGTGGACTTGACATGTTTATAATTTTTACAAGTTCCACGCGCGTAAGCGGCTCGGTACCTGCTGCACACCTTTTGTCCGTGTATTCCTAACAATTTAGTGATAGATATGTAAGAAACATAAAGATCTTTGTAGTTAAAAAATATATCATAGATATGTAAGAAAAATAAAGATCTTTATAAGTAAAATATATATCATCTTCGTTTTAGTTAGCTTACTTGAAAATAGCAATATAATTATCTAAAAGTTCATTAATGATTTGGTTTTGTTGAATTAGATCTAACAAATGTTATAATCCTCTCGGCTCCAAAATTTGGTTCATCCATAATATAAGATTATATTAAAAATCTCTATGATGATTACTTGCACCATTACTACCTTGATGTACAATTCTTCTGGGTTACTACTCACATTTTATGAATTTTTATATCATCCACACAAAATGATTAGTAGTAAAAAGTTAATTTCACATGATATATATGGCATTTTCAGCTATCATAGTATCATACGAGCAATAAAAGGTATCGATTCGACAGTTACACAGTAATGTGGCCACAAAAACACTTTTAATCCTTTAAACTATGATAAATTATACTATGTTCTCATTTAAAACAAAAAAAAACAAAAAAAATATATATACACTTGAGACAGAACATTTTTTCGTTTTCAAAGTAATGTTTTGGATTATAAACGGAAACAGAAAGCTTCAAACTAAAGGGAAACTTTTTTTATTTATTTATTAAATTTAGCTAATGAATTTTATTAAAGTTACTTAAATATATGACAGTCTTTATTATATGAATAAACATTAACAATAAATCTAATAAAACAAATATAAAAATAAGACTTCAAAGAGATTCATAAATCATAACGTACATTACCTGTTAAAATCAACACAAAAACCATCATACGAGTGATGAAACCAACAACATTTACACTTTTACCCATTTTTGCTTTACTTTATGTTTCTTCTCCTTTCTTTTGATGGAATGCTCATGACACAATCATCAATTGTTGTATATAAATAATTAATTTTTCTAAAAATAGAAGAAAAGAAAAGAAAAGAAAATGTAGTTCATAAGTATTCCTATAAAAGAGTAAATTTGCTAGACCACATATTTTCCCCCGTTGTTTCCTATCTTTATCTTTAGTTAATTTCAATTTGTATTTCTATGAACTTTAACAAATACAATATGAAAATATAAAAATCAGTGTTAACGATTAATGTAAAGAACACATATGAAATTCAAATTATGAACACATAGAGTCAGTGATATTTTCACTAATATATTATCATAAATTTTCATAATGCACTGAGACTACATTAAAATTACATGTATTTTAGGACCAAAATAAAATTTTAAAATTTGTTTATATATAATTAAGACCCATTTTCAAAAATGAACTAGGACTATAACCATTTTTGCGATTCTTACACCGGCCTGGACTCTCTACACATGGTACGGGATAAAAAATCAATTGTAATGTGGTCGTCTTCCATGGGAGAGATGATGATGTCGTTCTTGTTGAATGCAGCCACAATGTTTCTAAGGCATATAATTAATAATGTTATAAAGCAATTTCTTATAATACAAATTAATGACTGATTAAACTAAACATTCTGGTTTCGTTTCATCTCTAATGAGAACAATTATTTTCCTAGGGCATAGAATTAAATTAATAATGATCTAAAGCAGTTGTTTTACAATATAAAAGACTGATTTTAAAATCATAACGAAACGCTACTTTTTGTTTGCCGTGAACAAACAAAAAAAGAAACACTAATTTGTTAAAAACATTCTAGTTTCGTTTCATCTCCTCTAATGAGAACAATGATAAGCAGAATTCAAATAAGTTTTTGGCTAAATTGGCTAAAAGTTTTGAAAGATTATATATATATATATATATATTTTTTTTTTCTTTTCAGTGGTCTCTGGAAAATGCTGTAATTTCATAATGGTGTTTTTCTTAGTTTTTTTTTATAAAACGACTATAATTATTTTCCTAGGGCATATAATTAAATTAATAATGATCTAAAGCAGTTGTTTTACAATACAAAAGACTGATTTTAAAACCATAACGAAACGCTACTTTTTGTTTGCCGTGAACAAACAAAAAAAAAACACTAATTTGCTAAAAACATTATGGTTTCGTTTCATCTCCTCTAATGAGAACAATGATAAGCAGAATTCAAATAAGTTTTTGGCTAAATTGGCTAAACGTTTTGAAAGATTATATATATATATATATATATATATATTTTTTTTTTTTTTTTCTTTTCAATGGTCTCTGGTAAATGCTATAATCTCAGAATGGTGTTTTTCTTAGTTTTTTTTTTATAAAACGAATATAATTATTTTTCTAGGGCATATAATTAAATTAATAATGATCTAAAGCAGTTGTTTTACAATACAAAAGACTGATTTTAAAACCATAACGAAACGCTACTTTTTGTTTACCGTGAACAAACAAAAAAAAGAAACACTAATTTGTTAAAAACATTCTGGTTTCGTTTCATCTCCTCTAATGAGAACAATGATAAGCAGAATTCAAATAAGTTTTTGGCTAAATTGGCTAAATGTTTTGAAAGATTATATATATATAAATTGCCCTCTCAACAGAACAACGGTGGAACAGAAGTTATATCTGGAGTAACATATCAAACGCAAAAGAGTCGAGGCAACTCTTACCAACCTGCCAAGGAAGTAAACTCCAATCAAAGTGCTATAAATATATATATATATATATATATATATATATATATTTATTTTTTTCTTTTCAATGGTCTCTGGTAAATGCTATAATCTCAGAATGGTGTTTTTCTTAGTTTTTTTTTTATAAAACGACTATAATTATTTTCCTAGGAGATATAATTAAATTAATAATGATCCAAAGCAGTTGTTTTACAATACAAAAAACTGATTTTAAAACCATAACGAAACGCTAGTTTTTGTTTACCGTGAACAAACAAAAAAAGAAACACTAATTTGCTAAAAACATTTTGGTTTCGTTTCATCTCTTCTAATAAAAACAATGATAAGCAGAATTCAAATAAGTTTTTGACTAAATTGGCTTTTGAAAAATTATATATATATATATATATTTCAGTGGTCTCTGATAAATGCTATAATCTCATAATGGTGTTTTTCTTAGTTTTTTTTTATAAAACAACTATAATACAAAAATCTGATAAGCAGAATGATAATTTTTTTTTTTTGTTCTAATGTTTGCTCTCCCTTGTTCAAGTTTTCACATTTTTTCTATCTGAAGACAAAAAAAAAAAAAAAAACAACTATAGTTATTTTCCTAGGACATATAATTAAATTAATAATGATCTAAAGCAGTTTTTTTATAATACAAAAGATTTAAAAACCATAAACAAACGCTAGTTTTTGTTTGCCTTAAACAAACAAACAGAAAAGAAACACTAATTAATTTTTAAACCCGGGAAAATAAAAGTCTGGTTTAGTTTCATCTCTCTTATGAGAACAATGATAAAGCAGAATTCGAAACGTCTGATCCTTTTCACCTGTGCTTGCGCTTTGATGGTGGCATGTTCTTCATACTGCTACTGCCGCCTCCACCGCTAGTTCCAGGCCGCGATTTCCCAAACGCTTTCATCTTCCTTCTCTTCCTCTCTTCCTCACTATCAGACTCAGCTCCATGCTCTCTGTCTGCATTACTAGCTTCTCTCTCCAGTTCATCCCAAGTCTTGCCTTTCTCTTCCTCTGACTCTTGCTCTGAGTCCTCCTCTTCTTCATCCTCTGACTCCACCAGTGACTCACTCTCTGAGGCCTCATCCTCTGACTCAGACTCAACCTCCACATCTGATGGTTCATATCCTTTGTCTGACTCCTCAGAGCCCCCAGATTCTGAATCACTTCCGTCCAGATTCAAAAACTCCCATCCTCCATCATCTATGAAGCTCTGCGGATCATCCGTGATCGTCTTCAGGATCTGTCTCCAGTTCAGATTCAGTTTGCTCTCGTAGTACTTTATATCTGTAGTGTCAAGCCACTCTTTTATCCCCTCCAGCGAACTTGTGGGAACTGAGTCAACCCTAAGAACATCTTTTTTGAAGTCCTTGAAGATGATGGCCATGTCAAAGTTCTTCTGCCCAAACCCAACTCTCTCAAGATTCACAATCTCAATCTCACTCAGACTGACCACGAGGAACGGGTATTCTATGAGCTCAACTAAGCAGCTGGAGGTCGGTATAATGAATGCAGATGTCTTGTGCGGAACACCATGGAAACCAAGCTCTCTCAGAGGTTGATCAAACTCAAGGTCCAGACTTGCAAACTGGGGTAGTTGCCACATATCATTGACCCGGTTTGCAAAATGATTGAAATCCATGTTGATCTTGTTTTTCCTATCACGCTCCCGCTGTTCTTCATCAATCTCATCTGGATCATAAGCTGATCTCCTCCCACCACCTAAAGATTGCACAACATCCATTACCTCCACATAAAACTGGACGTCCTTGGTTTTCTTGGTTCCTACCATTATGTGGTTGTGCAAATGAAAATGAAGGAGGGTGATCATCTCCTTCTCAGCCGGCTGGAAAAACGCGTGTTTTATGTTTGCAAACAGGACATCCACACGCTCGTCAGGCCTGGTCGTTGAATACCTGAAACCGTTGGCATGAGCTTCGAGTGTCCCAGGAATCTTCTTGCGGCCACTGAAAGGCGGACGGATCCACAACTCAGACAACCTGAGGGGTTTGAACTTGTTCCCTGCAAGCTGAAGTTTCTCCTGTGTCACCAATGTCGCCCTTTCAGCTCTCTCTGACTCCCGGGCCATGACTTGCCGTCTGAGGGTCTTAATCTGCTGAACTACTTCACTGCTATGCCTTGAATCCTTGGTCCGGAATGAAACCTCCTTGAGGTAGATAGCACCCTGGTTTTTCAAAGAGTTTGAATCATGAGGGTTGAAGGGTGTACCGGGGACATTGAAAATGATACGGATGTAGCAATTCCTGTTGGTATCTTGATTGCCTGACACTGTTCTTATTGTAGCCACATGGAATGGGACTAAGCTACCATAGATGGGCAACAATACAGCCTCGTTCTTCGCATCAGTCTGGACTTCCAAAGACCGAGGTTGGGGCATGTCGTTAACATTCTTGTAGCAAACCACATCAGCTGAAGTTTTTGCAGTAGACCTGCTGTCTCCCGCCCCAGACCTGTCACCAGCAAGCCTTCTGGCGGTTTCTTCATTTTTCTGGCGTGCAAGCTCTGCCTGGTGCTGCTTCCGTAGCTCTTCTTTCGACACCACATGATCATCTGATCGTAGAGCTGTCTTGGTAATGTGGTTCTCAGAACCGCTGATCTTCGGCTTCTTCCTCGGTCTCTCTTCTTCTTCATCCTCTTTGAAGGAGTAAGCCACATCCTTAACAGATTTAGAGCACTTGGTTAAAAGCTCCGCATTCTGTTCCGTGACGAGAACTGTGTCAGCTAGCAAAAGTGAGAACTTCTTGATCTTGCTGCGGCTTTCTGACTCACACTCCAAGTTCTGGAAACCAAGAGACACATTAAATGTCATCTTCGGTCTCAATACTTTATCATTCTTTGCATTAATATTTAATCCTGACTCTCGGAATTCAAGACCGATACCAGTCCCAGCAGATTTAGTTAGCTTGTCAACCAACTCAGGGGCATTCTTTTCAACAACCGAAAGGGCAGCTTGATAAACAGTATTGATCTTTCTTCCTGACCTCAAAGCATTAATAGCAGCCTCATGTGCCTTGAGAAGAACCTCATATGCCTTGATCTGGAGAGAAGTTGCATCTATTAGGTAAGTCCTGGCAACGTTTGAGCAATAACTATTATACCGAGCACCAACAGCACATAATATGATACTCGCTGGATCATAAGTGAGCAGTTCATCATTGCTTGCAGCACTTGGTTTGAGATCAAACTTGCCTCCGCTTTGAAATATCGGAGGGTAACATATGTCAACATTTTCTGCCTTCAGCCTCACACCGGCCTTAGTAGGCTCAAGTATGGATTTCTCGGTGAGATCCATCAAAGAAGAGTGGGTGACGTCTTTCTCCTCATCAATGACACTCTCAAGGTTTGGGACAACAACAGTTTTCATCACACTATAGGCCAGATACGCAGCTTTCTTCACACTCATGACCTCAGTATCATCTTTAACAGCAAAAAGATCAGACAGCCCCCCAGTTATATCTACAAACTGGAAGTTTGCATTCTTTAACCTCTCAGTCCATGTCTCCAGAAGCTTACCTTCAGGAACTTCACGAGCAATGTGTCCTACTACTTGTGAATCGTTTCCATCACCCCGGGATAGATCACGGATGGCACGAAATATGGCATCCATCAGCCCTGTTCCATCATCACCCTTGGGCTTAACATGCATAACAACATCAACCTTCAACTCATCATGTGCAGCATTCTTCACAACTTCAAGTAGAGATGCCTTGTTCCTGCTACACAAGAAGTGGATCTGCTTTGGGGTAAAAACCATTATCGTATCTGGAAACTCATACCCAAGAAGCCAAATATTCAACGCTGACGATTTCAGGTAGCGCAGATCATCAGAAGCAGGAGGGGTAGCAATGGCAAGAGCGTCCGCAGAGCCCCATAGGTTTGCACTGTGCTTCTTCCAATGTTCATACAAGGCTCTTGCACGTGAGATAAAGTTTTTAACATTTATGGAGTAGGCATTCCCAGGTTTTGGAGGCACTCCACCAGGAGCTCGCGCGTTACCATTTCGAGAGTCTGACATCTAAAGAGTCCCAGAAGAAACTTTATCTGCTGAAGCAAAAGTAATATAATACTCAGAAACAAGAAAGCTTATCATAATCACAAGAGAAATTTACAAGCCTAAAACTGAAAACACATTAGACTCATTCGGAAGATTACTTAACACATGTGAATCAAATCTAGGGTTTCATAGCTTTAAACTAGGTCAAATTTTGCAGTAAAATCCACCAAAATTAACACCCAGAACGAAAAACTAGAGTAAAGAAAAAAAAAAACCCACCTCGGATAAAATCAAAGAAATCACAAAAACAAGCCGCGGCGCGAGAGGAAGCAACGCCGAAACCCTAGAAATCGAAGAACGAAAAAAAAAAATCAATTACTTCGTCTAATGCAGCGAAATGGAAACAGATCGAGTTAAGAACACGATTATAAACGAAGAATCAAATCAAAGAACACGAAAACGAGACGGAAACAAGTTGAATCGTAGATTAAAAACAGTGAGAAATTGAAAAAGGGGAAGAACAAAAAAAAATCAAAATAGTTTACCGAGAGGGTTCTTAACGGTGGACAATAACGTTGCAGCTTCAAACGACGGCGGTTAAGGCCGAGAAACAAGAAGAGGAACAAAAAGCAAAAAATGCACCGGCGAGGCTCTCCTCGAGAGAGAATGGGGAGTAAACTAAAGGTTACCAAAGAATGGCTCTTCAACGAGGCAATTCTGAGAGTGGAACGTATATTTATTTTGATTATGGTGGGCTTTGCCACCTTATTGGGCTTATATGACATATAAAGGCCCATTAACGTATTATGTTTTCTGATAATCCTCTAAATATCAATTATTTATTTTTATTTTTTTTTGAATTTAATGTTAAATTATATTCAAAAGAAAAATAAAACTGTTTTACAACTTGTGCAACTTTGCTTGAGAATACAAATTATTGAAAATCAAATAAACCTTCACCCTTCACCCTTCACCCTTCACCCTTCACCCTAACATCGAGATTGCAACCACATCGGGAACACCTCATCATACCGCCGATCACCTAAGTGTCCAATAGCTAGAAGTTGATCTTTAACTTGTCTATCAATGCTGATGCAGGCTTTGGCGCATAGCGACGCCCATTCCTCTCCCTCCAAATTCTGAATATCCGATTATCATTCTTGTTCAATTAGGTAGATAACCATATTGTAAAGGTTAATTTTAAGTGAATGATTGTGAATTTTCATTTGCAAATCACGTAACTAGGGAGTTATTTCTCTAAATAACGTGCTACTTTTATGAAAGACACAACATGTTGTTTTCATTAGCATCCAGTTTTTATGTTTTTGCAAACGGAAGAAAAATAAAGTTAATAAATAAATTACTCTACGACTACGTGAGGCGAGATCAATACACAAAAAAAATAGCAAATATGGTTCTAAATATGGCAACGATCTTTGCTTTTAAACTTCTTCTATGTTTGTTATCAGAATAATAGCACAAATAAACAAATTACTTTGATTGTAAACAACATGTGTGTCGGTCATAAACAAATTATAAGTCGGTGGTCGCATGAACCAAATAGCGCTAAACCACCTTCTAAAAATCTCGGCCTTCGCATTGATTACGCTCCACAAAATCGCTAGACCACCCTCTCCACCTCAATTAATAACTAATCCCCGTCTACTATCCATTATCTAATTATAACTGTCTAATTTTATTATAATTCGTCTAATCCGATTACTTTAAACTTAATCTTGTATGAAATGATTATTTTTAGAGCCAAATATAAACTAAATATGTATTTTTTGTTATTTAAACATTTAAATTAAGAGTTCACGATGTTTTACAATAACTAATGTATAAACTTTTAGTGAAAATCATAAAAAAAATTAAAGTTATGTTTTTCTGTAATTTTAAAGACAAATATATAGTTTTAAATTTTATTTGATATTTTTATTTTAACAATTACAAAATTATACATTTATTTAATACTATATATTTTTATTTTATTATTAATTTAATAAAATAACCCTAAAACTAGTCTCCGTTTAATCTCCGATTTTCTCGCTAGGCGCTAGACCCACACCCACCGCTCGACTAACGCCTAGCAATTTCTAAAAAAGAGAATAGATCACACACAAAAAATAAACTGATACTAAAGTTTTTGTTGTTTGTGGTATTAAAAGTTTTGAATTAACATATATCAAATTCTCAAATGAAAACTTTTTTTTTTTTTCCTAATTCTCATTATGGAATTGTTTTCTAATATTTTTGTTTTGATATATATGATATCTTTTTGTATTTTTTTTTGTACACAATAGTTTGAACTTCTATTTTTTAAAGATTTTAGAAGTTCAAACTATCATTACGATTCATAAAATCGTCAACTTTTGAGATTTTTTTTTTATTATTTTTTTTTTTGTCAACAAAAGATTAGCTCAAACGAGCCAATGCGTAGGAAAATCGTTTACATACAAAACATTTTACGGAGATATGCGCGCATAGCGTGCCAGAATATCCGCTTTTGAATTTGCATTTATGGGAATATAAGATAAGGAAAAAGAAGAGAACTTCTCCTTGTCCGTCCTTATATCATTTAGGTAAGTTGAGAATGTCGGCCAGTCATGTGGCGAAGACACCATCTTCACCAAATCACCGCAGTCTGAGTAGAAAACCACTTCGCGGTAATCATGTCCAATCATATTTTTGAGTTTAATCATTACGAATCATTAAATTTCATATTTTATACTATCTAGTATATATATAAATGATCTATCTTCGGAAGTGTAAACACGTAGACTGCCTCGATTCAGCTGACCGATGGATACAACGATGGTCACTTACCGCCATAGGGTTGATCCTGCTGCACAAGTCCTCTAGACTTCAATACCTGTAATCCAAAAACAAACACATTTCAGTCAGAGATGAGAATCAACGATCACCCCTCACCGCATCAGTGTCTCGAAAAACATTGGAATAGCTAGCTTTCTTGTCTTTCCGGCCATAACGACTACTTAGAAGTTAGAAGAGAAAGATCAGTAGGCTCTTAAATACATGGTTTGTAGAATTTTATACTTTGTTCTCCTTGGCCAATCATCAGAATTTTGGGTAGCTGGTGATCGTACCAGGGAATTATCACCTACTTCGAGGAAATAAAGTTCCTGTATTGCTATCAATGTTAGCAAAGCACCACGAATGGAGTAAAAACAAAACACGCGAAAAAACATGACAACAAACCTCGTCCATCATTTCAGAAATACGACTCTGCATGCGCGGTTTGTGGACTTACAAAGTCTTAAACATCTTTAGTTTGCTGAACTGTACTGTCTAGATCAGTGGAATCAGGAACAGTAGACTGTGGAATCGAAGAGGCCGGGTTGATTTCTGTTTCAGCTTGTTGTTGAGTCGAAGCTGATACTGTTGCAGCGACAGCAAGATATATAGCTTTGAAGCTACATAGTCCTTTTCAAAGTCTTAATCATTTAGGTTTGTCCAAATATAAATAAAAATAAATGACAGGAAATAATCACTTACCAGTAAACAAGGGCTCATTAACAATTTAATCCTTCTTTAATTGGTTATTGAGTCTCCAAATAGATGAGGGCAGCGTCTTTCTTTTACCAAGACTATCACTAGGATCCTCAAGCCGTTCTTTCAGGACCCTGTCCAAGTTCTTTGATCAGTATATGCAACATTGTAATAAAATAATCAAAGTCTAGCAATGGAAAAGTTATTACTTGTTCGATAATACTGTGACCTAATCAGAGGGCTTCCTCTTCCTTGGCCTTGTGTGTGGTGTGGAAGAAGGAGTTGGCTGAAGAGCCTGGTTCAAATGATGGATGCACTTTAATTAACATCAAAGGCAAAACAGTAAATTTAAAATGTATGATAAGATAGATAGTGATTAGTGAACGTTAACATATGTTGTTTACTAACCAAAATTTGCAGGGTCTTCCTCAGAACTAGTAAAACTTGGAATTCTTAAACGAAGCTCAAACGTTGAATGCTTTCTAGAATTTTATAATTCTTCATCAATACTACGAATATATAGTGGTTTCTTTCTCATTCAAAGTTTCATCGCCTTCAACACTGAGATTTTGTTGTTGTGTAGCAAATGGTGGATGAGACACAGGGCTTAAATCACGTGCAGCATCCCGCCTTTTCTCAATCTCGGGGACGCTGTTCTTTTCGATACTAGGATTGAGCGCTCCTGTCGAGTTACTTGGTCTAGCATCCATGGATTTGGGGAGTTCTTGGTTGTGTGTTATAGTATCTATAGAGCAACATTAGAGTCACCTAGCTCATTCTTTCCTACCTCATAAGCCATTTCAACATCAGTTTCTCCAAGATGCTCATACACAGGTATTGTGAATTGACTGCTTTATTCATTTAAAATGAGGCAATCACATAAATAAAATAAAATATAAAAAAGCATATCATAAAGGAAGAGAAAACACAAATAGGTCTAGAGGAAATCAGAGCCTTACTCAAATGTTCAAGCAACACTCGGATCAATGCCACTAGGACTTTTATCTGAAAAAAATATATTAGCATCCGCATCATTAACAACTTAAATCATGGTATGCTGCATATGAATCTACTACAACAACATATAATAAACATAAAACATTCAAAAAGTACCTATGAGAGTTATATATATCTCCCTCACGCCCAATATTATTATCGAATCCAATCTAGGATTTACAAGAAAAGAATATGAAATGTTAAGATCTCTCAAGCTTTTGTTACATATGAAAAGCAAAAACATGGGTTAGGTAACTCTCGAGCGTGTCATCTTCCAACTCGAACTCGTCCAAATTTAGTGGATAAGGCAAAGTTACTGACTCAACGGGTGTCTTAACTAACCAAGTACTTAGAAGATTACTACATTCAAAAAGGAAAATAATCATTTTGCGTTGAATATATCCGCGCAAGTCGCAACCCCTAGTAAAAGTTGACCTAACATTATCATTTCTTCCATTTGTTCCTCTGGATGAAGTATAAGATCTGCAAAAACAAATTACATAACTAAAACTTTACAAACCAATCAAGAATCCTGCATATAAGCTATATCATAAGAATTAATATTGCAAATAAAATTTTTAATAAGCATAACTAGAAGGGTCAAACACAAAATATATTTCAAAAATGTTAATATAGATGCTAGCATCAGTTAAAAATAATGTGGACGAATATATTATGCAATAGAATTTTGGTTAATAAAAAGATGATGTTAAAAAAAAAACAAAGCCACCAATTACTAAAACGAACCATTATTATAGTTATAATTTCAGATGATCACAAAAATAAACAATTTATTGGATAATACTTTATCCTATATATTGTTGTTTCATGTTTAAAAATGGTGGTATATCACCATAGAAAAATCTAAGAAGTGTCTTGCTCAATTGTTTAAACGAGTTCTTAAAAATGATCGAAAATCGTTCAGAAACATTAGTTAGGAGAAATCACGGTTTAGTCATAGGTAGTAAACTCTACAAGCTCAAAAACTCATTGATAAACAGATTTTGTTGCAAACCATTCCCATAAGGCTCATAATGAAAAGAAAGTTGACGTGGTAATGTCACTTATCCTAATTAAAGAAAAAAAAAGTGACGGATGGGCTTATTATTTGATTTTTGTGTTAACAGTTATTTATTTTATTTTTTATTTCCAGTGATAACTATTTAACGAGAGAAACTTTTTCAGAAGCTGTTGAAAGGATTGGACATTCCCTCTTGTATTTGTGTTGTGTTGAGGTTTATGGATCGGTTTATTTATCAACCGAAATTTGTGTTAAAATGATATCATATGTTATTTGAATCATGAATTTTAAGAAAATTATTAAATTTAGTTCCTAATTTAATAATTAGTAATTTATCATAGTAGCCGTTCAACCGGAGATAATGATAAAGAATCGGGAAAATAAGACGCCTACTAAAACCTCTGGGAATCTGAATGTTTTCAAGATTCAGAAAAATGCCAATTGCAGGGAAATTGCAGCCCTTTTTCTTACCCCTTCAACGACGAGAAACCCTCTTCCTAGGTCTAAACATAAATGGTAACATTTGTGAACAAACTTAAGTACACCTAAACAAATTCTGGAAAACTTAAACCACAAATTCACAAACTTTGTTAAAATAGAAAAAAAAAAAATCAACTATTGTTGCATTGTATGTTTTTTAATACCAATTAAGTTGTTTTAGTAGATAACTAAATTTTAAAGAACAGACAAAAAAAAGATGGAGTTTGTTTATTTTTGTTGTATTATGAGGTGTATTGTAGTTTGACATGACAATTGTAGTTCGGTTTATGGGATCTGTCAAAGATTAGGAGGAGAGAAAAACATTTAGAGATTTGAGGGCAATTTATGAATTCTGATTGTCAAACTGTGTGGGGTTAGTAGGATCAAGTTATGTGTACTTAATATTGTAGTTTCCTTAGAGAATACTTTTGTAATCTCTTCTCTTATGAGTTTTCATGTAATGAATTTTTCATCTATTGGCTATAGCCAAAGTCAAATCAAATTCAAATCCATTCCATTAAACAAATGATGGGTCAAGTCAACATCAAATACTTGTTCAAACGATGCCATAGATTATATAAATAATGTGTAAGTTTCTCTTTCTTGAAGGAAAAGAGTTGTTTATTCTTGTTATTTGACATAATAGATCCAAGATTGATCGTAGCCACCCAAATCGGAAGCATAAATGAATTGTATGCTCATATCCATGAGAATCCATACATTCTTGAAATCATTGATGCAGTACCTTTCATCAACACTCCTCTCCATGTAGCTTCTGCTTCTGGGAACCTTGCTTTTGCCATGGAGCTGATGAATCTTAAGCCGTCTTTTGCTAGAAAACTTAACACATAAGGGTTAAGTGCATTGCATCTTGCTCTAGAGGAAAGTCAAACACGGTTGGTTTAAGTTTACTCAAGGTTGATCCTGACCTTGTTCGCCTTCAAGGAAGAGAAGGTTATATATATAGTTTAAACTACACCAACTCATTTAATTTTAATTTGTGTTTTGATTTCTCGAAATTATTTGATTTTTTGTTACTATGAAAAAGGTTGAAATAGTTTGATTTTGATAAAAGCTACGACGCCGTTTCATCAAGTAGTGAGAAGAGGAGAGACTGATCTTATGACAGAGTTCCTCTTAGCTTGTCCTAGTTGCATTAGAGATGCGAACGTGTATGTTGAAACCGCTCTACATATAGCGGTTTCAAACAATAGATACAGAGAGCTACTCTTGGGATGTGTCCAGAGACTGCGACAAACAGAAGCTGAATCATTAGAGATGCAGTTTTTGAACAAACGTGATCAAGACGGTAACACAGCCTTACACATAGCAGCATATCAGAACAGATTCAAAGCAGTAAAGCTCTTGTTAAAATGTTCTGCAGTTAACCAAAACATCCATAACAGGATAGGTTTAACCGCCCTAGATATCTTACAGTAAAGCGCTGGTGAATGCTACGTATGGTGGTTTCTACGGATAGCAGTGCCATTGTATGTTTCTTACTTGGTTTCGATGTCGGTTATATCTCCAGATACAGTGTGGTACTTCTCGGCTAGTGTAGGTTCGGTTATAATCGTTGTTTTTGCTTACATTGTTGTGTTTTTCTTGCGGTGGAAACGGTCTAAGAAGAAGGTACCTGGAACCAGAAGCGAGCTGATTCTTCAAGGCTTTACAACTTTGGATTTAGCTAAAGGATCATAGGTGAAAGTTAAGATTGTGTAGCTTTGATTCTATGTTAGATTGTTTCCATGTAATAAATCTCTATAGAGTATGAAACATATCTTTGTAACAAAGGGGCAAACTAATTCTTAGTAAAGAATCTTGGTGAATATAATACAAATACACCAAATCAAGTTTCATTTACAATCCACAAAAAAAAAAGGTTGAGAAGTCTATATTAGTCACTTATAAGACAACAATCTTAACTTAAACTGTAAGGTTTAAAATTCTAGATCAAATAAACAAATACAATTCTTTCCATGACCAAAGAGCTTTCTTCTCTATTTATTCTCTCTATATGTTTTGTTTCCCACTTCTTCTGTTCAGAAACAAATGGCCCATGGTGTCTGCTTCTGCACATACAGAACAGAACCAAATCTGTCCTTTTTGCTTTCATGATCAGAGAGTTCCCTGGATTTCTTAGTGTACAACATATACTTTCCTCTTCTCCTAAAAGCATCTGTGAAGTAAGCTGTTCTGGTCCCCCCATTACAATTTCTCGCGACCAGTGACTGATTTCAATTTCTGCTGCAGCTGTAGATAACAAACACAAAAGATGTTTGAATGAGTATGGTTCAGAATGTTTCAGTTGCAAATTTATTTCATGAGATCTAGCAAGTTAACTTACGTGGAGCTGTTTTGATTTTTCTTCTTCAAGTTCTTCCGTTAACTCTTTCATCCTAAAGAAATCAAGTTTAAGACGCAATTAGTAAAGACTATACCACATTGATCTCTACTAAGAAAGATTTGATAGCTTGAAGAAGAAGAACAACCTAACTCGAAGCTCGGTTATCTTGCTAAATAGTAACCTCTCTCTCTCAGAAGCTGTAAGTTCAACAACCTGTGATCCCAAGACAAAGGCAAAGAATGCAACATGATTTCGAGACCGCATAATATGTCTATGTGAGACGATAACATTAAGTTTCTTATAAATCTACTTACGGTTCCGTTGCTGTCAGACCCTCGAGGCAAAGGCGGCAACTTTCCATTTTGAGAACCTACAACAAGGATGAGAATTAATCAACTGTCACCAAAAAAAGTTCATCGTTATAATAGACAAAGTGGATAGACGTGTCTATCTTACCATCTGTTGCTTCAGTAGCTTGTTGTAAGGTATTCAGTAGATTCATAATAAGATCCTGAAGATAGAGAGTTCCGTTAAGACAATACATAACTTGAGGAACCATACAATCAAGTTAAACTCATGTCTCAAATGTGATAATGTTCATAAGTTTCTCTTCTCACCTGCTGTACTGAATTTTGGTGGAACAAAGTTTGAAGATGAGGCATAATGACTGAGGACGCATGATGAGTACTAGATTCCTTGATACCCGTTGGCTGTTAACGGAATAATAAGATTGTTATAATAAGAAGACATAAATTTACCTTATTAAAAGAACTCTTTGTGGTAGCAAACATACCATTTTAGAATCAAGTAACCAACTCCCAACACTAGCAGATTTCCTCAACGGGGATCCCTGTAGATTAAAGAGTACGAATTAATAATCACTATTTTTTTTTTTTGATAACTCAGGAGTGATCCTAAAGGCTTCCTAGGCCCAAAGACTAATCACTATTCACTCCATATTAAAACGCAGAGACTAAAACAAACTCGCGAAGAATGCGAATAGCAGGAAAAAATTTGCTCACCCTTGCAATATCCAAGTTCTCTGATGTTACTGAAAATCTTCCTTTGATTTGAACCACATTAGCCTTTGACTTGTCATCTATAGAATCACGGAATCCTATACAAGATGGCAAACCACAATAAGTCATGAAGACATGAAACTGAAATTACTACGCAGCATGAAGATCGAAAATGTATTTTCCTAACCTCCAGAAGATTTGATAGGAGCTGAAAAACTGTTCGCTGAAGCACGATTTGGAAGATTCAGAGGACCACTAAAGCTTGGAGCCCTCCGAACTGATGGCTTCAGCAGCCGTTCACTATCAGACCTAACAGATAGCAAATTCCATGTTGGCGCATTAGAAAGTTGTGAAAGAAAGGAGAAGGAGATCTGAAGTGTAGGATACTGTAATCCAATGATCTCTAAAACAACAATTAGCTAATGTTCGAACCTTTCATAACTAGGACCCTTCTCTGAGTCTGAATTGATTAACACGTTACCGGATGAAAGTGGTCCACTATGAGTCTGGCGTCTCACTGGCTTACCCTTGGCCTGTTGAACGTCTTGTTCTGAACTTGGTGCCGCTTGTTCCACAGAAGAAGCAGTTGAATTGAGAGTGGATTTCTCCTCACGGATAGGTTCTACCACCACCTCAGTATCTGAAACTTTTTCCTTCCCATTCATGTTGTCAGATAGCAGTTGGTTACCAGATAGTTGCCCTTTGTCATTCACCTGCAATGTGTTTCCCAGTTAAGTTCAAACCACCAGATACCAAGACATTGAAGAGTTATAAGATATTTTCTCTAAAAAATTCTTTGCAAATTACTAGCCTTATTATGCAACTGTTCGCCAAAAGATTCATCTTCTTCCCTAGTCTCTGTTAGAATGTCGTCATCATCTAGCTATTGCACATCAAAAAAAAAAAGGAAAAAGAAAAATGAAAGAACGGATTATTTGACGGAAACCAATGGTTTCACAAATGGCATCATTTAAGAGATACCATCAAAGCATATTTTACCAAGGATGCTTGTTCTTTCAAATCTTCGATATTGAAGTTCCAAGCACTTACTCCTCTTTGGTATTCACTCTGATATGAAAAATAACATTTTTATAAGCATTCTGCAAGTCGAGTTTTAAGTAATAATATCAAACTTGTGTTGTGTGTTTGTCACCTGAGATATAGCATCCTGGTCAGCAGAGGCCATTCCTTTCAAAGCAATCTGTGCAGCGTCCTTGGCCTGTTGTACAATGACTCTTATCAATTAAAGTAGAACAGGACGAGTGCTGCAACATCAATGAAGAGATAAGCATGGCAAACCTGAAGAGCTTTTACACGCGTCCAAAGAGGTGGTAAATCGGCAAATAGTTTCTTCACACAAATCTCTGGAGGCTTTGCATTCTTGAAAAATGAGTGTTTCAACAACTTTTCAGCAGTTGGTCTTTTGGTTTGATCTTTCACTAGACACAGTGCTACCAACTCTTTAAAGGACTGGGCACAGCTGGACGTCTTCTAGTCAGAACAATCCTTGAAATGGAAAGTGATCAATTAAGAATATACCTAAGAAGAAGCAGCGTACCTTTGAAAACTTCTTATCACGGTCATAATCAAGGCCAGGGGGTGCGTTTTGAATAGTCATTAAGAGTACCTATTACCAGGAAAAAGGAATTAGATCTTTTCTCAATACACATAAGGAAATAAATAAATACCTTCATAGGGGGATATTTTGAGAAAGGTGCATGACCGTGAGCCAACTCCAGCGCCGTTATTCCAAAAGACCAGATATCAGCCCTGTAAGGAAGATACATAAAACCAAACCAACCAATAGCTGTTATTGCATTTCTTCGATGCAAACAGTTCCTAAAGATTTTTAATATCATTTGACATAGAAAATACTCAAATGATAGTTCCTTTTAAACATCTGTGGGACTGAAACAATCACAACACTATCCAGACAAACTAAAATCAGCGGCACTCGAGTATAAGAAGTTGGATGACACATATACCAAATTGAACTCACTGCAATATTTAACAAGGACCATGAGGAGAAGTAGAGTATATTATCTGACACTTGATATCAAAGCATAAACTGATAGTAACTTTTAAACAGCAATGGGGCTAAAACAATCACAACACTATCAAGATCAACTAAAATCAGCGACACTCAATTTTGAGAAGTTGGGTGACACATATATCATATTGAATACACCGCTATATTTAACAAGGACCATGCAGAGAAGTAGACTATATCAACTGACACTTGGTATCAAGGCATAAACTGATAGTAACTTTTAAACAGTTGTGGGACTGAAACAATCACAACACTATCTATTATCAACTACAGTGGCAATCGATCTTGGAAGTTGGATGACACATACCAAACTGAACTAACTGCTATATTTAACAAGGACCATTCAGAGAAGTAAGAGTATACTAGTTGGCACTTTATATTTAAGTAAACTCACTTTGAATTGTATCCACTTCCTGGCTGCAAGACTTCTGGTGCCATCCTAAAAATTGAAACAAGATATGACACATTAACCGTCGAGTTGAGAGAAAATTGTGAACCACAAGAACACCGAAATGAAGAAAACTACAAAAACCAACCAGCACGGAGTACCAACAAATGTGTTTCTAGCACGTTGCCTATCACCATTGTCAAATAAGCATGCAGAGACACCAAAATCACCTAACTTAATCTCGCCAGTGTTATCAAGAAGTATGTTTCCAGCCTAATACACAAGATACAAAAGAAAGCTTTGAATACATGTAATGGATCATAAATGAGTATAATAAGTTCAAATGTGATAACAAAGAAAAAGCTGACCTTAACATCTCGATGGATATGCCCTTGTCTATGAAGATAATCAAGAGCTTTAAGTGTTTCTTTCAGCATAGAACATATAGCCGCCTCTTCAAATCCATCAGGATACGCCGCCTTCATAAGATGCAAACACGAACCCTGAGCCATAAATGGCATGACCACCCAGAGATAATGCTCAACAGAAAACGAACAAAACGACTTTATAACATTTGGATGGTCAATCAAAGTCATAGTCTGAGCCTCCCTCCTTATATCATCCTACAAACAGCCAAAACAAAACATGAATTTTCGAAAAGGGAAAGAGAGATAGAGATCTAAATAACTCTCTCAAATGATAAAACCCCAAAACACAAAATGGGAAGATGATCTACAATTAAGTACCCGCATATATAGCATAAGGATTAGATTCACTAAGACCAATAAACAAATTAGTCATAACCCATCAATAAACATGAGAACTTTATTGCTACAACGAATCAAAGTTTCAATTTTTATGATTGCAAACACATATTCTCAAAACACACAACAAAACACAAAACGGGAAGATGATCTATACAATAAGTACACCCGCATATATAGCATAAGGATAAGATTCACTAAGACTAATAAACAAATTGGTCATCACCCATCAACAAAGATGAGAACTTTATTGCTACAACGACTCAAAAGTTCCAATTTTTATGAATGCAAACACACAACAGAAAATAAATCTCCCTCAAATTCAAATTCGAAGCTGAGGCTAAACTCAAAAACAAGAAACAAAGAATCAAATTAAAGAAGAACAAACCAGATTGCTATTGCAGCGATCGAGATCCAAACATTTGATAGCAACAACTTCATTAGTGGGGAGATAAATAGCACGACGAACAACAGCACTAGCACCATATCCAACTTCTTCCATAAGTTTATAATCTTTAGGGTTTACAGAGAAACCTCTCATCTTCGTCCCACCACTACTACCACTACCACCACCGCCACCACTAGTACTCGCCATCTTCTTACGTCGCCTCGAACCCAAGACAGCCCTAAAAAAGAACACCACCGAATCCGTCTTGAGAAATAAAAAGAAAAAAATCAAACAAAATAAGGTAAAAAATCTTGTGAGTAAACAAAAGAGAGACTAGAAGAAGTACTCTAGCACAAGACGAAACCGAGACACCATTGAAATTGACAACAACAAACAAAAAAATCTAATTTTTTTTTTTTTGTTTTTTTTTGCCTGTTCTTCTTCTAAAAGTTTTGATTTTTTTGTTTTAGTTTTTTTACATTTTTATTGTCTGATGAGGAAACGCGATTTGAGAACCGAGAGAGACAATGTATGACGTGGCAAATCTTTAACATCTAGGATCAAGACACGTGGCTATAGTTTTGTAACTTTATTATCTTTTGATTTGTTTTCACGAGTGAAGAGACATTGACTAATGACTTTGGTTTTGGGCGTTGAATAAGATGTTGTAATGAAAATGAATCTTATCTATTTTTGTCAACGAATTTTAATTAATATCCCATTGGATTACATAAATTATTAGAGATTTTTTTCTCTTTTTTGTATAAAGATTTTAACCTTAAGAGTAAGACATTCTAAGAATATCATAAATTTGTTTTGTATATACATAAATTAAATTATTAGAGATTTATGTTATTAATTAAATTAAGAGAAAAATTGTGTAAATCATTTTGTAGCTCCGAAATTTGTAGATAATATGTTTACTTGAAACACGTTTGCATAGAAATAATTTTAACTGAATCTTTTATATATAGATATAATCCCTACTATGAATTGCATATTGTCTTTAGTGATAACTCTTGTGGTATATGAACAATTCTGAAATAAGTTACCTTTCGTGTTCATTAATAGTTATTAATAGTTATTATAATTTATTTTGAACTATAATAACTAGTTTAGCATTTGAGTTACAGAAAAAAAAAAAGAAAAACGAAGCTATCGTAGTTATCTTATTATATTAGTTGAGAAGTACAAATATAAAAGTAATTTTAAAATGTGTAAAAAATTACATTCAATTGCTACTAGAAAAATTTAATAAAATTGATTAATTAATTAAATAAATATAATTAATTAAAAACAGAAATTGGGGACAAATAAAATAAATAAATTGTAGAAAAGTAAAAAGAAAAAAGAAAAAAATCTATTATAATCAAAACTAATTCGTTTTTAAAAAAAATTAACGGCTAAGATTTTTAAAAATCTAATGGAATAAAATCTATATAACCACAAATTTTAAAAACGTTTCCATCACAGGTTAAAATTTTTATCAAAAATATAATCAAATAAAATATATAACAGTTTGCTTAGATTTTAAATATTAATAAACAAAAAAAGATATAGATATAGTATCTTATCTATTTTAAAAATTTATATTTTTATTTTAGCCACCGTTCTTTAGGAAATAAAACTAAGTTGAGATTTAAATATATTTAATGCTTGAAAGTGTTTATTACAAACAAAAAAAAAGTTACAGAAAAAAAACAATGAATGTTGTTTTCAAAGAGGTTTTTCGGAACCTTCACTAGCTATATTTAGTTGTTCTTTTTACTTATTAGTTATATATTTTTATTTACTTCACAACTATACCAAAAATTGCATTTAATTGACAAAGGTTTAAACAATTTTATTCATTATGCAAATGTTTTATTGAAAGGTTTTCAATAAATATTTATAAATACAAAAAAAATATAATCAAACCGAATTTTCAATCACAAACCATTATATATAACATAATAATAAAATAATTTATTACAAACTTTTATCAAAATAAAAATTCAGCCTACGGTTTTCCGCGGGTTAATACCCATTTAACTTATTATATGCTAGCATTAACATTTATCCTAAATTAAAATCATTTTATACATTTATATCAGAAAGAAAAAAATAAAAAGTAAATAAACTTTAGTAGGAGAGCGATGTAAAGGAGAACATGGTGGTCGATGCATCCAAAACCCGTCAATCTTAAGTGGTCTAAAAGATTTCTCTCCAAATTTTCCTCTTTTCTAGTGATTTTATCAACATTCTTGTAATATCTTCTAAAACTGTATGACTTTATGCATTTTCAATATGATATTATTTATCCACAAGTAGAAAACTTGTGTCAACTACGAAAAGGTTTGGTAGCCCACATGTGGGAAAACTATATATGCTCCTTTTCAACTTTCCTCAATGGCAAAACATAGTTCCTTGATCAAAGCCTGAGAAAATTAGTAATCAGATCATTCCCTATATATTCTAGAAATACTTCGGTAAGTATCGATTACTTAAGTAGTTTGTGCTTTACGAAGATAGAAAAATAGCCATGGTATTTAATTGTAGGACAATATATGCATCAAAATATGAGATTGTACGTGGGACAAAAAATTACATGGATCACAACGTGAAAAGGGTAATAACGTATTTTCTACAAATTGTTTGGTAAAAAATAGTCAAACACTCTGTTCTACTTTTCTACGAAATTCCTATCGATATCATAACACTTTCACAAACATTTTTGTTGTAAAACGGTAAAAAACCTTGTTTACTATGATTTTCTTATTTTTGGTTGTAAGAAAACGAGATTTTGCTATATCTATATATAAGATTAAATAGTTTGTGATATATTGGAATGGCCAAAATTTGATGAGACAAACGTGAATCAAAGTACATTAGATATATAAATGTTTCTTCATTTTTCTCTCTTCTCCCATGCATAAAATACATATATATCCATAATGGTAAAAGAAAGGATTATATAGACCACTTCTGTATATGTTGAAAAATCAATGGTATTGACCAATTATGGAAAATCAAAGAGCTGTGTATTTAAAGAAATATATTTTAGAAACATATGATTTATGTCATTGTGTACAACTAAAGCCAACAACATTGTGAAATCAGTGTTTTTATTTCTCTCGAGTATCACGAAGTATTAACATTGATAGAAAAGATATTTCTCATTAATGAAATAAAAGTAGATACAAGAGTATTTATACTGTACAATTAGTACATTAGAGAAGTAAGCTAAAATACTCTAATATACAGACTATTAACTTATATGATATAAGTCAATACGAAGTTTGTTTTTACATCAGTTTAACATTTAATCGTTACCAGATACGTTATATAAGACACATGATTTTTTTGGGTACATTAGTAATTATCTACGAGTTTGATGAAATAACCAAACAACTCTATATGGACCGTTTCCAGCAACTAGTGGTTATTCATACGCCGAGACTAATGGGTTCATAACCCTTTGAGCTTTTCCATGAGCGCATAACTTTATTATTGGCATGTAAAAGAACTGCCGAGTTTGCAAAAGCCTTTGCTAATTTAGCAGAATCAACTACAAAACACACCTAATAAATCAATTAATATATATATATATATATATATATATTCTCAAACTTTACGAAGACCAGTGCTATCTTCAAAAAAATCTCTAAATATATACTATTTTTTTCAAAAAAATAAAATTAGATGTAAAATTTTTTTTTGGACCCTTGGACCCTGTGCTCTAGCATCCCAGCACATATCTTAAGCTGGCGCTGTATATATATTAGTGCTGGACACAAGATGGGTACCCTTGAATTTTCTGAGATCCTTTACTCGATCCGATACTAACGGGTAACAGAAAAAAATTACTCATACTCGACCTTCTAGAAGAAATTAGATCTATGCTAATTTAGTATACTCAACTATAAGCGTACTTACCTACTAAAACTGACCAATGAAAGACCTATACAAAATTAGCAAAAAGTCAAAGGTCAAGCATTAAGAAATACCAATTCTTTGTCGTTGGTATGTTATTGGATACGCATAGTTCATAATTTGAAGTTTTGTCTCCGTTTCTTGTGGAGTAAGCACCGACTTCTGCTCTTGTTCAGTCCTGAAGGTATAGTTCTATATATATGCACACATTAATTAGGTTAGTAAGGTAAACTATTTTGTTACGAAAGAAATCAAAAGATTACGTACATGAGAGTCTGAAGAGCGCGTTTGCCACCGTAACCTGTCAATTATCGGTTGAAGACCTATACCGCAAGATGAACCACCAGGCTCCAGTGGAAATAAAGCAGCATTGTCAGAGCTTAATTAGCATATATAACATCTATGATACTTCTGGATGTAATATTTTACAAATTTAGTGGATCACCCGGTGGTTTTGATTAAAACATAAAATCTTGTTCATATAGAGCAATATATGAGAAGAAACAAACTAATATTTGCTAAAAGAAAACAAAAGGTAAATGAAAGACATATAAACTAGATTTGTTGACACATCCTCTTGCTTAATCCGTTTATCATGTCTCAACTCAACATGTTTTGATCGTATCCATGTTGACGCCTTTCCGTAGTGGCTCCATTTTTTCCTTTTGCCTCCTTTTTTCTTCTTGACTTCAGTCCTTTTGCCTCCTTTACGTTGCTTGATTTGCACTAGACCTGGGACATAAGAGCACACACGTGGCCAACTGTTTTTGTTTGTGGGTCTTCCAAGCTCCGGTTTCGTCAAGCATCCAACCTCTCCCATGATATTAATAGTATTGTGGGTGCTGTTTCCTTCTTTATCAAAAACCACAGCAACTTCTTTCTCCTCGTCAACGAAGAAAGTCTTAAAATGAAAGCTTCTTGTCAAGGTATGGCATATTTTGCAAAGTCTTAGCTGATCATTTGAGAACGAAATGATCAGCTACTTTCGGAAACAAAATAACAATCTGAGAGCATGACAATCAATTCAAAAAATACCAAATGACACTTTGCAAAATTTAACTTTAAAAACTGAAATAATTTACCAAAATACATGCAGTTGGTTCATAACTCTTTGAATTCAGTAAAGTCAAAGTGATTTTGCTGAATTATTAATTGCCCATCTCTACATATAAACCCTTTGACTGCGGCATCGTTTTCCCGATTCTGATTTTGTGGTAGGTTATGCTTTCTTCAAAATAGGAATAGAAATCACCATGTTTGGAAATAATTAATACGAATACCTCTTTGATGTTGACATGAATCGAAGAACATAATCGAATGGAAGTGATGAAGAATGGAAATGATGGTTAGAATTTGGATTTCTCGATTATTTGTCGAAGAGAGTTAGAAAAGAAGAAGAAATAGTTTAATTTAATATTAAATTGAATAATTTTACGAAAATGCCTAACTTAGTCAATTAAGATTATTTATAAGACAATACCAAAGAGCCCACGAAACTAAATTGTTGAGGTTACACAACCCAATAACTTTAATAGGAAAATCAGACATACTTTTATATGTAGAGCCAGCCCTTAAAAGAAACTTTACAATATAGTAGGAAGCATTTTATAGTAAAGACTATAACATGAAATGCTTTTTTTTTTTTTTTTTTTTTGACAACACTAAATGCTATTGAAACAAGTGTTTTCTAACCATGAAACCAAAAAAAAAGAAGCAAAAAGTCAATTACTCATACAGATTTTAGGTATGTTTAATTCGGTTAGATTCTTAACAGAAACTCCTATCAAAATTTCCAACTTTAATCAAAAACAAACTATAATTTATAGATTTTCTAAAACACTTTGTGTGTGGATAATTTCCTATATTTTAAAATATATATTCAAACTAAAATACATATATCCCACCAAACCCCTTACCCAATCTCTTATGATAAACATTGTGGAAAGAGTAATTATTTTAAAAATGAACAATTATTGGACGAAGAATTTTGCAACGTGTCAGAACATTTAGAAAATTTAGTTCGAAACTGTTTTATGTTTATATTAATCATTTTTTAAAAAAAATCTCAAACTTAATTACTTACACAATACTTTCATCTACATATTTTAAAAATGAATATAATTTATTAATTGTTTTATTTTATCCAAATTCATGATAATGTTAATTTTATCTTCCTTTTTTTCTGTATCAAAACTCAGTATATTATTATTCATTCTCTTTTTCCTTCTGTTCTTTTATCTAATGTCTAAACTCATTACAAAAATATATAATCTACTGAACGTATAATAAAAATATAACATATACCAATCTGTTATGAATTTATGTATCACTGAATATTTACATGCGTTGTAGCGCGGGTCCGATCCTAGTTTACTAATATAAAACCAAGCCGATGATATTTACTTAATTTTGTTCCATAATTGTGCTATATACTAATATCACCCTATTTTTTACCCTTAATTCCCTTTTTTAGGTATTTTTATGTTTGTTTATGTACCTCTAACAAATAGATTATCTAAGTGCAATAATCATTAATTAACATATATATCAAATATAAGTATTTATTTTTAATTAATAATTTTACTACATACAATAAAAAATCTAAAGATCATTAATATTGCAATTAAAGAAAAAAACCAGTAAATTAAAATCATTTTATTAATAATATCACAATATATATTGACCATTGTTGTTCAATTTCTATTTTCGATTATGCTATAATTTTCTAAATAATGTGTTTGAAATTAATTTTTAGCATATAAACAGTACTCCTGTTTTACAAAGAGTGTTATTTTGACATATTTCACACAAATTAAGAAATGTTTGAATTATACATGTTTGCTTCTATTTAACAAGTGGTTAATGATTTAAATTCAATGAAAATAGTTTTGAGTTTAAAAAGTAAAAAAAATGAGTATTAAATAAAATATTGGACATGTAGAATAACACTTTTGTAAAACAAAAAAAATCTTTAAAATGATACTTTTTGTGAAACAGAAGGAGTAAATAATAACATTGAAGTTTAAACTAACATTATAAGTTATTTAATATTAATTTAAATAGGTAAAGAATGTGTTTTATATATAAGATGCAAATGTAACTTAATGTGAATATTAGCAAACTAGCTCATATTACCAAAAACACTTGTTTAAAAGTCAAGCATAGTGATTTTATTCAACATTTTGCAACTTGATTTGTTTGTTCTCTACGGGAAAATAAATATTCTTAACATACCAACCCAACAAAAGCTTAACTGATCATCTGATGACAGTTGAATGTTCTCTAAAAATGTTAACTTAAGCAACCAAAACTGATTCATATAGTGCTCATATAGAATAATAAATGGGAATAAACAAAATAATATGCTAAAATAAAACAAAGGGTAACTGAAAGACATATAAACTAGAATTGAGACAAATCAACTCTAAGCTCGTTTCCCCCTTTCGCCACCTTCTCTTGCTTCATTCCTTTATCATGTCTCAACATGTTATGAACATATATATATATATATATATATATATATATCGATGTTGATGCCTTTCCTAATCGCTCCGTTTTCTCTTTTTGCCTCCTGTATGTTTCTTGATTTGCACTATACTTGGAACATAAGAGCACACACGTGGCAAACAGTTTTCGTCTGCGGGTTGTCCAAGCTTCAATTTCCTCAAGCATCCAGCCTCTCCAATAAAAACAATATGGGTGTTCGTCGGTAACCCTAGGACCGGCCCTGTTTCTATGTTAAAAACCACAGCAAGTTTCTTCTCCTCGTCAATTAAGAAAGTCGTACATAAATGCATATCGCGAAGGTATGGCATATTCACTGTAAAGAAATGGCTCCACGACACATTTTTGGCATCAATCTTAGTCGTAATCCATATATCAACCTCAAGAAATGTCGTGTCCCTTGTCTGAAATAAAGCCCCAATCTTCTCTTCTCTAACAGAAGATAGTGACACAAACCGTGAACCCCGAGACTTCAACGGCAAAGGCGGAAGCAGTCCGAAGCTCTCTCTTGTAAAATCAAAACAGATTATATTTATATGATCAACTATTTTGGTGGCTTTCCGTTCTACAGCACGCCAGTAAGTGTTTCCCTTGAGAGAAAGGCCACGTTGAGATACTATACACCAGTTTGCCACATCGAGAGTAGTCCACAAATCAGTGTCAAAATCGTAGAGTTCATACAGTGAAGCGTTGTTTTTCATGTTAGAACTGAAATTAATTATAAACCTCAAGATTTTGGGGCTGTTATTTTTGTAGCCGAAAGCATAATTGTAAACATATCGTCCTTTCCTTTGACTTCCAGGGTAGTACGTTCTGGTTTGGATCCACCTTGTTTGCCCCAAATAGGGATTACAAACCACAATCTTAGTATCATCGTCTTTCAAGATGCATAACAATAAACCCTCACAATGAAAAACTTGAGATATTTTGACTTGTTCTGAATCGTCTAGGCAAGTAAGTTTACGTAGAGACTGTATAGATGGATTCTCATTGACGGTGATTCCCATTAGATAAACATTGTAATCCATCATCACGACCATCCGAGTCTCCCCTAACTCCCTTGCTGCTGCTTCTTCTTTGTCCATGTGCATCTTCGTAAAGCTACGGCTTTCAAACAAAGTGTTCCAGTTTTTGCAAGTTAATCGCACTGCTCTCATGTGTTTGAAAGGAACCCTAGACACAATCTCCTCTACCAAATCCTTTGGAAGGTTTGACATCGTTGTTGTCGTCGTCATGACTGTTTCAAGTTGGAACAAGGGACGACCTCCCGAAACCTTTTGCGACTCTTAAGGTTGTACAACAAGACAGAAGAAACCCTAAATGAAGTTGGGCCAATTAAAGGCTTCAGAATCTAGTCGGGCTTTTTAGTAATGTTCAAGGTCACGATTTGATGACACATATTTCAAAAGAAGTATATATATAATATATATTATGTTTAATTTAACGTCTCAAATCTCAACTCATATTTAAGAAACATATTGATCCCTTAGGTTATGTTCTTTGGTTAGTTTTTTACCAAATTCTGGCTAACAACAAAATTAATAAAATATATAGTAATAATCTTTTATTGTAAAAGTTTCTCCAAACAAGAAATAAAGTTTCTCAGAGATTCTTAAACGAGAATCGTTCTAAGCTTTGAAGATGTGACATATGCTCAAAAGGCGAACTACTTCAGAAAAACAGAGTACTGATACAAGAACAGAACATCAGGGTGTTTATGTCGGCAATTAACAAAATAGAAGACTTACACAAAAGTGTAAGGCGCGAGAAGCTTCTAGAAGGTTGAAGCTTCATGTTTACAATAGGAATGTAAACATGAAGAAAGAGGGAAATTTCCTAAATCACAAAGAAAAAGAAATTTGTCCAATTCCTATTAGGATTAGGATAGGTAGATTCCTAGTTCTATAAATAGGGTGCTAAGGCTGATTGTAAGCCTTAGCACAAACGAGAGAAAGTTATTCTAGCTACTAAGTTTTAGTCTTTAAGGAAAGAAAAGAGCTAAGAACTTAGAGAGAGCGTGAGATTTCTTTAAAGAGAGTTTTGAGAGATTAGAAAATTGTTTAGAACAAACTTGTAAACAGATTTTCTATTAATCAAAAGAAAGTTTATAGAAATTATTGTTTCATTGTTCAGATCATAAGTTCTTACACTTACAATTGGTATCAGAGCAACACTTGTTTGGATTACTACAGGTGAGATTCTGCGGACAAGATGGAGAGCTACGGAGATCTGATCAACAACAACAAAGTCATCTTGGATGATGGAAATTATGGGTTTTGGAAGTCGAGGATCAAATCTATTATAGGAGGTACTGATCGTCTTGCTTGGAAGACTGTTCTAGAAAAGAGGGAGGAACCAACGATCAAGGATGGGTTAGGCAAGCAAATTCCCAAACCTGAAGCAAATTGGACTGATGAAGAACAAAAGAGATCAAAATACAACTCAAGAGCTTTAAGTGCTATTCATTGCAGTGTTGGGAGAAAACAGTTTGATTTGATTCAAGGATGTGAAACTGCTAAAGAAGCATGGGATATCCTTCAAATTCATTATGAAGGTACAACAAAAGTACAAAACTCAAGAAAGGATATGTTGGCTTCTAGATTTGAGAATCTAAAGATGGAGGAACATGAATCAATTTCAGACTTTAGTTCAAAGTTGAGTGCTCTAGCACAAGAAGCCTTAACTCTTGGAAAGACGTATAAGGATCAGAAGTTAGTTAAAAAAATTTTAAGGTGTCTTCCGTCTAGGTTCATGGGATACAAAAAAGCCTTAACGGTCTCTCAAGATTTAGAAAATCTCAATTACGGTGAAGTGGTCGGAATGCTACAGGCACACGAGATGGAACTTAATGGGATTAAGAAACCAAAAGGAATAGCTCTAGCAGTAAGCAAAGACTTAACTGATCAAGGAGAAGAAGATGTTGTGAGCCTGTTGGTAAGAAGATTTGATCGAGCTTTGAGAAGGATAGAACAAGGTCAAGGTCAAAAGAAGAGTAATTCATTCAAGAAGACAAGTGAAGACAAAAAGGCTGATATGCAGTGTCATGAATGTAAGGGATATGGTCATTTTATCCGATAATGTCCAACAATCAAGTTACGAGATGCCAAGTGCACAATCTGTAAAGGGACTGGACACACACATGAGGAATGTGTGAGTAACTCTAAAATCAAGAAAGAAAAGTCTATGATTAGCATTGAGAATGAATCAGATAGTGATAGCAGTAGCGAAGAAGAACTCGTTAATTTAATGGCTATGGTGGGAATTACTGAATTTGAGAATGGGGAAGAAGTAACTGATTCATAATCAGAAGAAGATGAAGTTCTTGACATTGTTCAGAGTTACAAGGAAGTGCGAAATACACTTATTTCTCTAGGAAAGGAAATCAAGTTTTGTTAACTGAAAAACTTCGTTTAGAAGCACTTGTTATGGCGTTACAGAATGAATTAGTGGATGAGAAAAAGCTGGCTAAAGATTCGTTAGATCTAATGAAAGAGAAGTTGGTCTTATCAGCAAAAGCGGACAAGCTTGAAGAAGAGCTACTTAAAGAAAGGAAAAAATCTACAGAACTACAATCTGAATTAGATCAACAACATAAGAAGATTCATATGTTTGCAGGAACCAAGCAACTTGACAAAATTTTGAGCTATGGGAGAACTGAGAAGACTCATAGAGGATTAGGCTTTAATGAGAACATGGGAGCTAAATCACAGACAACCAAATTTGTATCTGCTGGAGCCTATCAATCAGAGAAGGAGACATCTTATGGTGTTGCTAAGGGATCTTTGACTTGTTACTTTTGTGGAAAAATCGGTCACTACAAACGTTTTTGTTACAAATATTGGCAGAAGATCTGTACCTTAAAGCAACAAGGAAGATTTTTCTGGAATGGAGTTAGAAGAACAAGTTTGGATGAAGAAAGCTGATCTATATCAATCAGGATCAATGGGAGCCTCTGGATCAGGCTTTATATGTAATATGGCCATGATTACTGAAGAACAAGAAGAAACAAAATCAATGTGCGATATGGCTTTGATTACTGAAGAACAAGAAGACACGGAGCCTTGGTTTTTTGACAGCGGTTGCTCAAGACATATGACTGGAACCAAGAGTAATATACAGAATATTAAGAAATTGAAAGGAGGTACAGTAACTTTTGGAGATGGAAGTCATGGTTTTATACAAGGCAAAGGTACAACACGTGATACAGAGCTTCCACAACTGGTGAATGTCTATCTAGTTCAAGGACTGCGTGCAAATTTAATAAGCATTAGTCAACTCTGTGACGAAGGATTGTCAGTTATATTCACAAAAGTTGATTGCAAAGCATTGGATGAATCGGGTAATGTCAAGTTATATGGTGTAAGATCTGGGAATAATTGTTACATGTGGGAGAAACATTCAATCAAATGCTATAGTGCAAGAGGGAGTATAGATCTATGGCATCAACGACTTGGACATATGAATACAAGGAATCTTGCTACTCTTGTGAATAAAGAGATAATTCGAGGAGTACCTAAGCTTAAAGGGGAAGACAATATGGTGTGTGGGCCTTGTAATCAGGGAAAGCAGGTCAAAATTCAGCACAAAAAGGTTCCAGATGTTCAGTCAAAATCAGCTCTGGATCTGGTTCACATGGATTTAATGGGACCAATGCAAGTAGAAAGCCTAGCAGGAAAGAAATATGTGTTTGTTTTAGTTGATGATTACTCCAGATACACATGGGTTCGGTTTATCCGTGAGAAGTCAGATACAATAGACAGCTTCAAGATTCTAGGTTTACAACTACTTAATGAACGAGGAGGAATCAAGAAAATTCGAAGTGATCATGGTGGAGAATTTCAGAATGAGGCTATGAAGGAGTTTTATGAGCAACATGGGATTGCACATCAATTCTCAGCACCAAGGACTCCACAACAAAATGGAGTAGTAGAAAGAAATAATAGAACTCTTCAGGAAATGGCAAGAGCAATGATACATGGAAATCAAGTTCCTAAGAAATTCTGGGCTGAAGCATTGAACAATGCACGTTATATAATTAACAGAGTTTATGTCCGAAGGGATACTACAAAAACACCCTATGAGTTGTGGAGAGGCAAAACACCAAATCTGAGTTACTTCCATGTGTTTGGATGCAAATGCTATATTTTAAATTACAAGGATTATCTTGGCAAATTTGATTCCAGAAGTGATGAAGGCATGTTTTTGGGTTATGCCGAAAGTAGTACAGCATTCAGAGTCTACAACAGACGCACAGGTTTAATCATGGAATCTGTAAATGTAATGTTTGACGATCAATCTGTAGCTGTACAAAATGATGATTCAGATAGTGATTCAGAACAGGTAGGCATCTCTAAAGCACACAATGAAGTTTCTGAGTTGGATGTTCCAGTTACAAAACCAGAAGAAGTACAACAAGTTCATAAGAATCATTCCGCATCTGATGTTATTGGAGACTTAAATGAGAAAATGAAGACTCGAGGAGTGCATATTGACTTTAAGAAGATGACAGTTACCTTACAACTCTAGAAACTGTTTTCTATGAGTGTTTTGTCTCAATGATTGAACCAAATAATCATGTAGAAGTTGTTCAAGATGATTTTTGGATTATAACCATGGAAGAAGAACTGGAGCAGTTTGAGCGTAATGATGTTTGGAAACTGGTTCGTAGACCAATAGATGTGAATATCATTGGTACTAAGTGGATTTTCAAAAATAAGACTGATGAGAGTGGTGTTGTAGTTCGCAATAAAGCAAGATTAGTTGCACAAGGGTATACGCAGATTGAAGGTGTAGATTTTGAAGAAACTTTTGCACCAGTAGCAAGGCTTGAGTCAATAAGACTGTTTCTTGGAATTTCTTGCATTCTGAACTTCAAAGTTTTTCAAATGGATGTGAAGAGTGCCTTCTTGAACGGGATTTTACAAGAGGAAGTATATGTCGAGCAACCCAAAGGTTTTGAAGATCCAGTTAGGCCTGAGTATGTATATAAACTAAAAACGGCTCTTTATGGTTTGAAGCAAGCCCCAAGAGCTTGGTATGAAAGGCTGACTAGTTTTCTTATGGTGCAGATTATGCAGGAAGTGTAACAGATCGAAAGAGTACAAGTGGAGCTTGTTTCTTTCTAGGCAACAATCTAATAGCCTGGTTGAGTAAGAAGCAAAATTCAGTATCCTTGTCTACAGCTGAATCAGAATATATAGCAATGGGAAGTTGTTGTACTCAGTTATTGTGGATGAAGCAGATGTCAGCTGATTATGGTATGGATTCAGGGGAACTACAAGTATATTGTGATAACAAAAGTGCAATTGATATCTCTAAGAATCATGTTCAACATTCAAGAACCAAGCATATTGATGTAAGACATCACTTTATCAGAGAACTGGTTGAGAGAAAGGAAGTTCAGATTGATCATGTTGATACTGAAGATCAGTTAGCAGATATATTCACAAAGGCTTTAGATTTTAATCGTTTTTCAACTTTAAGAAATTCAATTGGAGTTTGTGAGATGTGAGTCTTTGTGGGACTGGTTCAAGAGCAAGATCAAGAAGATGTTGGGTTTAAGGTTACTTAATCGGTTTAATATGAGCGGATTTTATGGTTTTGATTATATTTTTTGGAGTAAACCGGTTTAATTTTGGTTAAAATTTCAAGAAGATTTGCTCAAGACTTGTTGGGTTTAAGAAGCATAGGTTGTATCGATGGGGAGAAGATAAAAAAAAATAAGTTTTTTTTTATTGTCTTTGGTTGTATCGAATAACATTGTGTGGTGTTCTTTGGGTATATCGACGATTTGAGAAGATGGTGAGAGCAACTCGATGAGGGTTGATAAAAGGAAGGAATTCAACGGAAACTCGAGATGATGGTAGGTTTAGTCGCCCTCAGTTGGTTGATGAATCGAGTAGTGATGTCAACCTCACTTTGTCGATAAATCCGGTGGTGATGTTCAAATCGATTCAATAGAAGGTGAAGATTCTTCAAAGAATAACCAATCGGAACCAGTTGTTGATGATAAAGATGTCTCTGACAAAGAGGAAGAAGAGGTTCGAGATAAGGGAAAACGAGTTGCTTCGGATTCTGAGGATTTCGGGTTTGAAGAAATCTCTGTGCAAAAGCAGATTGCACGTCACACGGTTAAGAAGCGGAAGATGAAGCAAGGGTCTACTTCCATTGCCAAACTATCTCAATCCGCAACAACAACGGCAAAGAGTGTTAGAGAAAAAGGGGAATTTTGGTCCAATATCTTTGTGTCCAAAGCAGCTCAAGCAAGGTATGCGGATATTTTTTCTCGGAAGGTTACAAAAGAGAGACAGCTAGATTTTACTCAACCGGATGACTTAGGGATTCTTGATAAAATTATGAATCTAGGATTGCACTTTGCGGTACAAGATTTGCCTGGGTATGTCAAAGAAGTGGTTTGTGAGGTTTATGCTAATCTGCCAAAAGAAAAAACTAGGAGTGGGGTTCAAGTGTTTGTTAGAGGTCACTGGTATAAGTTTTCTCCTCACACTATCAATGAGACATTTAATCTTGATTCTTTGTCTCAAGAAGAGAAGCAAGCAGATGCAGTTGTGGATAAGCTGAGTAAGAATGAAATTGCAAAAGTTCTGAGTGGTCGAGACAAGTTGCCTTGGAATCACTTGAAGGTTGGGGATTTACCTGGAGAAGTTGCAGCTCTTTTCATGTTGGCGAGTTATAATTGGGTGCCTTTGGTTCATAGAGATCATATTTCAATCGAACGTGCTCGAGTTGTGTATAAGCTTATTCAAGGAATTCGGTTTGATCTAGGACAACTTATTTATGATCAAATTATGGATTTGAGTTGGACTGATCCTTCTCGATGTGTCATGTTTCCTCGAACCATCTTTGAAACAATTAAATCTCAAAACGGTCCGCTTGAATGGTTAGATGCAGAAAAAGAAGTAGCTGCTAAGTTTTATACTAAAGATGTTAGGACTGGGCGAGCTTATGCGGTTAAACACAATTTGCTTTCTGTGAATGAAGACTCCACACCAGTTCGAAGACAAATGGATGAGGGATCTTCTTCGAATTCTGAGGTAATTCAGTTGGGCAGTATTCGCATGCCACAGGTTGGTCAAGGTATGGAGGAGAGTTCATATGTGGCTTTGGTCGACACAGCACAAGCTCTTCAGAGACTTACGGAAGTAGTACAGAGGCTCATACAGAATCATCCACTTTCCAAGATGATTTGAGTTGTTTTTAACTGTTGTATTCTCAAGCAGGGGGAGATGGAGAAGTAGCTGGTCTGAGATTCTGGGGGAGTTTAGCTGGTCTGAGATTCTGGGGGAGCTTTGTGTTTTCATTAAAAACTTTGAAAGATGTTTGGTTATCGTTTTGGTTCTTTGTGTTTGGTTGTTTGACTATGGTTTAATGATCGTTTTAGGTTTATATTATGAATGGTTGACTATGGTTTAACGATGTTTGTGTTGTTTAAGCCAAAGATTATTTTGCTTGAGAAACACAAAGTTAAAAAGGGGGAGATTGAAGATGTGACATATGCTCAAAAGGTGAACTACTTCAGAAGAACAGAGTACTGATATAAGAACAGAACATCAGGGTGTTTATGTCGGCAATTAACAAAATAGAAGACTTACACAAAAGTGGAAGGCGCGAGAAGCTTCTAGAAGGTTGAAGCTTCATGTTTACAATAGGAATGTAAACATGAAGAAAGAGGGAAATTTCCTAAATCACAAAGAAAAAGGAAATTGTCTAATTCCTATTAGGATTAGGATAGGTAGATTCCTAGTTCTATAAATAGGGTGCTAAGGCTGATTGTAAGCCTTAGCACAAACGAGAGAAAGTTATTCTAGCTACTAAGTTTTAGTCTTTAAGAAAAGAAAAGAGGTAAGAACTTAGATAGAGCGTGAGATTTCTTTAAAGAGAGGTTTGAGAGATTAGAAAATTGTTTAGAACAAACTTATAAACAGATTTTCTACTAATCAAAAGAAAGTTTAAAGAAATTATTGTTTCATTGTTCAGATCATAAGTTCTTACACTTACAAGCTTTAATGAGAAATTCTCATAATAAAAAATTATAATATTATATTTTATTATTTATTTTTTAAGTGAGAAACTTTTGTGAGAAATCTCGGATGCAATGCTCTTATATGTCTTTCCAAACCAATTGGTTTGGTCCTTAGGGGAGAGTCATCCAAGATATTCATATCCTTTTGGCTTTGGACAATGCATTTGATGGTGTTATTTACTATGTAGCCTGTCCTATTCTTGATTTGCATGCAAGACCCACCAGCTCACTGCTTCGGTTCATCAAATCATAGCTACTGTATAAATTAGGATTAGGTAACATTTTGTCGTTATGAAAAGAAAAGAAAAAAAAACAACATACAGTTCTCAGAAACGCTAATAAGCGAGTAGAAATACTAATTTGTTATTGGGTCGTCATACTCGTAGTCGTATGCAAAGGCAAAAACAATTTTACCACTTGTTCGAATTTTGTCGTTTTTGAAAGAAGAAAACGGCGCGCAGTTTAAGTTTCTATATCTGAAACGCTAATACGCGAGTAAAGATTACTAACTATATCGTTCCAATTTTTTATCACTTGTTCGATACTTCCCAAGTTCACTGACATGGCGACCACTTCAATCTTCGCCGCCGCCGTCACCGGCACCACGGATGTGACACCTCTGTTTAATCCCTCTTCGTTGATCATCGGAAAATCATTATCTCCTTCTTCAAAATCCGCCTCAATCAGATCCTCCGTTTCGTTTTCCCGTAAAACCCTAACTCCAATCCGATACTCTTCCTCTCCCGCCGATCACTCACCCACAGCCGCTGCCGGCGCCGTGGAATCGATCACGAATCGATCCAAAACCTCCTTGAAATCACGCCTCCGTGGAGGTGAAACACTCTACGGCCTCTTTCTACTCTCCTTCTCTCCTACGTTAGCCGAGATCGCAGCTCACGCCGGTTACGATTACGTCGTCGTTGACATGGAACACGGTCCCGGAGGTATACCGGAAGCTCTAGATTGCATCCGAGCTCTCAACGCCGCCGGAACCTCCGCCATTCTCCGGTTACCTGAAAACTCCGCAACCTGGGCTAAGAAAGCATTAGATCTAGGTCCACAAGGGATCATGTTCCCGATGATCGAATCACGCAAAGACGCGACCAAAGCGGTGTCGTATTGCCGGTTTCCACCCGACGGCATCCGAGGATCGGCGCACACGGTGGTGCGAGCTTCCAACTACGGAATCGACGAAGGGTATTTAAGTAATTACGCAGAAGAGATTCTGATCATGTGTCAGGTGGAATCAGGTGAAGGAGTGAAGAAAGCTGATGAGATCGCAGCCGTTGATGGCGTTGACTGCGTGCAAATGGGACCGTTGGATCTTAGCGCGAGTTTGGGGTATCTGTGGGATCCGGGGCATAAGAAAGTGAGAGAGATGATGAGGAGAGCTGAGAAAGCTGTGCTGGCCTCTGATCCTGCGAAAGGCGGGGCTTACTTGTCCGGTTTCGCGATGCCGCACGACGGACCTGTTGAGATCAGGGGACGTGGCTACCAAATGGTCGCCGGAGCTGTCGATGTTGGGTTGTTTAGGAACGCAGCTGTTGAAGATGTGAGGAGGTTCAAGATGGGTTTGGTTGATGAATCGGACGGTGAGGATTCGTTGGCACATGGTAAAGATGTTGATGATGAGAAGTACTGGAGCGAATAATAAAAATTTGCTAATTTCCTTTTGAATGTTTGTGTTGGCTTTAAAAAGCTTTTTTCTTTTAAATTTTCATAAAGATTTACAATCAATGCCACCAATGTTTCGAAGCCAAAAAAAAATCAATTGAACTAAGCTGTGATTGAGTCAATAGCCATTGGTTCGTTGTCTGTTTCCATTGCAGAGGCTCTTGGTGGTGATGGTGGCTGGACATCTACTTCAGGGTATGATGCTTTATAGCGAGCTCGAAGACCTTCGTTTATTAACCTGACACCATTAAGCTGGTTCCCAAGTGATAGCCATCTATACAGACACAAATGATTCATGAGAACAGATACCATACTTACTAAATCATATGACAATAAGAAAGAAAAAGTTTTACCCGGCATGAGCATTGTGCATACGTGCGAATAACTCGAGTTTTCTTGCTCTTGGCATGATCCTCTCTAACATTGCATACATCTGGTAGTTGACAAATCATTCTCATCAAAAGGTTCCAGAATCAAGATATAGTATGAAATGATTTAGTAAAAGTGTGGGGAATTGTGGACAAACCTCGTCTGGTTTCCGGCTTGTCTCTCTAACCTCTGCAACAATCACATCTGTGTCGATGTTTCTGTTCACTTCGGGGTTTCCTTTGATTCCAACAAGACAATGCTCTTTGCTGTGATTGAGCCAGTGACCTGTTCTTCCGGTTCGAATAATACGTTGAAGCTGATTCGTCTTTACCCATATGATCTCTTCTACTCGCTTGTATCCCCAAAGCTCCAAACTTCACAAAAACAAAACTCAATTTAATGGGAAATCAAATTATTTACCAAAATTAGTCATATGAGATTTTTTTTATATGTACCATTCACGGCCTAGCTCCATTGCACGACCAGTGACCCAGAGGAAAATCAAACCGTCTGTCTGCAACGAGGGAACATTGAGAGTGCGCATCTCGTCATCAGCCATTGTTCCGTATGGAAGTTCCATGTGAATGTCCCATGGTGGATCCGCCATAACAACTCCAAACGTTCCCAAAATGTCCATTCGAAAAGAACGGATGTCGCAGTTAATCCATTGTGCCTCACCAAGTTCAGCTTCGGAACAGTAATCAGCACGTAGTGGCTTCAATGCCTTATCTGGACCAGCCATCATAGCGTCAGCCATGTCGAGCTCGTAATGCACGTATTTGCAAGTCTGTCCCATCCAAATTGGTAGTTGCTCAATAAACATTTATCTACACTAAAGTACCATCAAGTAACAATGTAAGAGAGTTACCTTCATGTGACGACAAGTATCTAGAAAGGAACAATCTCCTAGGCCCTGATCGGTATGTGAAGCTATAAGTCGACGAAAATGTCTCTGAAATCATATATAAGTCATACAAAGTAAGTATATTTCGGCCAAGCAATATAGACACCATATTGGGAGATCAGTATAAAACTCAATAACTATGCAAAACTAACAAACTTTGACTTGCAAACCAATCCATATTTGTTTCCTATGAAAACGATATAACATTCTGAATTTCCGATCAAATAAGATGTAAATTGTAAATTTGAGTTTGTTCAAACCTTGTTGCAGGCTACGTGAGAGTCAGACTGACGACAGCAATCCTCTTTAGTTAAATACCTACAGTAATACTTAACCTGCGATCCTCCTTTGCTTTTAAACTGTGAAAAACATAACAATATACCAGTCAGTGACAAGAAGCAAGCTTTTTATTATAAGACAGAATGATAACTACCAAAACATATAACCTAGAAGAGTTGAGGCTATAATCAGAGTGGCAGGGATATATATCACAAGATACCAAGAGAGAACGTCACAACAAACACACAAGTTGCAGAGAAAACTTTTCGTCCTCAGCACCAAGATTAAACTAAGAAAGTAAGAAAACTATCAAGCCCACACTGAGAGACAAAACAATGTAACGTTACAAAGATGAACAGGTAAAAAACTGTTAACCATCTAGATTTCATAAGGTGATTATATTCAATAGAAAGCTCCTTGCGATCAGAGAATCCAACCACTTTAAACAGACGCCATAATTATCAGAATCCAAACCAAAGAACACAAATCTCACTTATATAGCTCTTTGCTTTTCACCTTACTGTAAATCTAGGGAAGTACAAATCTAGTATCATAAAATGCCTCTAAACTTCTCCAAAACTTGTTCAAGAATCATACACTATCTATTCCACTATCTAATCCATATTAACACTGCTCTCGATCAACACACTCATATAGCTATCTAGTCCAAACTAACCAATACTATGTTCTTCCTCGATCCCTTTAGAAACTTTCTAAAACACCATATTCACATTTGTATAAAAAAGCTTAATTTTGGCTACACAAACTAAAGACAATTTAGTTAGGCTCACCTTAGCTGCGGTAGCGGCTTCTTTAGCAGTTGGACGGTGAATCAAATCAAGCAACTCCTCACCAGTCTTAGACTGTTGCTTCTCCTTAAAAGACTTCTTACTCACAAGAGCCTCAACGTCTTTCATTTCATCATCTTCACTTATAAGCTTCTGATTCGACGGCACGGGCAATGGGGAAGTCAAAGGAAACGTTGGTGGTCTACCCATTATCCCCATTGGATGATGCATCCCCATCATTTGCATCCCTCTTGGTGCATTCATCATTGGTCTAAACCCCATATTCGGATCACTTCCCCACATCTCAGGCCTCGGATAATTATTACCCGACCCGGAAACCCCAAACACACCACCAGAAACTGTAGAATTGTCAATCGAATTAGGCGTTTCAACTACACGATTCGATTCGTTGTTCCCTTGGAAGCTCTCTGGTAACTCTTTAAGCAATCTAGTTCTATCAATAGCCAAAACCATGATCCGAGCCTTACCACTAACCTCAAACTCTTCTAACTCCACAGAACCGTTCTCCTCCGCCATCGATTTAAGCGCGGTTTCGACGGCGAGGATAGGTCCACACTCACCGCCTAAGTCTCGTAACGCCGCCTTCTCCGCGGGTCTCGCGTTCTGGTCATTCTCAAGCTTCCTAAGAACAGTAAACGAATCAGTAGGTGAAAAGGGTACTCGTTGAAGCAAACACTCAGCAACCATAGCTCTCACAAGCGCCATAGGACTACCACTAGACCCATCAGCTTCAGCACCACCACCACCACCACCAGAACCTGAATCTCTCTGATTCGAATCGACAAGCATCGATTTTGAATCGTGCCCATGTAATTGTTGCTGTCGGGTTCCTGATTTAACAATCGGATGAAGCTTCTTCTCTACTTTGGGTTCGGGTAACGGAGGTGTAGCGACGAATGGTCGATTTGTGAACGAAGAGATGAGTTTTAATGAGAGATCGAGCGATGGGACTATGTCGGGGACAATGGATTGGAGAGAGGAAAGGAGTTCTAAGTGAGCGTCGTGTTGGGTTCGGATTCGAGTCTCTAATCGGGCTCTCATGTCTTTGACGACGGTAATGGTGGTGTCATCGTTTCGATCTGATTCAGTTTCCATGGTTTTAGAAAAAAAAAACAAAAATTTTGAAGTGAGAGAATTGTAGTTTTGTACAGATCTCTCTTAAGCTTAAAAGAGTTTAAAGGGTTTAAGCGAGCAAAGGGATTGAAACGATGTCGTGCATCGTAGATGGCAGTTTTTAGGTCAGAAACTTTAAAGAAGAAGGATGATACTTGAATACTTTATGACATAAACCGGTAACAATCTCTTTTTTTCTTTTAACCAGGAACTTGTAATATTTATTTTGGGTAGGATTAGGATATATGTAAAAAATTGTGAGAAAATTATATATGTATGTAGGGTATTTTTATTTAAAAAAAATTACCAAACAAAATTATTTAAGTATTTCTTTTATTGATATCTGTTTTTATTAATTAAATTAGGCTGATATGATTTTATTAATAAAATTAGGCGGATATAATTTTTTGGGATGTCTTCATCCATATCTATATTCGGTATCCATAAATTTTTAATTGTATCATTATTCGAAAATTCTAGATATCCGTTTAAAATTTGATTATCCATGGATATAAACATGCAAAAAAAAGTTTTAAAACATATTTTACACTAAAATATAGTGTATTTGTATAAAATACCATGTATTTTGGACAAAAAAATACTGGATATTTATATATATACCGGATATCCGGAAAAATAGATATCTATTATCTATTTTAAAATTTAACATTGTTTATATCTGTTTTGTATTTATCATTTCATTATCTATATATGTATCTGTTTGGTCTAATATTCGTTTTCCAGAGCGGATACCGGATATGAACGCAGATATTATTCTCATATCTAAATGAAACTATATTTAAATTATTCGTCAAATACACATTTAAACCGGCATAAAATAGAGATATCTCCATCATTTAAAATCCTAAGAAAGGAAGCAAATGAGAAACATTAAAATGCTAAATGATACAATGAAATGACACTCACAAAATGGAGACATGGCGAGCCAACCAAGGAAACCATGACGACAAAAAAAAAAAAAAAAACCAAGGAAACCATGAGGCTAAAGATCCTTTGATATAACGTATGGAAGATGCTCTCGACCAACCATCGACTGATCGACACTCAAACTCCTAACAAATAGAAAATTAGTTAAGTATATTTATGACTTTTTTTCTTTTTACATTATTTAAGATAATAAAAACAAAATTCCATGTAGAAATATTACAAAACCACACCAATAAATTAATAACTATGCATTTAATTATTTCCAAAACTTAATTTTTACGTGCGACATTCATTGGTGCCACTGTGATCTAGCCGAAGGCCTGCCTCCTACTATTAGCGAAAACCAAAATCTATTTACTATTGTCCACTAATAACTTAGAGACAAGTTATAGCCACGCTTTGGCAAACATATAGTATATTCTTATATATACCGTTGTTGATATAATCCAATTTGGGTAGCCATAAACTCATTACCAATTGCTACCGAGGGATTGACACCAAACTGAATAATATTGAAACTATAAGTGAAATCTTTTAACCAAAACTGAAACCGAACTGAGGGAAAAAAAAATGTTTCAATTGATCATGAATGTTTAAAAACTCAAGAAACTGAAATAATCCAAACTGTTGAATACCCCACCCTACGTACTAAAACCATCTTTACAATTTAGACACACAACAATCTCACAATGTATATGAGAATGAAGGTAAAAAAATGATCTTTACAAACATAACCACCAAATCCAGCGGTCAAACTTAGCAAAGGAAATAAATGTATTCGCCATTTGCCAATCGAACTGAGTTACGGTTTACGTATAAAGGGGGCAACCTTCAACGCTAATACCTGGCGCTGTTGGACAAGAGGCCAAAGGACAACCATCAAGCTCATTTCCCCACCAATCCAAACTCACATTCTCAAGTCCCAAACACATATAGAGCAACACTCCCATAAATGCTAATCCAGCATCCAATGCTCCTGACAAAACATAATTATACCTCTGCCATAGATTTGGTCTGTACCTAAACACAACAAAACCGGACAAAAATCCGGCAAGAACCCATGTTGTATAGTTCACAGCTGTTGCGGGTGGCATCGAGCTTGTCGCGCTTATAAGAACCGGCATGTTTATAAGCTTGATCCACTCTTGTCTAGGAAACATCCTTGACGCTAACCATACAAGAATTGGGGCTATAGCGCCTACGAGGAAGAACCAGTTAACGGATTTGTATAAACCAAGATCTCCAAAGATTCTACGAGGTCCAATTAGTCCCCATATCACGGATGCATCGTAAAAGACTTTATCGGATGGACATGTCCAGACAGAGTTGGAAACCGTATCACATATGTTGGGGATGGTCTCCATTAGCCACCAAGCCGTTGTGAGGTAAACCAAACATGAGATGAGTGTTCCAACAATCTGAAAATTAAGCGAATTTGTAACCTATAATATAATAACGTTAAGAGAGTAGTCTAAAGTAGTTCAAAATTAGAGAGTGTAACCTGTGCCATGAACATGGTTCTAGGTGGAATCTTCATGTAGTGACCAAGTTTGAAGTCTTGAAGAAAAGTGATGGCTTGTTGCATGCTTATGTATCCATATACTTTAAAGCACATATTTGCAACTGGATACCCTGGATAGATATATCCTATGATATATTCTGTAATAATGTTCAATCCGGGCGCCTACAAAATTGTCAATTCAAACTGACATAATTATTACCAAGATTTCTTTTAGGACGTGCGAGTGGTGCATTCGCAAAAAAGTCACGAGTTGATATATCGTTGTTTACCTGGTTGGTGATGGCGGTGATTATACCGATAGGAAGTGTAAAGATAATAGCGATTGTACAAGCCAATAGAACACCCCACCATGGTAACTGAAGTTGGTCATTGTAATACTCACAAGCAAAGATTGTGGCTGCAATGTTGGTAACGAGTATGGACCAAAACCACCACTCTGGAACTTGTTTGTACCTTTTCATTAGCCTCGCGTGTACATCCAATTTCTTCTCTTTGAAACTCTCCTTACTTTGCTCCCATATCTCCCTGAAAAAATCCATTAACAAAAAAAGCAAGCAAATAATTAAGAATCTTTATGTCTCAAATCCAAACATGTAGTTCATAAGAAATTATTTTTATGCATTACAATGTATGACCTTTATACCTTCCATGGAAGAGAGCAACATGCATGATGGTAGCGCTTAAAGCGGCAAAACCAACACCGTAACTAATGGCGAAAAAAGTACTAAGGTACAAAGGGCCTTCACGCTCGTAGGCTGGGAGGTCAAGGTGGAAATTAGAGTCTATAATGGATTTGATGTCGTATTTTGAACCCTGTTCTGTAAAAAGCGAGCTCGAAAATATGGGGAAGGTCTTAGCCTTGAACACATCGAGCCAATAGCATATTGGTACCAAGACATATATCACCAGCACAAATCCCACACCCACATTAGCCGTAGCAAACCTGTTAAAAAAAACAAAGTATATTTTTTGTAATACCAATTTACCAATCTCAACTGAACCTAAAGCAAACCAGAAACTGTTCGGTTATTCGGTTATTCCGTTCGGGTTTCCGGTTCAGTCCGTATTAAGAATTTATTATCAACTTTTGGTTTATCTCCAACCATACTTGTATGACTTGGTGTAATAATTAAGTAAACCAAAATGAGTATTTAGGAATTAGGACTGACCATGGACTAGCGAGTGGACTACCCAAGTAAGAGGAAATGGTTGACCAGTCGAGTCCAATGGCTCCAACACCTAACCCGTGAAGACCGGACCCGATCTGTTGGGCCATGACTGATGATGGAAAGCACCAACAAACCCACGACAACGACGTCATGATCTGAAATAAGTAGCCTGGAAAGACATAATACGCGAAACTGCAAACGAATGCTATCACGAAGAACTGTGTACGTGTCAGCCCTCCTTTGGTCCGTTCTTCTTTCTCATGCAACGCTCTGACAATTTAGCCAACGACAACAACATCAATGTGTTAGATAGAGATTAATTCAGTTGTCTCTTGCTTCTAGATGTGACTATGTTTCTATTTATTGACCAATTTGGTTTAGAATCAACAAGTAATAGTATATACAAACATATTATCCATTTGTAAACCACATAAATAAATAAAAAATAAATATATGTCTACTAGTTACGTACAAAAATGTCTTTATCAGAAAAAGATTATCATGTGTTTTTATAAACTTGGTCCCATGTGTTTTTTTTTTAGTATTAACATCACATTCTGTAAACCAAATAAGTGAATAACTTTTAAAAGAAAAAATTTAACTTTTGTTTTCACCTACTTTTACACACACAAAAAAAAAACCAGTATATATGCCCATATAAAACTCCTTTTGAATTTTGATGAAAATATTTGTTCCATATTATATTCAAAATTTCTTCAACACTATTAATCAATTTTGTTTTGTAGTATAATTATTAATATAACAAGTATTATAAAATTAAAATAGGTGGGGGTAGGATATTTTATCAAGTATTTGTTATTGTATGGTAATGGCATCTTCAATATTTGTGACATTTGGCTAAAACACACGATTATTTCTCTCTAGCAAATTTTGTTTGTATTGTATATAGAAAATATCGAAAAGTAGATATGAAAACGTGAAACACACACAATCATCTATAGTGATTATTGAGTGCATTATTTATTTACCTAAAAAGTGAGACTTGAACAAGATTCGCCGGCCACCACATCGCCGCCGGTTCAACAAGGTATTTCCTAAATATTCCGGCCCAACCAAACCCTAACACCTAAACATCATAAACCATAAATTCAATTTCATTTTCAAACCTTTTCATCTAAAATTGAAAAGGCTTTAAGAAATTACGAACTTGGGTGGTGACGATAACAATAAATGAGACAAAGAACGTTATGTTCTTCATGTAAAACGCCTTCACGACGGTAACAACGTGTATTGCGTAAACAGATCCAGCTCCCGCGTTTGCGAAAATAGTGATCAACACATGCTCCTTCACATTAAACGGACCTGAAACCAAACCAATCAGTCAAAAAATATTTAAAAAAACTTCTTCTTGTAGTAATTTATACCATAATCAAGAATGGTTCCAAAATCGATTTTTTTCTATGGTCTTATGTTTAATGGTTCAAAGATAAGTATTTTCTCTATTCCATATATTCGACGATAAGTATTTCTAAGTTCTAACACATGCACCTTCACATTAAACGGACCTGAAACCAATTACTCAAAATTATTAAAAACTTCTTCTTTTAGTAATTGATACAAGAATCAAGAAAGGTTCCAAAATCGATTTTTCGATGGTCTAATATTTTGATTGCGATTTTAACGCTTTGAGTAATAAAAATATTCGACTTATGTCGGATCCGGAGATCAGTTTCGGTTTCGGTCTAAAGTCTCCTCGGAGAAACAAAAAAAAAAGTCAACTTATTTCGGAATACCTGGATTCAACGTGAATTGCCACTTTGAACCTTGGAAGTAGACTCTCTCGGAGATTTTAGCGGCCATGAGACGACCAAGAGGTACGACAGCGATTTGGGCGGAGATGGCAGAGATAGTGAGAGGTTCTGTTCTGTACCAAAAGAACTGATTGAGAAATGACAAGAGGATGCAAGAAAGAGTTCCCAAGACCCACATGCGAAATGTTAGGACAGGTAATGAAGGATCATCTGTTGTCGGAACGGTGAGTGCTACTTGTCGGATTGGTGAGTTCTCTTCTTCTTCTTCTTCTTCGCCGGAGATTGGTAAAAGAAGCTCCTCTGTTTCATCATCTCTTGGTTCAGAAGATGAGGATGATGATGCCGAGGATGATGATGATGGTTTTGTCAGATCTTTGGCTTTTGTTACTGTTCCAAAATGTTTTGTTAGTAACTTTAATAATTGAAACTATAAGAGAAAGATTAAAAAATATTGAAGATTGTAATTACGTAGAGGAAGAGCTTGTTCTGATTCTTCCATGGTTGTGTCTTCTTCTTGCTCTGTTTTTTCTTCTTCTTGAGATTTTATTTTTGTGTTTTGTGAAATTGTGAATCTGGACAAGCTATCTTCCTAGTCTTCTTCACGTCTTGAAGTTGGCCCATTTGAAATAAATTTCTTGATTTGAAACTCTCTTTTTATTCTTTTATTGTCTATAGATTTTTTTTTTTTTTTAAATAGCCAGTTGAATAGAAATAATTAATATCCAACAACTGTCAAATGTTTTTTTCTTATTTGATTTTAGACATTTATTAGGGTTTTTTTTCTTTTTTGCTCGTGAGGAATTTTGTTTTTCTCAATCTTTCGTTTAGCCAAGACACTTTTTACTGTCTTTACTGTATTTTGACGAATTTTATTGTCGCTATATAAAAAGAGTAAATATTTAATTTCTACATAAATTAAGCTTTTTCTGTGATTTTAAAATAAAGAAAACTTGAAAATACAAAATGATATTTCATATTTAATCATTTAAAAAAAAAGTTAAACTGTGATACATGCAAAAAAAAAAAAACTATTTTTTAGTCTAATCTTTAATCTACTTGACTTTGACTACTACTACTAGTTGGTTTGTATTAATTTTACAATTCATTGTTGAAGCAACTATTAAAGCTCCCCATGTGGAGTCTTACGGGGGCGTATTGAAACAATGATTTTGAAAGATTCTATGGGATTTAGGAAATTTGGAATTTTGATAGATTTTAGGGAAGTTGATATGATTTATGGTAAAATTCTTTCAAATCCCACCTAAAACCATGAGATTTGGATTTCTGTATTTTTAACTAAACAAATCCTCTCAAATCCTCCAGAATCCCTAAAATTTATTAAAATCCAAATCCACAAACTATTTTGAATAACAGTGGATTTTAAAGTAGATGTTTAAATCATCAGTTCAATAATAGTGGATTTCAAGAGACTTTTTAAAATCCATGATTGAATAACATAGGATTTGTAACTTTTATACAAATCACCTAAAATGTCAAGTTGAATACACCTCCTTAATACGATGTTTTCCTTAACATGTATAATGTATGTATAAATTTTTACTAATTTTTTTTTTGGTAGAAAACCGGGTGGCAATAGCCTCCCGTAATTTATTTAGAACTTAAAATAGAAAAATTACAAACAAACTCTCCGAGGCCGTGACAGACCACAAAGATCATCGTCCAAAAGAGAAATAATACAACCCGGAGCTGAAACAAAATTATGACAACCTAAAGGAAGAGAAAACGCATAGCTTGCTAAACCATCGGTAGGACAGTTAGCTTCCCTATACACATGAGAAATCCGGACATTCCAGTCCTTTGAGATAAAGCCATGGCACATCCGTACCAGGAAAGACAGCGGATGATACCTGCTTATCCCTGTCTTAAGAAACTCCACCACCATCTCTCAATCCAGCTCCAATTCTACCCGATCCGCTCGCTGCTCCCAAGCCAGATACAAACCATAGTACGCATCCCACAGTTCAGCTAAGTTATTGACCATTGTAAACCATCCCTGTTTCCTTCCCCATTCAAGTTCGCATATAGCCATTCCAACAAGGTCTGACCAAAGAACTCACCCCTTCTTTGCCTCGGAACAAGCCGTATCCAAACCCCTGACATGGCAGGGCAATCTCGCAAAACATGTAGGATAGTCTCCACTCCACCCTTACATACCGTACATATATCAGAGTCACATATGTGGCGTCTAAGTCTTTCATCATTCACCATTTACACTTGGTGCCCGACCAGCCAGAGGAAAACACGTACACGTTCCGGAACAGCAATTCTCCAAACTCGTGTAAAGAATGCAGACATGTCTGGTCGTGGAGTCTCATTATGAATAAGCATCTCATAAGCCGACCTTACAGTAAACATCCCATCATTGGTTCTTCCCCATGATAATCTATCTGTCGCCTCGGTAAAATTATTAACAACTACAGACAGTAGCTCCTCCCTCATATGCACCGGTAAATGCGGTGCAATCCGATCCATATCCCAACCCCTGCCATCAATCCAGAAATCTCGAACCAGTCCTGACTCATAATTAGGTCCCAACTCACCTATACAATTATCCGCCAGCTTATCCCGTGAGAGCCATATGTCTATCCAGAACTTGACAGTGCGCCCATCACCAATCACCTAACTATGACCAGGCAGAACCACCGCTCTTAAACCAACCCCTACACTCCTCCAAGTAGAGGACCAGTTACTCTTTACTGCAGACCACGACGTATCCTGCAAATAACCCACTTTATACTTACTGATCACCACTTTAGCCCAAAGTTTGTCTCTGCCATTAAGTAGTCTCCAACCAATCTTTGCAATAAGAGCTGTGTTCATGGTCTTAGCCGCTCGAATTCCCAAACCACCCTCTGCTTTAGGTAAACATACTTTATGCGAAGCAACTAAATGCTGCTTCCGCTTTTCTGATGTACTCCCCCACAAGAAAGAACGTGAAGTTTTGTCCAAGGCTGCGAGAACAGACAGTGGCAAGATTATAGTTGACATGGAGTGAACAGGTATAGAAGATAAGACTGCTTTCGTCAATGTCAAACGCCCTGCAAAACTGAGCACTCTACCCTTCCACCCAACTAACTTCGAAGAGACTCTTTCCAGAACTGTACTGAACGTCTCTTTATTCATACGCTTATGACGAATTGGCATTCTCAAGTATTTGCCCAAGTCTCGAGTAGACTGAATACCACTCTCTGCACTAATCAATCTCCCCAACTCAATAGACACATTATTTGAGTAGAAAATTTTCGACTTCTCGAGGCTTACCTTTTGTCCCGAGGCTAAGCAAAAGGCCTCCAACACGCCACGAATCACTCTTATTTGTGTTACTGACGCCTCTGCAAACAGGATGAGGTCATCAGCAAAACAAATATGAGAGAGTTGCGGTCCACCTCTCGACAAGCGGATCGGTTTCCATCTCTTATTCACAACCGAAAGGTCAATCATCTGACATAGCCTTTCCATGCAAAGAACAAATAGATAGGGTGACAGCGGATCTCCCTGACGCAGTCCTCTCTGCGGAGTAAAGGCCTCAGTCTTTTCCCCATTCCATAAAAGGCTCATAGATGGTCCGGATACACACTGTAAGATCCACCGCACCCAAGTCTCTGTAAACCCTGCTGCTAGAAGCGTATCCTCCAAAAAGTGCCACCGAATTCTGTCATAGGCCTTCTACAAATCAAGTTTCAAAAGCATCCATCCCTTTCTTCCCTTCTTACGTCTCATCGAGTGGACAGCCTCTTGCACCACCACAATGTTGTCAGTACTTAGTCGGCCTGGGATAAAGCTAGCTTGAGCAGGACCTATAATCTTAGAGATCATATCCTTTAGCCGCTCTACCAAAGTCTTGGTAATGGTCTTAAACAAGACATTACACAGACTTATTGGTCTAAACTGACTAATCCGTTCCGGTTTCAACACCTTCGCGATCAACACCAACAAAGCATCGTTTGTACTAGGCGGTAGAACACCAGTTTCAAAAAAATCAAGCACAAACCTTACCACAGAATCACCAACCACCTCCCAGCACTGCTGGTAAAAAATTGGTTGGTATCCATCTGGTCCCGGAGCTTTAAGACTCCCCATCTTACGTATTGCCTTCTCTATCTTTTCCGCAGTGAATGGCTTACTCAAAAGGAGACAATCTGCCTCTGTAAGCCTCGTAAAGCCTTCACGTGGAAGCCTATCAACTACCGCATCCACATCATCCATCGAATACAGCCTCCGGTAGTACTCGATTGCCAGAAGTTCTAGCTCATGAGACTCCGACACCCAAATACCCGCATCATTCTTTAAACATTCAATGCGGTTTCTTCTCCGTCGAATAATCGTGGAAGTCTGGAAAAAACTGGTATTCCTATTTCCTAGGACAATCCATTTTTGTCGAGACTTCTGGAACCATAAGACCTCCTCTTGTTCAAGTAGAACATCAAACTGTTTCACCAGATCCTCTTCCTTGCGTAAGAGAACATCCGTTTGAGAGATATAAATTTTTACTAATTGAGTAGGAACATATATTGGGTTTTTTTTTTCTTTGTTAGTAAATATAAGTAGAGAAGTATACTTCTTCTTTTTTTTTGTGCAGTAGAGAATATACTAAGTAGCCGATTTTTACCTTCTTCTTAGCGAATACAATTAGCTAGATGGCAAAATAACAACATAAGTTATTTTAGTTTTACTATCTTCTGTGCTGATTTTAGAAAACATCATGTTTTCGATTAAATAATTTAAGTTATAACGCAATCTATTTATTCAAACCATAAACTTGTAGCAATCATTTATTTACGGGGTTTTTGCTTTGTCAACCTTCGTCAATTCCCATCTACCAGATATCTCAAAGTTCGATTGCAAATTTCTTAGAGATATTAAAAGTTACAAAAGAACAGAAAAACAAAAAAAAATTACATGCAATTCACGAGATTCTAATTATATTAAATATGAAATGAGAATCCAAAGCAAAAGAGAGAATCTTTTGTGGGATTTTAGTATGACCCATTCTTATATTGTCACGTAGACAGATCGAATACCTTTCATGTCCTTTTCTTAATTACTGTTTTTAGTTTATTTGTGAAATAGACAAAAGACTCAAAAATCAATCTTCTTAAACCGGAGTGGTCAAGTTTTGTGTGACTTTGGAGTGGTCAGGAAAAAAATGTGTTTAGCGTAGAACCATAACCACTTGATCAACACGACAACATCATTTGGTTACCAACTAAATCTGATGGACTTTTATCTTTGTTACATATTTTCTTTTCTTTTATTGGACCAAATCTTTGTTACATCTTTTCTTCTTTCTTTTTTTGTTTCTTCCGGAAAGAAGCATTGTTACATCCATGTTGTTTCTTCCAGCTTGGGGTTCCCTTTTTTTGGACCACATCTTTGTTACATCTTGCATAAATGGTTCATGGCTTACTTTGCAGGGGACATAACTTTTTATGTCTTCTTCGCCAATGTCTCCCCTAGCAAGAATAAAGCGATCTGATCTATTTGTAAACTCATCTTTCAGGCACTTGCTTATGGTTTGTGGCGAAAAAAAGGGAACTCTCAGCGTCATTCATTGATCTTCAAACCAGCCACTCTTACTGTTAAGGAAATACATTATTTATCTTCTTATTTTTTGGTAAAAGGTTAAATTCTATACTAATTTTCAGTTTTGTGATAGCCGTTACAGAGAAAACAAAGAAAGGCAGAAAGACCGAAATCTACAACTACAAGATCTACGAATACAAGAGAAAACACAACTAGGAAAGCATCAGCGAAACAACCAGTAAAGACCCGAAGAAGAAACACCAATTCTAATTATTTATCTTCTTATCTCCAAGATCCTATAATATGAGATCCGGAATGACATAATAGATAATTTCATTTGCTTAAGGGTGACACTAGCTACCATGTGAAGAATCTGGGATCACATGTGATTTGAAAGTTTCAGTTCTGTTTACATACCGTAATATTTCGACTTTATTTATTTTCTTAAACAGTTGTTGTAAACGTGGTGTTTTTGCTTTACAATATTTACATGGACGTGTAGTTGATAAAGTCGGAGGATGCTAAGAGAATGGAGGAGCATCGGACGTGGAGTGGACGTGGCTGACATCCATTAGTTAAAACAGCAAAAAAAATCTTCACATTTTTGGGGATTCGAAGCTGAACCCGGATGGTGAAGAGTTACAAAACTTGCAATAGTCAGTTGTCACAATCGATAGTTGTACGAATTGGAGAGTGGAAGTTCAATCTGAAGATTTTGGATCCTATATTTGTGTCGGCGACGACATTTGCCACTTTTATATACGACAAAGCGTGACTAGTTTTTTTTCTTCCGTATCACACAATTTTTTTGAAACAAGAGTAAACATAGTAGACAGACAATGTACTACTCTATGGTATAACGATACCTAAAACATGTTTTTGTAATGTTTAAAATGTATGAACTGAAGTAGTTAAAAATAGGATGGAATTCTCACAACCATATAAATAACTTCATAAGAAATAAATATTTCAGCATCATGATGCAACTTCTGAATATATATATGTGTGTATATATTATATGTAATATCTCTCAGGTCCAATGTATCATCCAAAGCAACAAACTAAATATCTCAATAGAGAATAACCTTAAAAATTAACGAGAGGGCTAAAAGGCAAATGAAAAACAGAAGAATCAGCAGTTTTAGTTGATCTCGATGAAGAGACTTGCCTGAGGATGAAGACCTGCTTCTTTTAGTGACATCGACTCTTTGTCTCTTCCATACACTGTCCTTGGGAAGTTAGTGATTAAGCTGTACTCTTCTGTGTTTAAGACTCCAAGTGAATCAATATAGTCGTACAATGTCTGGATCTTGGTTTCGCTTTCAAACCTCCTTCCTTTCCTTTCTCCGTTCGGGAACCGTACCAAAACCTACACATTTCAGGACAAACAAAACGGTTCAGGAATAGAATATATAAGACCGTTTACAAATATTCTCATAACCCTAAAGTCAAAAGAAGTTGAGAATCAACCACAGAAACAAAGCTTTAAAGAGGCACCAAGTTCTATATCTCTCACAAATGAATGTATATAAAGATAATTGATGTTGTTTTGCGTCGACTACGAAAATGTGTGAGAAAAAGAATAAGTAATAAATGCCCAAGGAAGAAGGAGAACTTACTTGTGTAACATCAGGGCCTTTCTCAGGTTCATCTCCGAGAGCAAGTGCTTTCTCTTGTCTCATTCTCACTCTAGCAGCTTCTCTCTCTGCAGCTTCGCGTTCTGCTCTCTCCCGAGCCTCTTCTTCTTCTTTGAGTTTCTTTTCTGCCTCAGCAGCTTCCCTCTCTAAACGCTCTGCCTCTTCCTCTCTCTGTCGCTCCCTTGCCTTTTTACCAGCATGAAAAATGCCACAAAGTTAGACCAACAGACTAATCATAACATCTCCAGGCGGACCTACAATTAAAGGAAAACATACTTGATCTGCTTCAAGAGCGGCCTGGTATGCAGCATCTTGTTCCTCTCTTAGACGCAGATTGGTTCTTCTTTCCTCTGCCTCAACCCTAGCTGTTACAAGAGTAGGTGAACTATCTTCTACAACTCTCTGGAGTATAGCAAGCATTTCTTCTGGAGATTTTGGTCCCTCAACCTGTCACAAGCAAACAGAACAACGAACACAATAAATTTAATAACTACGTCTCCTGCCACACAACACATTAACTAAACTTATAAAAGCTGGAGTGAATTTTACACCAAATATAAGACATGACGGCTCACAGATAAAGCAGAACCAAACAACTATCTTTATCATTAAACTCATAAAAGCACAGGATCGAAATTTAAATTAAATGTAAGACCTGTCAGGTTACAGATGAAAGCAGAACCGAACAACTATATTTCCCCCCTTTACTACTTATCACTTCAACAGCAAGACAGTAAATGGATTCAATTTCAAAGCAGTTCCCTAAGAGGGCTAATAATTTAGTTACCGGATTCATAACCAAGTCTACCCTAAAGTTGATAAGTTGCCACTTCGATCAAATTATTTTAGCTATAAGCTAATCAATGAAGAGCAATCCAAGAATGACCATACAATCTATGATTGTTTCTTTACCTGTTGAAGAAGAGCAATTCTCTGGTTAGCAGCAGGCATAACCACAGCGCAAAACGGGAACCTCGACGCCTTCAAGCTATTACTCATCTTAAAACCTTCACTAGACCGAATACTACCACCCCACGAAACAAAATTCTCATTAACAAACGCTACAACAGCTTCACTACAAAGCGTCCCATCGCAAAACACAGGTGTATCAGGATGATCAGGAGAATGCAAGTAAACAAACAATAGCTTAAAGGAACTCCTCGACCGCTGAAGCGCATCCATAAACCCTTCCGATACGAAATCAATCTTAAAAGCATTGTTACTCCCAAAATCTCTATCAAACAAAGCAACAAACTCCATCGCTTCACCGGCAGCAGAAGAAACTGAAACAAGCCTAGCCGACGAATCAGACGCACCACCGCCTCTCCCTGATCTAAACCCTAACAAACCAAACGAATACGATAAAACACCACCAGCAGCCCAAATCCCTAACCCGATCGCTCCAGAAACTAACCCTAAGCTACCGGAAACAATCGAAATCGGCAAAGTGATAATCCTCCACGCAACTCCAGGACCTCGATTACCTCCTCCGTCACCGCCATCACCATCACGCATCATAACAAGCTCTGTATCGTCAACGATCCGGCGAGGTTGTTGATGAAAATCACCAGGATGAGTCATAGAGTCGTCAGGAAACACGGCGGCGTTGTCGCGATCATGGAAGGAGGAAGACGAAGCGCCACCGCGATGATCAGAAGAAGACGTGAAGGTGGAGATAGCGAGTTCTAGGTCCCAATCATGAGCTTGAAGGATCTCAGTACACAAATCAGGATCTTGAAGACCTGTAACCATTTGGAAGTAAGTTAATTTATCGACTGTATCAGCCATTCTCACACACGCTTTTGGATCGTCTCTTCTTCTTCTTCTTCTTCTTTTCTCACTTTCTCTCTTATCTCTCTAGAATCTAGAAAATTGTGTTCTCTTTAGTAAAAAAATGGTTGATCTATTCAATGACGATGGGATTGACTGTAAATTACAGAAACACCCTTCTGCTACACGTCGTCGTTTATTATAAACCAAATTCGAAACCGGTTCAGTTAAACCAGTCTTGGTTAAAGTTTCAATCTTTCTTCTTCGTTTTTATTCAAAGCTTTGTTGTTCTTTGTATAATCCTCCATTGTTGTTTAACTTAAAAGGAAGATTTTTATTTTTTGTCCTGGGAAAAAGGTGAGTTCTTTGATCTTTTTTCCCTTAAATCTCTCTTCTCTGATTTATGTCTTTTTTAAAAAAACTTACTCTGTAAAATGTGATTAGATTTAACAAAAAAACAGAGCTAATCAATGCTATGTACTATTTAGGGTTCTTCATTTGCTTTCAGATTTTGGGGGTTTAATGTTCTTAGGTTTTTTTTGTATAGAGCAAGTTTTTAAATTTGTTTCGGATTTGGTAATTGTGATTCTTGTTGGTTTGTTGTTTCAGTGATTAGAGATGTTGATTATAGAAAAGTTTAGGCCTTCGAATTCGATTTATTGATTGTACTTAGATATCTGATTCTTGATTCGAATTCGCAGTTAAGCATTGAAAACATCGAAAAAAGAAATGCAAGAAGCTGCAATTGATGTATCTCTTAATACCAAGAATGTCTTCTCGTCAGCTCTACGTTTCGCTATGTCCATTGATACACTAAAGAACTCTCCTGAGCTTGTTTATGAGCTCAAAACCTCAGCTCAAGAACAAGTGGAGTTCATGCTATCCGAAGACGAAGAGGTACGGTTACTGATTTCTGAAGAGGATGTGAAATCGGTTGTAAGATTAGGCATCTCGAATGTTATATCGACGTTGTTGGATAGGTTATCGTCCTTGCTTATCTTTCTTCCTGAGTGTCCTGAGTTTGGTGTGCTTAAGACACTCTATGATATCGAGTGGCTATGCAAAGTGTTGCCGAGGATGGAGTTGATGAAAGATCTTGTCTTTAAGTGGGCTGATGTCTCGAGTGAGATTCTTATGATTGCTCAGAACTGCAAGTTAGATTCTCGGATATTGGGTGTGAAAGTGAAGCTAGTTGAGGTTACAGGGAAGATTTTAGAAGCGGTTGGTTATGGAATCGTGATTGTTCCTTCTAAAAGCAGGACTTGTCTTCTAAAGATATGGTTGCCTTTCATAAGGAGACTAAAGACTTTGGTTGACGCAGAGGGATGTGAGTCTGAATACAGAATGGATGAAGATCTTTGCGAATTCATAGAAGGATCGATGGTGTCTTTGGTTTTGACATTACCTTCGAATGACCAAGCAGAGGTTTTTGGGGAATGGATGAGAGGGATTGGGTTGGAAGGTGTGAAGTTTCCTGATTTGAGTGAAGCTTTTGAGGTCTGGTGTTATAGAAGTAAGTCTGCAAAGAGAAGGTTGTTGGAAAAATGTGATAGACTTGCAGGTGAAAATCTGGATCGTTGAATGTAATATAACAATTTCATTCGGGAAACGGGGAATACAGAACATGTAACTGATCAGTTCGAAGTTCCAATCTTTTCTACTTCCTCAAGCTGTTCTGTGTATTTCCAAAGGTGGAAAGAAGATGGATAGTAGCTTTGCTTCAATTCACAGTTCACTCACAATGCCTTGGGACTGGACCTCAAGCAAGATAACCGATAATTTCAAGCGTATACTGAGAGGAGGGTTTTAAGTCACCGGAATCTTCATTTTTCTCACATTTGTAATCTTGTTTCATCCTCCATGAATAATTTGCTGCTTCATTGTAATTCTGGATTGTATCAGAAGTGACAGAAAGCTTCTGTATCTTGTAACTTTGAGCCTGATTTAAGATATAAACTGTATGGTCTATATTTAAGCTAATATGGAAAGGTGAATAACCCAACTTTGGAAGATTGACAAAACCGTTGGTTATGAACGAGTCTATAAGCATAGTAAGATTAAGCATAGTACATTTTTCTTATTGCTTTGATTTGAACATTACTATAATTTCCATCCAATCCGACAAAAGTAAATCAACATTGCAATGATATAAACCCAAACGAGGTTAGGAAGGAGAAGAGCATAAGTATGGACCCAATCAAGAATCTTTTTTTTTGGCAGAAGAAAACACGATTTATGCTTTACCAAAAAATAAACAAAAGGAAGCTGAATGAATAATTTGATACTTCTTTTTCAAAAGCTAGCACCTCCTTGCACATGCTTGTACTTTGTTGAGAACACAAAAAGCGAATAACTTATCAACCCCCTTAATATCAGGTTTTCTTCAACACAACCTCAAAGCTCAAGAAGATAGATTGAGCTCATTGGTAAGCTATATGACAGAATCATACATAAACACAAAACACTTTCAGAAACATTTAGATGATCATCATCCCATTCCCAAGAATGCAGCTTCACTAAAACTTGTCACGTAGAGAGAGAGAGAGAGAGAGAGAGAGAGGGAGCTAGGGGAGGGAAATCACAAGAAGAAAACCTAATGTTGTCCTCAGAGTCAATCAATTGTGCTTCAACATAGCAACTTCAAATTGCTTTAGCAATTGGAACGATGAGTATAAAATCTCATTGCAACTCATCATAGGACTAAACAATGAAGACTATACCTATGTGAACCCATCTACGTACCCTACGAAGCAATGCTTGTTTTTGCAATAAGAAAGACTTCTCAAAAACAACGAAATCGGAAAACAAACTGCATTCTTTGTATCAAAACGTTGACGTTAGATCCAATGTAAGGACTAAGGATTGTGATAGAGTCATATATACTCCAAAAAGTAATCAAAGGAACAAATGTCAATCCTTACAAACATATGACCTAGAACCAAAGACAAGAAGAAGAAACAAGAGACAATCAGATCATCAACCAAGTTTCAATCTTTCTACCTCTGGTTCTTAACAATGAAAAATCTACAAAATCAATCCAACAAAGCATCAGATTCCAAAGCAAATCATGTATATAAATAAAACTTCACAAATCACAACCATATCCGTATCAAACACGGGTCAGGGTTACACATAAACATATGAAGGGAGAGAGTAACACAATCAAACACCAAATCTGGCATATACAATCAAAAGTTCTGATCTTTTTCATAGTATCATACATCGGAGACACATTCCTACAAGACCCACATCACCGATTGATAGAAACCCCCCCAAAAAAAAAAAAAAAAAAGGATTACCGAAGGAAGGAAGAGTCAAGGAGGAGAGAGGCTAAACGATGTCGTCTGGGTGAGTAGCGGCGGAGAGAGCAAGGGGACGGTTGTGAGACTCTTCGCCTTCGTCGTCATCATCAGAGGTAGAAAGATTAACGCAGGAGCAACGCTCGAGAGAGGCGAAGAAGGCGGAGATAACGGTGGTGCTGACCCAGCTCGCGGCTTGATCGAGCTTTTCAAGGGAAGCCGTGCTCAGATTTGACGCGGCGGAGGCGGTGGAATTGATGCTGCTGCTGTTATCCATGGCTGGCTTCTCTCAATTCGATTGAGAATCTCAAAAGATCAAAGATCGTTTTTTGGAGAGGGATTTTGAATCGCACGAGGAAACGAATTTGGGGATCTTTTTTTTGTTTTCTGACGATGGGCGTGTGTAGAAAATGTATTTGCGATTGAGATGTGAGTTACGGATAAATAAATAAAATGGGTATATAGAACAAAAAGCGCATCTGGTGTAGTGGTATCATAGTACCCTCCCACGGTACTGACCAGGGTTCGATTCCCTGGATGCGCAATCTTTGTTTTGATTTCTTTTATAATATATGATGTTTTAAGTACAAGTATGCAGATTAAGAAAGAGAAAAATGTCAAAAAAATCATGAACTTTCAAATTGTGGCAAAAAAATCATGAATTTCTAAAATGTCATTTAAATCACCAAGTTTTTGTTGATTTTTCAAAAAAATAGATAACTTTCGTTGACTAAGCCATTTGAGGCACGACGTTAAATTTTAAGTTAAGCGGCAATGATGGAGTTAACTTCCGTCAGAATCTCTGTTATGTCAAAACGACATCGTTTTAATTAGAAGATTAAAACAAAAAAAATACTTTGTGTCTAGTGGGAATCAAACAACTTACCTTTGAAGGCTCATTACCCGCTCTTTACCATTGAGCCACAATAATATTTTGATAATAACAAACAAAGATATATATATATATATGTAAACAATTGATTAAAAATAACAAAACTAAAAAACTGTTATATGTAATATATTTATAATATATATGTTATCATATTATTACTCTTTTTATTTTACAAATAGCAAATAAAATCTACAATCAATATGTTTTATTTGGAATATATGTAAAAAATCGTATTTAAAATTTATGCACTTAATCCCCATAGATAAGACATACTAATTTCAATAAATGCACGCTATCAGTTATATATCTTACTTTGTATTTAATAAAAAAATATTTGTATAGTAAAGAAAAAAGTTATATTAATTTTTGCTTTTTATATTTTATATATTATATTCTAAAACGTTAATATATATATGTAAAGTAATGATATGATAACATATATATATATATATATATAAATACACTACATATAACCTTTTTTAGTTTTGTTATTTTAATTGATTTTTGTATATAAATATATCTCTGTTTGATAATATTTTGAAAAGTGATCGTGGTTCAATGGTAGAGTGCTTGTTTTTAGTTTTAAAGGTAGTCTGTTCGACTCCTGCTTGATGCAAAACTTTTGTGTTTTAATCTTCTAATTAAAACAAAAACGTTTTGGCTTAACGGATGTTCTGACGGAAGTCAACTCTGTCATCGCCGTTTAACTGAAAATTTAACGTTGTGTCCAAATGGCTTAGTCAACGAAAGTTACCTATTTTTTCGAAAAGTCAATAAAAACTTGGTGATTTAAATGACATTTTAGAAGTTCATGATTTTTTTGGCCACAATTTGAAAGTTCGTGATTTTTTTTGACATTTTTTCCGATTAAGAAATGAATATCTTAACAAAATATTAGGAAAAAATAAAATGAGTTGTACACTTGTATGCGACATCATCAACATTTTTTAAAAAGCGATTATTTATGTGTATATTTTTCTGTTAAAAATGTAATTCAATAACATATGGTGGCAAGATGTTTACAATTTAAGGATGACAATATGTAATATTTAATGTGATTTTTATAATTGAGTAAAAGTTAACAAAAAAATAGAAAAATAAGCAAACAATAAGCAAAATATGAGCATCATACAAGCAAAAAAAAGATTTTTTTTCCACAAAAACAAGCAAACAAAAGATATATATATATATATATATATATATATATATATGTTCAAAAATAAAAAACATATGTCAAAAAAATGTTTATGGATATTTTGCAAAGATACCCATAAACATTTTATAACATATATTTTAAACCTTACAAAAGTTTATAAATGTTTTAATTATGACATGTTTAAGAGAATTATCAATCTATGTTTGTGGTTTTTTAAAAAGGTAATATAATAAAAGTTGTATAGTTGAATTTTTTCCATTTGTTTTACTCCAATTTTCCTCTTGAGTTTTACCCATTAATAAGAGTAATTTCACATTCGTTTGGACCATGTATAAGCATGGATATTTGTTATTTTAAAAATGTTAGTAATTTTTATAAGATTTATAACATATGTTGTAAAATGTTTATAAAGTTTGACATATATATGTACGAACGTGGCAATAGGTACACTTACTAAGCAATAAAGCTGTGTTTCTTTTTCATTAAGAACAAACCTTTGTCGCTTTTGGAACCAGTAATGGGGCATAGAGAGCTGGTATGCCTTGAGGAAGAGATGAATCTCGACCTGATATAATCTCCAGTCATAAGACTCGGAAATTTTAAATTATATATCCGACTTTTCTGAAATCACACGACCTAATGCAGATTCCAGTGACAAATAGCCACTGAAATTAACCGATAATGTAAGTACATAGGTCGGGACAATGTTTTGTTTTTTACAAACATCATTCATAAATAAGTTGCATTTTCATTTTACATTTGTATATTACAATTTGTAAAAAATGTGTGAAAAGCAAAAAAAAAATACTTGTGTGAAGATATTTGTATAGTACGGTACCACAATTCTTACACCCAACATTTATACGGTACGGTATCTAATGTAGTATACCACAATTCTTTTTAGAATTTAAACATAAAACAACAATAGTATAGTACATCATGTTCCGGTACTATAAATTGTTGGCTATCTTTCTGGAGCAATATTCTTGTTTTTGATGAAAATCAAAGAGTGAAGTCTCCTATTTTTTACAAAATTTTCACATCATGGTTAAACGACAGTTTTAGATACAAGTCTCTATGGTTCAGAAGGACACCGATTTTGACTTTATATCTCATAACCTATTTTGCCTCCATGAAATTTTATATCAGCCTTTTTTTACGTTGGAAGACCACACATTATGAACGTTGCACTATCCTTACGCTTTCATGTGTTTAGGTAAAATTATACTCTCACTGCTAGTACTTTTTCGAATCAGGACTCAGGAGGAATACTACATCTTCTTGGTGGAAGCCTCTTATGATCTTTTTGTTTTTTTTGTTTTGTTACACTGCATGTTCCCAACTCACTTTGTTATGCTCATAAAAAGATTTTCGACCTCAATCTTTATGAGTAAGGAATGAAAACTGATAGTTTTTACCATTAAGTATAGTATAAACATTATATTAAACTAGGTAATATACTGCTAGAATATAGTACACTAAATCCAGACCATGTTTTTTAATTCATATAGATTATATCAAAAACAAGAAGAACCATATAAAGCAAATCAAGAGCCAAGGAGTAAGGAGAAACCATGGGGAAGCGTTAGAAGGGGTCTTCTTTGTTTGCAAGATATAAACCACACAGGGAATTAATATAACAGAACGTAACATACCCTTATAATAAAGTCAGAAAGAAAGCTAATTAAGACGTGAGAAACCATCGAGCATCCTTGAGCTTTAAGTATGAGAGGCTAGGAAAGCGTGTGAGTTTCTTTGTTTCAAGATTGAACACACATATGTCTCGGGACAAGTGTGAAGGTTTGATCACTACAGCACGTAAACGGTCATGACGCATGAAATAGATGGAGTTTGGTTCAATACCAAGACTATGGTCAGCAGGCACAGTGATACCCGTATCCAGAAAGAGGGCCTCATCACCTAGAGAATATACCTCATCGTCTGGTTTGTAGACAAGCTCGTCCGGATCTGGATTAGGAACTTTCTTGTAGAGGTGGAAGCAGATCATAGGCACTCCAAGAGGTTACCTCATAAACGATCCTCTCCACCAACAAATCCTCTCCAGATGTTGTAACAGCAATGGTACGCTTCTAATATGCTCCATTATAGATTTCATTATCACTACTCGGAGAAGTTGGGTATAAATTCTCAGTGTGGGACTCAACATCATTGAATCCTTCTTGCAAATCCAGGAATCGAAAGAATCGACCCTACGTGAAGACGAGACGTAAAGCATATGCCCCCGGAGTACCATATCAGACGTAAAGGATTCAGTGATCTCTTAATTTGAGAGAGTAGCTCTAGGGATTAATTTGAGCATATCAAATTTTGGCGCCGTTGCCGGGGACTCTTTGATCTACCATTAGATTTGAGTTTTAGATTTTGTCTAAATTTTTCTTTTTATTTTCAAACTAACACGCATTTGTTTTCTTCTCTCTTGTGTGTTTCAGGTGAATGCCTAATAAGCCTAACACAAGGAGCAACAAGACTGGTCCAATTCTGAATTTTTCAAACCAAGAGTTGGGAAAACTTGAGCGTGAGAATCGAAAAGCAGCTAAATCTCTGAAGATGGTTAATACGATCATTCTGATGCGTGATGAGGCTGGTATTTTGAGGGATCAAGAGGGCCACTTGCGCAATGAGCAGGGCCAAAAGATTGATGCGGAAGGAAATGTGATTGCTGAACCTGTTGTCAACGAGCAGGCTGTCGTGAACCAACAAGCTGGTGTCGTTGATGATCCAAACCTCGGTGTCGATCGACACCAACCAGGTGGCATCGATCGACACCCACCTGCAGACGTGCGTGGAGCTGCCAACCACGTACAGAACCCAGTTCGAAGACAGGACCAAAACCGGGATCTGATCAGGACCATTGCTGACTACAACCGGGCTGATCTTGCGTATGAGAACCGGTCTGCTATTGTTCCTCCACCATTCCAGAGGAATGACTTTGAGCTGAAGCCTGCTTACTTTCAACTAGTTGGGCAGAGACCTTTCTCTGCTTTGCCCAATGAGAAGCCTCTGGACCATATTGAGCATTTTGAGGATCTTGTGACCAGTATCAAGGCTAATGGAGTGACTGAGGACTTCATATTCTGCAAGCTCTTCCCATACTCACTTGCAGGAGAGGCATCTCAGTGGTTGAAGCAGTTGCCAGTTGGATCTTTGACATCTTGGCAACAAGTCAAAGTGGCTTTCCTTAACCATTTCTATGATGATGCAATGTCAGATGAGTTGAGAGTCAAGCTATCCACTTTCAAGCAAAGACCAGATGAAGCTTTCAAGGCAGCTTGGGTGAGATTCAAAGCTTATCAGAGGGATTGTCCACACCATGGTTTTTCAAGGGTACAATTGCTGAGTATCTTTTTCAGAGGGTGTGACTGGAAGTATCAGTTAGCTTTGGATGCTGCAAGTCATGGGAACTTCAAGACAAGATTTCCAGAAGATGCTGAAGTTTTGATTGAGAATTTGGCTTCTAGCAATAGCACGAAAAGAGCTGATGCTCAAAGAAAGAGACTGCATGGAGAGTTTTATTCAAACCAGTTAGCTTCTGTTAATGCTAAGCTGGATTCAGTACATAATATTCTTGTGGGTAAGAAGTCAGTCCAATTTGCTGCTGAAGTTGAGACATTTGAGCCAGAGCCAGAGAATACAGAGGAGAATGTCAACTATGTGTATGGAGCTGGATATCAGGGACATAGATTTGGTAATCAGCAAGGCAACAGACCTTACAATGTTGACCAGATGCAGCAACAAAACAATGGCTACACAAGAACCTATGGGAATTCATCTTATCAGTCTCCACCTCCTAAGACTTCTTCTGAGAGTAGAATGGAGGCTATACTTGAGCAACTTTTGCAAGGACAGGAGCATTTGACAGTGACATTCAATGGAAAGATTGACAATGTCTACTCTGAGCTGAATGGGAAGATAGAAGCATTGAACATTCATGTCAAGAAGTTAGAGAATCAGGTTATTCAGACTGCTGGGTCTGTCAAAAGACAAGAGGGTTTTCTTCCTGGAAGAACTGAGTCAAACCCCAAGCATGCTTGCAATGCCATATCAGTGAGAGATGAAGGTGATGGTGAATTTGTTTCTGCAGAAAACGGAGAGAAAAAAACAAATCTCTCGGTTTCAGATGATGGTGTCGATCGACACCACCTTGGTGTTGGTCGACACTCCTCTCAGACGAACCCAGAAACTACAAAATCTCAGGTTCCAGCTGCTGAAAGGGTCTACAAGCCTAAGGTTCCTTTTCCCAAGCCAAGAAAGTCTAAGCAAGAGATGGAGGAAGCTAGATGCAAAGCAATGATGGACAAGGTGATGATTGAGATGCCTTTAATTGATGCAGTAAAACTTTCACCACCTCTTAAGCGGTATGTGAAGAGAATGGTATCCAATGGTTTGAGCCCTGAGGAAGGAGCACTGCTTACTAAGGATGTCAGTGCAATTCTGTTAAACCAGCCTCCACAGAGGAAGAAAAAGAAGAAGCAGGAAGTGGTTGTCTCTAAGGAAGTGAGTGCAATCATTCAATGTAGGACTGCTAAGAAGCTACCAGATCCTGGAAGCTTTGTGCTTGATTGCTCAATCTCAGCAGGAAGGTTTTCTCACTCACTTTGTGACCTTGGATCTAGCATCAACTTGATGCCACATTCTGTTGTTGTGAGATTTGGGATGACAGAATTCAAGCCAACTCAGATTTCTCTTATCTTGGCTGATCGCTCCCGAAGAATTCCTGAAGGTGTTTTAGAGGATATTCCAGTTAAGGTTGGCAACTTCATGATTCCCACTGACTTTGTGGTGCTGAAGTATGATCAAGAGCCTAAAGATCCTCTCATCTTAGGAAGATCTTTCTTGGCTACAGCTGGTGCCATCATAGATGTGCAGAAGGGACACATAACACTGAATGTGGATGGATTGAGTATGCATTTTGAGATGGATAAGCTGAGGAGGGCTCCTACTATTGATGGACAGACTTTTTCTGTTGAAAAAGTTTCTGCAACACGAGCATCAGGCTCAGTGTCGATCGACACCAACAACAGGGTATCGATCGACACCCCTCCACGACCGAGACAGAACAGCTCCAAGACTGATGTTCCAAGACAGAAACCTGTTCCCAAACAGAAGAGTCATCAATCCACACTCCAGAGCCCTCAGGTAAGGCAAAGGTACACCTCTCCTTCTCCTAAACTTCCTCCTATCATCAACAAGAATTTCAAAGAGATAAAAACTGTTTTGCAGTTAACCAAGCCACGAGATTATCGTAGACCGCTTGTTTCTTCTGTTGATGATTTTGCAGGGCTAAAAAGAGGCAAACCCATCCCTAAATCCCGCCCTGGTTCTGTTCCTACTCTCCTTGGCAGACCTCATGCACCTAAAGCTTATACACCACCTTGGATGAGAGGACTTCAATGCCATGTTATGATCCTCTAGATGCCTGAGCTCCAACACAGTCAAACTAATGACTGAAACCAAGCGCTTAGTGGGAGGCAACCCACTGGTAGGTTTTCTTTTTCTTTTGATTTTGATTTTTGTTTATTTTTATTTTTATTTTTGCTTTCCTCTTGCTTGATAACACTGGGGACAGTGTTGTTTATGTCTAGGGGAGGTTAGTTACTAACTATGTTTTCTATTTTTGAGTTTCAGTTGTGTCAGTCAAAACCATAAAGTTTGAGTCAAATTTTTCAAAATTTTCTTTTTGTCTTTGGGAATTATGATCTTGATTAATGATTTCTCTTATTTGGCTAACACTCTAATGATTATTTGTTTATGCTTGATCTCAGAACTGAAGCTTAGAAAGACTATGAGCCTTATCAACAATCCTGAAAGCCCTTATTCAATGGATATCTGATTGATCTAACGTTGTCTCAACCTTTATCAGGATTTTAACCGGACTTAATCTCTTACTTTGGGGTTGGAAATCAGTGGACTAGACTTCTTCTTCAGGCCATACAAGACAATGCAATTTTTCAAAGTATGTCTTCCCTCGCTCTTCCCTTCAGTGCTTTAAAAAAAAAAAGAGAATAAAAGATGAGATGATTTTGATCAGTTTAGAGAGGTAGGTAAATTACCAGTGACCTCATTATTCTACTCTTGAGTCAAATGATCACACAAAGCTTGGAAGCGAGGGGTAGGTAAATTACCGATGACCCCGGTATTCGCTTACATCTTTGATTAGAAAAAGAAGAGAAAAAAAAAAAGAAAAAATTTGGAAGTGAGAAAAGGGAGAGGAAAGGAGATATAAGAAGAAAGTCTTGGCCTGAAAAGAGTCCATATGCCACTGATCAATATACCCAAGGTAAGAACTCGCCTATACTTGCTTTAATTTATGTAATGAGATGACAATGGAGATTTCAGAGATTCCAAGGGATTGTGGGATTTGAGTAAGGAATGTTGATGCTTATCATGGTTAAGTATAAGAAGTAAGTTCTTGAGTCAGGTAAATGAAGAGTGTGAATAAAGAATGATCATGCAGTTGAGTGAGTTCCCTGTTTTCAAACCTCTTTCACAGGTCTAAGTTTCTGTTTTGCTTGAGGGCAAGCAAAGGCTAAGTCTGGGGGAGTTGATATATCATGGTTTTTGTGGTTTTTAACCATGATATAAGGAGTCTTTTAGAGTCTTTTGATTTGTTTTCTAGGATGTTTTTGAGTCTTTACAGGTTTTCTAGGATTTTGGCATGAAAGGAGCAAAATGGAGCAATTTGGATTGTTTTGGAGCATAAATCTCGGATCAAAGCATGGGCATCGATCGACACCCTATTCAGTCGATGAAGAATCACAAAATTTGGAAGTTTTACAAAGTTGCCCGAAATTTCCATATTTGCAACATAAGTCTCTGACGTGTTTTAGGACATATAAATAGTGTTTTTAGGTTTTCCAAACCCTTAAGTTGTATTCTATCAAGTTTTATTTTTCCTGCAACTCTGTGAGATTTGGAGAGCTTTGGAGAGAGAAAAGATCTGTTTTGTAGAGAAGAATTTCTTGAACTCCCTTTTACTCTTTTAATCTTTATTTGCTTATTATTCAGAAAGATGTTTTGTTATTCATTGATCATGTCTGAGTAGTTTGCTTGTTAGGTTTAGGATTTTCACAGGGATTTTATGATTTATTAGATCTGTTTATTTAGGATTCTTTACCTATCTAGATCTTCATCTTAGGTTGTTTTTCATATTAATCCTTGATTGACCATCTAGAATTAATATCCTAGGAAAATAAATTGATATGAGAATATAATTGTTTTCCTGATAAAACCTTTTGATGAGCAAAATTATTTCTTGCAATGAGATTTGATTTAATAATTTTGTGAAAAATCTAAACCTGATTTTATTGCTGATTTTTAACCTAGAATTTTACAAAGAGATTTGGATTTTCTGGTTTTAAATTTAGATATTATTTGCAGTGAGAACTGATTTAATTTAGCAAAAGTTTAGAGTTCTAGATCTGATTTTTATTGCTTGAGCCTTAATTAATTTATCTGATTTAATATTTTATAATTTCCTGAAAAATTCCCTAGGCCTAGCTTTTTGATCTTCTGAATTTACAACAAGTTTTACTTAATATTTTGCATTGCTTTTATTTTAATTTAATCTGTTTAGCATAATTGAAAAACTTTATAATTCATTGTGTAGTCTTGAGTCCTTGTGGAATTCGACCCCTAAGTACTGCAGTGATCTCTTAATTTGAGAGAGTAGCTCTAGGGATTAATTTGAGCATATCACTAAACACGTCTATGATAAAGAGGTTGGATACAGAATCAAGCGTGAGGAACAAGTTACCTGAGTTTGATAGGAATCGGGTCGTCTCTCTTTCACTCTTTGTCTTGTAAACCCTATCTTCGTCTGGGTTGTATAGCACGCAACCATCTTCTGGAAACAGTATCAGCCATGGAGATCCAGTTTTCTTGTGCAACGTTTGTTTCGAGCGCATATACCAATTCCTACACACGATCTTAGCTCGGTGGAAATCTACAAAACTCAATCGTTCAAGAGAAATATCAAGATATCGACAGGGAGCAACAACCAGTGGCAAGAATTAGGAGTCTCCATGAAATCAGTGAAGTACCCGAGTTGGTCAAGCAACTAGCAAGCGTGTAGATATCGTCTAAATTGAGTAGAAACAGAGATATCAAGGAAAAATGAATTAACTAGTCGCCATCGAAGTCCTTTCTTCAATAAGAAAGAAAGAGAATGGGCCAAAATACAAGCCCAATTAGTGAAATACAACAAAAGGAAGAAAGAAGAATAGTGGGCCGAGGTGTGAACTAAGACCCAACAGTTGGACCTATTGAAAATAGTGTTGTTCTTTTTTGGGACATATGTATATTATTAAATTGATACGAACAAATTTCATAATAAAAAACTCCAAAATGAATTCATAATTAACTAAATCTCAAGAATAAAAAAGTTAGAATGATATAGAAGTTTGCACCTAATTTTAGTGACATAGACCGTCAAGCGTATCTTATCACATGATACATTATGGATTAACACAACACAAACCGAGCTGGTTTTAGTTCACTTTATATTATCTTATCTACCTAAAAATTAATTTGAAAAAAAAGTCTTAATTTAATTTGTTGGTCCATCATTACCAAAATACCAAGCTGACATTTTTGTTTTTAGAAAGTTGTATTTGTTTAATAGCTGGCACGAGTCTATCTTCTCTGTCAATTTCCACTTGGGCAGTAGTATGATAGTTTTTGTGAGAGACGTCGAACTTGGTTGTTGAAGGTGATTTACCTACCACTGCAACTACTACTAGTTTAGTAGTACGTATTGTGAGTACAACCAAGGATGATGATGATGATGAAGCCATGTATCGACCAAACTAATATCCAATAGAAAAAATTATGCTTTATTCTCTTTGTCTGTCCTCATTAAGTTATATTTTTAATTATTTATAATGTTATAATTGTGTTTTCTAAGTTTTTTATTTTGGGTTTTCCTATTTATTTTTTATGACATCAAAACTAAATAAATTACATTTACGGACAAAAATTAGTTCCTATCTTTTATGGATCAAAATATTTCAAAAACATTTATAGAACACTTGTCTTCATTAAGTATTTTAAATCTATTAATTTTTTTTTTTGTATAAGGAAAATAATAAAAATTATATTACCAGTATTTATTTTCCAACAGCATACATGACCGTTATATCCTCCAATCAAAAACATTATTACGAAACTACCCTTACCTCTTTCACTGACTGACTCGTCTCCATCCCCACTTGGAAGAGATCTCAATTCGATCCAAAACCAAATCCGCCATTACTCTCTCCTTCTCTCTCTCTCTCTTTCTCTCACACATACACATTCATGCCAGCAATGCCAGGTCTCGTCTCAGTCAAAACACCAGCCGACGCGCCACCGCTACGTGTGTCCGTGCCAGACACGCAACCTCTCTCAAACCCGCCGCGAACTCCGATGAAGAAGACTCCTTCCTCTACACCATCTCGATCCAAACCATCACCAGGCAGATCCAGCGGCAAAAAAGATTCCCCAAGCCTATCCTCCTCCGCCGCAGCAGCCGTAGTCGACGTCGACGATCCATCTCTAGACAATCCAGATCTCGGTCCTTTCCTTCTCAAATTAGCTCGTGACGCCATTGCTTCAGGAGAAGGTCCTAACAAAGCGTTAGACTACGCGATCCGAGCAACCAAATCGTTTGAGAGATGTTGCGCCGCCGTTGCTCCGCCTATCCCCGGAGGTAGCGATGGTGGACCTGTTCTTGACCTCGCCATGAGTCTTCACGTTCTCGCTGCTATTTACTGTAGTCTCGGTCGGTTCGATGAAGCTGTACCACCACTTGAGCGAGCTATTCAAGTCCCTGATCCAACTCGTGGCCCTGACCACTCTCTCGCTGCCTTCTCTGGTCATATGCAGCTTGGTGATACGTTGTCTATGCTTGGTCAGATCGATAGATCTATTGCTTGTTATGAAGAAGGTCTCAAGATCCAGATCCAGACCTTGGGCGATACGGATCCACGAGTTGGAGAAACTTGCAGGTTCTTAATTAAAAGCATTTAATGGTTACTTTATTAGATTACGTTTTGGTGAAAGTTTCTCTTTTTTGCGTTAGATCTAAGTTTTATGGATTTCAATAATTGTTTTCAGGTACTTAGCAGAAGCTTATGTTCAAGCAATGCAGTTCAATAAAGCTGAAGAGTTATGCAAGAAGACTCTAGAAATCCACCGAGCTCATAGCGAACCAGCCTCACTGGAGGAGGCAGCTGATAGGAGACTGATGGCAATTATATGTGAGGCTAAAGGGGATTACGAAAACGCACTCGAGCATCTTGTTCTTGCTAGTATGGCTATGATTGCGAGTGGGCAAGAATCTGAGGTTGCGTCGATTGATGTTAGTATTGGGAATATTTACATGTCGCTGTGTCGGTTTGATGAAGCTGTGTTCTCTTATCAGAAGGCTCTCACTGTGTTCAAGTCTTCTAAAGGAGAGAGTCATCCGACGGTTGCATCAGTGTTTGTTAGGTTGGCTGAGCTTTACCATAGGACAGGGAAACTCCGGGAGTCTAAGTCATACTGTGAGAATGCTTTGAGGATATATAACAAGCCTGTGCCTGGGACAACTGTGGAGGAGATTGCTGGTGGATTAACTGAGATTTCTGCGATTTATGAGTCTGTGGATGAACCTGAGGAAGCGTTGAAACTACTTCAGAAGTCGATGAAATTGCTCGAGGATAAACCAGGACAACAGAGCGCCATTGCAGGTAAAGGTTTTTTTTAATCAAAACAGTGAATGTTCTTTATGCTGGATTGCTATGCAGTATTTATTAAATTGTGTCATCTTGTCTCAAATTGAATGTTAAGTACTGATCTTTGTGTTGATAAGCATGTAAGTAGAAGCCTTGGGTTTAATCCACCTGTTTTAGGCTTACTGAAGAGTAAGGTTATTTTTGAAGAATCCTAGGAATAGTGGATCTGAATGCTTATCTAAGCTGTTGTGTTGGAATGTAGATTGTGCTCAGACGAGAAAACTGAAGTTAAATGGGAGTGTTAAGCAATATGAGTGTTAGATTTTCATCTTCACTCCAACCTTTCTTTACATTAGTTTGGCTTTGTATGTAAAATTCTTGCAGGGTTAGAGGCACGGATGGGAGTTATGTATTACACGTTGGGGAGGTACGAGGATGCAAGAAACGCGTTTGAGAGCGCTGTGACGAAGCTACGGGCAGCAGGTGAGAAATCTGCCTTCTTCGGAGTTGTATTAAACCAGATGGGACTTGCCTGCGTTCAGCTTTTCAAGATTGATGAGGCTGGTGAGCTGTTTGAAGAAGCAAGAGGAATTCTTGAACAAGAACGTGGACCTTGCGATCAGGACACTCTCGGTGTTTACAGCAATCTGGCTGCTACCTATGACGCCATGGGAAGGTAATTTATTATTGAAATCTATCTGAGATAGCACTGATGATCTGCTGGTTTACCAAAACCATAATCATAATTGGAACTTACCTAAACTGGCATATAAAACCGATCGATACGATATGAAAACCAGGAGTGCCTAACTAGGTTTTCATCAATTGATTTGCATTTCTATTAGGGCTATGGTTCTTCTGGATATAAATTAGAAAACTATATCTGAACTTTATATACCGTTGCATCCCATATGGAATGGATTTTTGGGTATGGTTTCGGTTTAGTTTGGATTGGTTAACTAGATTAGACATTCTTAATGAAAAAACGACTGGACAAAAACACTAATGAAGTTCTTTGTGATGGCTATGTAATTTGCAGGATAGAGGATGCAATTGAGATATTAGAGCAGGTTCTGAAGTTGAGAGAGGAGAAGCTCGGGACTGCGAATCCGGATTTCGAAGACGAGAAGAAGCGTTTGGCCGAGCTTTTGAAGGAAGCTGGGCGGTCACGAAACTACAAAGCCAAGTCTCTCCAGAATCTGATTGATCCAAACGCAAGACCTGCCAAGAAAGAGTCTTCTGCTAAGAAATGGCCCAGCCTCGGTTTCAAGTTCTGAGGAAAAAAGAGTAATAATAATTCATATATAATAAATCAATCCACATATATATTCAATATTATATTTTATTATAATTGTTATTTTTTTTTATCTGATCTTTTTCTTTTCTTTTCTGTATCATAAATCTGAGGTTGATGAATTAATTTCATGTATAGTGTTATTATTTGAGTTTGGTGAAATACTCTACTGCCAAGGTGGTGAGCCTGTTTGTTCAAGTTTGAGAATTTCTTTAATTCAATTACTTTTTTTTCTTTGATAATTATATTTTTACATGAATGTTTGAGCTAACTTATATTATACTTGCAAGTCTTGTCCTTTTCACTTGTACAAATTTGATTTGTCATCCCTGCCAATTGAAACTTAATACGGTAATTAGATCAGGACGGTTCACCGAAAGGTCCAAAACCCACATACAAGAAGCATTTATATCCAAAAACCAATGCATGGTAATTTACTGGTTAAATGCTTTTTTTTTTTTTTCAGTAAGACAAGAAATTGTGATTCGAGTTTCCTTTGCAAAGAAAGTGTTTTCATGACAAAAATATATTCCCTCTGTTCTTCATCAATCCATTTCATAGGAAGAAAATTTGTTACAAAAAATATATTTTAAAAGTTATCTATGCACTTTTTTAATAGTTATTGATGATGAATTGTAAATTTCAAAAAAAAAAAACTATATTTTAATGGTTTAGAGTTATAGAAACTTTTAAAACACAAAAGAATGATGCATTTAAAATAAGTTTTTAATGTGTTTTCTTAATGTGTAAAAAGTCTAAAAAATAGATTAATTAGGAACAGTAGGAATTTCTTACAAGTTTCAAAAATTGTCCCTCTAAACTAGGGTTTGCACATAAAGTTTCATCTAAGTAGTAGACTTCTAACAAAAGTCTAGGTGCAATCTCTTTATAGGCGTTTAAGTTTGATCCTATGAAATCCCGAGTCCACCTTCTACTTTGGTTCCTAAACATTAGGTATTGTGGCTAAGAAGTGCAAAGATTTTAGACGCATTCTATTTTACTACTCGACCCCTCATCAGGATTCAAACCAAGAGTACTCATAAAGGATACAAGGATGCTACGGGCTACGTATCAGACTTGTTCACATTTGAATTTTTTTTGTCATGGTGATCTGATCTCTTTTGCACGTGTAAGGAACAATTAAGATGGACACAATCCTTACGAAGCTAAAAAGCAAACAAAAAAACCTTTTGAAGATAAATCCTTTAGATAACAATTTTCACCCCGGTACGTTTGCGTGCAAGGCAATTGTCACAAACAAAACATAATTACTCAAGTGACTTGGACAAAACATGTTGTTTCTAACTGAATAAAACGTTGAAGGATGTTTCGCAAGGTTCTTTTTAATTATTTTTTTGGGGTTAATTCGAAAAAAACCAGGTTAATTCAAACCTACTCTAACCCTGACTCTAAAAAAGATATTATAGGTTGAGAGCATTGTAATTATTGTTTACTCAAACTAGACTAGGAAACGATATTATGTACATAGCCTTTAGATATTTCTGTTTGTTTTATTATGTATATATAGATATATAGATAATAGATGAATAGATGCTCTGAACGTTAAAATGTGTGTTGGTAGATGTCCTTTTACATCATTCTTAGAGGTTTATTCTATCAAAAATTTAGTTGCGTATATAAATGTAGATGTCTTGTATATTCTTGCAAGGAAATAAACAGAGATCATAACAATTTCATACACATCCAAACACATGTAGATGGCTTTATTGTTTGTTGCATGGATATAGACGTACATCCAATCACATTTCCTAGTATAAACGTTGGAGTCCACTTAACCATTATGTCCTAATGGCCTACTCTTTTTTCATCGTGAGGTTCTTATGCTTTTGTTGATAAAAAAAAAATTGAAGTATTTAATTTTTTTTTTGAAGAAAAATTTCACATTATTCTTGGTAACTCAACCGATTATGTCAAATTTTACTGACACTTAGACTTGTTTTAAGATAAGAAGTAACTGGTATTTTGGGTTGAATGTGGGGTTGTTGTCCGGATGATCCCATAAAAAGCGAGCATATATAACTAACATTGTTCGGTAATAATATTCTTCTATGCCAAAACCCTTAGTTTTACCTGTGAATTGTACTAGAAGTTTGGTTAGGAGAAAAGTGGGCATGACGAAGAGAACCAAATTAAAAGTAGGATTTTAGATGATGTTTAGAAAAAAAAAAAAAAAATCAAAAATCACTTGTTATTCAACTTGTGATTTTCTCTCTATTTGAATTCAGCTTCAACAAATTATTCGATTTTGACTTGATAACTTAGTAACAAGATATTGAAGATGAAGTTTTCAGTGTGAAATTTAGAGGAGATAAAATCCAAAATATCTATGCTCAAATATCTTATCTTATCTCTTTCATAGTGTTCTCCATAGAAATATCTCACGCTCATATTGTATTGCTACATTTACGTAACTAGTCGGAACTATATCAATCTGAGTGGTTTTTCTAAATGAGTGTTTCGTATCAAATGCAAAACTGATGACATTTATATTATCAAACCTAACAAAGCTCGTCTTGTAGTGCTTGAAATTTGCCTATAAATTCACATATAAATTATTCGTTTACAAAATGGTAAGATCTAAAAATAGTTGAGTAAAGTAAGTTTTTTTCTTTAAAAAAGGAAGAAAAAAAAAATCTCACCAAATTAAAGTTCCATTATTCTTTTGACATCTTAAAATTAAAATTAATTTTGATATTTTCCCAATAAATGCATCATACTATATTAATTGAGAAATACAAATATGAAACCTTAAAATGTGTAAAAATTACATTAAATTGCCACTAGAAAAAATCTATTAAGTTTAATTAACTAAATTAAATATATATAATTAATTAAAAATAAAAAACACTCACAGATCAAATATTAAAAAATCTAAAGAAATCTAAAAAATGTATTTTCTCTCTCTAATAAATTGTGGACGAAATTACTAATTGATTTTTTAAAAAATATATAAACCAATCAGAATTTTAAAACTAAGATTTTATATCCAAGTATACAATACCATTATTTTCAATAACTAAATTCGAAGATTTTGTTAAGATTTCAAATTATGATTCTCCTAACATCTTTATTTTATTTTATTTACAAATTGTTTGTAATTTTCATATAATATTTATAATAAATAAATTACATATTTTTTTTGCATATGTTATGATTTGAATTTTTTAAAACGAAGATATATTACTCAATGTATAAAAATGTGTGTTTTAGTTTCCACATTGGCGGGTTGGTAAAATTAAATTTATATAGATGATAAATTAATAATTTTTATTTGCTCACAAATATAATATTAAAATTACTATTTTATATTTCACAAAATAATGATGCAAATACAATAAATAAACAACATAAAACTGTAATAATACGACAAAAATAAAATACTATAATATTCTAAAATAATTAGTATTCAAATAGACTAATAAATTTACATAACAATTAAAAATAAATATTATCTCAAACAAAATATTTAAAAAACTAATAATAATAATTTTATTATTATATTATAATTTTTTTTTTAATGTTAACCCGTGCTTTAAGCACGAGATATATCCTAGTTATAATGAACTCACAACAACAACAAAAAAGGAGATAAAGCCAAAGGAAATTTACTAGTATTAACACGCTATAATACTTTTTTTTGGAGGTCCTATAATAAATATACAAAACTAAAGATTGAATATTGTATTTATATATTAAAACGACAGTATCAGCCATTCTACTATCACTGAAGTTGTAGCACAAAAATCTAATTATTTATAAGTATTTAAAGTGCATACAACTCTTTCATTGCTAATCTATTATAAGTTGGTTAGAAAATTATATACTCCCTTCATACTATTTCCTCTATTTCAAATAGAGTATCATTCTAACATTTTTTCACACAACTTATTATGTTTTTAAAATCAACTTATTCCATCTTCTATAAATAAATACAAAATAACTTTTCCTCTCTCTAATTTGGATATGTTTGAAAATCTGCGTCACAAATACATAACGACGCTCAACATGAAACCAAAGTAATATTTTTTTGAAAAACTGAGGGAATACATTAAGTGATGTTCTTTTTTTAAAAAAAATATTTATTTTATGATATTTCTAACTTGTAATGTGAATTTTTTTTGTTATTATTTTATATTTCCTGACCATTTATGTTCTATAATTTTTTATTATTAGTTAAATTTTTCTTACATAGACAATGAAATAATGTATAATTAAAAACGCAAAATAAAATATAAATAATTTCCTAATCTATATGTGAATACTTTAAATATCTTTTAAAGTGAAATAAATGACTAATTACCAAGACATTTGTCCTTTATATATACAAGTCTCATAAATGTGTGTGTTTACCCTCCCAAATTAGTTTTAAAAGTAAAAGACGAGATCCAGTGACTTACTGAACTTTTTTTTTTTTTTTTTCCTTCACAGGGTGCATGCATTGTATTCACACTAACAACCTGATCACACCTATATGTATATCATTTGTAATGTCATCATGTCATAACATTTGTGTCTTTATGATCCATCTCTATTTAAACACCACCCAATCGACCAACCTTCTTCTCTGATTTATCAAAGCTAAGATATGGTTTCTCAAATCATTTAATCAATTTCTTTCTTCTTCTTTTTTTCTTCTCCTTCTTAACCACCAATTACATTAAAAACTATGGTGCTTGCACATCTTAACCTTCTTCGGAAGATTGTCGGGATCATAGGTTAGTCCAGTTCTTCCCCATCGATCTACAACTTATTTGACGTATACATCAAGTATTTTTTTTTTCCTACTTAACTTGTGATGATCTTGTTTGCAGGAAACTTCATTGCTTTATGTCTGTTCTTGTCACCAACGTAAGTATTTGCTATATGACTTAAAAAAAGTATAATTGGGTTCCTTAAAGAAAGCCAAAATTATTTCCAATAAATTTTAAGACATGGTCCTCTTGAACTAAGATTTGTTTTTCTTTCATCACTCAAGCCTTTTTTCTGAGTAATCACAATTTTTAAGCTGATAATTGTTCTTCGTATAATGTTTTCCTACTATATTAATTAATAACAATTAAAAAGTTTATATTTTCTTCCAAAACGATAGAGAAGTTAAAGTATTTATAATTAATAGTAACTAGTAATAAAGTACAGTAATTAACGATTAACTAAAATAATTAATTTCTCATTATATTATCAGGCCAACATTTGTCCGGATAGTGAAAAAGAAGTCAGTGGAGGAATATTCACCAATACCGTATTTAGCGACTCTCATAAACTGTTTGGTTTGGGTTCTTTACGGGCTCCCTGCGGTGCATCCGGACAGTATGTTGGTCGTTACAATCAACGGCACGGGGGTCGTGATCGAAATTGTTTTCCTTACCATCTTTTTCATTTATTGCGGTCGCCAAAAACAACGGTTGGTAATATCTGCTGTATTAGCGGCTGAAACCGCGTTTGTAGCTATTCTCGCGGTTTTGGTCTTTTCACTCCAACACACTACCGAGAAACGAACGATGAGTGTTGGAATCGTGTGTTGCGTTTTCAATGTTATGATGTACGCTTCTCCATTATCTGTCATGGTACGTTACATTTCTTTTTTATCATCTTCTCTACAAAATTTAATGACTCATTAATTGCTTTTGGGAATTAATAAATGTTTTTGTACGTCTCTAAATATTAGTTATTTCCTTTATATTTGTTGATTGGATTTATTTAATTTTTTTTTTTGACTAAATTATGGTAGAATCCAAAACTAATAAACTAAAAACTGATCTCTCTTTTATTTATTTTTGTTGGCAAAATAATTATACATGAAGAAAATGGTAATAAAGACAAAAAGTGTGGAGTTCATGCCGTTTTGGCTATCGGTAGCTGGATTTCTCAATGCAAGCATTTGGACAATCTATGCAGTCATGCCTTTCGACCCATTCATGGCTGTGAGTTTTCTCTTCTTCTCTTTCTTCAAAAATCTCATGTTTCACCTATAAAATTATATATCATACTTTTGTGTAAAAGAAAGAATTTTCATTAAAAAAAATGAAACAAAATGGTATATAGATTTATGTAGGGCTGTAAAATTTTAATTGCTTCTTCTGTTTTTTTTTTTTTTTTTTTTTTAAAGATAAAGAAAATAGAATAATTTTACTAATTTTTGTTCTTTTTATAATGGACATATGTAGATACCAAATGGGATTGGATGTCTATTTGGATTGGGGCAGTTAATATTATACGGTGCATACTACAAATCTACCAAAAAGATAATGGCGGAAAGAGAGAAACAACGCAGTTACATCGGTTTATCAACAGCCGTCGCTCATACCGAATCTGGGAAAATCGAAAATTTCAACCAACAACTTAATAGTGTTTGAGTTTTTTTTTTTGGATTTCTTATGTTATTCACCTTCTTATTATCAGACTCTTTTTTCTTTTTTCCCATCCTAGACTTTAATATGAATAATAAAGAGGAAAAACTTCATCACTTTTTTTTTTTTTTTTTTTTGGACAAACATCACTTTTGTGTTAAACTTAAAACTTTGTAATGTAATTTACATGTCCGTTATTTGAGGGGGCCAATGGAAGTATTGGGGTGTAATGTTACAAATTTTAAGCGGGTTCAAATGATTTTAAGAGCGTGTTAATATTTACGAAGTATACTATCAACTGTTTCAGTTTTTGTAGTTTATATTAGTTCCGAGATTCACTTGAGGTCGTTTTGTGGATTAGATTGCTTTGATTTTATTCCTGATATATTGATTATGGAACGGAAGTAATTAAGCCTTCATATGATCCAAAGGTCTAACCACGTGTTCAAGGGTGTAACCGCAAATTATTAGCACCGCTCAGTCCAAATTTCAAGTAAACTTCTCCCCTTGTTATCCCATCCCATCTATTGAATGTCGAACCTTTACATAGCTATTCAATTCTGAGCTGTCACCATATAATCTGGCACATTGTAAGGTGGTTAATATACTGGTCATGATCAACATTTGTAAATCACTTTGATGGAACAGTGAAAAATCATTTTTAAATCGTCTTAATTATGTACCTTCTTGTTGAATTAGAATGACATTTTATTTCCAAGGAGCTTTTGGAGTTAGTAGACAGCTTCTATATAAAAAATTCTAATAGGATGAAGATAAATAATTCTTTCAAATATGTTCTTAACAAAGTTCATATTATAGAGATAATGAAAACTAAACAGTGAGATAGAAACGGAGAACTTCTAGCCGATCCATTACCATCTTCTAATCCATTGTCACTCACGATATTCTACTCATCATCAGGTGCAAACTCGCGGGACTCGACCATCCTGATTCTCTACACCATAGACCACGAGTACCAATTGGTAACACTACTTTTTTGTACAACTGGCTTATGTACTTTCAATTAATCCCACCATTCTCCATCTCCACAGTAAAGTTATGATCTCATCTCCATCCTGCTACTATGTTTGTATAAAAATCATATGTGTTGCATTTAACTTCATGAGCGTAACTTTCTGTTAAATATTTTTACTTCTTTAACAAGAAACATAAACACAAAATTCTTAAGTATAAAGTTCAACCTAAGTGGCAAAATGAATATAGTATTAATATATTAATATATTAAATTATTTTTTTTCGTGGAATTTATTTGATCATCCTTTCATTCATATTGCAATACTTTCGACCGAACTACTCGTACGTCTGTCCAAGACCTTAAATCGTTGGATGGTACATCATATAGATGGGAAAACATCTACTATTTCTTTTTAATTTAATATTTATTTGGAGATCCTAATTTATTTCTAGTTTTAGTTTAGCTACAAATTATCCAAGCAAAATTATACGTCCTTTGATCATCAATTTTGAATTTATTATCAAAATTTATTTTGTTCACTCTAGGATTTTTTAATATTAGTTTATATATAGCATTATTTAATTTTAACGATTTACTGCTTGCATGATTTGATATTAATTGTTTTTGAAATATTTCATTTTAGTTTAGCTAGAAATTATCCAAGCAAAATTATACGTCCTTTGATCATCAATTTTGAATTTATTATCAAAATTTATTTTGTTCACTCTAGGATTTTTGAATATTAGTTTATATATAGCATTATTTAATTTTAACGATTTACTGCTTGCATGATTTGATATTAATTGATTTTGAAATATTTCAAGTTAAATTACAAAAGAAAGGGTCCTAATTGGTTTATGTCTCCTAATTAAAATTAGAAATCTATGTAGGATTTTGAAATAACAAGATTTATGTTCAGATTTGAGCATTTGTAAAAGAAAATTAACTTAGTGAGTTATTGCCGTATGGATTTTAATTGATTTAGAAATCCAACTTCACTCACTTTCAACAGAGTGAAGCTGGTGAAATCCTTGCATTTTTTTTATTTTTTATTTTTTGGAAAAACAAACATTTTTTTTTTTTGAATTTAAAACAAGCATTTCCATTCAAACTAAAACCTCAAAAGAAAAAAGTTCATACAACATGAAGCTAAGGTAATACAATGAAAATAAAGATAAGTTGTCCCATGAATTTTTCAAGGGGATATGCTCAACGTTAAGAAGCTTGCAATGTTTGAAAAAAACTTCTGAGATCATAGCAGATTCGACCTTCAAGACGGGTTTCGCGAAATCCTCCATCAATGGATGGTCATAGACGGCTCGCTCAAATAACGCATACGAGCTTGTGATAGAGTTCTCCACAAAGGGGACACACGTTGGGTTTCTTGCCATCATGAGAAGGTTCAAAATCCTTCGAGCTTTTGGAAATATATCTCAAGATTCTAGATGATAAGATGAAGCTATACTCTGGAAACACAAATGATGAATGCAAAACCATAACATAGCAAGCGAGTCCTCCCTCACATGAAGCTATTGGTCATGGAGGTTAAGGAATTTCACACACAAAACTTTTAGTCGGTTTGACACTGCAAAAAGAAGACAGACCCAAAATTTATTCCTTAAAGCGATTGGTGATAATTGGGAATTATGGGGGTAATACAAGGGTTAGAGGTGGTTTGTGAGAATGGTGCTTCCTTAACGGAGTAGGTTTCCGGGGTTGGCCAAAGATAATCACAAGGGCACAACACAAATACTAAAGCGAGCCTAATTGAAGTCCTTGTCCATTCCAGGCAACACAAATTATATCCGAATTAAAGGAAATTGAGAAAGGATTCTATTGAAGATACAATGGCAGATTCTCCTAGACGGTTTGTGAAACGACCCCATCTTTTTTTTTGTTAGTAAATACAATATATAATTAAGCATTCCATACTACTTAATTAAACCAACCCAAACCACGACTCATCAGTAAACCAACAATAACCAGTAAGCACAGCGGAAACATACCAATAATACAAAACCCCTACATTATCAATACAATAACAATCATAACCATTCTATCCAGCAACCTAGCATAACTCTATCCATGGTTCCAACATAAACAATACAAACAGCAACACACAAACGAGATCCTAGATCATCCTCCTCCTCATTGCCATGACTCCACGTCACATACCTGCACACCACAAACAACAATTGAGATGCGTAAGTATTATCACAAATACTTAGTGAGGCAATCCTCCCATCTACTAGGCTATACACACAAGCAACTGAGATTCAAATGTTAAACAATCAACAAATAATCACAACAAATCGGAAAAACATTAATCAGACAAGTTGGTGTTGATCGACACTAGAGTGGTGTCAATCGACACTGACCCAAGCATGGTGTCGACCGACACCAACCTGGTGTCGATCGACACCGACTCCGCAGTTACGTTTTGCACGAAGTCGATCGTCAAATCTTTTTTCCCATCCATCTCCAATCCATCCAGAACTCAACCAAACGTCACATGAACCATTAGAGACTTTAAAGCAACCACAACCAACAAGAAAAACACCAAAACAACACCAAACAAGCAAAACATAAGAGATCTCAGGCTTAGATCAGCCATGGTCATGCACTCACCTCTTTGCAGGAAGTTTCTAACCAACAATGACGAATCCCTCACTCCCAGCAAGCTTCTAACACTTCCTTAGCTTCAGATCTCCCAAGAACACCAAGAAATCTCACCAATCTCCCCCAAAATCTCAAGAACAATATTTTCTCCCTTTTTTCTTGTTTCAACGGCGACAAAACAACCAAAACACGACCTAGGTAGTTTTCTCACTTATATACTCGGTTTAGCAAACCAATTAATCCAATCCAACCCAAAATCGCGTAATAAAAATAATCTGGTCGAATCAGAAAAGCTGGTGTCGATCGACACTAGGGTAGTGTCGATCGACACCCAACCCAAAATCCCTAATTTTGGTTCACGGATGTTCAGTTCGAGGGTGTTGATGTGCATCTCCCTTTAAACTTGAGGTGGGAAGATTAAGCTTGACTTTTGGACATATTTTCACTCTATATATGATCCCTTAACAGGAAAAAACGTGACCAAGCTCATGCCAACAGTGAGTCTAGTGTGAAACTAGGTCAAGAAGCTTATACGAAAAATTTATAACATATAGCACCCAGGCTACAAAATCCATCAAGTTAAGTGAATGAAGATGGTAGATCCATCAGGTGCATCCCTTGCTTTATGTGCCAAAAAGTATAGATAGTATTAGAGGGCATCGATTTTCGAAAACCTTGCATAGTACAACGGTGAAGTCCTGTGAACTTGTCTTCTTGGTGTATGGGTTCAAGCCCTGCTGGGCTGGCCTGACTTTCATTATCACAAAAAAACAAAACTTAAGTTGGCTATATTTCCTTTTCAACCACTCTTTAATTTTCTAGGACCAGAAAATTATACGAAATTATTATTTTTTTCTTTCTTTGGAATTTGATCATCCTTTCATTTATCTTCCAATACGTTCGACTGAACAACTCGGTGTGACAGTAAATCGAAACCGGTGTAGATGAATTTGTCTTATGGTCTGTCCAATACGTAAAACCATTGGAATGGTACATCATATAGATGGGAAACATATGTACAATTTTTTTTAATTAATATTTATTTTGGTTTTTGTTTTTCTTTTCTAGTTTCCGTTTGTCTGGAAATCCAAGCAAAATCATATCTCGTTTGATCATTGATTTTAACATTATCAACAAAATTTATATCATTCGCTCTATGGTTTCTGCTTACTAATTAAAATAAATGTTATTTACTTCAAATGATTTACTACATGCATGATTTAATGTTAGTTGATTTTACAAAATTTCAAGTTAAAAAGGTACAAAAACAAAAGGGTCCTTATTGGTTTATGGCTCTTAAATCTTAATAGAAATCTATGTAGGATTTTGAAATAACGAGATTACCTTCAGATTTGACTATTTGAGCATTTGTAAAATAAAATAAAAACACTTTAGTGAGGGTTATTGTCGAATGAATTTTAATTGATTTGAAAATCTAAGTGAAACAACATGTTATTGGAAAATATTTGAAATTTCTTATCAAAATTATATGGTACTCTTTCCGTATTGTATAAATATAAGTTAAAATCAAGCGTTATTAAAAATTATGATTCAGTGACTAGTTAATTATGCACTAAATTTTAATCGATAAAAAAATCAAATTTAAAATACAAATGCTTAAATTTGAGAAAAATTCATGTTCTTTTGAACGGATTCATCATACTGGATAAAATTCACATATTGAAAAGTTAAGGTCAGTTTTTTTTAAGTATTTCTTAATCAAAAATTTAAATGAAGTAAAATACACAAAAAAGTAACACCCTCTTATATTTTCAAATATGTTAAAAGACAATGTGAAATCAAATCCTTAATAAATCCAAAAAGAGCTCATTAAACGATCAATACCAGATTTTAAAAATTTTCAACTAATTTATCCAAATTATTAAACAAATAACACCAGATTTATAAAATGAATAACACTAATTTTGAAAAAAATAGAAATCAATAATCCAATGGCAAGTGACTTTGTTGAATTTTCAAATTTACTAAAATCCAATAACCAATGACCACATAAAATTTTGAGAGTAGGCCTTATTTTATTTTTGAACAAACGAGGGTAGACCTTACTATTCTGAAAAAAAATGTAAAAAGTTGAAATTTATAAATTCTTTTTTTAATTAGTAAATTTGAAGTTGAAATCTACAATTTGTATCTTCAATTCCTATATAGATGTCAAATCAATTAAATTACACAAAATAACCCTAATAGTTAATTTGGTTGATAAAAAGAATACTTTAATAACCATAATCATGTACTCATTATGCACTCCTTCTCTTGATACAAATGAAGGCATAGAGAAGAAAAAAAATTTTACTAGGCGTAAGAGATGAAAAACCAACTCCAAGAATGGTTTGTCCGCAAAAGAACTTGCCGAGAAGAGGAGAAGGCAAAAGAACTTGCCGAGAAAGCAAAAGAAGCAGAGGATGCAAGATTAGATGTTGTGCCTGGAACTCATTTCTATAGTTATATGCCACCATAGTCGCTGGAACCAGCTCTTATTCCATTTCCGCAAGGACGATGGGTGCTCCCGCAGATATCGATAGCTCCCAAGGGCATGATAAGGAACGTGAGTTCACGAAGTGCCACATTAACATGGATTTAGTTGAAGAGCAGTTAACGATGTCTACTATCTCGGAGAAGCTCTTTGAAGCTGAGCCAGTACTAGGTCAGGAAATTGCACTGAACCAGATGTACCTGTGCTACTCACTGAGAGGAGGAGACATTGAAGGTGCTAAGTAGATATAATCCTTGATTGAGAGCTTTGTTGGCGGGTCATTCTAAGGTTAGTTTCTCATCTCTTATGCTTTTCTTTTTCTAACTGTCTTTGCTTACTACAATATGATTTTCTAACTGTATTTTCTTTGTATTCAAAGAGTGACAGACATGTCTTTCTTTGGAGAGGATATTAATCTATTGGCTTCCATTAGTTGTGATGGAAAAGTTTTTGCAAAAAATAGAGGAGAAACAGTAACAATCTAACTAAGCATCTGTCACAAAACACTAAAACTATTTTCATTAATTAATAGCGATTTACATAACAAATTTTTTGAATGGTTAGCTAAATCATCAATCGAGTTATCTTTATATGAGTCATGCTTAGATGCACCTAGCAATATTAACATATTAATGGAGATGTATAAGCGATTTTCCCGACATTTTGTAATCTCATAAATTTGAATTTTGAGTTTTGATCCCATCATCATTAAAAGTTACTCCATCTGTCCCAATTTATAGAATTTGTTAGCATTTTGTTTTTGTTCCATTTTATAAGATTTTTTTTCCAGGTTTCTATACATCATTTATGTTTATTTAGTATGCTATCATCATTTGTATTCTTCAATCTTTTTTTTTTCTATTGATTATATTTTTCAAAAATTTTAATAATATATTTTATGTAAAATAACAAAATATTTATAATTTCTTGTGCTTTTAGCTAAACATTTAAGTGTCTAAAGTACATAACTCTTTCACTGGTAGTCTATTATTATTGGTTAGATAATTATATACTCCCTTCATACAATCCTCTAGTTCACATAGAGTATCATTCTAACATTTTTTCAATAACTTATTATGTTCTTTAAATAAATTTATGTTCTATCCTTTATTAATATACGAAATAACTTTTCCTCTCTCTAATTTGGATTTGTTTTAAAATATGTGTTACAAATACATAATGAAACTTAACATGAAACCAAAATAATATTTTTTTAGAAACTGAGCGAATACAATAAGTGATGTATTTCAACAAAAAATATTCTATGATATTTCTAATTTATAATGCGAAATTGTTATTATTATGTTATATTTTCTGGCCGTTTATGCTCTACAATTTATTAATTATTAGTTGATTTTTTCTTACATAGAAAATGAAATAATGTTTAATTAAAAATGCAAAAATAAAATATAAACAATGTCCTAATATATATGTAAAAACTTTAAATATCTGTTAATAGTGAAACAAATGACTAATTACCAAGACATTTGTCCTTTATATATACAAGTCTCATAAATGTGTATGTTTAATTCAATACCCTCCAAAATTAGTTTTAAATGTAAAAGACGAATTGGATGTTCAAAAATTAAGTTATGAGAATATCTCTATTAATGTGAAGAATAAGGTGAAGAACATGTAAATAATTTTGAACAAGGTGAAGAACAAGACAAGTAGAAAATCACGTTTCATATTTTTGTTAATGATGATGACATGAAATGATGACATGGAATGATACATCCGACATAATTTTTAATTGATAAAGTGGCAAGTAAGCCGCCAAACAAACATGTAAATCAGCCTAATTAAATCAGGTATCAAACAATACTTTAAGTCAGTCGCTACATGAATACTATTACAGTAGTTAAAAAACAAACAAAAAACGGCTGCCAAATTCAGCCGATTAAGGTCGTAACTCAAGTGAAAATCTTTAACTCAGCTGTATCGTTTAATAAGTCGGCCGTAATTGCATGCTATTCTGGTAATTAATCTTTCACTACTAAGTCAATCGTAAAATGACTGAGTTTTTCGTTAATCTAGCTCATGATTTGTAACACTTCAACGTAGATCAGCCGTAGCGACATCACATAAGTAAGTCGTCATTAATAACTCAGCTAACCGGGGAAAGTTAATTCACCCATTTCGAAGTATTAACTCAGCCAAAAATTTTACAAATCAACCTTCGGATAATAGCTCAGCCGTAGTTAATGTTGGGTTATGCTCAAAATTCAATCATTTTCTCATAACTGAGACAGATTTCATTAAGTCAGCCGTAACTCCAGACTGGGTTATGCTCGTAAGTCAGCCGTTTACTCATAACTCAGCCATTTTTCTTAAATCAGCCGCAACATACCTTAACTCAGTCGTCATTGCCGCTTTAGCACTTTACGGCTGAGTTATTTAATACATGTCAACGATTTCTGACGTAGCGACACATTTTTTATGTGAAATTATAAAATAATGATATTCTTTATAGTTATGTTTTTTCCTATAATGTATAACAAGGGAATGCTGGATATGAAAAACATACCCGGAATATTGTAGTAGTAAAAAAAAAAAGATTTGTATTTAACTGGTCATATCATCTAATTTGTATGATATCTGAATAATTTTTAATTGTTTATAATATACAACTGATCATATCATCTAATTTGTATCATAATTTTTTTTTGTAAACTAATAAATGCAAATAAGCTATCTATCTTAACATTTTTAAAGTACAAATTTGTGACATCCTCTCTTAACTATCGGATCGGTTTGAAGATTAAAACCCGATATTATTAATCGGATCTTAATAAATTATATAAAAAAATAGAGAAATACCCTAGAATAACACAAATCTAAGTTTTTATTCCAAACTTAGCACACATGATTAAGTTTTCCAAAAGTAGCATTTATAAATATTAGGATAATTTATTATTTTATACAGTTATTATTATTTCTGGGTTTTTTCATGTGTCTTCGTCCTCAAAAATTTTCAAAAGAAACTCACCGTACTCCTCCGCTTTTGCCGACTCTATCATCGACCGGAGTATCTTCTTCTTCGTCGTAATAGTCTCTTTAACCTCTGATGCCGGAACGATTTCATTGTTCAAACCATCATCGTTTTCCACCACTTTATTGTTGAAGGAGGTTACGATAACGACAGAAGAAGAAGTCAAGAAGATGTGTATCGAAACTTTGACAGCTCAATTTGGAAAAATGATATGGACGGAAGCTTAGTATAGAAAAAAAGCTGAACGCGACGGTGAATTGAGTTGCAGCGACGAAATACGAATTGGATCTGGGTCTTAGTTCACTTAACTTAAAATTGGATCTGCTTCAGACATTTAGAAATACATTCATGAACTATCATTTAATCCTTCCTAAATAATTTTGTTTTCATGAAAGCGATCATGAATTTTAAGAGAGAAAATGATTGTGGAAAATATAAGCTAATGCTTATATTCTCCAGAGTTTGAAAATTTTCATAGTTTCTCAGAAAAATGATGAGTTTGACAATTTTCAGAGACATACAAATTTCAAACCCAAAGTTAGCCACATAGATGTTCTTTCGTATATTTAGGAAGACCTTCATGAACTTCAAGAACATCTTCCTAAACATTTTGAAATCCTTCATAAACTCATAAAGATATGTATTTAATTCCCTTTACTTATCTTTTATCCCAATGTATCACAAATTACTCCATTAAAACTAGTAATATATGATATATTACTCTATTAGTAAGGGGTAATGTATCACAAATGTCTGTTTCTTTTTTCTCAATGAAAGCCTTCCTGAAATTTGATAATTCCTTCCTAAATATCTAGGAATCCTTCCTAATTTTGAAGGAATCATTCCTGAATTTGAATCAATGTTTCCACAATCTCTTGTAAGCGGTTATGAAGCTTTTTCATAAAGGTCATCATAAAGTTCTGATGTTAGGAAATTCAAACTTTTTCATAAAAGCCATTATAAAGTTCAAAGAGAGCTTCATAAATTTCATAGAATCCTTCCTAAATTTCTTATAGTACTTCCTTAATTTCATAAAATCCTTCTTGAAGTTCAATCACAGTAAAATCAAAGTGCTAACAGAAACAAGAGACACTTCTACATCATACAAGTACCAAAACAATGTAAAAATGTTCCCCAAACAACATTGATGTCTAAACAACATATAAAGTACAACTAGATAAAGGAAATAGACCTATTAACTGTCAACACACTCCTCAAAAATATCTAAAGCATACATGCATATTGTGTACACTACGTAGCTTTGAGAAATCTTCAATCCATATTTCCTGCAATAAAAAATGAAAACATGGAATATGTTTCAGGAATGTCTTTCTGAACTTTCAACAATGCTTCCTGAATTTTGAACGCACATAAAAATTACAACTGCAAATTATACACACATAATGCCAACATTGAATCATCTCAAGTTCTAGTTTGTTTATGTCCTCAATTACTAACCTAACTAATTGATAAGAATATGGTGATTTAGGTTTTTAGGGTTTTAGAAAAGTTAAAATCACATATATATAAAAGTTACAATGCTTAAAATTTCTATAATAGAAGAAGAATAGCAAGTGAAAATTACATTACGAAGACCAGATGATGAACAGTGAAATGAAGACGAAGAAGATGATCGGGGAAGAAAAAGAATCATGAATCCGAAACGCGAGATACCACCGTTGATTGACCGACGATGACGATGACTCACATCCGATTCAGATCTGATTGGGTTCGCCGGTGGTACACCGTTTGCATTTGGTTTTGGAGTCGATGGAGAGAGATACCACCGTTGATTGACCGACGATGATGATGACTCACCTCCAATTCAGATCTAATTGGGTTCGCCGGTGGTACACCGTTTGCATTTGGTTTTGGAATCGACGGAGAGGGAAAAGTGAGAGAGAAGATGGTGGCTACAATGTCATGATTTTGTTCACATGTGAGATAAATTATTGTTTAAATATATTAATATTTTATTTTTAATAATATACAAATTTGTACTAAATTTAAAAATATTTGAGAGTGTGTGCTAATTTTGGAACAAAAATTTAAATGTATGCTATTTTTGAAAATCACCCAAAAAAATATCCCTATAATATCTCTAGTTCATTACTACTTTCCTTTATAAATTAAAAGCTTACAATATTTCATTGATAGCGCATACTAATCCTCCCAAATTTTTGTTTCTCATATTTGTGGAAACTTATTAATATACGTTTCATTATATATTATATATATATATATTGAAATAAAAAGATTACTTATTGTATTTAATACTGCAGAACTTGAGTTAAAAATATTAGTTCATTATTATGTTTTAGGAACTAATTCCATATCAACAAAGCCAATACAATGCAGTCAAATAAATTTTGCTTGGTCACAAAAGATTTTATTAAATATATATCACAACAAAACTAATCGCTTTCATCTTTTATATATATATATATATATATATATATATATATATATATATATATCCATTTCATTTCCAAGAAAACGCATCATTTCCACGGCATCATGTGAATTGGTAGTGGTGATATATATCACTCTATGTCACACACAATGCTTTAGGTTTTTTTTTGTATTTTTGTTATGAAAGTGGAACGACTCTTACGTTTCAAAGTTTCTGTGAATTTTTTCTAAGAAATCAAAGTCTTTATGACTAGATTGGAAGAAAACACGACACTTTTACCAAGTCTTATAAAAATAGCATTGAGGAAATCAGTTCTCTATGTGACTAGAGATTGAGATAAGTTTGTATTATAGGAAATCAGTTCTCGACGTGACAAAAAATCTAACATTATTATAAACAGAACTACATTATTATTCTAAGAACATATATATATATATATACCACTATAATATTTATATTTAAACTTAAAAAAACTAGAACTACCTATTAAAAAAAATTAATCCGTGGTGTACCACATGCAAGTATTAAAGGTCATCTCCAACGGTAGAAATAGGGAGTGTTACTCAAAAACACAAAATAATAATATTTTAATTGTATAGTTATATTTTTGATTTTTTATTAGAGATGGACCAATCACAGAAGCTAATGTATAAGAGCAAACCCATTGGTGACACCCACTCGAATGTCTTCAAAACTAAAAAAATATAATATTTTAATTTTACAATAATATTCTAATTTTTTAATACATTTGAACAAGTAATACAAAGACACGTGTTGATTTTTTCTCATCCTGTGTCTCGCCGAAGACACTCCATCTTTTCTCTTTCTTACTTTTTTTTTTATTAATTTTTTTTGCTTCAGATCTTTATAAAGACATCCCATGGGATGTGGGATAAAAATGCTCTAAGCAGCAGGGAGAGAAACGATTCTCCCGGAAGTACTTTGAGCACCACTGTATTCTCTCTCTCTCTCAGCTTTTTAATATTTTTATTTTGTTGATTTAGAACAACTATGGTTAAGTAACCTCCATTGGCCATGCCCCCCTTTGCGCACAAACCCGATATGGATGGCTTAAATTGAAATTCACGATGACCCCTACACCTAATTCCACAACGGTCTCTTTTACATTTCCCGGGTTCTTGGTCATGTTGTAAATCCATACAACAACTTTGGATTCAATCAAATACTAATTGATGGATCTGACTCAAGCTTTAAACACGGAAATAGAGAGAACACATAAACAGAGAACACAGAGATTTGGTAACCCAGTTCACTGCATCAGCAGCTACGTCTGGGGAGGAAGCAGAGTCCACAACATCCATTATAGATCAAGAGTTACATATGTGTTATGGTTACAACATACCTCTCACACTCATCTAAGATCCTAGATAGAGTCTCACAAGAACAACATATGAAAGAAGAATAACAAGAGATTGAGCCTAGATACACCGAGAATCTACATCTCTCTCTCTAGCTCTGTTCACCTCTTCAGAACCGCCTGAACTAGGGTTCGGCGCAGTTCTCTTTTCTCTTTTTCTTCTTCCATCTGTTTGACCTTATGTATTTATATCTAATACATAGTCGGTTCATCTATGGGCTTCACATTAATATCTAGCCTAATTTCTGACAGACTAAACAGACCCACATTAAACAAACGTAAACAAGTTTCTGATCCACTACAACTTCCTGTTTCAAGTTGGATCATATCTCAACAGGTCAGGTAGAGGCTTAAGACATGGCCCGTGTGGCCTGTATGGCTCCCATGAAGTCGATCCCTATAACTATTGTACATAAACCATGAAACACAAATTATTTCAATTCTTAAAAATAATTATTTTCGTCTTGTAAAAATAGATGTTTTGAAGAGACTAAAAGTAATAATAAGAGGTTTACAATATATTATTTCATCAAATTCATTTATTATTTTTTGACACAACACGCATAACATTGTAACTAAAAGTGAATTATAATATAAATATATATAGACATTAAAATGAAAATGTCATATAAATTTACTTATATGAAGATTATCTTGACACATTTAACAAAAAGGAAGAACAAAAAAAAAAGTTAAATCAGATTATATCACAATATTCCTTCGTAATATATTATGACCATCTATATTTATAAATAAATAAATTAACAAAAATAGGTGAAATTATCACAAAAATGCTGTTTGGGTGTCAGTTTTCAGATTATGACACTTAACAAAAATGGGTAGCATGGAATATTTGTAAAGATATGATAAATTCAGTAGTGAAAGTTAATTAGTTATGACACTTATGTCAAAACTATAGTTAAATTGATAGTTTTAAATGCCATATATATAAATAAATTATGAAAATAACTAAATGTTACGTATAAGTTATTATAAATCGAAACACTAACCTAGCAGAGGAATGACGAGAAGAATTAGAAATACAAATGAGAATGATTTGTTCATCTTTTTGGTGCTAGAAATGAATTATTTTGTCTTTCGAAAATCCATTGTTTGTTTGAAAATGAAGGAAATGAAAAAATGAAAAAAAAAAAAAAAAGAGAAGTTGAATGTACCACAACATAAGAACATATTAATTAATCTATCTCCTTAAAGATTCAGATTGCTTAAATAATGGAGACTATAAAGGCAAGAGACATGCTCTTTCTGACAAAATTGTTTCCCAATAAAAACTTATACTGTATGATCCATACTATTTAGATATGAGAATATGTATATATCACAGATATATGAAAATAGCAATGTGGTTTTTGTAAAAGAAAAAAACTTTTTAATAGTTCTGAAATTCTGAATCTGAACATATCTATTGAATTACCCCAGAAAAATGTCAGCTTAGTATTTTTGTAAAGTTACAATCTTCTGTTATCGGGTAAAAATACAACTAACCAATTGAATGAATATGTTTGTCTCTAAAATTAGCTCAAAAGCCTTAAAACATTTTTCAGCATCTGACAGTCTGACTTGATGATAAATCCCACTCCTAATCCAAGCAATATTTGTCAGGTCAGTTACTATAGAGGATCAGTTCTTGATCTAAGTCTGCAGAAGAATGTTCCTCATAACCCACAAACTCTCTGGTCCTAGCACCGAGTTGCCCGATGATGATAGATAGTGTTTTGTTGTCTGGATGGCTGCAGCTACCGCGACCGCATTCCAGTAAGATCCCTTCTCATCTGCATTCAAGTCAGGTTCATAAAACATCAAACAAAATGTGAAACACATAAATAAGACAGAAATCATCAAAAGCACATCTCTCTAGAGACAGTTTGATCCAAGAGACATGCTACAACCTATAAACCCTCTCCATAAACATATGAGTATCTGATACTGAAAAAAAGGATCCTATATATATCCAGCACATCAGCAGCAAACACACCAATCTACATATGAGAACAGACACTGTTCAATGATTCTACTCTAAAGCATGGATGCAAACATCGTTTCTTTCTTCGGATTAATTGTTAGTTTAGCTGTACTTTTAACCTCCCAAACCCCTTCAATAGCTTAAGAAGACAGCAAATTCTTAGTTTCAAATCATATCACAACTCTTTACTGTTTCATAATACGCTAAAAACGTCCACCATTCCATACAACTGGGAATATTCATATGAATCAAGTCAACAAAGATCCGGAATCAATCATAGCAATATCAAAGTATGCGATAGTGAAGATGATAACACATCAGGCAAACTAACAATATACATAGATAAAGAGAAAACGAAAACCTACTTCACAAACACAGAAAAATCCAGGAAACCAAAAACACCAAACCAGAGAATTTGGAATCAATGAGAATCACAAAATATGATCGAAAGCAGTGTTACCAACGTAATATTTTTAAAATCTCATCATATTATCAGAACATGTCTCTGTAACGTTCCGTCTCTGCAAGGAAAACAAAAATTACGTTGGTTAATGTATGTTCTCATGTATATTTTGGAATTATGAAGAAACTACTTGGACAAAAACACAATCATTTTAAAATGAACATATGACCCACAATCACGTAATGGCTTGTGTGGAGGAACGTTATTAACTTATCATTTGATATTGCACTGGACATTTCCTGCATATTCACACGGTACCATTTTAGGAGGACATGATAAGTCTTTTTAAAACTTTTGTCCGAACCGAACTGAAAAGATACCAAACCGATCAGAACCGAGATCCCTAAAACATCCAAATGGTTGTGAAACGAACATTAACATAGCCTAAATCACACAACATCAGGCATGATTTTTTGATCGCAGGAAAAATCAGCGACGTGACTATTTAAATAAAAATTAGTCGCAGCGACCACTCGCGCGACTGCTAAACGAACAACATCTTGCGATTCAAAGTCGTAGTCGCAGTCATAGACACAATCGTAGCCGTTTGCTATTATGAAAACGAACATAGCCTAAATCACACAATCAAGGGAAGAAAATGTTAAACCAAAAACCGTTGCAGAGGTTCTTTGATGCTCGTGAGAAGATTCTGTGGTCACTAGAAAAGGTCGACGAAGAAAAGTCAGCTTCATGAGAAGCTCTGGTTGGAAGTCACTGGGAGTCATAGGTTTCTTTTGGTCCGCAACATTATTTTTGGCTTCTATATGTTTAAAGCTACAAGAGATGTGTCTTCCCAGTGGAGATGCTAATGTTTCAAAAAGAAACTGGTTGCACTTTCATATGGTCAAAGCGACGCATAATGGACTTTTTCGTCCCAAACCAACCTCATTACAAACAAATCCAAATAAGATACAATAATGTTCATAATCACAAAATTCACCCAAAAAAAAAACACAAACACTTATCCAATATAAATAAAATTACAACATTTAAACCTTTAATTTGACCTAAACTTTCATTCAAATAAAAAACCTTTGATCCGACTTGGTGGTTGAGCCAAGCACAATGGAGACGTTATTGTTATAGTGCGCAAGCAGCACTGGAACCATCTCAAGCAACTCTTCAAATCTTCGTTCGTCAAGACAACTTCCAAACCTTACAACCATATTCTCTAAAGTATTTGTGCTTTTAAGCACAAGTTCCATGAAAGAAGCCATGTGCGTCGACTCAACATTTTTGCGGATAATGTTCTTAAAGGCCCTCGCCTCCGAGCTCCAGGTTTTATCAGTTTTAGAGCCATGATATTTCAAGTAGTAGTCAAAATAACCGTCCTGTACGGCATAAAAGATTTTTCATTTATGCAAACAAATATCTTGGATTACTGAAACTCGAATATGGTTAAAACTGTCAAGGAAAATAATAGAGGATTATGGTAAATATACCGGTAAGATGGGGACCTCATCCTTTACGTGCACGGTTAGCTTCTTTAGCTTATGTGAGACTTGTAGCAACTTTACTATACCAGGAATTGCGTATTGAGAAATCCTTGTCTCGAATGTCAAAACTTTGCATCTGAACAACGGAAGAGAAACACGACGAAGCTGGACAAGAGATAAAATCTAGCAAAAAAAAAAAAAAAACACAAACATAAACATATGTAAAGAAACCCCAAAACACAGACCTAACTAGCACGGAAGCAAGACAAGAATCATTGATAAAACCTCTAACAACGCTTTGTCAATTATTAATCACAAAAGCGATACCAAAAGCGTTATAAAACATTACAATAACATTCTTTTATTCAACTTTCATGTACCACTTTATTTCAAAGTTTTACATTATTCCTAAAAAACATTGTATAGCTTTGTGTTACCAATCGTAACTACTATTTGGTCCAGAAAACAATTCGGGACTCAGCTAGACATACCAATCAAAACGAAAGCCTAATGAAAATTAAACCACATAGACTTTGCAACCGAATGATTCTATACATAAGTAGAGTAAATGATTAAGCAACTTGTAAGCTTGACCATATCATACTGGTGTATCCAAACAAAATTACCTTGATAAAGTTTTCCCCAAAGATAAGCTTCTCGACATTCTGCAGCTTCTCTATCATGTTTTGAGCAAAGTGTTTTTCAAAATCAGCATCAAATGCTTCATCTGAGTCATAGACAATGTCTAGTCTAGCTTCCGTTAGAGACGAGACATCGACTAACTTACATGGCCAGTTATGTGGTGCTACAATATGTACTTGCTCCGAAACCCAAACGTTGCTATAGATTTCTAATGTTGTCAAACACAGTGATTTGCTGAGATCAAGAACCTTGAGCTTATAGAAACGGCACAGACGCAGCTTTAAGCTTTCGAGCACGGGACAACCAGATAGAATATTAGGCATAGTAGATCCGTCAGAGAGGTTGCACTTACGCAAGACGAGCTCCTTGAGGAACGAAGGGTGAGTTGTTTGACAGAGGGATTGATGTAGAAGGAATCAGGCATAGTATACTCTAGTTTTAGAGGGGATTTGAACCCTTCACCTCTTGAATTATGTGGTGCATTCTTTACCACTGCACCACTTATAACAATAATGTTAACACAAAATCAAACAACTTTTATATTTCATCTGGTGCAGTTGCACCCCCTCCAACCTATGTGGGTCCGCCCCAGCGTCATATTCTCTACGTTTCGGGACTTGGCGAATTCGATCCAACTTTCAATGTAAGGAGAATTCTTATACACGTTGAGACAGAGGTGGAAACTCACCATCTTGCGAGCCTTGTAGCGAGCTAAGGTTTCGTTGATATGTTCGGCCAACAGGTACCTTTCCCCACAACATTACTTAATTGAACTACAGTAGTTGAGGATTCAAACTAGGTACCCCTTGATCCTCAACAACGTCTAACTCGACCACTATGCCAAAGCATACTTTCAGTTATTGATGCCCTAAAATATTAATTGATGCCTAAAGTACCAGTTTCATAGGCTTTAATCCCAGGATCGACCCTGGTCAGAAATATTCGTGACAACTTTGAGATGCCAAATTAGTAGCTAATAAAGACTGATTTGTAAAAAAAAAAAATCTAATGATTATTGTGACAAATTAGATATATGGAAACTATTCACTAATTAAGACGGATCTGTAACAAAATTTCAGTGATAAGGCGTGATAGAGCTAAAACCATTAAATAGTTGCATATTAAGACTGATTAGTCTTGAGAATTGAGTTCTTGATTTAAGGAGAAAAGCAAAGAAGCAAAGCATCAGACTCGTGATTGTTATAATTAATAAAATACTAATTTACAAAAGAGATTTTTTCATTGTCACAGTTTTGAACATTCTCATTTTCAAATAAGATATTTTTGTTATAATTCACATTTTTATATAAAAAAAAAAATTAATTTATAATTTCTGCTATCGTAATATAATGGATGTTAATAATTTACTAGATTATCTAGGTAAAAATGATAAACGTTTAGAAGTTCAAAATTTAGAATAAATTATTGTTATTATCTTTTATGATGAAGTCAAAGAAGATATCGCGGTATCTTTAGAACTAATTATACGTAAAGAAGCAATTATCGCATCTAAGACGCGCCACAATTTTTGGATGTAATTTGTAAAAACAACACAAAATTTTTTTGATGCAATGAGAAAGATTATAGATGAGCTCCAACATAAATGCAAATTCAAGGATAGACAAACAACAATAGAGTCATATATATATATATATATATATAGTTTATATCATTGTTAATTTATGATATTTATGGGACCATATTTTTATACAGACTTTCAAAAAAAGTATTATTTTATTATTTTATTGAATTATGTCATTTTTTACACCAGTCCAATTTATTAATTGATAATAAATATTAATTTAAAGAGTATTAAATTATAGAGTACCTACTGGCTACTGGTAGTTGTTAGTGTTTGTCTCTGAATGGATTGGATTTGCAGAGATTGGAGAACTTGAAGAGACTGTAAAAGCTCTAGATGATCAAATACTTTATGTGAAGAAGAAAAGAGCAAAAGAAGGAGGACCTGATCAAGATCGAGAAGTTGAAACAAGGTGAGGAAAAAGAACATGCCGAGAAAGCAAAAGAAGAGCACTTGAAACAAGATACTACTTCATGAAGATAATTATGTGTGAGTGTGACTAAGATAGCTATGTGTAATGTTAATGTTATTGTACTTTGCTCTACTTTGCACTACAAAACATAAAAGGTTTTTTAACATCGGAAAAACACTATTGTATGATATTAGAGCAGTGTAGAAAGCACTATCTCTGCTTTCATTATAGTAAGTATGGCATTTTATATAGCGTTTTTATTAAATGCTATTCGGATATTCAAGTACGCAATCTTTAAATAAACAATAGCGAATATTAATTGTTGTTAGTATATATAATTATAGTATTTTTGTAATATGTAAACAGTTTTATGTATTTATATAAGATTGTATTTATACTGTATTTTTACAAGCTAGATATATTATTGATTCGCTCATTTAAATTAAAAAATAAAATACCGATATTTATTGATATTAAAACTGATTTTACAAAGATTATACATAACTGTATATATAAACTATAATTACACTAAGCCAATAAAAGGTTTTTTGTCTTGAATTGTTTTGTGGTTTCATAAGGCCCATTAGGCATTTTACTATATTCTATAATTCTGTCACAAAAACACTTGACAAGAAGTCAAGAACACTTAAAAAACATATACCACTTCTTCTTCTTCTTCTTCGATCAAAACTTCTTCTTGAAAAGCTCGTTCTCAGCTTCTGTGGTTCTCTTTCATCAGATTAGAATTCTTCTTCTGGTTAATCTACTCGTCTGTTACACTAGCCATCTATGCAATTAATTATAAGAACATCCCGAAAAAAAGTAAAGCTTCAGAGTGGTATGAGAGTAATTTTGGCCGTTGGATTTAATTCATCAACGGTGGAGGATAAGCCAAAGTCCAATCTCCGTCTCTATGGATTTAATTTTGAGTATATATAACAGATAACCATAGAATTGAAAATAATTAATAAACTAACCATGTGGCATGTGTGTATGTCGGTTATGGGCTTGAAATTTAACAATTCTACACAACCAGCATATATATTTTGTCAATATATCATGTTATTTCACAAAATCACATGAGTTTTAACAATTTTGTACGACCAACATAAATATTTTTTCAATATATTTATTTTGTAGAATCACATGAGTTTTAACCTCTTCTACGTGTTTCATATCCACCACCGACATTATCACCAATATGATCTTCCCCACCGCTGCTATTTTATGTTTCTCTTCCATTCATTAAGACTGTTCTTTTTCCTCTTTATTTCTTTCTCCACAAATATATAGTTTAGTAATTACTACAACTCTAAAGGACATTTTAGTATTTATTTCACATTGACCCCACTTTTTAATTAGTTAGTTTGCAAAGAAATCTGACATAAGGTTAGTTACTTAATTTATTTTTATTCCATAGTCATCTACTAATATTGCTCTTTAATTTTTATGTATGAGTATAAATTAAAGGTTTAGATTTTATAATATAGGATTTGTAATTTAAGGTTTAGGAATTGAGAATTTTAGTTTTGAATATATATGATAATTGAATTGATAATTTAGAGATTTAAATATATAAGTAACTAGTATTTAAAGAAGATTGAAAATGTATTAAATATATATATATATATATATATATATATGTTACACCTAATTGATTTTTATAATTAATTTGTATATTTGTAATTTTATATTTATTCTTATTGTATGTTATGATTATGACAAAATAAGTTTTTAGTACAATTTATTTTGTTAATTTATAAATAATGAAGTATGTTTCAAGATTGAAGTTTAAATCCTAAACTCTATACCCTAAACCCTAAACCATTAAAGGTATATGGTTCAATCTTAAAACACATTTCACTATTTTCAATTGACAAAAAAAATTAATGCAAAAAAACATTAAGGATGTTCTAGTGGCTAGTTGATGTGTTGTCTTACTTATGTTAGGTTGCTAGATTGGGTCATTAGAAAGATGTTCGGTTGCTAGTTTATTGCTTTTTGAAATTATTGGACTGATGTTTATGGGTTTATTCGTTTGATTGGATTATTGATGGTTAAATGGTTGTTATTTCCGCTGGTTGAATTGAATGATGTTCAAATTGTTAGTGAGTATAAAACTACTAGTTAATTATTAACTTAGAAAGTAGGTCGAATCATTTAAATAACCCGCCTAATCTGACTACTCCTCAGTCCCCATTTAATTTTCTGTGTACTGATTATTTTTAGAGCCAAATATAAATTAATATATATATATATATATATTTTGTTATTTATACATTTAAATTGAGAGTCTTTAATGTTTTACAATAGTTAGTGTACAAATTTTTAATAAATTCATAAATTTATTTTTTAAAGTTATGGTTTGTGTTTACTTTAATTTTGAAGACAATACTATAGTTTTATATGTTATTTGTGTTTTACTGTTAACATAAATAGAATTATATATGTATATAATATTATTTAATTTATTATATTATTAATTTAATAAAATAACCCTAAAATTAGTTTTCGAGTAATCCTCGTTTAATTTTCGATTTTCTCGTTAGGCGCTAGCCCCAACCGTTAGTCATTTCTAAAGTTATTACCACTAAATTCCCTACGATGTTAGATTGAAGTCTAGAGTAATACTAAGCCACCTAATGATTCCAATATAACAAATGTTTAGAGAATTCAACTATATAGATCAATCACAACAATAACAATCCCTTGGTTTGGAAGTAAAGTATATAAAACGTTAAGTCAATTTAGAAGCTCAGTTACGAGGACGAGTGCTCTCAGTAGTCCCACCGACGCCTGACATAACTCTAGCGACATCACCTGCTGAAGCTTCAGGCTTCTTCTTGCTGTACAAAACCATGTAGCCAAGTCCACCGATTATTACCGCTCCAACCGCTGCCGCTCTCACCGGACATATCCCTAACGACTTCCGCTGGCCCAACACTTCACTCGACTGCCTTGCCGCTTGTTCTGGTCCCGCCATTTCCCTTCTTTGTCTTTGTATATTTTTGTGTCTTTCTATAAAAGTAACGTATATCTCTCTCGCAAGTTAACGTCCTCTCTACTACGTTTGCGTTGTTAAAAATTTGGAATATTTGTAGAAGAGATTTGTGGTTATTATGGTTAACCGCACTCGTAGGATATTCGAAAGACTCGCTCATTTGCTTCATCTATGTTTAGCTTCATAATAAAATATGTCATTGTCTTAAGAAATTTGGAAATTCCCAAATTTATTTTAAGACAACTTTCACGCCATCGTACATTAAGAGAAATTCATGGAAACTGATTATTTTGTAATTTATGAATTACTTGTACTTTGTTATTTTTTAGTTAACTTGGACGCAAATTGGAACATAAACCATCCAGGTTTGAATGGAAGCCTAATTACAATGGTGAATTTTACAAAAGACTTCACTATTATAGTATGAACCTAATAAACACCAACAAATTTTTTATATATTTCTTGTTACACAGTACATACTTACCAGCTTAGAGTATAAAACTATATTTTCGATGAAACTATAGTTCGTGAAGGACTTGAGGTAAATTGAAAAAAAAAAACGAGTTACCTATTATTTATGTAAAATGATATCTTGATGGGGCTGTTTAGATTCCGAGGTCAAAACTCGGAGGATCACTCATTAAGTAACCTCTTGTGCTGGCCGATGAGGTTTCTTGCACCATTGCTTCTTCCCTAGATGCTGCTGCAACTCAGATAAGCAAAAGAAACAAAATCTTTTAGATTTCAACAATAAAATTAGATATAACCATAATAACTACATCTACAGTTTTGTATACTGAATGGCTAACTATTTATATTTGGATTCAGTTAAGCTCTACAAGTCTAAAATATTTAAACTCCAGAGTTACCTTTCGTTGAAGCAGATTCCATCTTGTGGCTTTGGCGGGTATCAGATTCTGGAGGTGTTAAAAGCACTGATGTTTGCGGGTTATTATCAGAACATGTCTCTGTAACATTCCGTCTCTGAAGAATGGAGAGTATCTGATTAACTACACAGAAAAGAAAACGCTTGGTTAATGTATGTTCTCATGGATTGGTATTATAAAGAAACCACTTGAAGAAAAACACAAACATTTAAATGGTACATTTTTGACCCACCATCACGTAAAGGCTTGCGTGGAGGAACGTCCTTGCTTAACTTATCATTCTCCAACCTTGAATATGCAGCAGACCTTCCTGCACATTCACACAGTGCCATTTTAAGGAGAACAGGAAATGTCAGATTAACCTACTGCAACATCAAACAGTAGAATGATTGGAATATATATAATTTTGAGGAATGTGGCTTTACAGACATGATTTCTACGAATCAATCCTATTACACTGATCAGTTGCTTGGAATTTTTTTATTTTAAAAAACGCAACATCTTAGACAAGAAAAGAAAGACAGATTGCAAAAACTCCCATATATTACCATCACAAGGAGAGTTAATCAAGGGGTGGCTATTGCTTTCTTTATCAGCTGAGCCAAGAGGTACAGTGCCTGCATACTTGTTGCTGTTAGTCATAGCGTGAACAAGATCAACAAGTATATACATACGGATGTGTTTTTATCAAAAAAATTTACTTATCATTCTAGACAGAGCAAAAAACACATGAGAAAAGTATTATTATTATCTCTAACATGAACTTTGACAAAACACATTTTGAAGAATTAATTATTCTCCATCCTGTTAGAGACTTTATCAGATAAAAGGTGTCTCTAACTCCAGAAAATCCTCGAAAAGCATTAATCTTATTCAACAAGAAGGCACATTATTAAAACGATTTAAATAGAGATCAGGTCTTCAGGACTTATTCGCAGCACGATTTAACTGTATCATCCATCGGTGTGATTGATAAAATATTGACATTTACCAACACTTATATACGTCAACCACCTTACAGTATTCCAGATTAATTCAGCTGTAGATGGTTGAACTAAGCATCAACTTTTAAATTTAGTGAATTGCCAAAGTTAAGCTATGAAATGGTTCAACATTCTGTTCTTCAATAAATTGTTTGCAAAAACATGTCAAAGAAGGGAAATGAAAGCATCAAACCTTTTGTTGTTGACTTCATAGTGTCTGGAGTCAGTGCCCCATACTTGTGCAGTTCTCTCTTTTTGAATACTAAAATTGTAGAAGGAAAACATTATTACTAGGAGTAGTTAAAAGGCATATAAATTCTTGCCAGGAGTTGAAGAGGGATTTACAGTTCTCCAATACAAAGGCACAAACTTAACAAAACTCACCTCTAATCATATTGTGAGATGGGCTGAGACTTTTCGAAGAAAATTTATTCACAAGGTTAGGTTTTTTCTCATCTGCTAGAATAAAAGGAGAGATAAGTTGAACAGTCTTTTCAAGAGGTAAAACTTCCCTACAAAAATCGTAAGAGTTGGGAAAACAGAACATCATACCACCATGAAGGGAAGTTTTCTTGAAATTTGGCCTGAGCACTGCAAATGATTTGCGCGCAGAGCCTTGATCACTTGGTTCAACCTTTACCTTTATATCAACTGAAGCCTTACTTCCATCCTTAGGATCGCCTATATCCACAAGGTATGCTTGAAACGTGAGTGTTTCACCTGTGTCCACAACTTCCCCTGCCTTTAGCATCCTGCTTTCAAGTAGATTATCCGCCTCATCATAAAGCATCACCTGGTTTTACAATAACACTAAGGTCAGCTCTGAGACCTTACTAAACAGATGAGCATAAGAGAAAGATATATGATGAAACTGGAAAGCACCATATTCACATAACAAATCTACCATATTGAAAGCACAATAATCACTAATCCAAATACCAAATTTACTGTTCCACAATTGTTCTTTTGCAAAGAAGCAAGTAAGCTTCAGATCTGCTAAAATCACTCAACTCAATTTTCAGAATTTGTTCTTCAAAATCTTCCAGAATCCAAAAAAAAACAAAAGTAATTACAAAAAGCTCATCATATACAATAAAACAATCAAACGTGGAAACCAAATCGAAGCATCATTTGCGTTAAGTGTAGCTTTGTATCATATTCTTCACTAAATCAACAATCACAATTCAACAGCCAAACCCACATAAACAATCTCGGACTATAGATTAATTCGCGAAATCAAACAAGCACAGCAATCTCATTCCACCAAATCCAAGTTAATCTAGTCGGACATATACGAAGAATCGCAAACGAAGACTGAAGAGAGAGAGAAAAAAATACCTTTCGCCTGGTGAAATGCAAATCAAGGAAGCCGTCGTGATAGACCTTACGCTTCTGCTTAATGTGTTTGGTATACATCGCTATCCATCTCTTCTTCTCCGCCATCTCCGATATCAGAATCGCGTTTTCGCTGTTTTGAATTTCAAAATTTTTTTTGACTCCGGCAGTGTGAGTAAAGTGACGATGACTGAAGACGACGATTGATTAATTTTATTATTATTTAAAACCCGCTTACATTTTAAAAATTTGTAACATTACACCCCAATACTTTAAAATGAGTCTATTGCTCCCCTCAAATAAAGGACAACGAGATTAGATTACGAAGTTAGTTTAAAAGAAAACTAATGAATTGTTTTATTATTTAAATAAAAAGGGCCCATAGCTCAGTGGTAGAGCATTCGACTGCAGATCGAGAGGTCACCGGTTCGAACCCGGTCGAGCCCTTCTTTTTATTTTATTTTTTAATCTTTGTATATGTATGTTTACGAAACCCTTTGCAAAAGTATGTTTTCTCTCATCCATTTTTAATCCGTGAATTATTTAATTAAAGTGATAACAGGTGTGTTAATGAATGACTAGGTAATAACCCGTGCTGTTGCACGGCGTAAATTTTTTGTTTCACATATTACATTTGTAAATATATTTATTTAGTATAACATTTATAATACAAACTTATATTGGTTTGAATTCATCAAGTTAATGAAAGTTTAAATATTAATTATTTCACCATATTTTAGATTGACATGATGGCGGATCTGAATCGAATGAGCACCGAATTAGTGATGAGTTAGATTTTATTAAAATCTTGAACTATCAAATCAGATAAAAACCACAGTAAAACAAAAATTTCATAAACTAAATTAAAATTGTTAACCTGGTCAAACCCGTCCGTTAAGCCATCCCGCAATGGATTTAAATATTTTGAGCCGCAAAATATCTTTGCATCTATTCCGCTTGAATTTGTGAAATCCGCGGTAACCCTCATGATTTCAATAACTCATTTTTTCTAATATATAAAATATATTTAAAACTTAAACTTAATTTATATTAATAAAGTTATGTGATAAAGTTTTTAAGAATAACACATTTGTTTTTTTTGTTTGTTAATTACACAATGGCATATAGCTGTAAATAATAAATCAAAATGGGGCTAAATTAACTAAATGTGTTTCAGCTATTGGTATAATATTATTACTTTTTTCATTTTTATTGGACTGTATTTTCTAAATTTTAAGATTTCTGTAAAAACATTATAACAACACATTTATATATAATGTTTAACTACATAGTTATCCAAATTAAAATATATATTCATGTCATTTCAATTGGTGATCATACATTTTTTTGGGCAAATATAGGTATTGTTTCAAATGATCTTTGATTATTTCACCATTAGAGCTTTATAGAATTATTGAAGGTAAAACTATTTATTTTTCTGGATATATGATTTTAAATATATTTTTATATATCTCATAATATGTAGGAGATAATATTTATCAATTTTTGAATAATATTTACCAATTTTGGAATTTATAGGAGCAAAATATTGTGTATATAAATAAAATGAATAGCAGTGACAGTTTTATGTAATTTTATAGAATAGTAAGGACAAATAATTAATTGGCGATAGAGCTCTCTGGCGAGACACATCAGTTTTTTTTAGAGAATGCTTCTGTTTTAACAAACCAAAATTTTGCACTTTTCACTTCTCTTCTTCCACATATTTTTGAATGGTTTCAAATCAGCAACGTTGTTGAAAGAAGCCATGAAAAAATAATAGGTAGAATGTGTTGAAACTTTGAATAAGTTTGATGGTGAACTGATGGAAATGATGATGATAGGAAGGTCGTATATATAGTACTTTTGTAATTTCAGTAAGGGTTTTCGTATTAAAGTTTTGAAAATACAATTCCCACTAATTAAGTTTTGTCATGGATCACAAAATCTTGGTTTAGGTAAATGATTTCGGAGTTTAAGATGCAATTAGTTTGCTTGTTGTGAGGCTCTTAATAAGTAATTTCTTTTTTGAAAAAAAATTAGGCAAAATTTCTCATATAACAGATATTATTGCGTTTTGGTGTATATTTGATTTTATTATGTGCTGATTTTTTTGCAAAGACTATGAATTCATTTAGAGGACTCGCACTTATTTAGGACTCGTAAATGAAATCTTAATTGATATCTTAATATTAATATATAATTGAGAGACGTGATAATTATGTAGTATTTTGAAAGGGATTTATGTAGGTGTTAATTAGGTAATGAATATTCTTTTTCTGATTGATTGATTATTCACATATATTTTAGGCGAAATTTTCCTTAAATATTAAACAGTCTATGAGTTAAAATTAGATAATATATATCATATTTTTATTTTAATATTTTTTAATTAAAGAATTAGTGTTTATTTGATGAAAGTAATTGATTTTCTAAATTATCAAAATAGATGTATTTTCGTTTTTGAACATTTGATGAGTTCAAATAAGATAATATATATCGTCTTAATATTTGTAATTAAAGAATTATTGTAAATTTAAATGAAAGTATGAAATGGATAACAGTTGATTTACAAAATCATTAAAATAGATATTTTTCCGTCTTCGAACTAATTAGTATATAGTTCCGGAGATTACTATGATAGGGTGAATTTACATGAAAGTATGAAATACATAACATCAAGGGGGTTTAGGCTATTACGTCATAACCATGATGAATAATGATTCACGTAAAGCTTGGCGAAAGAAGCATTTGATTATTGAAAATGGATTTTTTTTGCTCTGACTATAACGCTGAAAGAATGTATTTATAGGTGATAGACATGGATGGGTAGGGTTTTGTTTATGGACTTTTTTAAAAAAACAATTGCCAATAAATACTATGGCACAAAAATGTAATTAATTATAATAATTGAGGGGACTTTGCTAAATGGTGCACTGAGCTCTATAATACTGACACATCAGCTTTTTCACCAAAATGTTTCTCCTTTTTAATATATAGGGGATATAATGCGTGTATCAAACTTTAATAAAGGTCATGTGATCTCGTTTCTTTTATTCTCATCCTTACCGACCCAAATACCGAAATACGTATAGTACTAAAAATTAAATTATCCCGTAGTTGACAAAAAAGTAAAAAACCAATATACACAATATGGTTACATGACGAATGTACGGAGTTTAATCAATGTAATGAGTTTATATATATACTAGTAATTTTGAAATAAATTCTTAACTTTTATTTTTTTAAGAATCATAAGTCTATGACATCTATAATAGTATTTTTAAAGTACATTTTTGGAATAAATTCTTAAAGTTTTATTTTCAGAAGAATTATAATCTATGTCATTATCTATAGAAAACAATTAAACAATTAATTACTCTACTGTCTATAAAAAAAAAAGCACAATTTGTTTTAACATTAATTATAAAATTAGAAATATCCATATAAGGGTCCTAACTAGTTTTATAAATATCCATATAATTTTCATGAGTAATAAATTATATATGAATAACATAGATATTTAAATTTGTTTGTCAAGATTTAAAAATTATGATTCTCCTATCATCTTTGTTTGTTTTTATATTTTAATTGTTTTGAATTATCATATGATATATAAAATCAATAAAGATTTAAAAACAGTATTTTATATATATTGTGATTTGAATTTTTAAAACGGACATAAATAATTCAATTAATATAAAAGTGTGTGTTTAACGTCTCACATCGACTAAAATCATACAAGGATGAATTATTTCTCTAACTTTAGAGTCACTGAGTATAGCTTCAGTTTTGTCAAATCTCAAGAGCGACCAGAATACAACACCATTGTTAGAGGGATAAGCCTTTTAAGTCTTTAACTTACATTTTCTTATTTTTCTTGCTTAGCAATCTTTGACATTGTTTGTCATGTCTTTCTCATAGGTACTTATGAACCATGAAATAAGAATATGGGGCCAAGATCATGGACATGGGTGGCTAAGTCAAAAACCTTGGATCTGCAAGCTGAAGCTCGTCTTCACAAGTTTCGCTGAGGAATCAGTTAAAATGCTTTCTTCAACCAGTTCATGCCACTCTTCGATCAGATCTGCTTATATTGGCAAATGTAAGAAGTATGGATTTTTATGTTGTGCATTTGGATTATGGTTCTTCTCCAAATGAGACAAAGATGGATTATGTGTCCAAGTTTAGTGTCCCAGAGCCTGTCTTAAGATTTGACGGGAGAGTTGATTGCCCTGAAGAATCCGTGGTGAAGATATATTGTCTGCACAAAGAATCAGTCAAATAGTGTACACTTCTAGATTTAAGACGAGTTCAAACGGCTTCTGATTTACTACCAAGAGCAGTTGTGAGTGCTCCATCAGCCTCTACATTAGCCTCTACATTAGTCTTCCGTCCTAAGCTTGATCACATTGTTGCGAGGGAGATTCTTGATTTATTTGCACCGAAGTGGTAGGGGTATAAAAGAGTGTATCAAGTTGTGTTTCGAGGATTCGGTTATACCTACCTTTGAAAGTTCTTGGAAAACTATGTTGGAGCAGATAGATGAATGCTACTAGGAGGGTTTGGAGAACACACTAGCTGGGTCTAGAAGTGAATTGTCGACCACAAAAACTGGGCCAAGAAACGAATTGACCTTGCTGTTACAAGGTTGGACACTCTACTAGAAAGCAATGTTACAACATCTGAAGGAAAGTGATGATCATGAATAACCCTTGGTAAAGTTATATTATCTTCATGCTAAAGAAGTGCATGGCAAGTACATAATAACGACTATTAATGTAACTTTTTTTTAACCAAACCAACAATTAGGGTTACTTGTTTGTGTATTTTTTATTGATTTGACAACTATATAAGATTTGAAATGTAATTTGTGGATTTCATCTACAAATTTACTGCTTTAAACATACAATTTATACATTTCAACTAGCTTTATAAATTTGTTCAGAATAATAAGGTTTACCTTCAATATTTTAGAGAGTTATTGATTATTTAATTTTAATAAATTCAAAAATTCGAAAAACTCACTTACTATTGGATTATTGATTAAAAATTCCAGGTCAAAATCATGTATTTTAGATATAGAAGTTTAAAATTTAGAAATTCGGTGTTAGTGTTTAATGATCTCTCATTGGGTTTATTAAGGATTTGGTTTCACAATGGATTTTAACATATCGTAAATATAAGAGGGTGACGTGTTACTCTTTTGTTTATTTTAGTTCATTAAAAAGTTGTATATGATTGAAAATATTTAATATAGTGATCTAAACATTTTTTTTCATAGGATACCGATCTAAACATTCAATATGTGGATTTTAACTATTATGGTGATTTCGTTCAAAATAACATGATTCTTCCTCAAATTTTAGCATTTTTATTCAAATTTTAAAAGTCTTTCAAAATCTATCTAATATTTCAATTATATAATAAATCTATTTCAATTATATTTCAATTTATCTAATAAAATCTATCTAATAAATCTATTTCAATTATATTCCTTACATAAATTATAATCTTAACTCATATTTAAAAATTATGAAAATAATACCATATCATATTGTTCAGAAATTTAAAATTAATGTTCCAATTAACTTGGATTTCCAAATCAATCAATTTAAACCCTCACTAAGTTTTTTTTTTTTTTACAATATACTATATAAAAAATGGTCAATTTCATCAATTAGTTTGTGTTAAAAATTTGAATGATACTAGTTTGAGTTACTTATTTATAACTGATACAAAAATTATAATTTATAACATTGTTATTGTTTTAAACACTTTAAATAACAAATAAATAAATAATTATTATAATCAAAGGGCCTATAGCTCAGTGGTAGAGCATTCGACTGCAGATTGAGAGGTCACCGGTTCGAATCCGGTTGAAGTCTATATAAAGAAATATCCTATGAAACCCTTTAATTCACCAAGTGGCTTTCTCTCATCAATTAGCCCGTGAATGATTTTAATTGCTGTGTTTAGCTTTGTTAACAAGGTCACGGGATCTTGTTTTTCATATTCCCTTCTTCACCAACCCAAATAGTCGGAACGACGTCCTATTTCCCCCTCGGAACTATCATATCGTACCAGATTCACTTCAATCTTTGACCTCGATCTATATCTCCTACGAACTTAAGTACTTCACCTATTTCTACCCGAATCCATAATTCTATTGCTATTTTACCTTCGGAATATCAAATATCATCTATTGCTCCACGAATCTCGGTTTATACGATTTGCTATTGGTTTTATTATTTGATTAACCAACTAATGAACTCATTTAACCGGATTTTACCAAAATTTAACCCAATTACAAAACTAAACCATGAAAACTTGAAAAACAAAATTTCCCAAATTGATTTTTCTTCTCTCTTCTTCTCGTTTTCTTCTTTTAGGTTGATATTATATATTTTCATCTTCTAAGCAAAATCAGAGAAGTCAAATTGCAACAAGAAGACCATAAACTTCAGATATGGCCACGACTCATGAGGAAGAACACAGCCTCACGTGTTATCTTAGAGAACGTGAAGGAGATTTTTAGGTGACCCATATGATCAAATCTCAGAAATTTTAATATTAAGTTTTGTGATTTACTGTAATTCTCTTTTTTTTATACGACGTTCCACTTTGGATAGAACCCAATCGGAGAACGCCGGCGTCGCAAGTACATCGATCAGAGAACGCCGACCGTCGTCTCCTCCACGGCTCCACTGCTACCGCTGCTGAAGGTAAAAATATTTGGGGATTTGGTTTTTAGTTTGAATTTGGTATGAATTAGGTTTCGATTCAATCAGCTCTCTTCATTGTATTTGATTGTCTCTCTCATGTTTCAATCAGCTCAGTACTATTTGATGTGAAATCGAAACTTTTGAGTTCTCATCTTTTTATGCATATGATTTTGAGTGATGTTTGTTTGGGGTTATGAGGCTTTGATTTGAGTCCTTTGATGAGTCATATACGAATTTTTTGGTGTTGGATATTTTTCTTAGGTTGAAGAACCGGGTGAAGAAGAAGATCTTGGATCAGATTGTTTACGGGTTGGGTCAAGTTTTTAATGTTTGTCTGGTTTTAAAAAATTGGTTTCATACCGGATTTGAGTCGGTTTTATTAGGTTTAGTTAATAAACCGTTTAAACCAAAAAAATTGGGAAATAGCAATAGAAGTATGGATTCGGGTAGAAATAGGTGGAGTCCTTAAGTTCGTAAGAGATATAGATCGAAGTTAAAAATCGAAATGAATCTGATACGATATTATAGTTCTGAAGGGGAAATAGTACGTCGTTCCCAAATAGTCCTAAAAAATTAAAACTACATACCCCTGAAGTTGAAAAAAATAAACAATATACGAATGGTGTTTCCCAATAATGTTCCTAATATAATAGCTCAACTAGTTACTTGCATAGTGTAACTCTAAACTAAAATAAATCAATGGAAATCTAGTACATTATTGGTTTTCAACCCCACGGGTCATATTTAACAATTTGTCCTTATGTATAGGTACGTTTCGTGTATTATGCTAATATTTTGTACATATTATAGTTTGTATATAATATAATATTAAATTGTATTAGAAAAAAATGTTTAGTCTTTTAGTCTATTCCGAAGATACCTTGTTTAGATATTTGCTAACATACAGATGCACGATAATGCTGGCATTTATAGTATTATCCAGAAAAGAAAATAATACGAAAGCAAGAGAACAAAAGATACAAATTAAAGAAAATGAAGTTTCAAAGATGAGAGGATAAGGTAAGAATAAATATTATACACAGCGTGGAGTATCACATGCAGACCAGACTATGCAGTGATTAAAAGGACAACGAAGAGACTGTTTAATCATCTCTTGTCCGAGAGTTACTCTCTATTTTAGTATTTATAAACCTATCTTGAACCAAAAACAGCGAAATCAAACCTGCTATCCTTTTCTTTCTTCATTTTAGTTTTTTTTGTGTGAAGATGGGGAATTGTTCACAAAGAGCAGTATCCGATGGTGGTGGTTTCGTCAACGTAATTGACACAGATTCCAGAAGAGATATAATGGAAGAATATTACAGAAGCAGGAGATGCACCTCGTTGCCAATTACCAGGGAGAAATCCTTAGGGTACCTTGTTGGACAAGGTACGGCAAGCCCTAGAGGAGTTGGGCCGAAGATTCAAGTGTCGCCGCAAAGAAGGAACGGAGTTTGGAAAGCGAAAGTTGTGATCGGAAGTAAGCAGCTCGAAGAGATTTTGGCGGTTGAAGGCAATACACACGCTTTGATTGATCAGCTTCAGTATGCTGCGGCAGAAGCTTTAGTTTCTTCAACCTCTGCCTCGGATATGGTCAGAGTTAAAAGCTTATCGTCCTGGTCCCGAAAAAACAATGAGAACTACTTCTGTTAGGTGCAATGATTGCGGATTTTGTGCCGGTTTTCTTATTTGTAATCCTTGTAAGCAAAAAGTGAATAATGTACAAAACGTAAACCTTTCGGAAAGGAAAAAACATGAAGAGTGAGGGTATTTGTATTTTTTGCTGTTTGGATTAATCTCTACGGTTCAGTTTCGGTTGGTTCAGATGCAAAGGCGAAATCAAATCAGAGTATTTTCTACTCCGGTTCTGGTTTTGTTGCGATAAGATCATAAACCGAAATGTTTACTCCTACTCAGGATATAATAGCTTGTTTGCTAGGTCCTCGAGAGGGAAACACATTACGACCAATTCGGGAAAAGAAACAAAAGGAAACGCAGTTACATGAGACAAATAAGTAATCAGCACTGGAACCCAGTAATTAAGCAGACACACATGTTTAGAGAGGAGGTACCACATGTTCTTCAGACACGCGATTCCATTTTCTTGACAGCTTTTTCGATGGCTGGAATGTTCTTCTTGAAGGTTGACCATTGTTCATCTGTTAAGCTGATTCCTGGATAAACAATACAATATATCAGAGACAGGAAATGGATCAAGAACATTGTCCCACTAATGTTGATATTTGAGGACAATGGTTGAAACCAAAATATACATCATGACTTGCTCAAAATATCAGGACTAGCAGAAATTCAAATACTCGAAAAAAATACTAAAAAAAATCATATGAAAAATAAAAGAGTCTAAAATCTGTAATACAGAACAAACTCAAAAGATGTGAGGTTAGACTAAACTACGATTAAAAAGATCAACTGACGAATCATTCAAGTCAACTTCCCCAAAAAAACTTATCAGCCAAAATGGTTTCTATACTAAAATGAAACAATAAACACACACAGCCAAAACAATAGCAACTCTTAAGTCAACTCTCAACTCAAAAAGTGGCAACTTTGAAAGAAACATTTTTACACACACTTTACTCAATAGAAAATGCATTTGGACACACACAAGTAGAGATTGTGGTAACAAAAATTGTTATTAGAACTATGAGGAGAGAGATTGCTTTCAAAAGTACCCTTAGAAGTGGGAAGTTCTTTGCCATCTTTCTTGTAATACTCTCTAATGGAAACCAAAGTCTTTCCTTTAAATTCCTGAATCGTCACTCTCCTCTTATCCGATAGCTATACACAACAAACAACAACAACAACATCATAACTCAACTCACAATTCACAACACAATTCAACAAAATCACGAATCGAATTTGAAGGAAGAGAGCAATGAAATCAAACCCGGCAAATGATGAGATCGCCGTCATCATCCAACTCTTTGCTTCCTCCTTTACCACTTCCACCATCTCCTTCTTCTTCTTCTTCTTCTTCTTCTTCTTCTTCTTCTTCTTTCTCATTCACCTCTGTTTCATCAGGACCTTTCGATCTCTCTTCGTCGAGGAACGAGTTCACAACGCTTCGTACATAAGCTTTGTGAGAAGTCTCAGAGAGATCGATACCGAGTTTCTCCGAAGCGAGTTTACGAACTTTGAACTCTGTCATCTCTTTCATATCTGATTCCTTTAGTATCTCTCTCACAGTACTCTTGATCTTCTCCTTCGTCTCTTTCTCCATTTTTTTTAGGGTTTTTTTCTCCGTCGTGATTTTGAAATCGGTGAATGGAGTTTTTAACTAAATCGGGTTATCGGAGATTTTTTTCTTAGGGGAGGGGATTAATACGGCGGCGTTTTATTGCCGTTTTTGTTATCCTACGTGGCAACTAATTAGGTCACTTTGCTCACGTTAACCATATATCTATTCGGTACGGTACGGTACATAGATGAACTGCGTAATCAAAATCTTAAACCGAACAAAACTGACAATGACACAATTATTTGGTCTTTTTAAAAAAAGAAAATAAGTTCTTTTCAGTTTGGGGATATAAAAGTTACAAATATTACTTTCAAGTTTCAGTTTAGTTTGAAGAATTCATATAACACATTTTTTGGCATTCATCAAGTTGAAACTATCTCACTTTTTTTTTCTTCAATATTGGTGTTGGTGATTGATACTTCGATTATTTTTACTGTTTACGCACTAAGTATGAGTCAAATGACTAAGTTTAGAGATGAATTGAGAGATCATGTTAAGACAAATATCTCTCTATTATCCAACAAAATAAGGTAAAACATCTGACTTTTCTTCCGAAATTATTACTCACATATTTCTTTGATTTTTTTGTTGTTTGGGATGTTACAGGCGGCATATGACATGACCATTTTAAAACCTCTATTCAATTTTCTTCAGTCATCATTTACAACTAGTTTTGAAAAAAAAACTAATCAATTTCAAAAAAATTAATCAACTAGTTTTTTAATTTATTTACCAATCAAGATTTTGAAAAAAAAACTAAAATCTACACGAAAAATCAAAAACTAAAATCTAAAACTCATTTAAAAACCAACAACCATTCATAACCTCAATATATAATTTATATAGAACACATTAACTAGTTTTAAATATGTCACAAATAGTGTTATATTCACAACTAACAAGTCACAACTCACAAATAGAGTAGTCAGAAATGATTTGGTGTTACGGAGTTGTAGCTAAATTATGACGTTTGACTGTTTGAGTAGAAGAGAGATAAATGTCAAGGGCTTTGTATCGTGGATTAAAAAAGTGATCGTGGGAACAGTTTTTTTTTTTTTTTTTTTCATTGAACGTGGTAATAGTTAAACTGACAAAATTTCTTTTTTTTTTTTTTAATTACTTTAAAAACAAAATTTAGAAATTATTAGAAATATCTTTTTATAGATATCATGATCATTTTTAATTTTTGTTTCTTTTATACAATTACAATATGTTAAATTAACTTTTATAATTTTTTTTTTGTTTATGTGTAGGTTCTCTATTTTATATTTAGGGTATAATTCTGATAAGATAAAATTCTAGTAATTGAAGTTTAGGATTTAGAGTTCAATTTAGTTTATTTTTTATATATAGAAAAGGGTATGATTGAAAATGGACCACAAAAAGATAGTTTTGCAAAAATGTAATAAAAAAATGGGATATTTGCAAATGCCCAAAAAAAAATATGTTTAGTTTTTATAAATTTGCCACATGTCACTGTTTTATTCATCATGTGACTTATGCATTACAATATAAAGAGTGTTTTTTAAAAAATAAAGTATAACAAGAAATTTTGAAGGTTTTGAAATTTTTTTTTTTTCATGTAGAAGTGTTGCTTTAGTTAGAAAATTCAGGTTTTTGGATAAAATTTGATGGAAAATGTTAACTTTGAAAAAATTTACCGGTTCCCAGCAAGAGTTGATGTACGTCTCTAGCCTCAAAACTTTTTAGTTATTAAAAAAAAAATGTTAACTCACTTGAATTATTCTAAAAATATATATTGGTTTCTAAGGAAATATGATGTATGACTCTAACCCCAATACTTTTTAATTAATAAAATAAAAATGTGACTTATGATGATGATGGTATCAAACCTCAAAATTCAAATTTATGAGATTATATAATGGCTTATACATTAATATGTTAAAATTGCTAAGTGAATCTAAGCATGAACCATATATAAATAACTCGGCTGATGTACCTAACCATTTGATAAAAAATTATTATGTATGTTGTTGTTAATGAAAAGATAATGAAATATATCAATCAAATAATTAACGAAACATCGAAAACCATTGCATCTTCCCCGTTAAAGTTAATTGATGTATGTTCAAGTGGGTAGAATATGTAATTGAGAGAGCTCCCTATGTTAATCCTATGGTTATAACGTCCAAGCTGTTACTCCTTTGATCTAGGTTCAGCATTCCGACAATCATGCAATATATAATCTAATTAGATATATCAATATTTTTTATTAAAATACTTGATGATGTATATGCATCATATTGAATATCAACATCTTCAAAATTCTAAGTGAGAAGAACAATCGCGTATATACTTATACTCTTTTTTCTTAACTATTGACTAGAAAAATAAGTTGTATTCTAAAAACCAAAAAAAAATTGAAATTCTTGAACTATGATCTAATTTAAATAAATCATATCACAAACCTTTGTATTACTATGTCTAGCTATAAATCTTGATATCTCCTTTGAAAATCCACTATATATTATCCATGTTTAGTGTAGTGCTAAACTTAGCAATTTTGTACGAGAAAATTTACAATTTTTCAAATTTACTTTGAAGAACTATATATCATATTTTATATCAAAATTCAATTATTATTTGTTGGTACAGATCAAGTGCATGGTCAAACCATTTCGTTTTCTTCTAATTAAATAACACGAGAAGGATTGTTGATATGCTAAAAAACGATTGACATATGGAATTTTTTTCACTTATTGCAGGTATTTATAGCAAAATCTCTATAAATTAAGATGTATTTATAAACATATTTTTTTTCTTTATTCTTTTAGAAAAATACTCTCTCTTCTCTTGTTGTCTATTTTCAATAATAAATTGTTCTATATACAAAATAACTAAATTCTAAATCCTAGCCCTTTAAAACTATATATACCATAAATATAAAATAGAAAACTCAAATCTAAAAAAAAAAATTTAAAATTAATTTAACATATTGTAATTGTGTAAATAAGGACAAAAATAAAAAAGATAAAAAATACATTTAAGAGTATTTCTAACAATTTCTCATAAATTAATATTTAATTTATAAAAAAATTTGGTTCCAAATTCAGTTAAAAGTTGTTAACTTCTATATTTTACACAAGTGTCACCCTTATGTTTTAATTTCCATTTATATAACTATTTTATTTTCTTAAAAAATTTCATATTGAACCAAATATATATATATATATATATACTCACTACAATTAAACAAATTAGTGGTGTGTTCTAGATTTATGTCCAAAATTTGGAAAGTGTTGTAGATATTATACTCTTATAATTAATTATATAGGGTAGGAGGAGCAAATATTGCCTTTTAATAAAATTTTAAGTATAAAATAGAATAGGATTGGAGATGCCCTAAATAATTTAAAATCATTTTTTGCGATCACCGGTACACTAAAAATTTTAACTGAGGAAGAACATGTAACATTATCACTAGGATAGTGAATATTTTAATCAACATTCATGGTATTGCGATCACCGAGAATATCAATTATAATTTCAAGATTTTGCATGTTATCTTCACAAAGTTGATTCACTTAAGTTCCTTAATAAATCATTTGTAAAAAGAGGTAAAATTTTATGGACTAAAAAGTAATTTATCTATAAATTATTGGTTTTATAGAGAATTAGAGATATTCACAGTTATTGCTTTCAATTTACTTTGAAGAATCTCTGTCATATTGGATCATTCATCTTACAAAAAATAACTACTTTTCTTGTACGATTACTTTTTATTTTCTGCATATTAAATAATATATATTGAATAGCTACTATGATAAGCAATACTTTTGATTAGTTTCTCATTCTCACCATTGATTAAATCCCAAAAACCAAATAGAAAGGAAAAAAGAAAAAAATAGATCAACCATTCAAGAAGAGCTGAAAAGAGAAAAAACATTCAGTACATGTCGTTAAAACTAAATAATAACACTATGAATCTAATAAGCCAATTTCCAATATGCGGTTTCCTTCTTCTTCTTTATTATTTTTTTTTGTCTCCTTTGAATGTAAAAGAAGAGAAGGAAACCAAAAAACTAAAGATATTATCATCAATGAACAACAACTTGTTGATCATCGTTGAGCATCACGGAGCTGTGATGATGAACCATGTGCCACCTTCCATTGTGGAACTCGAACACATTAGTGATCAGGAACGGACCACCGTCCACGTTCAGGTACGCTTTCATGGTGACCCAAGCCATGTCCGTTAGTATCCGAGTACGAACAGTGTGAACCTGAAAGTCAAACCCTTGTTCCCAGTTGAAACAGAGTTGCCAGCTTTGCATCACTTCGTTGTACCTGCAATTGGACCAAGCAAAACATAGATGGTTCACACCAATTATTCTCTCTTCTATCAAACAAATTAACAAAGATGTATTAATCCCATTTGCGGATGACCAAATCCGGAACACAGATGCATAAGAATGTAACTGTATAGTAGACTCAAACTAAGGAATCACATATCGAGTCTTTTATTCAGGATACAGAATACGCTGAAAGAATCCAAATTCTATTATAGCTACGGTGGATATACCAGTGTTAACTACATCATCATACCAGTGTTAACTACATAAACCTACTGCTGTATTCTTTTTGCTTCAACGTTTTTACTAAATCAAACAATACACTTAACATCTTCTATCACTAGCAACTCCAAAAGAGCATTGTTCCATTAGTAAACCAGTGTTAACTATGTCATCCTATTGCAGTAAAACTTTTGCTTCAACGTTTTTACGAAATCAATACACTTAACATCTTGTAATACTGGCAACTTCACAAGAGCATTTTTCCACTAGTATACTCAACAAACTTAGATACCATCCAAAAAATGACAGAACCACCGGAAACAAAAGGATAATATCTCATAAGCAAAAAAAGCAGGACGGTAAAATGAAATGTAAGTTACCCAGAGAAGAGTTCCCCCGAGGCATGGATGCACTTAACATAGTCCGAGTTCAACCACAACCGAGCCATCTCTTGAAGAGCTCTGTCTCTAATGATGCTGAAGAATTCAGTATTCACACTAATAATAGCTCTAGTAGTTGCATAGTATGCTTTCCACCCATTAACTGGTGTTATACCATCTTGTTCCAGAGTAAAATCCTAATACACAAATGAGACAACAACAAACAACACACATGAATCCACCAAAATGCTATATATATAAATAAAAAACTACATCTTTTAACCTAGAATCAAAAGCTTATACAAAAATGGTTGATTTAAGATAACCTTGTGATAGAGAGCTTTCCAAGCATTATCATCATTAGCAGCTTTCCTCATCAACGAATTAGTCATAGACAAGCGACAAAGGCTTGGATAATCCAAGTAACTAAGCGCGTGTGTCGTTATTTCCGGAACCAACTGCTCCATCATCGACACTCCTGGCTTATCATCCACCACCAACACCGCGTTCGCATCTCCGCCACCAAGAGGAGGCGCACCACCGTTCGCCAGCGTCGTCGACGGCATAGGTTTGTTGTCCAGTTTTCTGAAAGATCGAGAGACGCGAGTAGAGCCAAGAGAAGTGTGGGAAGAACACGATTGCGATTTGTAACTGCGACTATGAAGAACAACAATAAAGACTAGTTACGCGGCGAGAAGGAGAAGTGATAACTTCCATTGATAAGACATGAAAAAACAAACAGAGATGAAGCCTAGAAGGTGACGTACTTAGGGTTTAACGGTGGTTTCCTTCTTCTGCCGAAACCCTAGAATTGAATCGGAAAATAAAATTGGCGAGACGAGGAAGACAGATTTGTAATTTTTTTTTTCTGGTCTCCAACTTTGTAACTGACCATCGCAAATGTTTATCAAAAAATGTGTCACTGTAGTAAATAGCCTTACGTTTCAAGGGTATTATAGTAATCTTACATCTATGTTTATCCGACTGGGTTATTTATAGAAAAATAGCCTTAAGTTTCAAGGGTACTATGGTACTTTTACACTGATTCGTTGTGGTTTACGTATAGGGCTTCTCCCAAACTTTAGATTTCTTGTTGACCACGATATTGTCTTTTCACATTATCATCTTTTATCACATGAGGTAATAAATAAATATATCTTCTAATCTTATAAATATTTGTGTTAAGACATTGTAGGGACTAATGTCAGTTTCAGACACATTTTAGGTCTGTCCGGGTCGGGTGAAACAATAATTCCTTATCTTGGCCTAAGGGAAGACTGAATCTCCAAAACTTGTGGAGAAGACAAAAGACGAGATGATAATAATAAGCTATTTACGTTTTTGTACTTGACTACTTTGTTCCTTCATCTTTCCTTATTTACGCAGCTGACTGTCATTTGCACTTGTCCTTGTGATGGGCTCCGGAGGAAGCGGCTTCAACGTATTGCTCGGACAGTTTCTTGATCTTGTCACCTTCTTTGATCAAGAAGTTGGCACTCTTGGCTTTGCTATGGTACTTCATCACTTTCTCAGTGGTTTTCGTCACTGCCCATCTGTATTGTTCCACGTTTATCACTCCGCTCTTGCACAGTGGTCTGATATGCTCTTTGATGTATGCTTCCACCTTAGGAAAAAACAATAAAACCAGTTCAGGAAAAGGAAATGAGAATTTTTTACACGTGACTATGAGACAGTTTTATTTATATTACCTTCTTGGTGACAGAGTTACTAAACGCATCAGCTTTGCATTTCTCTTCTTTAGGAGGCTTCTCGCTTGTTTTCTCTTCTTTAGAAGGCTTCTCGCTTGGATCGCACTTCTGAATGCTTTTGGGAACTTTTTTCTCTTGAATGGAAGTTTTCCCAAAGTTTGATGCGATGATCTCCCTGTGTGTGTTACTCTCACACTCTGAATCAGGTACTTTAGCTTGAACACCATTATCACCAGATCCTTCAATGAGAGGTTTCTCAACTAGTTTCTCTGTACCAGGTCCGTATAGTTCTTCACATTCAGCAACAGAAAGGATCTCAACTCCTCCTACTTCTCCTTCTCCTTCCCCTTCTCCCTCACCCTCGGCCTCAACCACGGGTAGAGGCTCCATAAGAACAAAACTCTTCCCATCTTCTTCGCCATTTGTGGTCCCCTTCTCGTTTACAGTTGTTTCTTCGTTTCCCAAGACTTCAGATTGATTTGAACACTTTTCCGGTTGAACAGTGGAGAAAACTACCTTCACCTTAGTCAAACTTTCATCCGGCTGCGACACTGAAGCTTTTGTAGCCATGGTAGCACCAATATAGTCTTCTTCATCCAATTCATACTCAAAATCCCCAAAGATGTCTGTATCAGGAACAGAATCCATGTCAAGTACATTATATGGGCCTGCCTCCCTGGTCTTGTCCAAGGCACTGTCTCCTTTCTCTGGAGGAACTTCCGTTGAATGGGTCGGGCTGTTTGGTGGTGAATCAGCAAGACCTGCTGCTCTGAGGGCTTGAAGGACGGCTGGATCATCTGAATCTTTACCACTAATAAGTTGTGACTCGTTAATTGGTGATGACGAATTTGGTTCTACAGAATTGTCCATCGCTTTGCTCTCTGAGTGATGCAGTATTTCTTGTGAGCATAGATTCAGATACACAACTTTGCTACTTGATTTATCAGCAATCGCTTTCTCAATATTTATAGCATCAGCAACGGCTAGTTCTGTTGCTGCACTTCTTCGAACAGACAGAAGGTTTTCTTTCTTTAAGAAATGCTCTGTCAGGCGATATAATTGTGTCTGCAGAAAGAGCGATTTGCTTAGGAACAAAAACCAGCACATGTGCATATAATAAAGCTAGCTATTCCCCAATTTTCCATATTTCAGTTTAACGTAATAATAGAAGTACATATGGAATTGATGAAGCTAGCTATACACAAGTATGAAATCTTAAATGTTTTCCAAAAATAATTTTAATCCTCAAATTGGGACCAACTAGAACATACTATAGAATCACAATCCAAATAATAGAGCAGATCTCTCTCAGATTTCCCAAACACATGACGACCCAATATTTGTATGAAAGACCACCCCTCTCATATGTATGCATCTCTACTAACCGAAATGTGCACGATTTCTCAGCACTACCATAAAATCTAGAACCAACAAGAATATTAAAAAAAATGACCTTTTATTAATTATCTGGAAACCAAGTAACTCATTATGAACCTAGCACTAATCAATGCCACAGGAACTGGAAACTAAAGTAAAGAGCTATCCACCTACCTGCCTAACTGCAACAGGAACTTTATTATGCCGACCGGTTGCAAGGCTTGGTCTCATATCAGCTGGAAGTTGAGCCTGATAGCAATGACAGAAGCAAACGAGCAACAATCTCAAAACACCGGATTTTTTAAAAGCAACAAAGTAAGTGACGAGAATTACACACCAACAATGGATAACTCCCTTGGAGCTCAGGAGAGCCTTCTTTTTCTTCGGTTGAGTTGTTGCCAGCTAAAGCTTTCTTTCTTGCAAGAACCTGCAATGCCCATTTCCTTTTGTCTTTCTTGAGATCGTCAGGACTCTCCAACATTTCCTTAGAGTTATTCGATGTAAGATTAGGTTGCCCATCCGACTGTTTGTTTCCCAAGTTCAATTTTGATCCAGGTTTTATACTGCTCCCCTTGGCATCACTAATCTTTGGTATGGTCTTGCTGGATTCTGTGGGTTTTGCATTGTTTTGTGAGTTTCCTGTTTCTTTCGGTGCCAAAAGGGGCTTGAGATTATCATTTCTCGGAAACACGGAGGTATCTGCCAAATACAATCTGGAGAGGATAGGATTTGAGGCCTGTGGGGTTTCAGATGAAAAGCTTGTTTTGACGCCAGCTGGTTTCTTCTTTAAGAGGCTAAGAACAGACTTCAGAGTTTCAATTTTTTCAGGCTTTCTAGTTTGTATGCACCGATGCTTCCAAAACTCAACTTCACAGTCCCGATGCCACGCACTTTTCCGCTTCCCATTTAAATCTGCATAAATTTTCTTCGTGAGATTCTCTCTGACTTTTCCTTTCTGCAGCATCAACTTCTTTGCCTTTACTGCCAGAGCCGAATTTTTTCTAGGTGCTTCATCAGTTTTGGGTCCTGCCACAGCAGCTCTGAAGGCCGCCAAGAGTTTTGGATCGAATTGGTTTGTTGTGATGTCATCCATCGATTTGTTACGAACAGCCTCTCTTATTTCTTTCCTTAGTTTCTCAACCAGAATCATTGACTCTTTCTCATCCTCCGGTGTCCTCTTGATCTTTTTTACCCTCAAACCAGCAGAATTCTCTCCTTCTGAGGACTTATCAGCAGGATTTGAACGCATGAGATTTTTTCTACGCCCATTTCCTTTAACAATGCTGAAAATATCAACAGTTGTGTTGTTTGAAGGGGATCTGCTCTCTTGGTGAACGGTAGCCAAGTCTTCCTCTTCCTCGAGTTTGGGTTCATTGAGAGATTCGGAAATCTCAGGTTTAGTTTCTGAATTGCCATCATCTCCACTGGTAAAGAAAGTCCACGATGAAACAACAACACTCTCCACACAAACCAGAGAAAAGAGGGAAAGATGGTACCAAGAAAGGAACAGAATTCATTGTGAAACTGACCTGAAATCTGAATGCTTTCTCTTTAAGCTGATAATGCTACCAACATCTGAATTGGAAATGGCTGCAGTGGAAAGATCTGGTAAACGCATTGCAGTATATAAGACCCTTTTAACTATGCAGATAATGATCAAATTACATTTAACCATAAACAGGAAGAAATTAAGGACACAGAAGATATTCAAGCGAATAAAGGGCAGCATGTTACTTACTTTTTTGATCACTTATTAACAGACAATCCTTTTCTTCAACAGGGTCTACAGTTGCATAAAAGGTTAAATTATTACTTAGTAGAAATAAAGGACAAATAATATTGAGAATCTACACGTGTTAAGAAATTACAACTAAGACTCAGAAAAAATTGTACTGCCACCAAATTAACTCTTGGTCAATCAATATACCTGTTCTATTCTCCATGGGTGCAGCAAAACATGGTTGATCTGAATCTGAAAGTAGTCTTGATGATATATCATGTGGTAAGGACTGCTTGAGCTCTGGGACCTGCTCTGTATTTTCGTCCCTACACAGAATTTTCAGATGCGAGCCATCTGGGTCTCCATCATTTGTAGCTTGAACTGACGACGGGTTGGTATCACTTGAGTCCATATGACACTCGTCTCCTTTGACCATTGATACAACAAGAGCTGTCTCGCCTTCATCAGCGACAGTAACTGAAAAGTTCCCAGAGTAAATAGCCTCGGCTGAGCATCCGCTATTTGTCCTCTCAGAAATATCCAGGGACTTTCTTATCTCCGTTGGTGAGGTATCAGGTTGTGTCTCCATTGGCGAGATATCAGGTTCAAGTGGTTTTTCATTAGAGAGACATCTGTGGACACAAAGCAAAGGAGGGTAAATTATGATAATGTGGCTGAGAGAACATAGAGAAAAGACGAATATTATTGATAAGCCTTAAGTTTCACTCAGATTTGGTACGGAGTGTCTTTACTAGTTAAACATAGAACTGGCACACGGAAATGATTAAAATCAGTCCTGGAAACTCTACTATAAAAGTATGTTTACCTAATAGACTGATAATTAAACAAACAATATAATGAAACAACACTGCTGAAATTTATCAAGCCATGGATTAAGCAACCATATGTAGTCAATACGCCAACGAAACTTACCTCGGACATACCCATGTATCCTCTGATGCAACTTCCAGGTCAAAACCCACGCAAACGGCATGATACCTATTAGCACAGATGAAAGCAACAATCAGAAGCTAATTTGTATGTTTGAAAATAAGACCATATAAGAATGCTGTAAAGATGAACAACCTAAAACAAAACGAAGTATAGAAAGGCAAATGCACATATAAGATTGAAAAGGCTAGTATCTTTGTCGTTACATGTCATATAATAAACTCCCTTCATATGATAGTGATAGCATTTAGAAACAGACAGCACAACTAAGCTTAAAATGGCAGACACTAACATTATGGCCTTGTAACAACTAAGGAAGCACCAGAAGTTCACCAGTCAATGAAGTAGAGTGATCGAAAGAAATGATAAAACAACAATCAGGACAATGTACACAAAATAAACGACCCATGGATAAAAATCAACAGGTAATAATAGTTACCATATGTCACAAGAATCACAAGCAATTGATGTATCAAGGTTGGAATCCCCTCCAATGTAACTGAAGGTGTTACGGATCTTGCAAAGATCGCCATCTAAACAAATAACTGCCTACGAAATGATTAGAAAAGCTTAATGTACTTAGTAGAGATTAGGAAAACCAATATATGATATACTTACATTTTCATCAATGTAGTATGTTTCGTCAATATAGTGTGACGGAGAAGCGACAGCATCAGTCTCCTCCTCAATGCAGTAATCTTCATCTCTGCATCCCATGTATTTGATAACTTAGCTTAACGTCAACAGATCACAACAGGTTTCTAGCACATACAGAAACCCATGGTACACATGATTTGTAGCGCCTTTTCAATCACTTGATCATGCTATACCATTCACTATAAATTTACCATTATAGGCAACACATAACTGAAGACAAAGACCCACTCAGATTGTTCAGGCAAGCAAAGTTTGTCACAACGGACATGAGGAAAAGAATAGTACCCTGATAACGAAACCTCATCGACCTTGCTGCTTTCACCTGAATCATACACCTTCACAATCAAACCAAAAACTTATTATACCTAACTCAAGAGCTTCATTCACAAAACTGATGAGAAATGTTCAGATAAAACAAACTAAAAAAGCAAAAAAGATGTGAAGTATCTTACAGGGACACATGTAATCAACTGAAACTCTCTCTGACAAAGAGGGCATAGGTTCATAATCGTAGACCAATTATCAATACATTCAAAGCAGAACCTGAAAAAATTATCAGACATAGACACAAAATTATCACTCTGCGCCTTAACAAACAGTCCATTAAACACGTAGCAGGATAAATTTAAGAACTTACTAACTAATCTTCAAAGAACTGAGGCAACTCTAAGTACTAACGCAACTTTTTGTTGATTAAGACAGGATAATGCTAATTAGAAAGAAATATGTCATTACCAGTGCTGACAGCAATCAAGAACACCTCTATCAATAATTATATCCATGCAAATCCCACACCTTTCCCCTTCAATCCCAGCCATATCCTGTCAAAAGAAATAAAAATGAGAACCAATCCACAAACACAGTTTGTCAAAAAAAAAAAACCACACACAAGGGTTCCTAGGAAACGTGACACGAAGTAACTGAAATGCTTTAGTTCAGAAGCTTGTTCATGATTCTAACTATGAAGCTACATATACAACCATTTCCACCGGAAAAGTTACAAGTTTAAAGCTCCAGGGTTAGGTAAAGCCATGATTAGTTCAACCAAAAAGCCAACAAAAATAGCCGAGAAAGTCCAAGTTTGACACTTACATTAAGTCCAACTTCAGCTGCTTCATCTTCAACCAAGTTGCTAGCGTCAAAATCGAGCTCCATTTTCTGGGGAAAAAAAATTAGACAAAGTGATCAAAGAGACGAAATCGATTTCTCTGAAGAGACCGAAGCGTGAGACTAAAATCAAGGTGAAATTTCTGTAAACCCAGCACCTAAACCTACCTCGGATCACAAAACCTACGAAGAAGCTGAGAGGAACAATAAAAAATCTCAAGAACCCTTGGATGAAGAAATTGAAAAAGAGGCAAAGCCAGCGTCCGAGGGCAAAACGGGAAAAGAACACGAAGAGGGTGGAGATGACGTCACCTCTTTATCCCTCTCTCAAGTGCCCCTAAGATTTTTTATTTATTTAGAAACTTTTGATGAGGAAAGGAAATAATTGAAATTAATCTCTTCGTCGTTGTCTCTCTGAAGATGACATTTTCCGTTTTTAAACCTAGATGGAGCACATTTCTTTTTAAAGAAACTTTATGGGTCGAATCTTACAACTTTCTATTTCACGTGGGTCATTACGCAAAAAATTTAACACTGAGCCCGACTTTGTAAAAACTTCATCAAAACTTTTATCTTTCTTCCCTTCTATACCCCATACTTTCCTTTTTTAGTCCAAAGACCCCCATAGTTTATCTTGGCCTATCAAAAAAAATTGCAAAGCTCATTTACACTTTACAGTGTTTTTTTTTTTTATGTTGTACACATTTTATTTCCTAAGCATGATGAAGCATACTTTCTAGGTTAGTAGGGTAACACATGTCCACGTGGCGACTATTCCATACATTGTCGGCGAGGATGGCGTTAACGGCGTCTGTTGGATGAAACTGATCCCACCAGAGGTGACCTGAGGCGTCGGGGCAAGCCATCTCCGGCGAGATGCACGGAAGCCATCCCTTGTATCTCCCTAATCCACAACACGCATCTGTCGTCTCATTAAAACCTGTCCACATCACAGAACACACAACTAAAAAACTCTGACAAGTCTCTTTTACATTCCAAAATGATCATCAAACTCTATATATCACTCTTTGAAGTCTCTATCCAAATTCCAGGAGAATGCTATGGGATTGTAAAACTATGTTTTTACCAGTCACAGTCTTTTTGTAAAGCGAATTGAGAACTGAGATGGAAGTGGTGCTTACCGTAGAGTTGGTGGTTCCTGAGGATGTCCATAGCGCTTTGGAACACGTCGCAGTAGATAATGGAAGCGCCAGGAAGCTCACGGTTAAGCTTATCTACAGTATATCTCATGACAAAGTTGGATTCCATGATCATGCTGTTTACTTCTTCTGCACATTCTCCGTTCTGGCTCTTGTATTTCCACAGGTAGTATGGTGCACAGCCAATGGGTGGCAAACCCATCACCACCATCCTCCTCACCTTGACATTGTACAAAGTCTGTGAAGCAAAACACAATACTTATCTTATTGGGTGACATCAGTGGGATACCTTGAAGAGTAAAGTACTTATAAATCAATTCATCTTTAGGCTACCAATACGCAGCTTTCAGATACCATTCAGAGTTCTACAACTGTATAAACCAGAGATCCAGAATAGAACAAGGGTGGTGATTTGATCTTTATATCAGCAACTCTTAGCTACGGGTTTTTTTGGGTAGTATATACAGATGTTAGAACTATAAAAGTGGTATCCTAACTCAGAATCATACATGTTTGTCCCTCTAGACTCCATACCAAGATCAGATGTATATAAACTATAAAGATTGGTTAAAGGACAAAGGTCTAACCTTGAGCTCCTGTCTCATATTGGAAGCCAAGAACTGATTAAAATTCCAAGGAGTATAGAGGTTCTGCACATTGGAGATGTTCCTGATATAGAAATGTATGTAATCATTCACTCCAATCGATATGTAGAAAACCGAGTTTGAGACCAAACGCTCCGAAACTTCCTCTCCAATACTCAGTATCATCTGCTGGAATGTATCAACGAACTGCTCAACCTGCATTGCAAACGAAACCCGCTGGCCCTGCAACAACAAAATTCCCCACAGGATTGACAAATCTGAAAGATAGTATCAATAAAACGAAATCAAAAGAATCTGAAGAACATTTTGAGTATTACCAGTTCGGATCCACTAGATAAGATGATTCCAGCACCAGCTGATGCATAGTTTACACCTTGAAACATGTCTTCAACAGTCCCAGTTTGTCCAAGATAGCTAGGAACGAATGGTAACCCTAGGCGATCAGCTGTAAAAACCAATGATTCAATCTCTAAATCTTTCTTTAACAGTCAAGAACAACATCAATGAATTTGACAATTTTGGCTTAATTTCACACTTCGAAGAATCAAGTAAGAGAGCAGATTGATTCTTGAAATTAACAATGTACTCGAGAAATAGAATGAAAAGCCCAGAAGATTTGGGGAAGATATGTGTAACCTAGATAATCAACTGGGATCCTTCCATTGCAAAACCTCCCCGTCGGCTGATGCGTATCAAAATCTCTACCGTAAGGAAGACGATCTGCTCTCGCCAAGGTCCCGAGAAAGTTATTGGTTCCGCAATCAACAGAGGAATCGCCGAACACGAACAACGCCGGTACAAAAGGCAAAGACGGCTTCACCACCGGAGATTTGGCTCTGAGCGACGGCGACGGAGGTAGAAACGGCGGAATGGAAGGATAAAACGGCGAGATACTCGGAGACAAGTGGTGATCGGCGATCAATTTGGGTCTCGTGAAGATTATCAGAAGAGAGAAAACAAGAACGAGAAGCTTGATCGACATCCCGAGAGAGAGTGAGAGCGCGGGAAAAAAAATGTGGAGAGAGAGCTCTGCGAGAGGTGGCACAGAGATGAATAAAACGTCGTCGTCTGATAGATAAAGAGAGACTTTATTTTATAAGCTACACAACTGACAACACAATCAACCGGCTAATTCCGGTTTACATAAACCGGTTAACTTGATTTTGAAGAATCAATTGTATTGGTATACTTTGGTTTCAAACTTCTGATCTTCTCCCCACCACTGATGAATCCCATGAGCTTGTTTAAAATCTCTCGACCGACTTGAGTTCACAGTTAAAACCGAAGACGGCATCAGATGTATAGGCTCTTGTCCTCCTAACAGCATACCTCCCAACGAGTGCTGCGTCGCTACCCGCTCGACAAACCCGATTCCTATTTCTTCCATCTTGTTTCGGTGCTCGAAGTAACCGATATACTCTGAGCACAAGTGGTCTCCAGGGTTGACGTAAAGCCGCGGGAACCAGTCGGATAAGGTTGCAAATGGGTCGGGTGGTGCGGGTAATGCACGGTGGTTTTGGTTGTATTGCTGGGTGGCTTTTTTGGCTAGAGCTAGTCCAGCTGTGATCACACTGCCTGCATTTACATAGCAGCTCAGATCAGTCCAGTTTCTACACTGAATGGGTTGGTTTGAAGAGTTAAGTTATGTACCTGCGATGCGTATCCCGTGTTTGATCCTCTTATCTTTGATTCTTTCGATAGGAGCAGATAAAAACGGTGGATTGAAAGCGAAACACTCAGGAAAAACTCCGGTTCGAGCTGTTGTTTTCCCGGTAAGCAATGCCATGGATGCACCAAGAGAATGACCAGCAAGCCACACATTCGAACCACTACCAACAGAAGCAACTATGTTTCTCACTGCTTGGATAGCTATCTCAAACCTTGTCGTCGTGTGAAGCCCGTTTCTGATAACATGAATGTCTAACTCGATGTCACGGGAGATAGAGTCCGCTTTTGTAACAGTTCCTCTGAAGGCAATCACAAAACGCGGACTCATTTCCATGGATTTGACGGTATGAGAGGGGGGTTGCGGCGGTTTATACTCATAGATTCCACCGAATATGGAGTTATCAGCATCATCCACAAGCTTACGAAGTAGACGGAAATGGAAAAACTCAGACCATATAGGAGACAGAGCTAAATCAGGACCTATCCTTTGTAGCTGACGGTCACGCTCAGCTACATAGATTCCTTGAACCAAAGAAGCAGCTACGGATCGTCGATGATGTTCATTAGCCCTGCAAATTCAAGCATACAATTAAGACAAACAATCTCTTTACACAAGTAAAGGAAGCATTTTTAACATAAAGGAACAATCTTTCAGGTTTTTTAACACACAAAAGGCACAATTACGCAGGCTGCTTAGCTCTAAACTACACCACAATCTATCACAGCTAACTTAATGAACACAAAGATTTAGTCTTGGGACAAAACAGAACACGGAAAGATGCAGAGAAGAGAGAAAGATACAAACCAATCTATAGATGTTAGGTGTAATGGCCCAGTGAGACTGAAGTCATCTCTCTCACAAATCATCATTCCTTCCTCTTCTCTCTGTACCACTAAACAATTTAAAAATGTTAATCTCAGACGTTCAAATTCCCAAATCTCAAAGCTTTAATTCAAACGCGTTATAACCCTAACCATAAGCCTAACCATAAACATTAAACAATTTAATAGTAACCTTCGAAAAAATTGAATTTTTGTAAACAACCCCCAAACACAAAGCTCAATCTAAATAACGAGATCAATCACGTAGATGAAAGATTCAGATTGTACAAAAACCAAAACAGAACGAAGCTACACGAACCTTGGTAGGTTTGATTCAGATCTGAAGATTTGTTAGTGCCCAGTGTGATGTTTTTATAAAGAAGCAGTAATGGAAGAAGAAGAGTGTGTGGGCTCATATAAACTTAAAAGCTCCAGAAAGAGGCATTTCAACTATCACCGAGTTAAAAGCGACATCGTATCAGCCTCAAGGTTCTTTTTGCCATAAAAAGCTGAACATATGCTTTTGTATCTTTTCTAACAAATCTTATTTTCTTTTTCTTTTTGACATCATAACAAATCTTTTTGTTTTAAAATAAAATACAAAAAAAAAAGTTACAATGAATATCTCAAGAACATATCTTTATTTCTTTTATTATTTTTCTCTATAATATTTTTTGGATAAAACACAGGCTTTATTTTTACACAGACTGAATATTTGATTATAATGATAACAATACACAATGTCCCTATATTTCACTAAAATCTGACTCCTTTATTGTTTTTTTTTTCTTTCCTGTGGAAATTATAATAATTTAGTGGTGGACAAATATGTTTTAGCAAAAGAAGAAACCAATTAAGAAAAGTTAATGAGAGGTGTCTTCAGAAGAAGAATCATATCCGTAAGGGTTATTACTAGCCCAGTTCCACAAATCTCTACACATCTCCTCGATTCCATACTTGGCCCTGCATTGTTACACAACTCGAAATTAGACCATTTCATTTAACCATTGCCAACTCCTTAATTTACCAAAGGTATAGACTTTTTTATGTATGACTAAAGAAATGAACTTACTTCCAATTCAGTTCACGTTCTGCTCTTTCCGTTGAGGCGTAAACAACTTCAGCATCTCCTGCACGACGTCCAGCAATCACAAGAGGAATTTTCTGATCCACAATAGAGTTAAAGGTTAACAAAACATGATTAAGAGAATCCAAGAACCAAAAAAGAAGCAACAAGTGTCATGTTTTTTAACCTTCCCGGACGCTTTTTTAAAGGCATCAACCATTTCAAGAACAGATGTTCCATTTCCTGTTCCGAGATTGTACCCTTCACAACCTGTTGAATTTAACACACATACCAAGTACTTAGAGATTTAAGGATGATTGTAATAGATTCAAGAGAGGCAAAATTGAATCATAATATTGTCATATATACCAATCTTGCAATCTTCTAGCTTACGCAGAGCCGCTATGTGTCCATCAGCTAAATCAATAACATGAATGTAATCTCGAACCTGAAAAAAACAAACAACCATGAGACCAAAATGTAGAAAACTCCTTCTGGTTCATCAAAACATCATAAAGACATATACATACCCCTGTTCCATCTTTTGTATTGTAATCATTTCCAAAGACAGTGAGATGAGGTCTCCTGCCAACAGCGACTTGTTGCACAAAAGGCATGAGATTGTTCGGAATACCGAGAGGATCTTCGCCAATTTCACCACTAGGATGTGCACCAACAGGATTGAAATACCTAAGTAATATAATCTTCCATTCTGGGTCCGAACCGTATACATCACGGCAGATCTCCTCAATGAATAGCTACAACAAAGATCCATAAAAATCAGATTCACACACTTCATTTAACCAGAATGTTCAAGTGGCTATTGTTATAAAGAACACCTTTGTTCGTCCGTATGGGTTCAATGCAGAAATTGGAGACTCCTCTGTACAAGGAACTTCCTTTGGAGAGCCATACACAGTTGCTGATGAAGAAAACACAAGCTGGAAACAGAGTAGTTTAATCATCAGTAATCAAACAAAGAATCATATAAAAATTAAATATAGTATGATAAGTAATGTATATATATACATTTTTGCAGCCATGTTGAGCCATAACTTCCAAAAGAGTGATAGTGCCAACAAGGTTATTATTATAATAGAGCAAAGGCTTCTCAACACTCTCACCAACTGCTTTAAGTCCAGCAAAGTGTATCACTGCATCAAACCTGTAAGTAGTAATAATTCCCACGTTCATCAATAAAACCCAAATTATATTATATGCATCATCACATCATTTGTTTATGCTAAAGTTAAAAAAAAAGCTAAAAGAATGTTTTCTTTTTTTCCTCAATCATACTTTGTTTCTGAGAATATCTTCTCAAGGGCAGGTCTGTCCCTAAGATCCACCTGTAATTAAGACAAAACAAATCAAGTTTTAACAGAACTCTTAATCCAACAGTTCTTCTGATAACAACTAAACAAAACAATCTAAATTCAGATGAACAAGATTAACTTTTCCAAATTTCAGACAGACTAAAAAAAAAAGATTATGAATTACAAAAATAAAAATTGGAATTATATATTATTTTATTTTACAAAAATGATACTTATAAATTACTAACATATAATTCCAAAATAAATAAAAAGTATATACCAAGAACTCTGGAATCAAAAAATCTTTTAGAAAACTGATATTATTATTATCATTATTATAATCCGAGAATATAGGCCCAAAAAAAAAAAAGAGCCTTCGTAGTCAAATCATCATAATCCCAATTTCGTTGAAATCATCAAAAACTATACAAACGCAAGATCCTTAAACCACACGTTTCCTAGACCTAGGAAGCAAAATTGACCGAACCTGATGGAAGGAGAGGCGTTCGCCGTGTTCAGCCGCGAGTTTTTTAACACGCTTGAGCGAGGCGGCGGAGGAATTGTCGAGATTATCAACGACCACGGCAGAGTAACCACCGAGAAGAAGTTGAAGCACCGTGTGACTACCGATGTATCCAGCACCACCGGTTACTAAAACGTTCTTAGCCATCAAAAATTACGAACAGAGAGGCGCAAAGGATTCAAGAAAAGAAAAAAAAAGTTAGATCAATAGAAATGTTTTTGTCTGTTTGTTTGTTTGTGAATTGTGATCTCTCCAGCGAAAGAGTGTTTGGAGGGTTTTTAATTTATAGAAACGGTGATGGTTACGTGAATTTGTTTTTCTTTTTATATTAAACTTTAGGGTCTTAATTTAAAATTAAAACGCATATAGTATTATATTATTTACGTTTTCTAATTAAGGGAATGAAAATATTGAAATTGACACGTGTCGGAATATGATATGTTTCTTAAAATCGTTTTTTCTTAATTAAGCTATCAAAGAAATGGTAATATAAATGTTCTGTTTACTTAATCAGCTGAAGAATAATATTAACAGAATCTAATAGCGAAATGATGCCATATTGTGGACTTGTATTCGTTTTTCTGTCTAAAAAAAAAAAAAAAACTCGTTACTGTGGATTTTACTTACCCAAAAAAGAAAAGAAAAAAAATACTCCAACTATAATCGGTTTTTTTTTTTTTTCACAATTACTGTTGATTTGACAGAATTAGATCTGACTCTGTTACGAAATATTAAGTTTACTAATATTGAGTCTAATTAAGCCAAATTAACCATAAGTCTTTTATTTTCTTAATCGATTGATTAGTTGTAATCTTTTTTTTTTGGGACGAAGATAAAGTTGTTGTAATCTTTTTTTTTGTTTTGTTATATTGGTGCAATTTTGAGTGTGTTTTTAGCACTGTTCTCTTAGTTATATGATACCAACCTGTTTGTTAAAGAAAAAAAACTTTATTGATGTCAAAATCTCTATTAAAATTAGTCTTTTATTATCCTTAAGGTATTTTTGTTTGTTGTGTTGCACAAGACATTATCCCTCAAAATGAGGGGGTCACAAGATTTGAGAATATCTCATGCATATTTAGTTTCCAAGTACTTCTCTATTATTAATTAGTATCACATTCTTATATTCATCATATATTTATTAGATTTTCAAGATTACTAATGCAATATTTTAGTTGATATAATAATTAAGCATGGCATGGATTTATTAAACGAACATAATATTTTTAGAATACTCAAAATTTGTTTATCATTTGGAAATGTCACTATTCCGGTATATGGTCCAGTGGTCTATTTGAGTAGATAGATGACTCATCTTATGGATTAATACATGAATCAAATGTTGTTGTTGTTTTTTTTTTCTCCTATAAATGTCTTAGAATATATATATATATATATATATATATATATATCAGAATTAGTTTTGGTTTCGAACTCTATTCTGGTTTCTAGAATTTTTTTTTGTAATGTTTGATTAAACAAGAATTCTTTAGAAACAAAAAGAAGAATAGAGAAGTCCAAGGTGTGTGATGGTGTGGGTAAGTTTCCACTTGTCGAATCAAGTGAGGTCTCAAATTAAATAATGTGTAAATTCTGATTAGACAAAAAAAGTTATAAGCAACGAACCAAATGAGTCAATGTCAATGCCGACCATTTGAGAGACTACGACTTGAATGATGATGCTGAACTTACGTAAGATTGAGTTAGTTCAACGGTTAATAAAATAAAACGATGGGTTCCTCTTCTTTCTTCTTTCTTCTTGCACATAAACGATACTAACATTATCTTTTTAGTTTACCAGAATAAAAATAATTACAAAGCATGGTTCATCCAACGATATGATCTCGCCGTTGTTACTAAATTATTCATAATATATAATTATCAAACTTCTCCTAAGAATATAGTCAACCTAAAAAACTATAACTATTATATTGTTGACTTGACATGAAAAGAAGATTACTCGTAAAAATCATAACAAATTAGACGTCTTGAAGAAATTACAAAACAGCACCACAATGTAGTTATCATTAAAGCTTTTCAACTTTAAGCAGTCCAAGATTTAGGATTCAAATGGATATTGTGGTCAAAACGGACTAATCCACTTTAATTTTGGGACGGACAGTAGTTTACCATCGTGATTAATTCTATTTGTATGTAAAGATGATCATCTATAATTAGTCTATCGATTTTTTTTTTTTAAATATGCAACACTACGTACTATACTTGATAAATGGATTTGTTTACCCAACCACTGCAACCATTTTAATACTTAGATAGTTTAATAGTGAGATTAATAATTAATTTACCGGTGGAAAAAGAAAGAAAAGTATCACAATACCTTGCGCCTCAATGGATTGAAAAAGTCTACAAATATTACAAAGAAAGTTGCTCATGCTTTTTAATACCAATTCAATTGACTTTAATTATAATAACCTCAAGTGCTTAAAATTTTTGTGCAAGTATTGATTGATATTTACTTAATAAAGAGATGAAAGGGTAACATGGTTAGTTTATCTCTCCCTGACCAAGCAAGAAGTCAAGAACACATAAAGGACATCCAAGATTTTTTGATTTTTTTTGCTAGTTTCAAGAAAGAGATTCACAAATGAATGTTCTACAATATTGAATCCAAACCACACTGCATTAAGTAGCAAATGTATTCACCACCCTACCCAAGAAACGCCATTGTTCTGATGATCATATAAATCAATTGGGGAATCTTGTAGCTCTTCTCCCCCACGGGACCGTCGAACGCTGCTGCTGCTGCTGATACAATCCAGCGCCATTGTTGCCTCCATTGCTTCTATTGTCTACAAACCTACTCATTCTCATTCTCATTCTCTCTTCTTTCATGCTTGCAAACCGAGAGTCCAGCGTCTGAGGCCATTGCCTTTGTCCATTAGCTTGCTTCTGCTCTGTGTTTACCCTTTGCTGCTGCTGATGTTGCTGCATTGTATATGCAGATTAAGATGCTTAATAAACCCATCGTTCAGTCACTTATAAATCTCTTTGGTTATTGATGTCAAGATGTACAACGGGGTCAGTTCATTACACATGATATGTCTTGAAAATGGAATTACGATCAGATTTCAGAGATATAATTGGACAACATCACTCACAATTTCACTCCACTAGCATTAGTTCTTCTAAAGTATAGTTTCTTGAAGTTCCCTAATCACTTTGCGTCACAAAACCGGATCTAATGCAGCCTAACAGATGGATATGTATACGTTACCTTTGCCACAAACCCTCTCTGTACGGATCTATTCTGAACTGGTGGAGTAATAAACCTGCACAATAGAAACAGGTTAAATAAACTGGCAAAATGTTTTCAGGTATAAGCCACCAAAGAACATCAGAGTCCTCGCATATTTCAGCTGAGAACTCGCACCAACAAGATCAATGTCCTGATACCGTTCAGTGGATAATTAAACTATAAACTTCTGACCACCATAGAAGGATCTAAGAAGAAAGCCATGTAACAACCAGATAAACAAAAAGAGCCTTTTATAAAGACAACTAAGGCAACGCTCATGATACTAGAGCCTTCAGTGCACACAAAACATCTAGCAAACTAAACCAGGAATGGATGGATGAATACAAAAGGCAAATAACTTCAGTTTCCCAGTAGCTAAATGAAAAAAGCGCAGTTCTTGACTCCAATCAGATTTAATCTTGAATTCATCAAGAGAAGTTCTGGTCCCGACAAAGTAACAGTGTATCTGAGCAAATTTTTTAGGACTTTATGACCAATCAAGAGCAGACAGTTTGAAAGACGACGTAGCAGTGTATCTGAGCATTTGAGTCCTCTATGCTGTCCCAGTAACCATGCATCTACCATTTCAGTGTCACAAACAATCGACCGACAGAACCAAGTATAGTCTTCAGGACGCAGCAAAAGGACAGAATTCAACATCTATGAGCTATGAATGCAACTGAGTTTCATGAATTGAGTGTGATAACACCACAGACCATGTGTGGTATCATATTGCTAAATCTGACAGGTAAACACTGACTTCAAGTAAAAACAGAGAAAGTCTTGAGCAAACTCCAAAGGTAGTGATCAGCAAAGTCTCTGTTCAATATTAATGAGCTTAAACTCCTTCCTTTATCTCAAGTATGACAACCCATGAGTGTTTATCTACTTCTCCAACTATCCCCTTTAACACAACTACATGATTTATTAATCTGATGACCATCCACCATCCAGAAGGGATTAAAAAACAAACAAACTCGTGTTGCTATCCACAGAAACACCCTATGGTAAGGTAGCTAAGAAGCTTCTTGCATCAGACACAAGGGAAGATCATATAAGTGGCTCATGTCAATAAACAAATCAGAGAGTTATCAAGCAATGTAGACCTTGATTGATTCGTATTAGTCATCCTTCCAGCATTATAAGGTCTACCACGCGGATTAGCAGAAGCCGCTTTACGAGCAACAGCTGTTGTTACAGGAAACTGGTTTCCTTGGAAATTAGACCTTCTCTTAGCAAAAGCACCCTGAAAATTATGATATAAGTCACAACAACAACAACAACACAAAAGATAAATATCTAAGTGGCCTGAGAACACACAACAACACTTACCTGTCTAACATCAGAACGCGAATTCATATAACGCTGTGCTTTTACAGCACTATTTTTAGCAGCACCACCATTAAAGTTCTCCTTTTTATTCTGCTCAAACACAAATAATGGCATGCCAAAATGTTCAAAAAAAGAATCAAAAGCGACATCAAACTCTTTTACAAAGACAGGAAAACATGTAAGCTTTCAAGAAACTTACTGATGCTCTCTGTTTCTTGCCCTTATTCACATTGGTATTGCTCTTTTCCATCTTAATAATTTCATCTACGCCCACAAGAATATATGAATGATCATCAGCTATAATAAACAAAGGATGCATCTTTTGTATGAGTTAAACAAAAAAAACAACATAAAACACACCTAAAGACATGTCCACTTTCTTCTCAGTGAGAGCAACAGTCTCCGTAGTAATAGGTTTTTCAGTCGCCATCTTAACAAAACAGAACACAAGTCTTTAAATAATAAGAAAGAGTTAAAAGAAGACACAAACGAAACATAATTAGAAGAAAAAAAAACCCTACTACACTCTGTGAATTGAAAGGTAACATAGAACGATTACAAACACCAAAAAACCACAAGTTGTTGGATCAAAGCAAGGAGATACAGAAGAGATAAGCAAACCCTTTTAAGATTTTTTAAAAATTGACTGATTCAAGAATCAATCAAAAACAAAACCCTAAACTAATCTTGACTCGTGAAGAGAAGCTAAAGAGATGAAATCATTTACCGAATTCGTAAGTCGATTGTCTCACTTAAAGGTAAGGCTTTTTGTTTTTGCTTTTTGGGGGGATCCGACAATGAGTGAAACCAGAGAGGAAACTGAGTCAACTCGGAAAGTACGTTAAAGAAGAAGAAGGAACAGCAGAGAAGAGATTATTAAGATTTTATCTAATCCGTCGACTGGTCGGCGGATCCCAACTGGCAAATAATCTATTGGGAATGCAATATACCAAAAAGGTTTTTGGTCCATGTATACATACGTGTCGATTTCTCATTGGAAAGAGATGAGTGGATGTTTCCAATAATAATACCTTCTTATGCATTTTTTTTTTTTTTCTTAGTGGGTTTATTGCTTTAAGATTTGAATAGAGTTTTGAGATTTTAAATCTTATATAGAATCTGTTGTTATTAGATCAAAATTTGGTTAAACTCTGTTAAAGTTTAGTGTTATTAAGTTGTGATTTGTAAAAAATCATTTAAAATCTTAGCAAATCTAGGTTATTGGATTCAAACTTTTATAAAATCATTAAAAGTTTTGTGTTATTTAATTAAAACAAAAGAATATAGGATTGTTAATGAGTTCAATTATTATGTTATTGGTTCATGATTTTAGACATTTTCTTTATAAAATAAAATCATGGAAAGTATCATAAAAATACAGGGATTGTTTGGATGACTTTACAATATTTTATAAAACTATTCAACAAAACTCTCTAGCAATCTTTAACAATCTTTCACTTATTCATTTTTAATGATTTTGTTGAACTCTTCAAAAATCTTCATAAATCTCAAACCAATACCATCCCCTTATTGTTTACCATATGTTTTTAATTTCTATATATTTAGCAAAAAAAAAACAAAATTATTCGCAATTTTGAGGTTTTGGCCTGGTTAATTTAGTTTGCACTTTGTAGTATCCAGTTTCCTAGTTTATAGGGGATTTTGAATAATGTTGTGCTTACAAGATTTGACATCATGAGTGACAAAAAAAAAGACATGATGGTTTGGTTTCTACAATCCTGATGTGGAACCAAATAAATTTGGTTTGAATAAAATCGATCATTCGTCTTGAAATGTTAATATAGGTTGCTATAAAGACGTGGTCGTCGTATGGACTCTACTTGACCTGAGATAAGAATAATCAAAGTCTTTGTGTTTACTTTAGTACGCAAAACGCAAGGTTGTGTTTATTCTATGAACAAAAAGTGAAGCTATATCGATTGTTCTTGATGTTATATAGTAGAGTATCAGATGACAGATGTGGTAGCTCAAGATGAAAATATCTATGAAAGGTTGAAGGTGGCTCAAATTGGAGATAAAGTCTCTTTTTCCGAGTCGCCACTACACATTGCAGCTGATAAAGGGCACACTCATTTTGCCATGGAACTAATGACTCTTAAACCGTCGCTTGCTTTGAAGCTAAACGTGTCAGGTTTCAGCCCAATGCATTTAACCTTACAAAACAACCACGTACGGACGGTGCATTTAACCTTACAAAACAACCACGTTCGGACGGTGAGTGGGTTTGTGGTTGTGGACGGCAGCTTAGTTAGCGTAAAAGGAAGAGGAAAGATTACTACTTTGCATCATGAGGAGGTGATGCAGAAATGTTGAGCGAGTTCTTGTTTGTGCATCATATTCTTGTAACATCCACTATGGATGAGGTGTGCTCGAATTTTGCAAGTCATGAAGTTGTTGCGTAAAACGGTTAAAGTAAAAGCCAAGAAACTGTCTGGCAAAAACAGCCACGGACATACTTCAAACTCATCTATCTCCTTGTTTCCCTGTATCAAAAAAACATTTCCAAAAAGCTAAAGAAAGATTATATTGTGGTTCCACAACGACTCTTGCGAGACATTTGAGCAAAGAACTACCGTTTATTGAGAAACGGAGCTCTCTTGGGGCTGAGATATTTGAGCATGTCTCTAAACGTTAGTGACCCCTCGCAATGCAATACTTTAGCATCATACACCACTATATTCCCGAGTGCATAAACAAGAATTTCAAAAACTAATCATCCCATACTTATTGCATTTGCTCTGATTACTGAGTTCACAGGGGAAAATCAAAACCCGTAATGTGCTTGTATCCGTAACAACTGTTTCTCGTTTTTTATTGTATGAGTAAGAAAAGAAAAAAAAACAATGTTCTCTGGTTTCAAAGACGAGATAGTGGGATTTAGTTGTCGCCATAGAGCCACTTCTCAGAATTGTTGGTGTAAGAAACAAGTTCTTGTGGCTTAAACCAAAGACTGATCTCATCCTTTGCTGTCTCTGGTCCATCACTTCCATGGATTATGTTCCTGCAATTTTCACATTTTCAGTTACCAAATCATTTTTAAAAACGTCCTAATCCGAATTGACTTAAAGAAGAGAAGAGAGAACAAACCTGCCAACAGTAACGGCAAGATCTCCTCGGATGGTTCCAGGCTCGGACTTCTGAGGATCGGTAGCTCCAATCAGTTTACGTCCGTATCTGATCACACCTTCTCCTTCCCAGACCTTAAAAACAAAACCTGTTAGTCGATATTTTTGGAGTTTGAGTTATCAAATTCCAAAAGATGAATAGAGAGTTTCTCTTATTATCATTACCATGGCAATAACAGGTCCAGAGCTAAGGAAGTCACACAAGCCATTGAAGAAAGGTCTTTCCTTAAGGTCATGGTAATGCTTTTGTGCAAAATCTTTAGAAGGAACAACAACTTTGATACCAACAAGCTTGAATCCCTTACGTTCGAATCGAGAAACGATCTCTGATATCTGGTGATTCATGAGATAGGAAGGACTCAGACACATATGAATAAGAAACTATAATAACTGAGACCAATCGAGACTAAGCAAAAAAAACCAATCTTTATTGTTTTCATTACCAGTCCTCTTTGCACTCCATCAGGCTTGATAGCGATAAAAGTTCGTTCCATCTGATTTAAACAGAATAGTTCAGCGACAACTCACACATAATTACAATGAATAAAAATCAAGAAACACTAAAAAAAAAAAGGGTATAATCTTATTACCTCAGCAGCAAGAACCTCTTGATCTTGAAGCATGTAGGCTGTAGAACAAAAAAACAATATAGTGGTCACGAATTCAAGATAATGAAGTCTAAACTCATCCTATTATACACAGATTTTGGGTGTTATCTAAACCTGCAGCAGGAAGAGCTAAGAGTCCAGTGATCCAACTCTTTGAGGCAACACCAGAACCTGATGATCTTGCAAAGTTAGATGCATACAGAGGAATCTTTCCTGATGCGGAAACAGTTGCTGCAGCACCAATAGCTCGTCCTTCTACAAAAAAAAATCAAGATCAAGAAAGCAAAAATCAGATCTTACAGCGAACTTAGGTATCAGATCCCAAATTCAGAACAACAATACAAAGAAACGAATCCATCAGATCATATAATCACTAGATCGATCTTATGTTAAGCGAATCAAATCAACCGATGGAGGAATCTATATAGAGATGTTCTAACACATGAATTCAAGAAGTTATCTCAAAACGTTTCAAGAAAAGAATCAAAAACAGAGAGAAGATATAAGTAAAACGTACCAGAGAAGAAACGAGCATTCTTAGCTGAAGAAAGAAGAGACCTAGCTGCTTTGGAAGCAGATCTGCAGATTTGGGAGCTCATTCTTTTTGGTTTTGGGGCAGAGAGAGAAGTGAGAGTGATGAAGTGAAACCGAAGCCTTGCAAAAATGTGTGAAGTTGATGAGGTTTGTTGGGTCGGGTTTTTTTTATAGCCTATGTTGTTCGGGTCGGGTTTAAAACCCTACCCAAATCAAAAGTCATCACGTGTTTGTACTTATGTGGGACTTAGTCAAAAATCAAATTTATGTGATAAAATAAAACTACACCAATTCTAGACCATACTATGTAGTTGCATATTAATTAACATCTTTTAAGTTTAGATAAAGAGCAATTCATGACAATCTTATAACATATTGTTCAAAATTATCTGTCTTTATCCCAAATGTATATATCTAGGAAAAACATAGAAACAAACTTAAGAAAGAGATAATTCAGCTTTTATTTTAAACCAGAGAAAGAAAATGATGATAATTCAGCTTTTTACTACTTTCGACCAAGAGTGAGCTCAAGGGACATATTCTCATCATTGTTGTCAGTGTCCTTTTCATCTTTGCCAGATTCATTCAGTCCAATCTGCCATACACAACCATGTATACACATTAATATGAAGATACCAATCATAGATGAGATCATGAACTTGTTACATCATTTTTTTTTTTTTCCATCTTTGTAATGTTTTCTTCTTCTTTCTTGTAAGGAGTAAAGTTCAGATAAATATCCCTCGTTATAGAAGGGTCTTTTTCCAAGTGGGAAATAAAACTAGCGATCTGAATATCGACCTCTATTTTGAAAAGACGAAGACTGACCATTAGACCAAACCCCATTTAGTATGTAACTACGTTTCGAAGACATGTATAAGAGTTTTTGGTGTCATAATAAACGGGCTGTATATAAATCCTATGTAGCAAGTCTACGTATTAGTAATTATGTATTATGGATAACATAAAAATAGCAAAGGAAGAGTATACATACTCTTGAAGATTGATAGAGAGACTGGCAAGAAATTTCTTGAGTACCGCTACTCAATTCTCCCACTTCGGTTGTGCTTTTATCCATCTCCTCTTCTTGCCTACAAAAAAAATCATCAAAATTAAATTCAAAAGCATATATCTAAGCTAAAAATTTACAATTTTGTAAACAAATATTAATTGTTTATTAGACGAACCTTTGTGGGGTTCGGATATCATTGACAAATTTTTGAAGACGTTCATATTGACGAAGGTGTAACTTAGTTTGCCTCCGAATGATTTCTCTCAAGCGGGCTTGCCTCTCTTCTGTCAGAGTATTACATATGTGTATATTATATATTTATGAAGTATGATACATAAACATTAGCACAAACATATATGGGTTATGAATTATGATGCACTTCAATAAATATAGTCCAAGCAAGAAGACAGTGTAAAATAAATGAATATAAAGAAATGTTAATTTTGTTTCTTAATTTCTTAATTATCTCTGCCATATTAACATCTTTTAACATGTTTTTCAATGATTGTGATGTGGAGATGACTCTTCACATGTGACATTGTGAGTCCACTCTCATTCATGTGCTCTAGAAAACTCCTTGGAGTAGCAACTGCAATTTTGAGATTGCTTTTCTTTTTTTTTTGGACAAAAGTTAATATCATTGCTTTCAATTAAAATAAATATGTTTTTTTATATTGGAATTTCAACTCATAAATCGTCTTTAAAATCAGAGTTTGGTTAACAGGAAAAACAAAATAAAATAAAGAGAAGTATCAAGCTATAAATTTTTCTCATCGGAAAATAGAAAAGATTAACATCGTGATGAAAAAAACAAAATTTGTTGATACTGATAAGATTTCTACGATTTATTTTGATATTTTGTACATAGTAAGAAAGAATTGACATACCTCTTTGTCTACCAGGTTCTTCAACTGTATCAACAAACTGACGGTGCAGATCGCTGGTCCATCGATGTCGCGACATTTTCGACTTGCCACAAATCTAACAATCTGGATTATTTTATAGATTTTAATCAAGGAATTCAGTTCTATGTTTGTTTAGAAAGAATTTTATCTTTTGCTCGATTTATAATGGTTACAAGAAGCAGCTCCGTTCGATGTTATGAATTAATATAAACTATAAAAATACAAAAAAATAGAAAATTTAAGAAATTAATTGTTTTAACCTTTTATTTGGTGCTAGATTGTTTTTTGGAAAAAACAGTTTCCATATATTATGAAAACAATAAAAACAATTCCCAGTCAAATACTTTAAGTTTCCAAATGTGTTTTTAAAATGAAAATATACTAAAATTTTAAAAAATATAAAAAAGATTTACCAAATTTGTATTTTCTTTTCTATAAAGAAGTTAATGTAAGAACTAAAACTATGAGAAGGCAAATAATCTTTTTCATTATTATTGAGATTTTGAGATTTTGATATTTAATGTTAAACATTTATTTTATGAGCTGTTATTTTAACTTTAATTAGGTTCGATATACGCGCTAGGCGCGAGATATTTTTTTTGAGTGAAAATCATATCTATTAAAAAATTTTAAATAGAAATTATTATTATTATTATATATATATATATATATTAGTTATAATATGATAGTAACTAGATTCCATGAATTAAAACAACCATAGAAAAACAATTCACTTTAACTATGCAACTATATTCTTTTTTTGATTCAACTTTTAGACTTTTTTCTTTTCTTTTCACAAACAACATTTTCACCCTTGTTGTACTTCTCTGGCTGATAGTATGCACTGATGGCTATTGTGTAAGTTACTTGCCCGACCTCACATTTGTAACATCCGCGAACCGGTTTGTTCGGTTTAAAGAGGTGTGTCGATCGACGAATCGATGGACACAACCTTATTTCTGGTTCGATCGGTTTGTTTTAATCGACGGTTCGATTTCTGTTTGGTTTAAGGGAAGCTTAAATCGGAGTATATAAAGTGGGAAATCGACCTAGGCTTTGGGAGAGCCTCCTTTTGTCGATTTCAGAGAAAGAAAAGAGAAGAAAAGTGTTTTTGAGCGTTTGGTGAGTTTTTGAGAGATTTCTAGCTGTTCTGTGGAGATATGTGGCTGGATTCATGTTAGAAGCTTGCTAGGAGCGTAGATTCGTCAATTTAGAGTCATAATCTTCTTTGTTAAAATATTAACAGGATTTTCACCCAGGGTATCAATTCTCTATGCAGTTGTAGTACAAAGGGTTATCAATCCAAATGGTTGTGATGTTAGCAGATAAAGTATGATCGGAACAATGCAAGTCAAGCCAAACAATAATATGGGGTTTGACTAACAACCTAAAGTAAACCAAAAAAGGAAATAAAGCAAGAACCACACGACCTAAGCACATGATGCAAGCAGTCGAGTGCTGGATCGAATGGGAAGTCGGATAACAGAAAAATCAAGAACACAAAGATGAACAACTCGAGGGTATACACGAGGCTGGTGATCGAGTACCAGTTCGGGTAATGGGTCGAGTTATAGATAAAAGCTTAAACAATCAAAGACGAAAGCTCCTAAGGATGGGATAATCGACTCATACGTGCTCCAGATCAATTTGGGATTTCTTACATGCCTCAAGCAAATATTCCCTAGACAATGAATCTCTAAACCTTGCAAATCCACTCTCGTGGTAGAAACAATCAAACTTAACTACTCCCTTACCCAACTCTCGTTGGAGAAACATAATCAAGCAGGCAATAGAATCCGATTCATTATTGTCAATAAACTCCTTACACATCTAATCTCTTATCCTTAGGCTAAGTGAGTAAATCTCTAGCATTAGTTGGTTCAAGCATTTCAACAAATATCTCTTGATGGCAAAACACCCTAGATCTAATTTCAACCTCTCGGTCTGAAACTAGCATTAAGCACACTAATATAGAAAGAAATTTTCAAAGAAACAATCAAGCTAAGACATCCTAATCGATCAAGAACACATACTCGCCTATCCCATCCTTAAGAAATTTTGATTCACTACTCAGATCTCATGATAAACAACATAAAAACACAAAGAAATGAGAATTGCATTGAATTGAAAAAGGGATTGAAGTAATAGAGTACATAATCGAAATTGAAAGTGTAGTTGAAAAAGAAGTAAAAATCAAATCCTAACAAAGTATAAAAGAGTAAATCACTCTCTCTCTCTCAGTAGCTCTTGCTTCTGGGATCGTGAGTGTCTGCGGCTCCCTTCGGTGAGAAAAAGGAAGGGTGTTTATATATGGAAACCCTTTTGACCTAGCTGCTCAGCTCTGCCCGAAGGTTTGCATGAGGTTCGAGTCGGATAGATCCTCGGGTAGGGCCTCAGGTTATTCTTCCTACGCTTAGATCCTCTTTGATCGGGTTAAGGTTCAGACTGTTCTTCTTGCACGATCACTCCATCAGGTACATGCTCGGGTTTTTCCTCATTCTTGCCTTTTTTGGCTCCAAAGCACTGTTTTCATCCAAAATGCACAAATGCAACAATGCAGTACCCTAAACAACCTAAATACAAATTCCTAAGGTTAAGGACCTAAAAATGCTAAGGTTAGAGTATAAAGAATGCAAAACATGAATGAAAAAGGGTGTCTAAAACATGTAAATTAGAGAGTTATCACAAAGGTAAGCGCATGACCATGTCTTCTAAGCTTGAGAGTTTCTGATCCTTTGTATTTATGTGTTGTTTGATGGATGCCTTGCTTGGGAGTGGTTGTTTCGTGTTTCTTGTGGTTTTCTGTGTGTTCTAGGGAAGTCTCGTCCAGTTTGGGGGAGTTTGGAGTTAGAGATCTGTAATGGAGCTCGCAGGAAGACGATGCTTGGCATCTGTGTCGATCGACACCACAAGTGTGTAGGTCGACACAGTGCGAGGAAGGCTCGATAAAACCTACGAGCATCTATCAGTGCCATGTGGAGGTGTCGGTTGATGCAATTAGGGATTTCACAGAATCTCGAGCATGCATGTGCGAGAACTGGCTTTTTTTTTACTTGGAGCGTTAGAGCTAATTAAACTGAACTTTAGGAACTCTCATCTTTTTATTTCTCTTTTGATCCTCAATCCAACCCCAAAAAAACATGCTAACCACCTATCTTTCAAAACCGGTTCTATTAGCTAGTTCAAATGATTCCAAACTTAGCTAAAACAAGAGCCAATTCTCTGTCGTTCTCAATACTCTCAAGGTTTCACAACCTATAGCACTATCAAAAACTGAAAAGGCCTCACTCAACATATCTCATCAAGGCTTGAAAGAAAATGTTTGGGTTTAAGAGTAGGGAAAAACAATTCGGGTTAAACGAAAAGATTGGCAAAAACGGAGTGCTAACCTGTGTTTAGAGTTACCATGAGCAAACATTCAGGTTCCATAAGCAAGATAACTGAAGTTCAGGTTAAGTCCAATAATATAAAGATGCTACACTGTTCAAGCAAGTTTCACACAAGTGGAAGAGGCTTTTAAAAGACACAAGGTTTTAAAGCTGGTCAGGACATGGCCCTGACAACGAAGAGGAGCAGAGAGAACGCATCCGGTTGGCGTCAAGGAGGCTGAAGCAAAGAGAGGTGGAGATTCCGGCTAAGCTCTTCAAGGTCCTCCGCAAGATGAGTTTTGTTGGGACCCGCTATCCCCCACCGCGAGAAGATGAAGCATTTGGGGATCGCTAGAGATGTCGAATTCCTCTTCGACATGTGCCACCTGGGCCAGATGATGCGAACCAACCTTGAAGCCTACGAGGAGGAGACGTTTCACTTCCTTTCCACGCTGCGGTTACATTATTTTGAAGACCATCCGACCTTAATACCCGATGGAGGGATCGGGTTCATCACCTTCTCCGTGTGCAATAAGGAATACCGACTCACCTTCAAGGAGATGGAGGAGCTGTATGGTTTCAAGGCTGGTAATGGATAAAACATGTAAGTAAGCAAGGAGGAGATGAAATACCTATCGCTGACAATAGGAGATAAGCTTCCCTACAAATCCACAAGCTCCAAATCTGCTCAAATAAGGAGCCCTATCTTGAGGTATTTTCACAAGTCCCTAGCCTGCACTTTATTTGCTAGGAAGGAAACTGGGAATGTGAATGTTCATGAGCTCCAACTGCTAGACATAGCCTTGTGTGGAACCTTGGATAATGCTAGGGATGGTAGACCACTAGTAGGGGATGTTGCGGACACTAGCTTGGTTTTTGTGCTTCTTGATCAGTTCTTGTATCTGAAATCCTGGGCAATGAAAACTGAGAAGCGGGAAGGATCTGGAGAGATCTCCATACGAGGTTTATTCACATCGATTTTGGTAGCCTGCAATGTGCCCTTGAAGGGAGCGGTACATGAGCCAAGAATGGATAGACATCGACTACCTCAGATTGGCGAGATTCTTGGCTTATGAAAAGCCAAATGATAGGTTGCTCTTCATGTTCATCCAGCAGTCAGAGTAACTCAAATGATTCTGCCCAACGTCATGTTCACAAAAATCCGCCTAGGGGCAAACATAGACTTCATGCCACCACTGGAGGAGCTGTACAATCCTGATGGGGAATCCGAAGCTGAAGAGAGAGAGCCAACATGGCAAGGACAGGGAGATAATCCAGAAGACTATGATTTTGAGGAGTATGTTTGCTCTCAAAAAGCAACCAGTTGGGGTGAGGGAAGCTCACAAGAGGATCAGATGGTTGAAGAGGATGAACAAGTTCTTAGCAAGAAAGGTGAAAGACCTTACATGCACATTAAAGTTAATGGGAGGACTGATCAGGGAGTTGCAAGACAAGGCAAGCTGTGCCTCAGCTCACACTTCAGCATATACACCCACATGGATGGGGAGGAGCGGACCACTAGGAGGAATCCGAGGATTGGCACCTCCAGAGCCTCATAGGGAATCATCCTATGAGCCCCAAGCAGAGGAAGGTGTCACCAGACCTGATAGATCACGAAGAAGCCATTGGATGCCTATCCGACGCCTCGCCCGACGGGGTACACGATGTCCTAAATGTTGCCTCCATCGAGCACACATTCGGGTGACCACTCGGGTCCCTTCCCTCAGACCTACCAAATGCCATATTTGATGCCCTACTCAATGCATCCTGCGAGCAGCTACACGGGTGACCATACCGGACCTCTCCCACCATTCCTGTCGTACTACCCGATGCCCTACCCGATGAGTACGCGATGCCTTACCCGATCAACCCCTTAGATGCTGGTCCGAGAAAGTCGTCCGTGCACATAACCGAGCTTTATGATGAGCAAATCCCGGCACCTACTGAAGCTGGAGACGATACTGGGTACACTTTGGCGAGCATGGAGGCTGCCACAACCTCCTTCTTCATCAACCCATGAGGTACCACTTTCATCCAAACCATTGTTTATACCATTGCATTTTGTTTCATTTTGTGTGATTCTCATATTTCTTTTTCAGACTTTTATTTACACAAGGGTCTGTGTAATTTAAGTTTGGGGGAATGTATTTAACATTGTATTTTATTTTCTTATTTCAAATTTTTGCATACTAGTCTTATTCATTTGAGTATGCATATATTTGCATAAAAAACCCAAAAAATTGTTTTTTTTTTTTTTTAAAGAGTGTTCATGTAGTTGCATTTACATATTAAGATTAAGTCTAGATTGCTTCATATCGGATTGTTACATATGCATTTTAGGGGACAATGATTAAAACCACCTTGTTTAAAGTCCAACCTTAGGATTGAAGTTATAGCCCTTAATCACAGTTCAATGTTGCTAGATCAATGTTCGAAAAAAATGAAAAATCTTTGTTTAAAACCTTGTGTCTTTTGAAAGCTTCTTCCACTTGTGTGAAACTTGCTTGAACATTGCATCCTCTCTATATTATTGGATTTAATCTGAGCTTAAATTATCTTGCTTATGGAATTTGAATGCTTGCTCATGGTAACTCTAAACTCGGGTTTAACACTCCATTTTTGCCAACCTTTTCGTTTAACCCGAATTGTTTTCCCTACCCTTGAACCCAAACCTTTCTTTCAAGTCTTGTTGTGATTTGTTGAGTGAGGCCTTTTCATGGTGCTATAGGTTGTGAAACCTTGAGAGTATTGAGAACGACAAAGAACTGACTCTTGTTTTAGCTAAGTTTAGAATCATTTGGACTAGCTAATAAAATCGGTTTTGAAAGATAGTTGGTTAGCATGTTTATTTGGAGTTGGGTTGAGGAATAAAAAAAACTAAAGAAGAGAGTCACTAAGATTGAGTTTAATTAGCTCTAAGTCTCAAAGTAAAAAAAAAAAAATGTTGCTATAGTCTCCTAAATAAATAAAAAAAAAAGATTAGGAGTATAGTAGAGACAGAAATTTTTTTTTTTTGTAAAAGAGAGCTAGATGTTTAAAGTTAAAACCTTAGGGATTGTAAAAAAGGGAGTTAAAATCAAGGTTGTAGGCAGTTTTACTCTAGAGTGTTTGATAAAAAAAAAAAAGAAGTATGAGAAAAGGGTTGATCATCAAGAGTTAAGCTTTGTATGCCTCAATTGTTCTCAATCTTAGATAGTTTTCACAACTGTCTAGCATTCCTTCTTTTGAGAGTAAGCCATGATAACTCTCTAATTTACATGTTTTTAGCATCCTTTTTTGTTCATATTTTGCATTGTTCATACCCTTAACTTAGCATTTTTAGGTCATTAATTGTAGGAATTCACTTTTACGCCATTTAGGGTGTTGCATTTTTGCATTTGTATATTTTGGATGAAAATAGGTGCTTAAGAGCCTAAAATGGGGAAAACAAGGACAAATCCAAGCATGTACCCGAAGGAGCCATCGAGCTGGAAGAACAAGTCCGAACCCCAACACGATCGAGGAGGATCCAAGAGCTGGAAGAACAACCCAAAGATCTACCCGAGGAGGTACCTGACCTCATCCTCGTGTACCCCATCGAGTAGATCCTTGGGCAGGACTGGGAAGCTAGGTCAAAGGGGTTTCCATATATAAACCCTTCCTCTCCTTCCTCGCAAACGAGCACGCCGCAGACCCTCAAACTAGAGAGCGAGAGCTTCTATGAGAGAACTGAGCGACTCAAAACACTTTTCTCCTTTTTTTAGATTTTATTTCATAACTTTTTATCATTTCTGTAGATTTCTATATTGTATTCTTACTTCTCTACTCTACCGTTTATTATAATGCAATTTTCGGTCATATATGCTGTTATGTTTCTTGCTATGATTTTCCGAGTAGTGTAGTAAAGTTTCTAGGGATGGGATAGATGATTTTGTGTTCTTGATCGGTTAGGATGTCTTAGTTAATTGTATATGTTTAATAGATTTCCTTCTAGATTGGTGTTCTTAATGCTGTCAACAAACCGAGAGGGTGAGATTGGATCTAAGGTGTTTTACCACCGAGAGGTGTAGATGAGATGCTTGAATCAACCAATGCTAGAGGTTTACTCACTTAGCCTAAGAGATTAGATGAGTAAGGGGTTTATTGACAATAATGAATCGGATCTTAATGTCTGCTTGGTCATGTTTCTCCAACGAGAGTTGGGTAGGGGAGTGATCAAGGTTGATTGTTTTTATCACGAGAGTGTTTTAGCAAGATTTTAGAGATTCATTGTATAGGAAATATATGCTTGAGGCATGTAAGACATTTGTACTGGTCAGGAATATTTAGGATTCGATTACCCCATCCTTAGAAGCTTTCGTATCTTTATTGTTTGTGTTTTCATACCATACTCGATCTCTTACCCGAACAGGTACACGATCACCTGCTTCGAGTAACCATTCGAGTTGTTCATACCATCTTTGCTTACTCGATCACCCCACCTGATCCTGTACTCGAATGCTTGCATCGAGTGCTTAGGTCGTGTGTGTTTTTTTGTTTATATTCTTTTCTTTTATTATTTTAGGATTGTTAGATAAAACAACCATTTGGATTGATAACCCTTTGTACTACAAGTGCATAAGGAATTGATACCCTGGTGAAAACCTGTTTATCAAGCCACCTAAAGATATTGTTTAAAACTTACCTACCAAAAAGCCTTATCCTTGAAACCGATTGGGCTTGATTCACTTTCCATTTGCAAGAATTCGCCAAACACTTTAATGAATGTGAAAAGATGTTCTTTGGAATTGCAAGTCTTTACTGTTAGTAGGAGGATGAACTAGATCGATGCATGGTGATAAGCATTGATGTTCATATATTTTACCCTGTTTTCCCTTAGTATATTCACATCTTTTGCATCTTTTGCTATCCATTTTCACCATTATTGCATAGCTTTAGGACTAATCATGCATTAGAGTTTAGTTGCATTGCATTTGCATCTTTTCATGCATAAACAGGTGATTTTGGAGCTTAAGGAGCATGGAAGCAATGTTGAGGAAGAAGTGAAGCAATCATGAAGGGAAAGCAAGAGAGTTAAGGCTGAAATAACAAGGTCCGGAGTCCAACTCGACCGCACACTCGACCAGACACTCGACCGTGTGCTAAGGAGGACTCGACCGAGTGGAGAACGCATGAGAGAAGCTAGCTCGACCTGCCACTCGACCAAGCACATGTCGAGTTGACCGAGCCGTTGACTATTTTGTCTTTTAGTATTTTTAGGGCTTCCACTCCCCTCCTATATAAAGCCTTGTACCTGCAGCCACAAAAGAGGCAGCTTTTTAGATATTCTCTAAACCTAGTATTTTACCCTTTTGGGAATTATTCTTTTTGCATTTTCATATTTCTTAGATCTTGTACTTGAAAAAGACTAAATTCTTTAATATTGTTGGTTTCATAACTTTCTTAATATTGAGAATTCAAGTTTCATTTCTTTTTCAACATTGAAGATCTCTGTTTTATCTTTCTAGTGATGCAAGTTTCATCATTTTCTGGGTTTTTGACTTTGTTCACCATGTGTTCTTGTGAGTAGTTTGCTTAGGATCTTGAGGATGGGTTAGGCTGGGTTGATCTTGTGGTTTGTTTGATTTGGTTAAGCTTGATTGTTGTAGATCTCTTCTAGGCTAGATGTTCTTAATGCTGATCCTATATCTGAGAAGGTAGGGTTTGATTTCAAGCATCTTAGCATCACATCAATGTCTAAGGAGCATAGATAATGCTAGATCTAGAGCTTACCACTAGGCTTGCTAAGAGATTAGAGGTCTTGTTTGGTTTGAGATGTATTGCTTAATGCCTGCTTGTGTAGATTCTTTACTATGTGAGAGCAAGTTTAGAAATGCATAGGTTTGATTGTTTATTGCCATGAGAGTGGATTAAACTTGTCTTAGAATAGTATGTCTAGAGATTAGCTCAAAGTTTGTTTGAGGTTTGTTAACCAAGTTAAATAACTACAATGATTAGTTCAGCCCATGAATCCCTCCTCAGGACCTTCTTTGTTTATTGATATCTTAGTCTTAATCCTGTTGCTTGACTGTTGTTTGATTCGTTTTTGCATTGCTCTGTTTTTATTGTGTTGCTCTGTTTTCACGTTTAGTCCAGCTCGACCCTGTACTCGACCTACACTCGGTCGAGTGCTTGCTCGAGTTCTTCCCCAGAGTTTGTGTTTATGATTTGTGATTATCCTGTTTCAATCCTGTTTCATTTCTGCTGCATTCATTTAGTTTTCTGTTCATTGCTTGTCTTGCATAGGTTTATTTCTTGCATTATAATAGTTTCCTATTTATGTTTTAGTTTCACTACTGTTATAATCATTCTGTTCATTTACATTCAGCATTTAGTTCTTGTAGTTTTATTTTTTGCACTTTGCATTTTAATCATAGGATTGTTAGTGACAAACATCCTTTTCATCTGGCTTAAATTAGATCTTTATGCACATCTTGACTGTTCACAAACACTTAGATTTGATTGACACCTCTTATACTGCAACTGCATAAGGGGAATTGAAACACCCTACCATCCATCCATTCATTGCATACATTCATTATCATTCACATTCACCACCACCAAAACTTTGTTTCAATTTGGCGCCGTTGCCGATTTGAGTGTGTTTTTGTGACAATTAGGATCCATAAAAGTCTAAGATTAAGTTCGTTTATCCACTTGTTCACTACTGATCTTGTTTCTTCTTCTGCTTGTCTGTGCTTGAGTTTCAGGTACCAGCTCGACCAGCCACTCGACCACCACTCGACCGTTTGTGTGCTCGAGCAACTGATCGAGTCAGAAGCCGGATACAAATAGACATCAGTTCCCAGTCGACTCGACCACCCACTCGAGCCTGTGCTCGACCGAGTGCCTGTCCGAGTCTGTACTCGACTCTGTTGATGCAAACATGGTCCAAGGGTCCTCACAATCTTCAGAGACTCCTTGATCACATTAACAAACCACCAAGGGACCTGAGACAGCAGAAAACAAGGATCTATCAGGAACAAGAACAACAAGTGCTAATGGAGCAACAAGATCAACAAGCTCCAAGAGCAAGAAACATTGGTGCTGGAGATGCACCAAACACACATAACCAGAGAGCTGGTATTGTGCCTCCTACTGTTGCCAACAACAACTTTGAGATCAAAAGTGGATTGATCTCAATGATTCAAGCCAACAAGTTCCATGGGTTGCCAATGGAAGATCCCGTGGACCACCTTGATGAATTTGATAGGATATGTGGTATAACTAAGATCAATGGAGTCAGTAAGGATGGATTCAAGTTAAGGCTATTCCCCTTCTCACTTGGAGATAAGGCTCACCTTTGGGAGAAGACTCTTCCTACTGGAGCAATAACCACATGGGACGCTTGCAAAAAGGCTTTCTTGGCCAAATTCGTTTCCAATGCTAGAACTGCTAGATTGAGAAATGAAATTTCTGGGTTTGCTCAAAGGAATAATGAGAGTTTTTGTGAAGCTTGGGAAATGTTTAAAGGATTCCAGACTCAGTGTCCTCACTATGGCTTCAGCAATGAGTCCCTCTTAAGTACTTTGTATACAGGAGTGCTTCCCAAGATCAGAATGCTTCTTGAGACAGCCTCAAATGGAAACTTCCTCAACAAAAATGTGGAAGAAGGCTGGGAGTTGGTTGAAAATCTTGCTCAGTCAGATGACAACTACAATGAGGACTATGACAGAACACTAAGGTCCACCTCCATTGATCAAGAGGAGAAGTACAAGAAGGACTTGAAGATAGTCAATGAGAAGCTTGACAGGATCCTCCTTAGCCAACAAAAATCTATTCACTTCATTGGTGAGGAAGAGGTTCCAGTTCAAGAAGGGGGGAATGAATTTGCTGAGTTGTGCTACATGCAAAACCAGGGAGGATTTAAGGGCTACAACCAAGGAGGTTTTAAGAACAACAATCTATCTTATAGGAGTACCAATGTAGCTAATCCACAAGACCAAGTCTACCGACCTCAACCACCTCAACAACAACAAACCTACATCCCCAAACAACAACATCCAGTGTTCCAGCCTCAGTTGTGTCCCCCACCAGGGTTTCAGACTAACCAAGGCCAAGAACAAGACTTAAGAGAAATGATGCAACAGTTGTTGATTGGGCAAACACAAGGAAAGATTGAGGAAGCCAAACAGTTTGCTGAGTTGAATCAAAGGCTCACATCACAGTACAATGATCTAAACATGAAGTTTGAGGGTCTTAACTCAAGAGTGAAGTATATGGAGAGTAACATTGCCTCTACTTCAGCTCCTAAACCCAACCAACTCCCTGGAAAAGCTGTTCAAAATCCAAGAGAGTTCACAGCCAAGGCCATTCAAGTTCATGAGGAAGAAGTCACTAAGGACAGTGAAGTCCAAGTTTGGGGGAATTTATCAGTTACTGAAGCCCCAAGTGACGTTTGTGCAAAACAACTAGAGTTCGACATTGCACTCGACCAGGTACTCGAACAGCCACTCGACCGAGTGCATGCTCGAGTGGTCGACCTAGCTGGAGACTCCGAAGCTGTCAAACCTGCTAAGTACATTCCTCCTGCTTACAAGCCTCCACTACCATTCCCAGGGTGTTTCAAAGCACAGAAGATTAAGGAACTAAGGGAGATCATTGAGAAAAAAGAAATGTTGGCTAAGCAACAAGAGGATGAGAGGGTTTTGAAGGTAGAAGTTGTGGTTGAGAAACAAGAGGAAGTGTTGGCTATACAAGAGGTCATCATTGCTTACCAAGAAGAGGAGAGAGGACCTGCCTTGGAAAAGTTTGAACCATATCCTCTCTATAAGGACTTTTTGCTTGACTTGTCAAAGCAAAAGGCTCAAGCTCAAGATGAGAAGGATCTTGAAGACCTTGGAGGAGTTATCATCCCAATCAAGCTTAAGGATCCAAGTCCCTTCTATTTACCATGCACATTCAGTTACCTCCACTACAACCAATGCCTATGTGACCTAAGAGCTTCAATTAGTGTCATGCCCTAGTCCATTGCACAAAAGCTTGGGAGGACAGATTTCAAACTCACAAACCTCCATGTATGCCTAGCTGATGGGTCAAACAGAGAGGTAGTTGGTAAGTTGGAGAATGTCCCTGTCAAGATAGGGAAGGCAAGGGTTCATACAAATTTTGTGGTTCTGGAGATGGATAAGGAACCTGAAGATCCAATCATTCTTGGGAGACCATTTTTAGCCACTGTTGGAGCAATCATTGATGTCAAGGAAGGTCTTGTGACCTTGAACATTGTTGAGGATATAGTTATGAGGTTCAACATCTTTAACCCAACCAACCTCCCTACAATTGATGATCAGCCTTTTACTATCAAGGATAAAGGTGGTCAAGAAGGCTTAAGTGATAAGGCAACTCCAAAGGCTGAGCACTCTTTTTAAGAAGAGTCTGTGGAAAAGCTTAAGAGGTCAGTTCAAGAGTTGACTAGTATGGTTGAGGATCTCAAAGTTAAGCTGAACAAGAGGTCTTGGAGGAAAGCAAGACCAAGGCTCAAAATCAAGAAGAAGTATGGTTTGTGTGTTAAGGGTGAGGTTATCAAGGATCAACTTCACAGTGACCAAGAGGTTCCAGGGAGGATTTCATCACCTCCTTGGTATCTAGACCAAGTCTAAGAAGGAACCCAAAGTCAAGCTTAGTGACTCTAAACAATCTCACTAGGGAGGAAGTCCCTAAGGTATCCTTTGTAAATAAAGTTTATTTTCCTTGTAGTTTTGATGTGTTTTCTTTTATGTTTGTGTTGGACAGGCCTTTTAGTGAGAATGTAGTTGGGTAAGGAGAGATTTGAACTTGGAGAAGGAGACTCGCAAGCCCACTCGACCAGCCCATGAGAGGTACTCGACCGAGTTGGAAAGGAACTAAAGCCCATTTGATCTTCAAATCGCTAGAACAATCGAGTGGAGGGAAGAACAAGAAGAAAATTTTGAATTTTCAAACTATGGTCAAGGGAGCTCGACCGTGTACAGTCGAGTGTGGGGTCGAGTGGCAGCAAAAAGCAGGTCAAAGATTCCCAATTCGAATTTGAATGGTATGGACGCTCCACCCTTGTCTCCTTGTCCCCTTAGCTTCTTTATATAGAGCTTGCACGAGATTATACCTCTCACACTCTCTCATTTGCTTAAAACAACTAAATTCAAGTTTTAAAATCTCTCCCAAGTTCATATTTTGCTCAAGCTTTGTTCTTTCAAGTTTTTGGGTCACTAACCTATTAACTTTGAGCTTTGAGTCTATTCCTTTCAGTTATTTTTGAAAATGTCTTCAAAGATCACCAGGAAGTCTCAACAAATCGCTGCAAGCTCCATGGAACGTCGTGATGCTGGCCTTGAATCAAGAAGAGAAGCTGGAAAATCAACTCGACGCCCCACTCGATCATGCACTCGACCGAGTGGTGGTTCGAGCAGCCGGTCGAGCCAGGTGCCGTGTCCAAGGGAGAGAGTCAGTTGAGGAAGATCCTGAGAGGACTGAAAGTGAGGAGGAAAGGGAGCCAACTCTCAATGAGTTCATGAGGAGACACAAGGCCAAAGGGAAGAGGCCAACAGTTGAGGTTGAGCAAGAGGAGAGTGAAAATGAGAGTGAGGAAGAAAGTGAAGAAGAAGAGTTAATAGATGATGGGGAAGCAGAATCTTGTGGGTTGTCAAAGAGTCAGCTTTATGATGCTTTTATGAGAATGGAGTTCTTGGGGACTAGATATCCTCACAGGGAAACCATGGAGAAGCTTGCCATTGATGAAGATGTGGAGTTTCTTTTTGAGAAAAGTAACTTAACCAAGTTCATGGGGCTTTGCATGGAGGGCTACAATGAGGAAAGTTGTGAGTTTCTAGCCACTGTCAAGCTGCATACATATGCAAGGAAAGATCCTGAGGTTGGAGCTGGTCACATCACCTTCACAATCAAGGGGAAGAGGCATGAGCTTTCAATGAAAAAGATAGCCAATGTGTTTGGTTTTGAAGTTGGGAGCCATAGGAGCTTGATGATACCAAGAGAGGAGCTCTATTCAGTTTGGGAAACCATTGGGGACAACAAACTCTACTCATCCTCCAATTCCAAGAGCTCAAGGATAAGGAGCCCAGTCCTAAGGTACTTCCACAAAGCTCTTGCAAACACCTTCTTTGCAAGGAAAGAAACTGGGAATATCAATGAGGGAGAGCTTAAGATGATTGACATGACTCTCAATGGGATCATCCTCAAAGCAAGAGATGGAACCATCATCGTTGGGAGCACTGTAGAGACTGATCTTGAAATGGTGCTCATTGACCACATGGTTTAGTTGAGAAGTTGGGTAGGGAAGTTGGAGAACAAAGGCTCAAGAGGAGCACTAACCATTGGAGGCATCATTACTCCAATTCTACAAGCTGCCAAGGTTCCACTTAGAGAAGAGAGGGTCTCACCAAGATGGATTGACACAAGCTACCTCACCTCTACTCTCATCCCAGCTAAGGAGATGCATCAAGGAAATCACATCTTCAACTTTGAGCTTCCAACACTTGGGAAAAAGCAATTGATCTTGCCTAACCAAGAGCTCACCACCATTCAAGAAGGGGCCAACATTGACTTTTGGCCAGCTGAGGATCACTTGTTTGATGGAGTAGTTCAACCTAGAGTTGAGGAAGATGGGAATGCACAAGTGGCTGATGGGGAGGAGCAATTTTACGTTGAGGATTATGAGCCCAACCCAAGGGATAGTAGAGGAGTGAGGGAGAATAGCAAGAGGTTGACACTTTTGCAAAAGTGGAACAAGTGGCAAGGGAAGAGGTTTGATAAGCTGAAGAAGAAGGTGACCAACATGGCTAAGTCTATCAAGGGCTTAAAGAAGGAGATTGTTGAGTTGAAGAGTGGGAATTCTTCACCTACACCATCAAGCCCTTTTAGGAGAAGTAGCTCAACTAGAGCACTTTCAAGAGTTGCGAACTCTATGGAACCAACTAGGGCTTCAATGTATGAGCCAAATCAGAGGAAGAGGAGCTCAAGTACCCGAGAACAGCAGCTTTCGAGGCACTCGACCGGGTCACTCGAGCGCCCACTCGACCGAGCAGCGCAGACGTACTCGACCGAGTTCCAGCCCAGACAACCATATGGCTTCCCACCTCCAGCTGCTTATCCAGGTTACCCTCCCATCCCACCCCAACACTTCATGGATCCAGCACTCTACCAACAATTCTACCAGCAGTTCTCCCAGCAGCAAGGACAAAATTATGGCATCCATAGTCCAGCTCGACCCCCCCACTCGGACATGCACTCGACCGAGTCACGGTCGATCGCCATCGTCGAGCTGCCCCAATCTCCATCTCCAAGTCACCAACAAGACCCCAACTACACCTTTGACAACATGCAAGAGGATGTGGACAACTACTTCTCCAATCCTTAAGGTACCACTATCACCTTCACTTGTAAATATCATTGCATTTCATATTTGTGTTTTGTTTTTAGTCTTGAATCCTCATTCAAGTTTCTTTCCCACAGGAGACTGTGTGATTTAAGTTTGGGGGAGAGTTTGAGATAGCATTTAACATTGTGTTTTGTGATCTTATTTCAAATTTTTAGCATCCTCATATTAGTATTTGCATAAGCATCTAAGGCATGGAAAAACCATAAAAATTTGAAAATTTTGAAAAAAAAATCATTATAAAAAAAGAGTGTTCATGTAGTTTGCATTGCATATTAGAATCTTGTTTAGCATGTTTCATGTAGGATTATATAATATTTGCATTAGGGATCTATGATGAGTATTTCCTTGTTAGCTTGCTTATTCACTAGACTAGGATCAATGCCCAAGTTAATAGTACTTTGATGCTAGTTGAGTGGTTAGAAGCATAAGATTGAACCAAGCCTTGAATTCCTGCATTGTATTTGGTCTATATTGAAGCATGTTGTGATTTGACACCATTTCCTATCTATAAGAACCTAATATTGACTTTCAATTATCAATGTGTGCATTGCTTTAAACTCATGGATACCATATACATATTTGGATCATCTTTCTCCTTTTTACCACTCTTGTTGATCCAAGTAGCTGATTTCCTCATTAAGAATCAGTTTTCCTACCCTTAACCAACCCTTCTTTCAAGCCTTGTTTATTCTTGTGTGTGTGAGGCCTATTTTGGGATTGAGCTTGGTAGAAAGTGTTAGGTTTGAACTGACAAGAGTAAAGCCTTGTGTAGTTCTAGTTTGCACTTTTCAAACTAGATAGGACTAGGTGGTTCACTTGTTGGGTTTGGGACTTGGCTGTTATGAAAAGAAAAAAAAAGAAAAGAAAGAAAAAGGGTAGAGTCTTTAAGAGGAGATTGTGTTTAAGCAAGGTCTAGTGAAAGGATGGGAAGCAAAAATTGTTGAAGATGGTTCTAGTTAAAGAAAAGAAAAGAAAGAAAAGAAAAGTCTAGCAAAAAGCTTGTATGTCTTAAGAATAAGAAGAAAAGAGAACCATAGCAAAGAAGTAAGAATCCCCATCCCAAACCTCTCCTAAGACTTGAAAACCAAAAGAGAAAAGGGTGAAAGAGAAAAGAAGAAGCTAAAGGGTAGCACTAGGATCATTTGGGTTTAGATTGCTAGGATAAACACTTTGGGTACCTTTGGGTAGACAAGGTTTTATTCTTGTATGTGTCTAGGTGTTCTTACCTTTAGCATTCTTCTAAAGCTCAATCCATTTTTATGAGAGAACCTTGATATTGATAAGCCCCACTCTAAAAAGAGACCATCATTGTCTCAAAGCCTTTACCTCCAAGCCAAATGAGTTTAAGCATTGCATAGAATTGATTCATGTTCTTGATTAATGAATGTTAAAGGAAATGGTTGATTTGAATGCATGTGGATATCTAAGGCTCAAATCAGTAAAGGTTGTGATATGCTTGTCTAAAGTCTTTAAGTACAGCTCATTCAACTTGCATCATAGTACTAGTAACTTGGACATTGATTCTAGATGGTCTATTTGCAAGCTTTAGGAGCTGAGATCCCACTTTCAAACCTCACCTACCTTCTTATGTCTTGCTTATTTGCTTGAGGGCAAGCAAAGACTAAGTTTGGGGGTGTTGATGTTCATATATTTTACCCTGTTTTCCCTTAGTATATTCACATCTTTTGCATCTTTTGCTATCCATTTTCACCATTATTACATATCTTTAGGACTAATCATGCATTAGAGTTTAGTTGCATTGCATTTGCATCTTTTCATGCATAAACAGGTGATTTTGGAGCTTAAGGAGCATGGAAGCAATGCTGAGGAAGAAGTGACGCAATCATGAAGGGAAAGCAAGAGAGTTAAGGCTGAAATAACAAGGTCCGGAGTCCAACTCGACTGCACACTCGACCAGAAACTCGACTGTGTGCTGAGGAGGACTCGGCCGAGTGGAGAACACACGAGAGAAGCCAGCTCGACCTGCCACTCGACCGAGCACATGTCGAGTTGACCGAGCCATTGACTATTTTGTCTTTTAGTATTTTTAGGGCTTCCACTCCCCTCCTATATAAAGCCTTGTACATGCAGCCACAAAAGAGGCCAGCTTTTTAGATATTCTCAAAACCTAGTTTTTACCCTTTTTGGGATTATTCCTTTTGCACTTTTCTTTTATTTTTAGATTTTGTATTTGTTCTTAAGGAGAAAAGCTAAATTCCTCAATATTGTTTGTTTCATAACTTTCTTAATATTGAGAATTCGAGTTTGATTCTTTCTCCAATATTGTAGATCTTTGTTTCATCTTTCTAATGATGCAAGTTTCAATATTTTCTGGGTTTATAATTTTGATGTTCATCATGTGTTCTTGTGAGTAGTGGCTTAGGATCTTGAGGATGGGTTAGGCTGGGCTGTGAATGAGGTTTGTTTGGCTTGATCAAACTTGATTGTTGTAGATCTATTCTAGGGTAGATGTTCTTAATGCTGATCCTATATCTGAGAGGGTAGGATCTGATTTCAAGAATCTTAGCATCACACCAATGTTTAAGAGGCATAGATAAGGCTAGATCTAGAGCTTACCATCTTGCTTGCTAAGAGATTAGAGGTTTTGTTTGGTATGAGACATATTTCTTACTGCCTGCTTGTGTAGATTCTTTACTATGTGAGAGCAAGTCTAGAAATGCATATGTTTGATTGTTTCTTGACCATGAGAGTGGGAGAAACTTGTCTTAGATACATATGTCTAGAGATTAGCTCATGTTGTTTGAGATTTGTTGATCAAGTTAGATAGCCTCAATCATTAGTTCAGCCCATGAATCTCTCCTCAAGTCCTTCCTTGCTTATTGATTTTACAGTTTTAATCATGTTGCTTGCTTGTAGTTTGATTCGTCTTTGCATTACTCTCTTTTTATTGCATTGCTCTGTTTCTTCGTTTAGTCCAGCTCGACCACCCACTCGACCTACACTCGGTCGAGTGCTTGCTCGAGTTCATCCCCAGAACTCTTGTTTATGCTTTGTGATTGTCCTGTCTTACATTCTATTTGCATTTCTGTTGCATTTACTTATTGTCCTATTCATTATTATCTTGCATTAGTTCATTATCATAGTTTCTATTTCTGTTCTAGCTTTATATTAGTGTAATCATTCTGTTTCATTTGCATTCAGTTCTTAGTTCTTATATTTTACTTTCTGCATTTTACATTTGTCATCATAGGATTGTTAGTGACAAACATCCTTACATCTGGCTTAAATTAGATCTTTATGCACATCTTGACTGTTCACAAACACTCAGATTGGATTGACACCTCTTATACTGCAACTGCATAAGGGGAATTGAAACACCTTACCATCCATCCATTCATTGCATACATTCATCATCATTCACACCAACCACCATCTAAATACTTGTTTCAATTTGGCGCCGTTGCCGGGGATCGAACCCGGGTCACCCGCGTGACAGGCGGGAATACATACCACTATTCTTCACCTACACCATCAAGCCCTTTGAGGAGAAGTAGCTCAACTAGAGCACTTTCAAGAGTTGCGAACCCTGTGGAACCAGCTAGGGCTTCAATGTATGAGCCAAATCAGAGGAAGAGGAGCTCAAGTACCCGAGAACAGCAGCTTTCGAGGCACTCGACCGGGTCACTCGAGCGCCCACTCGACCGAGCACCACCGACGTACTCGACCGAGTTCCAGCCCAGACAACCATATGGCTTCCCACCTCCAGCTGCTTATCCAGGTTACCCTCCCATCCCACCCCAATACTTCATGGATCCAGCACTCTACCACCAGTTCTACCAGCAGTTCTCCCAGCAGCAAGGACAGAATTATGGCATCCGCAGTCCAACTCGACCCCCCCCCACTCAGACATGCACTCGACCGAGTCACGGTCGATCGCCATCGTCGAGCTGCCCCAATCTCCATCTCCAAGTCACCAACAAGACCCCAACTACACCTTTGACAACATGCAAGAGGATGTGGACAACTTCTTCTCCAATCCTTAAGGTACCACTATCACCTTCACTTGTAAATATCATTGCATTTCATATTTGTATTTTGTTTTTAGTCTTGAATCCTCTTTGAAATTTCTTTCACACAGGGGACTGTGTGATTTAAGTTTGGGGGGAGGGTTTGAGATAGCATTTGACATTGTGTTTTGTGATCTTATTTCAAATTTTTAGCATCCTCATATTAGTATTTGCATAAGCATCTAAGGCATAGAAAAAACATAAAAATTTGAAAAATTTTGAAAAAATCTTTACAAAAAAGAGTGTTCATGTAGTTTGCATCGCATATTAGAATCTTGTTTAGCATGTTTCATGTAGGATTGTATAACATTTGCATTAGGGATCTATGATGAATATTTCCTTGTTAGCTTGCTCATTCACTAGACTAGCATCAATGCCCAAGTTAATAGTACTTTGATGCTAGTTGAGTGGTTAGAAGCATAAGATTGAACCAAGCCTTGAATTCCTGCATTGTATTTGATCTATATTGAAGCATGTTGTGATTTGACACCATTTCCTATCTATAAGAACCTAATATTGACTTTCAATTATCATTGTGTGCATTGCTTTAAACTCATGGATACCATACATATTTGGATCATCTTTCTCCTTTTTACAACTCTTGTTGATCCAAGTAGCTGATTTCCTCATTAAGAATCAGTTTCCCTACCCTTAACCAACCCTTCTTTCAAGCCTTGTTTATTCTTGAGTGTGTGAGGCTTATTTTTGGGATTGAGCTTGGTAGAAAGTGTTAGGTTTGAACTGACAAGAGTAAAGCCTTGTGTAGTTCTAGTTTGCACTTTTCAAACTAGATAGGACTAGGTGGTTCACTTGTTGGGTTTGGGACTTGGCTGTTATGAAAAGAAAAAAAAAAGAAAAAAAAAAAGAGAAAAGAAAGAAAAAGGGTAGAGTCTTTAAGAGGAGATTGTGTTTAAGCAAGGTCTAGTGAAAGGATGGGAAGAAAAAAATTGTTGAAGATGGTTCTAGTTAAAGAAAAGAAAAGAAAGAAAAGAAAAGTCTAGCAAAAAGCTTGTATGTCTTAAGAATAAGAAGAAAAGAGAACCATAGCAAATAAGTAAGAATCCCCCTTCCCACTAGAAAGATCAAATAAGAAACCTCTCCTAAGACTTGAAAACCAAAAGAGAAAAGGGTGAAAGAGAAAAGAAGAAGTTAAAGGGTAGCACTAGGATCATTTGGGTTTAGATTGCTAGGATAAACACTTTGGGTGCCTTTGGGTAGACAAGGTTTTATTCTTGTATGTGTCTAGGTTGTCTTACCTTTAGCATTCTTCTAAAGCTCAATCCATTTTTATGAGAGAACCTTGATATTGATAAGCCCCACTCTAAAAAGAGACCATCATTGTCTCAAAGCCTTTACCTCCAAGCCAAATGAGTTTAAGCATTGCATAGAATTGATTCATGTTCTTGATTAATGAATGTTAAAGGAAATGGTTGATTTGAATGCATGTGGATATCTAAGGCTCAAATCAGTAAAGGTTGTGATGTGCTTGTCTAAAGTCTTTAAGTACAGCTCATTCAACTTGCATCACAGTACTAGTAACTTGGACATTGATTCTAGATGGTCTATTTGCAAGCTTTAGGAGCTGAGATCCCACTTTCAAACCTCACTTACCTTCTTATGTCTTGCTTATTTGATTGAGGGCAAGCAAAGACTAAGTTTGGGGGTGTTGATGTTCATATATTTTACCATGTTTTCCCTTAGTATATTCACATCTTTTGCATCTTTTGCTATCCATTTTCACCATTATTGCATAGCTTTAGGACTAATCATGCATTAGAGTTTAGTTGCATTGCATTTGCATCTTTTCATGCATAAACAGGTGATTTTGGAGCTTAAGGAGCATGGAAGCAATGCTGAGGAAGAAGTGAAGCAATCATGAAGGGAAAGCAAGAGAGTTAAGGCTGAAATAACATGGTCCGGAGTCCAACTCGACTGCACACTCGACCAGACACTCGACCGTGTGCTGAGGAGGACTCGACCGAGTGGAGAACACACGAGAGAAGCCAGCTCGACCTGCCACTCGACCGAGCACATGTCGAGTTGACCGAGCCATTGACTATTTTGTCTTTTAGTATTTTTAGGGCTTCCACTCCCCTCCTATATAAAGCCTTGTACCTGCAGCCACAAAAGAGGCAAGCTTTTTAGATATTCTCAAAACCTAGTTTTTACCCTTTTTGGGATTATACCTTTTGCACTTTTCTTCTATTTTTAGATTTTGTACTTGTTCTTAAGGAGAAAAGCTAAATTCCTCAATATTGTTTGTTTCATAACTTTCTTAATATTGAGAATTCGAGTTTGATTCTTTCTCCAATATTGTAAATCTTTCTTTCATCTTTCTAATGATGCAAGTTTCAATATTTTCTGGGTTTATGATTTTGATGTTCATCATGTGTTCTTGTGAGTAGTGGCTTAGGATCTTGAGGATGGGTTAGGCTGGACTGTGAATGAGGTTTGTTTGGCTTGATCAAGCTTGATTGTTGTAGATCTCTTCTAGAGTAGATGTTCTTAATGCTGATCCTATATCTGAGAGGGTAGGATCTGATTTCAAGAATCTTAGCATCACACCAATGTTTAAGAGGCATAAATAAGGCTAGAACTAGAGCTTACCATCTTGCTTGCTAAGAGATTAGAGGTTTTGTTTGGTATGAGACATATTTCTTACTGCCTGCTTGTGTAGATTCTTTACTATGTGAGAGCAAGTCTAGAAATGCATAGGTTTGATTGTTTCTTGACCATGAGAGTGGGAGAAACTTGTCTTAGATACATATGTCTAGAGATTAGCTCAGGTTGTTTGAGATTTGTAGATCAAGTTAGATAGCCTCAATCATTAGTCCAGCCCATGAATCCCTCCTCAAGTCCTTCCTTGCTTATTGATTTTACAGTTTTAATCATGTTGCTTGCTTGTAGTTAGATTCGTCTTTGCATTACTCTGTTTTTATTGCATTGCTCTGTTTCTGCGTTTAGTCCAGCTCGACCACCCACTCGACCTACACTCGGTCGAGTGCTTGCTCGAGTTCATCCCCAGAACTCTTGTTTATGCTTTGTGATTGTCCTGTCTTACATTCTATTTGCATTTCTGTTGCATTTACTTATTGTCCTGTTCATTATTGTCTTGCATTAGTTCATTATCATAGTTTCTATTTCTGTTCTAGCTTTATATTAGTGTAATCATTCCGTTTCATTTGCATTCAGTTCTTAGTTCTTATATTTTACTTTCTGCATTTTACATTTGTCATCATAGGATTGTTAGTGACAAACATCCTTTACATTTGGCTTAAATTAGATCTTTATGCACATCTTGACTGTTCACAAACACTCAGATTGGATTGACACATCTTATATTGCAACTGCATAAGGGGAATTGAAACACCTTACCATCCATCCATTCATTGCATACATTCATCATCATTCACACCAACCACCATCTAAATACTTGTTTCAATTTGCTAGCATAACAACCATTTGGATTGATAACCCTTTGTACTACAACTGCATAGGGAATTGATATCCTGGGTGAAAATTCTGTTATCAAAGAGGTTAGTGATGTCTTTGCAATGACTACAGTATTTGATCCAAGGTTGAACCTAACAATGGTTAATTATTGTTTTGAAAAGAATGACAAGGGTTCTACTCAGATAAAGATTAAACATTTGAGTGGTAAGCTTACTACTAATCTTGAATCTCATGAGAATAAGTCCATTTTCACATCATTTTATACAGAGACACGAATCTATTTATCAAACTGAACTGTTTCTAAATACTCGTTTCTAAACATACGAACTGTTACCTCATTTATGTTTCTTGCTTGGCTCGAGATGCACTTACGCTTACAAGCTTGTTGATGGTCTCATGTGTTTACCTTTCCATCTAACTTGATTATCCATAGATCGAGACTAAAGATGGAGTTATGCCTCTACATGAGCAAAACCATGTAATATATTGATCAGACGCCAGTTTTGAAACCCATCTATAATGAAAAGCAAAGAAGAAGGGTGAAATCTTACCTAAAGTCGTCTGGGTTTTTTTTTTGTAAAGTAGGCAGCGTGGATTTTGGAATTGTATACTTAATAAAGCTGAACTTATCTTGGATTTTTGAAACAATAAGATGAGAGCAGCTTGAAATCATAGGTGATGAAACTGAATCTGTAAGTGAATTTATAAGTTAGGTGATGAAGTTTTAAATCGAAGAGATCATGGCCTTGTGGGAACACTACAAAGAACATGGTGAAATCCTACCAAATTTCCTACAAAAATTTTTGGTAGGAGGAATTTCTTACCAAAAACTTATGATTATTCACTACAAAAAACACGCATTTTGCGAGGACTTGTTGGGACGGATTACAGCTCTCGCAAATTTGCGTTGGCTTTGCGAGAAAAGTACGAGAACTAAAAAATCCCTAGCATATCCCTTGCAAAATTGCGAGGAAGCCGGTCGTCGCAAATCCGCGGCTCAGTTGCAAGACAATTACGAGAAATTCGCATGGAATGTCACTTCCCTCGCAAATCAATCGCAATATTGCGAAGACAGAATCCATAGCAAAATTGCTATGGACATGCGAGTGAATTGCGAAAGCCATAGCAAATCCATTGCAAGATTAGTAAATTAATTTTTTTATAAATATTCCAAAACTTAATAGAATTATTCTGAAATACATTACTATTAATGTTTAAAAAGATGATAAAAAGTATGATGAGACATTGGACCTTATAATATACTTGAAAGTTAATTTTACTAATTTTTAAAAATTATTCTGCTGGTTTTTATAAATTAGATATTCAAGTTTGCGACAAATTTGCGACTGATTTGCTAGATAAATAACAAATTAGTCGCAAATCCATCGCAAATTACTCAAATCATAGCAATTCTCTCGCAAATGACAACTTCAAACCCTAACCCCTAAACACTAATACATTACTATTAATGATTAAAAAGATGAATCCAAGACTTATAATCAAAGATAGGGCAGTGCAACACAAAATGTTGGAGAATTGGACAATATTGGAATATTTGTCAAATATTTGTCTCAATATAATGAACATATATATGATATAGTGTAGAAGATAGTTAATGATTAGAGGAAGATGCAAAAATGGACAATTTTGGAAAGTTTGATGATAGAAAAGAGTATGATGAGACCATTGGACCTTATAATATACTTGAAAGTTCAATTGACTATTTTTTAAAAATTATTTTCATGGTATTGATAAAATAGATATTCAATATTTGCGACTGATTTGCTAGATGCATAGCAAATGCGTCGCAATTCCATCGCAAACTACTTAAATCATAGCAATTTCCTCGCAAATGACAACTTCAAACCCTTGAACCTAAACCGTAAAGACTAATTACATTACTAGTAATGATTAAAAAGATGAATCCAAGATTTATAATCAAAGATAGGGCACAAATGACAATTTCAAAACCTAAACCTTAAAGACTTTGCGAGGGATTTGCTACGGTCTCTCGCAATTCTCTCGCAAAAATCTTTTGAGAAATTGAAAATATTTGAATTTTAGTTTATGGATTCATTTGCTTAAGTTTTAAACAATGGGGGGGGGGAGTTAATTATCTGGAAATATAAATTATATATTTTTTATTGGTGTTCTAGGGATTTGCGAGGGAGCCTAGCAATTCCCTAGCAATATTAGCGAGGGATTTGCGACGTAGTTTTTTTCTATATAAACAGAAAAACCTAGTTTGAGCAAAGCTCAAACCTTGACATATCCGCAGCCACAAAAAACCTCGAACCCTAATTCCTCTCTTCTCTCTTCTCCGATCAATCTCCACCTCTCTTCTCCGATTAATCTCCACTTCTCTTTTCTCTTTTTCTGTTACTCTATGCATCTTCTCTCTTTTCTGGTGACTGTCCTACGCTTCTCTATATCTCCTCTCGTCTCTGGTGACTGTCCTCTCTTCTCTCTATCTCCTCTCGTCTCCGGTGATTGTTCCCCGCTTCTCTCAGGTCCGGTGAGTGTCCTTTTCTCACCTCTATCTCCGGTTACTCTTCCTAATCTCTCGATCTGAAAGTCTTGTTAGTTTAGGGTTAAGATTTTAATTTTAGGGTTATGATTTGGGGTTCAATTTTTAGTTTAGGATTCTAATTTCGAGTTTAGGGTCCTTATTTTGTGTTCAATTTTGAGTTTAGGGTTTTGATTTTAGGGTTTTGTTTTTAGGCTTTCAATTATAGGGTTTCAAGTTTAATTTGCTTTTTGTATAATTTTATTAAAATTTGGTTTTAGGGTTTAGGTTTAATTTTGATTTTATTCGATTCTTATGATCTTTGATTTTAGGGTTTTTACTAATTTTTTTGAATTTTACTTTCAGATGTCTTCTCGAGACCAAAATGGTTCTGTAAACAAAAATGTTTACACAAGATTCATATCTCCTCAAGGGTTATCTCCTCCCGTCCCTGCTCGAGGGATACGTTCTACGGGCTCTGCTCAAAGGCTACCTTCTTCTGCCTCTTCTCAAGGTACCTCAGCGGCGACACAAGATAACCGTAATGCAACCTCTCCGCAGGTGCAAAATTATCTTCCTCCTGAGCAATCAACTTCGCGTGTCAACAGTATGGCTGTCTCTCAAACCTTTACTTTGGAAGAGTTACTTGCAAGTCCTGGACGTGCTAACTTGACAAAACTAGATCCTAAGCGACCGCCGGGTACTCTCTGGTCAGATATCTAACATTCCATTTATCTTTATGTTTTGTATTTTCATTGATCCTCATTCCATTTCAAAGCAGCTCATGCCAACTGGACCCAAACACCAGGTTCGATTGTAAACCGGTGGTTTGAAACTTTTGCGGTAAGTTAAATGTTTTTTGATGTGTTGAAATTACAGATTTTGTGTTTTACTCACTTAATTCTGATTCTGATTCATGTTATGCTTTTACAAGCAAACATATAACTGGGATCCGTCCATCAACGGAAGAGTTAGAGCTGAGTTTAAAGCTATGTTGAAGACCCGAATGAGTGATCAAGTGTCTCGGTGGAAGGGTAAGTGGAAGCGAAAAGGTAAAGACGCTATGCCGCGGTGTTTTGATCCTACCGTATGGGATGGCTTGGTCAGGTTTTGGTGTGAACCAAAATCAGAAGAAAAGAGTATCAATAGCCTTAATGCTCGCTATAGTGATCATGATGGCACCGGAATTCATAAGCACCGTTCTGGTCAGACCTCTTTTAAAGCTCGAGCACGAAAGCATGTAAGTATCTCTATCTAACACAAGTCATTTCATTTCTCTGTTTTTAGTCTGAGAAGACTGGTGAGCCACTTCCGGATTTTCAGAAAATCCTAGAAAACACGGGTCATTTGTTGATGGATTGTCTGAGAAGGTCTTCAATGAAGTGTCTTCAAAGATAGCTGAAGCTGAATCTGAGCTATTATTAGGGGATAACATGGAGAGTATTGCTTATGGCGGGTTATCACTAACTGTGAAGAACCACATTTATGCCGAGGTAAAACAGGCTTTATTGTTATGTTTGTGTTTTGTATATTCGTTGTCTAATTGTTGGTGTGTCTCTGTTTTGTTGGCAGGTTACTCCAAAGAAGAAGAACCGGATATATGGGGTTGGTAACATACAACCAGAAGCATCTTCAGCTCAGATTGCTCAACCGCCTCCTCCTTCTGAAGATCCACTTGTTCTAGCTGCGAAGCTTGCTGCTGCCAAAGCTGTTCTTGCAACTCAGGCTACTCAATTACAGGAAAATGCAGTGACGATGCAAAAAATGCAGTGAAGATGCAAGAAAATTCACAAAAGATGCATAGTTATGATGCATACTTTGATTATCTTGCAGAGAAAGATCCATAATTTGCTGCTAGATTTTGCCAAGAAGATTCATCTTCCAGACCTGTGACCGGAGAAACAACCACCGGAGATGCAACGTGATGAACTCTCTTTCTTTACCCTTTGAGCCTCTCTCTTAATCTGTGTAATTTTTAGTTATGTTTTGTTTAGAACAGTTATGTTTTGTTTACTTTGGGTTTGTAAACCTAGTACATTCTAATGACAAGTTTAATTTATATAAGTTTTAATTAAATGTAAAATTTAAATTAGGTATAATCAAAAAACAAAATGAAAATTGCAATTTCTAATACCATTAATATTATTTGCGATGACAAAAACTGATTGCAAAAAGCATCGCAAACTTGCGAGGAATTTACTAGATACATATATTATGAGGAAACTGCTATTTAAATAGTTCCTCGCAATTTGCAATTAGTTTGCGCGGGATTTGCAACGTTGACCGATTTGCAAGAAGCGATTTGCGAGGAATGGACGTTTCTCACAATTCTCTCGCTATTGTCGATTTGCGACGGATTCGCTATATATTTGTCCATCGCAAAATGGTTGTTTTCTTGTAGAGATTCTACGTAAAACATTTTTTGTAAGAAATTGGTAGAAAATATCCTACGAAATCTAGTCGTGAACTTCAAAACGTAAAGTCGTAGGAAAATTGAAAAAATTAAACAGGAAAAAAAAGCGGTAGGAATTTGGTAGGAAACATCCTTCCAATTTCTTATTAAAAATTTCTTAAGAAACTGGTAGAAACATTTTCTTACCAATTTCTTACGAAATAAATTTCCTTCCAAATTCTGAAGTAATGTTTTCCACCAATTTCTTAAGTTAGTCATTTACATCTATATTTACTGTCCATTTACAAAATATAAATTTTAAACTATTTACTTATAAATTTAAATCTCTACTATTTACTTATAAACTTGTTTTAGAAAAATCAAGATACTTTTTCTAACTTAACTATTAACTAAAGTCATTTTCTTAACCCTAAAACAGTAAAACTCTAACCCAGGAATTTATTTATTATACTCAAAAGCTATAATCCAATACTTTATAATTATTTGAGTGATTCAGTGTTTTTTCAGGTTAACAATTTTTTTAATAAATTTTACATATTTTATATAATCTAAAACTTTTTAGTGATCATTACGAAACTTTATACTGATGTTTACATATTTTAAACTATAAATTATTTCAGGTAAATAAAATTTTAATTATTTTAGTAATCCAGTATTTCTTTTTCTTTTGTTAATTACATATTTTATGCTTCACCTTGAGAATTTAACCCAAAACCATGTTTCCATCTAAGTAATGTTTTTGATTTTTAAAATATTTTATTCCTTAAGTAATACAGCTCATAACTACTAACCGGCTCCAGAGCGTACCGAACCTCGGTTGTTCCGGGAAAGGGTCCCTCTTCCTACGGCGCTTACTGGTATCCGTTGTTTTGTCGATGGTTCTTGGAAGGTCAAAGACATATTTGCAGGTGCAGGCTGGGTTTGTTGGTCGTCCCAAGACTCCACTCCGCTCATGGGTGCCTCAAACTTCCGGCGAAGTCTCTCACCGCTTCACGCTGAGGTTGTAGCTTTTGTGTGGGCGATGCGATGTATGATCGGCCATGTTTTCAGAGATGTGGCGTTTCTCACTGACTGCTCGGATTTGGTGAAGATGGTGTCTTTCCCGTCAGATTGGCCGGCTTTCTCTGCCTATCTTGATGACATCAGGGTGGATATGGAGGAATTCTCACGTTTTTCGTTGTCCTTGATCTCCAGAAATGCGAACGTCCTTGCGGATAGGTTAGCACGACAAGTTCGTACTCAACCGCAGGTTATCACTTTTGTTAACTCTTCTTCTCTTTATTGGCTTGTTTGAGTCAATCTTTTGTTTTTTTTTAAAATTAAAAAAAAAAAAAAAAAAAAAAAAAAAAAAAAAAAAAAAAAAAAGCTCATAACTACTAACATTAATTATGTTAAAAAAAATATCTCTCCTTTAGTTCTTCTCCTTCGAATAATCTTTTTTTCTGCAACTCTTGTTCCTAGACGGGGAAGAAGAAGACAGCAAAAGAGATACACTCTTATAACCTTAAGGTTGAAACTTAAGCTTGTCGATTCTTATTAGATATAGACTGAAACTTTAAAAACTTGTCGATTCGATGAATTTTTTTGAAGATTTGTAATTATTATTATTTTCCAAAAAAAAAAAAAAAATTTGTAGTTACTTATGTCCCATTTGAACCATCATTGTCTCAGGCCATCCATGGGCGTAACCCAACATAGTTACTTATGTCCATTGATTTACACACCTAAGTCTTATCCTGGTATCGTCCAGAAGTCCTTTTCTAAAAAAACTTGATTTGAGTTATCGATACCTTGTGAGACTTATTTGTAAGTGTACATGGTAAGGATCACAGTAATTTTTCTGAGAATTAATAAGAGGAGTAAATAATAGAGGAGTGGTGAAACGTGATAATGAAGAAGGACGCGAAAGTGTAGAGAAGGAGAAGCCTTTACGGTGATGTGCTGCATGTGCAGAACGACGGAGGGGAATGTGTGCGTGCGATGAAATGACTGTTACGGTAGAACTATATGTTATAAAAATTATGGGTCTATTTAGTATGTTGGCCCAAAATTTGAAAGATGATTTGATGTAGTGAATCTTCTTTGTGGATTAAATAGAACTTAGGTGTTCAGTGAAACCCAATTATTAGAAATGGGCTGAAGTTAAGTAGTGGAATAGATAGTTAATAAGATATTGCTGACTTGGCGGAAGAGGAAATTAGAAAAATCTACTTTATATATATAGATAGATAATATATCCCCTTAGCTATAATATGTAATTTATACATGCTTGTTTAGCAATGAATTCTTACCACCACTGTGTATCGTTCAATTATTGTGGAGACAAGATTTTCCAATCAAAACTAACCTAACTAACCTCTCATGTGTTAAAATCCGGTCAGCTGACAAATCTTTAGTTGGTCTGCCACATGTCAATTAGACACACTCTTGTTATAAAAATCACTAGAGATAGATAAAAGAGGAATTCTTGAAAAATACCCAAAATTATTGTTGACAAATAAAACTTCGAATCATTTTTAGTAGTAGACGGAATCGAGGTCTTCAGAATCTTAGACCTTCTCCAACAGAGGTTTTAGGAGGGATTTTTAAGTGAAAAGAAGAAGAAAAAAAAAATCAGAGAAAAAAAAAAAAAAAAAGTCCTTTTATTTAGTAGACTGAATCTTATTATAAGAGACTATTAGTATCACCCACTGGTTGGATTAACCGATTAATAGAGATAAAAAAAAAAGAAAAATTGTTGGTCGATTGTTTTTTGTTCTTCCTCTTCCTCTCTCTCTCTCTTGAAATCGAGAATTGACAATCAAAGGAGATCGAATCGGAGAAGATTTGGGTTGGATTAGATTGAATAGGAGGAGATTGAAACGACCACGTCTCACTTTTTTTTTTTATGGCCCGATTGTGTTCTTTTTCTTTCTCTCTCTCTCTCTCTCTCTCTCTCTCTCTCTCTCTCTCTCTCTCTCTCTCTCTCTCTCTCTCTCTAAACGCAAATCTCTGGGTTCTCACAAGTGAGTTTGGTTGATCTCATCGATGTGTTTGCGGAAATGCCTCAATGAGGGATTTTTTTTTAGTGTCTTTGGTTTATACATTATAGTGGTTGATTGATGGCTTCTAAGTTTGGAAATGTTACAGATAAAAGTAAGAGATTTTATAAAGATAGATGGTTGAGGCGAAAGAGAACAAGTTTCTGACAGTTGCACCTTTCATGTGCGTGAAGTGATGATCTGAAGTTCCGGGAAGCAGGAAGAGGTTGCGTTGTGTTTGATGCCTTTGCTCACAATGATGTCACGGTGGTGTTCAGACAGAATGTAGTGACTCAACAATACCATTATAAGAAAGGTAATAGTCCTCATTACATTGTGATCATTTGTAGCAATAGGAACCGTAGGTTGAAGATTTAGGTAGATGGGAAATATGTGGTAGATGAGGAAGCTTATGATCTCTATCGTTGTTCTTTGGAGTTTGAGAGTTACTGGTTTAGTATCTATGATGGGTTGATAAGCATTGGTAAGGTCGGTATTCGTTTCAGAACCTGATAGATTGGATCTACTATTAGTGAAGTGATTATTAGACGCCATGGTCTAAATAATAACAATATCCACTTAACATCGGTGTCATGTAGTCATAGCTTGCCAAAGTAATGAAAACGGATAGTATACAGATTGACCATTTTGTTGTATCCACCGACGGGTGAATCTTGTTTTGTTTGATCATGAATACAGGTGACCTTCATGCCATATGTGATGAAGAAGAGTCGAGGGAGACACTCCAAGAGAAAGAAGCATTAAGCCCGGTTGTTAAAGCTCTTGTTAACCCCGACAGAGCAATGAGAGACATTCGCAATCTTGACAGCGTAAAGAATGATAGATAACCTCTTTCTTCTCAATGACTATAGTCTCACTTTCCAATCTCACAAAGTCATTCTAAGTCTTTGGAGTGTCGCATTTGCAAAGGTGAGAATCTCTTTTTGGGTAGCACTTCTGATGTAGATGTACATAGTGGTTCTCAGTTTTTGTTTATTCTCAATGAACATCCAGATGTTTGCAAATGGGATGAGTGAAAGCCATTCATCAACGATTCTCTCTTTTACTGAAGCAAATTAATATTTAACTGTGAAATGAAGAGGAAGGTCAGTCTCATGTGCAACTTAGTGCTCTTGTTCTTTTTTGTAACTGTAGTATTTAAATGCCCCAATCTGTTTTCTTATCTAATCATGGTTTTTTCCTTTTTGCTATTCATCTACATGTGGCTATTGATAATGCTAACTACAAAGGCTAAACATTTCAGAGATTAGCTGCTTTCAATATGGATTAGATGTGAATTGCTGCTGTTTTTTTTTTATGTTCATCTAATTAAAATTTTAATTTCAAAAAACTGTATTTTCAAAAATAAGAAACTCAAAATTGTATTCCACCATTGGAGGAGATAATTTTTAATTAGGAGATTAGTGGTTCTTATTTTTAATACAATATATAATATATGTTGGGCTAAGCTTGAAGAAGAAAAAAGCGGTTTAAAGGAAAAGGAAAACTCTAATCCAATTAGGAATAGTTCTATTTAGGAGGAATCTAAATAAGTTAATTTACCTGTTTGGATTAGGAAATAATGTTCTAAGTTTTCTCTGTATAAAGAGTTGCCAATGTGTGGTATACCTTTGAGAGATTTGAGAGAAAGAGATTGAGAGATTGTGTGAGAGAACTTAAAGTTTTGAGTTATTTTCTTTAAGTTATATAAGATAGTTATTCTTATAAACAGATCTTTTGTTCTTAAATCTTTCTTGCTAAAATTTGATTTAGTATCAGAGCTTCTAGGTTTGATATTCGAATCATGAACCGAAGGAGAGTAGGTCATCGTCCATTAAATGCCCTATGTTAACACCAATCAATTATACAGTATGGGCAATGAGAATGGACGTTGCGTTGCGTGTTCATAAAGTATGGGAGGCAATTGATCCTGGAACTACTGAACCGGAGAAGAACAACCTTGCAAGAGCCCTACTCTTTCAATCTATACCTGAGTCCATGATCTTACAGGTCGGTGATCAAGTTACCGCTAAAGGTGTATGGGATTCCATCAAAGCAAGGAACCTAGGTGATGATCGTGTTAAAGAAGCTAAACTGCAGACTCTCATGGCCGAGTTCGACAGACTAAAGATGAAGGAAACCGATACTATTGAAAAATTTGTTGGTAAACTTTCAGAGATCTCCACAAAATCAGCATCGTTGGGAGAAATCATTGAAGAAACGAAGATTGTGAAGAAGTTCTTGAAAAGTTTGCCAAGGAAGAAGTATATTCATATAATCGCAGCACTTGAGCAGGTTCTTGATCTAAAAACAACAAATTTTGAAGACATTGTTGGTAGATTAAAGACCTATGATGAACGAATTAATGATGAAGAGGATCCTCAAGACAACCAGAAAAAGCTTATGTATGTCAACTCAGAGTCTCAGTCCTACGATTTCAACTATGATGGTGGCAGAGGAAGAGGCTCATACCGTGGAAGAGGCAGAGGTCGAGGTCGTTCTGGCTTTCAACAAAGGGACAAATCAAGGATTACTTGCTACAGGTGTGACAAGATTAGACACTATGCATCGAACTGTCCTGATCGGTTACTGAAATTGATCAAAGCACAAGAAACTTTGGAGAAGGAAGAAGATGACACTCATGAGGCTGAATCTCTTTTGATACATGAAGTAGTGTATCTTACTGAAAAGAAGATACAACCAAAAGAGCTTGGAGACTGCTCAGATGGGACTTGGTATCTAGACAACGGTGCTAGTAACCATATGACAGGAAACTATGGTTTATTTTGCACTATCAATCCAATGGTCACAGGAAGAGTTCGATTTGGTGATGATTCACACATCAACATAAAAGGGAAGGGTTCGATTCTGTTCATCACCAAAGGAGGAGGACGTAAGTTGTTAACCGATGTCTATTACATACCAAATCTCAAGAGTAATATCATTAGCTTGGGACAAGCTACTGAAGCTGGCTGCGATATAAGGATGAAATATGGTCATCTCACCTTGCATGACCGAGAAGGGAATTTGTTGGTAAGAGCCATACACTCGAGAAACAGACTTTACAAAGTCAAATTGGAGGCTGAAAGTAATCAGTGTCTGCAACTTCTGGCTTCAAGTGATTCTAATTTTTGGCACTCATGTTTGGGACATGTGAGTCTCGAGACTATCAAGACTATGGTTGCAAAACAGTTAGTGGTTGGGATATCGAGTGTACCGAAAGAGAAGGAGACTTGTGCGTCTTGCTTACTTGGTAAACAAACAAGGCAAACCTTTCCAAAGGCAACATCCTATCGAGCTAACACAAACACTAGAACTTGTTCATGGAGATCTCTGTGGACCGATCTCACCATCTACGCCTGCGCACAAAAGGTATATTTTTGTACTAATCGACGATCATTCAAGATATATGTGGACCATTCTGTTAAAGGAGAAGAGCAAAGCATTCGAGAAATTCAAGGCGTTTAAAGCATTGGTAGAACAAGAGTCTAACACCTTGATCAAAACTTTTAGAACCGATAGAGGAGGTGAGTTCATGTCTCAAGAATTTCTCACTTTCTGCGAACAAAAAAGCATCAATAGGCACTTTACGGCACCATATACACCGCAACAAAACGGTGTTGTTGAGCGACGCAATATGACACTGTTGGAGATGACCAGAAGCCTCTTGAAACATATGAACATGCCCAACTACTTGTGGGGAGAAACAGTGAGGCATGCAACTTATGTCATCAATCGGGTAGGAACAAGAAGCTTAGTTTTTCAAACACCATACGAATGTTTCAAGAACAAGAAGCCAAACGTGGGACATTTGCGGGTGTTTGGATGTGTCCCCTATGCTAAAGTCGAGACTCCACATCTCAAGAAGCTTGATGATAGGTCGAAGATGCTAGTATATCTTGGAACAAAACCTGGCTCAAAGGCGTACCGACTTCTTGATCCAACCAACCGGAGAATTACTGTTAGTCGAGACGTTGTGTTTGTTGAAGATAAGAGTTGGAGGTGGAATGACCATGTGGTTAACTCTAAAGAATCATGAACTTTTGTCCTTACCCTTGGCGACTTTGGTAACAATGGAGTTAGAGAAGCAATTGTTACAGATGAAACAGAGGAAAACAGAGTGAATGAAGGAAATAATGATGTCTCTGAGGAAGAAGAAGCTACAGATGATTATGAAACTGAACCTGCAGAGGAACAAGAACGAATCCTAGAGCCGCAACTTGTGCAGCAGAGTTCTATTACACAGCCGCAGTCTCAGTCTCAACGACTTGTTTTAAGACAGTCTGAAAGACAAGTTAAACGACCAAGCTACTTAAGTGACTATGTGTTATTAGCTGACATAGAAGGAGAGAGTATTTTATTGGCAGCTAATGAAGAACCAGGGAGTTTCAAAGAAGCAAGCGAGTTCAAGGTATGGAAAGATGCTTGTGAGGAAGAGATCAGGTCGATAACAAAGAACAACACATGGAGCTTAGTCGATTTACCTTTTGGAGTGAAACCTATCGGTTTGAAATGGGTGTTTAAGTTAAAACGAAATGCAGATAACAGCGTAAATAAGCACAAAGCGAGACTTGTTGCAAAAGGATATGTGCAGAGGCATGGGGTAGATTTTGATGAGGTCTTTGCTCTATTTGCTCGAATTGAAACAGTCCGTTTCATTATTGCTTTGGCTGCTTCGAATGCTTGGGAAATATATCACTTAGATGTAAAGACTGCATTTCTTCATGGAGATTTGATAGAAGATGTATATGTTACTAAGCCTGATGGTTTTGCTGTCAAAGATAAGGAAGAGCAGGTCTACAAGTTGCATAAAGCGCTTTATGGACTTAAGCTAGCACCTCGTGCTTGGAACTTGAAGTTAAACAGCATTCTCGGCGAGTTGGGCTTTGAAAGATGCACTAAAGAACCATATCTTTACAAGAAGCAAGGTAAAGAAAGTCTCCTCATTGTAGCGGTCTATGTGGATAACTTGATTGTCACAGGCTCTAGTCTTGAGTTAATTCTTGACTTCAAGAAAGAGATGGCTGGGAAATTTGAGATGAGTGATCTAGGCAAGCTCACCTATTATCTCGGGATTGAAGTTCATCAAGGAGAAGATGGGATTGAGTTAAGACAGGAGAGGTATGCAAAGAAAATTTTAAAAGAAGCAGGGATGCGTGAATGTAACTCTGTTCTTGTTCCGATGGAACCTGGTCTAGAGCTTTCGAAAACACAAGATCCACGGTTTATTGATGGAACACTCTATCGAAAACAAATTGGCTGTTTAAGGTATCTACTTCATACCAGGCCCGATCTGTCGTACTCTGTTGGGATTTTAAGTCGATATCTTCAAGAGCCTAGAGAATCGCATGGTGCTGCTCTGAAGCACATTTTGAGGTATCTTCAAGGAACACTTGATCATGGACTCTACTTTAGGAAAGGGGAACAAACAAGTTTAATAGGCTATAGTGACAGTAGTTACAGTGTGGATATTGATGATGGAAGAAGCACAGCTGGTCACATTTTTAACTTTAATGAATGTCCAGTTACATGGTGTTCTCAAAAGCAACAAGTGGTGGCTTTATCTTCATGTGAAGCTGAGTTTATGGCAGCAACAGAGGCGGCTAAACAAGCCATTTGGCTACAAGAACTCTTTGCTAAAATAGTTGGAAGAGCTTGTGAGAAAGTAATGATACAGGTGGATAACAAGTCCGCTATTGCACTCACTAGGAATCTGGTTTTCCATGGCCGCAGCAAGCACATTCACCGGTGATATCATTTCATTTGTGAGTGTGTCAAAAATGGACAAGTAGAAGTACTACATAATTCAGGAACGGAGCAAAAGGCTGATATCTTAACCAAAGCACTTGACAAGAACAAGTTCAAGGTTATGAGGAATCACATTGGAGTTTATAGCATGTCAAGAAAAGACTTCAAGCTTAAAGGGGAGATTGTTGGGCTAAAGCTTGAAGAAGAAGAAAGCGGTTTAAAGGAAAATGAAAACTCTAATCCAGTTAGAAATAGTTCTATTTAAGAGGAATCTAAATAAATTAGTTTACCTGCTTGGATTAGGAAATAATGTTCTAAGTTTTCTTTATATAAAGAGTTGTCAATGTGTGGTATACTTTTGAGATATTTGAGAGAAAAAAATTGAGAGATTGTGTGAGAGAACTTAAAGTTTTGAGTTATTTTCTTTAAGTTATATAAGAGAGTTATTCTTCTAAACAGATCTTTTGTTCTTGAATCATTCTTGCTAAAACTAGAATATATTCATTAAAAATTCAAACAGTACATAAGAAGCTCAAAATTAAAACCCCAAATGGATCTTAGCAAGAAGGTCAGGGAATCGGCTGCAACTACGTAATCTTACAAGAGGATAGCTACTAAAGATATGGTAATGTAGTGGTTAGCACGTGGAATTGGTTATGTTGTAGTATTGTACCCCTAATTCAATCTCTCGTTAAGAAGAGAGGTAATATATTTTCAAAGGGAGTAGATTATTTAAACACTTTCACAAATCCGCAAAAAAGAAAAAAAAAAAAAAAAAAGTGTTTGAACTTGATATTATTATTATCTAATAATTTGTGTGTTTCATTTAAAACTTTCGTCAAGGCCAAAAGATAGATAGATACACAGAGAAGGACATGAACATTATTGATATATAGATTACACAACACACGAGAGGAAGATAAAAATGAAAGCGAATGTTTAACTCGAAAAAACTGAATTTTATTTATGATGAGAGTATGAGACACATAAATTTATAACGGACAAATCTATATTTTTGGATTATTATCTTGGTAATACACCATTGCCCATTTCAAACACCCAAGATTCAGATGCAAAAAAAAATCTTGGGAAAAAGGTCGGAAAAAAAAACAGGCAATAATATAGTCCCGAAACGAAAATCCTTTTTTTTTTTTTTTTGTAGAAAATAAGAAATTTGAAAACCTTAAAAAATAAGAAAATGGATACTATACTTCTTCAGGCCATTCAATGACACTCTTCAACGATGGTTTCCACCTCCGACAGAATCTCTGGCGAGACTTCTCTTCTTCTGCCGCCGCAGCCTCGCCGGCCAATCTTTCTTCCTCAAGTTCCTTAAGAAAATCTCCAAAGGAAGCCAACGAAGCATCTCCTCCTTTGTTTGCACTGTCTGCGTTAAGTTGGAAAAGTATGAGTTTCTCTAACTCATCTCTCGTTAGAACAATCTTCACCTTCCGATCTTTTCTTTTGTAGTCTTTCTTCATCACTTCTTCAAATTTTTCTTCTTGTTCAGCAACATTTTCATTGTTTCTTCCGACTAAACAGTTTCCCATTATGATCAATAATAATGGAGTTTTAATACCCACACAAAAAAATATATATATAAAGGAGAAGGAAAGAAAAAAGGAAACTTGGGATATATATGCCCAAGAAAAAAAACCTTTCCTCTTCTTCTTCTTTTTTTATTCTCTTCTGTGTAGTAGGATCTGGATCTTGGAGTATGATGGAGCCATTGAGGTATTATATATAATATGTGCGAATAAAGAGAGGAGTAAAGAGGAAGATCGTTGACTCCTATTCCTACAGTAAGGCTGCTAGATTGATTGATTTTTTTAGTTTTAGGTTTAAAATGGTCAGAGCCGTTAAACCTGTTGAAAGTCGCAACAGTTGGACCATGGATAAGTGCAATGTAACTATGGCGTACGACTCAACACATATAAATATGTAGAAAGAAAGTAGGGCGTAGGGCTATACATTGTCAAAAAAAAAAAAAAAAAAAAGAAGTAGGGCTATATTAATGTGTGAATTTTCTGATGAAAAATATTTAGTTGCAGTTTTATATCTATACTAGTATTTTTGCAACAATTTTTGTTCAAAAATACTTTTTTGGAAAGCTTTTACATTTAATGCATTAACTTTAATACTAGTTACCAAAATTTTAAAATTAATTATAAAAAGATTTTAAAAAATAAGGAAATTTTTCTACCACATTTAAACATAAATATATGATTTTCTTTCATTTTTATTTGAATTTATATTTAAATTATCTTATATTATTCTATAATACATTTAGTTAATAAAAATTGTGATTTTTTTCTGCATGTGATGTAATACAAAATTTTAAAAACTGACATATATTACTCATATATGAATAAAAAATATCGATACAATATTCTACATCGTCTAAAAAAATTGGGTAATGGTTTATAGTCATACTATAAAAGAGACCAAAATTGTTCTGAATACAAATGAGTAGAAACCTTGATTTATTAGGCATTCAAACTTTAAAAACTTTTATTTGGTTTATTCCGGTTCTTTCTTATAAATATTTTTAAAAAGTTAAATATGAAAAATATTTAAAACTTTTAAAAAGTTAAGTATGATAAAAATTATACCGTAGATACATAATAAATATTAAAAATTAAGATGATATAGTGTGAGTTAAAATATCTCGGGACGGCGTTATATAGCGAGACGGGTTTTATCGATATTTATATAAATTAAAAAATATCATTAATTCGGTGTTACACGGGTAAAATATCATTTCATTATTTTGTTAATACTGTCAATATCAGAGAATAGACATATCTAATTAAATTGATTAAATAATTATTATGTAAAAAATAAACTATATTGTGGTATTATATGGTTTATTTAACAATTATTATATAACTATAACATATTTAACAACAAATACAACTTGTAATTTAAATATTTTAGTTATAAATAATTTTGTCCCGCGGTATACTGCAGATCTAATCTAGTAATTAACTATTTTACTAGCATGATATATACTATTTTATGTTGATATAATTTTAATAACTTTTGTTATAAAAATTTAGCAATGGTAAATATTGTATATACGACGACGAGAAAAATATTCATCACTAGAAGTAATAACTAAACAATAACTTTTATAATTATTTATATGATTAACTGTGTAAGAACATAAATTATATTGTATCGCTATACATTTATAAGTTTATTTGATAAACGTAACCTACAACTATCGTGTTAAATGTCACTTTTAATGTAGGTCCCCCACATGTAATTGATAGTGTAATCCTAAGCCGCATGGAATCGGAAGCGGGTGCGTCGTATTTTATAAAAAATATTGGAATCGGGTTGCTTTGGAAGCGTATAATATAAATATATATATATATATATATATATATGGTTAATAATAATGATATATAGTCTAAATTCTAAAACATATAATTTTATGTATTTAAATTACTATGTACAAGATTAGAATCAAAATTCTAATAGAAAAAAAGTCTTACGATTAAAAAAATAAGTTTAAAGGTTATACTTTAAAAGAAAAATGTAAGTTAGTATGAGAATTAGTTGTTTAAAAATAGTTGTATTTTTGAGATTAAAAAAGAAAACACAAAACAAGAAACGTAAAAAGAGATAAAAAGTAAATTGGTAAAAAAAAACAAATGGGCCTCGCTTGAGCCCAAGAAGAAATAAAAGACATAAAAAAATCTGAAGGAACGTGGACGAAGAATAAATCATCTTCTTCCTTTGGTTCTGGTTTATGAAACAACCCCAACGGCAAAGAAACCATTTACGATTCCGATTTATAATCAATCACGCTTCCATCACCGAATCGAACGATTCTAAAACGTTTCTAATCGCCTTTTCTGGGAATCGCGATTCCCTTGCGCTTCCCAGCGATTCTGACCGCTTCCGCTTCCGATTCCGGTTCCGGAGCGAGAATCGGAGCTTCACCGGCGATTCCGTGTAACGTAGGTGTAATCACACTACCTGGTACAGGAAAGTAAACGATCGCAAATGAATGATGTTAAGGCTAAAAGAGAGTTATGACTCTGTCAAATCAAATTTGTCAGATTCCAAGCCAAATAAACCGTTCTTATGATGTTTCTAAGGAGATGAAAAGTTTTCACGCTTTAGAAATTTGCATGTTCGTTCTCATGTGTAACCCTATGTGTTGGGAGATAGGGTTGGGACTTGCTTTTATCTCTTTCACAGGTAACGTGACGACATCCATCAAAAAAATAATTAATATCGACCTAGTTAACTCGCATATGTGCGAAAGTTTGAAAACAAAATGTCTATACCAAAAGCAAATATATAACTTACAAAACCAAATTTTAAACTTAACAAATCTTTTGATAACTTTTTATATGGGGCATTGCGTGGATTAACAATCGAAAATTTTATTTCTTGATTATACAGTAACAATGTTTACAATTAATTATAGAAAATTTGACTATAGTTTTTTTCGTAATCATAACAAAACTTGAAATAATCAGATATTTGCTATCATGTAATAAATTGAACTTTAAATCAACAAACCATCCTATAATTCGCATAGCAGTGTTCACCAATTCTGATCCTTTTGTTTTGGCGTCTAGAAATTTATTTTCGTAGTATATACGTAGATTTCGAATATTTAATTTAAAAATAACTAATAAAATATCACTGTAGAAGAAGACAGTAAGCACATGTTCTGTCTGATTAGTTGGGTCTTTGAACCAAAGCAAAACCGTGTTAAATAATCCTGGCAAATTTCATTTATAATTGTACCAACTACCAACCTACCTTATTATTATAGTTTTTTTTATAAAAATGATCATTCATTAGATTCTATAATAAACTAATATTTCAGTTTGAAAGAAACCAATTATTCTTTTCTCTCTTTTTTTTTTTTTAATAATCCTAATCATTCTTGTTAGTTATAATACAATTGGAAGTAGTTTTAGGTAGTCTTAGATATAATTTCAAATCTGAAATGATTAGCCGTATTTCGAATTAAACTATAATGTCAAACATTTGTAAATATGATATATCAAGCAGAAAACAAAAAAAATTGGAACCGTAGTGCAATGTGATTCTTCAATCATTGAATTTGTTCTTAGCATTATTCATAACATAATAACTATATATGCATTTTTGATAATTGAATTTTTAGAAAGGAAAAACTTAACTGCATAGTGCATAATGATATAATTCTAGTAAATCGGAGTAAATATAATTAAGCCCTTCTCATCTCGAAGAGACGTTTCCATAACCCCGGCCGTACGAGTTGTATAATTGATTAATTGCACCAATTCTTGTAATGGAAACTTCGTACAGTCGTAGAAAGTCATTTACACCCAAAAAAAGAAAAAAACAAATTTGCAAAGGAACATAAAAACAGTTTACATATGAGTAAAACTAGTCTAGTGATGGGCTTGATGGCCTTAGTGACTCTTCTATTCCTACGATGCCAAGGTTCAATCTTTGGATTGATTTCATAGGAGTTAAAATGCAGAGTATATTAGCCATATATTGGCACAAAGTCTGGGGCTCAAGATTTTGATGAACGGGTTTAACAAACTCAAAACCGTAACATGTTTTAATGGGTTAATAGGTTATATGGAACATTCATACATAAATTTATTTTTTCTTTTTCAAAAAAAAAAAAACATTCATATATAAATTAGATAAAGACAAAAACAAATCCTATAACATATACCATAGGATTAAGAAACTAACGAGAGTTTTCCAGTCATAAATTTAATATATATTGGTATCAAGGTAGAAAAAAGCACAGTAAAACTCGAAAACCATAAATCCAAAAAAAAAAATATACCATTTATTTTATTTTAACAATAGTTCAGTGAATTTACAAAATTATTTTATTTACATAAAAAGATACAGAAATATTTTGTTTAAGTTTATCTAAATAACTTTTTAATAACAGTAATTCAATACAATTACCCATAAATATCTATTTAAACTCCAAATATAGCGTCCATCTTATTTTTCTTGTCTATAGTTAACCACTAATATTATATGTCTTTATAGCACTCTAAAATTTAATTAACTAGATAACTAAATTCTTTTTTTTTTTTGGACAAACAACTAAATTCTTTTGATACAAGTTTATGTATAAAACTAAAGCATTTACGCATAAAGTAGAAACAGATTGATGAATCACTTTGTAAATGAAAAAAGTTTCAGTCTTAAAATAGCGTTAAATGAATTGTGTTACTCCAAATTTAGAGTAACACTAATTCTTACTCTATTTGTGGAGTAAAAGTTGGAGATGGTGCTCTTATCAGTACCGGTTTTTAAGCCACAGCCTCACTCAACACAAAGTCTTGATTCAAATATAGCAAATAGCAATTGGTCATACAAAAATTCTGCTTCTACGAGAGAGCAAGAGAGAAAAATGACGTCGCAGAAGAGATTCATCATTGAGGTGGAGGCAGCTAAGGAAGCCACAGATGGAAACCCCTCCGTTGGTCCTGTGTATCGTAGTACTTTTGCCAAGAATGGTTTCCCAAATCCGATCGACGGAGTCCAGAGCTGTTGGGATATTTTCCGGTCAGAATCGCGTTTATAAATAATGTGTTTACAAAGAATCATTAGTTAGGTTATTTCTTTGGCTCGAAATAGATGAATGTTGGACTTTTAGTGAGACTCCTATAAGATCCATTTTTCAAATAAATTTGTCATGTTGCTGCATCATTGCATTGTCTAACCTTCATTTGTTTTTTGTTCAAAGCATTGTCTAACTAAATCTTTAAATTATTGCGTTGTTCTAAGTCGTGTGCTTCTTCTTTGCAGCACGGCTGTTGAGAAATATCCAAACAATCGAATGCTTGGTCGCCGTGAGATTGTAAACGGGAAGGTGTTATATTTATATATTTTTAGTTTAGCTTGAGATATTGTATTTTTGAGTTAAGAGGTTTTTTTTTTGTCCAAAAAAAAAAAAAAAAAAAAACAAAAGAGTTAAGAGGTTTTTTTAGATGTCTATTTTTCCTTCTTAGGCAGGGAAGTACGTGTGGAAAACATACAAAGAAGTATACGATATCGTCATAAAACTTGGAAATTCTCTACGTAGTTGTGGGATTCAAGAGGTAAAAGTTCATATTTACCTTTTCTTTTTATATATACAAATTAGATTTTATTGTGCCGTAAGTAATTTGTCTTCTTATTTATCTTCTGATATGTGGAAATGTAGGGAGAAAAATGTGGTATCTATGGTATAAACTGTTCTGAGTGGATCATTAGCATGGAGGTATGTGGAACGTCTAAAATTTGCTGATATATATCTTTAATGTTTTTTAACTTTGACTTGAGATTAATGGTGCACTTGTAATGCAGGCATGTAATGCACATGGCCTCTATTGTGTCCCTTTATACGATACATTAGGTATCTAAATGCACCTATCGTAATACTTGTCTTGTATTTTGATGATTCTGCTCTTCTGAGTCTTGTAGTGTATATATTAAGACAATCTGTTTTCTTTAACATAGGCGCTGGTGCTGTGGAGTTCATTATTTCACATGCAGAGGTTTCGATCGCGTTTGTGGAGGAAAAGAAGATCCCTGAGGTATCTTTCACTTATAGACTAAAGCATATACAATATTGTAACTTCGTTTTTAACTCCAGAGATATTCAATTTTTACATTTTAACTATTCTGAAGATTTAAAAATTCTCTTTGCTTTTGTCAGATTTTTAAGAGTTGTCCAAACTCAACAAAATATCTGAAGAGTGAGTTATACTAAGTGAACCATTCACCTTTTTGTTTTATAATACTTATGATCCTAATGATAAAATTGTTACAAATGAAGCTGTTGTGAGTTTTGGCGGTGTCAAACCGGAAGAGAAAGAAGAAGCTGAAAAATTGGGGTTGGTGATACATTCTTGGGATGAGTTTTTGAAGCTGGTAGGAGACTTTCATTTTTTTTTTTTTTTTTAATTTATTTATTTACTATAACTCCATAAAATGATCATTACATATAATATGATTTGAGATATATTTCTATTGTGGTTATCTGTGACAGGGTGAAGGTAAAGAATATGATCTCCCCGTTAAAAAGCAAAGCGACATATGCACGATTATGTATACGAGTGGAACCACTGGTGATCCGAAGGGAGTTCTGATTTCGAACGAAAGCATTGTTACTATAACTACCGGAGTGATGCATTTCCTTGAGAATGTTAAGGCAACAGTGAGTTTCTTTCCATTTATCATGATTCACATTGAAGCAGCAATTTTTAAAGTTTTAAGTTACATTGAATTTTGCAAAACAAAACAGATATCTGAGAAGGATGTGTATATTTCTTATCTTCCGCTTGCGCACGTCTTCGACCGGGCTATCGAAGAATGTGTTATTCAAGTAGGTGGTTCTATTGGTTTCTGGCGAGGGGTGAGTGAGTATAACTCAAGTCTAAGCTTCCAAGTAAATGATATATTTTTTTTTTGTGGTAAATAAGTGCATATATCTCTACCTCATGTCCTCAGGATGTCAAATTGTTGATTGAAGACCTAGGCGAGCTAAAACCAAGTATCTTTTGCGCTGTTCCTCGTGTCTTAGATCGAGTATACACAGGTATTCATTACTGAGTTCTCGTAAAAATATTTTCATTTAGTAAATTAGAGCATAATAATATACTTAGTTTCATCTTTTTGACCACTTATATGTAAATTATCATCCCTAACAGGACTCCAGCAAAAACTATCTGGTGGTGGTTTCTTCAAAAAGAAGGTGTTTGATGTTGCTTTTTCCTAGTAAGTCTTTTTCTATGTCACTTTACCTAAATTTCCTTAAGTGCATATAGATATCTATAACACACTCGATCGTCTTCAGTAAATTTGGAAATATGAAGAAGGGACAGTCTCATGTGGCGGCAGCTCCATTTTGTGACAAACTTGTATTCAACAAGGTAAGTAATCTTCAATAACATCAGAAACTCTTTTGAGACTTCAACCCTCATATGTTATCTTTCTCAAGGTTAAACAAGGACTTGGAGGCAATGTGAGGATTATTCTATCTGGAGCAGCTCCTCTTGCTAGTCACATAGAATCATTTCTTAGAGTTGTGGCATGTTGTCATGTTCTACAAGGATATGGTAAATCTCTATACCCAAATTAAAAGAGATTCGCTTAGATAACAATCTCTTAACTTATGATTTTTTCTTGTCGGTAGGTCTAACCGAGAGCTGTGCTGGAACTTTTGCAACGTTCCCAGACGAACTAGACATGCTTGGAACAGTTGGTCCACCGGTGCCAAACGTGGATATACGCCTTGAATCTGTCCCGGAAATGAATTACGATGCTCTTGGAAGTACTCCGCGTGGCGAAATCTGCATCCGTGGAAAAACTTTGTTTTCCGGCTACTACAAACGTGAAGACCTCACAAAAGAAGTTCTTATTGATGGCTGGTTGCACACAGGTTACGTTATTAGAAAAACCACAGCATTTTGATCATTTTGAGTTTTTGATTTGCTATCATTGTCAATGTCAGTTCTTTTCTTTACCTTATTTTACTATGCATATTTCACCAGGTGATGTTGGTGAGTGGCAACCAAATGGAAGCATGAAGATAATTGACAGGAAAAAGAATATATTCAAACTCGCGCAAGGAGAATATGTCGCAGTTGAGAATTTAGAAAATATCTACAGTCAAGTAGAAGCCATTGATTCAGTAAGTTATATTAATTGTAGCCTAGCTATTCATTATAATTGTTATTTTCACTTTTTCCAACTCAAAATCGATTGGCAGCAGACTGTAGTAGATGTCACATATATATTAGTCTAACATTAATTTACTGACGTCTTCATCAGCATAAAGTTACATCAATATGATTTTTTTTGTAGGTATGGGTGTATGGAAACAGCTTTGAGTCCTTCCTTGTCGCAGTTGCTAACCCGGCCCAGCAAACTCTTGAACGATGGGCCGTGGAGAATGGAGTGAATGGAGACTTCAACTCCATCTGCCAAAACGCAAAGGCAAAAGCATTCATACTTGGCGAGCTCGTTAAAACAGCTAAAGAGAAAAAGGTTTTCTTATTTTTCTCTTTCTCTATATGTGGAACTTTCTTTTGGTTTTTAACTCTATGCATTTGTAGTTGAAGGGTTTTGAGATCATTAAAGCTGTTCATCTAGAACCAGTTGCTTTCGACATGGAAAGAGACCTTCTTACTCCAACCTACAAAAAGAAGAGGCCTCAGTTGCTCAAATACTATCAGGTAATATTAAAACATTAGGCTTTACCAAGCTCTAAAGATTTAGGTTTTAATATCACTCTCTATTGGCGTTATTGAACAGAGTGTGATAGATGAAATGTACAAGACAACAAAGGAAGGTCAAGCTTCTGGACAGTAGTTTTTCTTCTACTTATCTAATTCATTCTTTCTTTCGCATAAGACATTAAGGTTCCCTAATTAAATAAGTTTGTATTGATCTTTTGAGATATTACATAGCAACTTGACATGCTACAACATGTCTTGATTTTTACTTCCTTGAAAAGTTCCACATATGGTTAATTCCAAACTTGGACACGGAATCTATCTCGCAATCGGTAGAGAAAATAGTATGAATTGGGTATTAGAAGTGTCATTAATGGATTTGAAGTTGAAAAGTAATTTATTGTGATTGGTAAGTAAATGTCACTAATGGATTTGAATGTAATTATGTAATTGTGTCAATAAGTTGGTAAGTTATAAGGATCCAATATGGTGTTTGGTTTTTTAAAAGATGAACAGACTAGAGCTTTCTTGTCTCCGACTGCCGACGTGATGATGTTTACCTTATGCTGATGGTGTTTGTTTTTTCTTGTATGAATATAAAATTTGTTAACCAAAAAAACGTTTGTACAATGAATGCAACATTGAGAGGTTAAAGTATTGAAAATGAGCTGACTTTAGATCTGGAAGTTACAACAAAAGAAGTACGTAGTCTAGGCTTCGGATGTGAAACCAATAGCAAAGACCATCAGCATAAGTGTCCGTGCCCGACATTTGAATGGTGCTGAAGCGATTGCGGATGTTGTTTGTCGATAAGCTTGATGTGTCTCATTGATGCATCGATCTCTCTATCTCTATCCATCCCGTTTTCATTGAAAGCAACGAAAGGATATGTAATACTTGAGCCATATGGCATATTGATAAGAATGCTTCAAGGGTGGTTTTAAAACCCTCATCCCATCAACGAAAGAGCCACGATTCCAACGAGTCCAGAATGGTGTAAATCACGTTGTGCTGGATTGAGTACAAACACATCCTTCGCCAATATAACGAAGCGGTGTATAAGTATAGCTAGAAGCGGTGCTCAAGATATATAATACACTATTTAATTCTTCTTGTTTAATCATTCCCATTTAGTTAACTGAATCTGTTCATCCTGACAATGTCTTATCTTTCGATCAATAAATTAAAAAGCACCTTTTCTTAATAAAGAACAAAAAAAAGACTTGCTGTAAGAATTAAGAAAACCCCTTTGGAGAGGAAACGTGACGTGGCTTTGTCATAATGAACAATGAACGTTTTTATGTGACCGTTACCATGCAAACGTCATGTGATCGACACTATGGTGTTACAATGAACGGCCCAGGTCAATCTAGTGAACCAACTCTGTAGAGACACGTGAAGAAACCATTCTATTCAACTTTTTCGATTGCTGAAATTTATGAATCCAATTCTGTGAACTCTCCAATATAAATTTTACAAACTTCTATAAATTCTACGGACTTAATCGAGAGTTCTAACGACCGGTTTTTCTCATTGGTTATATGTAACGATCCCTTATTTAATCAGAAAAACCGGTCAGGTATGAGGTACCCTCTTCATTTTTTCTATCCCTACGTTATAGGTTTACACGAAGGACAACAAATATTCTGCTTTTTCGAGAAGATTTTGGTTAAAAAGTTTTTACTTCAGTGAAAATGTTTTTATTTTCATTTGACCAAAAAATTGTAATATATATTAGAAGAAATAAATCAAAATTCATCTTTTGGAGCCCTTTCTTGAAATTTAAAATTTATTTTTCTTTATCTTTGGTGCTTAGCTGTTCAAAAAAAAAATGTAATCGTTGATGCTTATGTATAATAGTCGCATAAAGTTGACCAACGAACACCGTATTTTGGATGTTTTGGTATCCCTGCTCATATATATTCCAATTAACAATCCTTAAAAGAGTAATTCCAAGAATTTTAAAAAAATCTTGAACCTATCCGTTTTCATAAAACTAAGCACTGTTGTCGCCGTTTCTTTCTTTGCTTATTTTTTTTCTTTCAATTTGAGCTTTTTGAAACATATGCAAGTTGACGAACAAACATGCATGCAAGTTATGAAACAGACGTGTGTCGTTCACTAGTAATATGTGTCTGTTAGAGGACGGACCTCCACTCGCAGGCATATGATGTTCTTTTTTGTTTCTTTCTATAAAATCTATATTATTATAAATGCTTTACGCATTTGAACTATTCGACGTTTATTAGTGTATCGATGGAAAAGATAGAGATATTTTCTCAATCAAGTTTTGATATTTTGTAGAGTTTTTTTAGATCGTTTGTTTAAAAGAATATAGATTTTTTTATAGAAATTATTATATTGGATGAATGATAAGTTGATGGAGTCTTACAGAATTTATTTTTTAATATCCGTATATATATATAATTTGGTAGGGATATTTAGATATACATATATTTATGTATTCAGTTATCTTTATGTATTTTGGAAATTATAACAAAAATTTATAATAGTCGACGAGAGTTCATTATAGCCTGATTGCTAAATCTTCAAATTCACCGACCCTTTGATGGATTCTATCTCCCATGTTTGAGTTAAAGAAGTGTATAGTCTTAGAATCAGACCACTTGACTAGTAGACAAACAAAATAAAACAAATATATATATTTAAGTTGCCACATAATCACAAACAATGCGGTCTACCAAGGTGTCTAGATTACGGTTTCCATTTAAGTCCTTTTCTTGTTCCATGACAAAACGTATCGGAAGAGGCTATCTCTAAACCGTCACTACAAAATTTTTTTTTCCATTTGTTTCATTATAAATTAAAAAAGAAGAAAAAAGACAAGACAAGATATGTGAGTATATATATACATAAGCATGTGTTAGGTATATAAATCACTTTTTGCCCACCTCAACGGGTGTGTTAGTCTTCGAAGGCTTTAGCCTTTAGACGAGTCAATAATCATGAATTCAGACACTACTCTACCAATACTCGCCGAAGATGGCGACTGCAGCGAGAGTAAGCGGGTAAGAGTTGCTGATCCGGGAAATACCGTTGGCGACGAGGACCGACCGGTGAAATTACCAAAAATCGAAGACAACGGTACGTAACTTAATTACTAGTTATGATAGTCCTTATATATATATATATATATATATATATATATAGTTTTGCTTCTTTTCGAATTTTACAAGAGTGTTTGAATCTAATTTAGCACAAAACTGTCCTCTTTTTTTGGTTTTTAATCATTATCTTGACATAAGAACTAAAATGTAATTTTAAAAACCAAAAATGATATAAATTAATTAAAGAATATTTTAACTGAACCTAAGACTTATTTTTTGTTCTTGGTTAATAACTTAAGAACAAATTCTAAAAGTAGCAATCTAGTATTGTCAAACCCGAAATAATCAAATTAAAGCAAAACATGTTGGGTGAAGAAATTCTATATTGTACGTATTCGTTTATACTTCAAAATCTATACATGTTTACATTTATATGTTTTTTTGACAAATAAATTATGTTCGACATATTTAGGGGATGTTGGGACCTCAGGAGGAGGAACACAAGGTTTAGTCGATGCACTTATGGCTGAGGTGGCAATAAACGATAAAGACGGCAAAACAAACGCCGTCCACGGAGTAGTCTCAGTCATGGGACGGCAGAGAGCTATGACAACCGCCGTTTCTACCGTCGTCGACGAGATTCCCTCTTATGACATTTTCGGAATCTTTGACGGTCTTAGGCTCGCTAAATTCTTCGAGGACAGGCTGCGCCGCCTCGTGAAAGAGGAAGTAAAAGCATGCCATGGTCGTGGGGCGGCCGTGGACTGGGATAAAGTTATGAGATCGTGTTTTTCAGAGGCGGTGGGGACTGTGGGGACAACCGCGGCAGAGGCGGTGGTTACGATTGTAGGAAAAGAGGAGGTGATTGTGCTGTGTCGTGGCGGTGCGAGGGTGGTTCTTTATTCTAATGGCGGAGTAGCTTTGCCTCTATGCCATATCCATCATCACAAGGTAACTTCTTGTTGCAACAAAGAAAACTCATTAAATTGGATCATTTATTTTTTTTTATTTTCTGCATTAGTGGGTGTGTGCATGTTTTTCTGTGTTGTTTTAGTATTTTTGTTTTCGTTATAATTAACAAAATACGATGTTAAGTATACGACGTTTTTTCCGTTTTCGTAATTTCTTTATAAATATGGTGTAATTTAGAAACTATGGTATAATTTCATAGAACTTTTATTTAGTTTTTTTCTCCTTTCTAGAAGTCTATCGTCACTAAAATGTTTTATTTTGAAGTATAGCTAACCAAATAATTTTTTTTTTGTCATCTTTTCAGAATGGTGGGGAGCAAATCCTGAAGATCCATAAACGAAAGAAGATAGACGATTTCATAGTACTTGCATGTGAAGGCCTATGGGACGTTGTCTCCGACAGTGACACATTTCAGCTTGTCAAACGTTGTCTTTACGGCAAATTACCAGACGGGTTAGATCTTTACTACATTATTTCTGTACTTTTGCAAGAAAACCTGATTTTTTTTTGCGACTTATTTTCAAGATTATTGTTTTCTCCACTATTATTGTGTACTTGTAGAATAAGATAATTTACCATATAAGACTAATTGAATTTGATATGTATATGGCAGATGTACAAGTGAATCAAGCACGACAAAGGCTGCAGTGATACTGGCAGAGCTTGCAATTGCTAGAGGAAGCAAAGAAAATATAAATGTCATCGTTATTGATCTCAAAAGCTCCTCAGTTTCTTAGTTTTTTTTTTCTTAATTTTGGTTTTTTTTTTTCTTTTCTTATTTGCGATTCTTAATTATTATTATTACTTTTTTTTTCAGTTATAATTTTTTCATTTTCTATTTTTCTTTTTTAGATTATATCTTTTTTTTTGTTTGATTAGTTTCCTTTTTTTTTGTTTGATTAGTTTCTTTTTTTTTTTTAATGTAATTTGCTTGAGAGATTGTTTCTCATATCCATGCTTTGTCATTCTCCCCGGTGACAAGTTATTATTAAATGTATTATATATATATATATATATATATGTTTTTTTTGGAACAAAAAATATTATATATATGCAAGATAACTTTTTGAATTAAAAGTATTGTACACAGCATTATTAAATGTGTGACGCAAGTTCTGTGAAAATTAATCTTATTGTAGCTGAAGAAATGTTCTATACTATACAATGCAAATGACGATTATCTATTTATCTTTTTGGCATAATTGTATTGTTGATTCAAATTGATATCTAAATAATACAAAAGTAGGAGAGTCAGATATGTAATACACTATACAGATCGTTCGTAGAAGAAAAGATACACTAGTAATTTGAGTAACAACAACGAAGGCATTCATCCACTAACAATCTGGGGAGGAGCTGAAACCTCCACACATAACTTTCAAACTCTGGAAAAGCTTAGTGGGACGAGATGAAAAAGGTCGAAATAGTCAAGGAAGTTATGTATGGAGTCATAGTTGGTTAGTGAGGACTTATGAGATATTGTCCGCGTAAGTAGAGCACTATACAAATACAACCATCTGAACATGCTGAAACCATGGAAGAGTGGACACTAAACGGATTTTGCTTTCAAGAAGTCATTTTGTGTATGTCTTAAGGTGCTAGTTTTATATAGCAGAATGAGGCTTGTCTATTATTGTAGAAAGTGAGCTCAAGGATGTAATGGGCTGTTTATGATTAGGTTTCAAAGTATGTGTGTTTGGCCTCATGAAAAAAACTCGTTTATTTTTATTCTCATGCATTCAACCAAAAAACTTCTAAAAAAAATAACAATAAAACTGTTTTAATAATCATTAAAGTAATTAATTATGATTTTTTTTTATTTTAAGAATCATAAAAGCATAAACAGTAAGTAATTTGCAATCTTGAAATTATAAATATAAATATTAATAATTATAAATATACATAATTGAAAAAACCATAAACATTAAATAAAATTTACAAAATGTGGATTCATAATTTTGAATGTTGTTGTAAAAGAATCTCAAATCATTATTTAGATAAATTGGAAAGTTTTCCTACAAAAAAATGTCTCGATTTTTCTTGAGCTTAAATTTTTATCAAATTTTATTACATTTGCGCATAGTCTCCTCTAACTTCTATCCAAGAAATAATGCCAATCAACAAACTCCACCTCCTCAATTCTCTACCAACCTTTATTTTTTATTAAGATTGTAGAAAACTCATATAGTCTTTTTTTTTCTCCTTGCATGATCTTTTTAGCAGAAAAATGGTAAAATATACTTAATAGAAAAATGCAGGAGAAAGTTGGTAAGAGAAAGATAAAAAATCATGTTTTCTACGAATATTTTGATAAAGGAATGAACAAAAATTTCCTTCTCTTTTCTTCATAAATTTCTATTAAGTTTCTACCAATATTGTGTTTTCACAAAAAAAAATCCTATAAGCTATTTTCTACAAATTAATTTTACAGGAAAAGGATAGGAAAACCATGTTTTTGTACACGTTTTCTATGTTTCTTACCGGAGTCTCCGTTTTTTTTTTTTGTAATGCCTGCATATTTACAATAACATTTGTTAAATGAAATGAATGAGGCCTTAATTAAGTAATTGCATAAACAAATTTGAGGCCTTGAAAGTTATATATATATATATATATATATATATATATATATATACTAGAATGAGTCCCACGCGTTGCGTGGATTTAATAATATAGAAAATATACTATAGAGCTTAATATATTGAGATTTGTTTAATTTTTTTTTTCAAATTTATTATTGTGTATTTCAAATCATTTAGAGTAAAAAATATCTTATAACTTCTTAACAAAGTACTTGTAGCAAAATATTAGATATGTGCAATACCGAAATGTAGGAAATAATACATTTAGAAAATTGGACTACAAAAAATTTGAATGTATAATTAAGTCATGTAAAGTAAAGTTTTTTGTTTTGGAATATCAAATAAATTGGCAATAGTTAAGTAAGAATTTTTTTACAAAAAAAACTATAAAGGAATCTTAATGATAAATGTTGAGATATATATATATATATATATTAAGTAAACCTTAATATTTGTTAAACAAAAAAAAAACAATGTCTCTATTATATTTGTGTTCCTATGCATGATGGAGAAGGCTACTGTTGATAACATGATTATATTTATTAATGAAATTTGTGTTAATTTGGTTGTAGTGACTCATTAGGATGATGAAAATACTGAAAATGTTGTTATTTATAATGCAAGTTGGAAAGAGTAGCAAATTTTTTTTTAAGGTTAGTTCTAGAAAACTGAAAAACTATTATTTATAACAAATATATTTTGTAGAGTATTCATGTTTTTTTAAAACTTCATACGTTACAATAGTAACTGCTCACTCCTTAATTTCTTTAAGATTAATTGCTTTCATACATTTATGATTTTGAATTTTTAGAATTAAATGTATTTATTATGGTTATTAATTCAAAACCCTGCTCTTATAAACTTCCATGTAGCATCTCTTCCTTTAATAGGTGTCTTCTAAAAATTAAATATATTGTTATTTTTTGTAAACTGAATCTATTTATATAATCATACTTAAAAATATATATATATATATATATCAAATTATATAAGTTAAAAAAAAACTTTAAGATACAAAAGTTTTGGTTATCTCTTTGTATTTAAAGTTATATAAATAAATATCAAATTATATAACGCTAACATAATTTAAAGATATTAAGATAATAATAATTTTCCTTAGAAACACATTTTTCTAGATTTTCTTTGTTTTTTTCTTCATAATTTCAAGTGAAAAAAAAAACATATTATGGTAAATATTAAACCAATAATATATTTTGCTGATTCGAATTCTCGCGGAATTGAATAGATAAGGGGGAAGGGTGGGAAAGAGAGCACGACGAGGAGGAGGAGAAGTCGGAACTCAGATATTCTGTCGGTTTTTCTTTGAGAAGTCGTCAAAATTTTGTGGCCCATTAACCATTTACACAGTCCATTACTAATTGGCTTAAACATGAGATAAAATGTTTAAAATGAAACAAATGTTCAGAAGTGCCACATGGCAGATAGACAGAGCTTCTTAGAGGGTGTAACCCTACTTTATTATATTAGATATATATATATATATATACTAGTAGCCATTCCGTGTTACACACGGATTTAATTTAGGGATCTCTTTAATTTACAATGTTTTGGATATTTTCTTATAGTTTTGGAGATTGTTAGTTAAAATAATATTAATTAATAAAAATATTATGTAAGATTTGAGATATGAAGGTTAGTAAAATGTGTATCTTTCTATATATAAGAGAAATTGTAGTTAAGAGTATATAGAAAATTTATTATTTAATTAGATAATAAATATACTAATTTTTATATCAATTAGGTAAATGTAATTTATACTTTCTCTGGTTTTTTCTTGTGGTTTAAAATTTTCTCACACAAATTAAAAAAACTATTAAATTGTCTGTTTTACTCTTTATTAACGAAATTGAGCAAAACTTTAAAAAAACAGGGATAAAACTGGAATATTCACCAAACATTTTCATAGAAAACCTAAAACAACAACTAAATTAAAAAAGAGGTTGTATTTCATTGTTATAAGAGTCACAAACTATGTGAGCATTATAGATATGCAATCATTACATATTAATATATTTTCTTATATATGTAATATTTATAAATACTATTATAATCATTCATTGCATTACTATAAATATTATGAAAGTTACAAAAATGAGAGTTAGTACAAAATATGGGATTAATGAGATGGAATAGAAAATTTCATAAAAAACATGTCAGGTTTATAAAAATATATTATTGTGAATTAATAACTAAAATTTTCTATTGTTTTAAATATATATTCAAGAGTTATATATTATAAATATAAATTTATGAACGGACATCTTAGCTAATCAAATCATGAATTTAAATATAAATTTACTTCTCTCTTTAAACAGAACTATATAAAGTTATCTCTTTGTCAAAAAAATATATTCAATTCTCATTTAGTTATTTAGCAATTTTATTATTAAAATATACTTTAGTTTATTTTAAATATATTGAAAATGAAATAAATAATGTAATATCAAGATCATGTGAATTATTTATATGAAAGTGTGGAAATAAAACAGCCAATTATTACTCGATATTATCCTATACAACCCAAATATCATAATCTTATATTTTTAAACTGTTTAAGCATCAAATTATTTGTTAAGCGGAAATTTTATTATGTAAATTCAATTGAATAAATTTGTTATATTAAAATTAAAAATAAAAACAAAATGACACTTGTGAAAGAAGATAGCATCAAATGACAATCTTTTGGAGCTTTCCAAAAAAAAACTTTACTTCATTATAAGATGATATAATATAGTAAGGTTTCTTTCAACTCTTACTCTAAGAATCTAACGTCCAACATCATTATATATAAAAATTATTTTAAAATCAAATCCACATGAAATTATTTATTTTCTTTTATAAATATTTTAAAATGATTGCATAAATCATCAAAAGATGAACAATAGTATAAATAATTTACATTTGTGGAAAAAATATTCAAGACTTAGTAAGATAATATTTCTTCTAAAATTAGAAACTTCAAAAAAACGGATAATCCGAACAACGATACTATTGTTACCAGTGTTTTGTTGTTAGTTGGAGATTGAATCGAGGATAGAATAGAAAATAAATGTTTTAGTTTTCAAAATAGTCTGAATGAGGATGTGTTTGTATGGTAATAGGTTGTTTTTAGAAAACTAAACTTTATAGAATATTTGAGCCTTTAAGAGAGAAAAGGGATTGAAATCTAATATTAATGATCATAAATTCGCAAGTGTTTCAAAATAATAAGTTAAAAATGAGAAGTAATATAAGGCAATGCATAAAATGATGGTATTATTTCAAATCAAAACATATAAATTTTATGTAATTCAAAAATACCATGACGTTTGGAATAATAAGTGTGAATCGAACAAAATAATTATAAAATTAGATCAAAACCATATCACAATCTTACGTAATTTTCCAGAAAGTAAGCTCAAAAATTAATTTTATATAAATAATTTTAAAAAAAAATTAAACTAATTTACTTAAATAATACCATCTCACCATCTTACTTAAATTTGATTTCGCTTGTCCCCGTGAAAATTATATGAGATTCAAACACAGAAATTAAATTCAAGAATTCAATGATATAAATATAATTTAACGTTGGTATAGTTCCGAGATGAAACCAACCACAGACTAATATAAAATGGCTCTACATTCTTGGAGCTGCATATGTTTCTGATTATAAAAGGAACGAAAGAAATGTTGATGGTTTTTGTTTTTGTTTTTTATGGGTCTGTAGTTAATTAGGTCTAAATTATAGTTAATAGGCCCAAATCAAAAATATATAGATGTCAAAAATATAATAAGTCAAGTCTCATCTCATTAGCACAAGTTGAGAAAAACTTTCTCATATTATATAAAATATATATTGACGTCAAACCTTAAAAACTATTATCAATGGCGTGGCCTTGGGCTATTGCCCCCATTTTGTATCAAGCACGGCGCCATAAATCTGTATTGTAACGACAAAATACAATATGTCTTCTTCAAAACGATAATGATATATAAGAATTTGTATTGTATCTAAGCAGAGGGAGAAATGGATGACAATTACCCATTAAAAGTCAAATGATTCCTTTCAAAAATTTCTGATATATAATATACAGCATATGATTATACATGACAGGAGGATGCTAGTTGGATAAGTTATAAAATTGTGTTTGTCGTATTTTGATAAGATATTAAAATATTTTGTTACACCTATGAACTGAAATCTAGATCCAGATTATCTTAGGTTGACTTCGGAGTCTTTTGAGGATTAACCGTTCTGATCCTTCTTATCTCCTGGCTATGTCTTCCACTGTTTCTCTTCTTCCTTACAGTGACACACCCAAAACATTAATGGAAACGTTTCAGCACTTCTCCCATAACTGCCCCTCAAGCTTAACAGAAGCCAAAGATGCGGAAGAAGGAAGTTGTAGCTTGTGCGAGAGACAAACCTTGATCCATTACACTTGTCACTCATGTAAGTTAGATCTATGTAAGCTTTGCTCCAAGTTGACTCCCGAGCTGCGACACAAGCTGCACCCAAAACACTCCCTCGAGTTCCATCCTCGTCAGCCTGGTCAAAAGCCGGGCTGTTTCATTTGCTGTGGATGTGGGTCTGTCTCTTCTGGATCTTACTATGAATGTAAAATATGTCAAATCAAGATCGATCTTGAGTGTGTGTCCAAGGATTTAACTAATCTTTGGGATGCAAATCTAACGTACCATTATAGTCACAGGCATGTCCTAGCTCGTTGCTGGCCTCGTGGATCCAATGGTAGCGGCTCTTGCTTCATATGCGAGCGTCCCTATTCAGAGACGAGTCAGTGCTACGGCTGTGTCTACTGTCTTTGCTTTGCACATGCGAAATGTCTTGATCTTCCAAGTGAGATTCAACATCCAGTACACATGAAACACCCTCTCAAACGCCTCAACTATATGCAACACCGAGAGCGCAAGACTCAGTGCAACGCATGTCAAGAACTGATATCTGGAGTCCCTTTTGGCTGCCTGAGGTGTGGTTTCTACCTTCACATGGGATGCGCTGATTCTTTGTTACGATCTTGTAAGTTCGAGGCTCATGACCATGAGTTGGTGTACGTGCAACGTAATGCTGCACGAGCCATCACCACAGAGAAACCATGCAATATATGCCATGAGCCTCAAAAGATATGGAAGAATTGTTACTACTGGTGCATCGAATGCAATTCTAACTTCCATTTCGAGTGTCTCAAGATACCCGATTTTGTCTTCCGTAAGTCATGTCACACGCATCCCGTTCAGTACAAATTGTTCACAACAGAGGGATACGAGTATTGTGATGTCTGCGAGACCATTATAAACGTTGGGAGCTATGCTTATTCATGTGATTGTTGTTTCCAGGCACACATCGAATGCATTATCCCCAAGGTCTTAAAAATTATTAATTAGTACTTCATGTTCTATTATATTCTTTATAATTTCTAAGATCTACACAAAATATATTCTTAACTTATTTTAGCTCCATGTTAACTGATAGAATTGCGTACAACTAAATGCAGAAAAAACCAACTATAAAGTATTTGAAAGATACTTACACAGGTAGTGAGGACGCAACAACATCAAGGGGAGTAAAATCTACAGAACACAAACTTGTGGTATAAAATTTTAATATTTTTCCATATTGATTTTGGTTTAGGGAAGTTTCATATAGTTTAATGTATCTTATATAATGCAGATTGATGATATAAAACATACTCATCTCTTAACATCCTGCGACTTGAGTAGTAGTCCTCATGATACAACTTGCACTATTTGCAAGCAAGGAGGACTTGGGCATGCATATAAATGCGAGAAGTGTGAATTTGTAGCTCATGACGAATGTGCAGAAGTAGCACAACGTTTAAAGAGTCGGTTTCACAAGAATCACCCTTTGACTCTCCTACCACAACCTCCTTTGGAAGAGATGAAATGTGATCTATGCAAGAAAACAATTTGTGGGTTCAATCTCTTCTGTCGAACCTGCGATTATGTTATTCATATTGAATGCCTTACACGGGACACACGGCCAGAGCCCAAATATATAAACTGGGAAGGTAAATGTATGCAGGGACATAACTTGGTTGAGTTTCTTGGTACAGTATCAAAGCAAAACCTTTGCAGTGTCTGCGGTGAGGAGCTTTATGGGAAATCACCGTCATGCTTAACATGCGAAGAGACATATCACATAGAGTGTCTTGAAGTCGAAGGAAAAGTGGATCACCCGCTTCATTATCATTCTCTTCATATCCATAGGAATATTACACCAGGATCACGCTGTCTTAGCTGCGGAGAAAACATCAATTCTTACAGCTACAACTGCAATGAATGCAAGGATGTCTATTTCCATGTGAACTGTACCAAATCAGTGGAAGCATCGTTGAAGCTTACCGAGATTCACGAGCACAATCTTCATCATTTCATGGCTTCATTTGAGGATAATTCAAAGATGAGGGAGAGTGATGTTATAGCATGCAATGGTTGTGGTAAAGCATGCACTAAATACTTCTATGGTTGCGTCAAGTGCAAGTTTTACTCCCATGGGGAGTGCCTTGGGTTACCAAACTCTGTCAGGCACAGAGTACACGACCACGCTTTGACTATACTGTACATGTTGGTGTCAGAAGTGGTTAACCACTACTGTGAGATCTGTCTTAAGGCTGTTGATCCTGGGCATCCTGGTTATATATGCAAACTATGTGGCTCTGTAATACACCCAGAGTGCGCTTTGTGCTGGGTAAGTTTTCTCCATTTAACTATATCGTCTTTTGTTTTCATTTCGATATATCTAGATCATATTATCTGATACGATTATGTTCAGGATAATGACTGGAAAGTTGCAACAGAAGAGGATCATAAGTTGGAGGTGGTGGAGCTCAAGGCTTCAATCCTACGTAGATGTCGCATGAGTAACTTCTAGTCCACCTAATTAGCATAATTTGATTTGTGAATTTTCGCGACATGCATGTCTCCTATACAATCAGCACGACCCTAAAAGCTCCATTTATCACTTCCTACAACATAAAAGGAGATGGAAAAAAAAAGACTAAAGCTGCGTTTTATTTAACAAATTGCATTGACTTAATTAATCTAATAATTGTATCTTTGAAGTCTTTTATTTTTATCATTTGGATGAATTTATCTAGTTTTTAAAATTAGAAAATCATCTTTTTTTTTTTTTTTTTTTTTTTTTTTTTGGCATTTCTATGTACATATTTTAACGTTTATTTATGATTACTTACCTAGCTAAAAACAAGAAAATATGTCAAATAATTTTGTTATCTTTTAAAAAAATTTAACTAAACAGAGCAAATTAATGTTAATTTGGTATCTCATATTTTTCTTAAAATAAGCATGTATAAATTAAACTAATATTCATTATATAAATTATATACATATATTATTTAATTATGTACTTAACTGAAACTAAAATTCATTTGATTAATTTAATGGATATGTATAATATTCTAAATTTAGATTAGTTGATTATACATATGTAACTAATTTTTACATGGTTTAATTGTATTAAACTAAATATATTTATTTTCTATGGTTTATAGTATAACTTCCGCGCTACACGCGGAAGTTAGATAAGGGTGTTTTTTCGGTGGTTTTGTTAATTTATTTTTTGGTTATGTATTTTTCTTCTTTTCGTCTTGTTATGTTGTTCGTATGTTTTTCTTTGCTCTTTTGTTGATATATTTTTTTCTGTATGTTTTTTCAGCTAGTATAATGTATTCAATTTTTTGATTTTTAATAAATTTAAATCATCATGATCTCTTTTTCGTTTAAAAAAATCTAGAATTAGTATAGTAATAGTTGTTGTCCCGCTTTAGTTGTTACTTTAATTAAAATTATTTTATCATTTTGTCGTTGGATTGTTATTTGGTATTATTATATGTGATTGTAGGTAATTTTTTAATTATTTTATTATTTAATTAGTAATCTGTGCGAGTAGTTTTGTGTCGTTACTTTTGTGTTTGTAGTGATTAGTTAGTGGTTTTTGATTAAAAATGTTTAAAAATCTCAATTACTTACAATTTTGTTTTCATTGTTTTTTTTTTTTTTTTTTTGTGTTTCTGCCGTTGGGCCTTATTTTCTGTAAGCCTTAAAATTGTGTTGGTCCATTGGATCTTTAGTGGTATGTCATTGAGGCTGGAATTGCTTTGTTCCCTTTGAAAATGTGATGATGTCTCTTGAACGGATAGCAGAGAAGTCATTTTTACAATCTACAGGACAATAAGAGTTTTGAAACTATTTCTTTGATGCTTTTTATCCTTCTTCATTCATCCCTTTCATCGATGCACACATTTTTTTATTTGGGTGTTTTTCTATTTGCTTTGCATCTGTAGGGGGTAATTGGTTCTCCCCTAATATATATTTTCGTTCCAGTTAAGTGTTAGTTGGTGTGCAAATCTGTTTTTTTTTTAATTGTTTTCTTCCTTTCATTTCCTATTTAATTTATCCATTGTTTTTGAGATCTTAGTTTTAAGTTTTGTTTCGGTTGGCCCCAGAGTGTGGTTTTCGATTGGATGTGAATTGTGTGTTGTAAAATTTAATTTTTGCTTCTATGATGCTTTTTTAAAAAACATTTTGGGGTGTATATTTTTGTGGCCGGTTTCGTAAGTCATTCAATTTAAGTCTAATGTGAACAAAATCTGGAATTCGAATTTCAGCATCTTTTCCCTCAACTAATGGTGTATGTATCTCTTACATTTTCTTCTGTTTAGTTGTGTTTCCTTGATCCTCTGTAAGTGCTTGTCTTTTTTTTTTTCGTTTGAATTGTTTTTTCTTTTGATTTTTAATAGTCATGTTTTTTGAAGCCAATATTTTTATGATCTAAGTGTCTCTGAAGCTAAATATATACCTCTTTGCATATGTCTATCTCCTTGTAGTCGTAATACTTTTAGACCTGTTTTTGTAATTGTTTGTGGAAAGTTTCTTTAATATATGTTGATCTTGTATGTTCTATTTTTGTTGTCATAGTAAGTGGTGAACTTTTTTTTTCCCCGATCGTTTGTATTCTTGCTATACTTTCAGTTATGTTTACTCGTTCTCTTGTTTAAATTCTTTTGAAAGCGTAGGTAATGTTTATGAAGGAGGAAAACAAATACTTTTATTTTGAATTTTGGAAATTTTTAGAGGATGATAACATTGGTGAATCTTACTGTTTTTTCTTAAGCTAAAAAATTAATTTGAAAAATATTCTTTAGGTGTTCCGAGATGAAAGAATTAAGAAGAGAAGGGACGCTTCATGTCGCACACCGGCGGACGACGGAGTGGAGCTTACTGGAGAAGAGTTTTATTTCTAAAGCATATAAAACATGTATTACTAATGGATTGAGCTTTTAAAGAGATAAGAAACTGGGCTTTTAAAGAAATATGAAACAAAGTAATATGAATTGCTTAATGGGTTGTATCAAAAAAATTGGGCTTATTAAACTTAGGTAGTGGCTGATGTGGCAGCACCAAGGAGTGAGTAAAAGTTAACTTTATATATATAGATTTATCTCGAAGTGTTTGGATCAATAAACATTCCATCATACGATTTAGCTACTAACACTTGAACCATTTCTCTCAAACAACAATAAAATGTTATAATACAATCCGATACAAGATCCAATACAAGAAAACATTTCAGACAACCTTGTATCAGCTGTTCATCAAAGAAGACTGTGTCTAATGACTTCATGTTCTTAATCTTGGAGCTGAGGCATGTCCAATTGAGAGGAGGAGTCGCATATGGTCCTTTGAGCAGTCCATCTGCCATTAATTTGTATGCAGCCTCAGTCATATGAATGCCATCCCAGGACACATACTTTGAAGGATCATTACAAGATTCCACTCCTAAACTCCCACAACATGTACTAAAGTTGAAGTTGTACGATCCTCCTACACCGCAACAAGCGGACAAGGGTTTGTTTATGAATCCTGACAATATCATTGTTTTCGAAACTCGTGATTCTTACAAAATCCATAAATTGGTTGTAAAGATTCAGTGGAGGTATATATCATAAGGCTAACCGTATTTGGTTGGTTCTTGGTTAAGGCGCAACAAAGCATTGTAATAGTCAGCATATATGATGTTGACATGAGGGTTGAGCTTCCTGAGTCTCTTGAGTTCTGCTTGAAGCTGTTCGTCGTGATATTCTCCAAACTTGTTCAGCCATTTAAGACATCCAAAAGGATCGTATTCTTCCATGTTTGATGTTTGATATAATGTCAAATATGCTACTGAGCATCCTATAGGGAACTCTCCAGGCACCAGAAATGTTTTTCCCCCCATACTAATCAACTCCTGGATTCAAGACAGTCCCAAAGCAACATATAGATTATGGTTTCTGACAAACTAATCAATCTGTTTTACTTGTTATTGTGAGTAGTAAAATTACCGTAATTGCAGAAGAAATAGTACTAATCACCAACGGAACGAGCTCTTTGACCTCGTCAATGGGTCTGCGTTGGAAGAATGGGCCATTATAATCATTCCCTCCGATCTCTCCCATGAGAATCAAAGCATTTCCTATCATATTTTTACAATCTAAAAACAAATACAATTGAGTTCAAACTACTTAAAAAAAAAACATTATAATTACTCCACTATAGCTGATCTTCACTACCTGATGGCAAACCACATAGATTTGGTAAATTCTCCTTGAAGATCTTAACCTGAACCCCTAAACTAATGTTGTGAGGAAAATGGTATCCTCTCTCCTCGAGAAAAGAAACATCCAATGCCGTTGCTGAGCCTACGGCAAAATTAACTCCTTTTTGAAAGTTTCCATTTTTAGATCCGAAGTAAGGAGTTACATAAGGAAGCCCCAAAAATTCAGCTGTAAAAAAAGAAAATTTGTAGCATCTGTCATTAAGGTTACACATTGTTAACTTGCAGTTCAAGAAAAAACAAAAAACAGAGATAAATATTTATTTCTTGGACAAAACAGAGAAAGATATATTTATTTACATAAGAATTCAGGGACATAACCAAAAAAAAATACTACTATATTAGATTATTCTTATATATAAACCAAAATCGAAAACAGCTATGCCAAAACTAGAAAAAAAAAAAAAAAAAAAAACTTTTACATGTACATAAGACAAAAAAAAAAGATTAGTCGTTTAGTAACTGAATGATTCTTCTTTTTTTTTTTTTGGACTCTTCTCAGAGTTATAACATAAAACTCAAAGTGTCAAATTTACATTTAAAGAAAAGAGAAGTACCAATGAAGTCAATGATGAGGCGGCCGTCAGAGGACCGACCGGTTGGGTGGTGGAAGAAAGTTTCTCCGTACGGTGGAAAACCGTTTAAAGAAAGATTGTTACGATCCGAGAGACCGAGCAAGTTACCCGTATCGGCAATCGAATCACCGAAACTGATGATATACTCGAAATTCTGGCATTGCGATTCCGAGTTGACCATAGTGATCATAATAAAAAGAGTGAAAAAAGAAAGGCTAACCAGCTTCTTCAACACATGAGAATCTAGCGACGCCATACGAGAGAGGTCCCAAGTGACTTTTTGACTTTCTAACTTCTCATACGGATGGACCGATGAGTTAATGAGCCTTTCTTGTTGCCTTATAAATACAGATTTTTTCACCAAACTCACCAAATTATGTGGCTATTATGTGGAGGGGCAAGGCATTTTACTTTCTGCGCCCTACGAAACTTTGTATTTATTTTGTATCGTCTCAAACGGGTGCTTGGACTTTTAAGTTTTAAGTTTAAACCCTGGAAAATATCTATTTGGATTCATAAAAGTCCCTTCATCTTAAGGGGTGGTGTACACAAATATGTATAAAAATTAAAATTGTAACTATTTTATCCCTAAGTATCGTCTCATGTATTTTTTTATATATATAATGGTTGATGGTTTTCAAAACATTGCTTTTTCAACCTTTTCATATTCTTCAATCGTGCAACCAACTTCTTCAATTATCATTAACTTTGTTTATTCAGACCATTGTTCTACAGATTAATTGTCCCGTTTTTATACATTTTTATTTTATTGGTTTCAATTTGCCTGAAAACAATTGATGCCATTTAGAATTACATAATAACAACTAACAAGTGACATTTATTATGTGATTTAACATTTACCATTAAAAAAACTGATCTCTAGTAAAGATTTTAACATAACAAGAAGAAAATTGATGCAAATCAAGATTTATCTGTATCCCTTAAACAAAATAAAAACTGAAGTTATTCTACCATGTCATAGTTTTTTTGTTTATGTTTCAACTTCGCAAATTCCTTTTACAGTGGAAAAAGTAGACATGCTTGGTCGCAAACCTAGAGTGAAAATCTGCAATTGGAGCCAACGAATGTAGAGCAAGAACTGCTTGGAAATGGCTAATTTTAAGGCTGACCATTTCTTCTAGATAAGTGATAATCTTTGATCCTTCTAATCCAACATCTCTCAAAAGTATACCACATGGTTTAGCAAGTAATACTTTAACAACACTCTCTCAAAGAACTCCACAATATACAATACAATGCATAATATTAATATTATACCACGTGACAAGCTATAAGGAATGCCCTTAAAAATTTGTACATAGGATTAGTTGTAATGAGTTTAATTAAACTAACATTTTCAGTAGATAAAAGTTTAGTGGGTTTCTTCCTAATTTTAATTTTAATAGGGGTCCATCTTTATTTTGTAATGGGGTTAATTTAAAATCATTAATTTTGAAAATTGAACTAATTTTAAAAATTATATGGGTGTCAATTGAGCCCATGGTAATACACTCCCTCCGCCCCCTTGAGAAGTTGTTAGGAGTTAATAGTGTTTAAAATAAGGTCTAATTGGTTTTCTTATAGTGGTCTAAATGCGTGTATGTGTATAAAGTGGTGAAAACCACTATAAGAAAGTATGTGTGTTGACGTGTTGTTGTGTAATGTCATCTTTTGTAATCCAGTAATAAAATGTTGAAGATTAATGTTTTTCTTTCCTCTCTTACTATACGTTAGTGTCTTAGTTTAGAACAAGAAACTAAACAAAACTCAAGAGAGTAAAGAGAAAACAAGATCATCTATGTTTCAACAAAGAAGATAAACAAAGAAATGGTGAACCTCTGAGTGAAACAGAGGAAAAACATGAGAATGTCACATTATTACGAATTATAAAAACGTTAAAACTTGTTTGTACTATTCGTAAGAATTGTCCAAAACTTAACAATAACTGAATTTTGTTGGCAAAGGTAAATGTATAAAAAGCTTACTTCTATTATTCACAAAAATATTAGACACAAACTCACACATAAAAAGAAAACAAATCACTGTTCAATGCTTCTCTGTTTCACAAAGAATATCATTTTAACATTTTTTCTTTTTACAAAAATAGTATTATTTTATGTTTTGAATGCGGTTTTTAATATTAAATTTTCCTTTTTATTCCTACAATTTGAGCTAATTAATACTCCCTCTATTTCGAAATATAAGATGTTTTGAGTAAAACAAACATATTAAGAAATTACTATTTTAAAAAAGAATAACCAATTATAAACAAGACTGCATAATATAAAATATTAATCTAAAAGTTGCATTGAAAATTGAAAACATCTTATTATGAAACGAACAAATTCTCTAAAACATCTTATATTATGAAACGGAAGGGAGTATTAAATAGAAAGAGAAAAAAAATTAGTGCATTTGTAAAAGATAAAATACAAATATTTTGTTCCCTACTGACCTATTGGCCCAGAACTACATTTGTATATCTAAACATATACATGTGGTTATCCATATTGGGTGAACAGAAGTCATATCCTCTGTTACTTGTGTTCTTGCTCCCAAAAAAAAAAAAAAAAAGCGAAATAATATTTGTCTTTCTTTTAATGGAACGCATAAGCACGACCAATATCTTAGTACTTGTTCTTCTGCTCTTTGTTTTTCCCAAGGTATGGGAAGCTTGTTTGATCCTCCTTTGGCGGCCATTGATGCTGTCAAGAAGATTCAAGAAACAAGGAATCTCAGGACCAAAGTACAAAATCTTATACGGAAACCTCAGTGAGATGAAGAAGATGAAGAAAGAAACTAACCTTTGGGTTCTTGATCCCAAGTCCAACGATATCTTCCCTCGTGTGCTTCCTCACTATCACCAATGGATGTCTCAATACGGTGCCGTTTCTGTTTAATCTCCAAATTGTTTTTGTTAATTTCTTCTTTTCATAGATGAGGATTGCTTAACACAAACACAAGTTGTGTCTATGCTTTAACTAGGAGAAACATTTCTATACTGGAATGGGACAAAACCTACGCTATACATCTCAGATCCAGAACTAGCGAAACAGATCTTGTCGAGCAAGTTCGGTTTCTCTGTTATACCAGTAAAAAGACCTGAAGTCTTCCTACTTTTTGGTAAAGGACTAACCTTTATAGACGGTGATGATTGGGCTCGCCATAGACGAATCTTGAACCCTGCTTTCTCCATAGACCAGCTCAAGGTCTTTTCTTCTTTTTTATTCAACTTCTCAGCACGGATGGATCTGAAACAGAATCTAATGAATCTGCTTGCTAAAACTGTCAGGCTATGACGAAACCGATGGTGAATTGCACCTTGAGGATGTTCGACGAGTGGAGCAAACAAAGTAATGGTGAAGTGGTGATGAAGTTGGAGATGGACAAAGAGTTTTATAGATTGGCCTCCGACATTATAGCCACCACTGCGTTTGGAAGCAGTTACGCGGAAGGCATCGAGCTGTCTAGAGCACAGAAAGAACTTGAGGATTATTATGTTACTTCTCTCACTAAAATCTTCATCCCCGGAACTCAGTAAGTATAATATTACTCAGTACTCTGAAACTTTCAGATAAAGATATTCTTAAAATTGTTATTTCTTGTGTTTCAAGATACCTTCCTACGCCTACCAACCTTGGACTATGGAAGCTCGATAAGAAAGTAAAGGACTCGATCAAAAGAATCATAGACACAAGGCTGAAGTCAGAATGTAAGAACTATGGAGACGATCTTCTAGGGCTCATGTTGAAAGCTGCAAAATCTCAAGAGTCTGATAGAATAATGAGAAATGATGAGATCATAGAGGAATGCAAGAATTTCTACTATTCAGGGCAAGGAACTACTTCGCTTCTGTTGACATGGACTACGATGTTACTGAGCTTACACCAAGACTGGCAAGAGAAACTTAGAGAAGAGGTTTTTAATGAATGTGGTAAAGATAAGATCCCAGATTCAGACACCTTATCCAAACTCAAACTGGTAATGTTGATTTTGCAGAGTTCCTTGCGGTTGAAGTCAATTGGGGAAACCTATTTAAGTTCCTTGTTGTTGAAGCTAATGGATCTTTTGTGATTGGGGAAACCTATTTATCTTGCAGTTGAACATGGTGTTGATGGAGTCGCTTCGTCTGTACGGACCCGTGATTAAAATGACCCGAGACGCAACACAAGATATGAAGGTAGGACACTTGGAGATCCCAAAGGGAACGAGCATTATTGTTCCTTTTCTGAAGATGCACAGCGACAAGGCCATATGGGGAGAAGACGCCGAACAATTCAACCCCTTGCGATTCGAAAACGGCGTTTCTCAAGCTGCCATTAACCCAAACGCTCTCCTCGCGTTCTCAGTTGGACCAAGAGCTTGCATTGCCAGAAACTTTGCCATGATCGAAGCCAAGACTGTGGTAACTATGCTCCTTCAGCGGTTCCATCTTAGCCTCTCCCCGGAGTATAAGCACACGCCAGTTGATAACTTCAATCTCTTTCCGCAATACGGCTTACCGGTAATGCTTCAGCCTCTCGATAGGAGTTCGTAACGGTGAGGAAGAGAACAAAACAAGATCTCAATGGATTTGGTCAAGTTATGTTATGTAATTGGCCATGATCTAAATAAATGTTATGATGACATACTTAAATAAAGTGGAATAAAATCAGAACATGTGGTGGCTTTTTTATTTTCTTGATTTTATGATTTTTATATCGTCGATTCTATCTTTTGAAATCAAACGATATAGTTCAGCTGTTCAGGTTTGATTTGGTCAACCTGGTTTCGAGTTTTTATTGGATCAGTTCAGCTCAATTTGATTATCTTGGTTTTTGATTTATTCCGTTTAGAAGACTGTATCAACAAAATATCCAAGATTTGTTTTTTTGTTTTTTTTTTTCACAATATGCACCCTAATTTTATCAGAACAATTTTCTCAAAATTATTTTATTTTGAAGAAATGAAAATCGTTTATTGGATAAATTGTCTATTTTTATTTGATGCTTGTTGATATCATCACTAAACGAATAGAAAAAGAAAATTCATTTTATCAAATTTACGTTTATGGTACCATGATTTTATTATTCGATAGTTCCAGATTTTTTTAATTTCAGATTAAGTCCTTAGAGGATACCAGATATTAATTTCATCCTAGACTATATGGAGTAGGTTTATCAAAAAAAAAAAAAAAAAAAAAAAAAGACTATATGGAGTAGTTCTGATTATTTTCTTTATTTCCATGTATTATAATTATGAAAATTTTACAAAACTTCATCTAGTACATTACTATAATTGACTTATCTTTACTAATTTTGTTAATATTTTCTTATTATTATTTTAATAAATCTGTAGGAACATATTTTTGAGATTTTAAATCCTAACATTTTATGCCTCAATCAATGATTGGTTAGTATTTACATAATATTACAGTAAAACCAACTAAATTTGTAAAACAAAAAAGACATGTAACTTTTTTTAATTTATAGAAGTTTGACGGTATCTAAAATCTAGTCGGTTGTAGGTAACTTTTTTAATTTTTTTATTTTTTAATAATCAATTTAATAACATTTGGAGTGTATTTGAATACTATTTAGGCACGCCAATAAATAAAAATCTTTCTTATGATTTATGGAGTCAACGATGTGTTTGTACTTTGTAGTAGGATATATGGTGATCTCAGACCCCTAGATCTTACATTGTTCTACACTTCTTCAATATATTTTGAAGTTTCGAAAGTCCTTGATATCTGATTTGACGAGTTAATGGCTGCGGAGAAGCAAGTTGTGTTCCTCAGTTTATACGGGGAGGATGTGCCGGACGGCGTCCCAAGCTACCTGAAATCTGGCCTGGAACGCAGCGGAGTCAGCGTGTTGAGACGGGATAACAAAGTTTCCGAAGACCTTCGAACGGTACTGAACAAGATCCCGGAATCGAGTTTCGTGCTGGTGATCTTCTCTGTCGATTTCGCCAAGTCACGGGAGTGCCTTGACGAGCTCGTGCTAGTGAAAAAACGGATGGACATAGGAAAGCTGCGTACAATTCCTATCTACTACAAGGTGGAGCCAGAGGACGTGATCCGGGTCCAGGGTTTGTTCGGTAAAAATCTCCTAAGGCGCGAGGCGGAAGAACATAAAACCGCCATGAGGAATAATATGGAGGCTTTGCTGAGATCGGAGGTGAGTATCAGAAACTGGAGAGTGGCTTTGAAGTCTGTCACGACGGCAAGGGACTTCATGTACCGAGAAGAAGATGAGTAAGTTTTGCTTAGCTCATAGTCATATATTTTGGTCATTTATGACGAGATTAATCTATCCAATCCAAGGGTCTCATAGTCATATATTTTGGTCTCTACCAGCTTCATAGAAAAACTCACCAAACAGGTTAATAATGCTTATGCAAAAGATGATCTGGCCACTATGAACCAATTGTCTCAGGTTTGCCTTTGTCTCGACTAAGTCATTATTGAATATATGTTAGATAGGCCGTGGAAATCTGATAACAGTTCTATTTTATAAAAAGTCTAGCAAAATTTGAAGTGTTATTTATCAATCCAATTTATTTGAATACCCTGTTTTGTGTTTGTAATTTTCCCATGATAATGAACTACTCTCTTTGTGAGACAGATCACAATCAAGAAACGTAAAGAAGATTTGGTGTCTCTCATGCGAAGCATGGGTTTGGGGTTTGAAGGAAACTTTAGGTGATTTGCTCTTGTTTAAAACAACACTAATTGCTGCCTTCATTAAAGTTTTCCCTCAACTTTCACTTCATTTGGCTGCAGCCGGGAGACATATCCCATAGATAAACTCTCTAAGCAATGTGATGAACAATTGAGCAAGTTGCTGTCTGAGGAAACTAAAAAGAAAGAAGGTGCCAACCCAATACCAGTGTTTGAGGTATTTCTCCCTGTTGCTCATTTTTTCTGATTTAAGCTGTCACACGCCACGAGACAATGTTTTATTCTACATATAATTAAAATAATATTTTTATGGTTTTCTTATTTAGTATTAAAGTTATGAAAATTTACATTTTTACATTTTTAATATTTATCATGTGATATGTGTAACTTGATTGTTTACTATTGCTAATTTTTTCTTGCAACCGTTGTATAATGAAATAGAATATTCCAAATCAATATAGCCTCTCTTCCAAGTTTTTTTAAACCTGTCAAGATTGAGCAGTTCCAGCTAAACTGGCCAAGCTATCTTTTTTGTTTCTCGTTTGCAGAAATCTCCCACGGTGAATAACCAAGTGTTCATTAGCTTCCGCGGCCAAGATGTGCGCGCCAACTTTGTCTCACATTTGATTCATGCCTTGCAAATGGATGGGATCAATGTTGCGTTGGACACCCATGAAATTGTCAGAGGGCAGTCACCTTTTGAATCAATTTCCCGAATGATAGAAGGTTCGAGTATTGCTTTGGTAGTCTTCACTCAAAACTACCTAGAGTCCAAATGGTGCTTGCAGGAGCTGATGGTGATAAAAAAATACATGGATGAGGGAATGCTCAGAGTCATTCCCATCTTCTACATGGTGGAGCCACGCGACATGAGGATAAAAGAAACGGGAGTGTTCGGTAAGCATTTAAGAAACAATGACAAAGACACAATCCTAGCATGGGATGCGGCTCTACGGTCAGTCAGTGCAAGGATGGGCATTAAGTATGATGCAAGTCGCGGCAGGTGATTATATAAACCATTAACTAGGTACATGATTATGTTTAACAGTTATTCGGCTCATTAATCATTTTTTGTGTTTTAATTCAAATCTTTTTGCAGCTCAGAGAGTGAGTTTGTCATGAATATTGTTGTGGCGGTTCAGCAATTGTTGGCGGTTATTTAATCGAACTGTTGACAAAAAAAAAAAAAAAAAAAAAAAAAAGCACACTTCTTTCTGTTTTAGGGCCTTAGGGGTCCATCTATAAACTTGATTTCTTACGGTTTTATATTTGATATTTCAGCAAAGACTCATAGAGACATGCATGATGCACATAATGTCACGCGAAGTACTTTTTGCTGGTTTATGCATATCTTTTTTTGATGTTATATGTACGTGCAAAAGACCGAATTATTGAAATATTGATTCAAAACCAAACCGATTTTATTAAGAAAAATGTCTGAAAATATGTTAGATTTCGTAATTTCAGTAAACCAAAAAAATATCCCTGAAAAAGGTCTTATGCAATTGGTCTAAATTTCATATTTATTTATACAAATTCATATTCAAATAATACTTAAGAAAATTGAGATTAAAATTATATAATGAAGCTGTGCTAGCAGAAACAAAGTTACTTCAGTCAAGACCGCGCCACACCGGATGGATTGGTTTGTATTTAATTTAACAGTTAAAATGTCGATCGACCGCATGATTTAGAGGACCAAGCTGCAATTAACTTATATAACATACAAAATTACAAACCATTAACTTAAAGAACATACTGTAAATAGTTTGGACCAATATAATCATTAGAATTACCATAGCCAAGTCAGACACCAAACCGAATATGTCAAGCATCATAGCACCCAATATCTCTAGAATATAAAGTGAAGAAACTGAAATAAATAAACTAAATGAGTAAAAAGCTTTCTTGAATAACAAGAAACAGATTCTGCCTAGTTTACAGTCTCAAATCTGTCTCTATGTGTACAAAGTACAAACTAGAGAATTCGTCTTTCTCGCATCCTCTCAAAATCCTAACAAACTGAAACTAACCCGAATATTTTCAAAAGCAGGTGAACAAGTTTACAAGCAAGTAAACCGGTCTCACACACCAAAACCCTTTCTACTCACTCCAAAGAATAGTTAGAAACCAAGACATTTGCCTGTGGAGCTGAGTGGATATAGACAAACTCCATGCTTTTGCCAGCCGGTAACGATTGGATCCATGAAGGGAAACCATACGAGTTACCGGTTTTGGTTACACCCCATATTGCACCATAGAGTTTTGTGATTGATATCTTCAAATTTTTCAATGTTTTGGTAGATCTATTGGTTAATCTCGTTGAATATCGATAATAAACCTTTCCTTCGTTCATCCATGAGTTTGTCATCTTCTGCGATATGGTAATAGGACTAGGAGATGAAGCTGCGATACAAAAGAAAAAAAATAAGCAAATTGGTTAAGTTCTTCTACCAAATCAAATTGGTTTTTCACGATGAGTTGGTATAAGATCTCTAAAGATGACAAACCAGGAGGTGTTGTTGGTTTCCTCTTTGGCACCGGTGCTGGTTTTATAATAACCGGACTTGGAGTTGGACTAACACCTAAAATCAGAAACCCGGTTAACCAAGTCTACTAGAAAATTGGGAAGTCCAGAGGTTAATTATAACTAGTAGCATAAAACTTTTGATTAGACAATACAATGTGTTAAATCTTACCGGGGAGCAGCTGGTCAGATCCCCTCGGACCGGAAATTAACCGGGCTAGTACACCAAGAAGAGGTGCATTGTTGTAAGTTGCTGGTTCGGTTTGCTCGTAATTGTCCCGTTGGTCAGCGAAGTTATCGTAGGCGTCGGGTCCACCAACTATAGCTCCGGTCAAAACATTTGGGTCGCTTCCTTTTCGGCTATACCACGTGGCGTAACCACCACGGCAAGTCACGAACTTTTTATCGACATTAAAGGAGACAATCGACGAGCCACGATGATGAACTTGTCGTGGATAGTTCTCTCCGTATCCAACCATGTAACTCGTCGCTCTTGGGTTGTTTCCGAGAATGTAATCCACCTAGTTAATTTTAATTTATTTATCAATTATTTAATTTGCATATATCTAACGTTATATTTTAATTTTTTAAGATGGGAACAAGTAGTACTATATAGAACGAATAATCAAACAATCCATTTAGAATACAAAATTTAAAATACTATAAAATATTAAAAAATATCTGAAATATTATAATCACGGATTCAAAATTTGCCCAAAATAGTACTAGTTTTAGTAAGTGTTTTATAATAGTACTCTAGTACTTTCCAATACACGAATTCAGTTTCAATTTCAAATTATATGTTTATAGTTTCGTTTTGGTTCCATATTATTGGGGTGAATAAGCAAAAATCAGGAAAGTTTTTAAAGCAAACCTGTGATTTAGAAAAATCAAGGAGTTTGGATGGAGAGATGTTTCCTTGAGAACAACGTAGAACTCTTTTGGAGGACGAGAGATAGTCAGAATACACGGCGGATAAGAAAGAAGCGCTCGTGACGAACTGCATATTGTTCCAGCTTTGCCGGAAAATCAAACCGCCGGGAGTTTTCTTTATGTTTTTGGTGCTTTTACCTAACAACGAACACATATACTGTTCTGCTTTCTGTTGGTACCTCTCGAACACGGCAGTGTGTTCTCCTGCTTTCCCTTGCATCAAAATCTAACAAACCAAGCAATTTCCCGGTTTAGTAAAACCAAATTAAACCCAAAAAACTCGGTTAAATTTGAAGTTAATTACCTTGGCGACAAGGGTTTGAACCCCCGCATACTTAACGTCCCAACTAAATTCCGTAATCGACCAGCCGGTACCTCCCATTGAATCGCCGTTTTTGCCGAGGTAATCTAGATAATATTTATCATTGGTTGCTTGGTATAACCATGCAGCAGCCCAAAGTAACTCATCCTGGTTATACAAAATTACGGTTATAACGAAAATTAATGGAATGTATACTTAATGACTTATATGTATATGAGTGTTTGCATCAAGACTAAAAAGCAGCGTTTAGTACATTGTAACCGCTGACTGATCGGTAGTATTTTTGTGCGACGGTAATGCTGCTATCGTACTTGCCTCTGTACTTGTCCGCAAATTCAAATAGCTGCCAACATAAGAGTTGGATTAAGATCAGTGGCAAAACTCTTAAACATTATGAATTGAGAAGGTTATTTCTATTATCTACGTTTTTGCACATTTAATTCCGGTTCTGACAAAAACTAATTTCAAAATGTTATTTAGAGCTCCTTCTATTGCAAACAAGCATCACTAAAGGAGTTCAAAATTGCAAACGTTTTGGTTTGAGATTTTAGAACCTGACGGGCGTGACGGATTAGCTCGGCTGAGTATGATGGATCAGAGCGGCGAAAAACTATGGAAGCGGCAGCCATTGCGGCAGCGGTTTCTCCGGCAAGATCCGAACCAGGATTGTTCCTATCAATCTTGTAAGCCTTACGATCAGTGGTCATTTCCTCTGGCCTTTGCCAACAATAATGGTCCGATTTACCATCTCCCACCTACACGGTTACAAAAAAAAATTATCATAACCAAATTCAAATTAGTCTAATTAATAAAGAAAGTAATAAGTGATTAGAGTGTTACTAATTATTAATGTTACCTCTCCATAGAGGACGTTAGGTTCAGGGTGGGCTTTAATGAAATAATCAGTCCCCCACTTAACGGCGTCAATGGCATGACCAAGTTCACCGTTAGATTCTAGCTGGCCACCGTATTCTATGATGCTCCAACACATTGTGGTCACCGTGAAAGCCATCGGAAGCCCGAATTTCACATTGTCTCCGGCGTCATAGTATCCTCCAACTAGATCCACCTGCTCGATATTTTTAAAATGTGATTCAAACTAACAACCATAAGGTAGTATTAATATCACCTGCTTATGTGACGTTTTAGGTGGCCAAAAACCATCCAAACGCTTAGATTTTGATCATATTAGTTAAATAATAGGGTCAACGGAAAGTCAAATTATTTTATGGATCTAGACAGCGGTTAATACAATTATAAATTGTTATTGTATATATAAATTTATTTTATAAAAATTAAAATAATAATGGAAAAAAACTGATTAACAGAGTTTTGAATATTAGTAGTACTAAGCATAATTTACGAATTTCAGCTTAAAAAAAAAAAGTGGAGCTTACGCCGCTTGATTTGCCGTCGTAAAGACCGGAGTGAGATCGCCATGAAACTCTCTGGTTGGGAGGAAGGTGTCCTGACCTCTGAGCTTCAAAGAAGAGAATGCTTTTGCTCAAAGCTTGTTTATAGTCGTGTCCTGAAACTGCAAGCTGAACCAACCCGAGAAGAAGAACAAGAACAAGGATCGAAATGGTGATAGTAGAACCCATTAGTAATATACTAATATATGTCTTTGTGAAAAATTATGAAAAAAAAAAAAAAAAAAAGAAGAAAGTTGGATCCTTATCAAACAACTAGACTCAAAAGATAAGTTGGTCCTTCTCGGACTTTGTTAAATTTTAATATACGGGTATCTTCATCAAAAGCTTGAGACTTTGGTTTGGTGAATGAAGTTGAGAAAAAGTGAGGTTTATATGGAAGAAAGTGAAGGAAGGTACCAGGAGGAGAGAAAACGGCAGAGTCGATTTAATGTTTTTTTTTTTTTTTTTGAAATTATATATATTCAATTTTTATAACTATAATATGGTTATACGTATACTTTTACGAATGCAACAATGTGTCGGCAGGGCAACGTTCAGTTCAAATTTAGGCCGAAATACAATAACTTTTTTTTTTAGATTATTCTCAAAATCTAAGAGAGGAGTCCATTTATATATAAATAGAAATTGGTGAATTAACATGAAGAAAGTTTGAACCAAAACTAAAATTAAAACATGTTTTTTTTTTTTTAAACATGTTCTTGAAGTTTAAAACTTTGTAAGTGTTTTATTCAAAAAAAAAACTTTGTAAGTGCAATGATCTTATTCCATGTGATAATTACTTTGTCTTCTTGTAGTAGAACAGAATTTGAATTGTTATTTTAAGGGGAAATAATAGTTGTCCTTACACCCGTTACGGAAGCTCCGAATCTTCCATGCATCTAAACAAATGCCACAGAATAATATCATTATTTTTTTATCATATACAAAGTCAAAACCCGAATATATATACATATCTCTTTTTTCCTAATTCAGATCGTAATTCTAAATCGACTCTTCAGTTGTGCAAGTTGCATTATCCAATGGTCAAGGATTAAAACGTATCTACAATAAGTACAGTATAGGGAATGCACTTTGTTTTAGATTAATGGTTTAAAACTAAACCAAAATTCGAGATGCTGTAGGTAAAACCATCCGTCTTAGTGTCAAGTACTAGGAGTAAGGGGGTCTATCTTTTTGTGCATGTAGGAATCCTCAACTGGAAAATAGTTGTATGTTATCGAGTTGTTCGTAAAGTCGTTTATCATAATCACATATATTATGTGTAAGTAGATATGATAGATTGATCATTATGTGTGATAGGATAGACCAACATATCCATGATGATAATGTAACATGCGCCAAAAAAAAAAAGAAAAAAAAACTCCATTCACTAATATTCAATTATCATTTCAGTTAAAATAAATATATCCATTTTTAAATATGATATAAACTAAAATGGAAAAAACAATTAAAAGTGATACGACCAATTTAAGAGAGATTTATATAAACTGATTTAGTAAAGTAGATGGATTACAACTATATGATAAGAATAAAATTTGTGTGGGATTTGATCGACCTTACAACTAAGGGAAAATTATCAAAAAAGGATTTTTTTTCAAAAATTTGGCCATCTACACATTTTTTTGAAGATTGTCAACTGTGACGAAAATGCCCCTACTAATAGAAATAGTGAAGTTTTTAGGAGTTTGAACCAATAAACAAACATAAAACTCATGTTAGTATACAACTGTGAAAAAAAAAAATTTGAAAAAAAAATGTTTTGGGTGTCAAAAATCAGTTTGTAAATTACTGATTTCTGGTCTAAATTGTTTATAATAGACTTTCTACGATTTTTTCTCTTCCTAAAACATTTAGATTGTTCATTCTACAGTTTGTACATGTTCTACGAAGTTTAGACGGAAAATTTGTTCTAAAAATTTCAAAACCTGAATTTTGTATGTTCTACAAAATTAAGAATATGTATTCTACGTTTTTTTTCATTCTACATCAATTCAGAATTCGTTTTCTACGTTTTACCCTATATACTAAAAGAAGTAGAAGATAAATCATAGAAATTTTAGAATTTGTAATCTGTAAACCTTAGAATACCCTAAAAATAGAAAGAAAATAAATTAAATAAGGAAAGTGAATATTTTTAAATATTTTTTAAATATTCTTAATTTATGGTTAAGATTTCGTAATTATTGTTTAGATTTGTTCCAATACATTTTAGAAAGCGTATTCTAAATTATATAGAAGATAAGCAAATTAAGAAAAATCGACATTATACCTTAACGTTATCGGTCACCATCTCTTCCACCTTCCACAAAAGCTTTCACTTAGCTGTTTATGATGCAAATCTATGTTACTTGTGGTGTATGGACACTGGATGCCAAGAAGGAGTGGAGATTTATTGATGATGACGAAAAACGTGCTAGATTACTGACTTTGCAACCCACTACATCTCTTAAAGAGTTGAAGGTGATGGTTTCAGAAGACTATGAAATAGAGCAAAATATGTTTGATGTGGAACTCAGTTATCTACCCACAGAGGTTAAAGTTGATTGTCCTCCTATTGTATTGACAAATGATAGAGGTATGAAAAATTTTCTTGCATATCTAAAAAAGGTAAACATGATTCGGTTGTGTGTTACATTCAAAAGAGTAGTTGATGGTGATAGGAGTAAAGTCCAGTTCGATCTGAATAAGTTCCCAGTTGATAGTAGCGATGGTTGTAATGTGGAAGTTGATGTGGGAAAATCAGTAGGTATTATTTCAAGGAATTCACCTAAGCCGACTAATGATGTATTAGAAAAGCCTACTGATGCTAATCTTGGTGATGATGCTGGTTTAAGGTTGGAAGATTCAATGGTAAAAAAGGGTGAATATTTCAGCAGTAAGGAAGCTTTACATGCTACTATGGAAATGTATGCAATGAAATATAACTGCGACTACAGGATTACAAAATCTGATAAGAGATGGTGGTGTATACGCTGCATTGATAGTGCTTGTAATTGGCGTCTCCGGGCTGAGTGTTTACAAGCGTCTACATATTTCAAAATCAACAAGTTTGTGGGTAACCATACATGTGCCCCTTCAAAAAAAAACTCATTTTGTAGGACTCCATATGCAAGAACAATTGGACATCTCATTAAGCAAAGCTATGAGGGTGTGAAGGAAGGTCCTAAACCAAATGATATAGTTAATATTATTCGTTCAAGGTACGACTGCGAGCTAACATATCACCAAGCTTGGGAGTCTCGGGAGTATGCAGTTAACGAAGTTAGATCCATGACCAGCTTGATGTATGAATGTGGTATAGCTTTCTTCTCATCCTTAGCCACTACCAACCCAGCAATCACACAAACATACACAAACCGAATTCTATCTTCTTTTTTTCTCCACGATGGAGCTGCTTCAAGGTGGGTCTTCATCAAGTTTTGAATGGTAATGATACCACCTCTCTTCAACAATTTGCTCCAAAACCCATTATCATCTGTCCAACTCTCTGAATCATGACTGAAATCGGCTGAGTACTTAAGACCAGTAACTGCATGGAATTCTTGCATTGAGAATCTAAGCGGCTTCTTACCAAACACAAACCACAGCTCATGTCTTCTCTTAGTCACCAACTGCCTACACATGATGTTGTGTATCAACCGAGCTGAGTACCCAAGACCATTCTCATACAATGCAAATACAGATGCGAAAACTGGATCACCCTTCACAATCTCATATTCTTCTAGTAATGCCTTCTTGATTTTGTGTAAGATTGACATTCGACAAGTGGTATTTATCTGCCCAACTTGTGGCTCGCTTCCATCTTCCATAAGCCGTTTAGGGTACTTATTTTCCATTCCTGCCGAAAAAAGTAAAAAATGAATTAGTATAAATTAGCCAAAACTGAAATAAATCAACAAAGATATGAGACTTCAATTTTGCAAAACAAAAAAAAACAGATTACTAAAAGTATGATTTAAGAACAAGAAAACTATGACTACTAATCATTTAGCTGCTAACAGAAACTTGAAAAAACAAAAAACAAAAAAAAACAAAAAAGATAAGACTTTTATAACCAAACTAGATACGACTTGTAAAAAAAAAAGACTGTACTTTGGCTCTTACTTGTATCAGAATCTGATGGTGCTTTTGTTGAGGACATTGACATTTGCATCTTATAATCCAATTCTGCTCTCACCCATGGTAAGTCATGACTGATATAGACAGGTTTTCTGAAGTAAGAAGATCAAAAAAAGAAATCAAGTTTTTTAAAAAAATATCTACAAACAAGAAGGGACTACAGACGCTAAATCATATGAGAATATTGCTGCAACAAAGTTCTAACCTGAGTTCTCTGACTTCCCAATTTCGATTCTTTCCACCTCAACCTGCATAAATTACAAAAAACAAAACAACGTTACAATCAACAACGTAATCGCTCATATCTAAGCTCATATCACCCTACTTAGAATCAAACAAACTAAGAAAAAGAAAAAATAAAGAACTCATACGAAAAAGCAAGAGATTTAAGCAAACTTTTTCACTAACCTTACCGTTCACAAAAAATGTTCACTACTGTTCCCATCATCAATCTTGTTTTTGTTAACTAGCTTTATCAATCTTGTTTCATCAACCCTGGTACACAATTTTTTCTTTAAAGTCAATATAATACTAAAAATAAAACAAACGAAGAGCTTCAACTTAACGTATTCACATTATTAATTGCAAAAAAAATCAAGAATTATATGGTCTAGATGCAAAACGAATCTAAAACTTTGATGTTCATTTAAATTCTGGATTGAAATCGAGATTACAAAAGGATCAAAGTAAAACACTCCCAAAAAAATTCCACAATTATACATACCAAATTCGATAAACATGGATAAATGGTTAAGAGAAATCAAAACTGAAAATTTGATAATTAACATATAATTATACAATTCTAGGTTGAAATCGAGGTTAAACAAGGACAAAATTTAAACATGCAAAAAAATACACAAATTAAATTACCTAATTTGATCGACAAGGAGCAATGGAGAAGAGAAATCCAACCGGGTTTACCTTGAGCTAGTGAAGAGGAGACCACCAAAACGACTAAGCCGCCGATGAATAGAAGGCGGAAGACAGTGAAGATGGAAAAACGGCAGAAGACGGTGAAGAAATCGAACCGGCGGAAGATGGAGAGAGATGTCGACGATGGAGAGAGCCGACGGTGAGATGCTGGCGATGGTGAGAGACGAGAGATGGTGACGACGGAGAGATACGGCGGAAGGGTTTTTTCTCGATTAACCCTATCGGAAATTTCTCGATCCCTTTTGTTTTCTTACAAATTCTTACTTTGTCGAGACAAAGTCACAATTTCCTTATTTTCTCAAGACCCATTACGAAAAATTAGGCCCACTAGATTGACATATTTTCTCAATTTTCCTTATTTCGATTTAATTTTACTGTTTTTAAAATTTCTGGAGTTAAAAAATCAACAAATTTTATCTGAAAATATAACTAAGGGTATAATTGACTATTTTTATATTCTAAACCCTATTTAACTAAACTTTACAAAAAAAAGTGTAGATAGCCAAATTTTTGAAAAAATATCCTTTACTTATAATTTTCTCTACAACTAATGCCGAACAGTCTTACGACTGGGGACACACAAGACAAACAATACACGCACCGAAATTAATTCTAATATATAATCAATAATACAAACTAATGCCGTCAAATAGATCATAAATTGATCATTTTGTTTGAGTTGGATGTCCCCAACAAAATCTATTGTCTACGGAAAACAGAAGTTGTATCTTTCTTTTTTGTTATTAAATTGGCAATATGGAATTGCTAAATACACGCATTGGTCAAAAATATGTAGACAGTCGGTCTGGAAATATTACCCAACCGAGAATTCCAAACCGAACCAAACCGAGATTTTCGGTTTTTTGTTCAGTTTCGGTTAAGAGAAGAAAACCAATCGGAAGGAATTATAATCTGTAGTCGGTTATCGGTTATCGGTTAAGTCGGTTCGGTTCACCTTAACCGATCGATTACCTAAATTTAACCGAATTACCCGTATTACTCGAAATTAACCGATCCGAATTACCCAAATTACCCAAACTACCCGAAAAAACCAAAATTACCCGAGTTTACCCGAAATAACCAAGATTTTTGATCCGATTTAACTTAAATTAACCAAACTAACCAAAAAACTAAAAACTCGGTTAGTTTCGGTAACCAAATATAATAACCGAAAACCCAATACCCGAACCGACCCGACCCGTTATTTAATTCGGTTATTTTCAGTAACACTTCTCAGATTCCGAACTACCCGACTATCCGAATTACCCGATCCGAAGTATCCAACTCGACCCGAATTCGCAGGCCTAGTAGACACCACCATGAGATGTGGCAGAAATTGGATGTACGAAGGATTGCTAAATACGCATTGGGAGGAAACCTTGCTCGGTAATTTATTGAAATAGCGGTGCCTCTGATATTATGGTGAGAGTTGGATGATTTATGTATGTCTGTCAACAGCGACAAAGATTAAAAATTGTTTATTTGTCTATTGCTAGTCTAACGATTAGTCGCAGCGATTGTCATCAGCAATCGTAATTTTCAGTTGTTAAAATTTTTTATTTGCGATTAGACGCTGAATCCAGCGACAGGCAAACGAACAACATAACGCTTTAAAAAAAATTGATAATTAGATATGATCAAAATTAAACTTAACAAATAAAAATATAACTACATATAGTAATTAAAATTAAATTAAATCTAACTAAATAAAATAAAAAAGTAATTTGAATATATTTATATAAAATTCTAAATAATTTAATTATAACCAAATTAAATTTAATAATATTAAAGTTAATAAATAAAAAAATAAAAATTCAAATTAATTATCTAAAAATATGTAAATATGTTTCTAGATATTTTTAATTTACATTTTATTTAAAATATAAATTATCAAAAGTTAAATTTTATTAATTTTAAAAATATATATATAGTAATTAGTTGCAACGACAGGCAAACGAACAATTCAGCGACAGTCGTTACAATTGCTAACAACAAGCAAATAAACAACATATGTTGTCGCTGGAATTTGTTCCTATTGCTAAATTTAGTGACACGCAAATGAACAGGACTGTAAAGTTGATGTACATTTTTAAAAAATATATTATTTAAGCTAATTCACACACTCATAGTTGCTTAAATAAAAGTGTTGATGATCTTGGTCTCACTACGGTACTTTTTAGTTTTGTGTAGTTGCTCCAAACCGAGAAATTAATTTCTAGAAATGGTATTACGGCCATAACTATAAGAAGCAAAACCAATTAATGACCAAGCATATGGTGAATATAACTATATATGGCTAGAGGCCAAAATTATTAGAGACTTACTAAGCGGGGGTTATTGGTTTAAGATTTGAATAGAGTTTTAAAGATTTTAAATGTTATGTAAAATCTGTTGTTATTAGATTAAGATTTTGTTAAACTCTGTTAAATTTTAGTGTTATTAGTTTGTGATTTGTAAAAAGTCATTTAAAATCTTAATAAATCTGGGTTATTGGATTCAGATTTTTATAAAGTCATTAAAAGTTTTGTGTTATTCAATTAAAACAAAAGAATTTAGGATTATTAATGAGTTCAAATATTATGTTATTGGTTCATGATTTTAGACACTTTTTTATAAAATAAAGTCATGAAAAGTATCAGAAAAATACAAAGATTGTTTAGAGGACTCTACAAGATTTTAGAAAACTAATCAACAAAACTTTCTAACAATTTTTAACAATCTTTCACTTATTCATTTTTAATGATTTTGTTGAACTCTTCAAAAATCTTTCTAAATCTCAAACCAATACCACCCCCTAAATGTTTTACCAAATCGAAACTACAAAATCTATTCGTAAGCAACATTTTTAATATGAGCTCATTTGGCTTTGGCACATGCTATATGAAAGCTCTCGAACAGATGTCACCGCACGTGCAATTTTTTTGAATTTGCTACTACACTATAGAACTGTCTCTTTCCTACTCTTACGTAAACCCCAATTTTTGGTTAGTTTTATTAACAAATATTTGATCAAGAATTTGAATTGGAATTCTTATTGTATTATTTACGTAATTTGAATTCATTTGAAATCATAGTCTATATAGTACGATTTAGATCTTTCTTTAATGGTTTTCAAGTGTAAGTTGCCCATTCGACACAAGAATCTTATACCAGCAATCACAAACAGACTTACAGAGTAGCTAACTAATATAATAATTTGAAGTTGATTTACTCGTTACAATTTTATTTGATAGAGAAACGTAACTTCGATCGGGAATAGTTTAATAGTTTTGAATCCCATTTAAATATACCATAATGCATGTTATTGATTAAAAAACGAAAACATAAGTCTACTCTAAGATTAACATAAATATGAATCATATTTTTGCTAGAACTGATAAACACCAAAACATATATAATATATTACAAATATTACATATAGAAAGAAATTATTCGGACAAAAAACATATGCATAATATATTGTAAAATAAGAAAATGAATTAAACTATCAGTTGAGCTGAAATACAACATGGAATCAGACTATCGTATTACTATTCATTTATAACAAACGTATAAAAGATTCATTTTAGAGTTCGAAGATCACAAATTTGAGTTTGTTTATTTTTTAATTATGAACAAAATATTATTGAAAAACAAATATCAGAAAGTTCTACTTTGAGAGGCTGTCAACAACACACACAAAAAAAAAAAAACAAATATGGTCACATGAACGCATGTGACTACCGACACTGTGAGATTGATCTCTTCGTGCGTGACTGAGAGACCCAACCGCTGTTTCTAAGAAGCGGTCCATTTCATCTCACGTGGCCTCACGTGATACTTTATTCACTTAAACCTTCATTTTATTTTATTATTGACAGCTTTCAAACTTTGAATTTAAGAGGGTCCAAGAAATATATAAGAACTACATTAGGATTTTCTAACGAGACACTATGGAAGTTTCTTTCATACATTTGTAAAACTATGGTTTTGGGAGTTTTGAGATTCTTAACAGACTTACAGTGACAAAACAAAAGAAAACAAAATTTTATTATGTTTTTTTTTGTTAAGGGGTATTCAATATTATAGATAAATGTTCAATGGGCTATTTCCGGATTTAGACCCATTTACAAATCCCCTTAGGGCCTAAACCACAGACAACAAACCAAGTAAAACCAAAAATCAAAATTGACTCGGGTTTAATACATGACGAACCGGAATCAAACCGGTCGTCTCTAACCCTAATCCCAAACTGTAGAACACAGGTTAAGCCGTCGTCCATAAGATTGCGGATGCTCATCGGATCAGGACCTCCGGTGAGCCTGGGCGACGCGAGTCAAACGGAGATAGTGATCCAAGATTCGTTACCATCCCGCCACCGTAGAGCAGCTTTGAGGAGGAAGAAGAAATCCGAGCTTTGCATGTCGACGAGATTCAGACTCATATGTGAGAGAAAACAGGCGGTAGGGAGTTTAAACATATATAAGTAATCGTTTTCTGATTTTCTAATCATTTGAATCAAAACATAAGAAAAAATGATAGATATGTACAAAATAAACAAATCTAACTATATATATGTACTAGAGTGTAAGTCGTTGCATAATATGGAACCAATCTAATCTGTAATTCATTCGATTCCTCGACGAATCATAAGTCTCCTATCCTAAAATTATCTGATTGGAAGGATACAAAAACTAGAATAAAATACCCATATGAATTTGCTAATTTCTAGTCATCAATTGTTAAACTAAAAGTAATAACAATTAAAAATTTAAATAAAAATATATTAAATATGACATTAAAAGTTTACAATTAAATTTTTTTTTTTTGATTAGAGTTTTCTAATTTTAAAATTTCTCATTTTTTATTAAAATTTTATAAATTTTTCATTTTTTGAAGTATTTCAACCGAATTGAATCGAAGTTTTATGTATGATAGCCATGCCAACAATGAAGACCATACGATTTTACAAGAATCCTACAACAAATGATTACATAGTCTATATTGTATATAAGCGAGTATTATCGGATTTCATTTTTACATTACCAAAGTCATTAAGAGAAGTTTAGATGCACAAAGATATATGCCAAATTATTCTACTTTATTAAAAACCATTTTTGTCAACATTCACATATATATATGTTGTTATGTCCACTACGAACCAAAAGTATGAAAGGAATTACGGACTAAAAATGCACTATTCATTGATTCATTAAAATATATAAATAATAGTAAACGCACTTTTAAAGAATTACAAGATTTTAACAAATTTCTCCTAGCAAAACAACTTCTGAAAGATCCCCACAGACTCCTTGCTCGATTATATAAAGGTATATATTACCATAATAAGTTCTTCTTACACTGCACCAAAAAAAATTCTTCTTACAAGCTGAAATAGGACTTCAAATGATTGTAGATCAATTGAAAAAAAAAAGTTGTTAAACCTTACCAAAGTCTAAAAGAGTCTGAATAGTAGTTTGTCACAACTCACGGTTTGATTTTGGAAGATAAGAGATAGGAGAAAGAAGAACATTCTATGAAATTGTCATCTTGTAAATTGTCTGTCTCATATCACACGTGTTAACATGTTTACAGTTAACATATGAATGACTGAAATTATTTTATATAAGAAAAATCATTACAAAATTACTCAATAAATGTATTTTATCATTTTTTAACTTAAACATGTTTTTCAATGTGATAATTGTGAAGAACTTTTTTTAATTGATATGAGCGTATGTTTTGCCAGTTTTAATGGCTTTGAGTCCGATAGTCGGCGTTTCCATGATTATCGGCAATATTCAAAAAACCCTCCATATTATTTTGTCATAAGGTGAGTCATGAGGAACGGTCTAGTAATTTACACAAATTGCATGTTAGTGTGGAGAAGAATATAGCTCTGTTTAATTCAACCATGAATATCAAACCATGTATTGGAGTCGATATGACCGGACAAGCTTCAACAGACATGTTAAAATCGGTTTCGTCCATTTAAAGCCAAGACCACTCTATTTCATCCAACTTCGTTCACTAGCGTTCAAAAATCATCGTCTGCTTCACTCTTTTGGTCTTTTACAAGCTACAATTTAAAACCTAACAAGACAACTTCAACATACGAAACCACGGTAAAAAACTTGGTGTCTCTAATTTAAGCGTGTTCGACTGTGCGTATTACTCATTGATGTACAACTTACTTCAAAAATCGAAACCCAAGTTTTGTGGGCTTCCTTCCTTTGTTCTGCCATATATAAAACTTCCACTGAAGAAACGTAAATTTGGTACACCGGACCGGAAGATTTCAGTATATAACTAAACTAATATGCATGGCATGACTTACTTATTTTTGACCATAAACTACATAAATGTCCCTGATATCCATAAAAAGGAACTCAGTGCTCACAAAGTCACAAATGGACAGAACAAAAAAATAACAAACTGCTTTGTTGATTTTACTCTGAAAGCTTTTGATTCAGTTTGCTTTCCTTACGGCCACCGGAATATTCTTGCTCCGACTAAATCAATCCTTCTTCTGCCAAATGTGGAACAAAGATTAAAACACAGAAGCAAAATATCTCTTCTTTATTTAGGAACGTTAGCTGAATGAAAAAATGATATAACTTACTTAGCTCATCGAAAGAGATTTTGCTAATGCTTTCACCATATTTGATCAGCCGAATCTTCCCTGCAAAAACACAAAAGAATCTTAACACAGCAATCAACTGATGGTCCCGATCAACAACAATATGAAACCATACATACCATCACGACGGATGCAAATCTCAGGGATACTCTTCACTTCACTGCTGATACTATCATTATACACTCTCGTCTCAATATCACCTTCCACATAAACCGATGAGCTGTGTAACAAAGCACCAGAAACAAAGTTCAGTTGAATACCTACACCTTTCACCTCCTATATATTTACTGATACCATCATAGATCAAGCGAATAAAGAAGATACACAGATTGGAAACAGAGAAAGAGATGATCTTCTAAGTAACAAACTAACTAACGGCCTTATCACTTGGTCAATCTGAAATCAGAACTCTTAAACTAATACAATTCCTTGGTTTAAGATAGTTAAACATGTACCAAAGCTTACTTTTTAGCGAGTTTTTGGACAGCGTAAGAGCCAAGCACTTCGTTGTGCACTGCGATTCTATGCCACTGAGCTGGTTTCGGCTGATTGATAGCTCCTACAAGCCTCTGATCAAACATTCCACCTGTTCCTACTGTGAAGATCGTTACTGTCCGCCCGTTCCTTAAGATCTTCTGTACCGGTGCTTGCCCTACTTTCCCACAGATTATCGCCTGTGTGAATCAAAGAAAAAAAAAATATGATTTGTAACCGCAATAACACACTCACCCACTCTAAAGAAGATAACTAAATGAAATGATATTGAATCAAGATAACTCAAGTCATTAACCATGATAATCTAATTCCATCCTGATAATTCAAATCATACACGAAAAGATCGTTCCTTTTCAATCGTTTACAAAAGAAACATGCAATTGAAGACTTAGATAAGCCTAACTTGATTCCAATATTCTTCAGCTACTAATGCTTAACAGTGTAAAAGTGTTCCAAAGATTCAATCTTTATTACCCTATGAACACCGCGAAATCCCCAACCTTTACGGGGATCAACTCCCTGAGGTTGAAGCTCAGGTCTTTCTGATACGTTTTCTTCAAAATCTTCTTCTACACCTCCATCAATCGAACCAGTCGAGAACCAAGCCTTGGAGCCTCTCTCAGTACTTATTGCTACATTCACAAAACCCAATAAGAAACAGATAATAATTAAATTAAACACATTTCTAAGTAAAACACTGAAGAGGGATGTTACCTAGAGGAGATATTGAAGAGGATCTCAGAAGCTTCGAGGCTCTGATCGCGAGTGAGTTCATTTTAAAGCAGGACTGGTTCTGAATTCTGAGTTAATCTGCAAATTGCAATAATCCCTTGAAATTAGGGTTTATACGTCACAGCGATGGAAAATTTTTGAAGCAGAGAAATTGCGAAAGCAGGATTTGATGTAAAGAGGGAAATGGCGTACCAGTGAGTTTGAGAACGCAACAAAGAGAGGAAGAAAAAGCATAAAACGACGTCGAAGGGCTCTGATTCGTTAAACCCTGCGGTGAGGATTTTTTAGGGTTTAGAATAGGGAAACAAAAAATGCCTGTGAACTGGAAAAACGTTGCCGAGGTAGAGGACGACGGGGACCTTAGGTTGTCTTTTCCTGTAATTACCAAAACACCCTTCGTCTTTTATGAACAAAAAAAATGAGAAGAAATTGGAATTTTGCAAATTTGATAATATGTGCATTATATCAAAATTATATCTTACAAATTAAAAATTAATAACATAACTACTTACTATCTTATATTTAAAAAATTGAATTACCCGAAATACATTTATTCCATATTTTGTAATTTCATACAATAATAATTTTACTACTTTTCATACGAATTTAAAATAAAAATAAACTAAACTTATCATAAATTAATCAGCCATTCATATAAGTTTACTAGTATTTTTTTCAAAGTTTTATATTATCTTTAAAATTTAGAAAGAAAAATGAATGCTAAAATTTAGAAAGATAACAATGTAAATATAGTCTGAACAATAATGATCAAATTAAATGTTTGTACGAAATAAAAAAAAAATTATTTTCGATACTGATGTTTCTTAGGTTTGTGTTAATGGATTATTACTTTGGAATGGAGTCGTCTCTCTCCATAGACGATTTTTTAGACGATGATTGCTACTGTTCATGCCGTTTCATTTCTCCGATTTGGAGTTTGTTTCTCACCGACGATCCTTACTTGTTTATCTTTAGGAGTTTTGTCGGCGGTTTATTTTTGTCAGTTACTTATCTCCCCTTTTTGCAGGAGTTAGCCATCCTCCAAAACCGCCATTGATCTGTTATTATATAACTCCTCTTCTCCAATCATTTGTTACTACTTACAACCTCATTCTCCCGCAATCCTTTACTACAATCATGAGTGACTTTCTGAGAAAATCTGTTGAAGATCTCGATTTGGGTATTGAAGATTTCCTAATTTCCCTGACATTGTAGTTCTGTTTACGAGTAGCGTTGGTGAACCGCTACTCTTTGGTGGTAACACTGGTTGATGCTTGTGTGGGTCGCCTCCTAGATGGAGAATGAGTACAATTTCGTTTTCAGTCTGAGGAATCAATGAATGTAGTGTTTCGTCAGGGTTCCTGGTCTTTTAATGATTGGATGGTTACTACCCATCGCTGGTTCCCAAATATCAGTGAGACTGATATGAAGATCATCCCTTTTGGGTCTAAATTCAAAGTATTCTGATTTTCTATCTCACAAATGCAATGGCTAGAGGAATAGGAAATCAAATAAGACATGTTTCTGAAGTTTGACTACGATGAGAATGTCAACCAAGTTGGGGCTGTGAGAGTTAGGATAGATTGGAACATAGATGAACTTCTACGTTTCCAGAAAAACATTCGGTTCGTTGTTGATTAGAACACAGTTGTTAAGTTCTGATATGAGAGGCTTAGGAACTTCTGCACAAAATGTGAATCATCGAACATGATTGAGAGATCACTCGCGGTTTCAGATATCACCATTAGCCGCTCGACAGCCTCCCGACCAAACTCTTCCGGAAAGCCCGCATGTCCGAGACTTGATGCGGAAATCTCGGGGTTCACCTCAAACACTCATTTCTCTCGATCATTCGGATTCCCTTCAGCCACTCCCAACCTTCCTCGATAATCTTTCAAAAACTCCGACAGATTGTCGAACACATTTGGATTCCTCGAACAAAGTTAAGTTTTAAACTTGACAATGCTCGCCAGTCATATCCCAGGGTGCGTGGAGACGGGCGTTACACTTTCTTGCTCCTGCTGGCAAAGAGATTATGCTCAAATCGGTTGCAGTTTCAATGCCAGTTTATGCAATGTCTTGTTTCAAGCTACCAAAAGGAGTTATTTCGGATATTGAGTCACTACTGATGAATTTTTGGTGGGAGAAAGGGTGAAATCATCAAGGTATACCATGGATTTCCTTGAAAAAATTAAAAATTTCAAAAGAAGAGGGAGTTTTAGGCTTTAGAGATTTGGAGAAATTTAATGATGCAATGCTTGCAAAGCAAAGCAAGCATGGAGACTTATACAATACCCTAACTCCTTATTCGCGCATGTCATGAATACTCGTTATTACAATGTTGAATCTCAAGTAGATGCTAGGCCACGCAAAAATCAATCATATGGATGGGCTTCTCTTCTCAAGGGTCTCGCCCTAATAAGAAAAGGGTCTAGATATATCGTAGGTGATGACAATTCCATCCGAGTAAGGATTGATAATGTCATTGACGCTCACCCTACACGTCCTATCACAACACATGGTGGTCAAGAAAGTTTTACTCTTGCAAACTTGATGATCAAACATGATTCCTACCGTTCCTGGGATACATAAAAAATTATAGACATGTTTTCTGCAGAAGATGCTGATTCACTAAAAAAAATCATCTCTCAATGGTTGAAAAACAAGATAGTCTAATTTGGAATTACTCACGTTCAAGAGATTATACTGTCAAGTCCGGCTAATGGTTCCTTAGTCATGATCCAACCAATAATGATCCCCAACCAAATATTCCTCGTGCCTCTATTGATTTAAAGAACAAGATTTGGAAGCTTAGGGTGATTCCAAAGACTTATACAAAATTTACTTTTAGATATTCGTTTCTGGGCATCAAGATTTGCTTCCATTGTTTTTAACTTTACTAAGAGAAGTTGTAATGGTGTAACATATAGTTTATCAAAATATGATTGTATTGTAGATGATTATTATGCTGATTCTGTTACAATGCCTATCTGGCTCAATGAAACACTTTGTATTGACCAAGTTTAAATATATACAAGTTCTTTTGTGGAAAAAAAAGGATTTTTACTTTGGATGGCTATTTGGTTTTTGATTATTTAAGTTTTTAGGTTAGCATTTCCATTAGTTTTGTTAAAATGAAAACATTGTTTATTTGGTTGCATCTGTTTTACTTGTTATATATCTGTTTTTGCTAACAAGTGAACCATATAAAATTTTCTATTTTAATGCTAATTATATAAGATACAATTATGCATCTATTCACTTTCATTTCTTTGCATCCGTTCAATATTTTTCCTTCATATTTGGATCAAAAACTTATACAGTTAGATATTTTTCTTTTATATTTAAATAAATTTTCATGAATTTTACTTTCTTCCCAATTGTATTGTATTTTAATGCAAAATTTTTGCATAGGTTTTTTATTGCATAATTTTTGCATAAGTTTTGCAACAAATTTGCAATACATATTATTTAAATTGTTACAAGTTTCTTATGATAAATATTTATAACAAAACTTAAATAAACAATCTTAGCAAATTATATATATATATATATATATATATATATATATATTATCTTCATTTATCTTAAACTAATTATATTTTCTTATTATATATAGAATTTCATCTATTAGTATTTATCAATTTTTGCATCTAATAAAAATTTGTTCTACATCCACCAATGAGAGTTTCTGAAAATTAGTGGTTAGGAAAATGGGACCCAATGTAGTATCGGTTGGCTATTGGCCTGTCGAGACGTTTACAACCTTATCTGATCAAGTAAGTGTGATAGACACTAGGGGGAGGAGTTAGAACATTAGCTTCGTAGCATGGATGGGTTCCGGGCAATGTGATGAGCATGTTTCATCAAAGCAGCTGTTCTCTATGACCTCAAAGTTAAAAAGAGGATAAACGCATGTTTCTGCTAGTCTAAAATTTTACAATTAAAGTAGATCACTCGTACACGGTTTATAATATATTTTTATCACGAAGATTTTCAAAGTTTACAAATTTTTTTATACATTTTCATATATCTTATCAAATAAATAAGATAATATTTTTAATTTTAGAATTTGTAATTTATTATATGATTTTTCTTTTTGCAAATTTAAAAATCTACCTGATAAACATGACACATATACGATCAAACGAATTACCAACTTTAAAAACTAAACTTTATATGATAAGATATTAACCTACATTTTCCGATAATAGAAATAGTGTTTTAGATGTTTACACTCTAAATTAGGTTCAAATCCATCGTTAATAATCATTATAGTTTTTCTTTCTTTTTGAATAATACTCAATCTTTATCTTTTTGAACTGATTTAGTTTGTTTCTCCATAACCACACATTGAAAATTTATATATGGTGTCTCCACCAACCATTTAAATTCTTGAAAGATTAAGACATTTAAATCATCAATTTTCATAAATCAAATAAATTATAATTTATACTAGCGATAAAAAGCTCGATATGAAATTAAAACGGGTTTAATTTGTATTTTACTATTTTTCGTCAAAGGAGGATAACTTTTTATTTCTAAAAAAAGTACTCCTTTTTTTTACTCCAGTTATTTGTTTTTAGTGAGGAATTTGCAGAAGAAGAAGAAAAAAAAAGAGTTTATTATTGAAAAGATGACGGTAACTTGTGACTAGTCCTGGACGTTCGGTTCTTCGGATCGGTTCGGTTCGGTTCTTGGTTTTTTCGGTTCTTCGGTTCCATCCTCTTAAGATCCATAAGGTAACCGAAATGTTTTCGATTCGGTTCGGTTCGGTTAGACGTAGGTTCGGTTCGGCTCGGATACATCAAAAGAATACCTATAAATAACCGAATTAATTTCGGTTCTGTTATATTTGGGTAAAATTATCCAAACAACCAAAAAACCGAAAATAACCAAAAATATTACAATGTTCAAGTGCCCACATGCCACATCCATACACTACAACCGTACAACCCTTGAAAACCAACAAAAGACAATCGCCAAAACAATCGCCAAACACATAATATTGTGTTTATGAAGTTCCAAAAAACATAGAGATAAGAGTCTTAAAACTTAAACAAGTACATTCTACAAGCTTTTCCAAGTACTTGATCGGTTGTTCCTGAAACTTTTTCAAGCCCTTGATCTTCAAAGAAAGAGAAAGAGTGGCAGTGTGTCAACGTCAAAAACTAAGAATTCAACAAACAGTCATTGAAAATTTGAAATAAAGATGAGTTCAAAAGATTACTTACATATGCTTGTAGGTTGTACTGATGGTTGTTGCTCCTTTAACATTCTCATAGGTCAAACTCTACAAATGATACAAAGATGAGAAGTTAAGAATCATAATAGTTAATCATAAAAAGTGAACAAGAATTTGATGCAGAATATACCTTTCTGAAGCCTATCTTGTAACTCGATGTCTGCTAGTAAATCAGAGTTAGTGACCACCCCCTATCATTCAAATGTATCTCACACTTAAGCCATTGTTCAGTGCACATAAGAACTTCTAATGTATTGTGAGTAAGACAACTCCGGTAAGGGTCTATAATACGGCCACTAGTGCTAAAAGCACTCTCTGAGGCAACAGATGAAACTTGCATAGCAAGTACATCTCTAGCTATTTCAGAGAGAATGGGAAACTTTAGAGTATTGAGCCTCCACCAGCCAAGCACATCATACTCTGTTCCCAACATCAGATTTGGAGTTTCAACATATTCCTTTAGATAAAGCTCCAACTCATTGCTAGCATCGTGAATTCCTTTCTGCTGCATCATCTCACGATACACGGAGTCCATTCTTTCATAACCGTGAATCACATCAGGAAACTCTAAATCATCCCTTTCGCTTTCTTGTGCACTCTGACTGGTAGACTGAGCTAGAGACTGAGAAGCTGATGTCCCTGGAGTGTGAGCAGCTGATTCGTCAATCTCTCCATTGCTATATCCCTCAAACAATCTTTTCATCAAAGTTAACACTGATGCATGCATCTCTTTACCGTCTGCACTCCCCTTACCATATATCTGATCAAAGCAAAGTTGCGGAAACTGCATTTTCTTGGTTGGATCTAAGACAGCTGCAACAATCAGAAGCATGTTGATGTTCTTCATACCGTCCCAGTACTTATCAAACTTAGCTTTCATAGCTTCTGCCTTTGTCTGCAACTCCAAATCTCGACTATTACCAAGTCTGATCAAGTTCTTCTCAATGGTACATATCTCAGCATAACACTTATGAGAACTCAGAGAAGTAGATGCAGAAACGACCAATGTTGAGTGATAAAAGATATGAAGAAACTGCACCATTCTATCTATCGCTTCCCAGTCAGTTGTAGTCACAGGTCCAATCATTTGACTTCCCTTTTTATCCACTATTTCAAGAAAATAGTCGTTGTACAACTTGTCTTCTGCCTCCATCCTATCAAATGCTTTTATGTACTTGAGAGCTCTTGTTAACATCAAATAGGTTGAGTTCCAGCTTGTTTTGCATTCCAAAGACAAGCTACCTCTAGTCACATTTTTTTCTGCCTCAACCCTTTGCTCAAAGAAACCATTCTGTTTGTAGATGATCACACATACTGCACACCATTTCTGACAGCAATCACACTCCTCTGCACTTCATGCAACCCCTCTTTGACCACCAAATTAATGATATGAGCTGCACACCTCATATGCAATAACTCACCACCTAGAACCAAAGCTTCATTCCCTAAGTCCTGAAATCTTTCCGCAAATTTTATTAAAGCTGACGTGTTGGCCGATGCAATGTCCGCTGTGATGGTGTACACCTTCTCAATACCCCAATCCGCCATACCTCAATCTTTATCTTTTTGAACTGATTTAGTTTGTTTCTCTATAACCACACATTGAAAATTTATATATGGTGTCTCCACCAACCATTTAAATTCTTGAAAGATTAAAACATTTAAATCATCACTTTCATAAATCAAATAAATTATAATTTATACTAGCATTAAACAGCTCGATATGAAATTAAAACGGGTTTAATTTGTATTTTATTATTTTTCGTCAGAGAAGGATAAATTTTATTTCTAAAAAAGTATTCCTTTTTTTACTCCAGTTATTTATTTTTAGTGCGGAATTTGCAGAAAAAAAAGAAAAAAAAAAAAGAGTTTATTATTGAAAAGATGACGGTAACTTGTGAGTTGTGACATCATAAAATAAGTGAAAGGGCAGATCCACGCGGAGTGAGGTTTGAAAAAGTCTCCGGTCAAATCCTTTGACTCATATATGTTCAAATTAATATGTGTTCCCCTTTGAAATATTTGCTTAGGTTCAAATCAATCATTGGCAAGTTATTTTAAGTTTACTGTATAGTGTATATCCCTACTATATTAATTCTGAAGTACACAACATATAACATGTAGTCCATATCATTACAAAATATAATACTGTTACAAATTAATCTAAATTTATTTTCATTAAAAGTATAATATCTAATCAAATTTATAACCAATTGTAGTAATTATTCAAATAACCAAATAAAGATAACAATTATTCTTAACTAATTCATGATATTTTGGGTTATGGGTCAAAAACTCAAAACTGATATTGTTTTTTTCTTTAATCATTAAACATACCGTTATTAAATACAATTTTTTTTTTTATTACTGATATCTTGGATTATGGGTCAAAACTAATATTATTCGTTCTTTATTACTGATAGTATCACTTATACATAATTAAATACAATTTTATGTTTGTCTTTTGACTCTTTTCTAGCATTTGGATATATATAGATTATAAAAACACATAAGACACCCTCACTAACGACAGTCATATATCTATACTGTTACATATAACAGTTAGACATATCATATATTCACATACAGTATGTAACTTTACTCTATATATATATATAAGTAGACTTTGATTCGAAATATTTACCATTCATATGAAGAACCTTTAACAAAAGCGACAATGTATTAAACTTTACACATCGCGTTGGTGGACTTAGTTATTACGGAAACGAATATTTTCGATATTGATGAATAAAAAATAAACTTTCAAATGCATTAAAACAAAATTCAGTTGCTGGCAATAAAGTTATACGTATCAATCATGAGATATGGAATTTACGATAGAACTTTCTTTTAATCTGAGACTGCACTTTGACAATGGACTTGGTCAGCAGAAACCTTTCTCTACGATCTTTCTACTATTATTCAATTGTAAATGGTTTTAAAAAATATATAAATTAAATTATAAATGTTTTACAATAAATAGAAATTATAAATGTCATAAGGATGTATTAATTAATGGTTCATAATTTTTAAAAATACTATGGAATTTCCACAACATCCCTTAAATGTTAGAATTCAGAGTGTCAAAATACAGTTGAACTTATTTTGAAATAGTTAATCAGCTTTGTTAGAAATTACGAAAGGAAGTAAGATAAGGCTGTAATATATTTTTATAACTGAGTTTTGGTATAATAATAGTCTGTGCTATACTTCATATTTAATTCGGTAGAATATATGAAGAAGTTGCACAAGAGCAAAAGAAATATGATACAAAAAAAAAAAAAAAAACTGATGTTGTCAAACTGAAAAACAAAAAAAATGTTATACAAGAAAGAAAAGGTAAAAAAAAAAAATACTTTTTGAAAATAAAATATTGTAAAAGAGACCTTAAACTACATCCACAAAGCTATAGTTTAACACGGAAAGGTACAGTTATTTTTATATAATTATTAAGTAAAACCACTGGATTTAAATAAACTAATCAACTTAGTTAAACTAAAATAAATCCAAATTTGAATTGGTCAGCATTAGACCCTTCAGTAAACACCACCACTTATATACACTCTGGAACTATAGATTTCTTAATAAAATTGTAGACCAAAGACTTTTCTCAACTTTGAATCTTTTATATAATAGTTTGGATCACTTGGTCAAATTTTCAAACACATCTTCACTCACATCAAACTTTTTTTAAAACCCCTTAAATTCCAAAAGAACACGCTTTTGTTTTAAAAACCAAAACATTCTCATCATCAAATACCAAAAAAAAAAAACTTCACCTCTTTCTCTTAAGCCTCTCAATCATATGTTTTTTCAATCTAATGCCCAAAACCTTACACTATCTTCCGATCACGGGGACACTAAAAGTAACCAAATTACACTTTTAGTGAGGTAACAAGTAACATGGAAATGATGAATTGGGAACAGAGGAGTTTACTAAACGAGCTGATTCATGGACTAAAAGCTGCAAAGCAACTCCAAGCTTCTCCGTCGCCATCGTCGTCCTCTTTTTCTTCATGTTTGACGTCGGAGATGAAGGAGACTCTCTTACATCAGGTAGTTTCTTCCTACGAGAACGCTATCATGATGCTGAACGGATCACACAATCCAACGACCGAGAGGGTGGTGGATCCGGTAGTTAACTCCGGTAAGGTCCCGGAATCTCCAGCATCGATTAACGAAAGTCCGAAAAGCGAAGAGTTTCTCGATGTGGGATGCAAAGATTACAATTGCAAAAAGAGGTAAAACAAAATGTTGAGAGTTGTAACTAAGGAAGAGATCATTTGTAGCACTTTTAATAATGTGAAAAATGTTTTATAGAGTTTTTTGATTAGTGATCTTAAAAATTGTGCAGGAAGATGTTGCCAAAGTGGACAGAGCAAGTGAGAATTAGTCCAGAGAGAGGCTTAGAAGGACCTCATGATGATGTCTATAGCTGGAGAAAATATGGTCAAAAAGATATTTTGGGCGCCAAATATCCTAGGTAATTATCATCATGCTAATTTGTTCTTAATTTCATAAAAATGATATTTATGAAATTAATAGACTAATCTGTTTTTTCTTTTTGTTTGTTACTGCAGGAGTTATTATAGATGCACATTTCGTAACACACAGTGCTGTTGGGCAACGAAACAAGTCCAAAGATCGGACGGTGATCCAACGGTCTTCGAAGTAACATACAGAGGAACACACACTTGCTCACAACAGGGGAATCCACCTCCACAGAAACGAGCCGAAGCTAAACCAAACCTAAACCACATAGAAGAAAAAGTCGTAAATTACCAAAACAACCTCCTCGACAATCTCAGGACCAATCTCACCGTACGTACCGACGGACTCGAAGGCCACGGTTTCTCGTTCCCCTTTACGCCGCCACCTTTTTACTCTTACGAAACGTTTTGTCACGTGGGTAGCTCTGGTCCGTCAGATTTCACCGGACTGATCTCCACTAATACCTCCACAGGAAGTTCTCCAATCTTCGACGTTGACTTTCATTTTGATCCAACCGCTGAGATTGACACCACTGGCTTCCCCACGTTTTTACACGATTCTATTTAATTACTTTGATACTTTCATTAGAGAATTTGATTATTATTATTCTTGAGATTAGCTATAATATAGTGAGTAACCAAAGAAAAATAAAACTAGTTTCAGGTTTCACCTTAATTGAAATCTTAAAAAGCAGAGTTATTTTTGCATAAGGAGAGAGATGTTCAATATGAGCAAACTTGAACATTCTCATTTCTTTTCTTTTTTTTCTACTGTTGAGTTAGTTTTTTTTCCTCTACGAGACAGTCTTGGTCTTATTGTACTCTTCCACTTCTTTCTTGTAAGCTTCCATTAACTCAGCAGCTTTTTGATTATAAACTTGTTTCTCCTCTTCACCAAGTTCCTATACAACAAGATACATTTCCCAATCAATTTCAGGGTTAAATTATAAAGTCCATACTCAGATTGGGATTTATACATTATAATACCTTCCATTTCAATGAAATGTGGGCAGTAAGAGTTGAGTTGTTGATCCCAGGATGCTCTTCAGCCACACTCTTCCTTGCATCTTTGCTGTAAAAAAAAAAAAAAAAACAATGTTTACAAAAACAGTTAGAAAGTGTTTGAGATTGGATCTGATTGTTTCGTGGATTCAGGGTTTTGAGTATACCAAAAGAGTAAGTATGAAGAAGCAGGCTTTTTTGGTTTGTTTGGATCAACATCCTCGTTTTTCTTCTTGGTCTTGGTCATTTCTTTCGTTTTCTGCAAGATACACGTTTTCTGTTAGTGACTGACTTGAGCCCAGGATAGCTAAATGCATTGTGAGTTGAGTTAACTAACCTTTATGATATCGTCGGTTTTCTCCTTCTTCTTGAGAAGTTGGAGAGCTTCTTGTTTATGAAGCTTCATGAGTTCCTCTTCTTCTTTCTTCTGGCTCATGGCTTCTTCTTCCTTTGTTCTTTTATATCCTTCCATTTCTTGAAGATATATCTCCTTGTTCTTCTTTGCCACCTGTTACACAAGTTCCAGAATATGCACACATAGGTTAGAACCATCCCTTAATTAACTTCACTTCTTAACACAGCAATGTCTATGATGAAATAGACCTGATCATAGGGAGCCTTTTGTTCTTCTGACAAGCTCTTCCACTCCTCTCCAGTCATCTTAGCGATCTATAATCATCATTCATCTACACAACTTAGGCTTCAACAGTTTCAAATGACAATTGAGGAAAGACAACTCCTAAATCTTTACTTACCTCCACAACGCTTTTGTTATCTCCTTTTAAAGCAGCTCTCCTCTCGTTTGCATAGATCAGGTAAGCAGATACGGGATGTTTTGGCTTCAAAGGATCCTTAATCTTCCTGCAAAAAGAGAAAATGCAGTCACTTTTCTTACTTATATAATCCATATGAATCATATGTTGAGTAAAATAGTGAGATCAGTATCATTACTTGGCCTTTTTTTTGTTGTCCTGTTCAGCTTCCTGAACAAAGTGGAGATACTGATCAAGAAGTTCCATTGCAGTTTTCTGCTTCTGCTCATCATCAAGAATCTTCATGGCTTCCTTTTCGCGCTTCTCCTTTGTAATAACCTGAAGGTAAGCTTCCTTATCCGCTTGGTACTTCTCCTCATAAGGCTTCTTCTCTTCTGCACTCAGAGTCTTCCACTTAGCACCCAGAATGTTCGATGTCTCCTTGAAATCAGCATCTGGATTCTGCTTTTTGACTTCGTTCCACTTCTCCTTGCACCACAAAATGTACGGTGTCGATGGTCTCTTTGTTTCACCACAATCCTTCTTCTTCTTCTTTCCCTTCTTTTCCTCTTCAGTTTGTGCCAAAGATTGACTGAACGCAAACGTCTGTGGAAGCACAACATAAACATTCCCCAAATCAATCACCAAATCACGTCACTGAATATTCAACTTCAACCAAAGTTAATCTATCTCAGCTAATTTGGCACCAAATTTATATCTATATCTTAAACACAAGCGTTGAATTCAATCAAATCTCAAATCTCATACAGATTCATCAAACGATAGAGCTGTACCAGAGGATTCAAAGAACCAATCATACTAATCTAACATCAGTGCCAGATCTAAACTGAAACTTCTATCAAACGATTCAACCATCAACTAGCTCCATAACACATACGATTTTACCAGATTTTTCTGAATTTATCACAAAAGATCGATGAACGAGAGCTAGATCTAGAAATCGTACCATGTTAGGTTTAAACTCCTTCATCTTTTGCAACTTCTTCAGCTCCGTCTTAAGTTTCTCCTGCTCAACGTCCTTAGTCTCAAGTTCCTCTTCCTTCTTCCTCAGGATCTCGTCCTTCTCCTTCAGCAGATCTTCCGTTTTCTCCTTCTCGATCTTCATCTTCTCCAACATCGCTTGCATTTCCATCAGATCTTTCTCAAATGACTTCGCTTCTTCTTTCCCCTTGGCGGCTGCTGAGACCGGTGACAACAACGGTGACTCGACGATCTCATTCTTCTCCTTCAACGCCTTTCTACTGTTTCTTGATTTCTTCACCGGAGCTGGATCTGAAACTGTCGCCATCGTGAAAAGAGAGATTGAACGAGAGCGTTTGTGTAAAAAGAGGTTGGAGATGAATTGAGATTTTTGGGATTTAGGGTTAGCGATTTAGTTTAGTGGAGCCTCTGGGTTTTATATAGAAAGAAGAAGAAGACTGAACGGTCAAAACTTTTGAAATTCAAAACTGTTCCTTTTGTGGTCTAAATTCAAAAAAAATTGTTTTTCAGTTTTGACCGTTTCAATAGCCCGCTCAACCAACTGACTCAACCGGTTTAGATCACGATTATAACTTTTAATCGTATACTCTATTTTTATTTTTTTATTTAATTTGAGACCATTCGAAATTTCGACTACACAAACCAAATCCAGAAAAATTATCAAACTGCTTTACATAATTTATCTATAAGAATTGCTTTTGTTAACCGAACCGGTTTTCAATTCATCTAAGCGGCTCTGTTTCAGGTTCATAACTGTAAACCAACATCTCTTCAGCTTTACCAATTTACATGACCTAATAATATACCAATTTAATCCAGGCATTGACTAAAAGATACAATCAAATCGGTTATTTCCCGGTTCGACCATCCATTATGATCTCCAATATGACATCGTTCAAGTGATCAATGGGACCAGGCAAGCACCAGTGCAGACAATCGTTCTGTACCTTTGCGTTCTTGTCCTTATCAAACGGCCTGAACTCTCGGTATGGACCTGGATGCCCATCGGGTCGAGTCAGCAACATTCCTGCAAAATCCAGAAGCTTTAGTTTCCCACTCTCCTGACCCATCTCTGCAACCACTCTCTCGAATTGATTGATCTCCACATCTCTCAGTATCTTGTTCAAGACCTTCATCTCGACCTCGTCCTCGCTCACCGGTTCTGTTTTCTTACATGTCCCTCCGTTATGCCATTCCCCATTTTCAAAGTGATCAGGTATCGAAGTGCGGAAGAAGACCATGCCTTTAGTGTTAGATTTTGCTATGAAGTCCATAACATGACGCAACGATGTATTGTAAGCATAGTCAAATCCTAAATCCGTCATGTTCGAACTTTCCGGGCAGCCATGACATCCAACGAGATTTGCATTCTCGTGGTAGACTGCGGTTTTCAAGAACCACTCCCCGGAAGAGATGATCGCATAGTCAAGGCTCGGTAATAGATCAGTCCATGTATTGTCGAGTTTGTCAAGGTGAAGCTGGACTGCAGCTGATGAAACACCGTTTGAGTCTTCAAAGATGGCAGCTTGAACTAGAAAAGGTGACCAAATGTTGGATACTGTGAAGTTGTACAAAGGGAAATTCCAACGCTTTGATCTATAGTTCTCATCGTGATACACTTCTACCGGCTTTTCAACCTGAAACATAGAATAGAAAAGACCAATAAAAACACTCTTCAATTACAAATCTTACTTTTTTAAAAGTCTGCAAATAGATACCAAGAAACAGTTAAAAAACCTAACTGTAGATAGCAGACAAAGCAAAGACTCAACATGATTACGAGCAATGGAGTCACCAATTATAGCCCAAGATTTATTCCTCATAAGCTGCAGAAATCTTCGAGGATCGAAACGTGGCAAAGAGCAGTCGTTAGGCTTCCATTTCCAGTAGAGAAAACCAGAGTCAGGCCGGCCATTGGTGATGCAATTCTGGTGACTGTCTACAGCGATGCCACAAGACCCATTGGTATAAATTGGTCCCAAAGGATCTCTGATCCATTTCCCATTGAATAGATCACACTTCTCCACCTCAATATCTGATAACAACAAAGCACATATCTTAGCACCACCTAAACCTAAAGGCTTCACTTAGTATAGTAAGTAAGAACACAGCTACTCTAACTAAACAAATCTTTGATTAGAAACTCATGAATCAGACAATACAGATTACAAAAGATCATGATCCCCAAAACTTTGTGAATTTTAAAATCCCTAGATCTCAAAAGTTTCCGTAGATACATGATTAGCAAAAACCACAGCGAAATCGTAGTTTTGATTGTGCTAGAATGTAATGTTACCTCCAGGAATCTGATCCTCGTTATCTGATAAGATAACCGACGGCGGAGAAATCTGAGGATCGGAGTCTCGGTTCACCGACACATGAACTGGATGAAATTGGCCGAATTGGAAGACGAAGAAACGAAAAGCGAGACAAGTGATGAGAGTAGCAGAGACAAGTTTGATGAGAAATGTGTTTTGCTGAACGTTAGAGATTGATTCCCATTTTAGCTTCATCTTCTTCTTCTTCAATCTCGTTTTTGGGATTTGAAGAAGTAGAGAGATGATGATGTATGATGGTTACGATTTTTTCTTTTTTTTTGGTCAGCAAAGGAATTTGGAATGTTGACTAAGTGGCTTAATAAAGCGATAAGTTAATGAATTAACAAATTCCAAAAATGATTAATGAGAATTTACAGCTTCTTCATTAATGCTTTGTGGCATTGATGATGCTACTCTCTCTCTCTACTTAATTAAATCATTTTTTAAAGCTTTCACACATATTAACGATGTGTATTAAATTTTGATTATAAATGCATTACCTTTAAGAATTGTTGCTACAACAGTTCTTAATTAATAATAATATCAGATGTTACAAAAAGAAAATGCATTACCTTTTTTACACTAAAAAGAAATAATTTCTCTTTTTACATAACTTTAAAAGTACTCATTTTATCCTATTTTATTAAATTTTCTAGCTAAAAACATAATGTTTAAGAAATTATTAATGTTTTTTTTTTGTTTTTACATAAAACTATGTAGTATAATCTGTACTATAGTATAGACAAAATATTTTTTATATAAAATAATATATATAATTTTATTATTTTATATACATAAATTAAGTATTTGTACAATATTTAAATTTAAATATCGGATTTTAGTTTGATTTTAATTTGAATCAGAAGAATATTTCATGTATTTTTACTATTGCATAAAATATCACAATTGATGTTTTTACTTACATTTATGGAAACTATTATTGTAGTTATTTTGATGTATCTCGTATTTAATTAATTTATTTACTTTAAAATAAAAAGAAACAAAAAAATAAAAAATAGGCAGTAATCAAGTAAAACAAAAAAATTCTGCTGAGCTTGTTAATTTAGAGACACTAAACATATGAGGAACTAAATAAAACAAAATAAAATCTACTAATCTCACACCAAGTGGAAATCAAACCTGGTATCTTTGACACAAGTCTCCATTATATTTAACCACCATACCATTTCTATTTTTCACAACAGATAGCGGAACTAAATTATGTTAAAGATTTTGAAGGTAAAAAAGAAATGGGATAAAGTAAGATCCGACCTGGTAACCATCGCGTTTATACAAATAAAATATGGGTAATTGATGTTTTTACCCTTAATGGAAATCTATTATTTTGTTTTAGCTTCCAATGACATTCTGATGTAATTTTTTACAAATTCTATACAATTTCACACATATTAAGAAAATAATTAAATTTTCTGTTTTACCTTTCATTAATACACTATTTCATTTGATATAAGTAATAAATAAGCTAAAAGTTAGAGGTAAAACTGAAAATTTGATCCATAAAATTGCAGCGTAAATACAAAATGACAAGTAAAAATAAACGGAGAGAGTGCTAATAAATATAAATAATGCATAAAAATATTTTCAATCTGAAAATATCCTATATAATTTGGAAAGAGAGAGTACATCTTTTTCAAATAAAATTTTCCTAAAAAATGGATTAATAGGAACCGAGAGAGTTATAATTATAATTAAAATTGTAAATGTGATTTTTTTCGTGAGAGTCTAGTGGGACGAAACCAATTTGAATACAATCTCATATTTCTTCATGCCCTGAATCTGTCTATAAATGTAAAACAGATAATTTGGATGATGAAAACCATTATTTAAACTAATTTCGATTTGTTCAAAAACTAAAAATAAATAACTTCAATTACATATGAAGAAATTATGGATAACAAAATAAGATTGGAAATTTGTATAGTTAAAGGTATACTCATCAATTTTTCTCAAACTCACCAATTTGGATAAAGATGATTTAGGGTCATGTAAAAATCCTCTTCGAAATGGATATTTCTAAAATTCAGAGCTAAAAAAAAAAGATGACAGAAACATATATTTTGAATAATTAAGTGTCATTTAACATGACATGATTGGAAAATTCGTGTAATTTAATTCAATTCACATATTCTCACCAATTTGGATAAAAGTGATTTCAGGTTGGATAAATGTCCAATTGAAAACATATTTCTAAAAGGTTTGGAATATTATAAACAAAAATAAAGAGGGTATAATACTGAAACAAATAAGTTTGTATTAAAAACCCATTAGTCAAACTAATTTCCATAAAATACAATCATGTCATGAAAATTTTAGGTAACATGACATGATTTGACAAATTTGTATATATAGGCCTTGATTGGAAGAACATATGAAGAAGCTTTTTAAATTTTATCATCCAATCAACATTTATTAGAAGAGCATATAAGGGAGCATTTAGAAGCTGCAGATGCTCTTAAATGCTCTTTTTCTATATGCTCTCATTTGAAGCATTTCCCAAGCATTTAACTCTAAAATATTAATATATATTAAAATAATTTTAAATAATTAACTTATTTTGTAAAAATAGAAAATTATGATTTCATAAAATATAAAATTATTTATTATAAGATAATATATATATGAGAAACTACTTAATGTTATTATTTAAAATAATATAATAATTTATTTAATACATTAAAATATTAATGTGGATATAACGTTTATAATATATATTATTGTTTTATTATAGTTTAATATGTTATATTATATATATTTTAAAAAGTTATTGAAATTAAAAATATAAATATAGATATAAAGTTTTATAAAAAAATATAATATATATTAATTATTTTGTAATTAATGTGTTACATTATAAATATATATAATTAAAAATTATTAAATTACACATTTATATATAACAATTTATAGTATTTAATAAATATAAAATATATTAAAAATATTATATAGCAATGAGTGATAATTAATTTTTTTAATTAAACACATTTAAATAATATTTATTTAATTAATATTATATATTAAATATAAATATCATATATGATACTCACTGCTATACCAATCAACTAAATGGGTTATATTAATTAAGCATACAGCTTGCTGTTTATCTTTATCTTTATTTTTTTATTATCTTCTAGTATATGTTGTTCCAATCAAGCCCACATATATATATATATATATATATATATATATCTATACAAATTCATTCTCATACTCTCATCAATTAGGATAAAGATGAGTAAATGTTCCACTTTGGAATTGATATTATTAAAATTCATATATATAGATATATATATATATATATATATTGTCAATCAAACATTAATTAAATAGAATTTCATGATTGATGGTCTAAACCGGAGGATACGGATTTACAAAAACAGTTTCAGAGATGTCTTCAGATTTAACGACTATAAAATCTTAAGTAAAAAAAAAAGTAGAAAGGAAGTCTGGAGCTAGCTAAATTCATCTATAAGGTTAGAGAATGCCAATCATTCTTCAGGGTTCTTCACTAATGCGCCTAGATCTGCAATCTGTATAATCCATCTCAAAGCTCTTATAAAGAAGTCCGCCATAAAAAAATACTCTCAATGGTCCATATCAGTATTTCAAACTGCGAATGCGAAGGAATGGACTTTGTCGAAAACATTAATAAAAAATTATAAAGAAAAATTGGATAATTTTTTATTATGTTTATAAAAACTACAATATTCATACAAAAAGAAATTATGGTACCTCTCTTACTTAAATAATCTCTACCGTTAAATTAAATAAATATTCACAAACTGATACTAATTATTTTTTAAAAATGATTATAAGATGGAAAGTTCTCGACGGATACTGTAAATTCCATCCCTATATAGACAAGGCAGCTAAAAACAGCACAAAAGATATTAAAAATTACCATAAGAATTTAACAATTAATTAATTTGAATAATACTCCCTCCGTTTCAATATATTGGATGTTTTGAGGTTTATTTGGTGTTTCAAAATAAGCATCACTGATTCACAAAATATTTACATTGGCTCCAATGTAAAAATTTTGAATTTTAAGTATAAAAACAATTATGTAAAACGTTGGCTCTCTTTTTTTCAAGTAATTCAGATTCATCAAAATTTTACTTTGCCTCCATTGTGTAAATGACGTTTAGTAGTATTTCTTTCTATTAATTGAGGTTTTTTTGCCTTTTTGGGCAAAATGATTAGTATTAATTAATTAGAAACATTATCTCATCATCTTCGTTTACAAGGCGGAACCAACGTTTTAGGTAGGGGAGGGGGCTTCTCTTCTTCTTCCTTTCTTCCATCTTTAGGTTTCTTCAAGTTTCCGTAAGTATTTCTCGAGAAATTTTTCCTTTTGATCTGTTTCATTCTGTATATACATTCTTGTATGCTTGAAAGAACCTGCCTTTTTGCTTTAAATAATGAACTCTCGTCGTGTTTACTCTCTCTGAATCCTCCGAGACCCATTTTGGTTTTTTCACAATCTGAGCTCTCAGCTCAGAGATGGTTTGAGCTTTAAGCATTGTCTGTTTAAAGCTCTCGTCTTCATATTATTTTGTTGATGATCGATAAAGATTGGATTTTTAGCCTTAAAAAAAAAAAAACAGAACTTTGGGGGTTTTAGGGGTTTTTGTAGATTTTTTTTTGGTTATGTTTGAGTTTGATTTAAGCTTTTTGATGTTGTTTTCAGGATCTTGTTTTCGACAATTTCAGAGAAGAACAGAAAACATGTTTGGTCTAGAGAAATCGATAGCAGTGGAGCATGAGATCTTGAAGGAGAATCACGAGACTTTGGTGAAAGATTACGAATGTCTTCAGGAAAAGATTAAGCACGCTGAGGAGACTTATGAGGCCGTTAAGTTGCATCTTCAGAACAAAGCTAAGGAGCTTGAGGAGAGTAACAGACGCTTGCTTGATGAATGTGTGAAAGAGAGAATTGAGAAGGAGAAAGTTAAGAAGACGTTTGAGGAGATGAAGAAGACTATGGAGATTGAGAGAGATGCTATGGTTGATGAACTGGTGACGAAAAAAAATGAGCTCTCGCTGGCGAAAATGAAAGAGGAAGAAGAGTTGGTTGAAATGGAGAACAAGTATGTGGAGTTAGCTGAGAAGTTTGTTGCTGTTGAAGAGGAATGTGAACACTTGAACTCGCTCTATGATGCGGAAGTGGGAGCAGCTTCGGTTACTCAAAGTGCTGTTGTGTCAGGGCATGGAGAGACTGATAATGTTGGTTGTCAAGGCGAGAATGAGGTGAATCATAATGCAAACAACGCCGGAACAGGTAATACATTAGGCATTTATGTGTCCAATAAGTTTAAGATATGCAAAATCTTGATCTTGAGTAAGAAAGTGATGACCTTTTTGTTTATGTCTCTCTTTGTGTGTAGATGCGACAATGATCAATGAAGAAAGCGAAGCTGAACATGATCAGACCCCAACTCTAAGAGAGAGTAACATAAGCTCTCATCAGTCTGTGGGAAGAAACCAAGAAGAACAATGCAGGAACAGAGAGAACTCACCAAAAGAGAACCGAGTTTTGGGAGAAACCTCCACCCCGAGAACTAATAATAATCCACCACCGAGTTCTCCTTCATCATCGTCTTCTTCGTCATCAACATCATCATCTTCTGACGGCTATGAAGTTGTGGTTAAGCTGCCGCGTAACTGGCCTGAGTGGGCAATCCCTAAAGGTCCCGGGAACAGTTCCAACAAGTCTTAGAACATTTCAGATGCAGAGAACTAAGAGAGCCAGAGAAGAAGTGAATTTAGAAGCTGCACTCTTTAAGTTAAGCTAGTAGTTATGAAAATCTTCTTACATATATATTTACACATCTTATTTCGCTTTTGTTTTGTCTAGGAGTTTATATCAAATATTCTCTCTTTTGAGAAACTATAACAAACAAGTCTAAATTTCGTGAGTAATAATAACAGATAACAGTTTCTATGTTACAACTGTTATACACCATACCCCAAATTGCATCGACATTTGAATCCTTAAAGATGCCATTAATTAGCATTGTATAAATGATCTTCTTTACACATTGTTAAAAGCTACAGAATACAAGCAAGCCATTGTCATCTAGGACATTTAGTATCATGGCATGCACAATCATCCATTTAAGAGGTTTTGGCACATTAAGGTTCTGGAAGATATGCATTGGTGAGTTTGGTTCTAGGCTTCTAGCTGATCTATTGTTTGTGTTCTTCTTGTGCACTAACTAGCTGAGTTTTACATTTTTAAACGAATGTTTTAATTGCTAAAGATAAAAAGGATAAAATTAGAGATTCGAAAATTACATAAATGTGGTGGCAATAAATATGATGAGAATATATAATCGACTATGAAGTTATTACATCTTATTAAATAGAAATTATGCGTTTTGAAAAACAATACTCACATGTGAAAATTAAATTGTCTAAAAACAATCTCTTTGAGTTTTAACAAGTAAAATAATTTTACAAAAGAATTCGAAATGTAAGTAGTAAAGTTCTTATAAAAATACAGATACCACAGGTTCAAATCTCAAAGTATTGGTATATTTATGTAAAGATTGATAAACTAAAAGGACCAATCTGGATAATTTGTTTTTTTTGTTCCTAGAGTTTTTTTTTTTTTTTTATAATTATCATCTCTCTATCTAATATCGTGTTCGTATGCTCTGTCGCTTACTTAAAAACAGTCAGAATTTATTTTCTGCCTTAGAAAACTTTCTTTTATCGGAATCGGCGTTTTTTTGTTTGTTTAAAACTCAAATAATCGTCGTTTTGTTTTCAGATTTCTTCTGCTCGCTTCTTTCTCTAACCGCACCACCGCCTTGTTTTTACTTATCTTCTTCCTCTTTCCTCCTTCGATTGATTATTACGTCGGTGGATCTTTGTTCTTCTTTTTCCATTGCTAGATAGATTTCGTCAATGATTCGCTTCCTCCCGCGATTCGTTTTTCGCGGCTCGTCTTCTTCTTCTTCTTAATCATCTCCTCTCAGGTAGAAGCGATACTGTTTTTTTCAATTCCTTTTCAAATACGGATGGATTTAGAAGGTTTTCACACTTGTCTGTCTAATTTGGGGTTGATGAAATAGTCCTTTTATGTTTCTGGAATTGATGGAAGCACATGAGTGTTACAAATGGGATTAAGACCTAGAGGATTTCTGAATTATAGCTATAGGTTTCATTAACTGGGGATCTATTCTTGTCCCTGTTGGTTTGCTTAATTGATTTAAGTGTTATGGTCTTTGTTTAATCAGTGATATGCTACTTTCTAGTAGTGGTGGTGTGTACTACCTTGGATGATCTTAGTGGTTGCTTTTTTGATGCTATGAATTATTTGTGTTTCATTTTTTTTTTTTTTTTTTTTGTGTGTTTTTTCTTATGTAACGTGGTGTGATATTTGATGATACAGGGAATGATGGATGAAGGTTCAGTAGGGGATGTGAGTAGGATTGATGAAGCTGATGTTGCTCACCTCCAATTCAAGAATGTTGACCAATCTTTTAAACCGGAAAACTGCGAAATTCTGGAAATTAAAGAAGTGCAGGTTGAAAGAGATGACGGTTCTCCTGATTGTTCGTATGGTGTAATAGCAGAGTTTTTAGATGGTAAGAATGGTGGTGACCTTGGTGTGGACCGAATAGAAAACGCACCATGTTCTAGCCGGCTGAATACAAATGATGTGGGTGATGTTGTTGAGGAGTTGACTGTTAAAACTTGTGAGGGGTCGAGCATGGCCATAGTTGGTAGACCAAGTAGTAGAGCTAGATTAGAGATGAATCGTAGTCTGTTTCTGCAACGCTTTCCTCTAGACGGTGATTTACCTGGTAGCAGTTCTATGAGTAAGAAGGAAATTGGCAGGGGAATGCCAAGTATCTGGAGAATTCCAGGTAAAAAGTCTTTGCCTGAGATTTCGACAGGTCAACTGGCCATTACTGTTAATGGTGAAGCTAATGAACAGTTGACAAATGTTGAACGAAATCCTGTACCAGTAGAGGCATTGGCCCACGATGGCATCAAGACGAAGATTATATCGCAGTCTGGGTTCTCTCGGTTTTTCGTTAGAAAAACATTGAAAGGCAAGGGAGTCACATTCAGAGCCCCGCCACATAATAAATCTGAAGCTCGCAATGTGGATCAGCAAACTGTAACTAGTTCTGGTAGCCCTTTAGTAGTATCGAATACTTCAGCAAATGTTTCTAGCAGCATCCCTTTGGCAGCTTTTGATGGTTTGCCGTGCTTGCCTTCCACAGCTAGTAAACCTTCTTCTTGTGCTAACCCTTCAGATATACATAGAGGTTGTGGAGGTGAAGGTTTAAGTCTGAGAGAATGGTTGAAGTCCGAGCGGCAGGAAGTTAATAAAGCAGAATGTATGTATATCTTTAGGCAAATCATGGATCAAGTGGATTGTTTTCATTCTCAAGGAGTTGTTTTATGTGACCTACGGCCATCTGTATTCAAAATTTTCAAGGAAAATGCAGTCAAGTATGTGGGTTCAGGTTCTCAACAAGATTCTTTTGACAGCAACTTGAACAAAGAGACTTTAAGTCAACTCGAAAATCCTCTGGTTAGAAGACGGTCAGGAGATACTTCCAGTCCCTGTATCCCTGCAAAGAAGCAGAAGTCAAGTGGACCGAGCTCTAGACAGTGGCCAATGTTTCAACGAGCTGGTGGTGTAAATATCCAAACTGAAAATGGTGATGGCGCAATACAGGAGGTTCATGTCAGATCTAGTCAACCTCATTGTAGTACAGCTACCGGTCCTTTTACTTCAACGAATGAGCAGTTGGAAGAGAAATGGTATGCGATTCCTGAGGAGCTCAGGGGTGACACTCGCTCAACCTCTTCAAACATCTATAGTTTGGGTATTCTTCTTTATGAGGTATGGATTAACTTTTATTAATAGTACTTGTGGAAATGACATCTTTATTGTAGCTTTTTGCCTGCAATTGTGAACATATCCATGAGTTGAAATATTGAACCGCATAGCCCTTACCCCGTACCTACAACTAATGTGTTTAACTAATGTAGCTTGTAAATTGGGCCATAGCATGTTTGGGTCATTTTTGGCTTCTCTGGTCTTACACTAACTAATATATCAATCGTAAATTTTGGTATACGTGTCACGGCTCCAGTTTGCATTTGACTTATGTTGATAGACAATGTGGTCTGAATAACAAGTGCATAACTAGGCTTCATCGTATAGAATTGGATAGTGCAGCATGTTCGTAGTGTTATGCTAACAGTGAATTTTCTTGTTGACAGTACAGTTGGCTGCATGGCTTTTAGGTTAATGTATATCTTGATCCGCATGTTCCTTGGTCAAAACAGATCATTCTCATTGATGTTTTAATTTGGGTTTTTCTGTCAGCTGCTTAGTCAATTTCAATGTGAAAGAGCTCGTGAGGCTGCTATGTCTGACATCCGACACCGAATTCTTTCTCCCAAATTTCTGTCAGAGAATCCAAAGGAAGCTGGATTTTGTCTTTGGTTACTTCATCCAGAATCTTCATGCCGGCCATCAACCAGGCAATGCAAGCTTTTTAGCTACAATAATATTCAAATGATAGAAAGCACGTTATCAAACTTTTGTTTGCTTTGTTTCTGTTGACGGTTTTAGGTTCTAATTCCCTAGTGGGGCTATTGGAAGATGATTTTGTTATATAATACACATATATTGTACATATGCACCAAATGTGGAGGTGTTGTTCTTTTAGATGTAAACTAGGGAAGATCGCCTAGGTAACAGTTTCAATAGTTAGGTTCTACTTTGCAAAATATAGTCTTTGTAGTAACCGAGCTCCCCTTATGTTTTAGTAGTCTCCTTCCTGTCATGTTTTATTCGTCGAGATTGTGAGTTGGCTTTATCTCTAAATAAGTATGATGTTGTTATGTATCAGGGACATCTTACAATCTGAAGTAGTCAATGGAATCCCGGATTTGTATGCTGAAGGCTTATCTTTATCCATTGAACAAGAGGACGCGGAGTCTGAACTGTTGCAGCATTTCCTTTTTATATCCCAAGAGAAAAGGCAGAAGCATGCTGGGAAGTTGATGGAAGAAATTGGGTCCTTAGAAGCAGATATTGAGGAAATTGTCAAGAGACGTTGTGCCATAAGGCCTCTGTCTCTAGAAGAAGCTTCTAGCTCATCTCCTGCTTCTAGTGTACCTGAAATGAGACTTATCAGGAACATTAATCAGCTCGAAAGCGCTTATTTTGCGGCAAGGATAGATGCCCATCTCCCTGAAGCACGTTATAGGTTACGCTCGGATAGAGAACTGCTAAGAAATTGTGATAAAGCTGTAGCAGAAGTAGAAAACAGCGAGACTTGGAGCTCAGATGATCGTGTTGGAGCGTTCTTTGATGGATTATGCAAATATGCTCGACATAGTAAGTTTGAAACCCGGGCTGTGCTGAGGACCAGCGAGTTGAACAGCACTTCAAATGTGATTTGTTCTCTGGGATTTGATCGCGACGAGGATTATTTTGCTACCGCCGGTGTGTCTAAGAAAATTAAGATATTTGAGTTCAATTCCCTATTCAACGAATCTGTCGACATTCATTATCCAGCCGTAGAAATGCCAAATAGATCAAAGCTTAGCGGCGTTTGCTGGAACAACTACATTAGGAACTACCTAGCTTCCTCTGATTATGATGGTATTGTCAAGGTATATGAACCTTTGAAGATATATATAGATTGGTTATCACTTAATGTCCCCTTTATTTCCTTTTATCTAATGAATACAAATGTATTTTGTGGATCCAGTTATGGGATGTGACAACAGGACAGGCCATTTCACATTTCATAGAGCATGAGAAGAGGGCTTGGTCTGTTGACTTCTCTGAAGCTTGTCCGACAAAATTAGCCAGTGGAAGCGATGATTGTTCTGTGAAGCTATGGAACATCAATGAGGCATGCTTTTCTCTATCTTTATATGCATAGGCACAATATGCTGGATTCCGTCGTCTAATAGCAACTCCTACTGAGACATCTGGCATATATACACATGAATTGATAGCACTTTGGATTATACTGTTATGTTGTTACGCTTGTATATCAGCCTTGTTGCTAATAGACAATCTTCTTGCATGACTGTGCAGAGGAACTGCTTAGGAACAATCAGGAACATTGCAAACGTGTGCTGTGTCCAATTTTCTCCACAGTCGTCTCATTTGCTAGCCTTCGGATCATCAGATTTCAGAACGTACTGTTACGATTTACGGAATTTAAGAACTCCTTGGTGTATACTGTCCGGACACAACAAAGCAGTTAGCTACGCAAAATTCTTGGATAATGAAACCCTTGTCACAGCATCAACTGACAACACGTTAAAGCTTTGGGATCTTAAGAAAACCACTCACGGTGGCCTCTCCACAAATGCTTGCAGCTTAACTTTTGGTGGCCATACAAATGAGAAGGTAGCTAATGCTGAAACTCAAGTTTAAGTTAACCCTTGTGATGTTACTCTTTTCTCGTCGTGGTTGATTTGTCTTTTCTTACCTTTTTTCAGAACTTTGTTGGTTTGTCTACTTCGGATGGATACATAGCTTGTGGCTCTGAGACAAATGAGGTATGCTCCTACATACTTGGGAACACGTTACTTATTTCTATAAAACTTTGTGGTCTAAATCTCCCTTTTTATTATCCCTCAACAAGCATTGCCACCGAGTGAAAGTTTGAACTTAATTAGTATCTCCAGAGTTACTTCTTCTCGATGCACAAAAGTTCCAGAATTCTGTCTATTTCTATGCAATGGATGAACTAATCAGTTGCTACTAAAAATAGTAATATATAACTAGCAGGTCATAAGGCTCCGGTGATAGGAAAACCATGGTGAATGAATATATAATTTCGTATTTTGTTGTGTAGTGATCTCATTGATTGAGAAAAATGGTGTTCCTTTTTTTGCTCAGGTGTATGCCTATCATCGGTCTCTTCCTATGCCCATTACCTCGTACAAGTTTGGTTCTATTGATCCTATATCAGGCAAGGAGATCGAGGAGGACAACAACCTATTTGTTTCAAGTGTTTGCTGGAGAAAAAGATCGAATATGGTTGTTTCAGCTAGCTCAAATGGGTCCATCAAAGTTCTACAGTTAGTCTGAATCCATATATACAACATACAGAAGAAGCTCAGGTATCAACCCAAGTTCTTATAATGGTGTTGCGTATGAACAACAAGCTTCAACACCCAAAGAGATATGATCGAGACTTCAATCTAACCGTACAGTGTTGGAATGATTTAAGATAAGTTTATCTATATCCTGTTGGAGTTTGACCTCAAAAGAGGTAATGGGAATGAGAGAGAAGAGCTATACTTGCGTTGGTCTATATATAGCTGTGGTTTGATCAGCGGTTAGGGGGTTATTATACCGCTGATGGGTATACGTAGTAAGGTAAAAGAACTACTTTTTGGTGGTGTTCTAAAGTTTTTTATTTTTTATTTTTTTTTGTTGGCTTCTTAATAAGATCCCACTTTGTGATGTAAATTTGCTCTTATAGTTTCTAAGGTAAAATACCGTACCCTGATGTATATAGTTAATATGAGCTTTTAGTCCTACAGATGAATCTCCACCAAAGTTTTTTTTTTGTTTTTAAAATATATTTGTTTTGGATTTTGTAATTGTTAAAAAATTTTTGGTTCCACAAAATTTTTACTCAAGAGTTCAGTTCAACAAGTTTCTCAAATGAGTTGTGATTCTTCAAATACATCGTTTGTTACTGACAAAAGTAATCTTTAAATGTTTTAGAGCTGCACATAGTAGGATCGATCAAGTATAATAAACGATACCAAGGTCTCTTGCTCAATGAAGCTGCCCCGTCTTGGTTATGGTCTTCACTTGGTATCGAAAACATTTTTTACTTTCTGAGACAACAAATAACTAATTCACAGTGAAGGATGCATGCAAAGTTCTCTGATTCAGTGGCTAAGAAAACAAATTTAACCAGAGACACTCTCAACAAAAAGGAATTTTGAGGGGCATTACAACTCTTAATGGGCCATTAATGGGCTTGTTCTGATTACCTTAAACCCCTTTTTAACAAAACCATCGCCGTCGTAATTCCAGTAACCAAACAACTCTTTCATCGCCGGGTAAGCTTCCATTTCTAAGCTATTTCGATCTCTTTTCATGTCGATTTATTTCTACTTCTAGTCAAGCTATTCTATACTTCAGGGTTTTGTGGATAGAGTAGAATCAGTTAAGACATGCGTTTGATCCTCTAAAGTTCTGATTTTTGTTCTTTGTTTCTGAGTGATCTAAAGGTATGATTTTTATACTAATGAAATTGAGGGTTTTTTTTTTCTGTTTTGGATGCAGAGAAGTGATTTTGGAAATTAAAAAATGGCGTTTGCGAGGGCAGTGAGAAGACCAATTGGAGTTTTTTATTATAGTGCTAGTGGTAGGTTTAGTTCTGGGAATGAGTATTCTACAGTGGCAAGCAAATTGGAAAATTTGTCTCAGAACAAAAGCTCTGTGTTGTTGTCTGGATACACCACAAGCCCTGTTCGTGGTTTTGGGAACTTCTTACGGAGTTTTAGTTCGGAAGCTCCTGCTGTATCTGACCAAATGAGTCTTATTAAGCAACTGAGGGAAAGAACTAGTGCTCCTATTAAAGATGTCAAGGCTTCTCTTGTTGAATGCAATTGGGACCTTGGTAAGTTAATTGATTTTTCTGCCACAGGTTCTTTGTTTTTTTCTTTGTTTGTGTGTGTTTATAAGTGGGAGTTTTTGGATATGACACAGATGCTGCTCAGAAGGATTTGAGAAAGAGAGGGAAAGTATTGGCTTCGAAGAAGTCGTCACGGACAGCTGCTGAAGGGATGCTTGCGGTTGCCCAAAATGAAGGGAAAGTTGCTGTTATTGAACTTAACTGTGAGACAGACTTTGTTGCTAGAAATGAGATTTTCCAGTACTTGGTTAGTGCCCATAACAATTTCACATGGGATACTTTATTTATTATTGCTGAATGATGAGCTTTTCGTTCCTTTTCTTATCAAAAAATTGTCATGTTTTTGCAGGCTTTAGCTATGGCAAAACATGCTTTGCTGGTTCAAACTAGTTCTCAGCAAGTTTCGGGTGTCTTCCCTTTTGGACCTGAGCTTTTTGAAGTAAGTTTGTTTGATGTACTCTCTTGTTTCCTTTCGTTTCTTTAACATCGTGGATGGATGTTTGCACTATCTGAGATATTAATATCCAGTTTTGATTTCTAATCACTCTTACGGATGCTATTCAGGAGTTTAAGCTTAATCTGGACCATCCAAAAGTGAGTGGTGAAACAACGGTTTCAAACGCTGTTACTGAAGTAGCTGCGATAATGGGAGAGAACGTGAAATTTAGGAGAGGTTTCTTGTTGTCAAAATCTTCAGCAGGTGTCCTTTCGGCATATCTTCACACAAGTCCTCAACCAGGTACTAGTTGTTCCCTTTGTCTCTAATCTCGTTTTTGTGTTATATTTATGTGCCTTTCTAACTAACTATTTATTATATGAGAATAGGGTTGGGTCGTATAGCTGGGATTGTATCTCTCGAAGTAGAAGGTGAAAATACTCAACTAGAGGCTGTTCAGCGTGTAGGCTCAGAACTGGCTATGCATGTTGTAGCAGCTAAGCCTTTATTTTTAAGCAAAGACCTAGTTTCTTCAGAAGCAATAGCAAATGAACGCGAGATTCTGAAGTCTCAGGTCAGCGTCACCTCATTGTTTATGAAACTGAGCTGTAATTTGTAAACAGACACAACCCCAGTGGGAAAAGTTATGTTTATCAAATGTGTGGTATATGACAGGCAGAAAGTACAGGCAAGTCTCAGATGGCTATAGAGAAGATTGTGGAAGGGCGTCTCCGTAAATATTTTGAAGAAGTTGCTCTAATGGAGCAAAAGTTTATTGTGAACGATGCTATAAACATTAAGGTATGTAGATTTAGCTTATAATACCAAGTTTGCCGTATGATTATCTCTGCATTGCTTGTTTAATGAAACTTTTGAGTTCCTATTCCACAGACACTAGTGGATAATTTGTCCAAGGAGGTGGGTTCACCTGTGAAGGTTTCCAATTTTCTGAGAGTTGAGGTTGGAGAAGGAATCGAAAGGTAAATGTAACTGTGACCCGTTTATGTCCATTGCTGTAAGATCTGTAACTTATGAATGTGGTGTATATTTTGTTTTTGAAGGCTTGAAGCATCTGATGAACCCGTTGCTCAAACTGCTTGAAGAAGACATGGATCAAGGACATGTGTTAGATTTACAGACCACTTTCTTTCTTTGGATCCTTTAGAAATCATGGCTTCAATGCCATTTTGAGATTACAGAATCTTTCTCTTGATTTTGTTGTTATAAAAACCGTCACCTTTGCCACACAATATGGCAATAAGATCAATCTTGTGATTGTACCTTAGGAAGTTATGGCAATTACCATTGTTCGCGTTCTCCTACTAAGATCATTATACAAAAAAAAACCTTCACTTCTAGATCTGTCCACTTACCTTATGGACTGTGCTTACACGCTGCATGAGTATACAGAGCTAGACTATGATGCTTAGGTCCAACCAGTCTCTAACGCTATAGAAACACTTTTGTCATAGTTGTGCATACTGAGGGATTTTTTTATAATTCTTTTTCTTGATTGATGTCTTGTAAAAGTGAATCATGTAGGTATGACATAATGAATAATGAAAAGCGGAGAATGTCATCTTTCACAAGAAAAATAAAGATCCAGCAAAAGTCAGAGAAGGGGTTTAAAATGCATATCAAAATAAGAAGTCCAAAGGCTAATCAAGTTTGGAGACTCGGAAAAGCTTGGTAGCTCAAATTAATCATGTTTCTTGGATGGCTTGGAGATCCTCTTACGTTTACCACCCGGTATAGTTTCTTCCATTATTTTGGGGGCTGTGAAAGTGAAATCTTTTAGCGGTGTATCCTTGAAATCCGGATTTGCATCGATGAAGGCTGCAAGTTCATTGAGAGTCCTCATCTTCTTCCTTGTCGGAGTGACGTAGTACACATCCACTCTCGAGTTGTCCTTCCTCAAAACTAACTCCCTTTCGAACCCTGTTGGTGTCTTTGCCACGCCAGGCTTGTCCACGACCCATATTCTAGTGAAGTCATATTGTAGCTCTGCATCATCAAGACATGACACACCTTCAATCCTCTCGCACACAAACTCTTCTTCTTTTACTCTCATTCTAATCTCCTCAAAATATTCCCTAGTATGAATTTTCCTCCATTTGAAGCACCTTGCACACTGTACAGCAAAAGTATCTATCAACCCCTTAGGAGTACCAGATCTTGTCTGCACAAGAAATTTTGAATATCAGTCAAAAAGGGCATTTGTGAAACTAATCCAACATAAATGTTGATTACATATAATTAACTTAATCAATCAGCCAAGATTTTGCACATCCAAAAAAAAAGTTTTATACCTTTTAAATCTACATCAAATGATTCACTAATAAACATTGAATAAGGTCTTAATCCACCTACCCAAATATATAGTTCACAAGATTTTTATATTTGAAACGGAATAAACGGAATTGCTTGAAACAACATTAAAGGAGGAACATATTTTTAGAACACTGAAATCCACAAGTGGTGACAGATAAAAAGACCACCGAGTAATGTGTAGTAGAGTAGTGTGGTTACTTTACCCTGGTAGTGGTTGATTGATTGGGTCTCTCCTGCTCGCCGTCCATTCTCACTTCTTTAGTTTTTTCGATGAAGCTAATAGATATGAGATGAAGGTGGCTTGATGATTTATGATAACAGCCAGCCACACACTTGTTTTAGGTTTTTTTCGTTTAACAGTAACATCTTGTGTTGTTACAGTGTGACAGACCACTCTGCGCTTAACACGTTGTTCGCCGCAAATGGGCTGAAAACAACAGTATAAACGATACAATAAATGGGCTGAAAACAATTTACACTATATAATAAATGAGCTGAAAACAGTATAAACGAGGGCTGAAAACAATTTACACTATATAATAAGTGGGCTGAAAACAATATAAACGATATAATAAATATACCGTGGCTCATACCAATGATATTTATTAGAGAATTTAGCACTTATACATACTTTTACAAAATCTAATAGTACATACACAACTTTTTGTGTCATGGACCCAAACACTTATAAGTCTACATCAAATGATTCACTAATAAACATTGAATAAGGTCTTAATCCACTTACCTACGTATATAGTTCACAAGATTTTTATATTCGAAACGGAATTGCTTGAAACCACATTAGACGAGGAACATATGTTTGGAACATTGAATCAAGAAATGGTGACAGATAAAAAGACCACTGAGTACTGTGTAGTATAGTAGAGTAGTGTGGTTACTTTACCTTGCTAGTGGTTGATTGATTGGGTCTCCCTTGCTCGTCATCCATTCTCACTTCTTTAGTTCTTTTTGGATTAAGCAGATAGATATGAGATCGAAGGTGGCTTGATGATGGATGATAACAGCCAGTCACACACTTGCTTTGGATTTTTTCGTTTAACAATAACAGGTTGTGTCGTTACAGTGTGATAGACCATTCCATGCTAAACACGTTTGTTATCCATAAATGGACTAAAAACAGTATAAACGATATGATAAATGGGCTGCGGCTCATGCCAATTATATTTATTAGAGAATTTAACACTTACACGCACTTTTACAAAATCTAATAGCAAATACGTAACATTTTGTGTAATGACTCAAACACTTTCTACCTAGTGACTTGCTTTGTGTTTTTTCGTTTAACAACAACAGGTTGTGTTGTTACAGTGTGACAAACCATTATACGCTTAACACGTTTGTTAGCCATAAATAGGCTAAAAAAAAATATAATAAATGGACTGTGGCTCATACTAATGATATTTATCAGAGAATTTATCACTTATACATATTTTTACAAAATCTAATAGTACATATACAACTTTTTGTGTAATGCCCCAAACTCTTTCTAGCTATATTCCAAACACCTTCCTATTTAGTTCCATCTTACTTTGTACTCTAAATATTTAATATTAAAACAATTATGACAACTTTTGTCCCTCTCTCTATCATTGTGTCCAAATTGTAATGCCTCATGAGAGACAAATTTATATGGATTAATTACATACATAGTTTTTTTTGGTTTTTACATGGATACATTTGTTTTTGGTTGTAACGGTCACTTAGACAGACTAACGATGGATCTCATACTTAGTTTGACGATGTCTCACCTTTAATATATTTCCAAACAGTTTATATAGTTCTAATTTAACTTGCTCTGTCCGTGTGATCGAGATTATAGTGTAACAAGAGTGATGTTTAAAAGACTGGTAAACAAAATGTCCCCTTAGTACTAAACTATGAAAAACAATCACTTGATCACAAGTCTCACGAATGTACGGTTCAACTAAAGACATTGACTATATAAATCTATATGGTCACAATTTGGCGGATATGCTTAGATGTTTGTCAAAATATTTAGAAAAAATAAAAAAAAAATTATGTATAGATAAACAATAATAAAATAAGATGTATTTGTTCAAATTATAATATAAATTATACAAAAAAAAAATAGTCTTAGCTAAATTTTATTAATTTATGTCAAACTTTGAGTATTTATAAATTATTTGATCACAATCTTATCCTATACATGTCATCCTCAAAGATTAGATGTTTAACATCTAAGCGGTTCTTCCATACCTCTCAAGATAGATTTCTCCGGTTACCGAAGATTGAAATCGGTTTAAAGACAAAACCCGTTAGCCTTACCGACTATCCAAATCAACGGTCATGATCAATGTAGTTTAAATCGTACGGTTGAAATTGTGAAGCTGTACTGTATTACAATACATCAGAAAACACTTAACAAAAAGCAGTTCTCTTCTTCTAGCTTTTGATTTTCGAAAAAAGCAAAACTTTTCTGATTCTCTCGAGATCACTCTTCTTCACTCCCTCTCAGTCTCTCTCTTGGGGTCAATCATGGTGTCAGAGATGAAGACGACGAACCGACCAACGGTTAAAGTCTCAAATGTTCCTCAAACCATAATCGCCGACGAACTCCTCCGCTTCCTGGAGCTCCACCTCGGCGAAGACACAGTATACGCTCTCGAAATCCCGACAACTCGCGAGAATTGGAAGCCACGAGACTTCGCTCGAGTACAATTCAGTACCCTCGAAGTCAAATCTCGAGCCCAGCTTCTCTCTTCACAAAGCAAGCTCCTTTTCAAAACCCATAACCTAAGACTCTCCGAAGCTTACGACGACATCATCCCTCGCCCTGTAGATCCACGGAGAAGGCTAGAAGACGTCGTTTTGACTGTTGGGTTTCCTGAGTCTGGTGAAGAGAGGTTCTGTGCCCTAGAAAAATGGGGAGGCGTGAGGTGTTGGATTCTGGAAGAGAAGAGGAGAGCTGAGTTTTGGGTTTGGGAATGTGGTGAATGTTATAAGCTTGAAGTTAGGTTTGAAGATATTGTTGAAACTCTTGGCTGCTGTGTTAATGGTGACGCTTCTGAGATTAATGCGTTTCTTCTCAGGGTAAAAATCGTTTCTTTCATTATGTGTTTTTGTGATAATATGAGCCTGTGTTGAGTTTATTTAGGAGTTTAGGATCTGTGAAAATGGTTAAAGATTGGATTTTTGGAGATATATTTAGAAATTTTGGTTACTCATATGCGTTACTATTGAAGTTTCAGCTTAGATTTGAGGCTTGTTTCAGGTTGATTCATGATTTGCTTGTTTGAATGTTTCTTTGACAGCTTTATGGTTTGATCAACCTGCATGAAATTGGATTGATTTTTCTATGCTTGTTTCTTATATATCTTGGTCTAATTTTCTGATTTCTTTTGTTTACCTGTTGTCTTGTTTCCAGCTGAAATATGGACCGAAGGTATTTAAAAGAGTGACAGGACCTCACATAGCCACAAAGTTTAAATCTGATCGTTACCGTTTCTGCAAGGAGGATTTTGATTTCATGTGGGTTCGCACAACTGATTTCTCTGGTTCAAAGTCAATCGGTACATCAACTTGCTTTTGTTTGGAGGTAGAGAATGGCTCAAAGATGTTAGACATTTTCTCGTACTTGCCTTACTACAGAGAAGACACTTTGAGTCTAACCATTGTGGATGGGACTGCGTTTGCCTCTGCATGTCAAATTGTTCCCCTCTTGAATGCTGCCAATCTTGGGTTAGAGTTTCCCTATGAGATCCTTTTCCAACTCAATTCGCTGGTTCACAATCAGAAACTCAGTCTTTTTGCTGCATCAAATATGGAACTGATCAACATCCTTCGTGGTTTGAGCTTGGAAACCGCATTGGTGATCCTCAAGAAACTTAACCAGCAAAGCTCTATATGTCATGATCCTGTCTCCTTTGTCAAGACTCAGATGCAGTCCCCGGTTAAGAAGATGAAGCATTCCCCTGCATCAGCTTATACAAGACTGATCGAGCAGAATATCATGAGTTGTCAGAGAGCCTACGTTACACCCTCAAAGATTTATCTGTTGGGTCCAGAGCTTGAGAAAGCTAATTATGTTGTGAAGAACTTTGCAGAGCATGTCACAGATTTCATGAGAATTACTTTTGTTGAAGAAGATTGGAGCAAGATTCCAGCAAATGCTCTTTCTGTGAACTCCAAGGAAGGCTATTTTGTGAAGCCCTTTAGAACCAACATATATAACAGGGTGTTGTCAATCCTTGGAGAAGGGATCACTGTTGGGCCTAAGAGGTTTGAGTTCTTGGCTTTTTCAGCCAGCCAACTGCGAGGAAACTCAGTCTGGATGTTTGCGTCTAACGAGAAAGTTAAAGCAGAAGATATAAGAGAATGGATGGGTTGTTTCCGTAAAATCCGGAGCATCTCCAAGTGTGCTGCTCGGATGGGTCAGTTATTCAGTGCTTCACGGCAGACAGTTAATGTCCGTGCACAAGATGTGGAGCAGATTCCTGACATTGAAGTGACTACTGATGGTGCTGACTACTGCTTCTCGGATGGCATTGGGAAAATTTCATTGGCATTTGCTAAGCAAGTTGCTCAGAAGTGTGGACTTGATTATGTCCCTTCTGCATTTCAAATTCGATACGGTGGCTACAAAGGTGTGATTGCCGTTGACCGCAGTTCCTTCAGAAAGATGTCTCTGCGTGATAGTATGCTAAAGTTTGACTCGAACAACAGGATGCTTAACGTAACCAGGTGGACAGAGTCGATGCCTTGCTTCTTAAACCGAGAGATCATTTGCCTTTTGTCGACTCTTGGAATAGAAGATGCAGTGTTTGAGGCGATGCAAGCGTTGCATTTATCTATGCTGGGGAATATGATTGAAGACCGTAATGCAGCACTTAATGTGCTGCAGAAATTGAGCGGAGAAAATTCTAAGAATCTGCTAGTTAAGATGCTGCAACAAGGATACGGACCGAGCTCAGAACCGTACCTTTCAATGATGCTTCGTGTACACCACGAGAGCCAACTTTCTGAACTAAAGAGTAGGTGCAGGATACTTGTACCGAAAGGACGGATCTTGATCGGTTGCATGGATGAAATGGGTATCCTGGAGTATGGCCAAGTGTATGTTCGTGTAACCCTGACTGAAGCGGAACTAAAATCTCGTGAACAGAGTTACTCCCGCAAGATTGATGAGGAATCATCTGTGGTGATTGGGAAAGTGGTCGTTACGAAAAACCCATGTCTTCACCCTGGAGATATCAGAGTTCTTGACGCTATTTATGAGGTCAGTTTTGAAGAAAAGGGATTTGTCGACTGCCTCATCTTTCCTCAGAAGGGAGAAAGGTATGATACAATCAATCCTTTAAAGCTATGCACCAACAACATAGAAACCCTATGCTTAGTTGATAATTTTTTTCTCCATTGGTCTTTGTTGACTCTACAGGCCACATCCCAATGAATGTTCTGGTGGTGATCTCGACGGAGACCAGTTTTTTGTTAGTTGGGATGAGAAGCTTATACCGAGCCAAATGGACCCTCCAATGGACTACGCCGCAAGCCGACCTCGTCTAATGGATCATGACGTTACCCTAGAGGTTAGTTTCTTGAAAAGGCTTTGATGATGTTAAAGTTATATAAATTCCTGATCTTTGGAGCAATTAGCTGATTCTCTTTCTTTCACTCTGCTTTGTTAGGAAATACACAAATTCTTTGTGGATTATATGATAAGCGACACGCTTGGGGTGATCTCAACTGCACATTTGGTGCATGCAGACCGTGACCCTGAAAAAGCCAGGAGCCAGAAGTGTCTAGAGTTAGCACATCTACACTCTAGGGCTGTTGATTTTGCGAAAACTGGAGCTCCAGCCGAGATGCCTTATTCCTTAAAGCCCAGAGAGTTCCCTGATTTCCTGGAACGGTTCGAGAAACCAACATACATCTCTGAGTCTGTGTTTGGGAAACTATACCGTGCTGTGAAAAGCTCGTTAGCGCAGAGAAAGCCAGAAGCTGAGAGCGAGGACACAATGGCTTATGATGCGACACTGGAAGAAGCTGGCTTTGAGAGCTTTTTAGAGACGGCCAAAGCCCATAGAGACATGTATGCTGAGAAACTGACCTCGTTGATGATATACTACGGAGCTGTTAACGAAGAAGAGATCCTCACAGGCATTTTGAAAACCAAGGAGATGTATCTGGCTAGAGATAACCGGAGGTATGGTGATATGAAGGATAGAATCACCTTGTCTGTGAAGGATTTGCAGAAAGAGGCCTTGGGATGGTTCGAGAAAAGCTGCGAGGAGAAACAAGAGAAGAAGAAGCTAGCTTCGGCTTGGTACTACGTAACATACAACCCGAGCCAGGTCGATGAGAAGTTGAAATTCTTGAGTTTTCCGTGGATCGTTGGTGACATTTTGCTAGAGATTAAGGCTGAAAATTCACAGAAACAGAGCGTTGAAGACCAAACAAATGGACTTGTATCCATTTGATTACCCTATCCCTATCTATCTATCTATCACTCGTTGCTGTTAGTATAATTTCTAGGTAAAGGCAATTGAGACCATAACAGAACGTCGCTTGTATATGCGTCACTCAAAATTATCAAAGACTAATGACTCATTATTTATATTCGGTGTCATTTTGTTATTTCGAATGTGAAATTATGGCACAAGCTAATAGTAAGTCTCCCACACACTCTTTCACCTGCATACAAAAGTAGGCATAAGCTGCTTTGTTGAATAGAACATCACCTTGATCTTATTCTAAATGGGGAAAAGAACAAGAACAAGATGAGTGTAGCAGATATTGAAGATCTTGCGAGCTTGTTCTTGAGATTCCCAAGGAGCCATAGAGTCCAAAGAGCCATGAGGAACGATTCTCCCTATTGGAGGCTACGCCAGATTCAAGTGGTTAGGAGAAACCGAAAGAGACAGCGTCAGAGAGACTATCTCCAATTCAAAAATTATTTTTCGTAAAAATGTGAATTAATGTCGTAAACCATCTCCAATGGGTACAATGTGAACTAATGTAAGACTATCTCCAATTGTCAAATGTGATATATGGCAGGGAGAAAGTACAGGCAAGTCTCTGATGGCTATAGAGAAGATTGTGAAACGGCGTCTCCGTAAATATTTATTGTGAACGATGCTATAAACATTAAGGTATGTTGTAGATTTAGCTTATAACACCAAGTTTTGCAGCATGATTATCTCTGCATTGCTTGTCATCGCTTGTTTAATGGAACTTTTAAATTCCTGTTCCACAGACACTGGTGGATAATTTCTCCAAGGAGGTGGGTTCATCTGTGATTGTTGTATTGTAAGAGTGAATCATATAGGTATAACATAATGAAAAGAGGAGAAATGTCATCTTTCACAAGAAAAGTAAAGTTCCAGCCAGAGTCAGAGAAGGGGTTTAAAAAGCATATCAAATTAAGAAGTCCAAAGACGAATCAAGTTTGGAGACTCGGAAACGCTTGGTAGCTCAAATTAATCATGTTCTTTGGATGGCTTGGAGATCCTCTTACGTTTACCACCCGGTATAGTTTCTTCCATTATTTTTGGGGCAGTGAAAGTGAAATCTTTAAGCTGTGTATCCTTGAAATCCGGATTTGCATCGATGAAGGCTGCAAGTTCATTGAGAGTCCTCATCTTCTTCCCTGTCGGAGTGACGTAGTACACATCCACTCTCGAGTTGTCCTTCCTCAAAACTAACTTCCTTTCGAACCCTGTCGGTGTCTTTGCCACGCCAGGCTTGTCCACGACCCATATTCTAGTGGAGTCATATTCTAGCTCTGTATCATCAAGACATGACACACCTGCAATCGTCTCGCACGCAAACTCTTCTTCTTTTACTCTCATTCTAATCTCCTCAAAACATTCCCTAGTATGAATTTTCCTCCATTTGAAGCACCTTTCACACTGTACAACAAACGTATCTATCAACCCCTCAGGAGTACCAGATCTTGTCTGCACAAGAAATTTTGAATCTCAGTCAAAAAATGGCATTTGTGAAACTAATCCAACTTAAATGTTGATTACATATAATTAACTTAATCAATCAGCCAAGATTTTGCACATCCAAAAGAAAAGTTTTATACCTTTTAAATCTATATCAAATGATTCACTAATAAACATTGAATAAGGTCTTAATCCACCTACCCAAATATATAGTTCACAAGATTTTTATATTTGAAACGGAATTGCTTGAAACAAGGAACATATTTTAGAGCACTAAAATCCACAAGTGGTGATAGATAAAAAGACCACCGAGTAATGTGTAGTAGAGTTGTGTGGTTACTTTACCCTGGTAGTGGTTGATTGATTGGGTCTCTCCTGCTCGCCGCCCATTCTCACTTCTTTAGTTTTTTCGATGAAGCTAATAGATATGAGATGAAGGTGGCTTGATGATTTATGATAACAGCCAGCCACACATTTGTTTTAGGTTTTTTTCGTTTAACAGTAACATGTTGTGTCGCTACAGTGTGACAGACCACTCTGCGCTTAACACGTTGTTCGCCGCAAATAGGCTGAAAACAACAGTATAAACGATACAATAAATGGACTGAAAACAATTTACACTATAATAAATGAGCTGAAAAGAGTATAAACGAAGGCTGAAAACAATTTACACTATATAATAAATGGGCTGAAAACAGTATAAACGATATAATAAATGGACCGTGGCTCATACCAATGATATTTATTAGAGAATTTAGCACTTATACATATTTTTACAAAATCTAATAGTACATACACAACTTTTTGTGTCATGGACCCAAACACTTGTAAGTCTACATCAAATGATTCACTAATAAACATTGAATAAGATCTTAATCCACCTACCTATGTATATAGTTCACAAGATTTTTATATTTGAAACTGAATTGCTTGAAACCACATTAGACGAAGAACATATGTAACGGTTTTTACATGGATACATTTTTTTTTTGGGTTGTAACGGTCACTTGGGCAGACTAACTATGGATCTTATACTTAGTTTGACGATGTCCACCTTAAGTATATTTCCAAACAGTTTATATAGTTCTTATTTAGCTTGGTTTGTCCGTGTGATGGACGATTTTAGTGTAAAAAGAGTGATGTAGAAAAGACCGGTAAACAAAATGTCTCCCTAGCACTAAAATATGAAAAATAATCACTTGATCACAGTCTCACGGATGTATGGTTCAAGTAAATACATCGGTCATGTAAATCTATGTGGTCACAATTAGGCCGATATACTTAGATGTTTGGAAAATGTTTGGAAAAAGTTAAAACAAAGGTATTTTTAGGTAAAACAATAATAAAATAAGGTGTATTTGTTCAAGTTATAATATGAATTATACAAAAAATTCTTTAGTTTTTGCTAAGTTTTTGTGCCATTTTGGTAACTTCACATTCGAAATAACAAAATGGCACATAAGCTAGTTAGTCATTAGTCTTCACATTTGATAACTTTGAGTGACGCATATACAAGCGACGTTCTGTCATGGTCTCAATTGTCTTAATCTAGCAATTATACTAACAGCAACGAGTGATAGATAAGATAGGGATAGGGTAATCAAATGGATACAAGTCCATTTGTTTGGTCTTCAACGCTCTGTCTCTGTGCATTTTCAGCCTTAATCTCTAGCAAAATGTCACCAACGATCCACCGAAAACTCAAGAATTATAAAATTTTTGGATCCAAGAACTTCTTTTATTCTCACACTTTTAATTAACCAATCAAAATATAACAAAACACAATATCATATCATATTTATAAAATAAATTAAAATAAAAATTAAAAAAAAAACAAATTAAGAAAACAAATTCTATAGATTTTTTAGCAAATAAATAATGTCGGTTTGAGTTTATAAAATACTAACTAGAATGTAGATTTTACAATTAAACGAAATTATATGTTGGTTTGGGTTTACAAAATAGTGGTTAGGGTTTAGATTTTATAATTAAACGAAATTATATGTCGGTTTAGGTTTACAAATGAGTGATTAGGGTTTAAAGTTTATATTTTACAATCAAACAAATTTATATGTCGGTCTGAGTCTATTCCTAAAAGAGTGGTTAGAGTTTATATTTTACAATTAAAGAAAATTATATATCGGTTTGGGTTTATAAAAGAGTGGTTAGGGTTTAGATTTTACAATTAAATAAAATTGTATTTCAATTTGGATTTATAAAAGAGTGGTTATGGTTTAAATTACACAATTAAACAAAATTATATGTCGGTTTGGATTTATAAAAAGTTAATTTAGATTTTGATGTTATAATTAAAAACTATAATATAATGTTTAGAATAAATAAATTTAAAATTAAATGATATAGATATTTTGTTTCTTAAATTAATAATTTGTTTCCTTGATTAACGGGATGAATAAGAGAGGTTCATCGTTAGAGTGAACCACCCAATAATTGTTCGAACAAGTAATAATAATACAAATCACACAAACAGAGAAAGGTAGACAGAAGGTGCTTTGTCAAATAGAACAGAGCAGCCAATAAAATAAAAGTCAAGTGCAAGGACCCTTTACGGACAATGAAATAAAAGTCTGTACTGAGCTTAAGCTTAACCTCTCAAAGGCTCAAGCTTCTAAGCTCTTTGTCATCAAGACCAAATCACAGAAACAGAGAAAGAACGATACGGATAGGAAGAACCGAAGAAGATAAAACAGAGCAAATAAGAGGAGCACACACAAGCATTTGTTCACTCGGTACATAGTATTAACAAAGTGATCCATCCAGTTAGGATCTTTCGATCCACATCCATATACTATGAAGAAGAAAGTGGGTTATTATAAGATGATACAAGTGAACATCTAAATCTCTTCCTTAGCTTAAGACTCACTCTCTATGTCTCATCTATTGCTACTAAAGAAACTATCCAAAGCTTATTACTTTACAGTTTCTCTCACCTCTTTAGATCTTATCTTCAAATAAAACCCTAATGAAGAGACGGAGGAGCTGAACATGAAGTTTATGAATTGTTCCAGAGGAAATCACGTGTGGTGACGTTGCTTGAACCTGAATCAAACTATCTTGTAAAGAAGAGTGTTTGTGAAGATTTCTAAAATACTGTCTTTGGTAACTTTGTTCTTGTTTAGTTGTTTACGTACTGATCTGTTAGCTAGATCTATCAGTACTTCACCTAATTAAGACTTGTGTTCTGTTGCTCCCTTAATATTGATTGCGGTTGGAAAAACAAACCCAACTTCTTAGTCAGCAGACACAAGTAGACAAAATATCCTTTCCATGCCAGCTGCAACTTCTTTAATTTGTCGTCCAAGAAGCATCCAAGTTCTTATCTTCACAAGGTTTTCTTATTCACACATTTATTTATTTGCAATAATTCACTTAGTTGACTTGACGAAGACGAAGACCCTGACGACTTGGTCAACGTCTCCTTTCCCTATTTATTCTTCTTACCAATTTACAAAAACTCTCGAACTCTCTGCTTTATCCAACTTCCCTCCGTCTCAGATTCTTTTGTTTCTTTCTTCTTGAACCCTTAAAAAAAATGGCTTCGGCCAACGAAAAAGATGATATTCCCATGCTTCCAATTTCAGACTCATCATCTCGTACCAGAGCTCGTAGCGGTTCCCTCTCAAACCCTACTTCCTCCTTTGACAACTCAACTGTGGTTTTAGGCTACACGGGTCCTCTTCGAACTCATCAGAGACATCTTCCTTTAGTTCAAGTAAGTGGTCCTCGTATACCTCTTCTCGCAACCTTGAACCTCTCTTTCTTCCTCATCCTTCTACTACTTCTTCTGGTGTCTCTTCAGGTTGAGAGATATCCTTCTGACGTTCTCGAACATAAAAACTCCTCACACAATGAAAAAGTTTTGAAACACGCGAAATTAGGAATGTGCAATGACCCTTACTGTACCATTTGCCCTTCTAATTACAACCATAAGGCAGCTCAAGTTCCACATGCCAGAGTTTCTACCGATGTTGATTCCACGGTGAAGTTTTTGATTTTTTGTTTACTTCATATTAACAAAAAACAAAATAGCTTCAGGCTCAAGTAATATTACTAAAACAGAGTCTTTTTTGTTTTCTTGCTAGGTCTATAACACTCCCCACACTCTGTGTGATGGTGCTAAAGCTTGGGCTAGGCAATTTGCTTCCTCTGTTAATTTACGATATATAATCGTGAATCCTCATAACAAAAAAGTTAAAGTATGGAGCAAATTTTTTGCCATTTCATGCTTGGTAGCTATTTTTATAGATCCCCTCTTCCTCTTCCTTGTAGAAGTGGACGTGGTATGTTTATGCCTTGAGAGATATCTCTCTCTCTCTTCTCTTATCTTTTGCTTCTCCTATGTTGTTATCTTTCCTTTTTGACCATATCTACCTTTTCTTATTGTAGATACAAAGATGCGTAAGGATTGAACGGCCGTTGACGAACGTATTTGTAGCTGTTAGAAGTGTAACAGATTTTATATTTGTTATGAACATTCTACTTCAGGTATATATTTCGTTCGCTTACATCTCTCCATCTGTTGGCTTTAATGCTCTCACTTTTTCCATTTTCATATCTATAAATTAATAAATACAGTAAAATAATAAAATTATCATGTCCCCGAGTTGAATAACTATAAATATTAGTAAAAATTGATGAGATAATAAGATAAAAAACTTATGTATTATATATATTATGTATAATTTTCAAAAATTGAATTTTATCTTCGAGTTCATTTCTATTAAACAATTTTTATGTTGTATTTTCAAACTATAATGTTATAAAATATGACAATTGATGTGAACTGATTTTAGTGTAATGACCAACGGTAATCCAATTGTAAAAGACAACATCACACAAAAATCAAGTCTCGCTCATTATATTCTTAGGAATTTGACAAATGGACCGGCTTGTTGTGCCGCAATGGTTGACAGAAAATAAATGACAATTGATAGTTTTATAGGTTATTAAAAATATGACAAGTATGTGATGTGTTTTAGTGAATTTATTTATAGTATTTTTTTAATTTAATAATTTTGTCTATATTGAATTTCAATTCCAAAATCATCCAAAAGTATAATCTTATTTTTGTAAAAATTACTCAATTCATAATTTTCAAAAATTTTAACAATTAAAAAATATATCTATAAGATAATACATATTAATTTACGGAGGTTTTACTTTATTGCAGTTTCGAATGGCCTATGTAGCTCCTGAGTCTCGTGTGGTTGGTTTTGGCAAGTTAGTTAGTGATCCGAACAAAATTGCCCTCCATTATGTCCGAGGAAAGTTTTTCCTTGATTTGTTCATAGTGATGCCACTTCCACAGGTATCATAATGAATGTTACCGGTGGTTTTAAGTAATGGTTATTATTTGAAGATTGTTCTTTATTTTATTTTTTATTTGGTCAAAGAGGATTGTTCATTTACACCTCCCTATTTCTTCCTTTGTTTACAGATAATGATACTATGTCTAATACCAAAATACTTGGTGGCCTCAATCAAGAATAATAATCATGCGAAACTCCTTTTACGAGCTGCAGCTCTTTTCCAATACATTCCAAAGTTATGTAGACTTCTACCATTTCTTGCTGGACAATCACCAACCGGATTCATATTTGAGTCAACTTGGGCTACTTTTTTCATTAATATTCTCACCTTCATGCTTGCTGGACATTTTGTTGGCTCTTGCTGGTACCTTTTTGGTCTGCAGGTATGTATATAAGTCAGATTGTTTCTTTAAGATTCTCTTTAAATATTATATTTATCAAGTGAAATAAAGATTTGTTCTCGTTGTTTTGCTCTTTTCAGAGTGTTAAGAGATGCATGCAGGGTGTAATTTTGAATATTTCTGCTGGGGACGTTGATCCTAAATTTCTTATTAGTTGTGCTCATAGAAGTATAGCATCGGAGTCACAACGAGCTCTCTGGAGAGAAAGTCGTAATTTCGATGCTTGTTTCCAAGAAGATGGTTTTCCTTATGGAATCTATTCAGAAGCTGCCAAGCTTACCTATCATTCTAGTATCCTCACAAGATACACTTACTCTCTCTTCTGGGGTTTTCAGGTAATTAGATTTTTTTTTTCTTTTTTTTTTTTTTTTTTTTCTGGAGTAGCAAACTAAAAACAAGAAATCAATTAGTACTTTACATTGTTTGATATATTTGGAACTCTTGATTAATTTCATTTTTATTATTGTTATTATTATTAATTACTCTCAAAGCAAATCAGCACTCTTGCTGGTAACCTAGTCCCAAGCGACTATCTACCGGAGGTCCTCTTTACTATGGGTATCATCGTATTAGGACTATTGCTTTTAGCACTTCTTATTGGTAATATGCAAACTTTTCTTCAAGCTCTTGGTAAAAGGTAAACAATTTATTCCTTATTTACGTCACTGTACATAAGTTGACATAATAATGGTTGGTCTTCTAAGTATATACTGTGCTGATTGTGATTTGTCCATCTAAGAAACTTGGAAAAGACACTAAGACAGCGAGATGTGGAGCAATGGATGAGCCATAGACGGTTGCCAGATGGTATAAGAAAGTATGTGGACTATATCCCTTTTATATTGATCAGTTTCTGTAGTGCCACTAGCTACAAAACTAAGTGAATAGAGTTTGTTCAACATTTTCAGGAAGGTGCGAGAAGCTGAGCAGTTCAACTGGGCTGCTACAAGAGGCATTACGAAGAATTGCTCTTTGAGAATATGCCTGATGACCTTCAAACAGATATAAGACGACACCTCTTCCAATTTCTCGAGAAGGTAAACATCAAAGCCCAATTCTGTACGTAGTGTATCAAAGAGCTCGCTACTTCTACAATCTAACTGTATATATAGAGACTGCTGCTAAAATCAAAGTAATATATAGTTATGATATCAAAGACTAACCAAGCTGAAAGGGGCCGAGGTAGATTTATTAAAATGTTAATGGGGTTTTGCAGGTCAAAATATTTTCTTCACTGGATGAATCAATCATAGATGCTATACATGAGAGGCTGAAACTGAGAACATACATAAAGAATAGCATAGTATTACGCAAAAAAGGTCCAGTTAAGAAAATGGTAGTCATAGTGAGAGGTGAGATGCAGAGCATCAATGAGGACAGTTCTGTTCTGACATTATCGGAAGGCGACGTTTGTGGTGAAGAACTCCTCACCTTGTGCACCGAACGCTCCGGTACATATATTCCTTAAATTTTGAACCTATTACATGTTCATAAATCTCAAAGTTTTGGGTTATAAACTTAAAAGAATCATAAAAAAATCAAATGACGACACTTAATATGTTTTGATGCATACCTTCAGGTGGGACGACTATAAAGATGCCACCAAAGGGATTGGTAATTAGCAACAGAGATGTTACGTGTATCACAAACGTGGAGGCGTTTTGGCTGAGTGTAGCAGATATTGAAGATCTTGCGAGCTTGTTCTCGAGATTCCCAAGGAGCCATAGAATCCAAAGAGCCATGAGGAACGATTCTCCCTATTGGAGGCTACGCCAGATTCAAGTGGCTAGGAGAAACCGAAGGAGACAGCTTCAGAGAGGATACACTGCTTAGTCTAGCTAGTTACAGCCGTTGGATTTTTGTATAATAAAAATAAGATGCTTCACTTGAATTCAAAAATTATTTTTCGTAAAAAATGTGAATTAATGTCGCAAACCATCTCCAATAGGTAAAATGTGAACTAATGTAAGACCATCTCTAATTGTCAATTGTGGTATATGGCAGGGAGAAAGTACAGGCAAGTGTCAAATGGCTAGAGAGAAGATTGTGAAAGGGTGTCTCCGTAAATATTTTGAAGAAGTTTCTCTAATAAATGGAACAAAAGTTTATTGTGAAAGATGCTATAAACATTAAGGTATGTTGTAGATTTAGCTTATAACACCAAGTTTTGCTGCATGATTATCTCTGCACTGCTTGTCCACAGACACTGGTGGATAATTTGTCCAAGGAGGTGGGTTCACCTGTGATTGTTGTATTGTAAGAGTGAATCATGTAGGTATAACATAATGAAAAGAGGAGAAATGTCATCTTTTACAAGAAAAATAAAGATCCAGCCAGAGTCAGCGAAGGGGTTTAAAATGCATATCAAATTAAGAAATCCAAAGGCTAATCAAGTTTGATAGCTCAAATTAATCATGTTCCTTGGATGGCTTGGAGATCCTCTTACGTTTACCACCCGGTATAGTTTCTTCCATTATTTTTGGGGCTGTGAAAGAGAAATCTTTAAGCGGTGTATCCTTGAAATTCGGATTTGCATTGATGAAGGTTGCAAGTTCATTGAGAGTCCTCATCTTCTTCCCTGTCGGAGTGACGTAGTACACATCCACTCTCGAGTTGTCCTTCCTCAAAACTAACTTCCTTTCGAACCCTATTGGTGTCTTTGTCACGCCAGGCTTGTCCACGACCCATATTCTAGTGGAGTCATATTCTAGCTCTGCATCATCAAGACATGACACACCTTCAATCGTCTCGCACACAAACTCTTCTTCTTTTACTCTCATTCTAATCTCCTCAAAACATTCCCTAGTATGAATTTTCCTCCATTTGAAGCACCTTGCACACTGTACAACAAACGTATCTATCAACCCCTCACGAGTACCAGATCTTGTTTGCACAAGAAATTATGAATATCAGTCAAAAAGGGCATTTGTGAAACTAATCCAACATAAATGTTGATTACATATAATCAACTTAATCAATCAGCCAAGATTTTGCACATCCAAAAAAAAAGTTTTATACCTTTTAAATCTACATCAAATGATTCACTAATAAACATTGAATAAGGTCTTAATCCACCTACCCAAATAGTTCACAAGAATTTTGTATTTGAAACGAAATTGCTTGAAACAACATTTGACGAGGAACATATTTTTAGAACACTGAAATCCACAAGTGGTGACAGATAAAAAGACCACCGAGTAATGTGTAGTAGAGTAGTGTGGTTACTTTACCTTGGCAGTGGTTGATTGATTGGGTCTCCCCTGCTCGTCGTCCATTCTCACTTATTTAGTTTTTTTTCGATGAAGCATATAGATATGAGATTGAAGGTGGTTTGATGATGGATTATAACAGCCACCACACACTTGCTTTAGGTTTTTTTTGTTTAACAATAACAGGATGTGTCGTTACAGTGTGACAGACCATTCTATGCTAAACATATTCGTTATATGTAAATGGGCTACAAACAGTATATACGATACAGTAAATGGGCCTGCCTCGGGTCAATGATATCTATTAGAGAATTTAACACTTACACGCACTTTTATAAAATCTAATAGTACATACACAATATTTGGTGTAATGACTCAAAAAATTTCTAGCTACACACTTGCTTTGGTTTTTTTTTTCGTTTAACAACAATAGGTTGTACTGCTTAACACGTTTGTTAGACGTAAATGGGTTAAAACAATATAGTAAATATGTCGTGGCTCATGCGAATGATATTTATTAGAGAATTTAGCACTACACATACTTATACAAAATCTAATAGCAAAGAGACAACTTTCTGTGTAATGACCTAAGCACTTTCTAGCTATATTCCAAAAATCTTCCTATTTAGTTCCATCTTACTTTGTACTCTAAATTTTAATATTAAAATAATTATGACATCTTTTCTCCCTCACTCTCTATCATTGTGTCCAAATTGTAATGCTCCATAAGAGACAAAATTATATGGATTAATTACATTCATATTTTTTGGTTTTTACATGGATACATTTTTTTCTTTTTGGTTGCAACGGTCAAAGTGACAGACTAACTATGGATCTTATACTTAGTTTGACGATGTCTCACCTTAAATATATTTCCAAACAGTTTATATAGTTCTTATTTAGCTTGGTTTGTCCGTGTGATCGACGATTTTAGTGTAACAAGAGTGACGTAGAAAAGACCGGTAAACAAATGTATCCTTAGTACTAAAATATAAAAGACAATCACTTGATCACAGTCTGGCGGATGTATGGTTCAACTAAATACATGGGTCATATAAATCTATGTGGTCACAATTAAGCCGATATACTTGATGTTTGTAAAAGGGTTTTGTGCAAAAAAACTCTCCAAATAATTTTTTTTTGCAAGAAAACCCTCCACGTCAGATAAATGCAAGTCAATACTAAGATCTCAAAAGTCACCCGCAATATAACCTTTCTCTGTATTTATGACTTGTATTTATGACGTAACAATTTAAAAGTATTGTTATTTTGTGGGCTAAAAAATGACAGAGCGTTTAAATTTATTTATTTTTAACAAAAAAAGAAGAAAAAAACAAACAAAATTCCTTTGTCTTCTTCGTTCTTCCTTACCTTCCTTTCCAGCCGCTCTTTTTTGGATCTCATAGGACTTTTTCTCTGACTCACCTTCCGGAAGTCTTTGTAATCATCTGCTCTGCCTCTTGCTGACAACCTCCGAGGGTAGTTTCAAGCCGCCAGTGATTGTCCTACCGCAAATCTCCCCTCCGTTTCCTGCAAATCTCGCCGTCGTCATCTGCCACCTCGCTCTCATGTGAACTCTTTGGATTGGTTGGGTTTGCTTCAATCTTTCGTGTCCATTGACATATCGGGTTTTAAAAATTTGACCCAATTGATTGTATTTCTATGTTATTGGATTAACATTGAGATGTTGAAGTTCCCTTGCGACCAATTAACATGTCTTCATGCTAATTCTGGGTTTAGTTTTCTGAAACGTGTTTCCACAGATTAATGTTATAGCACTAAATCAAGTTTGCTGCAGTTTAACATAAATCAGATTGGAAACGAAGAACAAATAAGACAAAAGAATTTTTTTTGTTTCCTTTACTTTTTGTTAAAAATAAATAAATCTGAACGCTCTGCCATTTTTTAGTCCTCAAAACAACAATACTTTTAAATTGCCACTTCATACATATAGAGAAGAGTTATTGCCGATGACTTTTGAGATCATAGTATTGACCTGCATTTATTTGAGGTGGAGGGTTTTCTTGCAAAAAAAAATTACTTGAAGGGTTTTTTTTGCAGAAAACCTTTTGTAAAATGTTTGGAAATTTTTTTAAAAAATATATTTTTAGGTAAATAATAATAAAATAAGATGTATTTTGTTCAAATTATAATATAAACTATACAAAAAAATCTTTAGTTTTTGCTAAGTTTTTGTTAATTTATGTCAAACTTGGTGTGTTTATAAATTATTTGATCACGATCTTATAATCTATTTTGTCCGATACACACGTCATTCTCAAAGATTTGATGCTTTACGTCTAACCGGTTCTTCCGTAACCCTCAAGATATATTTCTCCGGTTACCAAAGATTAAAATCTTGTTTAAAGACAAAACCGGTTAGCCTTACCGACTACCAAATCAACGGTCATGATCAATGTAGTTTAAATTGTACGGTTGAATTGAGTACATCAGAAAACACCTAATAAAACCCAGCTCTCTTCTTCTACCTTTTGATTTTCGAAAAAAGCAAAACTTTTCTGCAAAAGTAGATGTATCTGGCGAGAGGTAACCGGAGGTATGGTGATATGAAGGACATAATCAGTTTGTCTGTGAAGGATTTGCAGAGAGAGGCCATGGGATGGTTCGAGAAAAGCTGCGAGGGGAAACAAGAGAAGAAGAAGAAGAAGCTAGCTTCGGCTTGGTACTACGTAACATACAACCCGAGTCAGGTCGATGAGAAGTTGAAATTCATGAGTTTTCCTTGGATCGTTGATGACATTTTGCTAGAGATTAAGCTTGAAAATGCACAGAGACAGAGCGTTGAAGACCAAACAAGTGGACTTGTATCCATTTGATTACCCTATCCCTATCCCTATCTTATCTATCACTCGTTGCTGTTAGTATAATTGCTAGATTAAGACAATTGAGACCATAACAGAACGTCGCTTGTATATGCGTCACTCAAAATTATCAAAAGACTAATGACTCATTATTTATATTATGTGTCATTTTGTTATTTCGAATATGAAATTATGGCACAAGCTAATAGTACAAATCTCCCACACACTCTTTCACCTGCATACAAAAGTAGGCATAAGCTCCTTTGTTGAATAGAACATCATCTTGATCTTATTCTAAATGGGGAAAAGAACAAGAACAAGATGATAGGCAAATAAATAAATCCCAAAAATTATGCTTGTCAAATTATGTTTATTTTGCTACATGATGATAATTGAATGAACATACAAAGAGAAAAACAAAAAATTTACACCCCAACTGAGGCAATTACTTCAAACAATAGAATCATCCTCAAAATCAGTGCACAGGTTGGAGATTTATTTTGGCCAAACCGAAAAGAATTTATCAATCTTGTGTGAAAGACAAAAAAACAAGTTACTATATCAACTAATGAAAAGCTTTCTTCGGAATCTTATGTGAAAGACAAAAATCAGTTTTGGTGGTTGGACGTTTCATCTGAGACCATATCTTTATAGTTCAAGAAGTCTTTCATGTTCATCATAAATATAATAAATGACATTGTGGAATCTGTTTTTGTAGAGGCACAATTTTGTAAAATATAATCATATATAGATAATGTGGTGTGTGACATATGTTTCTTGTAAGGTCATGATGTATCAGTATGGATAGCCTAACGATCAAAGGGGTTATTGTCTTACTTTTTTTACATAACATGGAGTTAATAATTGACTAGAATAAGTAGTCAAACAATAATCAAACATACCAAATACTAGAGTCAGTTTTATATCTGGTCTTTCTCAAATACAAAAACTAGCCTAACGGTCCTAGCTGGTCCACATCAGTACCAACAACCTGGCAACACAATCCCATAAAAATGAATGTCGTGCTCTCTTATGGGCCTTACCATTTGTGTGGGTTTTGTAGCTCTCAAATCACACTTGAAAGAGACGCTGAACTTCAACTATAACCTTTTTTCTCCCTTTCTGAAATTAACACTGACAATGATCGAAATCCAAATAACGTTTATCCAATATTTCTATGATCAATCACAATGATACGATGAGATTTTTTGGTTGGCATTTCGGAAAGTTATAGTGATCATTATTAATCTTGCAAAGGTTTTTAAAAGTCTAAAACTATTAAAGGGATAACGCTGCTAACATAAAAGAAAAGAAAAGGCAAAGAAAACAATTGAAGTGCATGGGAATGACACGAGAAGTGTACGTGAAGAGTGATAACGTTCAATAAATTTGTGAGTGGGATAGATATAAGATTCTATCTATCTAATAGTATAGTATTTATTACGCACTGCAAAATTTCATGAGATCTATATTGTCCTAGTCATCCTCTACACAATACGCATGTCTTGTTTACCAGTTTTTTTACGTTTATGATTTCTACCTCATCATTAGTAATTTTAATTAATCTTGCGGAATTGAACTAATGCATGATGAATTGTTATACTTATACCCATTTTGAACTAAAAACCAAAAAAATCTACTGTTGTTTGGTTCGGAAAAAATCCGCATGTCTACCTCGTTGGTATTCTGTATTCGTAATAGGGAAAACTTATTACGAAATATTGTTATAATTCTTACTTTCAATTCTGTATGAGAATACCGAAAAGCTGTCATGGAAAAAAAAAAAGTTACCTACAGTATATATACACACTCTATACGACATTTCACATGCATGTATATAGGCAAAAACGGAAAGAAATAAAGTTACGTAAGAGTTAAAAAACAAGCAAGTTTTTTTTTTTTTTTTTGAAAGTTTTATCACACATGTAAAACTAATTAGTATATATATATACGGCTTTCTTAAAGTTCAAGAACACATGGTATGAATCAAATTCATTGTTTTGGTATAGACACTTGCCAAGATTCGATTCTCTCTCACGTGTAATTCTCTATATCTCCAAATGTAGAACAATATTATGGGTTTGCTATTGCCCAAATTAACACATACAGTATTAATCATACTATAACGTTAAGTATAACAAAAATTAACCAACGCTTTTCACTGATTCCTCGTCACGTGAGAGACAACACGTGATTCGTCCAAAAGACCAAAAGAAGAAAGTAAAAGTAAAGGCGTGAGATTTGACTCATGCGTGCGTGCGTGGCTTCACGACGTTAACTCACAGACTTTTTTTTATTTATTTAACCTTAAAAATTCGCCATTAATTAAAAGTTAAAAAATTGAATTTATATATATATAACAAATTCTCATTATACAAAAAAAAATCGTCGATATTTTTATATCTTCCGCCGGTAACAAAACTTCACCTAACGCCGTTTAACGGCGGGTGTTTTTTCTTTTTAAACGTCTGTTATTATTTAAACAGCTAAGAGAGGATCCGACCCGAATAAATCCCCAATATCTTGAAAATGGTCCTCCACGTGCCAGCTAGAGAATCCATACCCGGACCCGGATCCAAATCCAAATCCGGATCCGAAACTCGTATCCGCAAAAATATCACCTCCGAATAAATCTCCGCCGTAACAATCAGTCATCGACATCGGAAATCCAAAAACGTCGTCGTTTGAGAACAGAGACTCCGAAAAATCCGTAAACGTACCCGAAAGAGTACTCAGTGGCTCATCTTTCACCTCAACTGTCTCCGATACAACGGAAAACTCCTTCTTAACCGCCGTAGACTCTCCGGAGAACGGAGACCGTAAAACAGAAACCGGAGAATCAAGACATTCTCCTCCGCCACTGATAGAACCCGACGTTTCTTCAGCCACTGTCGAAGCTTTTTCAGTGTTCTCCGCCGGAGGAGGAGGGAAGTTGAGGAGCGCGTCAGGACCACGTAGCTGAATAGCTGCGTTATCATAAACAACGGCGGCCTCCTCCGCCGTGCTAAAAGTACCTAACCAAACCCGAACACGTCTACTCGGATCTCTAATCTCCGCCGCCCATTTCCCCCACGGTCTTTGTCTCACTCCACGAAACTTTCTCGATGCCGCCGGAGTAACAACCACCGCCGGAGAAGCAGTAGAAACAGTCCTCTTTCTCTTCTTCTTCGTTATCATCGACTTGTCTTTATCATCAGAAGAAACAGATTCGAGAACCACTTCGTTCACGTACTTCTTGACACGACGCCGTTTCGCTTGGAAACCTTGTTCTTCGTCTTCGTCGCTTGATGAGTCTGTAGCGTAAGGATCAGTTACAGAGATACGTAAGATTCTTGGTTGTGTTACGATGTTCTTGAGTTTCTTCTCTGTCTCCATTTTAAAAACCTCACTCTCTTTCTTTCTTGTAATAGTATTGTATTAACTTATGTGTTTTCTTTGTTCGTGTGCTTATTAATATATATAAAAATAAAATTCAGGGAAAAGTAAAGAGAAACAAAGAAAGGAATAAAGAAAGAGATTGATGCTATTGTAAACACAAGAAAATTTTCCCGGGAAAGTTGAAAAAAGAATAGAGCTTTATTTTGTTTTGGAGATATGCTTATGGAATCAGAGTTTGGTGATTTAAGCAAAAGAGAGAGATGCTTTTTTTCTTGTTTAGGGATGAATGTTTTTTTTTTTTATTGTGTAAAAGAAATATTCCTGGGAAAAATTTTATGCAGAGAAAAGAAAAAGTTTTATGGAGAGAGTGAGTGACAAAAGATGAAGAGGAAGAAGAAGAAGCAAAGCACATGTAACAAGTGAGAAAAGAGGGAGAGACTCTGAACAGAGCAGTGTCTTTTATAGGATCTTGAAACGGTGGTTGCGGCGTTTTACTATCCTGTTTTTTTTTTGTCATTAGTGAGAAAAAAAAATAATTTTTTTTAAAAAAATGAAAAAATTAATAACATTAAAGAACACGGAAAAGACGGTTTATAGTCTTATCTTTGACCATAAAAATTAAATATGAGTAAATTGTGTTACTCAAAATTTATTAGTAGTGTATAGCTGTATTTAAGGGGGTGGTTAATAGCTGTAATTAAATTCTTAAACCTTCCTCAGAAGGGTGTTTTGGTCATTTGCTAATCAAATATTAGACCGTTGCGGTGTGTAGTCTGCAGCAGGCTCAAGTCTTTTTCTACAGCAGGGTTTCTGACGTGGCAGAGAGACGACAACATAGGATGATGTTACGTCAAAAAAAACAAAAACATAATCTCCCATTCGACTTGTGTGTCTTTTTTTTTCACTTTTGTTTTGTTGTATCATGGTATTGATTGAATTTCTCTTGTTTTCGACATTAGTTTTAAAAAATTGTTTATTATTAAAGTTTATATTTGTCCTTTTTAAAACACTTTTTTAGAAAAAAAAAAAAAAAAAAAAAAAACACTCTCTCTTTTTCACTGCATATTTTCACGTGAGTGTTAAACCAGAGATAAACAAAGTGCCTTTAATTTTTTTGGTTCTTTTAACGTGGAGAGTGTTTGGCTTTTTTCAAGAAAAAAATAAAACTGTAATTACATTTTTTCTACAAACAAAATATAATGCTGAAAAACAGATATTCAAAATATATCTCTATATGAAATGAAATTGTGAATTCGACAAGCCACCAATATAGTTCAGAATCAAAGTTATTATAGTGTAAAATAAAAAAAATCCTGCCAACTAATTTAATTGGGAAATATAAAAAAAAAAAAAAACTGTGATATATATGGTTGGTCTACAAATATGACGTCTCATTCCTTTTATGAAATTGTTAAACCAATGAAAATTTTAAACTATTGTTGACATTGGGGGTTACACTTATTCATGCCTTTTATTGATAGTTGGCCAAAAAAAATGTTATTTATTTTGTTCTACATCACAAGTTCTATCCATTGCTGATTGAGAAAACAAAAATTTGCGTCTTTTTGTAGTTTTTTAAAAAATTATTTCTAATTTACTTCTTTATGTTGTCAAAAGCCCTGGAAAATGATTTAAACATAATACAGTATAAATTACTACAACGATGTTGAGTTGAGCGGCAAAAGCTAAAATCTTTGTTATTCTCTCTACCTTCACGAGGTACACACAAATCTGCTAATTCACGTAAAACCTTGAATCACCGATATGCACATGTACGTAGCACTTATTCACTTATGTGTTAATATAAACATGTGTGTTTTGCTTTTTCTAAACATTAGTTAGTGTCTCGACTAGATGAACTCTTTTTCTGCTCAATTTGGTTGGTAGGTACTAGGTAGTGTGACGCAATGGAAATATTAGTTACATATTCACATGTTTAGCATATAAATTTATAATCAGTATGAAAAACAAAACAACCGTCTAACATTCTTTTTAGCTACTGAAAACAAGTTATTCTTACACATTTTTTTGTAACTATACAACTTATTTTTACTAGTGTATATATAAAAAAAAATACCATTTAAAAATTGCTTTGGTTCTAAACTTGTCATGAATGATCTGATATCTCTTTCAGGAAGTATATCGACTACGATGCTCACATCACTTCGTTACAAATGTTACTTAGGTTATTCATCTGATAAACGTATTAATATTATATTATGCAATCTTATAGATTTTGGCCTTATTATCATGGACCGATTCCTTTTAAATCCAATACATAGAATACAATCTTATAGCTTCACCCAAATGGAACCCTGGTGGTTAAAAAGAGAATTTTGGAAAATATTTTGATGATTACAAAATGCTAGATTTTGACATATATATATATATATATATAATGATTCTATTAAAATGATATTTTCTCGTAGAAGAATAGATGATGTTGTAAGATTTTATTTTGTATCAGAAAAGATGATTTTTTGTATACTTTTACTTGTAAATTGAAAATTTAAAAGTTTAATTAAATATTATTGGTTAATAATTATAAAAATATGTTATTATAAATAAATACTACATTTATTGCTAGTCAATAAATATTTTTTTTAATTCATGTAAAAATCTTAAAACATCATCTATTGTGATACAGAGGGAATATTAAAAAATGTTTTGGTATTAACAAGCACACGATAATCTTTATACTATGTTTTTACAATCTCTAACAACATTTTAAATCAGGGTGTGAATGGTTGTAGTGGTTAGAATGGACAAATCCATCTGCATATTAAACTACTTTTTATTTACCATTCATCAAATGTAATCCGCAGTAATGCGGTCTAAATAAAACAAAGATAAAATCACAGCGGACCAACTACAGATCACTTTTGTATATAAATAGAATTGGTCCGCAGCGGTTTGTTATCCATCTTAAAAATATAGCAGTTTAAATCAGAGACGAATTTGACTGCAGTTACCATTCCAACCCTAATAATAACGAAAACTGTGGAAGACAAGTTAAATAAACATCAGATCTGCACATTGTACATAAAAACACGTTGAGCCACGTAATCATTTATGTCCAATAAAAATAGTTTCAATAAGTTTTCTCAAACATTGAAAGTAGTGATGAACCTTGGTTAATGTATGATCATAAGTCATAACACAATGATAGAGACTAGAGTGGTGGTAAATTAGCATACGTAAACTTTCACATAATAATTTTCATATCCCTAACCAAATAGACGCATAGGGAGTTGGGACGTAGTTGGGTGTTTAGAGAAAGTTTTAAGTAAAATAAAGAGAGACCGTACGGATAAATGTCGAAGAAAATAAGGACAAGACTTGGACGGTAGCAAAGTAGGAAGCGGAGCCCACTCACCGCTCGCACCGTTTAGTCCCGCAAACGGCGCCGTTCTCTCGTTTCGAGCCATCATCCCACTTGGTTGTTTCAAGTACGTGACTTCGTCGTCTCGAGGCAAAACTCTTGACTCTTCTCTTTCGCTTGTTACCCATTTGTCTGCTTAACATCTCTTTTGGCAGCATGTTCATGTAACTCCAAAGATGAAGTTCTTTTTTTTTTTTTTTTTTGATTGACCACAGAGTTCATGAACCGGATACCAGAAATGAGCCTTTTTACGTAACTAAGCTATGTTATAGTAGTGTTGACAAAAAAAAAAGGCTATGTTATAGTAGTTTATACAAACGTGAATGTAGTATATATCGACATAAACACATAAATTATGTATTTATGTTTGAAATAACGGTTAATGAAACTAATATATAGAGCTTAAAAATTCTTTTGAAATATGATATAAAAATTTAGAAATATCAATAAGAGTTGGACCTTGGAAAGTGACATCTTCATTAGTTATTGTACATTGATTCAGGTGCTTAGGAAATGAAAAACGAAAATAATAAAGTGGTGTTTATTTGTTTAAGGCGGTCGATGACGTTGATGATAAAGGTCTCTTTTCTTGTAGAAGTTTTTTTTTTTTTTTAATAGATTATTGAATTATCGCGAAGAAGAAACAATTATTAAAAATTCAAATTCACTTATTTATCATATATGTTCAACCTTACTATTTAATAACAAAAATATAAGGAATTTCTAATTCACCGGTTTGGAGTTATATTAACGTAGCCAGCTAGCTACTATATCTATATAATTTTTCTTTTAATTGATCATTAAGTTGAAACGCAATAACGAACTTGTTTTTTTAAAGATGCACTTGCTACCCAGTGATTTATTATATTGTTTTAATTTTATTAGAAGAACATTAGCGAGGCTTTGGTTTTCTTTTCAACAAAGTGAACGAATAAAGTATTGGTAGATCAAAGCGATTCCAATAATGAAACCAATTAGGCCAAATGGCCAATTATAATCTAGCAATGGTGTACTTGAAAAGTGCTTCAACCACGCTGATAATATGGGCATGGTCAGGGAACTTATCTTATGGAGTATATTTTTTTTCTTGGTCTGCCAAACTGGTTTGCTTTTCTAATTCATAATTAAAAATGTTAGAATGTTAACAATGAAATTAGAGAAAGCAATAATATCCTTTATACTCTTATATAATAAAGATAGTCATGTTTTCATTTCAGAAATGAAAATATAAGTAACACTATGTATATGTATAACTAATTTAGCTATCAAAGCTTTACCATTTTGACTATTTTCGGGTTACGGTGTTTGAATAAAATTATATAGGCACGGTGCTAAGTTAAGTGAATATGGTACCCGTCGACAATTTTTACATGTTTTTCTGCTTTTTTTGAGAACATGCAACCCACATAATATAGGGCCTATTGAAAATGAGTTTACTGTATAATGTTATTAAACAGTGCATTTATGATTAGATAAATGAATGATCGTACTTATTAATAAAAACTGATGATTATCAAATCATTGATTTCAAGTTCGTATATTTGACTCCTAAATAATTCGACTTTAAACTTAAAAGGTTTTAATCATATCTATGTGGCGACCCGACAAGGGCCACACCAAAGAACGAAACCTACATATATGGTGCTCGTACACTCACGAGTTATGCTTTTGCTACTATAATACTACTATTTTATGACATGACTCTTAAAATATGACACCATATGTTATCTTAAAAACAGAAAACATATATGACCCTTAGCTAAGATATCTGATTTAGATAACATACATTCCACATTTTGCAAAGATTTTTTTCTTTTCAAAATAAATCTAACAAGTCTTTTTTTTCCTTGGCTTCTTAGATGAAGTCGGATTAGTCTATGTAAACGTTTGATTGTTTACATATTTTTATAACAAATATACAATTGACCAGAGTCTAGACTATAAAGGGAATTTATTATACTTTCATTTCAATACAAAAAGAGGATATATAGTTAGATGTTGAATATTGCTATCATGACATTAATGCATACAACAAAACTAGTATCAAACCACATCTATCTACTCGATCGTAAGCACCGGAGATATAAAATAAAGTCATGGTCCCTTGTACGTACGTAATATTATAGTATAGAATAAAAATTTGATAACTGTTATGATATATTCCATTTGGGTTATAATTTTAAAAATGGGGTGGACGTGTGGGATGGTGAGCCAGCAGGTGATTGTCACTCGTTGTCTTGTAGTGTATATATATGTAGACAAATCTCATTAAGTACCCATTTTTAAAAGTTAATGAGGGGATGCTTAATTTTAGGGTCCTTTCCAACACTTTCTCACGACCTTATTGCCGGTTGATTTCTTATAATTTGATTGAATAATACACAACACTTTTGGTTTACACGTGCATTGTACTGTATAAAGTTGTAGTTCAGTTCCTAATTTAAATTAAATTTAAGTTGAAAGGTTTGAAAAATGTACTTGTGGCAATAGTTTATTTTGAAACTGAGATGTCTTATGTTTTAATATGCTTTCTAAAAGGTTAACGAAGATGAAGATATGGGTCGTAGTGGCTCGTATAATTTTTTTTTTTCTTGCATATGAAATCCTCTCAGCTTTTATAATTGACACTTTTAATTAAATATTGATTTCGATTTCATTTGTCGGCAAATTTTGATTATGAATAGTTACGTTGCCTGGAAACGGAAACGGATACGTGATAACAAAACGTTTCAGAAACGGAAAATAATTTTTTTCGAAAATTAGATAATGGAAACGTATAGGAAACATATATATATATATATATATATATATATATATATTTAAAATAAATCCCCAAACATAAAAACCATATTAAAAAAAAAAAATCTAAAACAACACAAATTCAAAACATAAATATTAAATAGTTTAACTTTTGACCAGCATCACCATATATTTAGGAATTTTAACTTCCAAGCTACCAATTATATATATATATATATTTTATCATTATATATATCATGAATTCTTATATTTTTAAATTAATTATTTATTAAATTTTGAAATTATAAAAAAGAGTTTATGTCGCATTTCCAAAAGGGAAATGGAGTTTCCAAAACAGAAACAAAGTTTCCATTGTGTTTCCAAACATACAATTTTAGAAATCGTGTCTCTGTGACTAGTATTCGAGTTTCCACAAATTTTCGTTTCCGAAACGTTTCGGAAACAGGAAACGCACCTCCAAAAAAATTTTCATGCAACATAGATCACTAGTAGGAAATATTTTACACTAATTATTTACTCTTTTTTTTGCCATAAGTTATTTACTTGAAAAAAGAATGTTTACAAAAGATATTGGTTATAATATGAACATCCTTTTCTACTGTAAAAATGATGTGTCATACATTTCTAAGTTTTGTGATCCTTCATTCGAATTCTTGCCCACTTTTATTTAAAAATGAGCCAGCATTTAAAAAAGCTTCTACGACTTACATGGTTGGTGGCATCGTCGCATCGACAAGATGGTTGCAAAGGGAGAGAAGTGAATCAGGAGCTTAAGGGATTAGTATACGATTTGTTTGTTTCTTTGTTTTTGTTTTTTTTTTTCTAGTTTTTGTTATGGTATATAAGACTTAACATTGACAACCAAACTATTGTTAATTATATATGAAGACTAATCGTCTTCTTCTTCTTCTTCTTCATCTTGATTGTGATAAGAACGTGCCACGAGGAGATAAAAATAGGATATCAATTTGCTACTCAAAGTATAATTAATCCTAATTGGTGGTATGTTCAGTAGAAGAAGACAATTTGAAATTCTTAACATGTAACTCCGAAGACATAAGTGATTATTACCAACATGAAGCAAATTCTTGAAACGTAGATTTAATCAAATTAATATATCCGATGTAATAATCAAATTTAAAACGAAAAAACAAAGCATCAGTGGCTTTTCTGCACAAATCATTATATTGTCATAGTTGTACAACCTACTAAGCTATTGGATCCAATTTTAAGTCACTCTCCTGCAATTTTCATCAAATACATGCTTTGCTTCTACAGTCAAGCTCGATGACTGCAAAAATCTAAGAGTTGAAAACGCAATCAGTTTAATGGATATTTGCAAAATATAATAACGTTAAGAGAGAGTAGAAAAAAAAAAAAAAAAAAAAAGGATCACAAATATTTATTCCAAAATGTTAATGAAATGGGTCTTAGGCCCATGAAGTGGCCCAGAACCAAACTCGTTCTTATTTTAGACGCTTTGTCGTTTCTCTTATCATCTAAAACACTGTATCCCGTTTTTTTTGTCTCGTAGTCATCATACAAACAGACAACTTCAAATTACTCATCACCACGTTGCCAACACTCCCCGATCTACGTCTCTCTCTCTCTCTCTCTCCAATCTCTCTACGCCACAGAATCCTCGATTTACCAAAAAATCACAAAAAAATCTCCGATCGTTAACGACGACCGCCGATTATCCCGGTAAAAGATGAACGACGGAGATGTATCTAGGCAGATCCAGCAGATGGTGAGATTTATCCGCCAAGAAGCGGAGGAGAAGGCCAACGAGATCTCAGTTTCTGCTGAAGAAGTAAATGATCTTCTTTACTGTTTCTCTTTCCATTTTCTCAGATCTTTCTGATTTTGAATTCTAGAATTCAATTTGTGTTTCTCGATTCAATCTCGTAATCGGTTTCGATCTGGATATATGTTTTTTTTTGGGTAGGAATTCAACATTGAGAAACTGCAACTAGTTGAGGCGGAGAAGAAGAAGATCAGGCAAGATTATGAGAAGAAGGAGAAGCAAGCTGACGTCCGTAAGAAGATGTGAGTTCAACTTCAGTTTGATTTCGTTAACCGATCGTTTTAGTTTCTGATTTCACTAATTTGGCATCTTCTTGGTTTGATCTAAGTTGGATCGCGTTTGAACTTAGAAATGTAGGATTTACTAGGTTGATCTAGTTTTGGAAGAGACTGAGAGTTTTTAATTCTCTGTGAAAACTGTGGTCTTTGTTCATGTATAGTGACAATGTGAATAACTCATTACTGTGTTAGTGTGTATTAGTTTGGCAGGAAATAACTATGTCATGTTTTTTTTTTTTTTTTCAGTGATTACTCTATGCAGCTAAATGCATCAAGGATCAAAGTTCTTCAAGCACAGGACGATATTGTCAATGCCATGAAAGATCAAGCAGCTAAGGATCTTCTCAACGTGAGTGCCGATGAGAATGCCTACAAACAGCTTCTCAAGGATCTCATTGTTCAGGTTGGTACTATAATAGATATTGGAACTTTAACTTTGTATATCCTAGTGACTTAGTTGTAAGCATCTGATTATGTAATTGCTTTCTTTTCGTCGGATGGCAATCTATTCTTTTGTAATCTGACCCCTTCTGCGTATCTGTGCTGATGTCATTTTTCATTTCTTTTACTTTTTGGTCTGTTGAAAGATTGTCTCTTGTTAATGTTGCAGTGTTTGCTTCGATTGAAAGAACCTTCTGTGTTGTTGCGTTGTCGTGAAGAGGACTTGGGTTTAGTTGAAGCTGTGCTTGATGATGCAAAGGAGACATATGCTGGTAAAGCAAAGGTTCATGCCCCAGAGGTTGCTGTGGACACAAAAATATTCCTTCCCCCTCCTCCTAAATCTAGTGACCCTCATGGTCTCCACTGGTAAAATTCATGTTTCTCATCATTACTTTACATTGCAGTCTTGTAGAAATTATTATTTTTAAATCTGTAGAAAAGGAAAGTATCGGTGTTTAATATGGCTTTGATATAGCTAATATGTTGTATTTGGAACTTGTTATATAGCTCTGGAGGTGTTGTGCTAGCTTCTCGTGATGGTAAAATCGTGTGCGAGAACACTCTTGATGCACGTCTTGATGTGGCATTCCGCATGAAACTCCCAGTGGTATGAAAACAAATTCTTTACCCGCATAGATTGCGTTCTGTGATTCATCATCGGTCCGTTGTCTTGTTTCACTTTGGTTCTCTGATTCACTTTATTTTCCGCAGATCCGCAAGTCGTTGTTCGGCCAAGTTACGGCCTAATGAAAGAAAGGGAGATTGAGAGAGATGATGATACAAACCGGTTTGTGTTTGGTTATTACCCAGTTTGGGAGAGATTTCTCTTTGTTGTGATTCTTTGTATTTTACAAACTTTTACGTTGATGCCAAACCCAGCGAACTCTTCGTTTTTGCATTTCTTTTTATTTTTCCTCCTTCTCGAGTGTGTGTTATTATCATGGCTATAAAGATAAATAAAATGAAAGACATTTTTTTCGTTCTTAACATGTTCTTCTATAACATTCCTCAAATAGTTTCAGCCTCTCTCAATAGAGAGTCTTGAATCTTTGTTGCAAGCTTTGGACTTTTAACCCATGTATTTATTCTTAAACCAAACTCTAAACCCTCTCTCACTCGCTTTGAAATCTGGATACACTGTACAAGATTGGTAAGATTAAATTAAACCAAATATTAACATATACGAAAAAACAGCAAATTAACTCGAATAATTTCTTTTAGTATGGGCTAAGAATGCTATGGACTTGGGTTTGAGCCCAAATACATGTTTAGGTATCAAAAGAAAAAAACATGGAAGTAAAGAAATGAGGTTTTTGCGCTTTTGATCTTCTTTCTTCCTTCCCTTGTCCAAGTTTTTTTCTTCTTCAGACTAATCTAGTAATCTCTCTCCCACGATTGTCTGAAGACAAGACAAGAGTTTCACAAGACCGGAGAGATTCACCGTCCGATAATATTTTCCTCACCTTTTTTAAGGTTAGATGTACTTGCGCGGCTTAATCTGATTTGTGTTCTTTAAATGAATTTTGTATGCGCGCACAAGGTGTTTGTTCATTTGCCTAGACCAAGTTGCTGCGTAATTTCGTGAATTTGATTTAGTCATGCCTCTCATTCATCTACTCTAGTGTTTCCACTCCATCCATCTCTGGTGCAATCCGACTCTGACTCATGGGATCTGTTTATTTTACTCCTTGTTCGAATATCGTGTGATTATGTGGAGAGGACGCAGAATCCAATGTGCAGTGACTAGAAGCTTCTCTTTAGGGTTTTGGGTTTGATAAGAATCGTTTAGGACATGCGTTTTATCCTCTCAAGTTTTGATTTTTTTCTCAGTTTTTCGGTTTGATGCTTATCGAATTGAGGGTTTTTGGTTTTGATGCAGAGACTTGATTTGACATATGAATGGCGTCGAGGCACTTAGGCAAGAAGGTACCTTTTTCGCACTTTCCTATTATTCCTGAGGAATTCGAGTGAAAAGCTTTTAACTTCAGCTTCCATTTCATACTATTTCCGTGTATTTTCTCAATATTTGCATATCTCTAGTGGAAGTTCTTGTTTTCTTCTTGGGGAATATTGTAGTCATGTTTGCTAATTTTGTTAGAAGTTATATGAATGGTTATTAAATGTTGGAATCTTGGTTCTCGTACCGTTTTTCTCTAAAAAATTGGGTTTATTAGGCCTTTAGCTTCGATTTCTAAGTCTACCTGTCATTTTCTTAGGGAAGCAAAACTGCATATGCATACTATAGGTACAAGTATGTGTTTATCACTTTGTTGTCTAAGCTATTCGTATTTCAAATTGTTGATTATAAATGTAGTGGAATATTATTAACCATTCGTTCCGGCATGTTTGAGTCTGCTGTTTTGTCCAGTTTGTTTGGTTTGATGAATAATTATGAATCGTTTGTTTTACATAGCGTAATTAAGTCTTCATTTGTGTTAAGTTTGTTAGGTTTGGTGAGTAGTTACATTATGTTTGAATTGCTTTGCATATATATTAGCATTTCAGTGTTATTTTTATTTGCATTTCACATATGTTTATAGATGTCTCATGTCTCAAGTAACTTTACTTATTTTCAGGGCATTCAAGCCTCTTTTAGAATAGGTTTGGTTCTTCCACGAGTAGTAGCATCTACAGAGAGGCAGATTTCCTCTACGGTTTCTAAAAGAGCTTCTGAAAGTGTCTCTTTTTCATTCGCTCGGTACCTAAATGGTAAGTATTAAAAGAGTGTTCACTCACAGGCGATTATCATCTTTCTTCTATCTTGTTAGAAAGTGAATTTGGATAACGAGTATCTCACCCTTTTATTCATGTTTAGGGTTTGGTTTTAGCTCGCTATCAAGTTGGTCTCGTAGTCATGAATCTTTCCCTACTGAAACATCCATAAGGTAAACCATTCGCCTAGGATTTTTGTCAATTCTCTCTTAAATATTCTCCTCAAAGTACTCAAGAGTATTTATCTGAATGTTCGCTGGCTTTTTTTTTTTAACAGGTATTTTCATGCGAGCCGAGAAACATTGGCGAAAAGAAAAGAGGATGCTGATCGGCTGCTGAGTCATCGTGAACGCAAGAAACAGACTGTGAAAACAAAAGGAAAGTTTTCAAAACGGGAGAAAAAACCGGATAAGCCACCTGTTGAAGCTCCTTATGTGCCTCCTAGGCTGAAAAGATTGGCAAAAGGATTACCTGAGAAGACGGTCGACATATTCGAAGGGATGTCACTACTTGAGCTCGCAAGGCGTACTGGTGAGTCAGTGGGGGTTTTGCAGAGCATTCTCGTCAACGTTGGTGAAACTGTTAGTTCAGAATTCGACACAATCAGTGTTGATGTCGCCGAGCTTCTTGCAATGGTAAGGTGATTTTACGTCTAGTTCCAAGATAATGGATTTCACAGGGCAATCAACATTATCAAAGTCAAACAATCAATGTATCTCATCTTTGCAGGAAATTGGGATCAATGTAAGGAGGCAACATTCAACAGAAGGATCTGATATTCGTCCACGGCCTCCAGTTGTAACCGTAATGGGCCATGTCGATCATGGAAAAACCTCTTTGTTGGATGCTTTAAGAAACACCTCTGTTGCTGCTAGAGAAGCTGGTGGAATCACTCAGCACGTTGGTGCTTTCGTGGTCGGCATGCCGGATTCAGGCACTTCAATCACATTCCTTGACACACCTGGCCATGCTGCTTTCAGCGAGATGCGAGCTCGGGGAGCTGCTGTGACTGATATAGTCGTTTTGGTGGTTGCTGCTGATGATGGGGTAATGCCGCAGACACTTGAGGCTATTAAGCACGCTAGATCAGCGAATGTTCCAATTGTGGTTGCGATCAATAAATGCGATAAACCGGGAGCTAATCCGGAAAAAGTCAAGTACCAGCTCACGTCTGAGGGGATTGAGCTTGAGGATATTGGAGGAAATGTTCAGGTGAGACTTGAGAGTTTCAGCTTTTCTTTTGTTTTGGTTTGAGTTTTGACTTATATCCATGATGGTTACTTTAACCATGATGATTTGACTTGTTTGGTCCAGGCTGTTGAGGTATCTGCAATGAAGAGTACAGGGCTAGACAAATTAGAAGAAGCTCTGCTTCTCCAAGCCGTGGATATGGACCTTAAAGCACGTGTGGATGGACCAGCTCAAGCATATGTGGTGGAAGCTCGGCTTGACAAAGGCCGTGGACCGTTAGCCACCATTATTGTAAAAGCGGGAACTTTGGTGAGAGGTCAGCACGTAGTTATCGGGTCTCAGTGGGGAAGACTTAGGGCTATTCGGGACATGATCGGTAAGACAACTGACCGAGCAACACCAGCGATGCCCGTCGAGATTGAAGGGCTTAAAGGTCTGCCAATGGCTGGTGACGATGTCATTGTGGTGGAATCAGAGGAACGTGCAAGGATGTTGAGTGAAGGGCGTAAAAGGAAATACGAAAAAGATCGGTTGTTGAAAGCAGAGGAAGCGAGAACAGAGGAAGCAGCTAGAACTGAAACAGAGTCTGAGGAAGGTTTTGTTCGGGTTGAGTTACCTATAGTAGTGAAATCAGACGTGCAAGGAACTGCACAGGCCGTTGCTGATGCGTTAAAAACATTAAATAGCCCTCAGGTGCGTAAAACCGAAATGTGATTGTGCCTTATTGGCTTTCTTTTTTTGTGAATTTGCCTATTGGTTTATATTGGCTAGGTATCTGTGAACATTGTTCATAGTGGAGTGGGAGCAATTTCTCACTCTGATTTGGACTTGGCACAAGCTTGTGGTGCGTGTATCGTTGGGTTTAACGTTAAGGGTGGAAGTTGTGCTAATCTTTCTGCGGCTCAAGCCAGTGTCAAGGTACACCTGTTCTGTTCCAAAATATAAACCAATGCCAACCAACTTCTACGTTTCCTTTCACATTTAGCATTGTAACCAATGGTAAACTCTTTAGGTATTCCATCACCGAGTGATATACCATTTGCTTGAAGACGTCGGGAACTTGATCGTAGAGAAAGCACCGGGAGTATCGGAGATGGAGGTGGCTGGTGAAGCGGAGGTACTTAGCATTTTCAAGATCTTAGGAAAGAGAAGAACCGAAGAAGATGGAGTGAGCATCGCGGGTTGCAAAGTGATGGACGGTCGGGTATGTAGAAGCGGACTGATGAGGCTGTTAAGGAGCGGAGAAGTTGTGTTTGAAGGGCCGTGCGCGTCGCTGAAACGGGAGAAACAAGACGTGGAACAGGTTGGGAAAGGGAACGAGTGTGGGCTTGTGATGGGAGAGTGGAATGATTTTAGAGTCGGAGATGTCATTCAGTGCATGGAGCCAGTCATTAGGAAACCAAAATTCATTTCCTCTGAGAGTGGAGCTGTGAGAATTGAATGCTGAGATTTTACTAAACCCCCAAACTCCTAAGTCAATTAAATCTGATTGTTTAGGATATTGATTTTTGGTATTACCCTGCCTGATGATTATTTCTTTTGTTACAGAAAGTGTCTTATTATAAACAAAATTAAAAGTCATAGGTAATAAAGTTTTGTAACTTTGTTTACACATTGAATATCAGGGACCCTTGATACTTATCTTCGTTGCAAAAATAAAATTACTAAAGTTGAATAAATTTATAGTTTCTTTTCCCAAAATCCAAACATAAACCGATCCGAAACCAACACCTAGTCGAACTAAAACGACACTTGAGTCATAAAATTCGAAGGGATACTAAACTCTCCTAATTGTTTTGGATATGTAATAAACTGAAAATTTATAGGTAATAAAAGTTTAGTAACTTTGTTAACATATTCAATAATATTATGATTAACTAACTGCTTTGTTCGTTTCAAGATCAGTAAGAACAGACCACGGATGTGTCGTGTAGGCCAGGCAACCCTTTCTGTTGTTTTTTTTTTGTTCCCCCATACGAATCATGGGATAGGTCTCGAATCACAAATGATAAATTATAATTACAAAATGTGTTTAGGAAATAATTTGGCGGAAAGATAGTTGGAAAAATTTGGCTACTTGACGAATAACATAGTTGGACAGTTAAATCTAGATCACCCCCTTAAGGCCTTAACTACTACAAAAAAAAAGTTCTGAAATGTTCTCGACAAAACATTCTATATCTGTCCATATATAGTTTATTAATTCTTTTATTTTTTTTTTCCTGAAAGTCTACAAAGACTTAAAAACAAGTCTACAAAGTTCTTACTTTGAATGATTCTGATTGTTAATATTTGTTATTATACATATTTTTAACTGAAACTCGATAAAACAAAAGTCAACGTATAGCAAACCCTTTCTCAGATGGAATGGTTTTAATTTATGTTATTATCAAGTTGATATATACAAATTGTATGTTGACTTGTTCTATATATACAAGGGTCCAGTTGCAATATGATAATACAAACGAAATTACCAAGTCAATTCATTGAAATCTTATATTATAACTTTGGCACGATATATATGAAATTCCATAAATAGTTCTTCTAAGAAAACTACAAACAAAGGGAAGATTCCAACAATTTTATCTTCAATCCTCTTTCTCCCCATGGCATTTGCTTCTTCAAACTCTTGGAGATACGACGTCTTCCCTAGTTTCAGAGGGGAAGACGTCCGTAATAACTTCCTCAGCCACTTGCTCAAAGAATTTGAAAGCAAAGGAATAGTAACGTTCAGAGATGACCATATCGAAAGAAGCCACACGATCGGTCCCGAGCTCAGAGCAGCCATTAGAGAATCTAAGATCTCAGTAGTCTTGTTCTCAGAGAACTATGCTTCTTCAAGCTGGTGTTTGGACGAGCTGGTCGAGATCTTGAAATGTAAGGAAGAACAAGGACAAAAAGTGATGCCGGTTTTTTACAAAGTGGATCCTTCTGATGTAAGAAAGCAGACCGGAAAGTTTGGAATGAGGTTCTTGGAAACTTGTTGTGGTAAGACGGAGGAGCAACAACATCAATGGAGGCAGGCGTTGACTCATGCTGCCAATGTTGTTGGAGATCATCCTCAAGATTGGTGAGTTTTAATATATTATATTTTCGCTTGATTAGATTTTGAAATGTAGTGGTATTAGACTAAAATTGGACGTAATAAAGTTTTTTTTACTTTAATTGTTAGAGGCATTGAATGATTATTATTTTTAATCGTTAGGGACAATGAGGCATATATGATCACAGAAATAACCAAGGATGTAGTAAACAAATTATTAAATGCAACACCATCAAGATATTACAATGACTTGGTTGGAATTGAAGCTCATATTGCAAAGATGGACTCTTTGTTACGCCTTGAGTCTCAAGAAGTGAGGATAGTAGGGATATGGGGTCCTGCAGGCGTTGGTAAGACTACCATAGCTAGAGCTTTATATAACGAATATCATGAAAACTTCAAACTTTCTATATTTATGGAGAATGTCAGAGAAAGTTATAATGGTGAAGCTGACCTCGATGACTATGGTTTGAAGCTGCGTTTACAACAAAGATTTTTGTCCAAACTTCTTGATCATAAGGATTTGAGGATAAGTCATTTAGGCGCCATCGAAGAAAGGCTAAAGAACCAGGAAGTTCTAATCATTCTTGACGATGTGGACAATATTGAGCAACTCAAAGCCTTGGCAAAGGAAACTAAGTGGTTTGGTAACAAGAGCAGAATCATCGTGACAACTCAAAACAAACAACTTTTGGTTTCGCATGATATCCACTACATGTACAAGGTGGCTTATCCTTCAAAACAAGAAGCTCTTACTATATTTTGCCAGCATGCTTTTAATCAAAGCTCCCCATCAGATAATTTCAAGGACCTTGCAACTGAACTTGCAGCTCTTGCTGGTCATCTTCCGCTGGGTCTACGCGTTCTTGGTTCGTTTATGCGTGGAAAGAGTAAGGAGGAGTGGGAGTTTTCCCTGCCAACGCTAAAAAACCGACTTGATGGAGAGATAGAGAAAGTATTAAAAGTCGGGTATAATGGCTTACACAAAGATGACAAAGCTTTATTTCTTCACATTGCTTGTCTTTTTAGCGGTCATCACGAAAACTATGTGAAAGAGATGGTCATAGCTAACAATGACTCGGATGTTAGTTTCGGACTTAAAGTCTTGGCTGATAAATCTCTTCTAGAAAAATATGAGAATGGTATAATCGAAATGCACTCCTTACTTCGACAATTGGGGAGAGAAGTTGTTCGAGAGCAATCTCTTTACGAGCCAGGAAAACGACAGTTCTTGATGAATGCTAGAGATACATGTGGCGTCCTTGCAAATAATACAGTAAGTTTCTTTTTTCTTTTTCTTTAGACACCAAAGCAACAATTCGAGCAATTTGTTTTTTCTAATCAAGAATTTGCATCAACATATTTGCTAGAGAGTAAGCCAATTTTTGAATATGAAATGTAGACGATATTTATTTATAGAACTAAATAACATACCGTATCCTACTAAAAATCATGAAATTGTAGTAACATAGCTCACCAACTATGTATTACAATTTCATATATTCAAATTTATGGTTATGCTTAGACATTGTTCCTATATAAAATTATATATGTCTTTTTGAAACATTTTTTTGTCTTGTAGGGTACAGGAACTGTATTAGGTATATCGTTGGATATGAGTGAGATCAAAGAGGAGTTATATATAAGTGAGAAAACTTTTGAAGAGATGCGGAACCTCTTATATCTAAAATTCTATATGAGTAGCCCTGTAGATGATAAAATGAAAGTCAAGTTGTTGTTACCAGAAGAAGGACTAAGCTATCTACCACAATTGAGGTTATTACAGTGGGATGCATATCCTCTCGAGTATTTCCCTTCTCGCTTTCGACCCGAATGTCTTGTCGAACTCAACATGTCGCATAGCAAGCTTAAGAAGCTATGGAGTGGAGTTCAGGTTAGATGTATATATATATATATATATATATATTTTTTTTTTTTGTTTTCAAACTTTAACTAATTGATTTATAGGTTTCTAGTTCAATACCAACAATTGCAATGAATAGAGTGGTCTATGTCTTTTACATACTATCTTTAATCCCATCTCAGTTTAACGTAGGATTATGATATTTGTTGTTACAATTTTGTATAGTTTCTAGATCGTTTTCCCAATAGTATAGAGATGACATAACTTTTTTTTTTTTTTTTTGGGTGTTCACTGTTCAATTTGCATAGTTTGATCTTGAATTGATGTCCTGTGTGCTTGTGTTTATGTGCAGCCGCTTAGAAATCTCAGGATAATGAATCTGTATAACTCTAGTAATCTGGAAGTCCTTCCAAATCTTTTGGAAGCAACAAACCTGCACACAATGGATTTGGGTTGGTGTGAGTCTTTGGTGGAGCTTCCTTCATCTATAAAGAACCTTCAAAATCTGAATTGGTTAGAGATGTCTTGTTGCAAAAAATTAGAGATCATCCCAACCAACATCAACTTAGCATCTCTAGAGTTCCTCCACCTAAGATATTGCACTCGATTGAAGACCTTTCCAGAGATTTCAACCAATATTCGTCTTCTCAAAATAAAAGGCACTGCGATCACTGAGGTGCCTCCACCAGTCGAATATTGGAGTAACATTGAAGAAATTTGCATGGAGAGGACTAAGGTAAAGAGATTGGTTCATGTTCCTTATGTTTTAGAAACACTATGTTTGAGGAGTAACAATAAATTGGAGTCTATTCCATGCTACCTCAAATATCTTCGTCGGCTGAACGTGATTGACATCTCCTATTGCATCAATATTATATCGCTACCGGAGCTTCCAAGCTCAGTATCTGCCTTAACAGCTGTGAACTGCAAGTCACTTCAAACACTACATGGCCACTTTCGAAACCGAAGCATCACCTTGAATTTCACTAACTGTTTAAAGCTAGATCAGAGAGCACAAGAAAAGATACACCAGTCAGTCTACATCCACCAGTCCGTATACAAAGTTGCTCTCTTACCTGGTGAACAAGTACCTTCATACTTCCCATACCGAAATACGGGAAGTGACATAATGATCATCCATTCAGATGAGGTCGATCTTTCAAGGTTCAACAGATTTAAGGTATGCCTCGTGCTTGGAGCGGGAAAATCTTTTCAAGGTTGTGATATTAAATTCTACAAGCAAATGTTTTGTGAACCGAGAACGTATTCCGTGCCAAAGCGTCTTGATGCTCCATTTCTTGAAAGTGATCATCTTTGCATGTGCGAGTTTGTATTAATGCCACCACATCCATCAACACAGCGGGAGCTTCGACGGCCAATCAAAATGATGATGGTTTCCTTTAAGAGTCCCGGCCTTTATGGCTGCGAAGTAAAAGAATGTGGTTTGCAGTTCTTGGAGCCTCATGAGACATCCCAATATCGGTCTCTATCACCTCATCAGTACTTTGGTAGTAGTAGTTGGATTGGTGGTGGTGGTAGTAGTAGTAGTAATAGTAGTATTGAAGAAGTTATCCAAGCAGACCAGGAGGAAACCAATAGTGATATTGAAGAAACTATCCATGGAGAAAAAGAAGGAACCCGCGGGAACAAATCTGTTAGGAGATGGATTAAGGTTGGAGCAAAAAAAATGAAGCTTAGTTTGGAATGTCTAAAACCGTGCAGAAAAGGTTTTAACATAAAATAAGATAAAGACTGTCAATATGATAGTGAATGAAGAAGGCTTCGTTCGGTGAAGAAAACAGCATAGCCATAAAAGGGTGTGACATGGCCGACCTAATTACCCCTTCTATAGGTTAATGTGTTGGTGATGTTCATTTTCAGTGTACCTCGTATTTCATTCGCCACAACTACGTACAAGACAATAGAAAGGTAAGCATGAGTATAGCAGAAAAATCGAAAATTGATCTGAGGTGTTTCTGAAAATTTGTAAAACAGTTCTGTTTTGGTATGTGAGCAATTTGAGATATGTTTTACAATTTGAGAACATATGAGAAATGTGTCTACTTTATTTGATCTGGGGAGTTTAAAAATGTTTGATTTTTTTTTTGAGAGACCTAGGATAGGACATAGCCAAGGAGCACCATATGGATTTACTTGGAAGTGTAAATTAAGACTAAAGAATAGAGAGTTTGGGCCTTTATATAATTGCATTTACCTCTATTAAACGCAGCGTATCATATCCTAGTAATAACGCCAATTTTGGACCAAAGGCTTTTCGACGAAGCTTGTGGTCGTTTCAAAAGAGGATCCCATTGATAAATAAACTAAAAAAAACAAAAACAAAAGCTTTAGGGATTTGAAGAAGATAAGAGAAGCAGCGATACACAATGTCGCTTCAACTCTGCTCCACGTTCCGTCCTCAACTTCTTCTTCCTCCCCGTCAGTTCCGGTTCACTGATGGTGTTTTGATTCGGTTAGCCTTCTCAATTTCACGATTCTTCCCATTTCATCTTTTCAAAACCAGTTTCGTTATGAATTAACATCACTGTTTGTTTATAACACTCGAACTTAGTTCCTTCAATTACAGTTTGCTAATTTGGTTTGATGATAAGTATCGATTCTTTTGATTTGTTTAATGATAAAAATCGATTCTTTCGGTTATTTTGATTGGTTTGGTAAATAAAAATCGATTCTTTTGGTTGGTGTGATGATTGCTTTAGGATCAGCTTTATGTCAACATTTCAAAGTCGAAATCTTTTGAAAAAATCTTTCAGATAACTGTTTTGTTTGTGTTTGTAAAACAGACAAATGAACTTTGGTGCAAGCAATTCAGTGAGTATCAGACCAGTGATACGTTGTCAGAGAGCTAGCGGAGGTAGAGGTGGAGCAAACAGAAGCAAACCCGCGAAGCCCCCTGTTAAAGAAGGGAGCAACAAAACAGTAATCGAAGGTTTGGTTACAGAATCACTACCTAATGGGATGTTTCGAGTTGATTTGGAGAATGGGGACAACATTCTTGGTTATATCTGTGGTAAGATTAGGAAGAACTTCATACGGATACTCCCCGGGGATAAAGTGAAAGTTGAGATGAGTGTTTATGATTCAACTAAAGGTCGTATCATTTTCAGAATGAGCAGTAGAGACTAAGTAAAGAACTCACCACTCTTTTAAGTGTGTTTTGTGTTCCTGTCAATTCTTATATTTAAGTTTAGGCAAGTTATGTAATCGTACAGCAGGGTTTTACATCGTCGTTATTCAGTTTTTTCCCGCGAACGAAGCGTGTTATGTTCTTCTTCTCCTATATTCGTAAAGCTTGAACATACATCTTGGCCTGTCTGTCTTACTATGCACCGTGATTAGTTTTTTTTTTTTTTATCGGTAAAGCGAGTCTGAATGTCCAAGTTCTTTAGTTTTAGTATTCTTGTTGTTATGCTCTGTTTGTTTCCTAACTAGAAGCCATTGTAAAAACCCTTTTGTGAACGACCATGTATGTAACAAAAAGTTTTGTTTCTGATCTTTTAGAAAACCACATTCATAGTTTCGGGTTTAAGGTTTTGGATTTGGTTTGTTTTGTTTTTCTTTTATTTCTGAAGTTTAGATGACTATTGCGAGATGCAATCTTTGTTTTTTTTTTTTTTGGTCATTTATCAATCTATGTCCCCAAATTCTTCTAAACCATAGTCCCTACTCCATAAGTTACTTTGTGATTAAGCTTTCAGCGTTTAGGCAAACTTGATCTTTATAAAACGTTTAAGATATGTTTAATTCTAATCTAATCAAAAACCGACCTTAGCTCAGTTGGTAGAGCGGAAGACTGTAGTAGTTGCTGTAATCTTTAGGTCGCTGGTTCGATTCCGGCAGGTCGGATTTTTTTTCCAAAAACATATATATATATTTTTAAAATATTTTAAAAGATCATAATTTCATTTTTTTTAAAAAAAATACTTTTGGGCTTTCAATCGTTCAGAGTCCAGTTGTCATTTTTCACTAATTGGGCAAAAATATAGAAATTTTATGTCCCTCTATTATGCATAGTTAAATCCTCTCAATATATCTTCTGCTTCCGCTTCTAATTGTACTAAAGAAACAATTTTGGTGTTGGGCTGAATTAAAGATTTGCTTTGTGTGAAGACTTTGTTTGTAGTTGTGATGATTTTACGTGAAAGTTAAAATAGGTAACAAGATTTAGTTTTATCTCTTCGGGGACATCCGATCAAATCTCTATGGTAAATTCAAAAATTTTGGAGACTAATTCAGATCTAAACTCCAACTACAAACTTTCTTCTTGTCGTTGTACATTGAAATCTAGACTAGGAATCAAGAAAATTCAGCATGAACATATTTTTGTCGTTACCAAAACAAGACAAATATTGTGTTGTCTTTTAGCCCACAACGAATTAGTTGCCTTACATGTATAAGTTAAACCAACTGAGATCAATCATTTCAAAGGAGTTGAGACGGGTAAGTTGTCAATTCTTTAGCTCTTTGTACTTTGTGTTTTATTTGATCTAACTAATTTTTGAGGTTGAGTGTAATGTTTTGAAACTAAGTCTCCATTGTTACTTTACATATTCCTAAATGGAAATGAAATGGCTTCGGGTAAATAAAAGCAAGACGAATGGTAGTTGAACCATCAGTAAGTATCCGAGTGACGAGTGTCCTGAAATCTTAAGTTCGATTTTAATTCAATGGTTTTGGCAATATAGCTAAAAAAAAATACAAATATCAACAAACCAATGTGCGTCTCTCAACCCGATTCTTTATACCAAAAGAACAATAAAACATATTAATTATGTATATAAATAAAGGTTTTAATGCCCACTTCATACCCACAAACTCAATACTAGTCATTTCTACTAAATACTCTACTCTCTAACCATGACAATTCCAATCTACAAACAAGTATTCTCCTTCTTCTTATCCATTTTACTTCTCAAATCCAATACTGTCTCGTGTGTCCAAAAGTCATTCGACCTAAGGAAACCATGCAATCATTTCGTCCGATCTACCTCCATGACATCACCTATGATGGTGATAATGTGGCTAATGCCACGTCAGCAGCAATCATGAACCCTATAGGATTCGGAGACTTCAATTTTGGGAAGTTTGTGATCATGGACAACCCTGTGACAATGGACGAGAACTATCTTTCGGAACCAGTGGCTCGTGCCCAAGGCTTCTACTTCAACAACGTGAAGATGAATTTCAATGCTTGGGTCGCTTGGACATTGGTATTCAATTCGATGGAGCACAAAGGGACATTTACCATTATGGGTGCTAATTATAATCCGTATGCTATGGAGATGGAGCCAACCCGAGACTTATCGATCGTTGGTGGGACTGGTGACTTCCTCATGACTCGTGGGATCGCTACGTTCAAGACCAAATCCGTTCAAGGCAGTATGTATTTCTGCGTGGAAATGAATATCAAACTCTACGAATGTTACTAGTTACGTGTCTTGGGGGTTTGATGTTTGTGTGTTTAACATTTTACTAGATTAAGACCCATCTTAGAGCACGGGTTGAAATTCATTTTATTTATATTGTATTTTTTATATAAAATATAATTTGTTATTTTTTTAAAAAGTTTTTTTGGATAAAACATTATACAATAAAATCATATACTAAATATGAAGGCTTGAAAAAACACATATTTTGTAAGTTTTATATTGTTAATGATTCTAGATAAGTACCCGTGCTGGTTAAATTTTATTTCGTAATCAATCTTGTAACCCACTATTTAACTTGTAACCAATCAATCTGTCAATTTCGTAATCTATTTTTGGTTAACCTTGTGGTATATCGATAAAATCTGTAAAAAATAAATTTGTAATATTGTTTTAAAGATTTTTGGAAACAACGTGATATATGACTAAAATCTTTTAAAAATACAGTTTGGAATATCCATGATTTCATTTGTTACCATTAATATATCAATTATCAATTTAGAATATCCCTAATATTTAGGTGAGACCATTAATATTAATATATGAATTAATCTATAACTTATTCGTAACCATTTATAATAATTTATTAAAAATAAAAAATCTACAAAAACTATGCTGTACTTTCCTTTTATTAGAAAGGGGATTGCGCTTTGTCCGTTGGTAATTGATGTTATAATAAGTACCAATAAATTGTTATTGAATAAACCAGCGCGTTGTAATGGTGAATTGGTGTTGTAAAGTTTCACGTCACAAAGTTTGTATTATGGGCCACCGTAAAACCCAAACAAAAAAAATAAGTTTTCCCGTCCAAAATGGATATAGAGTCGTAATTCTGTTTTTCTTTTTCTTTTTGGTTTCTATGTGAATTTATATCGTGTTCTTCTTCTTATAGTTAACGTACGTTTCAGACTGGTTAGATAAATTTTAATATGATATGATGGTCTTTTAATGGGTTCTATTTTATTGATGTATACATATGTGTAAGACTTACTTGATTTTGACTAGCTTGTTGTTAACAGTGAGTTTTTGTCAGCAGTCTGCAGTCTAATCTTAAAGCAGATTGATAGGAGGAAATAGATGTACTCATTATGCTCTCCTTTTAGAATGGTATTTGGAGATTTTGAGTATCTCTATCCTCTACGTGTGATGTATGTATGTGCTACGTGTGATGTATGTATGTATGTGCACAGTTTGGAGTGTAATAAACTAATAACTAGATTAGACCCGTGCTCTTTTATTTATATTATAATTTTAAAATAAAATATAATTTATATAATTAATTTTAAAAGTTCTTTTTAGATAAAAAATTATGCAATAAAATCATATGTTAAATATAATAAATTGAAAAAACACATATTTTATAAGTTTCATATTATTAGTTTTGTAATTTTATGAATGAGAGTTGGTTATGTTTGTTGTTTGTTTTTATTTTAGTTTTTGAACATGCTTAGTGAAGTTTTTTTAATATGACCCGTGCTTAGGTTTTTTTTTTTGGACAAACAATCCGTGTTTAGATAAGATTTTATTTTCAACTGCACAATAAGATCTTGGAAATCACGATTAAGTGTGATAAATTGCCAAGATTTTATTCCTTTTTATGTCTAATAATATATTTTTATGCCTAACAGTATCTATTTTGTAACACGGGTTCTCTGAAACTGCGAAATTATTGTCATTTTTATGTTTTCGTAAGTTTTCTGAAATGTATTCTGATGAAAGGAGATTAGCATAATTTATATACAGAATTATTTTCTGAAGATCACGATTAATCTTGTTAAATTAGCGAGATTTGATTCTTTTTGTATGATTGAGAGTATATTTTTATCCCTTTAATAACTTGGTTAAGGATGTGGCCTATCATTAAAATCTGTGAAAAATAAATTGGTAATATTGTGATTCTAGATATTTGGAAACAATGTGATATTCCGAAAATAAAGTTTGAAATATCCATGAACTATCAATATGGAATAACCCGTTTAAGATTTTCGGTTACAATTAAGGTTTTATTTGTTACAATTAATATATGGATTAATCTATAACATATGTATAATTTATTTGTAACCATTTGTAACCATTAATTAAAATTATATAGTCTACCAAAACAATGTTGTGTACTACCTTTTTATTAAAAAGGGGATGTATAATAGGAATTTTCCTCTTCTCGTCAAAAGATCAAAGACAGCTTATCTTAGTATTGGTTGGAACTTTAGGGTCAGTACCAGTTTCCTTACACCAACTAGTCGTGTGCATTCGGTTCCCAAACCCAAATAATTCGGATATACCCGAATTCAAACAGACAATGAACTAATCAAAATTTTTTTTAAAATTTTTTTTAGAATTTTTAGAACACAAATATATATATATATATATATATATATATATATTTAACGTTTCATATTTGGACATAATAACTAAATTGGCAAAATGGTTTAAGATGGATCCATAAATACTTAAGGTACTTGATTTGAATTCTTTTAGGTACATTTTTAGATTTTCTTCAGGTTCGGATATTATTATCTGAACCCGATCGGATATCCAAACCTTAGTAATACTAAACCCGATTGGGTATTACATACCATCCGAACCCGAACCAAACTGCCTAATTCGAGTTGGGATTCGGGTTTCGGGTTCGGTTAATATGCCCGTGGCTAAAACCAACAATTTAAGTTAAAGAATATTGTATTTGTATCAAATTCGCTTTAAAAACAGACATTAAATGAATATTGTAAGTTGTTGATGAATTAATTACAATATTTTAAATTATTTCTTATTTTTTTTAGGTTTAGATTATATATATTATACTTGAGACATAGTTTTGAGAGGATAAAATTTAATATTTAGAAATTAGAGTTTATTTTTTAACATTTTTTTTTAAAGTATGGTGCTATTTTTGGAATTTAGAGATGATGTGTTAAATATGTAAACAAAACCTATTTTTATGCTATTTGTTAGAATTATTTTTTTTTTCAATCAAATCATATTTAAATTATTCCTTTTTTTCCTTGTCTAAGGATATTAAAAATCTTAGGCACACAATAGCCCTTACAAATATCATCGCATTTGGGTTCCTCCATGCTTCCTTATTAAGTTATTATGAACGACGATGTTGAAGCATGTACCGAACTTTTTTTTTTTTTTTGACATCGTACGTCAGAAATGTTTTTAGACTTTAGATTAGTTGATTCGAACTTTGGGTGCTTAAGTGGTCTTGTTTAGTCTGTGGTACGATTTATAATGGTTAATTATTTTGTCAAAAGTTAATGGTCCTCTGATTAAGTTATCTCTCTAGTAAGTCAAATCCTTGCTCCATTTTAAGTTTTTAACCGTAATTACGGTAAAGATCTCATTCCTTTTACATGCTTTTCTTTTACCGATTTATAACCCACAACCAAGAAAAGTAAACATGAACAGACTTTTATCTCCATCTTTTCAAATAATAAGAAAAAAAAGTTTGTATAATTTTAGCCTTACATGTAAAGCAATAGAGATAATAACTTTATGGAGAGATTTTAGCTCGCTTTATACATCCGTTGCCTGTATTACTACAATAATGAAACTTTTCTCTTTTGGCTTTCGAAAAAAGAGAAAGAGATGAAAATATCCACCACAGAAGAAAATGAAAGGACTTGAGCAAAATTTATTTGTAAGGCTGGTAGCTATATTAAGAGACAAACTAAGACATTCGATAGCTCCACCACAGATCTATCATGTGCTTTCAGTTCAGATTTTTGTATTCGAAATTTTAGGTTTAATTATAAATAAACAATTTACTAGTTTTAAAATATGTGAGCTATTTTAAGTAATTGAATGCTTTTTTCGTCTCATAGTTAGAGATCTTAATTAAAAAGAGAAACTGTTAAACAGTATGAAGTAGATAATATCAAGACAAACTAATTAAATTGGTTATTAAGAAATAAATAGAATCTCTATAATATATAAAACCGCGAGACAATTTGCAAGTGTTTGTATTTTTTGTCACAAAAACTTTTAGTTCAAGTTTGAAATTCAAATTCTTGAAAAGTGCATATATGATTTAGCACATATATAAGTTTAATGTATAAATTCAACAAGTTCAAATTTGTGCAGGTATGAAAAAATCAATTCAGTGTCTGTGGCAGCTATTACGATGACTAGACATATCTTATTTTGAAAAGTCTTTATAAAATATTAGATAAGGCCCGCGTTATTACGCCAATAAAAATAAAAAATATATTGAAAATAATTAAATAGTAATATACATGTTTTAAAATTTTATCTGGTAACATTTTAATAATTTATAAAATTATATAAGAGTTTTAAAGCTATTTTTGCTCTATTTTATAATAATTTTTCAAATTTATATGTACAATTTTTATTAATATAACAATTTATGTATATTTGAACTATGCAATATATTTTCCTATTGGTTGAAGTTTTATAACATAATATTTATTGTTTACTAATCTATATGTTTTTACCCAAAAACTCTTATAGGGCATGAAGTACCATTTAATAATCTCTACCATCATAATAAACCATATTTTAAGTTTAATTATACATTTCATTTTAATGCATATAACTAAATATTTTATATCAAACACAATTAATACATCATATCAAATCCCTATTTTAGTAAGAATTGAAAATACAAAAAAAAAATTAACAAAATATAGTTCGCAAAAAAAACTGAATCAACATTTTTTAAGATTTATTTGTTATGTTGTTATCTCATAAGTACTAACTTTAACTCATGTCATAATCATTTTTAAATGAGTAAAATTAATAAAATAAAAACATATATAAAGATATAAAGACATTCTCATCAAATAACCGAAGATTCATTCCTATAAATTATAATATAGAATAAATTTCATCGTTAGACATTCAGTTTAGTAATCACATTTAACTATCTATTTCATCATGAAACCATAATTCACTTTTTCATGGATTAGAGTTAAAATTTTAATAGAAAAAATAATATGAGCATCATATGAGATTATATGTATATTGGTTAGTATTTTAAATTTAACAATAAAAATAATCAGTAAAAAAATCAGTTAACATGCACAAAATTTTTGGAAATCCAATAATATCCTAAATATTATTCTTCTATATGTCATAATTTCATAAGTAATACTTTTTTCAGTTTTAATCAATTAACCAAAAATTCATTCCTACAAACTTATTTTTTTTTCTAGGTTTCTTATATTACTACATGCATTAAAATCTTTAAAATAAAATATGCAAAATTACACTAATACACATCATGTATTGAAATTTTTTCTTTTAAAGTTCATTATTCTTTTAAGATTTTGTGTGCTTACTTACAATAAAATTTTATATTACAAAGATAAATACAATTTCTATCCGACTAAAATTATGTTAAATAACTTGTGATATTCTTTTTAACTTTGTTATTCATTATTTATTGATTAATATACATGCTTAGTTAATTTTGTTTTTGCTTACACATGTCAAAATTATATTGGGAACGCATATATAATATAATTAGCATACAATGGAAAAGATAATGATTTTGTTAGTTTTCTTTTTTGATTTAGATTTTTAAAATATAAACATATAAAATTCTGTAAATATAATTAGCTGTCCTACTACGTTTATTAAAAAAAATTGACATGTATCAACATCTAATCAATATATGTGACACGTGTCACGATCTCGTTAATTAGTAATTTTGACGTCAAGCTTTATATAATAAGATTTTAATTTTTTTTAAATCTTTACTAATTATTAACAGTTGTTTAATATCTTCATAAAACTATATAAATAATAAGAATTGGATTTAGTAATTATTTTACAAACCTATGGCACTATGGCAGCTCCTAGGATGCATGACCTATCTTATGGTAAGATGACGATAATATGGCACTATGGCAGCTCCTACGATGCATGACCTATCTTATGGTAAGACGACGACATAATTATCTTTATAGAAATTTTAAAATTATTTTTAAATACTGATATAATATTTTTAGTTTTAGTAAAACTGGAGTTCGAACTCCGAATAATATGATTTATTAATTATACAGATTAATTGAAACAAATTTATAGAGGATCTCCAGTAATGCGCAACTTATTAATAGTTCTCATAATTTGCAATCAATAATAAATTCATACGACAAAAAAAAAAATCCTCTTAAATATTTTTAAAACTTTTATTAAACATTTTTTAAGATTATTATATAATATTTTGAACCAGTAAGATTGGATATTGAAATTATTTTATAATTCAAAATAAAATCTTATATAACCTTGTAAACCTATAAAATTGGTTCAATTTCGTGCTTATGTTATATTTTTAATGATCTCAACTCTCAAAGCTGACGTAATTAGGAGGGTAATCATCAAATATTTGCTTTGGACTTTTTTTTTTTGTTCAACTGATTATATTATATTACTGATTATATTATATTTGCTTTGGACTTAAACAATCATATCTTAGACTTATTTAGACGAGAGGAATAAAAGCCAATATTTTTCCTCAATAATCAGCCAATATCTATATTTCCAAGTAAGTAAACACAAGCTTTTTGTGTTTTAGAGTTTTCCTTTGGCTAACATGTAGTTTTAAGATTGAACTGCAGTAAATGTTATATTTTTAGGTAAGTGTTAGTAAAATTTATGTCGTGGAAAGTGTAGAATTATGTAGTATGTTTAATGTATGAATATGAGTTAGTACTCTTTTAAAAGAATTGACTGGTAAACGTTATGTGATATAACAGTATGTGTGTTATTATAAATATATTTTTTAATAATATATATTTTCTTACAACTTAAATAGTAATAAAAAAAATTCTACGTTAACCATAGTAGTTTTTTTCTAAAAAATATATTATGTAAATAATAATAATAATTTTTTTGGTGAAAAAAAAAATTATTAACAATGGACATTTCAAAATCTTTTGCAGCATAAACTAGTATTGAAAATAATATAATAATAGATTAAAAGTGAATTTGATAAGTTCTTAAAAAAATAGACCAAATACAAATAATGAAGTTTACAAAATAAAATTATGAAAGACTCATTAATCATTTTTGAGATTAACACGGTTTTCTTTAAAACTTACAAAGTGATATTAGAATCACATCACTCTTTAAAAAAGAAAAGAAAATGATACTCCCTCTGTTTCACAAAGAGTGTCATTTTGACCAATTACACACAAATTAAGAAAAACTTAAATTATACACATATGCCCCTATTTAATGAATAATTTATCATTGAAATTTAATACAATAAGCTTTGGGTTAAGGATAAATTAGAAAATTTGATGTTAAAATCACATTGGAAATACAAAGTGACAGTCTTTGTGAAACAAAGAAAAATTCTCAGAATGACACTTATTGTGAAACAGAGGGAGTAATTTAAAAAGGAGGGGGGGATAAGACGCATATGAATTACCTAATATGGTAGGTGGCTCTCGTTCATTTTTATACCCAAAAAAGGAAAGCACGCAAATTAACCCTATAAATAAAGGTCTGCTTTCTCTTTCAATATAACAATACTAAGTACTTACTCAATTTTCTACTGTACGCTCTAACTATGGCAAAACAAATCTACAAACAAGTATTCTCATCCTTCATCTTCTTCACTATTTTACTTCACCAATCAAATACCGTCTCATCTCTCCGTAAATCATTCAACCTAGCGAAACCATGCAAGCGTTTCGTTCTACATCTCCACGATGTTACCTACGATGGTGATAACGCGGCTAATGCCACTTCAGCAGCAATTGTGAACCCTATAGGAGGACTAGGAGACTTCAATTTTGGGAAGTTGGTGATCACGGACAGCCCTGTGACAATGGACGAGAACTATCTCTCAAAACCGGTGGCTCGTGCTCAAGGCTTTTGGTTCGTCCACGGTAAGGCAAAATTCGACACTTGGATTCGATTGTATTCAATTCAACACAACACAAAGGGACATTGAACATGATGGGCGAAAATCCGATTATGGAGCCGACTAGAGACGTACCGGTCGTTGGTGGGACTGGTGACTTCATCATGACTCGTGGGATCGCTACGCTCACGTCCGATGCCGTTGAAGGCAATAAGTATTACCGTATCAAAATGGATATTAAACTCTATGAATGTTACTATTAGAGCTACTAATACCTCTCTTGGGTGTGGTGTTTCTGAGTTGATAGTTTGGGTTTGATGTTTGTCTTTTGGCATTTTATTGTTTTTTCTCTTTTCCTAGTTGATGTTGTTTCCAAGTTCCAATAATGGCATTGTAACAATGTGCTAATTATAAAACAGTCTTGTGCATGTTTTGTATACCAGGTTTTAAACATATAAATCTACTAAACTTTTCAATGTCGTAAACAATCTATATGTCGAACCATATCAGATAGTACCAACGATTCTTTTATAAGTTTCCGTCAATTTAACTATCAAAACAAAGACAAAACAAAAATTGGGAAACGAGAATCAGAATCGTAGTGAAGTGAAGTAATCTAAAATGAACCGAACCGAACCGAACCAAACGAATTATAAGGAGAACCAGATACGGTGCGTTTCACCATAAACCAGAAATTACAAGGAAACAGAAAAGCATATATATATATTCAAATAAAGGAAGGCATGCGAGCTTTGGACCATTGCCCATTGGTTGACATGGTTCTATTGATTAGAAAAAACAGACAATGAAGAAAGCAAGCACTTTATGTGTAGTTCACGATTGCTAAAAATCCTTCCCCATTCCAGCAATAATCATATTTCCTCTGTTTCTCTTCTTTCTATCGCTGCCTTCAAAAGACTTGTACGTAGCACGGCCACATAATAAAAGATCACAACCAGCTTTGCTTCTCTCTTAGTTTTAGTTGGTACTCTAATAGTCATTTCCCATAGTGGTGCTTGCTTACTAGAAAATATTGTAAAATCATAATTTTTTTTCGGCCACATTTAATAAAAAGAAAGTTAAGTTTATTTGGTTAGTGTTTAGAGTTAATTATGGGATAGGCATTTTTTTTTTAAAGATATTGTCTAATAGAGACCTTCTGTCTGTGATTATGGATTTAAGTTTTTTTTGCTAGACTGACGAAACTACCCTGCTCACAAAAGACATCAACTCTCTCTAACTTCTCTTGTCTTTCCCAAAATCGGATAAAATTTCTGATCTTGACCTACTCCGAAAAGAAAATAATATTTTGTATCTTTGCCTAAGCTGGAATAATTTTCAGAGAATATAGCTTTGCTCCAGCATCTATTCTCTTTCGCCTCTATTGTAACTGTTTTTTTTTTTTTTTCTTGGTCTCTACAATGAGAGATGGAAATTGTGTGATGAGTGTTGGGTAAGCTTCTAGAAGATTCAGCCTAAGATTTCCTTAATCAAGTTGGGTTAAGAGAAAAGGAAAAGTTCTATTTAGGATTAGGAAAAGAGTAGTTTTCCATTATCAAAATAGGAATAGGAAGCTATGTTGAGCTCCCTATAAATATGTTTGATGGGTTGTATCAAACATCAATCGAAACACAAAGAGAGTTTGTGAGTTGTTTAGTTTTGAGGGATTTTCTAAACAGTCAATAAAGAGAGTTATTCTTTATACAAACTAAGTGTGTTTAAGCAATTTTATTTGGTAGCAGAGCGTTAGGTTATTCATGATCCTGGAACCTGTGACCCGTGAAGAACCGAGACGAAGATCTTGTGTACGTACAACTGTCGTCCCCGAGCCATGGCAGACGAAAGCTCAGCACGTCCGAAGGAGTTTACTCCACCATCGATTCAATGTCCTATGCTAACTCCCTCTAACTACACGGTGTGGTCAATGAGGATGAAAATCTTGTTGAAGATCTACCATGTATGGGATACAATAGAACCAGGATCAGCGGATCCTGACCTAAACAATATCGCGACAGGATTATTGTTTCAAGCTATCCCGGAGGCTCTTATCTTGCAAGTCGGTGAACAAGACTCTCCTAAATGGATATGGAATGCCATCCAATCTCGTCATCATGGTGCAGAACGAGTCAAGGAAGCAAGGCTTCAGACTCTTATGTCTGAATTTGAGAGAATCAAGATGAAGGATTCAGACACAATCGATAGCTTTTCAAGCAAACCATCAGAGATTGCATCAAAAGCGGCTTCTCTTGGTCAGACAATTGAGGAAGCAAAACTTGTGAAGAAGTTTCTCAATAGTTTACCAAGGAACAAGTTCATTCAGATTATAGCATCTCTTGAACAAGTTTTGGATTTACAGAGAACAAGCTTCGCGGAGATCATAGGGAGACTCAAGGCCTATGAAGAGCGGATTCTTAATGAGGAGGATCACGAAGATACTCAAGGTAAGCTGTTATTTGCAAACTCGCAAAACAACTGGGGTTCGCGAGGTAGAGGATGAGGCAGAGGTGGTAGAGGAAACAGAGGACGAGGAAGAGGCATAAGCAGAGACTATTCACAAGAACAAACAAATCAAGGAGACCAGAATGATTCAAAGGATAAGAAGGATCGGTCGAAGGTGTTTTGTTATCGGTGTGATAAGCTAGGACACTATGCTTCTACATGTCCTGATCGACAACAACAACAAGGAGAAGCAAATAAAATCGAGACAGAGAATGCGGATACAGCTCTTTATTTGCATGAGGTTGTGTTTTTGAATGAAGAAAAGGTGATTCCGAAAAACTATGAGACTAGCAACAAAGTAGATGACTTGTGGTATCTTGACAATGGGGCAAGTAACACATGACTGGCCATAGAGAGTATTTTTCGGAGCTCAATGAGAACATCAAGGGAAGAGTAAAGTTCGGTGATGGTTCTTGTGTAGAAATTGCAGATAAAGGAGCTATTCTCTTTCAGAGTAAGACAAATGAACAAATTATGGTTTCAGACATACTAACAAAAGCCCTAACAAGAATTCAGTTCAAGACGATGAGGAGTTTGATCGGCGTTCAAGACCTCTCGAAGAAGGACTCGAAGCTTAAGGGGGTGATTGTTGGGTAAGCTTCTAGAAGAATCAGCCTAAGATTTCCTTAACCAAGTTGGGTTAAGAGAAAGAGTAGTTTTCCATTATCAAAGTAGGAATAGGAAGCTATGTTGAGCTCCCTATAAATATGTTTGATGGGTTGTATCAAACATCAATCGAAACACAAAGAGAGTTTGTGAGTTGTTTAGTTTTGAGGGATTTTCTAAACATTCAATAAAGAGAGTTATTCTTTATACAAACTAAGTGTGTTTAAGCAATTTTAATGAGGGAAATTAAGAACGACAACATAGTGCGGCGGTGATGATGATAGTCGATGTTGGCAAGGATCGATGATGGAGTCGATGTTGCCAATCATTAATATGTAGTTTTAAAATTTTGTTTAGATCGAAGATGTATTGGAGGTTTTGATTAACTTTGTAAACAATCACTTAAAAATTTGAGTTTGTTGTTATAGTGTAAGATTAAAAAAAAAACTCTTAATTGATTCGATCATTGTCTAAAATTAGAGCTTTTGGGTTACTATATATTATCCCCTTAAGGTTTAGATTTCTTTGTTCAAAACACAACCAATTGAATCCTTTGAGTTTATTGGAGGAGATAGTGTTTGCGGTAGAGATGTATTATGAATCAGGGTGGCTAGTAGTGATGGATTTGACGAAGATGGTGGTTAATGAAGCAAGCCGATTACGATGAAACGAGCAGAGAACGATGAAAACGAAATTTTCAACAATAAGAGAAAGTAAATGGTACAATCGTCATTTTAGGTAGTAAAAAAGGCATAAATCTCTAAGTATGGACAGAAATGCTCTATTTCAAATTTCTTGTGGCACAAAGACCCATTTGAACAATAGCCCCTAGTTTTTATGTTTTAGTGTTTTAAAACTATTATCAACACACTTTTCTTAGACATTTACCCATTGCTCTATTATCATTTTGTGATGACACATGACGTCACTTAACAATTGTGGAGTCACAAAGGCTAAAGCTATACAAACATTCAAACTTTTATGGGGCAAAAGTAAAAAGATTATGATCTCCTACCACGCATGTGTATGATTGTTTCGATCCAATCTTCAGTTCAGCTATTTCAATTCGGATTTCTATATGAAAAACAAAACGAAACACATTTCAGTTTTGGTTTCATTTCATAAATTAATATATTAATATATGTATATACCTGAATCCTAACATAAAGAAAAAAAAATATGAAACCAAAACTGACATCTGTTAGGATTCAGATCGACATATATTAATTTATGACATATATTAATATGTGTATGTAGATATTTTTTTTACTTATATAATGATATTTTAAAATTTTATGTCAGTTTTTTTTTTTTCACGTTATAAAGTTGGTATAATGGAACACAAAAGTCAAAACTCAAAACTCCAGAATAACTTTTTCTTTCTTTTTGTTAAGGGTTTGCTTCAATTTATAGAATGCAGTATTACTTAAGATGTTGTTTTAAAAAATAAAAAGGAATGCAGGATTACAACTGAGAGAAGTACAAAGAGAAACAAAAACAAAATTAAGAACAGTGAAATTGAGCAATTACACAAAGAATTAGCACGAAGTAAGTTAATTTGAAGAGACACATGAAGGATCCTTTCCGAACCACTGCTCGTGGGAAGATATGAAGAAGCCCAAGTAATTCCAATCAGGTAGTATCCAAAGTGTGCTCTAATTTATTATAATAGTGGATCTAATTTTAATTTAATAATCGAGAAAGCATCTCTGTAGTAAGTAACATTTGGTTTGAAATAATTTATTAATAAACCTACTATATTGACAAATCGAATAAAGTAGGCTACGTAATAAAATTATAATTCATATTATCATCTCATAATAAAGTACTTTAGAAGTTTTTTTTTTTTTTTCCTTCCTATAATAGAAAATATATAGTTTTTCAAAAGTGTTTAATAGATTTTTTAAGAAAGTAATTTTTCTTTTTTTTGTCATCCGAATTTTATTATTGAACACAAAGAAAAATACAAGTTAACGTTACAAGAGGCGACGAACAACTTGATGTCCTCAGGGTCATAAGACAATGAACTAGTGAAAGTTCCCGCGGTCTTTAGTCCAAAAGAGGGAAACAAACCTCAAGAACCAGGATGCATATTAAAAACAAACACTAATTAAAACATATATGTAAAAAGCAAAGTTATGGAAAAACTGAAACCTAAGCTCAATAATTGAACAATTACATGATTTAAAAGAGTAGTCTATCTTCTTTTTTCTTTTCTCAAAACATCTAGCCATGGTTTGTGTTATCCTCAACTGATGTTTTTACACAATGACATTTGCCGATCGCTTGTTTTAAACTCTATGTTTTACACAAACTAGACTTCTTCTTTTTTTCTTGTCTTAATGATCTGGTAATCACCATGTGTTGGAGTTTTAGGTTATCTTGATTAGATCTCCAAATGATTAAATAAATAAACCTAAAAAGGGAAAAAAAGAGAAGTTTACAAAAGAAGACTACGTACAAGTGAGAAGACAACAAAAACGAATACAAAGGAAACATGATTTCTTTCTTAGAGTGTAGGATGTGATCTGGCATATAACAAATAAAACTTTAGAACTTTAATATTACTAATTAACCGGTGATATGCCACGAAACACATGTATCTCGTGAGTCGTGGTAACTGGTAATGATAAATGGATACACAAAATAATGATACTTAGTTTAAGTCATTCACCCAAGCTCCTCCACAGAAAAAGAGTCATTCACCCAAAAAGTATGCAAATTACATTTTCATTAGTTTAAGACTAGCTTAGTTTACATTTTTACATTTTATGAGAACATTTGAAATGGTCAAAGACCAATGACATTTGAGGTAAGATTATTACAAAAAAAAAAAAAAGTTAAAACCTATGAATCATACTCCTGCTTTAATATTATATCTCAAATTAAGCAAGCTAAAGACA